>JAJLWX010000001.1:0-1300328 GCA_030570975.1 Yamadazyma songkhlaensis | reverse complement strand
CGTGTCTTTCAGCATAATCTAAGGTTCTTAATTTGGCAGCACCTTTTCTACCTTTAGTATGAGAGGTGAAGATAGAACCAGCACCCTTTCTTTGGTTACGAATAACTCTACCTATTAATTGTTAGTATTACATTCCTATTGACGAAAAAAATTGGTTGTGGGTCTTCAAAAAATTGACTATTTTTCTTTGCCTACACAAATGAACTCAAATTATTCGTTGATGATTATTTTGGTTTGATTTTCTTCATTAAGTATTGATTTTTCATTATCCGCTTTATTGATAAATTTTCACAAACTTTCCTTGAAACTTCTTAAATTGAACTATCTGGTACATATACAACTTGAAATTA
Source organism: Yamadazyma songkhlaensis (assembly GCA_030570975.1). Classification (NCBI taxonomy): domain Eukaryota; kingdom Fungi; phylum Ascomycota; class Pichiomycetes; order Serinales; family Debaryomycetaceae; genus Yamadazyma; species Yamadazyma songkhlaensis. The sequence goes on along the minus strand of JAJLWX010000001.1, from coordinate 1,299,978 downwards.
CTCTTCTTATACACTTGAACTATACTAATTCATGAATCCTCACACAATTTTACTCTATTTTAACATACCCATTTCTAAGTGATTGGTTTAAGATAGAAAATTTCAATCTTCACTGTAAGAAAATTTTTTGAGAAATTTGAAAAATGGGTCAAACACGACATTGTGTGACAGTAGAAAAAAGATCACCTGATGAGGGCGGAAGCCCCAGATGATTTTTTGGCTGCGAAAAATAGTCACTTGATTGATAAGAAGTAGAGCAAAATTAACATGAATATCTTATTTAAAACATATAAACTAACAAATATAAAACAATAAAAAACAGAACAGAATTGAAATAAAAGACTGGTCAGAGTCTTTTAATTGAAAAATGATCCTGGCATTTCTACTTTATTGCTTTGGAGATTTTCATCAAGTGAATATGACCTTAATGTAGATAATGCTGAAATTTGCTTTCCAGTACCGTCATAAGCAATTCCTGTTTTAGCATCAAATACAATTCTTTTGGTCAATGAAGGAATTAATTCAGGATGTTCTTGGATTAATCTCAACTTTTCAGCTTGAAGTCTTTGTTGAACATCTTTAGGACACCCAACTATGTCGATAGACACATCTGGGGATCTTGAAGAATTATCTAATGATTTGGCATTGGAGTATTCGTTACTGTCAATACCAGATATGTTATGATCTTTTCCATTCTTGGAAGTATAACCATAGGAAGCATCATCTAATTTGGCGGATTCAGGAGCAGTTTTGTTTCCAGGCAAATTGGTTGAAGTGCTATCGAATGGAACATCAGAAGATTGGTGATCAAATTTATCTTGGGTAGGTTTTTCTAAACTTTCTAAATTGTTTACGTTGTCATTTTTTGATTGAGGGAGTTCATTCTTGTTGTTAGAGTCTTTTGACCCGTATGCAATACCAGCGGCAGCGGCAGCAGCAGCAGCCCCACCACCAACAGTGCCCCAGTTGGAATTCTTAGATTCAGTTGAATTTAATTCTTTGGTTGGAGCAGTTGAATCTGTAAAGTCACTTTGGTTTCCATAGGTAAATGGTGCATTAGAACCCTGAGCATGAGAAGTATCTACTTGGGTAGTTGAGTTGGATGTGGATGAGTATGATGAACCAGCAATAGGAGAAATACTTCCACCAGAAGTACTACTCTTCATGGCAGTTGGGATTGGAACACCAGATTTTTCAACAGGTTTATCGGTTTTGGCCAACTCTTCATTTCCTTCTACAGATGGTTTTGCATCTAATTGTTCTTTTTCTTTGGTTGATTTACTTCTTGATAAGAATCCGAATAAGGATTTCTTTTTCTTTGATGAAGTAGTCAGTTTAGTCTCTTCACTATTAAGTGATGAAGTAGAAGGTGCTCCAATTGTGGTGTTATTGGTAGCATCATATCCAGAGACTGGTTGAGGTTCAGACTTGGTCAAGTCTTTATCAGCAGATGCATCATAACCAATAACTGTTGGTTTGTTAACTTCACCTTGAGCTAATTTGGAGTCAAATTTATCGACAGGAGTAGTATAATCAACAGTTGAATTGGCAGGAGTAGGATTCATCAATGAAGTATCAGTTTCGGTCTTGCTAAGATCTGATTTTTGACTATCTTTTGGACGTGTGGCAGCATAACCAGCAGCAGAGATTCCTCCAATTCCAGCAAGTCCAGCACCGACAGCTGATTTACTCAAACCTTGATCAGAATCTTTGGTTCCATGAGGACCTAAATCTTGACGAAAATGTTCTTCAGTTGTACCCTTCTTCATTTCAGGCTTTTCAGCAAGACTTGAATTAATTTCAGGGTTAATTTCCCTTGGGTGTGATCCTTTACCTTCAGCTGCAATTCCAGATCCCCCTAAAGATGCAGCAACATCACCTTTAGTAACACCATCAGTGACTTTATCTTGATGATTGAAGCCTTGACTTTGGTTTTGATGATCAGTAGTATCATCATGAGTCAATGATGGTCCTACTGATTGACGATAATGGCTATCGTCGACAACTTCACTTCCATTCTTTCCAATAACTGGTTGACTGGACAATTCAGAATTGTGTTTTTGATTGTAATTTTGCAGGTGACTAGAAGTTCCATAGTTATAGGCACTTTCGTCAACTTCTGGACCCAATGGTTGTGTAACATTGGCAGAAGCTCCGATAGGGGCCCCTGTGGAAGTACCACTATTTTGACCATGCTTCATTGATTTGAGCTTCTCAGATCCGGCGATTACTGCACCAGTAGAACCTGCAGCAAGGACACCAGACTCAGTAGTCTTACCAGAATCATTCTTTTGGGTTGAAGATACCTTACTGTCAGTAGCAGAATCAGAATCTGTAATAGATTCCCTGGCAATGACATTCCCTTTTTCATCAGTGACTTCACCAGTAGAAGCATTGATTCTAATTTCTTTGACAGTTGATAAGATCTCAGGTTTATTCTTCAATGATTTTACAACCTTTTCAGCAATTTTGCCAGCTTCTTTATCATTACCTCCATGAACGGTAACGATAATATCAGATTCGGCAGGACCAGATTCAGAAGTTAAAGGTTTGGCTTTTTCATCCACAACAGTTTTGGTTTTAGGTTCAACATTTGACTTACTTTTTTGAGAATGATTGATTGCAGCAACACCAGCTCCCATTGCAGCACCAGCACCTAAAGCACTGGCAACAACTTCAGGAACATGACTATTTGATTTGGAGTCAACCTCAGTTGACTTTTGTTCAGGGGCAGAACTTTGGTTAATTAAAGGAGCAGTTGACTTTTCAGATGGTGAGGTGTAAGTTGGTGAGGTGTGAGTTGGTTTTTCGCTTGAAATACCTGGAGTTTTGGTAATAGATTCATCAGTGGTTGGAACATCCTTTGATTTAATAGGAGCAGCAGTAGATTCTTTAGAATTATGCAAGGCAGCATAAGCAGTTCCAGCAGTAGCAGCCCCAACACCAGTACCAATGGCGGCGTTTTTACCAGTAGAATTCTTGCTTTGTGTGTTGGATTTAGCAGCTGCACTCAATCTTTCTTTAGCCTTTTCTTCAGAATCGAATGTTGACTTTGAAGGGACAGGTGGAGAATTGATGTCAATTGCATTATGGACTTTTTGGTCTGCATCAATTTTGTATACCTCCTTAGTTTCAGCATTAATAACTAACTTACCTGATGATAAATCAACACCTTGAGCTTTTAATTCTTTTGAAGCTTTCTTGGCTAATCTAGCAGCTACTTTCTTATCATCAACTCCAATAACTTCAACAATCAATCCAGTTTCATAATTATCTTTAACTTTTGTAGAAGTGGAATCAATTGGTTGGGAGCGCGCGTCTTTTTGAGTAGATCCCAAAGCAGCATCTCCAGCCGCACCGATGGGAGCGATGGTGGAAGATTTATTCTCCATGTCAGCCTTGGATTTACCAGCATCATAGGCACCTCTTTCATAACCAGCATTGTAATAAGGCTTCATGTCTTTACTTAAATGTAAATCGTCGTCGGAAAAGTTAGATTCTTTGCTGAAAGGTTTTTTAGCCAAACCCGCAGCAGCAGCAGTTGCAGCAGCGATGCTTCCACCACCTATAGCAGTACCTTTGATAAGGTTAGACTTTTCCTCTGATTTGTCTTTAGTTGAGCCGTCGGTTAAATCAGATTGGGTTGCTTTTTTTTTTTCCTCTGAATTTAAAGTTTCGGATTTTGGATAAGAATCGACATCAGCAACCTCAATTAATGGTTTTGCGCTAGAAGCAGTAAACCCGTGTTCTTTGTTATATTTAGCAATTGCATCTTCTTTAGCCTTTTGTCTTTCGAGAGAAGCAGCAGCTTTTGATGCTTTCAATTCAGCATCATCATTATCTAACTCATCCTTAATTTCCTCATGAGTGATTCCAGAAGATGAATTTCCATGTTTAGGAGCCTTGGCCACATCCTCATGATTGAGGGCAGCTTCTTCAACAAGGTTTCTTTCGTGGTTGACAGTCTTACTTCCTGTGGAAGTGGTAGGAGAGGAATCCAGTGTGGAGTTTGAATAAGCCAGGTATCCCAAAGCACCCGCAGCCGCACCAATTGCACCAGCTAACAAACCTTTTTTAGGGGAGGATGATGAAGTGGAGTCAGTATCATCCAATTTAGATTTCTTCTCTTCGGTAGGTTCATTTTTCTCTAATTCACTTTGAGATTCCAAACCTGGGACACTTTGAACTTTTGGAACTGCAGAATCCTGGTTTGTTGATTCAAAATCTTCAACTTTCTTTGAAGCCTTATGTTGAGGTTTCTCCGAAACATCAGGATAATTAGCAACGTTATTAACCAAAGATTTTGGATCATGTGTAGTTCCAGTCACATTTTGGGAATTTTCGGTTTTTTTGTGATGAGAAAGTCCAGTTGTGGCTGCAGTACCGGCAGCACTACCTAAGGCAGCTTTAGAAGCGGTGTTATATTTAGGTGTTTCACCAACATCTTCATAGTCTGAATCAATATCTTTCAAATCTGGAGGAGTTGGTGAATATTTGTGAGTTGTGGAAATATTCGATTGCTTGGTGGATTTGTTGGACTGATCGAAATGTTCTTTAGTAGCTTTGTTTTTACCTGCTTCATACAGATCGTTGACAACCATTTTGTCGTCAACGGTAGTGGTAGTTTCTGATTTTCCACCGAAACCCAAAGCCCCAACAGCTACAGCACCTGCAGCACCCAAAACACCAGCAGCACCAGTAAATAAACCAGGAGAACTCTCAGATTTATCAACAGGAGCAGAATTAGTTCCAGTTAAAGTGGTGTTCTTGGAAGTAGGATGAGTATCATTCGAATCAGTTTTATTTGAGTTGATTTTTGAGGTGTCTTCAACTGCAGTGGTTTTTCCAGCATTATATGATCCGGATTTGATTCCTTCTTCATAAGAAGTAGCTTTAGGATCTAACGTCTTGGAATCATCTGCTGTTTTATTGATATCATGGTCTTTCTTGGAACCAGATAATCCTAAAGCTGCAGCACCGGTAGCAAGTGCACCAGTAGCTGCACCAGCAATACCTTTAGATTGAGAAGATGTTGGTTCTTTAGAAGTTTCAGTAGGTACTGAGGAACTTCCAAAGTAACCCTCATTCTTAGTCTTCTCAGACTTTCTAGTGTTGTAAGCGTCTTTACCTGCATCGTAAGCTCCTGATTTGATACCTTGTTCGTAAGCACTTTTGATTTCTGGAATTTCTGATTTAGAAGCATCTTGTTTATCAAGACCAGCGAGTTTCTTAGCAGCTCCAATGGCAGCAGCAGTACCAGCAGCTACACCACCCATAATACCAACATTAGTAGCAGTAGAATGTTCAGATTCTGATTTTGGAGCGTATTCAGAATTTGGAGATTTCAAAGCTTTAGTTGAAGCATTGTCTTCAGCTTGTAATGAATCAATTCTTGATTTAGTATCATTGATGTTGTTGTTAACTCTTTTCATTTCAGTATCATAATCGAATTTTTCACTTGAAGGAGGGACTCCAGCACTTCCTTCAGATAATCTCATATCATCATTCTTCTTGGTATTCTTAGAATCATAAGATAAGTTTGGTTGAATATCATCATAACTGTTGCTACTTGTCTTATGGTTCAAAGATTTACCACCAGTTTGGGTTTTGGAGTAATCATCATTCTCTTTGGATTTATAAGCAGCATAACCGCCTGCTCCAGCGGCTACACCAGCACCAGCTGCAGCAGCATTTTTACCCCAGTTGGAATCAGAACCTTCATTCAAAGCTGAATTAACCCCTTCTTTGTTATAAACTGATTTATTCAACTTATGTTGCTCAGAAGGATCCAATTCTTCTTTTTCATTGTCATTAGCATCATTATCATAATCGTCATTATTTCTAGCATCCTTTTCTTGAGCCTTATCATTTTCATCTTTTGCAGCATTTGAAGTATTTTTGGAATCCGCGACATCTTCAGATGATTCGTTACCGACATTTTGATAGGCTGTTGGAACAGTTTTCAAATTACGTTGTTTGTCCAATTTAGCTCTGGTAGCTTCTTCAAAAGCAGGATCTTCTGAAGCTCCTGGACCAGTTCCATAATAACCACCTTGAGTATCTTTAGGATCAAAGTAATAACCTGTTCCTTTTTTGGTTGCGGCTTCGTTACCATAAGTACCGACATTATTTTCATACAAATTGTTTTCATCGACTAATGAACTATCAATTGGTTTCTTTGCATTAGTGAAATCACCAGGAACTATCTTATCAACAGGTTGACGGTTAATTTTTGGAGGTGTTGATAATAAGTTTCCTTTAGTGGTTGATAAAATCACGTTATCTTTAGTAGATTGTTGTCTTTGGTATGATTTCTGACCTTCTTGATAAGCTTGATGAATTAAATCTTGGTAATATTGTGATTGCTTAGGATCTGACCATCCATAAACCTTGACTTTTTTACCAAATTCTTGTTCAGCATGTTTTTGACCTTCAATATAACTTGATTCCAATAAACTCAAAATCTGGTTATCTTCGAATTCGAGCTTGGAATTTGTTGAAGATTTATGTTTAATTGAGTTTCTGAATCTTTTCAAGATACTTGGTGATGATGACATTTTAATTGAGTATCAATTGGCCTAGTATAGTTTACTTAGAAGGAAAAATTTCACCAATATCACTTCTATATAAATGATTGATGACAGCAAATTTCACTGAGTGTAAGAAATTTCGCAGGGTTCAAACATTAAGCTTCAGGCACATAAATCATACTGCAAAAAAAGAAAACCCCGAGCAATACAGTGTTAGCAATGGAGAGTTAGCAATTGAGAGAAGCAATGTTTCACCACCTTATCATATGCCATAGAATTATAATTGGTTATAGAATAGTTATAAATGATCGATGCGGTGTTAGTCTATTGTCTACGGTTGTATATTGAGAAGTGAAATTTATTCGTTTCGTTGGATGGGATTTTTACAAGTAATGAGCTAAGCGATTTAAACGTGTGGCTGATGAGTTGCCGAGCGGCTATTAAGACTGCTATCAGAGTGACCTTTAGAGTTAAAACTGAAATTTACCACAATTTCAATCGATATTTTGACACGATTATTGATCTTATGAAACTCGTCACCTGACTTCAAATCTAAAATTAATTATGATGTTATCTTACATTTAAAGTTGAGAGATCTTAGGAGATTGTGATCATAAAATATGCATTCGTCACTCATTACTTATATTCCGGTTGTTTGTTGGCTTTATTATAAACCAATCGTGAAATTAACCATTCTAAACTTTCCTTTATACCTTGATTCTCTAGTACTGATACTGGAAGTAATTTCAGATCTGTGGCCTCTAATTCACTAACCAATTGAATGAAAACTCCTGTTTTCAATGTAACTAAATCAATTGCTTGAGGTAAATCTTGCTTGTTGGCCATCATAAGTATTGGTACATTAACGGTATTCTCATAATTATTATTTTCATCACCCCAATTTTCATCATGACTCAATGTCATTAACGTCTCATAACATTCTTGAAATCTATCAGTGTCAGTAGAATCAATTATAAATATAATCCCATGACATGATGAATAATATCTCGACCACATGTTTCTAAGAGACTTTTGTCCTCCTAAGTCCCAGAATTTCAAATTTATGTTATTGTAAACAACATTTTCATCTGAATGGTACTTAATTGTGGTTGTATTTTGTCCAACTGTGGGTAAGATCCTTTTACTTTTGATAATTGACGTGGTATCTTGATTAGATTGTTTATTATTTGAATCGGGTGTTGAATATAATAATTTGATGTGTTCGAGGAAAGTGGTCTTCCCGGCGTTATCTAATCCTAATATCAACACATTGTACTGCTCTCTTTTGGTATATTGTGTGTAAAGTGATGATACCAAATGAAACATTTATGGGCTATCTCGGACTGTTTTGAGTTTTGAGAATCGCATTTCTGGGTATAAAAGAAAAATTTTCAGATTCGTGAATTTTCCAACTAAGTGTTTCGAGCTTATTTGCAAGATATTCCCAACTGAAGGTCTGGGGATTCAGAGTCTCATTTGATTGAGGTTTTAAGTCTGACTCAAATTGTATGTACTTATGATGATTATTTGATAGGGACAACTGACGCTGATGAAGATAAGTTGTCATTGATAGTAGAATTTTATCTGAATAACATACTAACAAATAGATGTACGAGTGATTGAGCTTTTACTAAACACAGCGAAGTGGTCTCGGGAAGATTAAGATTCATGGGGATCCTTCTTCATGAGAATTCGATGGCCATGGAGTTGTAGTTACTACAGGTCTCACTCAGGTTATCCATGTTTGACTCCACTTGAGTTTACCACTTCCTCAAATTAAAGGAATAGGCCTTTTAAGTTTGTTTCTGACACAGGTGCTAGAAGCGCCAGACCTGCCTGAGCTCTGGACACCTTGATCACCCTCTTAACTCATTAACCTCATCTCTAAAATTCTCATCGCGGTTTATCATGAGTGATACACAGAAGATCTGTGAACTCATTTCTAAGCATTTAGGAGTAACTGACGAAGACTTCACCTTATCCAATTTTGTAGTAAGTCTATATGAAGAGTCAAAAAAATCATCAAATGCTAATGGCACCGACTTATCCATTGAATTCAAGAAACAACTTGTAGATAATGGAGGAGAGTTCCCAAATGAATTTATTGATTCTGTCCTACAAACCCTTGAAACCAAAGTTAAGATAGAACCAATCGTCAAAGAAGAGTTCAGTGCGTTGTCCATCCCCGATAAAGTAGTTGAGTTCGAGCCTGAACCTGTTAAGCAAGAAATTAAACAAGAGATAAGGCAAGAGATTAAACAGGAGATAAAACAAGAGATCAAGCAAGAGATAAAACAGGAGACTAGACATCACATCAAACAAGAGAAGAACAATGAACACATAGAATTATCAGTTGGTAATATTTACCATGGAATAGTATCCAATATAACTAACTTTGGTGCATTTATAAGAATTGGAAACACAACTGGTTTGTGTCATATTTCCCAAATATCTAGTGACGGATCAAGGATACGACTGCCTCATGATGCTCTCAAGGTAAACCAGGAGGTGTATGTTAAGGTCGTGAAGATGGGCAAAGATAAATTCAATAGACAACAGGTAAGTTTGAGTATGAGAAATATTGATCAGATCAATGGAGTCGAAGACCAACCAAGAGGTAGACCATCTCAAATAACTGAGACAAAAAAGAGAAGGTTGACATCACCTGAGAGGTGGGAAATCAGACAGCTAATTGCATCAGGAGTCGCCAAAGCTGAAGATTATCCTGAATTGAATGGAGTTGAGCCTGAAACTCAAGCCAACTCCGAGGATGTCGAAGTGGATATAGAAATAAGATTCAACGAACCTAGCTTTTTGAAAGGTCAAACAGCAGAGTTGAATCTTGAACCTCCGAAATTAGTCAAGAATCCCGAAGGTTCAATGGAAAGAGCTGCCAATCAAGGGTCCACTTTGGTTAAGGATTACAGAGAGAAGAAGATCAAGGAACTCAGGGAGAAAAACAAGAAGCTTGGAAGTTCAGATCCTTTGAAACAAGAAAAAGTCGAAATGAAATGGAAAGATACCCAGAAAAAAGTGACATATGGTAAAAGAACAAATTTATCTATCAAGCAACAAAGAGAATCATTACCTGTCTATTCTATGAGACAAGAGCTTGTCGACAAAATCAAAGAAAATCAATTCTTAGTTATCGTTGGGGAGACAGGTTCAGGTAAGACAACACAAATAGTTCAATATTTATCTGAGGAAGGATTTAATGAAATAGATGGTCAACATAAGATCATAGGATGTACTCAACCTAGAAGGGTGGCCGCTACTTCAGTTGCAAAAAGAGTAGCAGAAGAAAGAGGTACAAAATTAGGAGGAGATGTTGGTTATCATGTTAGATTTGATGATTCCTCAAGTCCGAACACCAATATCAAATACATGACCGATGGTATGCTTCAAGTGGAAGCTATTTCAGATCCAGAGATGTCTAGATACTCAGTGATCATGTTAGATGAAGCCCATGAAAGAACCATTGCCACTGATGTTTTATTTGCATTATTGAAGAAAGCAGCTTTGAAAAATCCTAATCTTAAAGTGATAGTAACGTCTGCAACTTTAGATTCTCAAAAGTTCAGTAAGTACTTCAATGATTGTCCTATCGTGACTATCCCTGGTAGAACTTTCCCGGTAGAAGTGCTATACACTAGAGAACCAGAAATGGATTATCTTACGGCAGCCATTAATGCGGTGATCCAAATTCATGTAGCGGAGCCTCCAGGTGATATCTTGGTTTTCCTTACGGGTCAGGAAGAGATTGATACTGGTTGTGAAGTGCTATTTGAAAAAGTGAAAAACCTTGATTCAGAATTGATCGTTCTCCCGGTATACTCATCATTACCTAGTGAAATGCAAAGTAAGATTTTCGAAAAAACTGAATCTAGAAAAGTCATTCTTGCTACCAATATCGCTGAAACTTCGATTACCATTGATGGGATTTATTACGTCATCGATCCAGGATTTGTCAAAATTAATGCTTATGATCCAACAACTGGTATGGATAGTTTGAAAGTTGTACCATGTTCTCAGGCTCAAGCCAATCAAAGAAGTGGTAGAGCCGGAAGAACAGGTCCAGGGAAGTGCTATAGATTATACACTGAGAAAGCTTATAATGAAGAAATGATGCCAAATAGTATTCCTGAAATTCAAAGAAGTAACTTATCGAATACAATTTTACTTTTAAAAGCTATGGGTATTAATGATTTACTTAATTTTGAATTCATGGATCCTCCCAAGACTCACACTTTATTGAATGCTTTACAAGAGTTATACATTTTAGGAGCATTGGACGATGCAGGATATTTGACAAGATTAGGTAAGAAAATGTCAAGTTTTCCTATGGAACCACAATTATCAAAGACTTTGATTTCATCTATTGATTATGAATGTTCGGAAGAAATCACTACCATCATAGCTATGTTATCAGCACAAAGTATTTTCTATAGACCTAAAGATAAGGCTAACTTGGCTGATCAAAGAAAAGCAAGATTCAACCATTCTAGTGGAGATCATATCACTTTATTAAATGTTTACAGATCATGGGTTCAACATGGTTTTAGTAGACAATGGTGTCAAGATAATTTCATTCAGGAAAGAAGTTTGAAAAGAGCAAGAGATGTAAAGAACCAATTAACTAAGATTATGAAAATCACTCAATCTTGTGGATTAGATTATGATAAAATCTTAAAATCTTTATGTTCAGGATTTTTCCGTCACGCAGCCAAAAGGGATCATCAAGAAGGGTTTAAAACTTTGGTTGAAGGTACTAATGTTTACTTACATCCTTCAAGTACATTATCAACTAAAAGTCCCGATTATGTAATCTACCATACATTATTGTTAACAACTAAAGAGTACATGCATTGCGTTACTACCATAGACCCTAACTTTATTATCGAGGCTGCACCTAATTATTTCCAAAAAGCAGACCCTTCAAAAGTTAAACGTCAAAAAATCGTGCCCTTGTACGACAAATTTGATAAAGACCAATCTTGGAGATTATCAGCACAAGTTGCAGCCAGGAAAAAAGCTTTGGAAAGTTTACACTAAAATTCCTAGGTATCTTACAATTGTCCATACTTTCATACCTCAACATATTCATACTATTACGTTACTCCGCTCGCCAAACTCTAACCTTATAAGACCAGCCATTCATCAGTGGAGCATATATTTTTACCGCGACAAAGGCATCTGTAAAATCACATTCGTTTTATTCTCCACCTAAATAAATGCCTGAAATTATAGAATTTTTTATTACTCATTATTAGGACTATGAAAGGATATAAGTATGTTAAGGATGCTAGAGAAGTAATAAATGATCGTATCAGTTTATATAGTACATCTTCAAAAGTATCATTATCAGGTATTAAAGCATTGAGAAGAACATATGATGTCAATGAGCCAATATTAAGTACAGATAATATTGATAAGGATGCAAAAGAGGTTAATGTTTTCGATTGTCAAATTTTGGATACTGACGGAAAGGGGAATTTCGTGGACGGAAAAGGGAGAAAGATTATCTTGAAAGGGATTAATGTAGATGGGGCTGCAAAACTACCTGTTGAACCTTATCTACCAACATATAAAGGAAATGCTGATGATGAAAATGATATCTTTTTCGATGGAGATAATGTTAGTTTTGTAGGTCGTCCTTTTCCATTGGAAGAAGCTGAACTGCATTTCACAAGAATCAAATCTTGGGGGTATAATACCATAAGATATATTATAACTTGGGAAGCCATTGAACATAAAGGTCCAGGAATTTATGATGATGATTTTATAGATTATACTTCCCAAATAATCAAAATCATTCATAGTATCGGAGGACTTTATGTATTCTTTGATGTTCATCAAGATGTATGGTCAAGGTTTTCTGGTGGTTCTGGAGCTCCGTTATGGACTTTATACGCTGCTGGTTTACAACCTAAGAGATTCTCTGTTACTGAAGCAGCTTTATTACATAATGAAAGAAGATATCAATCTGTAAAAGATGATGCATTAGATCCTGATGATTTCCCAAAGATGATCTGGCCCACTAATTATAAACGTTTAGCTTCATTAGTAATGTTCACTATGTTCTTCTCAGGTAAGAATTACTTTCCACACCTTGAAATTAATAGTGTTAATATCCAGGATTATTTACAGGATAAATTCTTCAATTGTATCGAATACTTTTGGAAATCAATAATCAAGACAAACCAAAATATGATAGACGATGGTACATTATTGGGATTTGAAACTATGAATGAACCTAATTGTGGTCTTATGGGACATGCTCATTTGGGTCAATTACCTCCAACTCAACAATTAAGAGTGGGAACCACACCTACAGTCTTTCAAACCTTTAAATTAGGTATGGGAATTGCTTGTGAGATTGACGACTATAAAATCACTATCAGTGGACCTCAGAAGTCAGGAAGTGAAATAGTTGATCCTAAAGGTGCTAAAGCTTGGATGACAATTGAAGAAGCTAAAATAATTGATAAACATTATGGATGGAAAAGAAGTGACAAATGGGTTATTGGTGATTGTATTTTTAAGCAAGTAGGTATCTGGTCATACGAAAATCTTCATTTTAAAACATTCAATGAATTACCTATTGAACAAAAACTCGAAGAAGCTAACAAATCATGTGAATTGGTTAATCCTTATTTCTTTAGTAAGTTTCTGACTTCTCATAACTTCAAGATGTACAGTGGGATGAAACCGAAAAAAATCGACATGGAATTCTTCACTAATAATAACTTTGTTGATTATATCATTAGGTACAAACACATTATAAGAAAACATGCTCCTGATGTATTTTTCTTACTTCAACCACCAGTTCTTGAGATTCCACCAAACCTTAAAACTGACCCCAGAAATATCATTGATAGCAAGACAGTTTATTGTCCCCATTACTATGATGGAATGTCCCTTATGTTCAAGTCCTGGAATAACAAATATAATGTAGATACCTTTGGAATCATGAGAAATAGATACTTAAACCCCATTTTGGGTATAGTCTTTGGAGAAAGAGCCATTAGAAATTGTCTCCGTAAACAATTCATTGAAATGAGAAAAGAATGTGAAGATTATTTGGGTCCTATACCGGTGTTGATGTCAGAAACTGGTATGCCCTTTGATATGGATAATAAAAGAGCATATAAAGATGGACGTTATTCGTCACAAACATGTGCTTTAGATGCATTGAGTTATGCTTTAGAAGGAGCTAATATGTCGCATACTTATTGGTGTTATACTTCTCTTAATTGTCATAAATGGGGAGATAGATGGAATAATGAAGATTTTTCCTTCTGGTCACCTGATGATAGGAATTTAACCTTCAATGATAATGATAACTTAGTTGGAGATATCTTGAATACCACCATTTCGACCACTGCAGGATTAATTAAAACCGCAAGTTCCAGAAGAATTAATAATAAAGTTAAAGGCATAAAATCCAAATTAAAGAAAGAAGGCAATGATGTTAATATTGCAGAAGTTGAACAAGCAGTTGAAGAACTTGACATTTCAGAAGATTCTCTGGATAACGATTTTGATGATGATGCCAGATCATTACAAGATTCTTCATTGATTTGTTGGACTGCTGATAACGTCAGATATAGACACACTAAAAGATGTTATCCTTCACCTGACGGTGTCCGTGCACCAGGAGCTATCATGAGACCATTTGCTGTAGCTACTGAAGGTGATATTGTAGCTACTGAGTTTGATTTGAGAACTGTCAAATTCTCCTTAACAGTATCTTTAACCAAAGGAGAAACCAGTAAAGACCCAACCATCATTTACGTTCCAAGTTGGCACTATCCTAATTTAAGTTACCACGATATTTACTTAACTTCAGGGTTTGTTAAATACAACGAGAAGGCTGAATACTTAGAATGGTACCATTACGATATAAATGAGAGAGCTGATTCAGTAGGATCTGAAAGCTCCACCTTAGTTAACGAACCTATAACCAAAGATGAAACCATCATTATCAAAAATAATAGCGGCACCTTAGACACCATTAATGACCCCAAAACCAAAAATGCCGCTGGTTGTATTATTTCTTAATTTGTACTTTTTTTTTTTGCATTTACAAAAGATTCATGGGGAGATATATATTTATTCTTGTACCATAAATAAACATTATAAATAATTCTACTATACATTAAAATTCAAGATCATCTCTTGTTCTCTTTTGACTTTTAAGTTCATCTTTAACTAATTCATTAACAAATCTTGCGAAATAATCCACATAAGGTTTTAAACTTGTCTTTTCATAATCCAAAACTTTGGTGGAGGGAGCTTCATTTTCATCATCTGTTGATGGTTGGCTAGAAGCTCTATCAACTCTGCGAGAATCATACAATTCCAATTCATTTTGAATCGTTATTAAATTAGGTGCATGCATTGGATTAAATCCATAGGTGTCATCGTCTCTATTATCGGATAAATTGTGATCAAGATCGAAAGGAACACAAATATTACCTGTACTTGGATGTATACAAAATGGAGATTTCAATAAATGGATTAATTGTCTAGAAACTTCAACATCTAGTCTTGGATATAAATAATAGAAAATGATATCTTTTTTAGCTTCATTAACAGCATTTAAACGGGCTTGATTTTTGATAATTTTTTCAGCTACAGTACCAATATCTTCCCATTTTTGTTTTGAGTTTGATGATGAATTCTTCCATTTTTTTTGTAATTCTTGTTGTAAATCTTTATCAGGAAGAAAAGATAACATTTCATTTATTTGTTCTTCGTTATCATTCCAAGGATCTTGATCATTAAGAACGATTTCTATGAATGAGCCTTTCAATATTTCAAAAGATCTTTCAATATGAGGATGGAAAGGTCTTTTTAAATTTAATGATTGTTTACCCATTTTAGCTTGTTTAGATCCGAGAACATCTAAATATTCAACAATTGATCTTCTTGTTACTTCATCCAAATTTCTAGCTCTGGAATCACTTATCCAACAATGTGCCCCTCTTCTACCGGAGAAAACCCAAATTAAATGTTTGAATCCAAAATCTTCTTTTAATGATCTATCAATGATTTTAGCAGCTACTTGAATGAATTTCCAACATTTTTCACAAATCTTTGTACCAGAACAACATGTTCTAATACCATCATAATCAGTTAAATCAATATCGAAAACTAATTCTTTAGATAAAGGTCTCATTGCATTCTTTGATAATACTTTACGTTCTTTAGGATTAACTGAATAAACAGGACCAATTTCAAATCTCATTGGATTAGCTGTGACTACAGATTTCTTGAATTCCTCTAATGATGCAAATGAATTATAACGTTGATAAGCTCCTGATCTATGTTCATAAGCAAATTCTCTCATAGTAAAATCTTTAGTAGGTTTAGGTGAATGATTTAACCACTGGAAAACATAACGAAATGGTAAGAATCTCTCATAATAAAAAGCCATATCAGCAGATGAAGGTTTCAGGGAACCAACATTTACTCCATCTTCAGAGGCATTAGAAACTTCGATAGTCATCGTAGATTCCATGATATCTATTTCTATAAAATAAAAAATAGTCGCGTACCGCGAGGTGCCACTTTAGGACGACGTGTTTCAACCGTTTATGAGCCGCACAAAATTAACGTAATCTATGAAGAAAGGAATAGTGTACAAAATGAAGTTTAAATGCAAATGAAAAGGATTATTCGGTATTGAAGATTAATGAAACACCTTCATCACCAGCGGTTACTAATTTCTTACCATTGTCTAAGATTGTAAAATCTAAAACTCCCATATTATGACCAACCCCCACAAATACTTCATTCATAGTTCTAGCATCCCATTTATAAATTTTACCATTCATATTTGAACCAACCAAGAGTGGAGTTTCATCAATGAATTCTAATTTTGTTATAGTATCTTCTAATTTGATTTTATTTCTTAATCTCCATTGGTTAGTATCGAATAAAAGTAAATCACCAGCAACTAAACCAACAGCTAATAAATTTATAGCAGGGTTCTTACACCATGAAATAGCTTCAACAGATAAATCAGCAATATCTTCAACGTTATCTAAGGTTTTAACAGTATGAACTAATTTACCAGAATCATTATTGATAATAGCTAATTGACCATCTCTAGCACCAACAGCAATTCTATTTTTGAAAATACTTATTGAAACCCAAGGACTTTCAGTACCTTTAAAATCATCATGAGGTTGTAATTTATAATTGACTTCTCCACTATAAGCATTCCAATTAACAATAGTACCATCTTCAGAAATAGTAACTAAAGGTAAAGTATCATCATTATCAATATCAATGAATAAACCATTATTACATTCTAAAGAATGGGAGAATCCTGACATTAATTGTACTAAACTTTTACTATCATTATCAATTTGGTAACACCAAACTGAACCATCATTAGCACCGAAGGCAAAAATTGGTAATCTTGGATGAGTTTTAACCCATAATACTTCTTCAACTTCATTTAATTCTCCGAATTTGATCCATCTTTGACCTCCTTTACTTGATTTATGTACTTGAATGAAACCATTCATATCAGCAGTGATAACAAAATTTCCGTCAGCAGTAAAACTTCCAGCAACAACTGATTCTTGATGACCTGAAAGTTCTCCTACAAATCTTGGAGGTTGAGAATGAGTAGTCCATAAGTATGCAGTGTTATCACCTCCTCCAGTAACAACCATTGGTAAAGTAGGATGTTTAAAGATAACGAAAACGGAATCTTTATGTTGATCAAAATAAGTCCATGAATTATTAGCTAAATCGATAATAATTTGTTCATCATCATCTAAATCCATATCTTCATCTCCTTCATCTTCAGGTACTCTACCATCATCTAAAATTTCTTCACCTACTTCATTGGCATTGATGAATTCTTCTTCAGGAACTTCTTCCCTTAATTCTTCATTATCTTCCGTATATTCAGACATCTTTGTAAAATTCAATAATGCTTACAAATTTTGCAATTCAATTTTTTTTATGATGAGGTGCGACCCACTTTGGAAAAATCACAGTAACACAAATTTAGCCTCAGTTAGGAAAAAATCTTACTTCACCAAAGATAATTCATATCAACGAGGGATAATACGGTGATAAGGACATACAACGAGATCATTCGAATCAGAATAAGATTTATCATCAAATCATTTTATTGAAATCATAAGGTAAAATCCATCGCATATCAACCGAATTTAACACATAGTCTCAAACAATGTCACAATGGATGACAACATTTCCAGGGTATACTTGGCTTTTAAGTACTGTTAAAAAGATATTTGGTAATATAATTAAGACTGGGCCGGTTCCTAGACATGTAGGTTTAATTATGGATGGTAATAGAAGATATGCTAGAGCACATAATATTGAATTAAAAGAAGGACATAATATGGGGTTTGAAAGTATGGCCAGTATTTTAGAAATACTATATGAATGTGGAGTTGAACAAGCAACTGTTTATGCCTTCTCTATTGAAAATTTTAAAAGACTGAGTTATGAAGTTAAATGGTTAATGGATTTAGCTAAACAAAAATTTCAACAAATTACTCAACATGGAGAGTTATGTGAACAGTATGGAGTTCAAATAAAAATCTTGGGTAATACTTCATTATTACAACCAGATGTTTTGAAATTATTAAGACAGGCTGAAGATATAACTAAAAATAATAAACGGGCAATCTTAAACGTTTGCTTTCCTTATACATCAAGAGATGAAATGACTACAGCTATAAAAGGTATTGTTAAGAAATCCACAGAAGACAATGATTTTATTATTGATGAAACCACTATTGATAAATTCTTATACACTAAAGATGCACCACCATTAGATTTATTGATTAGAACTTCTGGTACTTATAGATTATCGGATTTTCTTTTATGGCAAAGTGTTTCATCACAATGTTCAATTGTTGTAATAGAAACCTTATGGCCACAATTTAATCCTTATGAAATGTCTAAAATTTTAATAAATTGGAGTTTCAATAAATATTGGTACGGACATTCCAACGGATACACCGTGAGAGGTGATCCTGACAATTTAAGATTGGTTAACGATGAAGAGTTAGAAGATGATGAAATCAATGCATTCACTACCTCATATAATCCAAATCCAATAGTTGAAGATGAAGATAGCTTCGATCGTGATAGTGATAGTGATAGAGTTATTGATAATGAAAATGATACCGTTCCTTCAGAAGAATCATCCATTAATATCAAAACCGCATAATAAGTTAATGTATATATTTGGGAAATATCTCTCAAGCTTTTTCTCTCCAATGATATGGTGTGATTGATGATTGTTCAATTATGAGGTCAACTCGTGCAGTTCATCGCACTGGAATTTTTCATTGAGTCATTTTGGAAATTTGAACAATTATGGATTTAGTCAATCACTTACCAGATCGTTTATTATTTGCTGTCCCTAAAAGTATGTAGACCTTAGTTGACCATTCTACAACTTGCCAGAGTTTATTTGATTGTAGAAACTTTGAAATTGGTTGTAAAATCTTGGAATGCAAAACTCCGATACTAACTTATCTAGAGGGTAGATTATATGAAAAATGTTGTGAATTATTAAAAGGATGTGATATCCAATTCAGAAGATCAAATAGATTAGATATTGCATTATCTACCAGTTTAAATGTTGCATTAATCTTTTTACCAGCAGCTGACATTCCAGTTTTCGTTGGTGAAGGTAATTGTGATTTAGGTATAACAGGATTAGATCAAATCAAAGAAGCCGATATGTATGATTCTATTAATGATTTATTAGATTTAAACTTTGGTAAATGTAAATTACAAATTCAAGTACCAGAAAATGGACCTTATGATAAACCAGAACAATTAATTGGTAAAAAAATCGTTTCATCATTCACTAAACTTTCAACTGATTATTTTAAATCATTAGAAGGTAGTGACAGTGTTTCTACCAATGTTAGATATGTTGGAGGATCAGTTGAAGCATCATGTGCTTTAGGAGTTGCTGATGGAATTGTTGATTTAGTTGAAAGTGGTGAAACTATGAGAGCTGCTGGATTAAAAGCTATTTGTACTTTATTAGAAACTAGTGCTCATTTAATCAGTGCTAAAGAACCAAAATTCCCAGAATTAGTTCAAACTATCGTTCAAAGATTTGAAGGGGTTTTAGCTGCTCAAAAATATGTCTTATGTAATTATAATGCTCCAAGAAAGATCTTACCTGAAGTATTAAAGATTACTCCTGGTAGAAGGGCTGCTACAGTTTCTGCATTAGAATCTAAACCTGGTGAAGAAGAATGGGTTGCAGTTTCTTCAATGATTGAAAAAGCCAAGATTGGTAATATCATGGATGAATTAAAAAAATCTGGTGCCAGTGATATATTGGTTTTTGAAATAGGAAATTGTAGAGTTTAATAGATATTCATAATTTTTGTAGGTTACTTCTTGGAGTGTATGCCTTCCTGTAGTTCATTACTTCCTGGAGTTAGTTACTTCCTGTAGTTCATAAATTCCTGTAGTTCATTACTCTGAAACCTAAGATTTTGTGTAACATGATACCAAAACAATCTTCCTGTACGCACTTTTCTCAACTTTTACAAATCAATTTTTTTGTTCATTGGTGTTTAATCTGATAACTACTGATCTCAATCAACAGATAGTTTAATAAGATTCCCACCAACACAATTGAATAACAGGTTCGGTATAGATCATATATTCCATTGAATTCTTCTCCCAAAAAGTTGGTGATAGTGAAGATTTACTAATAGAAATATAAGGAGATCATTGATTGTTTGCTTAGAGCAAGAACGAAAGAATTAAATTAAAACAACCTTTCGGAAAGGAAACCTACCTCGATACCAATTGATAACATCAAATCAAATAAGAAGAGCTGTTAAAATATGAGTTCCCCCAGTAGTGAAGGAGAACCAGATACTAATCCAACTACTGTACATAATTCAGGAGTTATTTATAATGGAAGGATAAGACATCAGCTGGAGAAAGTAAGGTCTAGAGATTTTGAATTCGATTTTGAAATGGAAGATAATAATGATTTCCCCGAATTAAAAGAATCATTGATTGTTAAAAGACGGAATTCTCATAGTTTAGTCGAACAAGATAATTCACCTTTACTAAATTTACCCACAGAAGTTTTACTACAAATCTTTCATCATTTGGAAAGAAAGGATTTATTTTCCTTGTTGACAGTATGTAGAGAATTTAGTGAATTAATTATTGAAATACTTTGGTTTAGACCAAATATGCAAAGTGATACATCCTTCAAATTGATCAAAAATATAATGAAAGTTGATCCTTCAACAACTCATTGGAATTATAGATTATTCATTAAAAGATTGAATTTATCGTTCATGACAAAATTAGTTGATGACGAATTATTAACCTTATTCATTGGTTGTCCAAAACTTGAGAGATTGACCTTAGTCAATTGTACCAAATTATCTCATATACCAATAACTAAAGTATTAACTAATTGTGAAAGATTACAAAGTATTGATTTAACGGGAGTTATTGATATTCATGATGATATAATCAATTCTTTAGCATTAAATTGTAAAAGATTACAAGGTCTTTATGCACCAGGCTGTGGACTGGTTAGTGAAGAATCGATTATAAATTTATTAAAATCATGTCCAATGTTAAAAAGAGTTAAATTCAATAATAGTGAAAAAATTACTGATGAATCAATCTTAACTATGTATAAGAATTGTAAGTCATTAGTTGAAATTGATTTACATAATTGTCCAAATGTAACTGACTTATATTTAAGAGAGATCTTTTTAGATTTATCCCAATTAAGAGAATTCAGAATTAGTAATGCTGCTGGTATAACTGATAAGTTATTAGAATTATTACCAAATGAATTCTTCTTGGAAAAATTAAGAATTATCGATATAACAGGATGTAATGCAATTACTGATAAGTTAGTTGAAAAATTAGTATTATGTGCACCAAGATTAAGAAATGTTGTCTTATCCAAATGTATGCAAATTACTGATGCATCATTAAGAGCATTATCTCAATTAGGAAGAAGTTTACATTATATTCATTTAGGTCATTGTGCTTTAATTACTGATTTTGGAGTTGCGTCATTAGTAAGATCATGTCATAGAATTCAATACATTGATTTAGCTTGTTGTTCCCAATTAACTGATTGGACATTAATTGAATTATCAAATTTACCAAAATTGAGAAGAATTGGTTTAGTTAAATGTGGATTAATTACTGATAATGGAATTTTAGAATTAGTTAGAAGAAGAGGTGAACAAGATTGTTTAGAAAGAGTTCATTTATCTTATTGCACTAATTTGACTGTTACACCAATTTATTTATTGTTAAAAAATTGTCCAAAATTAACTCATTTATCATTAACAGGTATAGCAGCATTTTTAAGAAGAGAAATTACTCAATTTTGTAGAGATCCACCACCAGATTTCAATGAATATCAAAAATCCTTATTTTGTGTATTTTCAGGTAATGGAGTTAACCAATTAAGAAATCATTTAAATAGAATTATGGAAGATAGATCTTATTGGATAGAACAAAATGAAAATATGACTATGCCTGGGTTTATACCTGAAAGAAGAGGTGGAATGAATCGTAATGTTAATATCAATCCATCTTTAGGTATAGGAATTGGTAATTTAAATAATAATGTTAATGAAAATATAATCAATGAAGTCGAAGGACAAGGACCAAATAATGAAAATGAAGAAGAAATGAATCTTTGGGCAAGACAAAGAGGTTTAGGGATTTTACAAGGTAATAATGGTAATGATTTGAATTATCCTGATATGGCAGATATAAATAGACAAATATTTAGAGAATTAAATGAAGGTGATATAACAGCAAATGAAATGAGAGAAAATTTCCAAAGATTAGTTAGAAGTCATCACCAACAAAGATTAATTGAACAAAGTTTACAAGCTGCCAATCAAGGACAACAAGTAGATTTTACTAATAATCTCCCAAATCAATTGAGATTCGATACTAATCAAAATAATAATAACACTGCTGGAACAGGTGTTTCCAATGCTCCACATATAGTTCAACCAGCTGTCTTCCCGAATAGTGAAACTACTATTCCATTAATAAATGAAGGTGAAGATGAAGATATTGAATTGGAATCTGCTGACTTGTTCCCAAGGAATAATAGAGGTTAAGTTCAAACGATCCATGATTGCATAGTTTTAATAAATATTTATATCTTTTAATCTTGACTTTCCCATTCTTTGAAGATGCTATCGAGTTCTGTAAATTGTTGAAGAAGTTCTCGTTGATCAAATTCTTTAAGTTTGTAGTGTAAGTAAGCCACAGCTTCTTTGATTTTAGATGAGGTTTCTCTACTTAATTGTTTCAAGTACTTGTATCTTTTGTTCTGTTCTTTTTTGTTTGAATCGGAGGTTGATTTGGATGTAGATGATTTAGTTGTAGATGATTTGGATGTAGATGATCTTGAAGTGGTTGATTTAGATGTTGACCCAGAGCTCCATTTCTTACCTGAACTAGCCGAATTCAGTATAGATTCATTGGTCTTGGATGTATTTGTTGACTCTTTAGAGTTAGTTAAACTAGAAGATTCAGACCTCGAATTTGTACCAATACTTGTTGGTGAATTATTGGGTTTAGAACTAGATGAGTTAGTAAAACTATAATAATTAGTTCCAGAATCCGTAGCTAGTTGAATGATTGATCGTGATGTATCTCTTGATCTACCTATTCTTCTCCTCTTTCGGGATTCATCTATATTTTGGAATGGAATGTTTGTTCCTAATACTATATTATCTTGCAATTGCTTTAGATCTCGATTTTCTTCTTCAAACAAATCGTACATAAGTAAAACCAGTTTAGATTTGTCTTCTTCTTCACAAACCAAATTAGACTTGTAACATGATCCGAAATAATTCACAATAAATCTCCTTTGTTGAAGGAAGAATCGAGAGAACTTTGCTTCTTTTAGTAAAAGATCCAGTAAATCTTCTGTTCTTTCAACTTCATATTTATCCTGTAATTTGTGGATCCCACAGGATATCCTTCGAAAACATTGTTGACCATTTCTATCTATAACTCCACAAATGAAATCATTTTTATTTACATGAACATTACTTTCGTTGATTTCAACCAAGAGATCTTGGGAAAGATCAGATATCGAACTACTACTCAAATCGGAAAGAATATTTCCTGTGATTATCTTATTCAATGGTGAGCTGATAGTGTTCTTTTCTGTTATAGATATTCTTGCATTCTCTACACTAGAAGTTGATCCCGGTGCAGTCACATATTTGAAAAATGTAGTGATCCTAGCTGGTGACCCCGTATTAGGTCTTGAATTACGTTCCTTAAATAGTATCTCATCTCTAAAGTTGGCTGTTCTGCCATCTAAATGATGGGATACTGGACGCTCATGTAAAGTTGGTGTTCCTGGACTTACATTATTTCCTACAAGTTAGTTAAAGATCAATTTCAAGACCTTTATGGTACGACTTACTAGAAAAACTATTGGGATGTGAACTTAAATCATCTAAATCAAGAAACTCTTTGATAACGTTCAATTCATTAGTATCTAACATTAACCGCTGTTGGTTAAAATCGAAGATTCCTACTTCAGAAGCTTCAAAAAATTATAATTCAACTTTCTTATGCAATCTTACTGCTTCACAGTCAATCTTTCAACAAACGACACAACAGTATTCGTTTCCGATCTTAACTCTAATTCTATTTTGCAACCAAAGTTGAAAGTTCTCAAAAAGGATCATCACGTGAAGATTAGTCTCTTTTAGGGCTGAGCCCTAATCTCATTTTTACAGTCACGATGTGTCGCACTCCTACACTTGCGACACCATAGTTAACAAGGCATTGCGACTTTTCATTTTTTTTTCCACGACCAAATTCTAAAGGAATTGTATTGAGAAAAAAAATTACTGAAAAATTTCAATCAATTAATTTAGGTTAAAATGTATGTAACTAAATCAATGAAAGAATTATTATAAACCCATAGTGAAATGAAGCAATAGTAAAGAAGAAGTTATTTGAATCGATGATCAATGAATTTGGATATAAGTTGTCGATCAAGTTGAAGTTGAAAATTTGTTATCGAAGAGATTAAAAATGTGAACTCAATCAAAGAAGCAGAGAATTAATCATAAGATGATGATGTCGAAAAGTAACAGACCTATTGGTAGTGAAACAAGAGTGGAGGAGAAAGTGAAATTCATTATGTTTAATAATTCAATATTTATCTTACAAGTACTAACAATTTATAGGACTAAAAGAACTAGAAAAGTAGGAATCACCGGTAAATTTGGTGTCAGATATGGTTCATCATTAAGAAAACAAACCAAAAAGATGGAAGTCCAACAACATGCTAAATATGATTGTTCATTCTGTGGTAAAAAAACCGTTAAAAGAGGTGCCACTGGTATCTGGAAATGTTCAGCTTGTAGAAAAACCGTTGCTGGTGGTGCTTACACTGTCTCAACTGCTGCCGCTGCCACTGTCAGATCAACCATCCGTCGTTTAAGAGATATGGCTGAAGCTTAAATGTTTTTTATGAAATTTTAATCTTTTGTATATTTAAGTTCCGGTTATGTTAATACATGCACATAAAGAAGTTTAATTTATACTCTCTTCTTTGATATTCTTTTGATACTCTTTTGATACTCTGGAAATCTCATATTCCTTATTTGGACAGTCAGTGAATTCTCGCGATAACTATGGAAACGTTTGAATTCCCTAAGATTCATTCATTTCCTCCATTATATACTAAACAACCGAATGCTACCGTCCTTCAACAACAATTGGATTCATGGTGTGATATAATTCTTTCATATTGTGAATACTATAAAGTATCGACTATATCCACTACCGGTACAATAGTATATTCACAATATGAGGATTTAGCAATAGATTCATTACCTTCAATATTTGAAAATAAAGAGATCAATAGAACTGTAGATGATGAATTTAAATCGGATATAGTTAAACATTTGATACATAAATTGAATAAAGCTGAATATATCAATACTAAATTACCTGATCAAGGTATACTAGTTTATTGGAAATCATTGAGTGATTGGGCAACAATTTTATATGATTTTGTTGAGAGTTCAGGTCAATTGGGGACTGTATTAACAGTATATGAATTAACTAAACTGGAAGATTCTGGACTTCCTGAAAGTTTGAAGAATTTAGATTATGATTTATTAGTAAAAGTGTTAAAGAATGTATTGATTAAACAAGGTAAAGCTCAAATTTTGATGCAAGAAGGTACAGATCAAATTGGTGGTGTAAAGATAGTCTAATATATGATTAATGAGGTTTATCTAAACAAATGCCATGATACTATCGATAAGTTTGTTGATATATCCCTAGGCAAATATAAATATTAAAGCTAATCTAGGTACTTTATAACACACATTTGTGTGAAGTTTTATATCAACAATTATAAAGCGTATAAATTAGCTGACATTCCAAAAATACTCTACTGCACAGGATAGTGATAAGCTAACATTTTGAAAAAGACCCTATTACACAAGGTGGTGAGCACAATATTTCCTAATGGGGAAGTCTAGGAAAAACTCATCTCATCTCTCAGGAAAAAAAAAGTATTTAAACAAGTGAAATCCTGCGATCTTGTTTTTACTTCTCTTTCTTCCCGCTTAAATTATTTTAAGAGGGCTTCTTCTATTCGGTCTCTTAAAAATTATTTTACGTGTATTTCGTCCGAAACTTCATATTATTAAAACTTTTAAATTATAGAAAATGAAATACGTCGTTGTATCTGGAGGTGTTATATCCGGTATTGGTAAAGGGGTTTTAGCTTCATCTACTGGTTTATTATTTAAAACTTTAGGTTTCAGAGTTACTTCCATCAAAATTGATCCTTATATGAATATTGATGCTGGTACTATGTCACCATTAGAACATGGAGAATGTTTCGTTTTAAATGATGGTGGTGAAGTTGATTTAGATTTAGGTAATTATGAAAGATATTTAAATATTACTTTAACTAGAGATCATAATATTACTACTGGTAAAATCTATTCATCAGTTATTGAAAGAGAAAGAAAAGGAGATTATTTAGGTAAAACTGTTCAAGTTGTTCCTCATATTACTACAGCAATTCAAGATTGGATTGAAAGAGTTAGTAAAATTCCTGTTGATGATTCTGGTTTAGAACCTGAAATTTGTATTATTGAATTAGGTGGTACTGTTGGAGATATTGAAAGTGCTCCATTCGTTGAAGCTTTAAGACAATTTCAATTTAAAGTTGGTTCAGATAATTTTGCATTAATTCATGTTTCTTTAGTTCCTGTTATTCATGGTGAACAAAAGACTAAACCAACTCAAGCTGCTATTAAAGATTTAAGATCTTTAGGTTTATCTCCTGATATGATTGCTTGTAGATGTCAAGAAAAATTAGAAGCTGCAACTATTGAAAAAATTGGTATGTTCTGTCATGTTGGACCAAATCAAGTTATTGCTGTTCATGATGTTAATTCAACTTATCATGTTCCTTTATTATTAAAAGAACAAAAAATGATGAAATATTTATCAAAAAAATTAGATTTAGATGATATTAAATTATCATCAGAAGCTTTAACTAAAGGTGAAAATTTATTAGGTAAATGGCAAAAATTAACATCAAATCATGATCAATCTTTTGAAACTGTTACTATTGCATTAGTTGGTAAATATACTCATTTAAAAGATAGTTATTTATCAGTTATTAAAGCTTTAGAACATTCATCAATGAGATGTCATAGAAAATTAAAAATTGAATGGGTTGAATCAACTGATTTAGAAGAATCAACTAAAACTAATTCATTATCAGATTATCATAAAGCATGGCATTATGTTTGCCAAGCTGATGGTATTTTAGTACCAGGAGGTTTTGGTAGTAGAGGTATTGAAGGTATGGTAGCTGCTGCTAAATATGCAAGAGAAAATAATGTTCCTTATTTAGGTGTTTGTCTTGGTTTACAAATTGCTGTTATTGAATTTGTTAGAAATATTTTAGGTCATAAAGATTCAACTTCAATGGAATTTGATCCTGAAACTAATGAAGATACTGCTTCTGTTGTTTATATGCCAGATGTCGATCAAGTTAAATTAGGTGGTACTATGAGATTAGGTATTCATTCAACTAAATTTATTCAAGATTCTCAATGGTCAACTTTAAGAAAATTATATGGTGGTGCTGATTCTGTTTATGAAAGACACAGACATAGATATGAAGTTAATCCAAAATTAATTATTGAAATTGAATCAAAAGGTTTAAAATTTATTGGTAGAGATGAATCTGAAAAGAGAATGGAATTATTAGAATTAAAAGATCATAAATTTTTCGTTGGTACTCAATATCATCCTGAATATTTATCTAAAGTTTTAGATCCTTCAAGACCTTTCTTAGGTTTAGTTGCTGCTTCTGCAGGTATTTTAGATAAAATTTTAGAAAGTGAAGATTTAAATTATAAAGGTGAATTTTAAATTTTTATAGCATGTAATAGTATACGATCATAGAAACATTAAACCGATATCTTAATATCTTCAATGATGACATCTGTTAACTCCCTTACCTTAGTTTCACTTAAACTTTTCAATTTTTTAATGCTTTTGGTGAAATCATCAATTTCATTACTTGTATGTTTTAACTTTCCTATAAATTTCAAATTGCATAATATGTAGATTCCTAACCAACTTTGTGGATGATCTTTACAGATTTCTATGGTTCTTAAGTAATTATTTCTTGAATCAATTAAGATTTTAACTAATTCAATCATTTTATCTTTCTTTAAAGTATTATCATTTTTAACTAATTCATATTTTTGTATGAAAAGATAATAATTCAATAATCCAACTCTATAAAAGGAATTAAAATCGAAAGATTCTTGTAATAAAATTTCTTTCATACAAAAGATAGCTTTATCATAATGTCCAATAGATTCATATTGTGTTGATAATTCGGCCCATGCAAGTAAATCACTTGGTTGTAGATCTAAATATAAAACCAAATTCTTTATATAATCAGTATTTTCTTTAGCTGATCTACTTAAAGTAGCTAATCTTCTTGTTAAATTTAATTCACTTGATTTAGCTGATAAGATTTCAGCAGCATCTTTTTTAGATCCAATAGCTTCAAGATAAACAGCTTTTAATAAATTTATACGTTCTGAATTATCACTACCAAATTGATCTACTATTCTATCTATATAACTTTTTGCTTCGACATCATGGTCTGTGATTAATGATAAATAAACGTGAAGTTCAAATAAATTATATAGTTCATCAATTGCAATCGTATCATCACTAATAAGTAATTGTTTCAATTCATTGTAACATGTATGAACTTGTTCAGGGCCAAAAGTTGCAAAAATCCCTGAAGAATGGATGGTTAACAATTTCTTCTTTATTAATTCGAGATCCATTTGTTCTTCCTAATGATTGAGGTTACCAACGATTTCAAAAGGTGCGAGTTTCTCAAATAATCATCATTATGGATGAATTATCAAAGACTATAGATCAGTTTCTATCGTTTACAAACATACAAGACCATCATTATGGTGTTCCTAAAGTCAATTATCATGCAACTTCGAAATCAAATTCCTTATTTGGTGCTGAATTGAAATATTATCATAGTTATAAGACATTGATCTCAAACATAAATGAACTTATTTACTTAAATGAATTGAAAAACCTCCAAAACACGTCCAATAACAATATCAATGATCAATATGATTCTATAATAAAAGAAATGCCTGCCAATTTTCAGAATAATCCTATAAATTATTTACAATCACTTAATAACTTCAAGACTGATACATTATTAAATACGTATCTACAGATAACCTTACCTGTACTTCGATCTATACATCATTATAATGATTATTTAACTTCTACTGAAACAATAATACATAACAACCTTGAAAATTTATATTCACAGTCCAATAGTCAACAAGATGTTAATATCAATAAGATCCTAAATCTTTACAATAAGAATAATGAATTAACTGAACAGTATCAATACCTTCAATCAGAGATTAAGAAATTATTAAAGCTTATTAAACCAAAATTGAAAAACTTGAGTGAAATAGATGAAACTCTACAAGCTTTAGAAATTGAAAATGATAATAAGAAACTTACATTCATAAAGAATCACCAATATGACGAACAAACAATCAAAAAATTGTATAAGAAATTAGTTCAAAAATGGTGTCACATATCCATACTATGTGATTTCTTACCTAACTTTATTTTATGTTTACCTTTGGATTGGTTTGATGATAATATATGTAATCAAATAATGGAAAAATGTGCTGAATTAAATGAAAAGTATGGACATTTCCAAACTTTACTTAACAAAGATAACATAAGAGATATGTCCTTAGAACAATTATTAATGATTGATCTAGAAATGTAATTTATAATGTATACTAGATGATTCTTCTATTACTATTTACAAGGATTATAATTCGAATAATCTACCATTGACAACATTCCAATTAATGCTACTCCAAAAATTCTTCAAGTATTCTTGTTTACCATTAATACCATAATCATTTATATATGCATGATCCCATAAATTTATACCTAATACCGGTAAAGTGAAATCTCTAGAATTTTCGTTTACTTTATTCTTTAAATCAATATATTGTTCATATGTTTGTTCAGAAATACCACCATTTAAATCAAGTGATTGGTTCTTACCATAATAGTATGGAGTACCATCATTATTACATTGAAGAAGTCTTAAAGATTTATCAGGATTCTCAACTAAGAAGATCCATCCTTGACCATTCATAGTTTCTGATAATTTTTCTATTTCATCATAAAGTTCTTGTAAATTCTTGAAACCCATATCATTGATTCTTCCCATTAAATTTCTTGATGGTTGAGTTTTACTAGCTTCTGATTTATTAGTTAATTGTTGGAAAACAAAATGATTATTGTGAGCTTGGGAAGCATAATGGAAGACGTGTTGTTCTGTGGTTTGTTTGGCAGTATTTAATAAGATTTGGTATGGACTTTTAAATTCATTCTCTGTTCCATTAGTTAAAAGAGTTAAATTCATAGTTAAAAACTTTTGATAATCTGACCAAGCACTTTTAAATCCTTGAGATGAATACAATCCTTCAATACCTGAGGTCTCATATTTGTATTGTCCTTTCAACTTAGGAACTTCATGGATTAACCTCTTAGATATCCTCAAACCTGTTCTACTTAACATACTGAAGTTGACTGAAAAATTTTCCTTCGCGAACTTCTAAAGAGATCATAAAGATTGTAAAGCATTATTACATATTGGTTTCCAATACTACTGATTGGACGGGAATGTTGTTCGCAACCCAATTACTGTCACGAAGTAAACTCTTTGGGTCGTTCAAGTTCTTGGAACTAATTTTACTCAAGACTTCATCATATTCACAGTCTTGACATTTGTATTCTCTGAAGATCTTGTTAGTTTCAAGATCTACAAATATTCTTGTGTCTCTGATTCTTAGACTGACATTGTCTATTTTAAGAAAGAACCTGGAAAGTAATAATAAACATGTGGGCATTACTCTTATCTTTGTGGATAAAACTGATATTCCATTATCACCTAATTCATCTTCAAATAGTACTGACTCGTCGAAAAACAATATTGGATCTGGTTTTAACAACCTATCTATTGGAAATTTCTCATCTGTAGGTTTGAATTCAATACCTTCGATTGTACCCTTATAATTAACAGAATAAGTCCAATCGAAATTTTTTATGGTTTCAATATCAGTTATTTTGGATAAGTCTAGATTAGATATTTCTTTGGATTTCTTCTCTGAAGTATCAAAAGTGTCTGAAAGCATTTTGTTCTTACGAGCTTCGAGCCATTCTTTGTGATAACTGACTTTAAAGTCACTTTCTTTATTCAATGAATCCAATGCATCTAAACCATTGAATTCTATGGTCCCCAATTTTTCATTAACTAATCTCACTCTGTTGTTCCCAAAGATCATCTCGGGTAATGGGAAATCATACCTCAGTTCCAAGTCATCTAATTCTTGGGATGATAAAATTGGTTGTTTGATGGTATAAATGCTCCAGTCATTTATAGTGATTGATGGTTTGTCCATGATTGGGAAGCTTGATTTAGGCGCTGGGATGATAACTGTGCCACAATGGGCACATTGGGGGTTAGTACAGGGACCTTCGTGTCCCTTGGCTGGTATTGACATTTTAATATTCTTTAGTGACCCTGAAGGTCTTGGGGTAGCAAATGATGATTGAGGCAATTGAGTATTATGTACATTAGTTGAAGGTCTTGGTAATGGTTTGGGAATGGTATTGATACGATTATTGACTGAATTGGTAGGTAATCTATCTCTTGTATGTAATTTCACCATCTCTCTAGCAGCATTGATATGAACTGCATCTACACCTCCAGTTTTCATCGATGGCATTTTTGTGTTTGGAATTTCAAAAGCTTCATTCTTTTTCTTTGCCAGCTTCATCTGTGTTGATCCCACTTTCCCGGGATCCTGAGATGATGAATCAGACATTTTCTAAACTTCTTCAATTACCGATCAAAAGTGAGTTCGCGAAAACGGGATTTATATATTCTAACAAATCTACAAACAGATATCTATAAAGCAGGGACTTCATCTTTTCTAAGACCTTCCCTAACGGCCAACACTTTATCGGCAATAACAGCATCAACCCCAGCTTTCATTTGAATTTTACAATTCTCAGGAGAATTGTTGGCTGTACCATAAGTAACACAAACTAAACCTGATGATTTAACTACTTGAGCTAATCTTGGAGTCATTATAAAAGTGTCAGCTGCTGAAACAATACCCAATAAATTCCATTTTTTGGAGAATCTAATGGCATTTTGTAAAGAACTAGCTCTAATATCAGCCATTGGGGTAGTTCCTGATTCTGTTAAATATAAAATTGGAATAGTTGGTTGTTTCAATGATAATAATACACAAACGTCAGGATGGAATGATGAAAAGATAATATCCCTTCCAGTCACATTTTCATCATAAACTGATTTTAAGATGGTGTCAACATAATAATTGATATCATAAGCGATTTCTCCCATACTTTCTAATTGAGCTTCATCTAACATAGGGTATTTGATTTCAATATTGAAACCAACATTCTTTGGAATTCTTTTGAATAAGTCTTTCAAGGTAACGAAATTAGAAGCAATGGATAAACCTCTGGCATTACCTTTATAACCTTTATCTTTCCAAGTCTTTGTTAATTTCATTCTTCTGTTGATTTGATCTCTTACCTCTTTGTCGATTTCATCTTCTTCTTCATTATCATTTACGTTATGATGATTCATATTAGGAGTTGATTTATAACCAGCCATTGATCTTGGTCTATTAACTTTACTTAAAATCTCATCATCTAAAGCATAAGTTGATGGTGATGAAAGATCTTCGCTAGTATTATTTGAGCTATGTAAGTAAGGAGATTTGTCACCGTTTGTGATATGATGTAAAGGATTGAAATCATCATCACTCAAATGTAAAAATTGTTCTGTAGTTAAAGCATGCATTGGAATATCAACTCCAGATTCTGCAACTGTGAAATCATGATAAATAACTGGTGTTCCATCTTTAGTAAGTTGAACATCGAATTCAACATATGAAGCTCCTAAAGAAGCTGCTGCAATGAAAGATTCAACAGTATTTTCACCTAATTGTAATGACTTCTTATCATTAACATTCTTACCTAAACCTCTGTGACCAATAACTCTAGTAGAGACCAATTGTTTCCAATAAGTATCTGATCTACCAATCTTCAAGTTTGGATGATTGAATGATTTAACACATAAGAATTCAAATTTCACTGAACCTAAGACATTCAAGGTCTTGGATTCTAAAATAGGTGAAGTAATAACTGAGTTCAAAGATCTCAAATTTGGTCCAACTTTGGTGTAAGCGTCATTAGGGAAAGCTACAGCTCTACCTAAAATCTTATTTTCCTTAACCAATAATTCTTCGGTTTGATTGTTATATTGATAAGTTGGAACTATATCAAATGTAATAACAATATCATCAGTTGTTAAGTTATTGGTTAATTTGAAAGTGATAGGATCAGTAGCTGAACCATGATGATCTTCCAAAGGTAAATCAATGATGACTGGTGGTTCTACACTTTCATTATCTAATTTGTTTCTACAGGTAACAACTAAACTTAAAGCTGTATCTAATTCAGTAATCAAATTTTTGGATAATGAGACATTGTTCAATTCAATAGGTTTGGTATTATCTCTCAAATCAGTAGTACCTAAAGTGATTAAAAGAACTGATTCATCATTACTCAAGAAACTATGACCAAAAGATTTGATAGGTTTAATCTTCTTGACATTCATAGGAGATTTTGATCTTGATCTCTTTTCAACACTGGAAGTGGAATCAAATTGTTTCAATTGCTTATAAACTTCATTGACATTATTTTTAGTTGATTCAGGTAAAATGTCAATGGATGAAGAATTGGTAGGAGTTAAAACCAAAGAATTATCAATTTCCATTCTTAATTGTGAAGAAACTGGGATTCTTTGTAAGTTATTATCAGGATTATTGATATCATATAATAATAGTTTATCATTTGAAGGTTTGATTAAATTGGCTACATCTAAATGACCTCTCAAAACGGCATGTTCCATTGGTAACCAACCAGAGTCATCTACCATATCAAACTTACATCCACCATTGACTAATAATCTAACAACTTCTTCATAACCTTCAGAAGCTGCAACGAAAATTGGTGTCCATCCAAATACCATTTCTCCAATCTCAGTATTAGCATGGTTATTCAATAAGAACTCAACTACTTCAGGGTAATTAAGTTTAGCAGCTATGAACAAACATGTTTCATTATTATGTTCAAAGTCAGTGTAGTCGATATCGATCTTTCCCAAAGTGATCAAAGCTTTTAAGATCTCAGAGGAGTTCAATCTAACAGCTAATAAAATTAAGTTCAAACATGTTAACTTTTTGGTGTTGGAATAAACCAATAAATATTCTGTAGTCTTTGGGTGTTTACCAATGATAGATAAATGGATTGGGGTTAAGTTTTCTTGATCTCCCCAAAATTTCACATCATCAATTGAGATATTATTGATCAAGTTCCATGAATTTAAGTATTCTAAGATCAACTTTATAATGTTCTTAATCCCAAATTGTGAACTGTAATGTAAGGGAGTTCTCAAATAATTATCTTTAGCATTCAATAAGAATTTCAAATTGTGATATTGAACATTACCATTGATTTTATCTAAAATATAAGTGAACCCAGTCAATTCAAAGGTAATTAACTTAGCCCCATCAGTTCCACTATTATTATCATATAATTTTTTCAATGAAGTTTGTTCTCCAGGAACAACAGTCTTTAACAGGTTTTGATTGTTATTACTATCTAACAATTTACCAAAACTTAAGATCAAATTATGGAAGAAGTTTCTACCATTGATATCAAACTTATCATATAACAAATTATCTGTTGATAAGTTATTCTCTTTCAAATAGGTCAATAACAAATTGAAAATTGAATCAATACATTTCAAACTGTTCTTAATGGTTGCTTTGATCAATAAACTGATCAAAAATTTCAAGTTTTGTTTGATCTTAGGGATCTTATTCAATTCTTCAATCAAATTCACATCATTATCATTTTCAATCAATTCAGAGAAGTTTGATAAATATAAATTATCAAAATTGTTAACTAAATTATCATTTCTTGTGACTGGTTTGACATTATCTGATTGTTGGGAGAACTCTTTATAACTCAATTGATTCAAAATCGTGTTAATAGTCTCAAGATTGTTAATCAAATCAATTTCATTAGCAAATGGTAAAGCATCAACTCTAGTAGATAAATAATTCTCTTTATTATTAGTAGGTAAACTAATTAAATGAGATTCAATATGATTATTGGATAAATTGGTTAAACTGTCTAACTTCTTATCTAACTTCTTCAAGATCTTGATAAACCCTTTATGATTCAATTCACCAAACCATTTCAAATTACGGAAGAAATTCTTTAATTCTAAAAGAATGGAGATAATTTCATCTAACTCATCGCTGGAGTTGATTTCATGGGAAACCTTATTATCTTTAAAACCTAACAAATTCTTAATATTAGTCAATCTTCTATCATATTCATTGAACTTGTTATTATAGAAGGTGTCAACTTTTTCAATATTCCTATCTAATTGATAATAAAATTGTGATAAGATATTTTGGATCAAATCACTGATTTCCATTTCGGATGGATTGAAATCATAATCGATGTTTTTGATAACTTTCTTTAAATTCTTATAGTTCATATAAAAGATAGACCATTCTGGGATCTGATGAGATAAGAACGTTTTACCAAATTTCATCTCTAAAACTGGTTTTTAGTTTGAAAGTCCTAATGAGGTGATTGGATGTTTATGGATCAATTGGGTTGATAACCTTAGGTTTGAGTGGAATCACTGAATAAATATCTTTTTTGCTTATGATCTGTTGATGGAAAGTCAATTTCTTTATCTGTGTTTCCTGAGATTTTTACCGAGCCAAAAATACGTCACTGCCAGATTGGGTGGAAACTTCCTCACTATCGAGATTCACTTAATCAAATTTATGGATACAACGATGTAAATCAAGTCGTTGGATACTAAGGAGAAATTATTCGGCACACAAGGTGTAATGTGTTTTTAAGAATTTTACACGTGTGGTGAGTGTTATGGTTTTAAGACGATTTAGGCTCATATCAAAGATTATAAGTGAAAACATCAAACGGTATAGATTTCGGAACTTTTGAACCTGAAGTCATTCTCCAGATTCATATTCCTTTTACATATTAATGGTAAACACACTCCGGATTTTGGGAAATCAAATGTGTTATCTTTTCGTCCAATTCCTCACTATCTGCCGTCATCATCGATACAAGCGAGGTCACCTATTATGAAACCCCGCTGGGTTGCATGGATTATAAAATCAAAGGAAATCCCACCTTTAGTTTACACTTTCCATTAGCAGATATGGAGGTCATGGATAATAACCGTTAATCTCTTAACCTTTTCATAGTTTCCACTTAGTATATTTAACTTTTTGCACCCAATGCGAGAGATGATATACATGTGAATTACAATGTTGTTCATGTATTTATGAAAGGAGATGGTAATAGTTAGCTTAGATTCCGACGATTCCTATATTTCATATTCCACTCCATCAAAAGGAAATCAATTAAAAATTCCACCAATTCCTTTTCTCTTGTATTTCCATTCTCTATGAGTTTCCTCGAAAAATAATTTTAATCACGCTCCTGGCTCGTTCTCAATTTCCACAATGGAATTTGCAGATATGAGATAAAGATATATAAATTGAACAAAATGACTCGAATTTATTGTTTTAAGAATTATTCAAATGAGTGGTATGTAGATATGGTGAATATGTTTGAGTATTTCATTGGTCCAGGTGTTTTCCATCCTGTTCTTTTGATAATCAGGTAATACACTCAGAGATGAGTTGACGTGTTTGAGATATACTAACAATTTTTCAGTCCAATATAAATATTACCCTACTAAAAAAGCAACCATAATATCAGCACCATTTTCAGGTGGTCAACCAAAAGGAGGTGTTGAATTAGGTCCAGAATTTATCTTAAAGTCAGGTTTTGAAAAGCAAATCAATGAATTAGGTTGGGAAACCAAATTAGACTTTCCATTAGAAGGCACTGATTTTGAAAATGCAAAGACTGATGATAAGGATGCTTATGGAGTTAAAAATACTGCTATTGTCAATGATTGTAATAAAAGAATTTCATCTGCTGTTTTAGGTAGTTTAAAGGATGGTAGATTACCTATAACTGTTGGAGGTGATCATTCAATTGGTACTGGTACTTTATTAGCTGCTTTACAACATAACCCAGATACTTGTATTTTATGGATAGATGCCCATGCTGATATTAATAGTCCAAAAACTACTGGCTCAGGTAATTTACATGGATGTCCAGTATCATTCTTAATGGGAATCGATAAAGAAAGTTATCCACCAGAATTCGATTGGATTCCTGCTGGAATTTTAAAATCAAATAGAATTGCATACATTGGTTTAAGAGATGTTGATGATGGTGAAAAGAAAATCTTAAGAGAAAACAATATTCCAGCATTTTCTATGTATCACATTGATAAATATGGTATCGGTAAAGTTGTAGATATGGCTTTGGATAGAATCAATCCAGATAGAAAATTACCAATTCATGTCAGTTACGATGTTGATGCTATAGATCCTTCATTCGTTCCAGCTACTGGTACCAGAGTTGAAGGTGGTTTGACTTTAAGAGAAGGTTTATTCATTGTTGAAGAAATTGCTCAAACAGGTTTATTAAACTCCTTAGATATTGTTGAAACTAATCCTTCTTTAGCTGAACATGATGGACATATCTTAGATACTGTCAGTGCAGCTTGTGCCATTGGAAGATGTGCTTTAGGTCAAACCTTATTATAAATAAGTTCATGTATATATGAATAAAATATATGTACCATATAGTTTACACAAATGCCCTCTACCCCAATATAGAAACTCGTAAATTCATCATCTGTGGTTCAAACATCTATACCTCTTCAACCCCACTTACTGCAAAAAATGAGCCGCATAGCCTGGAGAATCTCTTAGAAGTATTTCGAACATATCAACATGTTTACAACATAAACCTCAGGTCATTGAGCTATTTATAAATAAGAGGCACATGTGGATTGTTCATTGTTACTATTGGAATGTCTGTTGAAATTTCAGAAACTTCAACGTGTCCCTACCAGTCAGTTATTTTAGCAGCAATTTAAGCCTCACTAAAATACACTATAAATTGAAATTCATCTGCAACGTCAACATTTTTAATCATGAGTAGCGTTGTTGTTGAAGTTAAAAAAGTATCAATTGATGAAGTCAATACATTCTTCCAATTCTGTGGAGAAATCAAATCCATTAATGAACTTTCAGAAGGTAAATACCAAGTGAATTTTTTCAATTCAAGTGCTTCTGATACAGCCTTGTTATTAGACCAAGCTGAATTAGGTGGTGAAAAATTAAAAGTTACTAGTGATTTACCAACTTATGAGTCTTCTCAAGGTGCAGGTGCTACTGGTACAACAATTGCTTCTGGAGGTGATGTTAAAGACCAAAAATTACAAGGTGATATTAAAACTGGTGATCCAAAATATGATGATATTGATCAAGAATCTAAACCGAAATATGTTATAATGGCCCAATTGTTATCTAAAGGATATAAAATCAATGACGATATCATTGAAAAATCTATCACCTTCGATAAAAAACATGGTTATAGTGATAAATTCAAAAAATTCTTGAACGATATCGATCTTAAGTTGGGTGCCATGACTGAAGACGACAAAAAAGTTATTGA
Source organism: Yamadazyma songkhlaensis (assembly GCA_030570975.1). Taxonomy (NCBI): domain Eukaryota; kingdom Fungi; phylum Ascomycota; class Pichiomycetes; order Serinales; family Debaryomycetaceae; genus Yamadazyma; species Yamadazyma songkhlaensis. Next base: position 1,261,051 of record JAJLWX010000001.1, on the reverse strand, counting down.
TGCTGCTGTTTCTGAAAAGGAAGTTGAACCAACCAGATTCAGTGATGTTGCAGTCAAACAATTCAACACCAATGTTGAACAATTCAAGAAGTCAAAGTATTATAACAAATTCTCCAAATATTTTGACAAGGTGTCTCAAGATTTAGATAAGAGATCAAAAGACTTTTCCAAAAATCCTTATGGTGTCAAAATCCACGAATTCTACAAAAATTTAGTTGGTGATGTTAAAGCAGTTCATGAAGAAGCTTTGAGATTAAAAGAACTTCACAAAGAACAAGAATTGGAAACTAAAGTCCATGATGTTAAGGACACTGTCAATTCCAATTAATGTGTATACGTATAATATAAATTTCCAGATATTTTTCTTTTTTTTGGATTATTTCTTCTCTTTTTGATTTAAATAGATTTTTTGTGAGATTTACAAATGGCTGCAAAAATAACTAAAAAATACAAAAAATAAAAACAAAAAAGACATTACAGTTTCAGGTTAACAGTGAACAAGCTATCAAAGACAACAAGCCACCATAAAAAACAATATCCTCAAAGAACAATATAAATATCAAAAATGGAAAATTTAAAATTTCAAAGACTTTATAATATCCGACCTCGTCCAGATACTTTCAAAGCCATATTCCACGACTTAATGCAAATAAAGAATGAACTAGATATAAGAGACCAGCAGTACATAGAAGGTAGTTTGGTAGTTCTACTCCAATTCACACGGCCGCTCGAAGGGAATGAAATGTCAATTCAGAGTTTCAATTATAAAAGTGTTGATAATTTGAAATCAGTTTTAAGATCAACTAGAGAAACTTTGATCTTCATCAAATCCTTAGATACTAGACATTATTCCAATAATGTAATCGATAGTTTATTTAAACTATCCACCAGCTTATCATTATTCTTAAACTGGGAAACAGACAATCAAATTGATTATTTAGTTTAAATCGAATCAAATTTCATAAGACCTCTAATCAACCAATTGAAAAGTTTAACCTTTAGTTAATCCGTTTGTCATTAACCTTGTCTCCGAGGAATTGATAAACTTAATTTGACTATGAGTCTTTTCGGACTTGACACGACCCACACAATCAAATGATTTATTAAACCCTTGAATATCTAATACGTAAATCAATGTAAGCCGAGTAATAAGCAATTGTAAGAAGCATCTGATATACTAGCAGATCAACCCCATGAAATATCTAATAAACCCCGGAATTTCGGACAATCATTGCCAGAGAAAAATATTTCCATTTCACCTGAAAATTCAATCACCCGGGAGAAGGGAAGTGAGTTTTTGTGGGGGATGATCAAATGACTATAAATAATGAAAAATATCATTTTTTTAAGAAATTTATATATATTTTGTTGGAATTTATAAACTATTATAATGAGTACAAAAACCAATCAAAAGAAGGGTAAAGGTATCACTGATTTAGTTGCAGGTGGTACTGCTGGATTATTTGAAGCATTATGTTGTCATCCATTAGATACTGTCAAAGTTCGTATGCAATTATACAGAAAAAGTGGTAAAAAACCTCCAGGTTTCATCAAAACTGGGATTAATATTGTTCAAAAGGAAACTTTCTTAAGTTTATATAAAGGTTTAGGAGCTGTTGTTATTGGTATTGTACCAAAAATGGCTTTGAGATTTTCTTCATATGAATTTTATAGATCATTGTTATACGAAAAAGATGGTTCAATTACTACTGCCAATACTTTCATTGCTGGGGTTGGTGCTGGTATTACTGAAGCTGTTGCAGTTGTTAATCCTATGGAAGTTGTTAAAATTAGATTACAAGCTCAACATCATTCTATGGCTGATCCTTTAGATATTCCAAAATATAGAAATGCTCCTCATGCTGCTTATGTTATTGTTAAAGAAGAAGGATTTAAGACTTTATATAGAGGTGTTTCATTAACAGCTGCTAGACAAGCTACTAATCAAGGGGTAAATTTCACAGTTTATTCTAAAATAAAAGAATATTTACAACAATATCATGGTACTGAAGTTTTACCAAGTTGGGAAACTAGTTGTATTGGTTTAATTTCAGGTGCTTTAGGTCCTTTATCTAATGCTCCTTTGGATACTATCAAAACCAGATTACAAAAGACAAGTTATGCTTCAAATGAAAGTGGTTTAGTAAGAATTGTAAAAATTGGTAAACAATTAATCAGAGAAGAAGGTACTGCTGCTTTATATAAGGGTATTACCCCAAGAATCATGAGAGTTGCTCCAGGTCAAGCCGTTACATTCACAGTATATGAATTCATGAAAGGTGTTTTGAATGGTGACACCCCAGTTCCAAGTTTAACTCAAGCAAAGAAAAAATTAGATTAATTCTGGTCATTACAGGCTCTTGACAAAATTCATTGTAAAAAACAATCATAGAAATATATTTATTCACATTTCACTCTTTAACCTTGTTAAACCCCCACCGGGTAAATTTCGGTAATTTTTAGGAGTTAAGTAACGAAAGTCCCCGGGATTGTTCACCAACAAGGTTGGATATAAAGATTAGTCGGGAAAGATGCAATATATACGAACTCTTTGATCATTCTCCCTCACAAGCCTCTCATCCAACTGTATGTAAAGCTTGAGGCTTTTGGTGGCACTTATGTCTCAAAAGTTTCTAATCTAAAATTCGCATCAATGATTACAAGGTTAAGCAAACAATTCGTACCACGATTAAGTCGTTCAATAACAAACAATTCCTTCAACTTGTTCCCTAGACGTGTTAAGGAGATAAGTGAAGAGGAAGTCAAACAATTCTATGAAAAACGGAAGAAACAGAATCCTTCGTCATTCAATACTAGTGATCCTAATCAATTCTATTATCATGACCAACCAAAATCTTCACCAACCGATAGGTATAGTGTTTTCAACAGACCTCCTAATGACAATGGGATTATCACTTCTAGTGATGGGATCTACGATATCTTAAGAGAGCCTACTTTGGTCATTGAAAGACAAATTGAAATGATGAATGTTATAGTGGGTTTTGAACAAGCTAATAGGTATAAGATTATGAATGCCATGGGTGAACAATTGGGTTATATGGAAGAGAAAGATTACGGTTTATTCAAAATGATTGGTAGACAGTTCTTTAAGTTACATAGACCTTTTGAAATTGAAGTATTCAATAATTATGGGGACTTACTTATGGTTATTAAAAGACCATTTTCATTCATAAATAGTCACATCAAAAGTTACATACCGGGGATTAACGATCATGGAGAATTAGAATTGGAATGCATAGGAGAATCCGTTCAAAGTTGGCATTTATGGAGACGTCGATATAATTTATTCAAATTGGATGATGATGTTACTAATGAATATAATCAATTTGGTGCTATTGATGCTCCCTTATTATCATTTGATTTCCCTGTTAAGAACGAAAATGGTGATGTGATTGGAGGAGTTGATAGAAATTGGGTCGGTTTAGGAAGAGAATTATTCACTGATACTGGGGTATATATTATTAGAATGGACCCTGCAAGTTTTGATGGAATGAGTGAAATGTATCCTTCAGTTGCTGGTCCTTTAACTTTAGACCAAAGAGCTATTTTATTAGGTAACGCTGTAAGTATCGATTTCGATTATTTCTCAAGACATTCCAGAGGTGGAGGTGGATTATTAAGTTTTGGTAATTATGAATAAAGATGTAAATAGTTTATTTAAATTTAGCTTTGGTTCTATCTCTTGCCTTTTCTAATAATGCATTCCATTGTTCGTCATCTAATTTAGAACTTATACCTTTGATCATGTTAACAAATAAATTCGTATAATCATGTTGTCTTAATTCAATCTCTTTATCCCAGATTTTACGTTTATTGATTTCTTGATATTTCATTTCCTCATCACCCAATTCATTGGCTTGATTTAATTTATCGTTGGTCACCACAAGACATGAAAATCTTAATTCATTGCCATATTTGGAGATTCTGTTCATTAAAACTTGAGGAATCTTGGTTATAAATTCTTCCATATCCTTACACTCATCATGTTTGATTGGGTAATTCTTCAAACCATCAAGTTCATAGATAAACCCGCTTTTGTAAATATATCCTATAAAGTGAAACAATCCATCATTCTTATCGTCACTGTCTTCTGGTGGTGGATTAGGATCTTCATCGACTATTAAATTTGGTGTTGAGAATGAATTATGTACTGACCTTATTAAATCACTATTGGAAATGGTTTCACCGATCATTTCTCCATCAAATCCACCAACAAAACTTTTGAAGTTGGTTAATTCTTCACCAAGATCAACCTCTTGATTTAGCAATATATTGATCACAGCTTGAGTACCACATGCATTTTGGATAGTTTGATTTCCAAAGAAAATGCCATTTTCCTGATAGTTGGTATCATATTCTCCTGTAATTGGGGCATTCCCACTCTTAGCCACTTGTCTATCAAGTTTACTATACTTGAATAAGAATATAACCCCATATACTGGAGACAATTGACCTATTGATCCACTATCAATTGAGTAAAGATCTTCAAATTGTACGTTCTTGACTCCCAATTTTTCAATCAATCTTGTGAAAAGTCCCTAAAAATGTTAACATACACCTTGACTTAACTCTTGAATATCGTATACATACAGCATCTGAATCGATCGTATTCCATCCTGATGACATAGTTATCGCGAATTTCCACCATCAGTCTGAAATCTTTGGTGGGGAACAAGTTCATCCTATGAATTGAAGTTTGGGGACGTTATTGATACCCCTAAGTTCCAGAAGTTTAATTCAAACTTCCTTCATTCTTGTTTTACCCAAAAGTCCAACAAGAACGGAATTGTAAAATATCCCAAAAATTGTTCACTTCCGCTTACATAATCTCCTATTTCCTCAAAAAGGATATATTTTACCCGTACACTTATAAAAGTAGATCGGCTTATCGTTAACTGTCAAAAATTAGAAGTTAAGCTATGATTGACATTTGTTGTTTGAAAAAATTCGACCACGATGGTGAAGCCATTGGTGTTATGAAAACCTTAGGAGGCTTGGAATCATATGTCGCTGGAGATGATAAATCTTTTGATAACGTTATCGTATTTTTGACAGATATCTTCGGCCATAAATTTAAAAATACTCAATTAGTTGCCGATGTGATTTCCAAGATGACTGGTATGAAAGTTGTGGTACCTGATATCATCGACAATGATCCATTGACTGATATGAATAAGTTGAATGAATGGTTTGGGAAACATGGACCTCATATTACTGGACCAATTGTTAAGAAATTCTTTCAAGATTTTGATGCCGAATGTAAACCAAAGAAATTATTTGCTCTTGGATTCTGTTTTGGGGCATTATTTATTCCAGAATTGTTAGCTGAAGATGGTCCTTTAACTGCTGGTGCCATGGCTCATCCTACATTATTTGGAGCTGATGCTTTTGATGTCATCAAGAAACCTCTCTTGATTTCTACTGGAGCTGATGATGTAAGATTCACTCAAGAACTTAGAGATGCAGCTGTTCAAAAGTTGCTTGACAATAAAGTTAGATTTGAATTGAATTTGTTTCATAATGCTCCTCATGGATATGAAATCAAAGGTGATATGTCTGATCCATTAGTCAAGTATGCTAAAGAAAAGACCATGTTAGATCAAGCTTCCTTCTTTGCCAGCTTCATTTAGAGAATTAGTAAACGTACATTCCTTAATCTTGACTCTAATAACGATTCGATTTCAGATGTAATTCATATAATTCGGTTAAATCACAGCCACACGAATGTCTGACGGAAAGTCTAAAATGCATTGTTCGCCCTTTAGATCGTGTAATAAGGTTTATTATTACGGGGATGCACAAGACGGCTGAACTATCACCATTCTCCCAACAAAACTTTCACCTGCAAAGCGTGGAAAATTCCGATGATTTTCTGGGAAATTATTTATTTACGAACTTATGTCGCATGACAAGAATTTATGGAGAAAGTCTTTATCTATTTTCCCGTATACTTGGGTTATCTCTGACTTTATGAAAGATAAGGATCTGGGAAATTTTTGTTGAGTCAGATAACTTCGTAAAGGATGCTTAATCAAGCAATCCTTTTTTCGCAGCATAAGTTGCAGCCATTAACCATCTTGCAAAGCATCTCTTAAGCTAATTTACCTCTTTGTTTTCCAACTTAAACGGGTAGAATACTTGAGCTTATAGCGAATATCCACAGTTTTTAGTGAGATTAGGTATTTATACAGAAGGAAAACTGTGGAGTGAGAAACTGAAAATTACCTTAACAATGAAGAGCGAAGAACTAATCGATACAGAATCTTTAAGTATCAGAGATGATGATAAGGTATTGAAACGTAAACTTAATGATAGAATGACTACTATGTTAGCCTTGACTAGTATTATCGGACCTGGATGTTTAATTGGTACTGCTAATGCTTTGAAAAATGGACCCGGTAGTTTATTATTATCCTTTGGGTTGATCGGAGTAATTGCCTTAATTATGATGCAATCATTAGGAGAAGTTACTGTTATGTATCCAGGACAAGGTTCATTTTCATCCATTTGCATCAAATTTGTAGATAAGAGTTGGGGGTTGACTATTGGATGGTATTATGCTATTATTTGGATTGCCGTCTTGGCTAATGAATATAATGTTATATCCAATATTATGGTATTTTGGGGGCCCCAGGTTCCTATTTATGGGTATGTGCTTATCTTCTGGGCAGCATCAATGGCATTTCAATTCTTAGGAGTTGGATGGTTTGGTGAAGTTGAATTTTGGATCGGTTTGGTTAAAATCAGTGGTCTTGTTGCGTTCTATATTTTCAGCATAGTTTATGTCGCTGGAGGAATCAACAAACCTGCATTTGGATTTCATTATTGGAATGATCCTGGTGCTTTCAATCATGGATTCAAAGGTGTAGCTAATACCTTTGTTTTTGCTTCTACTTTTTTTGCAGGTGTAGAAGCTATTGCTACCATGGCAAGTGAAGTTAAAAATCCTGGTAAAGCTTTACCAAGAGCTATTTATCAAACCATTTTCCGTATTTTCTTCATTTATATCGGTTTAGCCATTTCTTATGGTATGACAGTTCCTTATGATGACCCAAAATTGAATAATGGTACCAAGACCTTACAATCTCCAATGACCATTGCAATTGCTAATGCTGGATGGGCAGGTGGTGCTAATTTGATCAATGCCTTTATATTGATTACTTGTTTATCAGCCTTGAATGGTTCGATTTACATTGGTAGTAGAACATTAGTTAATTTAGCCAAAGAAGGGGGATTGTTCAAATTCTTTGGTTATATCAATAGTCGTGGGGTACCGGTTTATTCAGTTATATTAATGAATTGTTTCGGTTTATTATCATTAATGAATATCAGTACTGGAGCTTCAGAAGCTTATAATTACATTGTCAATCTTTCAGGTATATCTGTTTTCATAGTTTGGGCTTCAGTATCTTTTGTTCATTTGAGATTTAGAAGAAGTTGGACACTTCAAGGTCGTAGCCTTGATGACATACCGTTCAAAGGATTATTCTACCCTGTTTTCCCTATTATAAGTATTACATTGAATTTGTTTTTGGCATTAATTCAAGGATGGGCTTATTTCAAACCTTTCCAAGCAGGGAATTGGGTTGATGCATATATCTTGATTCCATTTTTCTTTATTCTTTTCTTCTTCTTCAAGATCCTTCATAAGACTAAATGGGTTAACTTAAGAGAAGTAGATTTAGATGAAGGTAGAAGGACAGATATTGATTACGATACAGAGGCAGAATTAGACTCTCAAGTTCCTGAGAAGCGTGGTAGAAGATATTTCATATTCCGTAAAGATGATTGAAAACGAAGACTTTTATATTAATTATCAACACCATTGACATTATAAAGTTTGAAAAATTTATAGACCCCATTCATCATATCGATTATCCCATGATTCAGGTTTTCATTATTATCTAAACTATTGGAATATACTGCTTGAATCAAAGATTGAACTTTAATCAAACCATCTTTCAGAACTAAATCTTCCACAATAGTAATTAATGAATAACTGAAATCACAATACCATCTGTGATTCCAAACCAATAATTTAATACAACATTCCAAGATTTTTTCATTCAATTGATTTATCATCTTAAGATAATTGTTATTAGTAGTGCTTGATGTAGAATTTTTCAATATAAGTTTCGATCTTTCCATTTGATAGTATTTTAACATTTCTCTTGTTGATCTGGCAGAGAATCTACCACTTAAAGCATTTTGGAAAGCAATTGAAGCTTCTTTGAAATGTTTTAATCTCATGGCAATTAATCCTAAAATTTCCCATTCTAAAGTAGTCTTTTTATATTCCATTTGTTGAGCTTGGAAATGAACAAATTCTGCTTGCCACATAGTATAAGCTCTTAAATCTTCATATAATAACATGAAAAGATTATCTAACCATCTTTCACATAATCTCTTTTTTCTAAATTCTTTATCATCTTCCTTTTTAGGTGATTTGACAGCTATGGTTGATGCATTATCAGTAGTAGGAGTAGTTGGATCATTATTCTCATTATTTTCGGTATCTTTATCATCTACAGTTGAAGTGCTGGTAGCTTTATCTTTTCTATATTCTTCTTCCATAACGAAAACTTTGGCTCTATATTTTAATAAACTTTCCCAACCAGTTTTAACAACAATTTCTGTTAATAAATCATAAGCTTTTGAAAAGGTTGACTTCAAGTTGGAAGCAGGTAAATTTGATAATTGAGGATCTAAATTTCTTTGTTCAAAGGATATTTCATTACTTTGTAAATTAGAAACTTCATCTAAAACAACATCTGTCGGTGAGGGCAAATGTAAATCATCGTTACCACCTCTTAAAGGAACAATCCTTTTTAAAGTGAACTTTTCTTTATGAGAATTCATTGGACATGAATTTAATGTTAGTAAAGCATTTTCAAAATCATTCAATTTGGTATAAACTTTGACTAACATTGACCAAGTTTTGAAATCGGCAGGTGATGATTTAACTGCTTGTTTGGATAAATGTAAAGCAATATCATATCTTTTCTTGGAGATACAGAAATCTGCTTGTAATAACAATAAATCAGAATTTCTTTCATTTTGTAGGATCCCTTCATTCATTATTTGAACAGCTTTAATTTCTTCATCTTTCAATAAATAAATTTTAGCAATTAAAGTAACAACTGCTGGTTCAACTTTTTCAAGTCTTTTTAAAATATCCAAACCTATTTCAAAAGATTGGGTGATTTCGATACATTTCATGAACCCATCGACTAAATAATTGGAAATTATAGTAGGTTGAGGGATTTCCAAATCACATCCAAGCTTATGACCATCAAAGAAAAGTTGTTCAAATCCACTTAAATAACTATCCAATAATGATTTGTTATCGACGAATGGATTTTCTTTTCTAACTTCTACTAACCCTCCCATCTTATTACTTTCATCGTCATCACTATCAACCAAACATCTTGTTATGGAACTTACGAAAGTTTCCAACCAAAATCTATTTATTTCATCTTGACTGATTTTATCATTTAAGATCTTACCATCGTTATTTATGATCTGATTTTCAAACTTACCTGGAATATGAACAGTAACTCTCATATCAACTTTAGAAAAGGCATTATAAGCACAATAAGTCAAATCAGGAACTTTCCAATGTTTCTTTTCTCCAAACCAATATTGGGATTTGGAAGTAATCAAATTAGCCAATTTTTGTAAGTGAGCTGCAATTGAGGCACTGTTGGATGTATCTACACCTGTGAAGTATAAGAAGGTACCCATTTCATTCTTTGAACTGGCAGATTGTTTATGAATATTACATAAATCAGCTGGACCTAAATCATAGAAACTATGTAATCTACTAGTTCTTTCAATTAAAGATGATCCAATATATTCTTCCTTGGCTCTAAAATTTGTTAGTAATTGATGTTTTAACAGGTGTGGGTGCTATCAGTGTAGCCATTGAAGGTATACATACTCTGGAATCGAAGCTAACGTTGTAGGAAGCATGTTTATCACTGCCAACTTTGTCGAGAAATCGCGAAGTATTGATCTATTTGATGATACCAAGTGGCAGTGGTTATTAAGTGGGCGGAGGTCAACGGTGTCATAGATAGAGTAGAGAATTGACCAGGGTACCGTAATGAACAATAGAGATGTACGAGCATCTAAGAGCGGTATTTTGGATAGAATTTTAGAAACCGACATCTGATGTTCTAAATTTAACTTATAATATACATTGTCGTAAATACAGACAGAGCCCAACGATGGACCTAAAACTAAACACAATGGATGTTCAGCTACTAATTAGTCTTCTGTCTCTTTGAGTCTCCTTCTTCATCGATATTAGTTCCAGTTAAACAGTATTTTTCTGGAGGTAAGTTTAAACCCCATTTGGGTATGACAGGAGGTAAAGGTTTTGAATTACGTTCTTGTGCCAATTCTAATAATAACTCTTTAGGAGCAATGGATTTAAATTGATAATTCGTTCTTGATGCTATAGATAATCTTATATCATCAGTATTAATGGTATTATTACTAACACTGGAATTGGTACTGTTTCTTGCATGATCATTATAACTAAGAGCATCTTTCAATACTGATTTGGTATATCCTAAACATGTTAGTTGATTGTTTAATTAAAATTTGTGTCTGTTGACCACAATCCTTCGAATAAGGAAATATTAATTCTTCACATACTATGAGCAAAATCCATCAACTGTAAAGGTACGTGATCTTCATGACTTTGAATACCTTGGGTGGCGAAGATAAGATGAAGTAATCTTACGTCCCTTGGTACCGTAGTTGATTGATTAGATTCTGGCCTTTCCATTGATAGAAAAAAAATCTCAGTCGCACTTCAAACTTTAACTATGGAGGAGGTTATCGAGAATCCTGATAGAATAGAAATAGATACTTCCAATGCTGGAAATGTGATAAAACCTTTCAAGTTCACTAAAGATACATCAAAATCTAGTTTGACCATATTGAATCAATCAATTGAGAATATCGATATCAATGAAATCTGGAATAATACTACGTTACATATATGTGCTGATGGAGGAGCTAACAGATTATATGAATACGGTGGAAATGAGAGATCAAAGTTTATTCCTGACTTCATAGTAGGTGATTTGGATCTGATTACAGATGAGGTCAAGCAATATTACAAGGAAAAAGGGACTAAAATAATACCCCAAGTGAGTCAATATGCGAGTGATTTCATGAAATCCATGAACTTGATCTTACTATATTTCAATGGGATTGAAATTTTGGATGTCGATGAATACGATGGATTATCAAAATTAATGGATCAATTAGGTACCGATCTTGTCAATATAAATTCCTATATTTTAAACGGTTTAGGGGGTAGATTCGATCAATCCATTCATTCGATTAACCAAATCCATATTCTCAATCAACAATTTCCCACATTGAAGAACGTTTTCATTAACGAACAAGACATAGTTTTCATGATACCCAAGGGTAGAAACTTGATATCTTATAATTCAATCACAGACTTTTATAAGGGTAGTAAATTCCCTGTAATAGGATTACTTCCTTTTAGTCCTTGTACTATAAATTCGTGGGGTTTGAAATGGGATGTAAGAAATTGGAAAAGTAGTATTCATGGGAAAGTAAGTTCAAGTAATGGTATAGTATCAACCAATGGTATCATCATTGAATGTGATGAAGATTTAGTAGTTAATATAGAAAGATCATAGATCTCAACTCTAGAAACTTTCGCACTAGAAAATTCTCAATCTGAAAATTTTTACAATATGTTGAAGTTATCACGAAGATTGTTGACTATAAAGTCTTGGGGAAATGTTCCTAAGGTTTCACCTTTCCAACACTTAGCATTAACCAATAAGAATTTCATTGTACCCTTCAATCAAAGTATCGGTCAAAAGTCCATCATAAGTAAACCTTCACAACCAATAGAATCATTAACTACTTCATTAAATTCATTGAACTTAACTTTCCCAGTAGACCAAATAACAGGATTTGAAAACGTTGAAGAAGTAAATGACATAGACGACAAAGAAATGAAATTAGATTCAGTATTAAGAAAAAGAAGATTGAAAATGAAAAAGCATAAGTTAAGAAAGAGAAGAAGAGCTCAAAGATCTTTAAAGAAAAGATTAGGTAAATAGAAAGTCAATGTACATAGTAGAACCCCTTTAATATTTATGAGTAATAGATCAGTTCAACAATCAGTCGTGTGAGTATTACATTGAGGCAATTGTTATCTTGATATGTTTATCAAGGTAGGTGTTTTGTGATCCGTCAGACGACCATGTTTTGAAAACAAAGTCCTCTAATTCCTTCTCTAAAGCCCTATCTGTTCATGATGAAATTTTCATCATATAAGGACGTGTTCCCCTGATGAGTAAAAATGCGAATAGACATGAAGACTATTACATTTGTCACTGGGAATGCCAATAAATTAAAGGAAGTGGTAGCTATTTTATCCGATAAAGTAGGAGATTACAATATTGTTAATCAAAGTCTTGATTTGGAAGAAATCCAAGGTACTATTGAAGAAGTTACTATTCATAAAGCAAAGAGTGCAGCTCAACTCATCAATGGTCCAGTATTAGTTGAAGATACTTGTCTTGGATACGATGCTATGAAAGATTTACCAGGTCCTTATATCAAATGGTTCGTCAATAGTGTAGGTTTGACCGGATTAGTTGATATGTTATACAAATTCGAAGATAAAGGAGCTAAAGCTATTTGTACATTCGGATACTGTGAGCCAGGAAAAGAACCAATCTTATTTCAAGGTATCACCCATGGAACTATTGTTGATAGTAGAGGACCAACTAATTTCGGTTGGGATTCAATCTTTCAACCAGATGATTTCAAAGAAACTTATGCTGAAATGGACAAATCTGTTAAAAACACAATTAGTCATAGATTCAAAGCTTTAAGTAAACTTAAAGACTACTTAGCAGAAAATTAATAGAAATAGATATTAATCGTTTAATCATGTATTTATCTAAATTATGAAATAACTGTAAGAAAGGGAAGAAATTCAATGAATTTTGATCATTTGAACATTTTACCTATTTTACTGAAAAAGCCATGTTTTTCAGCCTTACTATCATTTTTTGCTTTATTACTCTTGTTACTATGCTTTGGAGCCAAATTTTCATCAATGATGTTACCATAACCACCTCTACCGACGAATGATTTACTTGAAGTAACAGGTCTTAACTCATTATCGACATCTTGTAATTTTCGGGTCAATTCAGGATCATCATTTTTAATGATGTTACCGAATCCTCCTCTACCAGTGGTTACTTTTTCAGAACTTATATGAGGAGTGTTGGATCCTTGTGGTACTAATTTAGGGGACGTAGATGCTGATCCTTTAGCGATGTTTCCAGCACCACCTCTACCGGTTGAATAGTATTGTTCAGACATAGTTCTTGGAAATAAAATTTCGCATCCACCCAAGGATTTAACTTTACTCGGCTTTTTACTTGGTGTTAGAATTCGAGTGATTTGAGACAACAGAGCCACAGAGATTATATTCTTTATAAATCATTATTAAACTTATCAATTATGATATCTAATTCACCATCACTTAGACTAATTTGTGCATCTCCCAAAATGTATCTAAGTGTGGGGGATATATCATCATGAGAATTCATTGTGGAGAGGTCATCAAGAACAATTGTGGTTTCTGGAGTTAAATGGTCTGAAACCGAATGGTAGGAGTTCATTTGAGACGCAGGTTGTTTGATGGGATCCAGCTTATTTGACTTTGACTTACTTCTACTAGAACTGGCTATTGTAAATGGGTTTATGATGTATGGTTTTGGCAAGAAATTCAAAACACTGGATTTTTTCTTATGATTGATTTCCTTAGAGCCAATCTGGTCCAAGGGTCTGAGTGGTTTATTTCTGATATCACTAGGAATGGACTTCAAGGTGATTTTAGACATCGATGAACGTCTTGCAAGATTTTTCAAGCTACCTATGGTTTGACTGAACCTTCTAGTATTTGGTTTAAGCCTAAAGGTTTCATCATCGGAGGGAGGAGGTGGAGCTTTTCTAATCGACAGAAACTCACTTTGGGGAAGGGTTAAAGGTGATGATACTTTACTGAAATCTCTTAACTTGTTATTCAAAGGGGTCTCAACTATTTCTAAGCTGGTTACTGTTTTAGCTCTTTTATTAGAGTTCAAACTAATTGAAGACAATGATCTTTTCAAACTAACGAAATCCACGGGATATCCATTGATTTCTCCCAACATCGTTAATCTCTTTAAGTGAACTTCTTTAACTGAGCTTCTCGAACTGATATCAAACTAAACCTCTTAATCTGAACTACTCTAATAACACAAAGAAGAACGAAGAAAATAGGGATTCAAGAGGATATATATTTTATTCTCTGCAGGAATAGATCTATCACATAGATAACCAAAGTGATGTATCATTCCTCAGAAGCTAGAATCGAAATTGGAATCATCCTCATTCAATTTACTCAATAAATCCATGCAATTATTGATTATTAGTTCCAACTTGAATTGGTTCAAGCCCATCTCCTGGTAGACTTTATTCATTTTATTTATTAATTTGAAATAGTTCAAAAGTAGATGAACTTGATCAAGATCTGAAGGATCCAATTGTTCAAATTCAACCAAAGAATCCGTTAAGAGGCTCTTGCTTTCTTTTGATATTGATAATAAGTACAGCAAGTTTGAAGTCAATTTGGTGATCATACCTTTGGAAGAATCAGGAATTCGTAAATTTTTGAAACTTTCTGAAATCTCATCCGGTGGAGTAGTGTATTTCAAAGCTTCAAATATACGGTTCTTTTCCAAAATCAAAGGAGATGTGGCACTTTTATAAACACCTGAATTGAGATTTCCAACACCTATGGTTGATTTTCTGATAGGAGATGAGTTATTATAGTTTTCTTTGGCGAAATCTACATCTACCTCAGATCCCATTTTCAAATTGGCAATACTGCTTGAATTGGTACGTTCAGAAAATCTTGACATTTCTTCATAAGAGTCTTCACCTTTTGACTTCAACTGAATATCTGAACTTCCTGGTAAACCATTTTCCTTGAATAAAGATGAAGTTGATAATGGAAAGACTCCAATAGGTGATTTGTTAGGACTGTGATTCATCCTCAATGATTGTAAAATTGGTTCTGTGGAATTTAACGAGAAGAGTACTCCATCAGATCCATGATGCTAGTAGTAAAGTAAGAAATGCAGAATGAAAGATTTAAAACACATTAGGTAATCTTTCGATGACATAAGCTCTGGCACCAACTCCCATAATAGGAATACCTGGAACTTTTCTTATTCTTCTTTTTAAATCAGCATCATTAGTGGCAACAATATAACATTTATGTTGAATGACTCTGTTGACAATACAATCATCAGCATATGTACCTTTATGACTACAGGTTAATCGTTTGATCCTAGGATCCTTAGCTAATTTCAATGCAATTCTATATTTACTTCCTAATTTTTCCAATTCTGCCATAACACAATCAGTTACTAAAGGTATACATTTAGCCATCGTAACATCCATTAAACCTTGAACAATATCAATCTTTTTTTGAATGGAGAAATTGAAGAAATTGGTATCGATTAAAATTTGATAAGGTGGTTTTATACTCAGATTATATTGAAAGAATAAAGAAGATGAAACTTGAGGAATAGATTTAGTTAATTCTGGATCATCTTTTTTTATAATGGCCTTGTCATCTTTCTTAATGTTCTTGCTATTGATAATTCTTTTAACTGATGCAAATTTTCTAGTTTTTCTTGCTTTACCCATGGTGTGTAAGTATTTGATTTCCTCATCGCTATTTTTTTTTGCGAAGAGATAAAATAAAGAGGTCACGTGATACAAAAGTATAGAAAAACTATATATATTACAACACCAAAACAAACATGCATAATTAATTATCAGCTATTAACTGATAATCGAAACCTTTACCATCCTTTTCACTTATCTTCCAACTTAATAATCTATTGTCTATTATTTCGAAAACTCTTAATTTTCTATCAAAATCTTTTGCTAACCCTTGAAATCCACTAATTGAAGAATAACATAACCAGATATCTTTTTCAACTTGTAAACTTTTACTTTCAGGTTGATTTTTAGCTTCATGTAATATACAACCATCATTCTTATGTTCATGAGATGCCAGTATAACATTATAATCCATAGTTAAAAAGTCATTTATAAAAGATTTATCAGTGGATGTTGCCAAAGGAGATTTTTCATTATAATTACCAACAATTTTAAATTTACCTGAAGGTCTAAAATTAGGTAAAGGATAATGAATAAATGATAATTTAAAGATTTTTTTAGAATCAATTAAGCCTTTTGAAGGGAGATCATTATTGAAACGATATAATTGATGGATTTGTGAAGTGACCAATCTATTTTCATAAGTATCTAATACAGAAATTAAACCTATGATATCATTTTTTTGATTGTTCTTTAAAACGAAATTATAATTTGTTAACCCATTGGTCTCATTTTCAGGTAATGAATTAAGACAATAAGGTAAATTTGAAATGAATTTTAACATTTGAATATTCTCAGATTTAGAAATGTAATCTGAATCACCGAAATTAATAATATAAGGAATTTTTAAAGAAATGAATAAATTCAAAGCATTCAATATCATTGAAAAATCATTGAATTTGAAATTTTGGAAATTGAATAAATCACCATTGATTATTATAAGATTTGGATTCTCTGCTCTGATAGAATTAATTAAAAAAATTTCAGTTTTATAATCAATTCTTCCATTAAGATAATGTAAATCGCTTATCTGAAAGATCTTGAAATTTGGGGTTGAACTTATTAATTGTTGATTCAATTTTAAGTTATTAAACTCCGATAAGAAATTCAAATAACTCTTACAAGATTGTTGATTCATAGTTAAAAAATGTATTGATTTCTTGAATAACATTGAAGTTGGTAGTATTTTCTTATAATAAGGTCTCACTTCTTTAACATTATCAAATACATCTATTGATCTAACAATACTATCATCAGAACTACTTGAATATTTCAAATATAAATCATAACCTATATATTTGAAAGAATGAGCTTTTTGATCAGAAGGTTCTTTATCGACTTGAATTTCTTCATAATAAGTCTTTGAATTTATTATATCAATTACGAAATCATCTTCACAAGTATCTTTCATGAAATCACAATGACTATAACTTGGTACTAAAAACAAATTGAACCCTATAAAACTAGAAACTAGTATTCCATTGGAAGAAAACATAAAAGGTAACCATTTGAACTTCAAATTTACTAGATATTGACTATTTTTAAGGATTAAAAGATCATTATTATTAATTACCGGAGTATTATTTATAGTCAAATACCAAAATAATATTATGAATATTATTGGTATGGCAACCTTCTTCTTGATCATCATCAAGGTCCTTAGTCTTCCCTTTCCAAGTGAAAAAATTCTAATTGTGATTATAATTCTAAATATTCAAAACCGCCTCAAAAATGCGAAAGGGTGATAAAAATAGATCAAGTAAATATAACAGGAATTTTCAATAATCTGGAGGAATTAAAAGATGAAATGAACAACGTTTAGTAAAAAAAGGATCAACGGGCGGTGGTTTAGTTCAATATGCTTTAAAAATCAAGAAAATATGGATAAATGGAAAAGGTGGAGAAGTGTACTTCCTCAAGATCTGAGAGTCTAGAATTTCGCAATCACATGAGACATCGCAAACTATTGTTAACTACGAGTGACATAACAGTTAACCAGTAAATAAGTAATGAAACACCAAAGAACATTTTTATGATATAGGTTAAACTACATACATTTACGTATGATGTCAACTAAATGATTTGAAATTATTAAAGTCTAATAAACTTTGATAATTTGACATCTCATCTCATCTCACATTAATTATCTCATCTCGTCAATATGTTATTTTCTCTATAGAAATATTTGAAAATGTTTCATGTGCTACAAATGCAAAAACAATTCATCCTACTTTCTCAACAAACCCAAAATAACAAAGTTTAAATTCGACTTAAAAAATCTAGATTATAATTTCGTATTTATGTAAAATCGCATAAAGAAAATACGATTGAGACAATCAAATCATTATCACCAAAACGAATTTCATATCGTTCATGATAAAAAAAAACATAAGACCATTTCACCATCATAAGAGTCATAACCTTACCTATATGATAGACCAATTTGGAGAAATAGTGATGTATGACTTATAAAATTGAGAGTTTCATGATAAATTGATCAGAATCAGCTTTTTAGGAGCTTAAAATCAGCTCATTCCTGAGACATTCCGCCTTTGATTATAATCAAATTTAGACTTATTAGATTTTCTACTTTCGGTGAATGCCGTTTGAAATTTTCTTCTTGACTTTGATCCTACTTGAACGAGTCTTTGGTATACACGTTGATATGTTCATTTACTATTACCTATGATATTACTTGTTTTATTACGGCTTTTTTGCATAATCTGTAACGCGATTACCTGGTGACTAAATTTGGGGGTTGGGTAAATGTCTCTGTGTCGCGGCGTGGTGGTGGTGGTTTTTTTTTTTTTTTTTTTCAAATTCCTGCAAGGATTTCTTTTAGGCAAAGTTTTCATGCGACACGGGCGACATTAAAAATTATTTTAAATTTACGAATTTATCGAATATTTAAATTTAATAATTTCCATTATTTTCTACCCTTATCATCTGCATTGAAGACGCTTTTGAAAAACGTTTAAATAGGTAGATTTTAACACTAAAAAAACCAAGCCAAAGATTTTACCTTTTAATAATCTTATAATACTATAACCAAAGGAAAATTAGGATATAATGAATATGGATCCTCCTATGATGTTACCGTTTTTACCCTCCATAAATCAATCCATTTATCAAATGGAATACCCATATATGTATCCCATGAACCAAGGGCAAGGACAAAGTAACATCCCAACTCAAGCTATTCCTCAACCTCCCCCACAAGTTCAAAATCAAGCAATGCTTCAATCAATTGGTAATCAAAATATTTCAACACAAAATGTACCACAAAATCAACCTGTTTATAGTCAACCTTATCAAACGATGAGTCAACAAGTCACACCATTAATTTCATATTCTCCATCCCAATTTATGGAAAAATTACATCAAATTTTACCTATGACACCTTTAAGAAAATTACCTAATAGACCAAATATTTATCAACATTTAAATGCTAAAAGATCTAAAAGGAAATCCAAATTTACTAAACTTCAAGATGAATTAATTGTCAAATTGAAGAATGATGGTAAAAATTGGGTTGAAATTGCTGAATTTACAAAAGTTGGTAGTTATTTGGCTGCTAGAAATAGATATCAAGTTATTATAGGTCAACAAGGTAATAATAATTCATCAAGTTGGAATCAAGATTATAATAACTTATTAAAAAGTTTATTAGATAAATATGAAAATGAAAAATGGAAATTCATTACCATTGAATTAAATAAAGTAACAGGTAAGAATTTTACAGTTGAAGATATTAAAAATTTGGTTAAACACTTATTCAATAGCAATCCTTTCAACTTCAATGTAAATGATGAATTAATAAATGAGTTAATCAAAGAAAAGAAAATTACTGAAAAAGCATTTGAAACAGTTAAGAATAATGATTATGATGATTTCTTAAATTACGATTTCCATTAAATAAAGAGAGAACAACGATTTATGTTTAACGAATAGATGATTATGAAATATCTTAATCTCTAAAGAACCTCTAATTACGATTAAGTTTAAAATATTTTTTTAAAACACTTTAAGTTTATCTTCAAAAGTGGAGGAAATTCTAGAAGTTCTCACATATCACGGGTTTCCATCTCATGCGTAAATGATAATATTTGAACTTGTGAAAAGGGAGACAAATTAACAATACCGAAAATCTACTAAATTGCGATAAAATTGGGAGCCATTATTATTATCACAGATATTGAAATAAAAACAATCTTGCCCTTTTGGGTATCTTACGGCGAAAAAACCCTTGAATTATGGAATTTATTTACGACATCAACAATAATATTTTTTCCCTCACACCCAAAGTTACGAGCGTCAAGAACTAATGTCGGCGTCTTAAAATTTAATACGAGGCAATTGGTCAATAAAAACCTTACCTAACTTGTAAAATCTGGAAAACAATAGGAATTATAGGACAAACGACATATTGCCAAATCATGTTGTATTTAGTCAACAATTTCTGATAAATTAAAAATTTCAACAGAGAAATGTAGAATATTTTTTTTAAATTCCTTAAGCCCTAGCCTTTCAAATTGAAGTGACCTTAACTCCTTTGTCGCCCTATATCGTTGAGAAAAGAAATGGATGGTTTGAAATATTTTTTTGTATCATCATCTGAAAAATGTCGCGCCTCCTATTTCCTTAGAGGCATTATCTCACATTCGTCATTTAGTCGTTTAATTCTTAAGGATTATTTTTTTTTACTTTTATCTTCTTTTCCGTATTAAGTTATGTATTGTTTCAATTCATTCATGACAATCCTATTGTATTGTGAAGATCTTAATTTCTTTAATTTTTTTATGACCGTATTGTTATCTCCCAAATGTTTGTAATGAAAATCTTTATTATTTCTTAGTGGTGACAAGCAAAATGTTTTTTTTTTTGGACTCATGCAAGTTGGGCTAGAGTTACTTATGTTTCATCATGGTCGTTCATAACCCGATTTAATCAAGATGATTTCCAGAAACATGACACGCCCTACAAATGACAGTTATTTTTTAACAACGTCGTTATTTAATACTGGGGTCTTTTTAGTTGATTCAAAATGCCTTTCCACGGTTTTAAGCCCTCGTTTCATGGATATGTGCTTCCCATGAAAATAATTTTTTTTGGGAAACTAGCGAGGGTAGTTAAGCTCAACCTTTGATAAGCGATCTTTTGCTCTGGGCCGAAATGTATTCGGATGAAAACAGATCTGATACCAAACATTCCAGCAACCGATTATCCGACATAACATTCATTTTTATAAATGTATATGTCAGATTCGAGATTCGATATTTGAAGATTCTTCTCAGTTACTTAGAGATTTTACCAAATGAAGTAGTATGCGATTTCTCATGCGAGATCTTATCAGTTAAAGAGATGTTATAAAAATCTACAAATCACATTGAATTTAAATAATGATTGGTGAAGCAACAAGAGGATCACATAATATTTCTTTAGGAGGTAAACACCCTCATCAAATCCCTAAATTTCTGAATGCTGCTGATCATAGAAGATGGGTATTGGAACATACTGCAGGTGCTTTCAGATTTTTCGGATTAAAACATTTTGATGAGGGAGAAGCGGGTCATATTTCCGTTAGAGATCCAATTGATCCTGATACTTTCTGGATTAATCCTTTAGGAGTTCATTTCAATTTGATTCAAGTTAGTGATTTGGTTCATATTAATAATAAGGGTGAAATTTTACCTGATGGGAATCAACATCCTGTTAATTCCGCCGGTTTTCTGATTCATAGAGCTTTACATGAATCTAGACCAGACATTAATGCTGCTTGTCATGCCCATTCTGTTTATGGTAAAGCTTGGAGTACTTTTGGTAAACCACTTGAAATGTTAAATCAAGATGCTTGTATTTTTTATAGGAAACATGTTGTATATAATCAATTTGGAGGGGTTGCAATTGATGGTGAAGAAGGTGAAAGAATTGCTGAAGCTTTAGGTGAAGATAGTAATGCAGCAATCTTACAAAATCATGGTTTATTAACTGTAGGAGAAACTGTTGATCAAGCTGCTTATTTATTCTCTCTTTTAGAAAGAACTTGTGAATGTCAATTATTAGTCGAAAGTACGAACTTACCAAAAAATATAATTCCCGACAAAGAAGCTGAATATACTGCATTCATGACTCAAGATCCCGAAACCATGTTCGGATCTTTCCAACCTTACTATGATTATCTATTAAGATCCACCAAAGGTGACTTTTTGAAATAAGTACCCAAGGATTTGTTCTAAGTTCTGACTTGTTATTCAGCCCTATATAGTAAATTAATACACTACTTTCCATTTTTAAACCAGTTTCCATTTTTAAACATGAAACCACTAAATCCAAGGCCAAGCCTCGTACCTATTCCGCTTCTTTGTACAATAATACGAGGTCTCCAAGTAATTCAACCAATTATATCATATAAAGACTCATTAAGGTATAATTTCTTGGTACTATTATCCAATGAAAACTGGAAATGTTAAACCCGCGACCGTAAATGACTTCCAATTGGGACATTTTTTTGCGAAGCCTCATAGTAAATTTTATCGATTCCATCAGTTAAAAAAATTAAACGGCTCTTGCAGAACTGTAAATAAAGTTAGAGGATTGGCAATTTTTTTATTGAAAATCCTTTATTTTCATTATAGCTAGATGGATTTGGAAGGCCAACATTTATACCAGAGGAGGTTATTTTCCTTCTTGGTACCCAAAGAAATTCCTCCACCTACTACTACATATTATGAGGAAGGTAGCATATTAAGTAAAATTTTCTTTACTTGGGTATTTCCCATTTTAAGGATCGGATATCAAAGAACTATCACCAAGGAAGATTTGTTCGAGATAACCAATGAATTTAAAGTTGAAGAGATGTTCAAGAAGTTCGAGATCAACTTGAAGAAGAGACAAAATGGAAATCATTCTTCTTATTCATTGTTATTTGCTTTGCTTGAAACATTCAAATATCAGTATACGTTTTCCATCATCTGTATTGTTTTATGTGATGCTGGGAATTCTTGTATTCCTTTGGCAACTAGAAAATTGATAGCATACGTTGGTTTGAAGGCTTCAGGTATCGAAACTGGTATTGGGAAAGGTATAGGGTATGCGCTTGGTTGTACACTTTCCGTTACTGTTTGTTATATATTGGGAAACTTGTACATATACTATGCTGGTATGACTGGATCTCAAGCTAAATCGATCTTGACAAAATTCTTACTTAAGAAAGCTTTCGTAGCTGATGATTTATCTAAACATGATTACCCTGTATCAAAATTAACCACATTCATGTCCACAGATTTATCTAAGATTGATTTGGCTCTCAATTTAGCACCCTTTTTGTTTTCGTTTGTTCCTGCTTTTACCATAGCAGTTGCTATCTTAGCAGTGAATATTGGAGCTCCTATGGCTGTTGGTCTTGGAGTAATCATTTTATTCTGCATAGCGTCGGCGATTTTAACCACCCTTATGATTAAGTTGAGAATAGCCTCATTGGTGTTTACCGATAGAAGAGTTAACTACATTAAAGAAGTTGTGGATAATTTGAAAATCATCAAATTGTATTCTTGGGAAGAACCTTATTCCGATAACATCAAGAAAGCAAGATACCAAGAAACAAGAAGATTATATAAACTTCAATTCTATAGAAACAACTTGATAGCCATTGCTATTTCATTATCCTTATTTGCAACCATGTCCAGTTTCCTAGTACTTCATGCGATCGATGGAGACAATGATCCAGCTAAAATTTTTGCTTCCGTAAGTTTATTCGGTTTGTTAGGTTTCTTCATTATTAATGTTCCAATGGCTGTTAGTTGTGTGGCCGATGGAGTCATATCGTTAAAAAGAGTCAGTGGATTTTTGAAATCTGGGGAGTTAGAAGATACCGAAGAGTTTGAAAAAGAATCATTTGCTTTGGACGAGAAACTTGCTATTCAAATTGAAAATGGAGAGTTCATATGGAGATCTTTCTCAAATGAAGACAACGAAGAAGATGTCAAAGAGAAAGGAAAAGAATTAAAAACTTCAGGAGAAGTCGAAAAGACTCAAGTTTTAACTGATGATAATAAAGATAACAAATTATTCAAATTGAAGGATGTCAACTTGTCCATAAGGAAAGGTGAATTTGTCATAGTTACAGGAATGATAGGTTCGGGGAAATCTTCATTACTTCAAGCCATCGCAGGTTTCATGACTAAAACTGAAGGTTCAGTAAGACTGAACGGGTCATTGTTACTTTGTGGTCAACCTTGGGTACAAAATGAAACCCTTAAGAATAACATCGTCTTTGGCAATACTTTTGATGAGGACTATTATAAGAAATCTGTTTTTGCTTGTGAATTGACAAGTGATTTTGATAGTTTACCTGCTGGTCATAATACAGAAGTTGGTGAAAGAGGAATTACTTTATCTGGAGGTCAAAAGGCAAGAGTCAACTTATGTCGTGCTGTTTACAACAACCCTGACATTATTTTGTTAGATGATGTTCTAAGTGCCGTCGATGCTAGAGTTGGTAAACATATTATGGATCATTGCATTTCTGGATTATTAAAGGATAAGACAAGGATCTTAGCTACCCATCAATTGTCTTTCTTAGATTATGCTGATAGAGTCGTTTTTTTGAATGCCGATGGAACTATTCAAGTGGGTACAGTAGAGGAATTACAGAATAATGAAGAGTTTGTGACTTTAATGTCTCACAACTCTAAAGCTATCTCCAGCAAAGAAGCTGATAGTGAAGATAATGAAGCTATTGAGGAAATGGAACTTGAAAATACAAAGAAATCAGAAACTCCTGAAAATCTAGTTGACGGAAAGTTAATTGAAGATGAAAATAGGGCTATTAATTCCATCACTTGGGATATTTACCACAAATATTTATCCTTGGGTTCTAAACCGTTCCCAGTACCAATTTTCTTGTTACTTGTTCTTCTTACCATTAGTCTTTCTACCTTCACCCAGTTATTTACCAACGTTTGGTTATCTTTCTGGACAGAATCGAAATTTGATAAATCTGATAACTTTTACATCGCTATTTATGTTGTCGTGACAGTAATGGCATTGGTTTTGTTGATCTTACAATTCTTATGTTATATCCATTTAACCAATTTGGCATCAAGAAATTTGAATTTGAAAGCTATTAATATGTTACTTGGAGCTCCAATGAGTTATCTTGATGTTACACCTATTGGTAGGATTTTGAATCGTTTCACTAAAGACACAGATGCCTTAGATAATGAGATCGTTGAACAAGTAAGATTATTTGCATTCTCTTTGGCTAACATTGTGGGAACACTCATATTATGTGTGATTTATATTCCATGGTTTGCCATAGCTATACCAATTATGACTTTCATTTTCTTATTTGTAGGTAGTTATTATCAAGCATCAAGTAGAGAAATCAAGAGATTAGAAGCGGTTCAAAGATCTTTGGTCCATAACAATTTCAATGAATCCTTGACTGGAATGGATACCATTAAAGCTTATAATGATGTTGAAAGGTTCATTGACAAAAATGATATTTTAATCGACAAAATGAATGAAGCTAACTTCTTAGTTAATGCTATTCAAAGATGGTTGGGAACTCAATTGAATTTCATCTCCTTTGGGATTGTTTTAATTATCAGTTTACTTTGTGTGTTTAGAGTGTTCAATCTTTCTGCTTCCAGTGTTGGTTTATTGATCACTTATACCTTTGGATTACCTAATATGTTGGTGTTGATTGTTAAGAGTTATACTCAATTGGAGAACGAGATGAATTCAGTAGAAAGAATGTGTGAATTTGCATTCAAAATTCCTCAAGAAGCTGCCTATAGAATCAATGAAACCAGACCTAATAATTGGCCATCTAGAGGTAATATAGAGTTTCAACATGTTAGTATGAGATATAGGGAGAAGTTACCCTTGACTTTGAAAGACATCAGTTTTAAGGTCAAAGGAGGTGAAAAAATTGGTATTGTGGGTAGAACAGGTGCTGGTAAAACATCATTAACAGCAGTTTTATACAGGTTAGTTGAATTTGAAGGAGATATCATTATAGATGACGTTAAGATATCAGATCTAGGATTGAACGATTTAAGATCAAAACTTTCAATCATTCCCCAAGAAAGTATCTTGTTCAGAGGAACCATAAGAAGAAACTTAGACCCTTTTAACGAAAAAACTGACGAAGAGTTATGGAAAGCATTAAATACTTCTGGCTTAGTCAATGGTAAAGCAGGAACTGACCATAAATTCCATCTTGATGCTTCAGTTGAAGATAATGGTAGTAATTTCTCCTTAGGAGAGAAACAATTAATTGCATTCTGTAGAGCTTTGATTAGACAATCCAAAATCTTAGTGCTTGATGAAGCTACTTCTTCAGTTGATTATAAAACTGATAGGTTCATTCAAGATACTTTGAAAACCGAATTCAATGATGTAACCATCTTATGTATAGCTCACAGATTAACCACAATCTTGAAATATGACAAAATCTTAGTCATGGATGACGGAAGAATTGCAGAATTTGATACTCCTTTAGAGTTATACAAAAATAAAGCATCCATTTTCCATCAATTATGTGAAAGAGCAAAGATTACAGCTCATGATTTTTAATCCCTTTTTATATATTTCCTTTTATATATCTAATTTACATTAATCTTTCAGTAAACTCTTCTTCTTATAATCAGCGAATGACAATTTCTTCTTAACGATTGGTTTATCTTCAGATTTGGTGATTTCTATTTTCTTATTAACAATTTCTTTAGGTTTGATATCGAAATTTAATGATTTCTCTAAACTATCCAAATTTTTGACTTCTTCATTAGTTTCAGAAAGTTTGAGTTTGATTTCTGAAATGGATTTCTTGATTTCTGGTGTCACTTTGATTTCAGATTCGATAGATTTTTGAATTTTTTCTTTCAATTCATCAGTGATTGGAATGGCAGAATCAAATTCATCTTTAACAGTTTCTGGACCTTCAGAATCTTCCATATCATCATCACCCTCTTGTTCAGTGGAGGAATTCAAGACTTCCATTTTTTGATTTAACATGTTATTTCTTAAAGAAACAATCTTTAACTCAATATTATCAGGCTTATCATTGGCCTCAATTGTATCTTTAGTGAATAATTTATCTGCCAATTGATTTTCACGAGTTTCCAATACTTCAGTCCATGGTTCGAATTTTTTAGGCTCTTTTGGTACAATCTCTTTTGGTTTAAACAAATTCACATTAGTAATACCTGAGATTTTTCTAGTTGATCTCAAAAGATAAGTGATGGCCTTTTTAATCTTAAAGATATTACAATTCTTTAAATTTTGTGGAGTATTAGTGGTGGTAGTACACCCACATTCAGTGAAATAAAGTAAGTTATCGATGGAATTGACCACAATGGACTTTTCTTTATCATTCAATTGATCAAACTTGAAGTTCTCATCTTCAAATTTGAGGATTGGATGGGTCAAATCCCATTCCCAAGGTAATCTCAATTCTTTATCTTTATCTTCTTCATTTAAAACAATGTCTTTTGAAGTTACCACCAAAAATCTGAAGCTTTGAGTTTCAGGAATGTAATATTTCTTAATCTCAGTATTGGCAGCTATTGAGCAAGATTTCCTGATGAACCTACTTTCATTACCAACGAATCTTGAATCTAAAACCACCTCCAAAGGTTCTTTTAATGATAATTCTGTCTTGAGTACCTTAGGTTTGGTAGTTCCCCAAACATTGTATTGATTAAGTTTGTTATCTCTATAATAACTGAACAAATCAAAAACTCCAAAGTATTCAATCACTACCGTACCTTTTGGAATGGTAACTTCACTATCACCGAAAGTTTGAATGAAAAGTGCTGATTTCGAGATACCATTAAACTTTTGCTTTTGGATATCAGAATAAGGTTTAACTTGAATGGAGATTTCAGGTTTCGGATCTTTCTCTGTAACTATATTGTGATTAGGTAAAATAATTGGCAACTTTTTGATATTCTTAAACTCTTTCAAAGGTGTTACTTCAATTTCAACCTTCGACTTTTCTTCATCATTCAATGTTTCATAATATTCATAAAATTCTTTCCCGATCTGATGGAACTTACTTTGCATGAAATGATTTCTGTAATCATTGGCTCTTAATTTATAATAAGTACTTTGATAGTTCTCAGCCGATATACCTTCCTCTAATAAATCATTATCTTTATTTGGTTTGAATTGAGGAAACAGTGGTGGAGCTTTATCGAAATCATCAAGTAATTGTTTACGTTTCTTTTCTTGTTGATCTTCAATTCTTCTTTTCTTTTGTTGTTTCTTCTTTTCCTCCTTCTCTTCCTCTACTTCCAATCTCATTAAGGTATTAGCTTTACAGATCTCAGCATCAAATATTCCCCATTTATCTTTATCACAGAAATAACATTTGTATTCTTCAGGAACATCATCATCAGTATCGAAGCCCATACATTTACAATGTTGCCATCTAAAACAAACATCACATTGAACTGTTAATCCATCATCATCTTCAATACCACATATACAACCTATTATACCGGCATCAGGGTCTACTTTATAATCATCTAAATTTGGTGCTTTGAAAGAAACATCAACAGTTTGTCTTTTCACTGATTTTTCCTTTTCAACGACGGGTTCTTTCTTTCTTTTCTTTTTATCCTTTTTATCCACCTTCTCTTCTTCAACTTTGACAACTGTTGCTTCTTCTTTCTTCAATAATGGTAAAGGATTATCAGCAGCTTGAGCTAAAGCAGCAGCAGCAAACTTGGCATTATTATCGTTTCTCTTGCCGGTTTCATTATCTATACCCCTTCCAAAGGACCCTGGTGACATAGGAGGTTGTTTAGGACTTTGAGAAATCCCTGTCCCAGTTGAGCTTGTTCTTCTATGAGTAAGGTTTGGTTTAGGATATGACTCTGAAATTGATGATCTATTGGATCTAGATTCATTCTCGTTAGGCCCATATCGTTGATATTGTACTGGGGGAGGATAATACACATTTTGAACTGATCCTGGCTGGATTTGCATATGAGGAACATTATGTTGTAAATCAGGTTGAATATATTGATAACCAATACCTACAACTCCAGGTTGTAGTGCTGGCTGTAGAACTTGTTGAAATTGTTGCCCATTTTGTGGTAAAGCCGTAGTTGGTAATATAGGTCTAGGATAACTATTGGGGAGGGGAAACTGATGTCTAGGAGGTTGTAACATTATCGGTGGTGATTGTGACAGATTTGATAAACTTGATGGACCTGTTTGTGGTTGATGTACAACAGGAGGATTACCACCCATTAAAGGTGGTGATTTCAACTTGCTTGTAGATGGAACATTACCCTGAGCTTGGAAACTAGGTGATGATATGCTGTCACCAACAGGAGAAGGTGACTTCTTCTCCTGTTGCTGTTTAGCAGCAACATTAGCAAACATTAATAACGTTGATGCATCCTGTAATAACTGATCTTGGTTATCTGATTTCTCTTCAGTCATGTTGTTGACTGGATGAAATTGACGATATTAATGTTTTATAAAAAATGTGCGAAACGATCGTTTAAGGTATATGAAATTATTTCCTAGAGAACGGTGATCGAGTATTGGATGATTTTTTTCGTAGAATGAACGACAAGTTACTTTCTTGTTGGGTATTTCACGTTGGTTATGGAGAAAGTTTTGTATAGAATGGGTTACTACAGGGGCTGATTGATATGAGTGGCTGAACTTCTGAGACTATTTACGAGAAGCAATCAAGGGAAGGGCAAGACAATAGAAATGAAATTATTATTTTCATGAATTTCTATATCGTGGGCAAACAGTTCGAGGTTCGAAGAGAGAGTGTGAAAAGGAAGAAGGGAAAAGAGAGAAAGAGAGATGTAATAGATTAGTAAGAACCAGAGACTACCTTCTCAGTCCATAATTAAAGTTCATTATTTTATTCATTAATATTTACAATGACTTATGCATAATTCTTTCTACTGAATATTTCAGATCTATTTACATTATTTTTCACTTCCACCTTTTTCTTTTTGTTCTTTCAACTGTTCTAAATACTCTAGTTCCTTTCTTAAAGTATCCATTGCATAATACACTTTAGATTGTAAATAGAAAGAATTTCCTTTGTCTTTGGAATTGACATCGAACAAATAATTATACTTCTGATCGATCTTTTCCAATGAAATATCTTTCTTCTCTATACCTAAAATTTTTAAGGCTTCATCAACTGGTATACCACCAACTGATTGTGATTTGTTGACACTTGCAGCAGCAGATGTGGCACTAGCTTTAGCTGCTTGTCTATAAGCTTCAGTGAAAGCACGGCCAAATACCGTAGCCCCTGTTAATATAACATTAGCGATTAATCTGTGGGCCATTATGGAGGTGAATGAATTTAAAATTTTTCATGATTCTGTGCGAAGTAGTGATGACACGACCAAAGATCTTAGGGAAGCCAGGATCAAGGAGATCATGGAGACAAGTGGAAGGGTGAAGGTTTGGGACTGAGAAATCGACTAAGTAACATACTTTGAGCCAGTCTACAATATTTAATCAATAATCCCTTCATCGAAACGAGGGCTTTAACAGCTCAAACATAGAAATAGAGTAAAATATGTAGCACAACGATAATATCTAATAATATAGGTGAATAACCAATGCCATACACAAATTATCAGAACTTATAACTCATTAGTGCCAATGATTCTAAAAAACCGGAAACGAAGTGTTAATTGTGGCCAATCTGTTAAAAAGGTCAAAAAACACTTAGCTGATCGTAATTACCTAATTCTCACTTCACTAATGTGGTGAACTTAAGATAACCCTAAGGTTTTTACAATATAGTACCGTAGTACTATGGATTATAATATCAAGTGATAGAATAACCTCTACTGATGATTAAAGAAAAAATTTTATGTGAGAACTGGTCTTTTATATTCCTGAGATTCGTGCCGGGTAACGCTCATCGATGTGAGTGAGACGAGACTCTAAGGTTGCAAAATAAAGGTTGATCTTGGGTATAACTTTGAATAATTGCATAATGAGTAACGAGTCTAAGCATTTACAAATGACACAGAATATAGAGAGCTACATACGGTTCCTTGAACAGAATTCTTTCTGGAACGAAGAGCTTCTTGAGGTTAAACAATCTCCAATTGGTGGTGTTGGTGTTTATTGGAAAGATCCAGAAACTCTTGATGAGGACTTGATTGATACTATTTTGTTAAGAATTCCTAAATCCAATATCTTATCATCAAAGAATTCTTCCATATATAACTTATTGGTGGATTATAATGAAGTATCTAATAGTGAAATCGATTTAACTCGAGGTATTCATAGTTTGATCATTTGTTTCATTTATGAATTGAGTTTTGGTAATGTTTCTCCTTGGTATGATTACTTAGTATCAATTGATCCTTTCACTAATGATATTGATACACCTATTTGTCTTTGGGATGAAAGTGAACGTAAATTATTCAAAAACACTGAATGTTCTAATTTAGGAATGCTTGAAATTGTAGAATTGATCACTTTCTTTGAAGAATGTGTTACTTTCGCCCATCAACAATCTAATTTGATTCCTATTCCTTCTATTTTGGATGTTAATTTGCATGAAAAGGATAAACCTGAAGTTTATGAAGAATATAAGAAAAGTCTTGAATTATTTGGGAAATGTATTCAATCAGTGGTATCCAGAGCATTCCAAATCGACGAGTACCATGGACCTTCTTTGGTTCCTGGGGCTGATTTATTCAATCATCTATCTCCAACAATCGTTGCTGGTAAGAAGCAAAATAGAGAAAATGTTCATTTCGTTTGTGATGGAGATGTTTGCAGTTCGTGTGGAGAGATTGAATGTGATCACGAAGAAGACGAGGATTCATTTATGGAAGACACTTTACTTGAGGATACTCAAGATTTTGAAGATACTCAAGACTTTGAAGATGTTATTGATATTGATGATATAGAAGTGAGTGATGAAGAAATTACTGGATACAGTGAAGATGATGATAACGAAGAAGAGGAGGAAGAGGTAGAAGAAGAAGAAGAAAGCGAAGGTGAAGAAGATGATGGAAGTGTTCTAACTGATGTTGGAGAAATCACCATGGAACTTATTCAACAATTACAACAAGAGGAAGAGGAAGGAAGTGACGAAGAAGAAGAGAATCAAGATTCTGAGGATGAAGAAGCAGAAGATGTAGAAGAATTAGTGGGTTTAGAAAAAGAATTACAAGATAGTTCAGCTTGTGTTGATATAATATTGACTTCTCTCCCTAAGAAAGAACATGATTATGAGGTCTTTAATACCTATGGTAACGAGATATCTAATCCTTATTTGTTACAAAGATATGGTTTTGTTAGTGAAACTAATGTTAACGATAGTGTACAACTATCATTACAATTCAAAACATGGTTGAAACAACATAAAGCTGGATTAAGTCAAGGTAAAGTGAAACAAATAAATGCCAAATTGAATTGGTTAGATATGAATTTTGACTTTATTTGCGAACTTATCCATGAACTTATGCTGGAGAAGCCAGAAGAAGAAAACGATGAAGATGAAGATGGAGAAGATGATGAAGAGGAAGAAGATGAAGAACAAGAATTCCCTGAAAATTGGAAAGTTTCAATCAAAGTTTTATTTGATGGTTCTATTTCCTTACATGGATACCTCATCATGAAATTGATCTTCCTCCCTTTCATAATCTTCAAGACCAAAATAATCGAATGTAAACCATCCAAATTACCTGATAGAGTTGTAAAGTATCTTCTTGGAGAATCAAAAGATGATAAACAAATAAACCAAATATTTAAAACATTAGTAAGTAAGAGACTCAAAGATTACCCTAAATTGACTACACCAGTTAATCATAGACAAGAAATCATATATTCTATGATCAAACAAGAAGTTTCCATTTTGGAAAAGTTCAATTAAGTAGGTAGAAGTATATCCGCGCGCTATAGATCACTAATCTTTATATATTTAGTCACTCATCGCTTTAGTAACAATTGAGGTGATGTCAGAAGAAGAATCGATAGACTATGATTACGACGAAGATGAAGAATCAGAATTTTCTTTCGAAAGTGATTATGATGATCAAAATGATAATATAATAGATACACCATCTGAGTCACCTAAAGATAAAACCGATATATCTAAATTAGCTAGTTTTAAGAAATGGACCACTAAGGATTTTATCAATGAAAACTTCATCAATGCAGCTGTTAAACTACAGAATCAATTACCACAATGTGAAATAGAGGACCTCCTAATAATGCTACATCAATTGAAATGGCAATCTGAAGAAGTGATTAATAATTACTATGATAACTACGATAAATTGATGAAGGATTGTGGGATTCCTAAAGTCAAACATAATGTTATCCAAAAGAAGAAGGGATTTTCATGTTCAATCTGTTGTGAAGAGTATGGGACTGAGGATACTTTTCAACTCTCTTGTGGTCATGAATATTGTATAAACTGTTATCATGCATATTTAAAAACCCAGTTAACTAACGGTCAATTGATAAGATGTATGGATACTTCATGTAATTTGACCATACCCCATTTGTTAACTCAGAAAATATTCGATATGTTTTCAGACGATGTAAGAGATCCAACTCAAGATTTCTTTGAAGCACCAAGTGCAAATTTAAAATATATTCATAATTTATTACTTAGATCAGCAGCTAGAGTTTATATTAATTCGAAGAAACAACGGTATAAGTGGTGTCCTGCCCCTGATTGTGAGAATTTAGTGGAATTAGTAGACAATTATGCATTACATTTAGACAATGATGAAGACGATTTTGATGAATATTTATCTGATAGTGAAACTACTTTATTAGACCCAGTAAATGTAAAAGATAAATCCAAAAGTCCAGGAATTGATAAACCAATCGATATTTCTTTGACTCCGATAGTTTCATGTGGAAATGATCATCAATTTTGTTATAATTGTCAATACGAAAATCATTTACCATGTCCATGTAATATTGTCAAATTATGGATCAAGAAATGTAAAGATGATTCAGAAACTGCCAATTGGATTGAAGCTAATACCCATAGTTGTCCTAAATGTTTGAATTCTATTGAAAAGAATGGTGGATGTAATCATATGACATGTAGAACATGTAATTACGAATTTTGCTGGATATGTTTGAAAGAATGGAGTATCCACGGTAGTCAATACTTTAAGTGTAATAATTTCGATAAAAGTGAAAAGGACGCCATAGAATTGAATCAAAAACAGAAGAAAGTCTCGTTACAGAGATATCTTCATTATTATAAAAGATTTGCAGTTCATGAATCATCAATGAAAGGAGATATGAAAGCTTTGGAAAAGATCAATCAACGTATGGAAAGTTTTATGAGTGAACAACTGAAACAAAACTTATCCAACTTATCTTGGACAGATGTTCAATTTTTGAAAGATGCTTTTAAAGCTTTGACTAATGGGAGAAAAACTTTGAAATGGAGTTATTGTTTTGGTTTTTATATGAAAGAATTGATTTTTGCTGAAGTGTTTGAACAAACTCAAGAACATTTAAATAGAGTGGTTGAAGACTTATCAAAAATCGTGGAAGAAATCAATGATAAGAAGAATAATGATAGAAGTACGGAATTAATCATGAAGAACAAACAAGCATTGATCAGTTTAACTAACGCAGTTACTAAAGGTCAACATTCATTAATTCAATGTGCTGAATCCGGTTTAAAAGAAGAAAGGTTAAAATTTGAAGTGTTGGTTTGATAAATCCAGGTGATTAGTCACGTGAAGATAAGGCATGTGAAAAACGTCAAACCATTAGCATTAAAGATAAGAAATCTTGATTTATTTATATATGAAATTGAATATTTAATACCACTGAACTCTTTTGGAACTATTAGGATGATACTACGACCGAGATGGTGGTGAAATCAAAAGTGAACATTCCAAACCACTGATTGGTGAGATCCTTATCTATTTTTTCTTGCGACAACTCTTATCAGACTGAAATTGTTAAACTTCATAGGACAGCAAGTAGATTGATTTTGATAGTGTTCTTGATAGAAAGTAGATCATACTTATAAGTGTAGTGTCTAACATTGAGGAAACATTTAAGGTGGCTTATGGAAGTCAAAGAATAAAAAATGAACCAAATTGAACTGAGAAGAAGTAGAAGTAGAACGAGAGGTTCTAAAGACTTTCGAATACTTGATGAAAGTAATGGGACTAGTAAGAATATCAAAACAACAGAAACAGTACCTAGAGGTCATAGATCTTTATCAAGAATAAGTTTGATGAAAAGAGATTCAGATCAATTATTACAAACGGCTTTGGTCAATCAGAATTTAAGACATTCATCACCAGCTCCTGAAATACAGAAAAACTTGAGTAAGAAGAACTCCATACGATCATTGAATGAAGGAAAGAATAAGCATATCCCCATGAAGGAAGTTAGACCGATCATGAAAAGATGGAACTCAATACAGTATCTATCCAATGATGAGACTGAAAAAGAAATAGAAGGTAATAGTATTTCACCATTAACAGTGATTAAAGATCAATACGATACTAAAAGACCAGTAAGTAATTATGCAACTCCTATAGCTGATAATTATTATAGGGACTTAGATCATCGAGTGAATGAACGATCTTCAGATGAAATAATAGATGATTTGAAAACTACCAACACCACACCGATGGAGAGTCTAACCAACAAGATATATAACAAGATGACCAAATTGCTAGGGAATGAAAAAGATCCTAAAAAAGCAGATTTCAAGTATAAAAATGATAGTACTAATGCTTCATTACTGAAATATCAAAGTGAACTGGATGATGAAGAAGATGATGAGGAAGAGTTTAATGAAGAAACTCAAGATGATGAATGGGCTTCACCTAATGTTGAAGAAAATATAGATTTGAATCTCGATAACATTATGACTGAAATTAATGATTTCCAGAATAACTTTGTTCAGAAGTTCAATGCCACCACACCTCAATCAGAATTTGAACCAGAAACCTCCAGTAGGATTCAAAGGAAAATTTTGGATTATAAAGATCTTTATCAAGAAGAAACATTATCGAAGAATTCCAGTTATTTCAGTTTAAAACTGCAAAACCTGCAAAATCAAACCAGTAATATCTTCAATGATTATAACTTCAAAATCCAATATGAAAAGATAACTCAAGAATATAATCTCATTCGATTGAGATTCAATAATATCTCCAATTATAACAATTATTCGTTGAAAGGAGAACCTGTAAATCAAACCAATACCAAAGAACATCTTAAATCGAATGTTGGAGTGCTAGGATTCTTGAATAGAGTCAAAACATTGGAACAAAAGGAACATCAAGTTGCTCAAACCTTACTCAAGAAGCCACCACATAAATCCAGTATTTTGAATGTAGATGAATATCTAATGAATATTTGGACTGAAGAAATGGAATCCTTTACCGAATCAAGTACTCAATCTAGTGCTAATACTTCACAAACTCAACTGCCATTACAATTGGCTACCAAATCAGATTATGGATTCTATAACACCCCTGGTCCTCCAATACATAATAGCCATTCCCACCATTTAATGAGTCAAATTAATACCCCCTTGTCCAATAAATCATCATTCGATGTTACCCAATCCAATAGTTTCTCGGAATTGGCTGGAAAGGTCAAATTGAGGAATTAAATAATCTCTTAATATATATAGACATTTCGCACTAGAAATCAACAATATGAACAAAAGATCTAACTTACCTTATACCACACAAGATTTATTTGCCCAACCTCCACCAACTCCTGGATCATCTAGAACAAGACCAGGTTCAATATCGGGATCTATTGGATCTAATCATTCCAATGGCAATTATGAAGCCCCTAGTTTTGCAAATTCAAATACGTCAACTTTACGTTCACTTCAAAAGATGTTTAAAAGAGTATTCAAACCAACAAGTTTAGATTTCGAAACTGCAATGTGGGAAATATTCAATTTGATAATAAACCCAAAGAAAATGTATAGATCCCAATATTATTATAAACAATATCAAAATGGTAAAACTAGTTTTGCTAGAGACGATCCGTCATTTATTATCTTATTAACAACATTTTTATCAATGAGTGCAGTTGCTTGGGGATTAGCTTATTCTCCTCATATCTTAGATATTTTGAAATTAATCATCTATATGGTTTTTGTTGATTTCTATTTAACAGGAGTTATAATCTCAACTATAAGTTGGTTAGTTACTAATAGAATCTTCAATAAAACTTGGGGTGCTAACAGATATAGTGTCAATTATATTGAATGGGGGTTTTGTTTTGACATTCATTGTAATTCCTTTTTAATTATTTGGTGTCTTTTATACTTAGTACAGTTTTTCTTATTACCATTGATCACCATCAAAAATTCATTCTTTTCATTATTATTGGGGAACACCCTTTATTTTGTTTCCATTGGATATTATTTCGTCATAACATTCTATGGATTCAATTCATTAACAGTTGTCAACAATCAATCTTTAAGTACTAAATTGTCAGATAATCCTAGTAAATTATTACAAGTAATAATAATTGCAGGTATCTTACCAATATTAGCATTGATCTGGATAATAACGTTAATAGCCCGATTAAATGTGGCATATTTCATGATCGATACTTACTTCAATTAACCCCCTTGCATATAGAAAAACTTTCAATGTATATTGTAAAACTAAAAATTACCAATTTGATCGACTTTCTCAGTAGCAGCCTTAATTCTCATATTTGTTCTATTACTTAATTCATAATCTCCTACATCACTAACCATATTAGCTTTCTTTAACCAATTTTTAGTTTCTTCAACTACTGATTTTACATCAAATCCAGGTTTGGAAGTTTTTAATAACCAAACAAACATAGCTTTTTCATATAAAACTGTTGGACATAAATAAGGACTATAATTTAATCTTGTAAATTTAAAAGGATTATCTGAAGTAACAAATTGGCAACAAACTTTAGTATCTAAAAGGTTCAACCCTTCATTAACTTTACCTAAAGATCTAAGAATTATTGATTGATAAAAGTATCTAATCATTGATTCATCTTTAGATTCTGTCATATGCATATAATTAAAATCGTCAGTGTTTATAGAATGTTCACTATTTGGAGCACCACTGAAACTCAAAATCTTTAAGGACATTTCTAATTGTTCTTTGGTTAATCTATTATAACCATTCCAGAAATAAATTAATTCATGAATTGGTGAAGTAGCAATGGTATCAATAAAAGGTAAATTTGGGTATTTAGCTTGACGTTCTTCGAGTTGTCTGGTCTTTCTTAATACAAATTTATCAAAAGGCAATTGTTTATTACCTCCACCAATACCTCCTTTTCTACCAGTAGCATTAATACCATGATTTGGTACATAAGTTGGAGCTAATTTAATATATTTTTCCGCTTTATCAGCATATTCTTTCAATGCTTTTTCTTTAGCTTCTTCACTGTCATATTTGATCATATCTAACTTGATCATTCTATATTTTGCAACATAACATCCACCTGCCATATATAAATAAGCTGATCTACACCATGAGTTTAAATCAATTAATTTTATAAAATCTGCAGCTGCTTCATCAAACTTGTGATTGAAAGCATATAAAGTAGCTCTATCAAAGATTAATAAAGCTTCTGATTGTTGCATTTGAATGTGAGTATCAGGATCATCAGTAAACTCTTGCATCATTTGAACAGCTCTATCTGATTGACCATGAGATGCTAAAACTCTTCCTTCTTGTAAAACCCATAATGCATTATGAGGAAAGATAGCTCTTACTTTGGATAAAACTTGAGGAATATAAATATCTGGATTTTGTAAGATTTTATCCAATTCTGAATCAGAAATAGTACTTCTAGAACTAAGATCCATAATAGAAGAAATATTTTCACTAGCATTTTCAGGTAATTGAAAACCTGAATCAACAAATTGTACTGGACCATCATAAAAGATTAAAAGACATAATAATGCTAAATCTCCATGAATGTTACGACAAGTGATAGCATTTTTCCAAAGTAATTTCAATCCAACATCTCTATCACCTTTGAAACCAACGATTGATAAGACTCTACCAATTGCGGGAGGAATTAATGAAAGAACAACTTGTAAGATCCCAAAACAAAGTTGAACACCACTATGTATGAACTCATCTACCGTTGATACATGTAAATATGTTGAAGTATCGTTATCTACAGAAGACTCTGTAAGAATTGAAACATTTGAAGCATCAACAATTGAACCTGTTAATTCTGATTCATTCAAAGTTTCAAAAGCATCGGAGAATTCTTCTTCTTCCTCTTCTTCAATATCACCTTCTGGTGTTTTCTCTTTAGTAGGGATTTTAGGAGGTAATGGTGAATTGGATCTTCCCTTCTCAAACAAAGCACTACCCTTTCTTGATATAGTAAATGATGAAGTACTATCAGCAAATAAATTTATCTTTTGAGGATCAATTGAATTACCAATATTTGTACCTTCAATTCTTGATTTCCTCATTTGGAACACATTCTCCAAATCTTTAATAAGTTTCAAATCTTGTGGTAATGAGGAAGTACTGGAGCTAATAGAAGCATTATCTAAACCAGTATAACCTGGTAAATCAACCGAACTAACACTTAAAGTTGACTTTAAAGTTGATTTCTTCAATTTAGCTATATTTCTATTGAAAACAGGTTCCAGTTCTTTAATCTTTTTATGAACAGCATCTAAAGTATGATAAGCTTTTCTCAATTTATATAAAGCTTTAGCACTTTCCATAACCCCATTATTTTCCTGTAATAACATCACCAACGCATTCAATAATGTAGATTCAGCATTAGTAACTTGAAATTCTGTTCCTGGAGGATATATATGAGATGTCACTAATCTATGTTTGGTATTATATTTTGAATTTTCTAATGATGAATTTTCAGCTTCTGATAATGTTTTATGAGCTTTTGCCATTATTTCAGGTTCAAATCCTAAAGTTGCTTCCAAAAATTCCATAACACCTAAAGCTAAATGAAAGATCCCAACTGGTTGATCAGATTTAGAATTTTCATGTTCTTTCAATTTCTTCTTTAATAATGCAGTTCCTTCAGGTGTACGATCATCTAATAAATAATCCATAGCTTTTAAAGCTACTTCAAAATCATGAACTTGTTTCAAAATCTTATCATAATTTGAAGTTTCACCTTCTTCTGATGTGGTAGAAGTCAATGAAAGTATGGAAGCTTTCTTTCTTAATCCTCTCAACATCTTATCTATACGAGTGAAAAATTCCAATTAACTACCTTCCTTTAACTTGAATACTTTATCGAACACTTAAGTTAAATACTTAAATACTTTGATGAATAAACTGGATCTAGAAACTTCCAATTTGAAAACTAATTTTAGTTTACCCCTAATCTCGTTGAAATCCTTCCACCTAATTAAGTTTATCCCTCAATTTTCAACAAAACATTGAGACTGTACGTAATCCATTTTAACCGGTTATTTGGAACTTAGTCATTTTATGAACCGGACACGTCCAAAATGAGATCTTATGATATTTTTGACCTTACACGACGCGAGCATAAAAAATTAGATTGTGAACCCTCTTTTAAGGGCTGGCTGAAAAATTGCTGCAAAAAAAATATCAAAATGTGATGCTGGTAATATGTTATTTTTTCACTAAAAACGATTATAAGCATTGAATATTGAGGCAAATAACTATGAGAAATGCACTAAGTGCAGCAAACAAAGTCGTGCGATGCATATGCGTTGGCGGATATTGTTTAATTACATGGATCATCATGGTACAACCTCCGAATGCTGGTTGATTTTTAATCATTTATAAATCTTGAAGTGCCTAATTTTTAGATCTTTAATTAATTTTCCTGTTCATTCTTTACTTACTAGTAGACTTTTCTTTCTGTTCATTCGTTATTACAGATATTACATTCATTAAATACTACTATCTTTAGGAAATTAATAAAATGAAAGCTTCCATATTATTATCATTAATTGCTTTATCCGAAGCAGCTCCACTCATTATAACAAGGATGCACACTGCCCCAGCTGTCACTGAATGGAAGACTTATACAACAAATACTGTTACAGCTATAGAAACTGTTGTACAAACTATTAATGGACCTCCACCAAACCAAGGAAAAGAGGCAACTCCAGCCACTACTGAGACTCCTACTACCACTTCAGCTACCACTGAGACTCCAGCTCCAACTACTCCAACTTCAACTGAGACTCCAACTACTCCAACTACAACTGAGACTCCAACTACTGAGACTCCAGTTCCAACTACTCCAACTACTACTGAGACTCCTACCCCAACTACACCAACCACCACAGAAATTCCTACCACTGAGACTCCTACCACTGAAACTCCAACTACTCCAACTACTGAAACTCCAGCAGAAACTAGCGTTACTTCAACTGCTACTCCTGTGGAAGTTCCTGAAACTTCAACCACTCCAACTACTACTGCACCAACTACTACTTGGACTCCTTCAACTTTAACTACTATTACTTCAACTTCATCAACTCCAACTCCAACTCCAACCACTACTTCAACTACATCCACTTCATCCACCTCAACCTCAAGTACTAGTTCAACCGCTGCTGCTACAGCTAGCGCTTTAAATGAATTCCAAACTGAAATCTTAAACGAACACAACAATAAAAGAGATTTACATGGAGTTCAACACTTGAGTTGGGATGATGAATTAGCTAAATATGCTGCTGATTATGCTGCAAGTTCATTCTCCTGTGATAATGTTCAATTAATTCATTCCCATGGTCCTTATGGTGAAAATTTAGCTGCTGGTTACACCGGTGGTGCTTCACCTGTTGATGCTTGGTATGATGAAATTTCCCAATATGATTACAATAACCCAGGTTTTAGTGAAGCTACCGGACACTTCACTCAAGTCATCTGGAAAGATACTACCAAATTAGGTTGTGCTTATGTTACTTGTAATAATGCTTGGAGACAATATACTATTTGTGAATATTCTGATTCCAGAGGTAATATTGTTGGTACTAATCCAAAAACTGGTAACAGTTTCTTTGTGGATAACGTTGTTAGACCACTTTCTGGTTAATTCTAATGTTCTTATATTGTATTTTATTTTCGAAAAGGTTTTTTTCTCTCTGGTTAATATAAAAATGATGAAATATTCTCTTGTACTCTTTTGATAACGATTTAGTAGACAGTAGAGACTTTATTGTATTAATATTTATTGTTTAAATCGAATTCAATTTTTAAACCTATAAATCTATTCACCAATTTAAAAGACTAAATTATTTAATCTTTTAAAACTTTAGCAAAAGCACCTTTTGATGGTTTAGCTTTTGAAGCTTCAGCTTTAGCAGAACCTAATTTTTCTGAAGAGAAAGTTTTGGCATAAGGGTTTAATCTTAATAAAACTTGTTTGTTCTTTAATGGGTTCTTCTTTAAGACGTGAGTTCTCTTTTGAGTGGCAGAACCAGCAGCTCTAACAACTGATTGAACTTCAGCAGAGTTAATGATACCGTTAACATCAGTGTTTGAGATGATGTTTGATGGTAATGAGTAGTTAGATTTGATTGATTTGGTTGATTCAGAACCGTAGATTGAATCTAATGATTCAATAGCACCTTGGGTCCAGATAACGAATCTACCTAAGTGAGCACCTGGAGCTAATTGTAATAAACCTAAGTGTTTAACTGAAGCAGTTTCAACACCTGGAACATTTCTTAAAGCTTTAACTAAACCGTTATCTTCTGAGTAGACAACTAATGGACCTCTTCTTTGAGTGAATCTTCTACCTCTCAATTTACCTTTACCAGCTCTTAATTTTTTAGATTTGATGACTTTAACAACATCTTTGTGAGCACCAACAGCTTTTAAGACAGCAACAGCTTCTTTAGTCTTTTTAACTGATTCGAATTCGTTTGAAACAACTAATGGTAATTCAGCAACTTGTTCAACTCTGTGACCTCTAGCTAAAACTAAAGAAGTAACAGCTGAAGCAGCAATAGCTGAAGCGGTAGCATATCTCTTTTCGTTGTGGTTAACTTTGATGTTCCATCTTCTCCAAACTTTGGTTGGAGCGAACATTCTACCACCTCTACACATGTTACCGAAAGCAGCTTGACCGGATCTGTGAGTACCTGAACCACCAACTCTTGGAATTCTGGCTAAAGCTCTACCAGTACCCCATGATTCAGCTGAAGTTTCAGCACCAGCTTTAGCAGCGACAGCGTAAGCTTGTCTTTTGTTTTTGTTAACTCTGGTGAAAACAGAGTGAACTAAATCTGGTCTAACTGGAGCTGAGAAAACAGCTGGTAATGGTAATTGTGATGAGGTTTTTTCACCTGAAGTTGAAATAACTGAAACTTGTGGTCTAGTTGACATTGTAATAAATAACTATAAAAGTTGAATAAAGAAAATTTTTCACTCTTCTCACTGAGAATATAAAAATTTTCACTTTGATTGGGGCACTACTTCGACTTGAAGATTTTGGTTTTATGTGAGAGGTTACCCGGATCTTGAGTAGTTTTCTTAGGAGAGTATGGAGAAAGGGTAAAAGACATTGATAGCCTGGGGGCCAATCTTAGAGCTTGAGATAGTTTCAGAAATAAAGAACTCTAATGTCTCTTGAATTAAATGAAAGATGCACTAACAACAATTACTTGATTGAGGTTGGTTTTGTTGTCTTGATAAATTAACTCCAGGTTTTCTAGATCCAACTTGTCTTGATCTATTATTAGCACCGTTGATAACTTCTTCCACGGGTAAAGCTCTACCGATTTTATTAAAAATATCCAAGACCCCTTCACCATTTTTAGCTGAACATTCAGATAAAATAACATTATCATTTTCTTGGTTCAATTCGTTAACATATTGTATCACTTCTTGTTCATCTACTTCTCTTTCATTCTCCAAATCCAATTTGTTACCTACTAAACAAATTACAATACCTTCTGGAGCTTGTTTTTTTAATTCTTTGATCCAATCTTGTGCTTTACTGAATGATGATCTACTTGTTATATCGTAAACACATAATGCAGCATTGGCATTTCTATAATACATTGGAGCTAATGATTTATATCTTTCTTGACCTGCAGTATCCCATATTTCGAATTTAATGGTAGTATTAGATTCAGGTAATGTGATGGTTTGAGTTAAAAATGCTGCACCAATTGTTGATTCTCTCATATTATCAAAAGTATTCTTGACAAAACGATGAACTATGGATGATTTACCTACAGCACTTTCACCTAAAAGTACTAATTTGAATTGTGCAAAACGATTATTATCAGACATGATGTATTGCTCTTTGTCTCCTTTAGAACTTAATTAATCTATAATGAATTGAATATTAATATTGGAAGTACCACTGATGAATCTTTTGTGTAGCTGTCGTTACGACTTATCTGTTATAATCAATATAATGAATAAATTCAAGATTCTCTCTATCCCTTAAGTGTGAATCGATCAGGCTGGTGAATTTCCTTCTCACTTTTTTAGTCGAGATAAGATGACGATTATGTCGTATGTCGTATATTTACATGATAATGTCAACTATTTGAAGATAACTAGAGAGTTGGCTATGGAGCTAATCGTTTCCTTTTCTTCAACTTCTCGTAGTAATCTCTTCTTAAATTCCTTAAATCTGGAGGTTGTTCAATATTCATTTCATCTCTGAATTCATTAACATC
This sequence comes from Yamadazyma songkhlaensis, assembly GCA_030570975.1. Taxonomy (NCBI): domain Eukaryota; kingdom Fungi; phylum Ascomycota; class Pichiomycetes; order Serinales; family Debaryomycetaceae; genus Yamadazyma; species Yamadazyma songkhlaensis. Next base: position 1,216,620 of record JAJLWX010000001.1, on the reverse strand, counting down.
TTTGGTTAAGATCTTTTCCCAATAAACATTGATTAAAGGTTTGGAGTTTAATCCACTACTGAAAGCCCAAGGATAATAAATATTATATAATCTTTCCTTTTGACTTGGTTTTAATCTTAATGGAGCAAACAATGCACCCAATCCACTCATTGGAATTCCAATGTTCATGTATTCGAATACTTTAACAGCAATTTCTCCTTCAATAATGATTGGCAATCCTGTAACTGCATGATAAAAGTCATGACACTCTCTATATCTTTGGAAAATGTATGCTAATTCTGGATCGTCAATATACCTTACTGGTACTCTGGTATCAGGACTTACACCTTCCCTATCTAACCATTTAACATAATTATTACCAATTGAATTCTCTGGTAAAGATCTTAAGTATTCTAAGTCTAATGAAGTTGAAGTTATTCTTGGTTTATCCCTCAAAATCTCTCTACCAACTTTATCACTTAACATCTGTTTCTGTATCGATCGCAATACAACTGGTAAAGCGGTTGATTCACCCAAACCTACGATAAATTCATTCCTTTCAGGATGAAAGTATGATCCCATAGATGAACCAAGAAACATTAACAACTTTTCAAAGTTATATAATGGAACATGACCAGGATATTTAGGATCTCCTCTTTGTAAAAGCGATTTGGAATTATTGAATTTTGCATTGGGATCTTTATAATGTAACTTCCCAGCAGCCATTTTATTGGCTAATTGATTACTTTCACTATTCAAAATACTTCCTATTACAGCCAATAAGGGTGTAACTATGAAGTTACGCTTCTGTGTTCTAAAAGTGTTAACCAACATATTTAGAGTATTTTTTCGCAGTGGTACGATATGATATTATGCTACATACTTATGAATAATTATTCCTATTAAAATGGCAAATAACCCCAAAAACACACCATTGTTACTATATCTTAAATCATTATCTTCATCTGATTGCTTAAGTTTAGTCAATTCACCATCTTCGATTTCATCAGGAGAAATTGTTGGTTCTAATTCTGATTCAGATTCTGGATTGGATATCTCATTAATCTCTCTTAATGTTATAGAATCAATAGAACTATCTTTGATTTCAACTTCTCTATCGTGTTCTTTCTCTTGTTTGACTTCGTCTTTTGGTTTAAGAATTCCTGATTCTTGCTTTTGTTGCTCCATCTGTCTCAAATTCTCATCGATCAAGCTTTTATTGGTCATATGTGGGACAAAATTTGGGGATGCTAATTCTTCAATTATTTCCGCTATTTTGTCTTGTTCGTTCTTTTGCTGTGATTCTTGGTTTTGTGATTCAGTTTTCAAGTGTTGGATTTCATTCAATTCTTTCTGTTGTTCTTCTTGCTTCAATTCAAGTGTTTTAATGGTTTCAAAAGCTTCCTTCTTTTGACTATGTAAAAGACTCATTTCTTCATCCTTTAACATCAAAGCTTGTTCTAACTCCGCAATTTTTTTATTCAAAGTCAGCTTTTCATCCTTCAACTTATAAAGCTTTTCTTCTAATAGTTTACTCTTTTTATAACTTTTCTCTTTAAAAAATTCAAAATCATTAGTCAACCTCTCATTGAGTTGTTTTTCATTATTTATTTGGGCATTAAATTCATTCAATCGGGAATTGATTTCATTGGTAATTACTAATTGATTTAATTCGTCAGATTTCGACTTGTAAAATTCTAAAAATTCCTCTAACGAAATCAATGATTGATGTTGTTGTTTCACTTTTGTGAATATGTTGATCAAAACATTTATTGATTGTTCGAGTTTTGAACTCGTTGATGTTCCTGAATTCTTAAAAATCCCATTATTGGCTTTGGTATATAATCCTAATAAGTTATCTTCAATCTCGGGATTTATATCACTAAACATTGCTGATTCAAAACTAACATTGTCTTTATTGGAATTGGTAGGAGACAATTTGTTTTGATTTGAAATCTTATTATACAATTCTTGAATGAATTTATAATGTTTGAACTCAGTAGAATCCAATGGTTTGCCCTTGGAGTTTAAGATTTCTTCTTCAGTCTTTACTAAATTATTCATGATATCAATACTATCAACTTTGGCATTAATTTGTTTGTGGTTCATACCAGCTTGAATGTTGAATCCAAAACTGATAGAATCTCCCACTTTAACTTCAACAGGTTCATTGTCTAACTTTTCATCGTTAAGATATGTACCATTTGATGATCCCAAATCTTTCAACATTAACTTACCTGATTGATCGATATACATGGCAGCATGGTTTCTACTTAAAACCCTGGAATCAAAGAATCCATTAGTAACATCAGGTTTTATTTTAGTACCTGTTGGTCTACCCAATTTCCTAGTGTCAGGATAGTAAGGTACCGAAAAGTTCTTTTGGATGAAAGTTTCGTTCAAAGAAGTCAAAGTTACAAAATATTGGAACTGTTTCTTCTTAGGTTCTTCTTTCTCTCGTGTAATATTGGGTGTTATAATCACTTGACTTTGTGAATTAGATCTTCTTCTATTAATTTTCTCTCCATTATTCGACTTGGTTGATTCATTACTCAATGCGTTAGATCCATGATTACCGTTGGATCCATTGGTTAAATTGTTGGTATTTGATCCATTCAATGATTTAGAACCAATGTGACCTGACCCATTCATATCTAGACCCTCTGATAAGTCTAATTGAAATTGAATATCAGATTTACTCATTATGACCTTTTGAATAAGGATCTCAATTTTTCAATCTCACAAGTAAATAGGACTCAGTTATGATAATGTTTATGAGTTGGGCACTACCAGACTTTTGTGTATGTTGAAGACTTTAAAATGGTATGTAACTCTAGAGAATAATTACATATTGTTCAGAGGCTTCATTCTTTGTGGTTATCAAGCAATTTCGCTTTTTAAGCTCTCCATTCCTCCACAAATCATCAACTAAAAATTGAGATCTCAGAAATCAAAACATTGAGAAATCTATATCATGGCCGATACTAATGAAATCCTAGGAAACTGTGTTAAAAACTTGAAAACGTCGGTAGAATTGATCGATAATTCTTTGAAACTATTACAAGATTCTACCAGGACTGTTCCCAAGTTGAAGAAGATCTTTGAAACGCGTAAACACTTTGATTTGGTCCCATTAACAGATCTTGAAAATGCTAAAGAAATGGTTACTAATGAATTACAACCACAAATAGATTTACTAAAGTTACAATTCAACAATGAATTAAAGAAACTAGAGAAAAGAAAATCCATTTTATATCAAAGAGTTCAAATAAAAAGAGATAAACTCCAAAATATAGAAAGAATGAATAATAGTCTTGATAAGGATAAATTGGATAGGTTCAAATTCTTAAGACACAAAAAGAGAAGATTGATGTATTCCTTGACAAGACTTAAGTCACAAGAGAGGAAGAAAAGATTAAGTTTGGGTATGCAACCTTTCTTACAACCTGAGTCTTAAGGTTCATCCCATCTAACTTGTCTTGATGTTGTGTAATGATAATGATCTATGTAATATATATAATTAATGCTGTTCTTCCTCTTGTGCTTGTTGTTGCTTGACATCTTGCCCATTTAAATGTTCAACTCTCTCGATTCCTAAATTCTTTGCTATTTCTTTAGAATATAACATGGAAACTTCTTTAATAGTCAAATCCTCTTTGGGTCTCAACTCTTGAATTGATGTTGCTTTCACATTTGGTAATCCACACATAACAAAACTATTCAAATACTTCAACTCAGGTTTGACATTCAATCCTATACCATAAGTTGTAATACCTCTTTGAATATTGGTTCCAATAGAAGCTATCTTATCTAAAGTATCATTGTTTTTAACCCAAACCCCTGGGTTGGAATCTAACTGACTCTCAAGTTGATAGTTCTTCTTAAGTAAATCTTGAATAGATCTCAATAATACACTATCAACGAAACAACGAACAGATAAATTACTGAACTTCTTCAAATCCAAAATCAAGTACGCCACTAACTGACCATTCCCATGCCAAGTAACATCACCTCCTCTCTCTAATTGGTAATAATCACATCCCAATTTTCTATAATTTTCAATCTGTTGTGGCAAAGTCGGATCTTTCTTTAATTTCTTACCCCCGGTGTAAACGTTATTAAACTCAAAGGTAAGAAGCGTTGGGAAAGGTTTCATATCAAGAATCTTATCAAGTAGTTCTTGTTCATATTCTGAAACTTCAAATCCTTGTTTAGCCAAATCAACTTGATTCTTCTTGATTTTGGATTCGATCTCTTTGAAAGATAGATTAGCTTTTAGTATTTGATCTTGTAATTCTTGACCTTCTTTAAACGGCGTTATACCATCGAAATGGACATGTCTTAAAGTCTTATAATTTTCAATTAATGGTTGAAACTTAGTACAACTACTACTGAATCGTATGAACCTCATCTGCGAAATTTTTCAGTTTAGATAAGATCTGCTTTATCTTCAGAACTTGACAGTTTTGCAAGAGACGAGTTGAGGAAATGTGATCTTTCGGAATGTATGTTGTATTGATGAATACGAGGACTCCGGTCTAACAAGATTTTTCTGTCTTTTTTGCCAAATTTATGATTTCTTTAGTTGTTTTCGTGGAGATTTATCTCCTACTACATTTAAAATTGGAATTTCTTGTTCTTATTCACCAAGTTAGATTTTTCGGCAATCTACCACATTCTCTGATATCTAACCCTTTCAGTTTCCTAAATGCTCTTTCCAAACTCCCATCTCGATAACCATCAATACCCTCAAACTACTCGTTATCGCATTTTAATAATATGCAAATATGGATAAGAAGAGATTAGAATTGCACAGCTTTTCAGCCACTGATTTACAATTTAGAGGATCTCAGACTCCTAAAGCGTCGCCTACAACATCCACATCAACAAATTTCTATAACCTGATCGATAAAGATAAGAAAAAATTACAATTCACAGGTAAACCCAAAAAGCTAAAAGACTTGTTAGCACCAGATCCTTTATTTGAAACCGATAAGATCAAGTTATTATTCAAATTATACTTACCTAGAAAGAAATCTTCTCATGACTCCAATAGCTTGAAACAATTGAAGACCAACTTACCGTTATTGTTACCTCATTCCAATGATACCACTTTAGTATCGTATCCCAAATTGAATTTTGAGTTACATTTGTTTTTAGCCACTATAATGTGTGAGTTTGTCAATTCATGGTACTTGAAGAAGCTCAATACTGATAATTATGATTTTATTGTTACTGTTTATAATATATTATGTGATTTCATCAAAGATTTAGCTTTCAGAATGAGTAAGATATTGAATGGAGATAATTTGTTGTTAAGAATAGACGAATTAAGTGACTTGTTGAATAATCATCTTCTTGATTTGATAGATTCCGATGAACAGGTGAAAATCATAAGAGACCACACTAAATTAATTTCTAATACGAACATTATTACGACAACATTAAGTAATCAAGAGATTGTGCAGGATTATTTAGAAACTAAACATGTCAGTTTCCAAGATCCAAATTCAAGGTCATTATACCTTAGAGTCTTGGTAAAGAAAATTCTCTCCAGTACGTTTAACGATGATAATCCTGGAGTTTTGAATTCGGAAATTGGTACTAATTTCGTCACTAACATATTGTCAGATTTGGTTTTCAATAATATCATAAATAAATTAAGTACACCAGAATTCATCTTCTCCAACATAAAAAGAATTGTTGATGCTATCTCAAGGCAATTGAATAAACCCCAACCTAAACCTAAGACTTTGAAACAGAGAATAAAAGGAATTTTTTCCATGAGTTATAAGGATTTGAGTTATCTAATGATTTGGAACGAAGAAGGTATTGATACCAGTCATAGCATACTAGATAATAAATTATTCCAGTTACTTGATACCATTTCAGGGTTCTCAGAAAGAAAACCGTTCTTCTCGAGTATAATCCAATCTGTTAAGACAATTATAGGCAGTAATAGTATACTTTCGGGAAAGATCAATCAGATCCTAAAGAAATTTTTGTTCAGAAGTATGGTTCAATCTAAAATGTTAAATGATGATACATTATCCAAGATCATAAGTGATTTAAGGGTGAATATTTTTAATAAATCTCCCAATGAAAATGTAAAACCCACCATCACAATGGATTCATTAGCAAATGATATTTACAATGTCATTACCCATGAAAGATTACCTTTGGCGTTCATGAATTATTTCAAATTCAAAGGTGAATCAAAAGAAGATACTCTCAAATCTATCAAATCCATACTTTTGGTGTTCAATTATGATCCCAAATCAACAATTGACCAATTGAGTGATCAAGAAGATTCTCCTTTACGTTTGAGAGCGTCTCCTGTCATAAAATCGCTCAAAGAATCCAGTGAACTCAATCAACTCCTCATAATAGAAATAGTTGATTTGCTTGTCGCGAAATTATATCCAGAATTGGTATGATTGATGATATCTTCAAAGATAAGAGTTACAGTTATTTAGGTCATCTAATAAAGATTGCAGGATCTCAGGAGGATGAGAATGTCATTAATACAGTAGAATTGTTCACCTTTGGTAATTTGCAAGATTACTTTCAATTCAAGGATCAATTTATAACATTGAATAAATCACAATTAACTCAGCTATTGAAACTTTCATTATGGGACATATTAAGTGAGAACGATGGGAAAGAGTTTGACTATAACGAATTGTTTGATCTGGGTATCCGTCAAGCATTGAAAGACCTCAATGAGGATGACTTTTTTATAGAATTGATGTTATTAGATATGAAAGATGCAATTGACATCAGAATAGATCAAGAGAATAATAAGATTATAATCAACAAAGTATTGAAGTTAAGAGATGTTTATGATGAAAGATTATACAAAAGCAAAATAGTACATAAGAAATCTATTGAAGATTATAAAGTAGAATTACAAAAGTGGCATGAAAAGGTTAAAATTACAGTTCAAGAATATTCCGAGCCGGAAAGAACAAGAAAGAGAAAAACTTCAGATAATATGGCATGATAATATCAGCTAAATTCATGAGGAATGTGTGAAATGAAACGTATATGAATAAATATTATGCTAACTAAGCTTTCCATAATTTGGAAATAATATTAGTAACCCCACCTTCTCTTTTTTCAATGTCATAAACACCATAAGCAGCAACACCAGTACCGAAAGTTAATAAGTACATGGCATAATTGTGGTAAGCACCATAAACTCTTTTAGGAATATAATCAATGATACAACTTTGGAAACCAGTGTAACAATGAGCTAAAGTAACAGCACATAAAGTAGAATCAATAACAGTGGAAGCTCCAGTAATGAAAGGAGATAAAGCTAATGGAACCATAGCTATTGAGATAGCTCTTTCTGAAGTCCAGTGAAGAGAACCATGTGATTTTGATGGTTTTGGTGGAACGTAAGCATCATTGACATCACCAACAATGAATCCAGGTGGTTGTGGAATGGTCTTAATACCTCTTACTAATGATGGTTTAGGTAAACTTGATCTTATCATATTCAATCCCATTGATTTAAACATTATTTATGGAGAAAAGTGCGGTTATTACAGTTGAATTCAATTTTATTGGTTTAGATTTTTTTGTCAGCGCACGTAATTTGGATGCAAAAAAAAAGAGACTTTGACAGATTTAATGATAAGTTTAGGTCAATAGGTTAGGATATATATTTACAAGGTGATGAGTTATTCTACGTCTTCTTCTTCGAATTCTTCAATATCCAAAAGTCTTTTGGAGGGTCCGAATCTTTCGGTTAAAACTTTTTCAATGATCCCGAGGGGTCCTTTCAGATAAATGATTTTTGAAAATTTGCTAATAACGTTATTATAATAAGATTTTTCATATTCATCAAAAGGTTTGAGATCTCCACGTAATTCTTTACATCTTTTCTCTCCTTTCATATTCCCCATTTTATGGTGCATGAAGATTAAATTATCCAAGACACCAATAAGGATATCAGTTGTTCTTTGGGATGAACCGTTTGAATAATAGATGTCATCTACAACTTCTTCTCCCCAGGAAATCGCATTCTTCTTGTAACCTTTTGACCACATGATTTCACTCAAATGACCTCTTACTTCATTCATCAAAATGGATATATTTTCACCACTTATATTGAAGAATGGATAATTGTTTTGGTTGATAGAATTGGATTCGATTTCTGATTTGATATTCTGAAGAAATTTTAAGTTATTCAAATAAATGTTCAAAGATTGGTTTAACAAGTTTTTTTGGTGGGTAGATTCTCTGGCAAAATTGAAAGCAGTTTCATTCAAACATGAGAATAATTCATCAGTCATATTTGAACTACCATCGACCATGTAGTTATTGATCTTTATGGATGGGAAAGACTTGGTTATCATATCAATTGATCGATCCAATAAAAGTTGCTTACTTTGGAAGTCATTAGATATTTTACATAATAATCTTGCACAATTAGATAGTCTTTCTGAATCTCCCAACTTATAAAAAATTTCATCATCATACACCAATTTTTCCAAAGTTGCAATCGAAATATCCAATTGACCTTTAGCTAATAATGCTTTAGCATACCTGGAGACGATGTCGATATAGAAATTTGAAAATTTCTGTGACTTCTTGTAAAGTAAAGTCTCTGAATCCAACAAAGGAGCTTTATAGTTATTCTCTGGATTTGTTTCATCGAAATCAAGATTAGGATTTTCTTCCTTGGCTAGTTCAATCAATAATCTTCGATAATGTTTAACTGCATGTCTGGGACTCTTTAATACATCATCTTTGTTGATTGCTTTGACGGCAGTCACCTGATTTTGAAACGATAACTCAAAAGGAATACTTTGTCTTTCATCGGCATCATGATAAAGTAGATACAACAGTCCCATACAAACAATGAATCCACCAATATAAGCTCCACCTAAGATATTTATTATGAACCCCCATCCTTTAACTGCTTGAAACTGACTTGGTGATAATCTGAAATTCCTTTGTTGTATAAATTGTGGTTTTATATTAGATATCCTGGGTTGATATACAGACAAGCCCTTTGTTGACCTCCTAAGATTAAGCCCAAAGGTTGATCTAATCATCGTTAGAATTTCGCACTTAATTGTGATGATATGAGTGATACCAAAAGTTCGAAACCTTCATGGTGGCATATATTCGTCACCAATTGGATCATTGCAGACCCAAACTATTTGATAGAAGATGGGAAACGAAGGAGAAATTATCAAGTACAGAAATATAACAATATGAAACATATATATCTTTTTGGTGGCAGATTACGAACTGTCAAACAACTTCCTTTGAACTTGATAGTGGGAGGTTTAATGATCCTTTTAGGGATCTTATTCTTTGTGTTTGAAGCCAGCTGGTTCTGGCATCGTCTGTCTCCGGCAATACCTATTATATTTTCATATTGTTGGTTCATTGCATTCACAATGTTTATCAAAGCTGCAACATCAGATCCAGGAATTTTGCCTAGGAATATGCATTTACCAAATTATCCTGCCAAACCCCGTGATGATGATGATACAGTCGATGGGACACCTAGTCTGAGTTCCACTATCAACAACCCAGAAGAATATTTTAATACCATCACCCTACCGTACTATGACGATAAGTACAATGGGGTAAATGTGAAATATTGTCCTACATGTCATATTTGGAGACCTCCTAGATCTAGTCACTGTGGGGTTTGTAATGTATGTGTTGTCAATCACGACCATCATTGCATCTACATCAATAATTGTGTGGGATTGAGGAATTATAAATACTTCCTTTGGTTTGTTTTGTTCACTGTCATAAGTAACATCTTTGTTACTGTAACTACATTTGTTCACATATTTCATTATCTTTCATCAAATAGTACCATAAAGTCATTCAGAAGTTCCATACAAACCTTCCCAGGATCATTTTTCACGTTAATATTGAGTATCTTAACATTGATTTATCCCTTGTCCATACTAATTATCCATGTATGTCTAACTTCTCAAAATCTTACTACTAGAGAATACTTAAATAATGTTAGACCAAATAAGAATTTTGTTCATGTATTTGATACCCACAACATGTTGACCAATTTCTATATAAATTGGATCGGTAGAAGTCGAGGTGTCTCTTTATTTCGGTTGAGAGATGAGTCAATTGCTGGAGATATCAGGCTTGAAAATTTACCACCTTTTGAATAAATGCGATTCTGAAACCTCTTTTTTTTGCGATAGATCTGACCTTTGGTTTTGTCATAAGATGGAATTGGACCAAGCCACTAAGTTGTCAATAGTAAAGGACGTGCTAAAGCGACCTTTAGAAGGTCTTATGCCTGTTCAAGACTTGGGTTATTTCGTGGAGGCTTCCGATTATGATGTCAATATAAGTCTTGAAAAAGAAGTAGAAGATCACTTATCTAGAGAAGTTCATGAACATATAAAGACTAGAGGTGATCTGGATGATATACGTGAAAGAATACTACGAGATTTTGATGATTTTGATGACGAAGAGCTTGAAAATGAATTAGATTTTAAGAAATTATCCATTACCTTAGAAGATATTCCGATAGATGAGATTAAGATACCCGATTTAGAAGGAGAATTATACCGAAAGACTGAATTAAGCTTCAAGGAAGATGTCCAGGAAATTAATGAAATGGTTGAAGCTAAGGATCAAAATGATCCTATGGAATCGTCTCAACAATCGATGAAGTCAGATCATGAGATTTTCACTTCACAATCGAAAGATTCGTCAAATTTACCCGGGATTCTGAATAAAAGACCCACAGATAGTCAAATTGAAACGATATCCAAAAGACCCAAAACTTCATTTTCCATTGATGAAGTCAAATATTTGTTTCAGAATGATATCTCCCCACAAATTCTCGTACACGATAAACGTCTAGGAAAAGACGTGTTACTGATTCAATACTTAGCCCATACTGAGTTGTATTTCTTAAGAGCCAAAAATGATGGATCATTGTCTCGTGTAGATGTCCAAACCTTGAAGACCGTGGCTATTGGATGTAAAGAATGGATTAATGTGTTTTATCCTTCTATTGAAACTTTAGCTCATGAGAAATCAGAAGACAGTGAGGCTGCATTCAGGAATATCATTGAAAAGGGCGTCTTGTTGTGTAAGATATGTTATTTCATCATGAGTAGTAAGAACTTTGTCCTCGAGATTTCAATTGAAGAGGTGGTATCAAGTGTGATTATCTTTGCTACCAAACTATTAAAGAGTGTTGTAGAAAAGTTGACAGCCTTTGACAAATTGCAAGAACATCTACTCGAGCTAATCACATGGACCAATGAACTTTTGGTCAATTGCATGGAGATTTCAGAATGTGTGGTATTGTCTGAATCCAATATCTCTTCAATCATCCCAGCATTACTTTTTGCCCTTTCATTGAAAGTCGAAGGAAACTTCAAGATCCCTGTCAAATCGTTGATTGTGAATTGTTCTAAATTTTTGATCTCAGTATATGAGAATTATCCCGTTGAAAGGAAGTTCATCTTAAATGAAGTGACAAACAGAATGAAGTTCATTAAGAATCCCAAAGAAAAATTGATAACCACTAGGAATGGTAAACAGATACATGTGTACAGTCACATGATATTCAGCATACTCGAGTTTGTTCAATTGAAAGATTTGAGATTGAACTACTCTCAACTTATTGCATCCAAAGTTACACCTGATGAGCAGGTTTTCACACAAAAACTTTTAGACGAACTAAAAAAGACAAAAGGTTTAGTCACTTTTGTTTTGAACACTCTTTACCAGTTTTATTTGGAAGGAGATAGAATCGGTCTTGATGTCTTGGTGGAAGATTTGGAAGTTTCCATTTTGAGCTTCGACTATTCTTCCATAATAATCATTATTGAGACTTTGGTTCCATTTTTAGCATCACAATTGACTAAAGGTCCTTTACCTCCTCAACCAGCAGAAACAGGTTTGGTAGGATTATGTGGAACTCTATGTTCCACTATTCTTGAATTGAAATCCAATTTTAATTCAATCATCATTGAACCAATGATGCCTATTGAAGATTTGAATAGAATATTGGACCATTTGAAGGTGATTCATACCTTCAGTTTACACAGTGGTTCCAATGTATTGGTCCAATCGTCCAACCACTTGTTATTACAGTATATGGATATATTTTCATCCATATCTCAACAAGATGGCCAACCTTTGGATGCTTTGTTATCTGAATCAAATGAAAAATCGGATACTAAAGCTTTGAATAAAGCATCACAAAATTTACTTTCAGATGTACTCAAACCAAAATTAAGTGGAAGTGTTCAAGGAAATCCCCAACGGAGTTATTACGAACTTGCAATTTCTCGTATTGGTGAAGAAACCAACCTTTTGATTCATATCACAATGCAATCTTTGGATAGTAAAAGGGTAAAAACCAAGAGTAAAGCGGTCAAATTGATTTCAAACATCTCCAGAGTATTTCCTCAATTCTTATCGTTGACCTCAACCCAATCAGTCCTTCCAAAATTGTTGAATGACGACTCTCCCATGGTCAGAGATTCAATTCTCGAATTATTGGGGAATTATATACAAATAAATCCTGAAAAATCAGAGAAACTTTTCCAACCAATAGCTGATTGTATCGACGATTCGAGTATTCAAGTACGAAAGAAAACCATAGACATCATCAATAGATTATATCCTCATACGGAATGGGAGTCTAAATCGTTTATGGTAGCAAAGCTCCTTAGGAGATTGGAAGAGGAAGAGGAAGATTCAGTGATCAATCTAATCACTGTGTCTTTGAAAAGATACCTTTTCCCACCAGTGAATGATCGTAATGATGTTTGGGTGGAAATTATCTCAGATTTAGCAGGCAACAAACAAGTATCTTCTTCAGAATACCTTGAAACTTTTCTTGCCAAAAACCCTTCTTTATCCTCAGATATTCAGGTTTCAATGGAAATTTTGGTAAAGAAAGTCTTGTCCCTCGACGAGGATAATGAACCCGAGATGATAGAGAGAATATTTGCCATTATTTCCATATTTGCCAAAATAAAAGGAGATTCTTTCCCTTCCAATTATCTCAAATCATTGTTACCGTTCCTTAAAAATGGGAACACTGACTATCGTCAGCAAATTTTTAAAATCTTGAAATATGTTTTGCCTTATACCAAAACCACTATTGGTTCGGAGTTCTATAATAACGCTTTACTGATTGTGGTTGATGCGATTGGAAAGTCTAAAGTATCAATGGTTGAAGATGCTATTGAATGTGCAGTAGCCCTTTGTCAATCGAATGGAAATTTCTCCAAATTACAAATTATTGGTATCAACATTCTGTCCAAAATTGTTTCTACTTCAAGCAATGAAGTTGGTAAGACTATAAAGTTACTTTATTTGATCTCTTACTTGGTTTGTCATGTGGATTTTGAACCTGTAAGAGATTCATTTGTTCCTTATGGTTTACGTAACGAAGAATCAGTTACTAGTTTCATATCTAGGTTAGTGTTACTGTTTTTAAAACCTGGGAATAGTCTTCATGTTCGATTGGCAGCTACCAATTCGATGTTGATTATTTGTAATAAGAATCCACGATTTCTTAGTCCTAATAGTACACCTTGGTTGGATGATGGATTTACAAAGGGTGAGAAGGAGATAAAATATTCTATCGTTCAAGGATTATATAAAATCCTAAAAAATGTCGACAAAAACACACCTAAAGAACATTCTGCTGGATTTAGTGAACATACTCAAGCATCTTCTGATGATAATTTCATAACAGCAGTAGTTCAGAAATATCTTCCTGATATCTTCTCATTAACCAAAACAGATGAAGGGCAATTTGGAGTTCAACTTATTCAATTCATAGAATTGGCTTTGGAATTAGGGATAGTACATCCTAAATCATGTGTGGGGGAGGTATTTGCCTTAATTTCAAGTCATAACCCCAAGATTAGGAATATAGCTCTCAAATTGGCTAACTTCCTATTCAGCAGGTACCAAAGTATCGTTGATACAAGTTATCTTGAAGCTTTCAAATTGGCTGTTGTTTATAGGAAAGCCTTATCCAAAGATATGTTACATGAAACATATTTTCTTCAATTTGCATATTCAATTGTTGAAAAGACCTTGACTTCAAGAAAGAAATTCATTAATGCTTTAACAAAAATGTTCCTGATTAATACCCTGAAAGCTAAACCTGAGCAAGGGTTTTTTGAAAGAGATAATGTTCTCTTTGCCATTTTCAATATCCAAAACATTCCTTTCCAAAGTGTTGAGGAAATACTTATGATAATCTTCCAAATAGATAAGCTACTCCAAAGAAAAGCCTTGGATGTTTACGAACAAATCGACGAAGAATATGAATCATTAACGGGTCTTCAGAAACAATCGTTATGCTTAAATTGTAATGTTATCATTGCAATGATGAATTGTAAGAGATTCTTGGTTCTGCGTTATAACATCACTGAAGAACTTATCATCAACTTTAAACCTTCTGCATCAACAATAGAATATAGAGTCAGTCCTAAGGTCAATACTGAAATCAAAATGCAGTATGATTTCAATGATCTTTTAAAAACCCAAGCTGATTTACCCACACTTAATAGAATTCTTGCTAATTCTCTTGTACAAATGCAAGAATTAAAACTGTAGATATAACGAATAACGAAATGCTATATAGAGTAGTGAAATATAAGAATTATGTAATGCATTATCATCACCAGGATGATTTATTTACAGATGGAAGAATATCCAGAATTTGTGGTTGAACAGATCTTGTTACTCTTTTACTTGTTTGAACTTTTCTTGTAGGCACAGACCTTTTAATGAGTTTCTTCTTGATAATAGCTCTAGAATTTAATCTGAGATTTCTGGTAGTTTTAGTTGATATTTTGGATTGTTTCTTGGGTTTATTACTATGAAGACTTTTAGTAATGATCTTATTTTCTTGCTTTTTAGTGGACAGACTGGAATCTTTGATGATTTTAGGTGGAGAATTAACATCTATATAAAGGGAATAACCATTATTTAAGATTAACTTTATAGGACGAGCAGATAATTCTCTTTCTGATAATCTACTCTGTCTTAAGATTTCAATTGGGGTGTTATATTCATCGAGTTTATTTGGTTGTTTCTCCAGCAGTTTCTTCTGGTTCTTAAAGTTCTCCAATCTTTTCTTCCAATTCTGATATTGTGATATTCTTCGGTCGATCTCATTTAAAGTAAGAAGACGTTTTCTCTCCAATTCTTCATGGTCATTAACATTATTGATCTTTGTGATGGAAGGTAGGAATTTATCCCAACTATATTGATCCAATTGTTTCTTCTGGTTATTTAAAGTATCGAAATCTGACATTAATCTTATACGATCGTTACTCACCATTCTTGATTCTTGTCTCCACATTTGTTTGTGGAAAGTTTCATAAATTGAATCACTTAAAGGATCATCTCTTAACTTTGATTTCCTTGGCAGTTCAATATCATCCACTAATCTAATATTCATGGGTTTTTGGGTGCTAGATTTAGGTGGTAATTTGGAATCTTCACTATAATGATATAGATTCATTGAAGAAGTTTTTGAAGAAACTTTAATAGGTTTAGATTTCTGAACATAAGGATTTATGAAATCGAAATTAAACAAATTACTATGATCTACCTCTTCTTTCAGATTTCTTGATCTTAAAGTCCTCTTATTTGACATTATTTTTAGATCATAACCAAATCGTGGACGCGATTTTCTTACCTTTTTTCACCTTAGTCTTTGAATGTCTTATAGAGGTAAAGGTAAGAAGGTTGATCAATTACCTATATATAATGATGGTGGAACCATAGAAAAGAGATCCAGAAGACATGTTAATTTCAATTTCCTCAAATCAGGGATTTCCCAACAAGATATACCAGTTATAGCGTCAGTAGGAATTTCATGGGTCTTGATAGTACATTTCATTGAAAGAATTCATGTAAGATTGGTTTTAAATCGTTGTAAATGGAAGAAATGGGAACTGTGGGATAAGAAATCAGATGTTCATAGAGTTGCTTTCATTGCTGACCCCCAATTGGTTGATGATTATTCTTATCCTGATAGACCAAATATTCTCAATAACTTTATAAAGAAGATCAGTGATAACTATCTTCATAGAAATTACAGATTTTTACAACATTTACTTGATCCAGATACCATAATGTTCTTAGGAGACTTATTTGATGGTGGAAGAGATTGGGAAGATAAAGCT
Organism: Yamadazyma songkhlaensis; assembly: GCA_030570975.1. Classification (NCBI taxonomy): domain Eukaryota; kingdom Fungi; phylum Ascomycota; class Pichiomycetes; order Serinales; family Debaryomycetaceae; genus Yamadazyma; species Yamadazyma songkhlaensis. The sequence continues at coordinate 1,200,454 of JAJLWX010000001.1, read as the reverse complement.
TGGGTAGAAGAATATGATAGATTTAATGCTATATTTCCTAAACATCCTGATAGAAGAACTATTCAATCATTACCTGGAAATCATGATATTGGGTTTGAGAATATAAATCCTGATAAGTTAAAGAAATTTGCTGCTTTCTTTGGTCCTAATAATGATTTCCTTGAAATCGGGAATCACTCAATAGTATTATTAGATTCAATTTCTTTATCATCAGAAGAAGTTGATATAAGTACACCTGCCGAAGAATTTTTGGATTCTGTCAATGATTATTTAACTCCAGGGTTTCCTCGTGTATTGTTAACTCATGTTCCACTCTATAGAATCAATAATCAACAGTTATGTGGACCTGAGAGAGAATCTCATAAATTATTCCCCGTCCAAAAAGGGAAACAATACCAAACAGTGATTTCTTCTGATCTTACAAACAAAATCTTAAATACAATCAAACCAACTTTGGTTTTTAGTGGAGATGATCATGATTATTGTAAGATCACTCATCAAATTGAAGATAGTAGTTCAGCTACCGAAATAACTGTTAAATCAGCTGCTATGACTGCAGGTATAAAATATCCTGCTATTCAATTACTTTCGTTACACAATCCTGTAGATCCTAGAGGATTAAGTTTAACCACAGGTCCAACATATAAAACAGAAATGTGTTATTTACCTGATCCATATTTTGGTATTGGTGTTTATGTTACATGGCTCATTGTTTGCATTTTATTATTAGCATTACATTTCATATTTCCACAACTAGAAACCAAGATCATAAGGAAATTCAAATCCCAAACTACCTTACCAACATTCACTCCAAAATCAAGAACTTTAACCAATGAGAGAAATATCAATGGTTTTATAATTTCTTCTTTGATGACTGTCATGATTGCATATTTAACTATAGGTTTCTACTACATAAATGTATAATATTAATGTACATATTTTATATACTATGCTTATTTGAAACTGAAAAATCTTTCTATATAACTTGGATTAAAATCAGTTCTTTTTGAAATATATTGTCTAATGGTCAAAGGTTTTAATGTAGCCAATTGTCCTTCAGTAACTAAGGAATTGATCAAATTTGGATGAACAGTGAATAAGTTTCCAATCTCTTTCAAGATTTGGAAATTTTCTGATAATTCTGGAATTTCCCATTTATCAATTACTGATTGATATCTTATAACGTCTCTAGTTAAAATGATACCTCCAGTTGAATTCACAGGGAACTTTTTGAAATGTTCTAATAAAGCGTTCAAGAATTTGTCACCTATCTTATTCAAAACATTCAACAAGTTGTTATTATCGAGATTCTTACTTAAACTCTCGAAAACATCATACATGAATTCTGAAACCAATTCACAAGCTTCGGTATCATCTTCAGTGATATTATCACCCACAAAATCTTTCTTCTTCTGTTTAGATAAGTAATAGTTCAATTTATTGTATGATAAGTCGATAGTTTCTGATAAAATGATATTTATGGATAATTCACATCTTTTGATGTAACCATTAGTCAAGTTGATCATTCTGTTCCTTATGGTTGGATTGTTAACTGCACATGGAATGATGATTTTCTTGATACAACTTGACATTATGAAAAGGATTTCTCCTAAAAGATGGAATGAATTTAAGAAATTGAAATTGACTTCTTGGACTGAATTGATTTTAGAATAATTGGCTTCTTGTTTAGCATTATCATAGATAACTTCCAAACCTCCTTCAATATACATCTTACCGAAGTCAAATAATAAGATTTCCAATATTTCCAATGCATATTCGGGTGATCTATTAGGTTCTATTTCTAAAACTCTTGCTATTGATTCTACCACGGTTTTGATGATGGTTTCTACTAGTGATAAGTTCAAACCAGTGTATTCTTGACGTTCTTTCAAATCTTCACCATCTAGTGATGTAGAGCTTCTTCTAACATCTAATCTGGTTTTCATAAATTCTTTAAATTGATCGTACCTTTTCTTCTCGATGAATTTGAAACCAAACTTATCAACGAAACTATCTTTTTCGGTGGTGGCCAAATTATGATCCATATTATTCAAGTTACTTATGGCTTCTGATAATGATTTATTGGTCAATGATTTCTCATTGTATGAATTAAATTTAGAAACTATGTTATATATAGTTTCTTCAAGATTCTTCTTTTCCCTTGTGAAATAGTAATTTTCTGAAGTAAACTCAATGAACAAATCATAAAAGCATTGATCCAAAATCCCAGACAATTCGTTATCATTATCAAATTCATTATTAATAAAGAAATCTTTCAAATCCTTAGTAAAGTCATTAATCATTTGAAATAACATATGCATTACTCTCACATGAGCCAAAGCTCCATAAGATAAAGAATATGTCAATAAGTTACTGACTTTATTCTGTATTAATTGAGCATAAACTCTTTGAATGAATATTCTTAATACTGGAGTGGGGTTGTGGAATACTTGACTGACTATTCTTGCTTGTCCTTTGATGGTAACTTTCAATTGATTTAATAAATTATAGATCTCTTCATCTTTGATCTGTTCAGAGTAATTGACATCACTTAAGCTGACCCATGCACTTTCATCATCAAGAAGTGATTTACCCAAATCTTGTAATTCTTCTTCCTCGAAGAATTCATTCTTACTAACGAATGTCTGTATGACATTTTCTCCTCCATTGTAATCTATCAAAATATTGGAGATCTCTTTCATGGTTTCAAATTCATCATTCTCCAAAGCTATTTCGAATTCGTTCAATAATTCAGTTTCCATCATCCCACTGAATTGTTCGATGATTTTTATGCAATGGTTTGTTTTAGCAATGTCTGGAGATTCTATTTTCTTAGCTAAAGTTAACAAGTTATTAACTGTTTTGGCACATTTCGATTTATCTTCATACTTCTTACTGGTTCTCAAAGTCTCTAATGGTTCGTACTTTTCCTTGGTGAAAAACCCATGATAAGCTCTTATTAAGAAAATCGTTTCAATTGAAACATCTCTTGAATTGGAGATTTTATTTAATGCCGTGTTCAAAGGATCAATTTGATTAGTAACGTCACTGATCCTAACATCTAATTTACTAAATTGTTGAGTAATGGTTTCAATTTGATCTGATAATTCCAAAACGTTTCTACTATGTCTGATTTCATAATCTTCAACTTGCCTTTCCATATGAGCTTTTTGATTTTGTGCTTCATTGGATAATTGTTTCAATTCTCTTAATGCTGATTCAAATGTTCTAATATAAGGTTTAGGATCTAAATATTCAAGTTTATTCACTTCTGCTCCTTTTAAAAAATGATCTTTACTCAATTCCTCCACAAACTCATTGACCGTTAAACCTCCAAGAAAGTTATCAAGTTGTAAGAGATCTCTAATCTCTTCATCAAGATCATAGATAGAGAAACTCATAATAACAATTGATGTTTGAATTTGGTCGCGGATTGAAATGATTATCGGGACTACAGTACACCCATACATAAAAGTTATTATATAGGAGTTTTGAATTTCAAGTAGATTTACTAATTAGAGTCAGAGATTCATATTTAAATAGACATATATTAATTATGTTAAATATTAATCCATTTAGTTAGATTTGAAGGTGGTGTGACATTTACCACAGTATTGTCTGTCACCCATCTTAGCCATGAAAATACCAGCACCACAAGTTGATGATGGACATTCTCTTCTTAATCTTTCAACTTTACCATCGTTATCGACTTTGTAGTAAGTTAAGACAGCTAATTTGTGTTTTCTGTGTTTATGTTTGATTTTTTTAGGAGTGGTATAGACCTTCTTCTTTTTCTTTTTACCACCACCTCTTAATCTTAAGACTAAGTGTAAGGTTGATTCCTTTTGGATGTTGTAATCAGCTAAAGTTCTACCATCTTCTAATTGTTTACCAGCAAAGATTAATCTTTGTTGATCTGGTGGAATACCTTCTTTATCTTGGATTTTTGATTTAACATTATCAATAGTGTCGGATGATTCGACTTCTAAGGTAATGGTTTTACCTGTTAAAGTTTTGACGAAAATTTGCATAATTGGTTTGTCTGCAATAGATGCTTCTTTCTTACCGGTCTAATTTTAAAATTTTTCAAAAGTCTCACTAAATGGTTCATCGAAAAGTCGTCCGAAACTCAATCTCACCGAAGAATTTTGAATGATATAACGGTCATAGGGTTGTTGCCCTAATCTTCGCGTGAAAATCATGTTCTCAGTCGCGTGATGTGTATAGATAACAAATGATAGGTGATTTAGTATTAGCAAATAGATTGAAGGTTCATGGATATATCCATGAAAGTGAAAGTATCTTTGAAGAAATCATAGAGAAAGAAGAATTGAAGTTCTATGTAAAAATTTGGAGACTATTTACTTGCAGATTAAATATCTAAATCTGATCCTTCGTCATTATCATTATCGTTATTATTAAATGAACTGGTTCTTGTAGATGTGAATTTAATGGATTTTCTGTTTATGACCCCAGTTCTGATCAAATAACTTTCTAATGAATCATAGGTGAAATCATTCGGATTATTCCCTAATTTTTCAAATCCAACTAATCTATCAAATTCCTTACCATTTTTATATATCACCACAAATGGTAATACCTTGATTTTCAATTTTTCAACCAAAAATGTAGCTGTTTCAGCTTTGATTGATAAGATCTTTAAAGTCAAATGTTTTTCAGCTAAAAGTTTCAATTTTTCATTCATTTTATTACATTTTGTGAAATTAGGCTGATAAAAATGAATTATGACAGTTTCTGATTTGGTTACTACTTCCATTAAAGCTTTCTCATCAGTATAATCTTCAATGGCACCCAAATTGTCTGAAGATAACTCATCAATTTTTTTAAATTCCTTAGTCAATTGTTGAATCCTTGATTCTCTATATTGTGATAAAATTGCATCATCGTCATCGAGTAAATCTAATAATTCATCATCATCGATTTCATCATTGCCTTCGTCGTTCTGATTGTCTTGTTGCTTTAGTATGGATTCTTGATACTTTTCAATAAGTTCAGATTGTTTAGAGTCCATCTTTGGGATTTTCAAGACGCGTGATTTCTACACGTACTATCAACTATAATCAGATTCATGTGGTGATAAGTTTTCTTTACTTCTATTCTCTTCTTCTATGAATAACTTTGAAGCCTCTACTTCTTCTTCATTATCGATATTCTCGAGTAAAGTTATAACTTTCTGTATGAACATGGTACTTTGAATTATACTTTCATCAAAGGTAAAACGATTAGTAGGTAAACTCTCTTCCCCGTCTATTAATTCAATTGATTTGAGTATGTTATCCTCTATCTGTTTAGAAGTTTTAAGTATCAATTGTAATTCCAAAAGGATTCTATCCTGTTTAGACTTCTCATCCATGTTCAAAGGTTAGATCTCAAATTTTTCATGCTCACTCCATATTTTTCACAGTACAATAAACCAAAGTATAAGAGAAAGACCAATTGACCTTTTTGAATTAACCTATGTACAATCTATGCAATTATTTTAAACCCCCATTAATCATCTCTAAAAACATTACCTAATTTTGACACTTCTGATAAAACTTCTGAAGTTTTTTCAGTTACTTCATGAATATCATTAATTAAAGAATTACTTACATCTTTAACGAAAACACCTGATTCTTCCCATTTATCTGCTAAACCTTTTAATACTCCTTCGAATGCCTTTTTACCAGTTTTGGCATTTTGTCCAAATCTTTCAACTGACCATTCTTCAATTTTATCACAAATTCTTGTAAAACTAGCAAATGCAGTAATTTCGGCTTGTTGAATGAACAAGGTTCTTTGATTTAGTAATTCATTATCAGGTTTATAGATGACAGTTTCATTAACTTGTAGCAAATGATTCATGGTTAAATTGTGACTTTTCATAATTAATGTTTTGTTAACTAAATCAACTTCACTAATTTCTCTAACATATGAATATTCTTGTGCTCCAATTAATGCTGTCATCCATTTGGGTACTGGTTGTTTACAACCAATCAATCTCTCTGTTCTTAATACTTTGTTTTCTTTATCGATCGATCTACTCAAGATATCTACTGAAACAACATGAGTACTTAATTCATTAGGATATTTCTGCCAATTGGCTGCTGTTACTTGATCCCAAGGATACAAGAAATCGTGTTTACTTTCGAACAATTTCATTATGCACTGAATTTCTATAATTCTATAATTTCAAATGCTTAACTTTTCCTATCAAGGGATTTTATAATTGGTCTACAGAAAAATTTTCGCACTGAACTTTCTTTTTAATTTGCAACCGTTAACTACCGATGGATGACTGATAAAGAAACTATTATACAATTCTACAAAATTCTATACATTGAAGTGGATAATAATACAATTAACTTTTAACATTTGATTTTACATATCTTCATTATCATCATAATCCATTTCTGAATAACTTGACCTATCTTCTTTATTTTCTAATCTTTCTAATTCTCTTTCAATGGCACTTTCTTGGGTTAATCCTGGTTGGGATTGCGATGATGATTTGGTTTGTGTAGGTAATGATTGTGATGAATCGAAATATTGTGATTGACTGAATTCAATTTGTTGTGAATTAGTGAATGGTGATTCTTCTCTCATTCTTTTCTTCATTTCTCTTCTTTCCCTTCTTTCACGTTTTTCTTTTCTTCTTTGTTCTCTTCTTTGCCTACGTTCTCTCTTCTCCTTCTTGTGTTGTTCTTTAAGTAACTTCTTCCTTAAAATTTGGGCTTCTAGTGATTCTTCAGGTTGTTCACTTTCCTCGATTTCAGTCACGTGATTTTCTTGTGATCCTGTTTCTTCTCTATCAGATAAGGTATCAGGTTGAGTAGAATCTTTCTCAACCACAATTTGAGCGTCTGTGATTTCCTGTTCTTCGTTTTGAACATCTTCCATTTCCTTTTCTTCAATAGCATCCTGTTCTGCTTGTGCTATTTGATTTTGCTCCACTTGTTCAGTTTGTTCGGTTTGTTCAGTTTGCTCAGTTTGTTCAGCCTGATCCACTTGTTCTCCTTTTTCGGGTTGCTCAGATTCCTCAACGTCCTCCATTTGTTCAGCATTCTCAGATTCCTCAACTTCGTCCATTTTCTGGTCTTCCTCTTCAGCCTGTTGAACCTCCTCTGTCTCCATTTCAACATCCCTCATACCAGTATCAAGGGATGATGGAACCTGTATTACTCGTTCCAAGTCAACTGTGTCATTGATACCTGTCAATATTTGACTTGGAGTGTTATTAACCGAACTATTACTACTACTCTTATCAACCAAACTACTCGATACATTAATCTTGAAAGAATTTTTGAGCTGTTTCATTTCTGGCGATTGAACCTTTTGTCTTTTTAATTCAAAGATTTCAGACTCTCCTTCAGAATCTGACATATCAGAAAACTCAGGTTTTGAAGAATTTAAGCTTTTAGTAAGTTGAGATATTTGATCTTGAGCTTGTTGGGATGATATAGATTGATGAGCTTCATTGTCGGAAGTAGCATCTTGAAATACTTCATCTTCATCTTGAGATTCTTCAACATCTTTTTGGATCTCCATTACACTTAATTGTGTTTGTTCATGATCTGATTCATCATGATGATCAAATTCACTTTGTTCTTCGTGATCTCCACTTTCGTCCCCACTAACGTCTCCAGGAACAGTACTTTGAGTTTCTCCTTCTTCCTTAATATCCTCGTGATCACTTTCCTCCTCATAATATTCAAATTCGTCCCTTACATTCAAAAGATTGCTGGACAAAGAGCTGTAGAACAAATCAAAAAACTTGACAGTATCTTCTGAACTGGAATTGTAAACTAAAAAATTTCGAAGGTCCAAAATTTGATTTATTCTCAAGTTCAAATCTTTACTATACTGAGTCTTGAAATTCTGTGATAATCTCGAATCATTTTCAACTACAAAATTTGATTTGATTACGGTGTCAAGGGAATATTGAGGTATCAAAACCGTTTCTAATTCTTCATAAATCTTAGGTTTACCCAATTTTTCTAACTTGGATTTGATCAAATCTTCATTGATATTCAATAAAAATATTCTATCACGTAATTTCAAACCTTTGATCAAATTGACTCTTACGTACTTTTTGAAATTGGTTCTCATCTCCTTGTTCAAGCATAAGTTAATTGAATGCATTAAGAAATCTCTATAGTTGGAATGGTTCAAGAATTTGAATACTAAGTCATTATATGTTACATGGAAAATGGATGGGATAATTGCAAGGTTGAAGTTTCTCGTTAATTGTTGAATGATATTAACTTGGAAATTCTTGACAAATAAATTCTCTAACCCAAAATCCATGGGTGTCATGGGAAGATTACTATACATTATTTCAATATTCTGGAAATCTTTACTCAAGAAATTAGTACAGTTCTTATCTAAGATCAACAATATCTTGGTGTTTAGAATGGAATTCAACTTGGTTAAGTAATCGTTCATTATATAATAAGAATTCAAACCAGTGGTGTTAAAAGTTAGATCATTCTCATCAGTTGATTGAATAAAATTGTTGATGATTAAAGGTTTCAAGAAATTATCACCAGTGAGATTAAAACCAATCCCAATGGTGACAAATAATCTCTTGAAGGTTATATCAGGATTTATTAGTTCAATCATATCAGTAATATCGAGGGTGAAATCTCTAAATTGATAAATATTAGCTTCATTATATGGTTTAAAAAGGTTCCAGAGTCTGTAAGTCTCTTTGGATAACTTATCACAAGTACTCTCTATTTTGGTTTGATTTTTTATCAAATTATCGATGGACCCAATGTCTTTTAATTTTGATAGTATCACTGAAATATCAGGGATTACAACATCAGGATATAATTGATGAATCTTATCAGTGACTTCACGAACGAAATCTTCGGTGAGTTCAATCATCTCGTCAATAATCCTTAATTCTGTATAGAATTGAATTATAGATGATAGTATTTGCATGAATATCACGTTATCAACCCCAATTGATTGAGAATTGATAGATTGTGAACCATTTGATTGATTTGAAGTGGTTGATGATTCTACAGGTCGTCTTTGAGAAGATGATGAATGTTTCCTTTTCCTTTGTATTCTACTTGGAGAACCTAATGATTTAGAAGACCTTCTCGGCGTTGAAGGAACAGAAGATCTCGGTTCTTCTTTCACTTTGTTATTCTCAGTTACTTCTTGATCATGGTTTAACCACCTCACCAATGAAGACTTAGCGATTTTGAATCTATCGGCAAAGTGCCTTATGGTTTCTGATTGTTTATGCTGGGGATCATTTTTCACCTGTTCTCTATGGTATCTGATGATTTCTTCCCTATCAGAAGCACTAATTCTCTTACCCATAATAAATTTTCAACTTGATGCGATTTCAAAATTAAAATCGCGGTCACATGACCGTGAGAGTGAAACTCTCAAAAGTTCCGTACACCGGATGACATCGAGAAAAAGGATCGATAGGGGCAAGAGAAAATAAATATTCACATCCCACGCAAATTGGCTTTACCCATGTAAATGGTTTGATACTCGGTATTGATCAAAACCCTCCTTTTAAATCCTTTCGTGTAATAGGTCAACCACGCAAATCCTTTCTTCATAACCTTATTATTTTTTTCAATGCTTATATCCAATTCCGTCACAAGGCTTGATTTAAATGTTTATTTAATAAAATAACAATAGGTTTTACAAGAAATAAACAGCCATAAAAGAATCTCATTGAAATCTTTTAAATAGGTTAGAAGCCTCAATCATATTTCATATTAAACCAAAAGTTAACCCATTATAGTTTTGAATTGAATCTCTTCCTGTATAAAATGGGATTTTTCCAAGTCTATAGATCTGCATGTACGGAGCAAGAAAAGATTAACAATTAAGTGTCACACGAGTAAAGTAAACAAAAATATCAATTGTTTCTTATGATCTGTATAGTGTGGTAACTGGAAATGGACATAAACGAACTATTTTTTAACTGAACAATTGATTTTACTAAAATGGCTTCCTATCGCACGACATGCCGGATTGCTACACCATTCGGGAAAAAATTTCAGAAGGAATTTTTCGGAAAAATTAACATGTTTAATATTGATATTCATCTAAACCTAAATCACAAGCCTATTGAATGATACTGATTAATTATTTTTAAAAGTCTATAGTAAAGTTTAATATTTAAATAGAAGGTGTACCTTATTAGAACTAAAAAATTAGACCTGATGTCATCTCCGAACGACATTTTAACAGAAAAATGTCTCATAAGCCCCGAAACTCTCCTTAGTTTACAAGGGATGTCGTGTGGAGTGCCCCCTAAAAGAAGTAAAATCTCGTGTGACTTGCCAAATTGTCTGAAACGGGACGACAAGGTTCTGAGCCTTGTAAAGTATCTTGAATTTCGAATGTATAACTTATATAAAGAAAACGGCAGCCATTTTATTGGTAGGGAAACAAAAATTTGTTTTGATAAATAGGTTTGTTATCTTTGAAGTTTATAGATTAGTTGGTTTTTTTAATTCATCAACCATTAAATTTCAAAGGGGTAATTATACGTTATACATAATTGCACATATTAATTGCTAAACCATAAAAGAGGCGAGGAGATCAAATTTTAAATTTCAATCGGAAACGAAAACTCTTCCACTAAATCAAAGTTTGTGTGAAAGATATCATGAAACCAGTTACATCACTTATTAAAAAGGCTATAGTGGTGATTTTTGGTATAAATATAATATATCTTTCAGGGTGCATTTTATATTATAGAGAAGATTTTACACTCGACAAAACCGTTTATAATAAAACTGGTGATTTAAAATATATTTATATAGAAAATGATAATGAAGAACCAAGTGTTAATTTTAATAGTGAAATAGAAAAGTTGTTTGAAAAAGTGGAATTAAATGAAGATGATAGATTTTGGTTAAAAGATACTGAATTAACCAATACTGAATTAACCATTAATCCCGAACATTTTATAATTGATTCAAAAGATCCTGAAAGTTGGATTAATAAGAATACTTTGTTCTATGATATAAGATTAACCTTATCTTTATATTTGAATTACTTTTATCATGAACTTACTAAAAGAGATAATAAACAAGATATTTCAATTCCATTCCATTGGGTTGATTGGATTAATTTAGATTATTTGAATTCTGATGATTTATCTTTACCATTAAATGAAAGAAGAGATTGTCATTGGATGGAGAACTTTATTGATAAACATAGATATAAATTTCCTGATTTGAAATGTATCAATAATGCTGATATAACTCCAAATATGTTAAGAGATTATGGATTTGATAATCATGATCAATTACCTGGTTATATTATGCATGCTTTCACCTTGAGAAGAGGTACTATTGATGTAAGATTAGCCCAAGCTAAATCTTATATTATGACCAATTTACCTAATCCTTATAAATTAGTTTTCTTAAATAAGAACAATGGTACTTATGAAGTGAATGTTGATCAAACTTCTAAAACTAGAGTTTTAAAATCTAACTTGTTATATAAATATCTTGAAAATAACAATTTAATTGAAGATGGTAAAATGCCTAAGAAGTTAACATTGGATCCTGTTAAAGAATTTCAAATCTTGAAAAATAACATTAATCCCCATTATTTGAGTAAATATTCTGATGTTTATGGACTTTATGAAACTTTACATAATGTCGATGCTACTAAAACAAGAAATTTACCAATTCCAAAAGATGCTTTCCAATATAATCCTGATTATATTGATATTCAATTACAAGTTTTTGATGAACTTTCAAAAATTCAACATTTAGATTTTATTCAAGAATCTTATGTTAGATCATTAAAATTATCCAAACAAAGAAATACTAATACTGAAGATGTTTATTTTAGACAAGCAACTTTATGGCATGATCATGATGAAAATAATATTGATCAAGATAAAGGTTATCACTATGATTGGAGATTTTTCACTGGTACTTTAACTGGTAAAAGAGAAGGCTGGAATGATAGAGAATTGGTTTTAAGACAAGAAGTCATTTTAGATAGATTAAGTAGATCATGGTTTAGATTTGCTCATGAAAAAGGTTTAATTAGTTGGATTATGCATGGACCATTATTATCATGGTACTGGAATGGTTTAATGTTCCCATTTGATGATGATTTAGATATTCAAATGCCTGCTAAAGATTTAGCTAGATTAGGTGAATTATATAATCAAACTTTAGTTATTGAAGATTTAGAAGAAGGTTTTGGGAAATTTTTAATTGATGTTGGTACTTTTGTTCACAATAGAGATATAAGTAAAAAAGAAAATCATATTGATGCCAGATTTATTGATGTTGATTCAGGTCTTTACATTGATATAACTGGTTTAAGTACTAGTGATGCTAAAATTCCTTCTGAATTCGAAAATGATCATGAATTTGTAAATATTCATGAAGAAACTAGAAATGATGAAGTTTATAATGATAGAAGAAAACATTGGTATAAACATGAACAATTATCACCCTTAAAATATACTTCCATGGGTGGAGTACCAATGTTTATGCCTAATGATATTTCTAAAAGATTAATCTTTGAATACCCAGGAGGAATTACTAAACCTGAATTCCATAATTGGTTCTTTATACCACAAATCAATTTATGGGTTAATAAAGAAAGTTTAATCGAAGTATTTGATTCTAATGATTTTAGAAAAATGTCCCAAAAACAAAAAGAACATGGTAGCATTGATGATGAAAAATTATCTAAATTAATCCTTGATATGGATGAAAGTCAAATTTTGAAGTTGTTAAAGAATGATGATGAAGTGTTATGTGAATACTATAAAACTAAAAAAATCACTGACGTTCATTCTAGAGAGAAGGATTTCTTATTCGAAATCACCGAAAAAACCGATGGTGATATAAATGATCCAGCGTATAGCAAGTTAATGGTTGTAGATAAACAACTCGAAGGTGAAGAATTTGATAAATATAATAGATTTGTCCACGCAAACATGAAAATGACTAAACCTTTAAGAAAATCATTATTCCAATTCGAAGTTGTTGATCAACCATTACATCATAAGGAAGCTTAGTGTATGATATTTGTAATATTCGTTATTTAATAATTAATAGAGTTTTTAATAGTCCTTCTCTTTCTCTGTTTTTTGCAACTTTAGGTCGCATTTCTGGAACATTCAAAAATTTCTCAGCAGGATGTTAAGAAGCTTTAAAGTGAATAATTTAAGAAGATTTAGTACAGCTGTTGAAAATTCTTCAAGATACAAGACAACCGTTTTACCTAATGGGTTAACTGTTGCTAGTGAATTTATGCCTGGTACAAAAACTGCTACTGTAGGAGTTTGGATTAATGCAGGATCAAGAGCTGATAATCCAAAATCAAGTGGTTGTGCCCATTTTTTAGAACATTTAGCTTTTAAAGGTACTAATAGAAGAACACAATTAGGTTTAGAGTTAGAAATTGAAAATATGGGCTCACAAATTAATGCTTATACTTCAAGGGAGAATACTGTTTATTATTCTAAATGTCTTGATAGTAAGATTGATGAAAATATTGATATCTTGAGTGACTTATTGACCAAATCAAAGTTAGATCCAAGAGCTATCGAAAATGAAAGACATGTGATTTTACAAGAAAGTGATGAAGTTGATAAAATGTATGATGAAGTGGTATTTGATCATTTACATTCTATTGCATTCAAAAATCAAGATTTGGGTAGAACTATTTTGGGACCTAGAGAATTAATTAAAACTATCAATAGAACTGATTTAAAGACTTATATTGAAACTAATTATAAAGGTGATAGAATGGCCTTAATCGGAGTTGGAGCTGTTGATCATGATGAATTAGTTGAAAAGGCTAATAAATATTTTGGGGAAGCCATTAAGAAATCTGACGTTCCCTTCAAACAAAATGGTGATGATTTACCTATTTTCCATGGTGACGAAGTCAGAATTCAAGATAGTTCAATGCCAGTTACTCATATTGCTTTGGGTGTTGAAAGTGCAAGTTGGTCAGCTCCAGATTTCTTCACAGCCTCAGTGGTGAGTGGAATTATTGGTCATTGGGATAGATCTATTGGTATTGGTTCTAATTCTCCATCTCCTTTGGCTGTTGCTGCTGCTTTTGGTGGTCCAAACCAAACTCCTATTGCTAACTCTTATATGTCATATACTACTTCTTATGCTGACACTGGTTTAATGGGAGTATATTTCACTGCTGACAAAGACTGTGATTTAAAATTATTTATTAACGAATTCATGAATGAATGGCAAAGATTCAAATCAGGTAAGATTACCGAAGAAGAAGTCGAAAGAGCAAAATCTCAATTAAAGGCATCTTTATTGTTGGCTCTTGATGATTCAACAGCCATTGCTGAAGATATTGGAAGACAATTGGTTAACACTGGATTTAGATTAAGCCCTGAAGAAGCTTTTGAAAGAGTTGAATCAATTACTAGAAAAGATATAATTGATTGGGCTAATTATAGATTAAAAGATAAACCAATTGCTTTGGCTGCTTTAGGTAACGTTCAAACTTTACCTTCTCATAGTGAAATTCAAAAAGGTATGTCTTTATGAACTGGAAATGACTTGTAAATATACATTCTAATGCAAATACATCTTACTATACACATAATTCTCTTTGAACTAAATCCTTAAGAGTTATCTTGAATAACATCTTGTGCTACATCATTAGCTTCTTCGTCAACCTCTTCCTCTAAATCTCCATCTAATAATGATTCTGAAGGAACTCGCTTCATGATTTCAGGAGCTGGGAAAAGTTTACCAATATTTTCAATCCATCTTTTCCGTTTATCTAATGTCGAACGAACGCTTGCATTCATTGCTTGTTGTTGAGCTGGTGTCAATTCAACTTTTTCAGTTGCCTTCTTCTTTTTACCTTTAGATTTTAATCTCTTCATATAAGCTTGATCTACTTGTTTGTCTAAATCTTCTAATATGGTACAATATTCTTGATAAGCAATTTGTTCTTCAACAACTGGTATCAATTTTTTCTTATTCAGTCTATTTCTGGCTACAGCTGATTTAAGCTGTTTTTGTAAGTATCTGATTTCTGCTGAGACTTCATCGTCTTCTTTATTCTTTACCCAATCGTCAGTATCTATTATGCTGCCTGAACGAGTTTCTGATTTGATGGGTCTACCGTTAAGACTTAATTTGCTTTTACTGTCATCTTCGTCATTGGGTAAGTTCATGAATATACCAATGTATTTCAATTCTCTTTTCAATCTTTCTTCAATAGAATGGAAATCATTGGAATCTGCTGCTCCATCAAAATCAGGATCAACTTTAATATTAGTAGCGATGTTTTCATCCATATCAACACCCATATTGTCATCGATAGTCTTCTCAGTTTTGACATCACCATTTTCTTCTGTCTCTTCTACACCTTCATGAATACTCAAAACAGCAGACAATAATCTACTAGAGAGTGGTCCACATGAGATATCCTCTGTTGCTAATTTATCCTCATCTAGATCTGTCATATTACCTTTTGGTTTATAAGTATCGGGAGAAATCTGTTGGAAAGCAGGGGAATTCAATTTACTTGCTAAACTGGCATCCTCTTCTGTCCAAGCATCAGCATAAAATTGTCCTAACTTTGGAATTATATATGGGCTAACATCAGGGTCGTAATTCATTTTTTCAAATCCTGGAGGGATGATATTCTTTTCATTCAAGAATTTCAAATCTTCATTAGAAAAAAGTCTGTAAAATGACTCAATGTATGATTGGAAGGTGGTGAATTGAACTTGATTACTTGGTGGTTTATTTTTAGAGAAATCAATGTTTGGGATTTCTCCAGGTAATAAGTCTTTCAAATCATTCTCGGGGTATGATGCTACACCATATTTCTTCTTAAGATATTCTTTTCCTTGAGTTTCAAGACCATTATTGTCTTCAGAGAATAATCCTAATTCTGCGATGGCTGAAGCAGATACTGTTTGAGGTTTGACAAATTCTGATTTGGGATTCTTAAGTCTGGTATCATTATCTTGAGTATAATGACCTGTTTGAACTGGTGGAATGGGATCGTCGCTTGAATTTAATCTTTCTCTTGTAGGAACAGATTCATCTTCTTCATCTTCCTCTTTAATCTTAGAGTCTTCTTTTGATGTAGTCTGTTCTTCAGTGACTTGTTCCGCTTCCAACTCTTCTATATCCTGTACAGCTTTTGGATCCACCATGTCTACATCTTCGATAGATTCTTCCACCTCACTTTTGATCTTCTGTTTCTTCTTGGTTTCTTCCTTTATATCTTCAAGTTCTCTCTTACCATTCTTGAACTTATCAGTTTTGGGCTTTTCAGCTTCTGCCTCATCTTCTTTCGAATCAGAAGTCAATGATTGAATTTTGTTTCCTAGTATAGATAAGACTTTAGTATCTACTTCATCGACCGCTTTCAAATCTTTTGATAAGTTAGTCAATAATTTACTAAGATTAAGTAAACTATTAACACTTGGAATTTGCCTGACATGATCCCCATCTAATAAACCAACCGATGAATCATAACTGAGTTTTAACTCATTGATAATGTCGTCCAAAGTGGTGGCTGCTGAACGTGAAGTATTAACAGCCATAATGAAGTTTGTATAGTCAAAAACTTCGATCTACTGATATTTTAACGTGGCAACTATGTGAAACTATTATTTAAAAAGCTCTTCTAAGTATATCAACGTATTGTCGAAGATTGATTGATTGATATTACGGACTAACTAACAATCAAGAGTATTGAATTTAACTAAGTAAAATAACCTCAACAGAAAAGATGCGAAAAATCTCAAACCTTTGGATAAATCGATTTTGTGTAACATTCAGAATATTATTTATATTTACAAGGGTACTTGAATTCTATATAAGTCTATGGTTTAAAAGTTGAAACATAAGTTTCATCTTTTTTGGCTTTAACAAGATCAACAAGTTTTCTAGTGATATTATGAGAAGCAACTGGTGCATCTTGAGGTTTTTTCCATTCTTTAGGGAATACTGGTACTTTCTTTTTTGATATAGTGGAACGGATATCAATTGGAATGTCAGCAAAATCATCAGTTAAATCTTTAGCAGCTTCCATTAATTTATTGAATCTTCCAACTATTATACGAGCATTTTGAGTTGGTTGTTCACTTTCATCAACTGAAAATTTTAAAATATTGGTGTCATGATTGATCTTGTTTCCAGCTAAGATGATGAATTTCTTTTGTTGTTTTTCATTCAATTGTAAATCTTTTAATTCAACAGTTAAAGTAACTTTACGATTTGAATTATTAGAACTATTACTGAAATCACTGTGATAAGTCAATTTGATTGGTGTTTCTTTATTGGTTTTAGGAGTATATGGTTGACGATATTTGGCTAATAATGGCATTTCAAATGCCATGACTCTATTTAAATGATCTTTTCTTCTTTCATCATGTAAAGTTTTAGTACTTGGAACTACATTGACATTACTTCTTTTTGGTGGTAATCCTCTCAATCTAGCTGGTGTGTTATTCATAAATCTTTCCTTGAAATTGTCGATTTCATAAACATAATCCAAGGTTGGTTTAACTTTAGATAAATCTTGAAATGTGGATAAAATAGCTCTTCTTTCTTCATCATTTGGATTGTAATTTTCTTTTAATGCATCTTTACGGAGATTATGTAATTCGAAGATTCTATCAGCTGGTAAGTTTTCCCATGCGTGTGGATTCAAATATAATGGGGTTTTAGAGTTAAAACGTATTTGTCTAACTGTTCTAACCGATATTCTACTCATACTTGATAGTTTTAAATTTTTCAATGGTCAAATCAAGTGAGAAATTTTTTTGTGTGGTTGGTGCACGCTATAATACATTTACTATACAATATTGGATTACTGACAAACCTGGTCCCAGTACTTTGGAGTTAGTTTCTGGGTTCTGTTTTGAACTTTTTGGGACTAGAAGTATTCGAATCATCACCTGATCTTTTTTTGAAGAAAGAATCAATTGATTTTTGAGGTGATTTCGTAGGTTTGACTTCCTTTATCAAGTATTCTCCATTGGTTGACGTTTTACCCACATCCTTGGAAACTTGGTGTGTCACTATTGTACTAAAAGCTATATTCTTCTTGGTCTCTAAACAGAAGTCAAGTAACTTGTCTGTGGTTTCCAAATCAGGATTTAACCAATCTTCCCATTGTTTGGTCCCTGGTGCAATCATGAGTGGTTTTCGAGGATGAAGCCAAGATAAATCCTTCAGGTCTGTGCTTTCAGCTGGACCTGTGATGATCGTGAAACTTGAAAAGTATGTGCTATTGGGTTGAAAATTGTGTTCAAATGATGTATTATGAGAATAAAATCCGACTAAATATATCAAAGATGATTCTGAAGAATGTACATAGTATGGAGTTTTTTCATTCCCATTCTTCTTCCATTCAAAGTATCCTTCAATGGGTACGACACATCTTTTGCTTTTAGCAGAATTCCAAATGGGTGAACCTTTCTCCAATGTCTCTTTTCTACAATTGAAATACTTGCTCTGATTACCTTTCAACTCTTTCAGTTGGTTGGTCTCTCCATCAGTCTTGGGCTTCATCCAGAACGGAATCAATCCAAAACTCAGAGTTTCAAATATGTAATTGTTCATCAGCTCTTTATAGATAATTACCGAATTTTGAGTTGGAGCAATATTGTATGACTGATAGCGACCTCCTAGGTTATTCCTTAATACTATAGTGGACTCCTCTTCCTCTGATTCGTCTTTTCCAGCAATTGAGTAAACTCTATCTTGATTATCTTGATCATTCGTATCTTCAATTTGTCGAACATTAGATGAATTCCTATTCGCCATTGCTGTTCCTACAAACTCTGAAGGTAGTAAGTTAATATCCTGGTACGTTAGTATTCCTTTTCACAAATTGGTGTCTGAATCTACATACTACATTCAATGCATATCTGCCACACATAGTTGCGAACTTTAGTGCGGCAGAATAAATATCTATATTACATTATATACAAAACGTCTATTTCAAATCCTTATTATTGTCTGGTAGATCACACATTAGAATTGTATTCTTCATATGCATGTTCTTCTTCAGCGAGAAGCTCATCGTAACTTTCATCAGGCTTTTGAGAGGTTATCTGTGAATAAAGATCATTTTCTTGACCATCAAAATAGTCTGGTTGGTCTTCCTTACTCAAGAACTCATCGTATGGATATAGCGAAGTTTCACCTTCCAAATCTTCTGTGGAATCCCCTTCTTCGTATTTCAGTCTATCCTCTTTAATCTTCTCCTTCATAAGGTTTCTCTCATTCTTAAACTTCAAGTAAATTTCCTCTTCTTCTTTGGCTCTTTGGTAATCTTTCGATTTTACTAAAGGATCTCTGATCCTCCCTAAATGGGTCTCATCTAGGAATTTAACACTTTTTATTTCTTCTGGTAAGTATTTTTGTGAAACAACTCCTCTTTCGAAATCAGGGTTATATCTATAAGTATCCCCATACCCCATTTCCTTCATGAGCTTCGTAGGAGCATTCCTTAAGTGCATGGGTATCTTGAAAGAGGTAGCAGCTGGTTGATCCTTGAATAATGCTTGTGCTGATCTCAAAGCTCTATATGATTTGGTGGATTTAGGTGATTTTGCTAATCTCACGGCAACATGGGCTAATATTATTTCTCCTTCAGGCATACCAACAAATTCAAAAGCTTCTTTGGCTGCAACTACGAATGGTAACACAGAACTATCTCTAACTCCTATATCTTCACTAGCAATAACAATCATTCTTCGAAGTATGAATAATGGATCTTCACCTCCCACTAACATTTTTGTAAGATAAAAAATCGCTGCATCAGGATCTGATCCCCTGATAGATTTGTGAAATGCACTAATGGTATCATAGTGTGATTCTCCATGATGGTCGTACATCTTTTGGTAATTTCTTGAAGCTAATAAAGGTTCAATGATTTCCTTTGTGAGCTTTACCACACCCAAAGACTTTTGAGGTTCAATCTTATCTTGTTCAAACTTTTCCAACACTTGAAATTTAACCCCAGACAAATATGCATTGATAGTTTCCAAAATATTCAAGGAGACTCTTGCATCCCCAGCGCTCAAATCAGCAATATAATCTATACACTCTTTATTCAAGGATATTAAATGCAATTTATGAACCTGCCTTCTAGTTTGATTGAGTAAAAACAACCCTCTGTTTAAAATCTTCACCAATGCTTCATGACTCAATGATTCCATAATAAAGGTATGCATTCTCGAGAGTAAAGCATTATTCAAAGTAAAGGATGGGTTCTCAGTTGTGGCCCCTATGACGGTGATTATTCCTTTTTCAATGACCGGCAATAATAAATCCTGTTGCACTTTGTTGAACCTGTGTATTTCATCGAGAAATACCAATGTTCTAGAGCCAGATAAGTTTCGATCATTTTCAGCACTTGTAAAAACTTCTCTCATTTTTGTAGCATTGGCTGAAGGTCCTGAGAGCTCCACAAATCTATAATTAGTAGAATTGGCAATTATCCTAGCCAATGAAGTTTTACCAACACCAGGAACTCCCCAAAGTATGAACGAAGGTATTTCTTGAGATTCAATAATATTTCTCAATAGACCATTAGGTCCTACTAACTTTTCTTGTCCATAAAAATCTTCCAAAGATTTGGGACGAAGCCTTTGTGCTAACGGTAATCTTGATTCTCTATGTAATTGAAGTGCTTCCTGAAGCTTTGAGGGTGGTTGTGATATCACTTGAGTGGCTATCTCTATCTTTTCAGGTACTTTGGTTTGAGACGCGGGTTTGGGTTCTTCGATAAGAATTCCCTTCTCCTTAGCCAATTGTTCTGCTTCTTTTCGATTCTTCTCTTTGAGCCTTCTCTCTGCAATGAGTAGTGATGTAAGACTGGGTCCGGACTTCTTTCCTTCTTGACTTTTCTTGTCCTCTGTAGAATTCATTCTCAACCCCAATACCTTAAAGGCATCAGTTTTCTTATCTTCTTTTTTCACATTCAGCTTCTCTGTTTTCAATCTTTTTATCCTTCGTCTTTCTTCTTTATCCAAACATGAGTTCACGTGAAGTTCTAGTTCTTCTTCCAGGAAGATTTTAGAACATATTGGACATTTTGAATCCATTGATAAAGCTCTCAGATCAATTCGCGATCTCCATTTTACGTGTGAGATGGGCATTCTACGATTTAACGTGAAGTGATACAGACTTGACGAATCCTTGTGACACTCGAATACAATGGTGGTAGTCAGGATAGTCATTTAGGGCATGAATCAAAAATTTGAAGTATGCAAAAAAACAAAAAAATGAACGGTACGGGAATCGAACCCGTGACGGCTGCTTGGAAGGCAGCAATGTTAACCACTACACCAACCGTCCTGTTGGATACTGACATCTCCTGTTTATGGTATAAGAAGTAAAAAAGCTTTCGGGGCCTTGACACTGTAGCAAGCCTGGTGGCAATTGGAGCCCAGTTTCTCACCTAATTCACTCCCCACACTGTCTTCTAACTATGTTTGAAAGTTCAGGGATTTTTGGCAAAAAAATAATTTCGTATAGTTATATATCAAATCAGATCAAATAAACTATCGCCTAAATGTCAGGGGATTCTAGCGGTGAAATAGAATTAATACAACACTACATGATGGATCTTTTTGGAAAAGAGACCAGTCTAGGTGATTATCCTCCTCCTCAGTTGCCTAGCTCATTCGAAGCCCCTTACCTTGAAAAGGACGGGATTAAGCCAACCTGCATTAAGAAGGGAGGGCCAAATTCGAAGAATAAAGAACGAGAAGAAAACATTAAAATTTTAAGGGAAAAGCTCAGAAAGAGATCTAACAAATTACTCATAGGTGATATAATCAAATGCTGGCCATGTTTTAAGTCCGTACTTCATCTACATAAAAAAATCACCCCCAAATCATCTAAACAATCTGAAGTCCTTACATTCAGAATCCAACATAGTGCGATAACATCACGTGATACCCCAGACAAGTTGGTGCAAGAATTTATCGCCAGTATCTATTGGAATATAACACCGGTAGCCCCGCCTAGTGACAGAAATCCAGTGGTAGCATCTCAATATTCAAACTATTTGGAATCAATTGAATTTTCAGTATCTAAGAACTCCAAATACTCAGTCTTTGTAGCTAAAATGTCCCCGTTTCTAGTTAATGATTCAGGATTCAGGGAATATTTGGGGGAGACTATGAAATTTCACTTTGGTCCTGAAAATTCACAGTTATGGCTCATCAAAGAATTTGATGTTTTTGTTCATCATTTCTTGGTTGTCTGTGAAAATGAGGTTCTTACAGATGCAATGACTAATACGTTCTTGCTAAGTTGCAACATCCCACTTGAAGCTGTTTTCATCTCCACTACCTTATCACATGATATCAGTGGAGAAGATCATACTATTAAATTAGTCAGCGTGAAACATGGTTATCCTAAAATTCCAGCATCTTCTTTTCATCGATTACCAAGATCTTTCAGGAATAAATATCACCCAAATGATGTAGCATTTTATTACAGATTACTCCTTGTACCCGATGGAAAACCACCAAGAAGATCCCGGAAAGTAAAAAATGTATAGGCTGGTCCCGTTAATTTTAGAGTGTATTCCCATATTGTTCTTTAACTATTTAAAATCCTCCTACTCTATTCCTCTTTGATTTCGATTTTTGTTTGTTTGACTATTTTCTTGCCGTCACCTGAAATTACCTTTCTTTTCTTAACTTCAATCGAATGATTTTCCACTTTGACTTCCTTGGTGGTGATTTGATTAACACCATTATTTAAATCACTCAAATCTGAAGCGAAAAGTACTGATTGGGCCCACCCAGAGTAATCCCCAAATAACTCTTTGAAGAATAATCTAATTTCGTGGTATACCTGTTGATTCATAGTTTTGAGGTCTTTTTTACCTTTGAATTTAAAATCTCTCATAGCTATTTGGTATACATGGGTATCAACAGGAACGATGTCATGTTTGTCTAATGCCATCAAACAGATACAGTCAGCAACCTTAGGTCCAACACCATCTAATTGTAATAAGAATTGATGAGCTTCTTCATAGCTCTTGTTCCTCATGGAGTTCAATTGTTCAATGGTAATATCTGGGAAACCTTCGTTATCCACGAATTTACAGGCGGTCTTATAAATATACTTAGCACGATACCCAAAACCTAAATCTCTTAAAAGACCCTCTGTTTCTGGTTTGGCAAGGTCTGCAGGTTTTGGAAACGAATGGAATGGTATACCTTCAAAATCATTTATGTATGTTCCAAAATTGGTACAAAGACTGTCCACCATCTTGGAAATTCTCTTGACATTGTTATTGGATGAACATATGAAAGAGACAGTTGTCTCCCAAGGATCTTGTCTAAGAATCCTTATTCCAGGAAATTTAATAAATGGAGAACTTCCAATCTTTTTACGGTACTTTTCATCCACTTTCAACCAACTTGAATATAAATTTTCAAGACTCGTAGAAAGTGAAAAATAATCATTTATAAATTCTAATGTCTCTTTCTCTTGTTTGTTGATATTATCAATCTTGTCTTCAGGCATGATCCAACTATACTGCAAATCATCGTGTTCTTGTTTTAAAAGAATGATTCTATCATCGATACTAAATGACCAAACATGGTCAACATTCTTCCATCTAAATGTTTGACCACATCTCAATACTTTAGCAAGTGAAACCTCAGAAGATTTTACTGGTAAAGACTTCCAAACTCTATCAACTGTCATTCTGATGATTTGAGATAAAAAAAATTTATCGCGTCTTATCTGGCTGCAAAGATTTGTTAATCAGGAAATAACAACTTATTATTAGTGAAGCAGTAGAATGAGAGCTTCTTGATTATGTATCACCTGTACTATGAAGAGGTTTGTAGTCAAGAGCTCCCTTATTTTTTTTTCTTTTTTTTTTTTGCAAAATTCACAGATTTCAATTTTGATATGGATTCGACAAATACTTAACAAAAATGAAAGAAAAAAAGAAGAAAAATAAAAAAAAAGAGGAGTTCTCCAGAAAATACCAGGTATAGTAACCATAGAATAGATGGCACGAACCAGGAAGAACATAGTCTAAATACTTCTCAACCAACAGTCTCTAGTACTCTTCAC
Organism: Yamadazyma songkhlaensis; assembly: GCA_030570975.1. Taxonomy (NCBI): domain Eukaryota; kingdom Fungi; phylum Ascomycota; class Pichiomycetes; order Serinales; family Debaryomycetaceae; genus Yamadazyma; species Yamadazyma songkhlaensis. The sequence goes on along the minus strand of JAJLWX010000001.1, from coordinate 1,176,365 downwards.
GTATTCACTTTTCGCAGCCAGTACTTTTTAACTAAATAATCTACGACTCGATTTGCTCACTCTGGCTCATCTCTGACCTATCTTTTGCCAGAGATTCTAATGCTTAGTGAAACACCGTTAGTGCAAGTCAGTAAAAATGAAATCTAAAAAAAAGGGGCGAGCTGGGAATTGAACCCAGGGCCTCTCGCAAATTTGTGTGTTTAATACCCAAAGCGAGAATCATACCACTAGACCACACGCCCTTCGTTGTGATAGATCACATTGTACTGCTTCAATCGGTAATTGTGTTGATGGCGGCCCTCTTATATGTCAGGCAGGAGTCTCCTTTCCTCTACAATTGTTATCGTATAACTTTGAGCTTATAGCGGTTGCTACGGCACAGATGGAATTTGTCACAAACTCTGCATTAAGATGCAGCTAAAGGCATGTCTTATCTTTTTTTTTTTTTTTTTTTACCGCCGATCATTTTTTCAAGTAACTTTCTCTTTTGGGTAAGAATGATCTGTACAAAAGTGATGTGAAGGGAGTAAGGAGTATATGAGGAGCATCTAGTACCCATGAAATGAATGTTAAGTACTCAATTAAGGAATATCATTTTTACTCTTTGTTGACTTGTACACAATTGATTGACCACCTTTAGCATAAGTTTGATTTACATACCAGCCGTTTATATTTATTCATCTACAATTTTCCCCTAAAGCCCAAATTCAAAAGGGTGACGAACAAATATATTTTCGATTTGTGCTGAGGATATTGCATTTATATATATATTCTTCTGTTTGTACCTCTAATAGTTTCTTTTTCCTTCAAAGAGTAGGCTTTAGACTTTCCCTTTGTGGTTCATGCTAGCTTCTGCGTAGAAAGGGATACGGGAAAGAGTAAAGATACATATTGCAACCTTCTCCCCCAAAGGATTACCCGGATGTGATCTATAACTTTAGTCAATTAAACTGATATCAGAGTAATAAGAGTATCCGTGGCCAACAAACTCATTGACATTTCAATTATTAATACATCAGGTACTTCAAAGCTAAACTTCAACACACCCACCGAATAGATTTTAATATAATTTGAACTTGGTGTAATCTTGTGAAAGGTATAGATCATATCAACCACTTAAAATCAAGACATCAAAACTTCATATTCAATCTGAACTTCTCCTAAATCCCAGTAATACAACCATTCACATTCAATTGCAAGAAACCACAAAACTACCAACCACAATCAACTGCAAAGAATCTTATAGAAAATCCGGGTAACAACTCATCTCAGTATTTAAAAGTGTGAGGATGAATAAAAATTTTTCCAAGATACAAAATCATTCTTTTTAGATTGGGCTTAATTATTAACATTATCATTGATAACTTCACATAATACGTTGACTATTGATACGAAGGATAGGTCTTACGATCTGTCTCAGTGTATTGACTGATACGTATCATGTAAAGTGAAAATAATTTTTTGAAAGGTTTAATGATGAAATGAAGTTTCTTCTTGCTCAGTCTGATTCGACTTTGACGACAGGGTTGAAAATATGGTAATTGGGATTACCTCTTGTAGGAACCTAATTATCTTTTACTTGCCAGTAATCTACAATTCTGATCCTTTCAAGGAATTATAATGATATGTTACATACTAAGCACAAGGTAAAGAGTGTAATTAATAAATTATTTAAGTGATGAAATTTACCATTAACATTCGCAGTTTCCTCGGTAGCATACATAAAGAACCCATCTTAGTATGCCGGTGACCGCTTATAGACCTTCCATGGATGTCTGATAAATAATTTATTAATTAATGATTTTGTATCTTAAACCTCTAATTGTTCGATTGTAGTAGAGAAGAGAAGTATTTGCAGAATCATGAAATTATTGATCGTATCTAAATTTTACCTTTAACATTTGGAGCAGTTAATGGCCATTGATAAGTACCTTCCTCATTGAAAACGTAACCATGTTTGTTTAAGAATTTTCTTAAATCTTTTGGACCTTTTGAACCATAAGGATAAATTTCAGGTTGTGGACCATCTTTTGATTCTAAATAATTTAATAATGGAGTAAATAATCCCCAACTAATTGATAATTCATCGTCTCTAACGAAATTTGAGTGATTACCTAAGAAACAATCTCTAATTAAAGCTTCATAAGCTTCAGGGATCCAGAAATCTTTTGAAAATCTGGTGGCATAACTTAAATCTAATTCAGTTAATGAAGTTTCAGTTGAAATACCAGGAATTTTAGAATTAATTTTCATATAAACAGCTTCATTTGGTTGAATTCTAATAACTAATTCATTGTTTTGAATTTCTTTAAATACACCTTTAGCAACAGGTTTATATTGAACTCTGATTTCAACTTTTGATTCGTCTAAAGCTTTACCAGCCCTTATAACAATTGGAACACCATCCCATCTTTCATTTGAGATTTTTAAACCAAGAGCAGCATAAGTAATACATTTTGATTTTGGATCAACAGTATCATCATCTAAATAACCAGGTTTTGAACCATCTTCACTTTTACCATATTGACCAATAAGAATATCTTCATGATCGAATTTTTCAATAGCTTTTAAGACTTTAACTTTTTCATCTCTGATAGCTTCAGGATCAAAAGATGTTGGTCTTTCCATAGTTAATAAAGTTAAAACTTGTAAAATATGATTTTGCATAACATCTCTAATAATACCAATTGAATCAAAATATCCACCTCTACCTTCAGTACCAAAAGCTTCTTTGAAACTAATTTGAATTGATCTAATATGTTTAGCATTCCAAGCAGCATTTAATAATTCATTACCAAATCTTAAAACTAATAAATTTTTAACCATTTCTTTACCTAAGTAATGGTCAATTCTATATAATTCTTCTTCAGTGAATAAAGGAGCTAATTCTTTTTGTAATTGATTTGAACTTTCTAAATCATGACCAAATGGTTTTTCAACAATTAATCTAACTCTACCGTTAGTTGGATAAACATGTTCTTTCAAATTTTTACCAACAGTTGAGAAAACTGATGGTGGTAAAGCTAAATAAAATAATCTTTCAGCTTTAGCTTGAGAATTAGCCTTTTCATAATCCTCAATTTCTTTATTTAAAGTATGATAACCTTCAGGAGTATCATAAGGACCTTGAACATAACTACATAATTTCAAAAATTCATCAATCTTTGATTTTTGTTCATCTTTCTTGATTTTAAAATGTTCGGAAATTCTAGTTTTAAAATCTTCATCTGATAATTTTGATCTAGCATAACCTATAATTTTAACAGTTGAAGGTAATTCACCTTCTCTATATAATCCAAATAATGCTGGGAAAGTCTTTTTCTTTGCTAAATCTCCTGAAGCTCCAAAGACAACAATTGAAGTATAATCACCAAGTGTATCAGACATCTTTATAATCTTTATCTAATGTAGTTTTCGAATAAATTTACTTCTTTTAATTGGGAAATCGGATTATTTAATACTATTAATATAATCTTTGATATTTCTATTATGGAATTGATACTTCAATTAATTGAATAACTCTTCCAAATTTATATAATTCCTTTTAGATAAAAATTGGTAATTTGAACTCCAAGATTTGAAAAATGAGAAAAATTTCGGGATTCGATTTAATTGCTTAATATAATGTGATTGTCACCAATTAATTGCAATTTTCGATTGAAGGGGAAAGAGAAGGAATTTAAGGGAAGTTTAAATTGGTAATCAGAAATTAGCCGGGGAAACGATCAATTATATGATTTTGTAAGAATTTTGTGATTATTAATGTTAATAATAAAGAAGTGGTAGGCCGTTCAGATTATTAATTATGCAATATCTGTGAATCTGCGACATTATTTTGTTGGGATGTGGGATATATGATTAAGCCGAAGAAGGACTTTTTAGGGAAAATTTTCCAGATTTCCGGGAATGATAGTATAGAGATATGATAGAAATAATGTGAGTTTCAAAATGACCATGATATACTCTGTTCTAGTAAAGTTATTATATATTCTAATACTCTCGGTGACTCAAGTAACTTTTACCTTATGGAAAAATCATTTATCGGAGTTACTCATTTGGGGAATGTCGCGGATTACTGAAGACCATGTCTTAGAATGTGATTGTTAGGTACAAGACCGTTAGAGGATTTAACATGAGGGTATAAAGGCTTTAATAAAAGGTATGTGTTAATTGTTTCTAATCTGCAAAGTTAACTTTTTTCTTATCTTTTTTATCTTGATCATCATCTTGTTGATCACCTTGTTGGTCTACTTGTTGTTTAGTGGTATCAACTTTATGATCATCTTCATCTCCAATTTTGAACATTTCTTCTTCTTCTTCATAATTTGGTAATGCATCTGCATTAAGTTCATCATAAAGTCTATTTCTTTCTTCATCCAAATTATATTCTGCATCATTTCTATGACCTAAATCTAATGAATCATGAGAATCCATCTCACTATCACTATAATCTTCACCAGGAATAATATCGAATTCATATTCATCTCTTCTTCTTCTTCTTCTGGAACTTCCGGGTGTTTTATGATATTTCATAATAACCATTATGATGATAAATCCGATAACCACCAAAGCCATGAAATAAAATCCTTTGTGATCAGTGGCAACTTTGTTTTTACCATCTTCTTCATTTCCTTCTTCAACATCGGGATTCTCTTTATGGGTATCTGAAGTTGGCGATACATCTTCTGATGTGGTGGTTTGTGGAAGTTCAGTCTCCACAGGTTTTTGTTCTTCTTCTGATGTGGTTGATGTGGTAAGAATAGTTGAACTTTCAATAGCCATAGTTGAAGACATTTCAGTTGCAGTCTCCGAAGTTTCAGGTTGGTCATCATTACCTAATCTGTCTCTTCTAACTTTAGCATAATCAATATCAATATCAAACTTTTCGGCCTTTTCAGCGTCTTTACTTTCTCCAAAGAATCTTAATTGCCAATCCAAAAATTCAATTTTATTCCCATTAGTACGAGGATCATTGAAAACTTCGATTTTCCATTCACCAATTCCCTTTTCTCCCCAATGTGCAACTGACAGGAAAGTCCAATTTTCAAATCCTCTTCCACTTAAATCACGAGCTCTGAAAGTAGCTAAATCACTGACAATTCCATAAGGTGAAATCAATCTTACACCTACTTGACCTCTGAAACTTGATTTAATGTTGACAGTAACAGTAACATGCTCAATTCTTTCTAAATTCATAACATCAAGATCCCTTGAGTTAACTATTATAGAAGATGATAAAACTTTACCTTTATTTGGAGATTCTGAACCTTCAATTTCTATCTTTTCATTAACTTTGACAACATCACTATAAAACCAGGTTTGAGGTTTGACATTTTTCCATTCTTTGGCAAATTTAGCAATTTGATAAGCATCGATCTTACCATAACCATATTTATGGGAATATTTTCTATTCATGGCAGTAACTTGATAATGTCCATCTTCTTCATTGACTGGAACACTACTCAAAGCAGCCACATATTGTAAATCTCTCCATGTTAATTCAGGATTACTTTGTAAAACTAATGAGAAAATACCAGCTGCCAATGGAGCAGCAGCTGAAGTACCACCATGTTGTCCAGCACATTTCCCATGAATATCAGTGGTATGAATATGTTCACCTGATCCTGAAGAGTACGTAACCACCATAACTGCAGAACAGGCTTCTGCATATGTTGGATGGAAACCTTTGAAATCGATAGCACCAACGGTAATTGAATAAATAGAATTAGTATAACCATCGAAATTACAAGAATCTTCAGATCTACCACCATTTCCTGAAGCGAAAACGTAAATAGCTCCTTTATTGTCTCTTCCTTCTTGAATACCTTTGATCATGGCTTTTTTAACAATAAGTTCTGGTTCTGAAACAGTTTTACCATCATCAGTTGGTCCCCAAGAACAAGAATAAATATCATTAACATCCAAGCCAAAAATTAAAGCAGCAGCTTCATCTTCTGCAGTGATACTTCCAGATAAGATTCTAACCCCACTAACTTGAGATTCATAAGCAACACCTACACCACAAACATCATTTTTTACTGCTGCTATTTCTCCAGCACATCTTGTTCCATGATAATCGTTGAATAATCTAGGTTTAGGTAAGGCTGTGTTATCATTAAAATCCCATGAACCTTTAGCATTGAAATTTTGTTTCAAATCTTCACTTTCATAATCTAATCCATCATCAACTACTGAGGTAACAATACCTTTACCTGTGATTCCTTCGTACCATAACCCGGTAACATTGACATCATTCCCAGGATTGACAGTGTTAACTAAATGCCATTGTTCTTGAAAAATAGGATCATTTATTCCTAATTTATCAATAGCATCCTTCAAAGGTAATTGGGAAGAATCTACAGCATTGAATTCATCTTTGATCAATACTGGGGCCCTCTTTTCCAATCTTTTGGGTGTTAACATGTGAATGGATTTCAAATCTCTGTTATTTAATAAATTATCATACTCTTCTATGAAGTTTTCATGTCTTTTGATTAAGTTTCTATTATTAGAATTGTAATTTCCTAAGAAGTCGTTATGTTCATGATCCTTGGGGATACTGAAAACGAAGTGATTTTCCAAACCACGTACTTGATGTTCGAATTTATAATGTTTATTATCATGAATAAATTGTGTTAAAGGTGCATTGGTTTGAGTGGTATTTAATTCCACAATGAAATAATTTTTATGTTCATAATCTCTTTTAGGGATTTCAAATCCCATAATCAATGACATGAAAGCCATGAAGGACGCTATAGTCCTTAACATCATTTTCATCGTTTAACCTGTTAAACCCTTTCAGAGATCAGTATTTGCAAATATTTTCACCAACAATCAAGGAAATTTCGCGTACAGATTTTACTCCATAGTCAAGATTCAGATTGTGAAAAATGAATTGGTCGAGAGTGATTTTATTATTCGGTTTGATCTATGGCATTCGAGCAATGGATATGGATCATATGGATGGTCCTAAAGAATTTCACCCTGTTAACCCGGAATCAAAAACTTTCCATTGGATACTTTCATTAATAGTTCTTTTGATCTTACCATCAGCTGCATCAGTTTTAGCTTTTGCTAATAGATTACATTTATCATTGATCTTAAGTATTGTTCTGACAGGTTATTCAATTTTCGAAACATTGTTCCTTGATTTCCCTGATAATAAGGATGACCATGAAAATAGAACAAGTAAAGGTACTTCATGGTTCTTGAGTATTTTATTAGGACTCACCATTTTCATAGGTTCCCTTATCAATGGATCCAATATAATCATCAACAAATACTATCCCCACTTAGCTTCAGATCCTTCCAAGAGCCGGAGTGTAGTGATGATGAAAATGTACAAATGTTTGACTTTTATTGCTGTTTTAACAGGTTGGGTAAGAATCTGCATGGCCCCAATTGCATTATTCGGCTTTTGTTATGGAAAGCATACAGGTCAATGTATAGCTCATGGGATCATGGGGACAGCATTTATTGTCTACGGATTTACTTTATCGTTGATTTTAGTCATCCCGTGGTTCCGTAAAAGATCAAATGGTAAACCGCAAGAGTTTTATGATTCTTTAGTAATGTGTGTTTGGGGTATTGTCAATACCTTCACTGAACATAGATGGGGAAAAGAACCTTGGGGTATGGGTGATTATGACCATACAAGTATGGGGATTGTATGGTGGTGTGGTGGATTATTAGGTATGTGGTTATCAAGAAAAGATAAGAGATCTTTTGTTCCAGCTATCCTTTTGGTTTATACTGGTTGGTCAATGTCCCAACATGTTCAACATTTAGAAATATCCACTAAAGTCCATGCTATGTTCGGTTTGGTCTTAATGGGAAGTGGAATTGGTAGAATATTTGAAATTTCTTTTGTCTTGAAAGATAAATATTTTAGTGAGGATGGTAAGATTAATTCATTCCAATATTTCCCTCCATTTTGTCTTGTTTTATCGGGTTTAATGTTTATGGGTGCCAATGAAGAACAATTAATCTTAGTGCATGATTTGGCGGCACCCTACCCTGCATATGTTTTGGTACTTGTTGGAGCAGGTTGCATGATTTTCTTATGGATATTAGTAATGATTACCTTTTATTTGAGATTGGTTGGTTTTGATGAGGATGGTGAGTTAGATAAAGGTTACCAAGCAGTTGGTCCAAATGAAGTTGAACAATTTGAACTTTCAGATTTATCTGACGGAGAAACTCCTCAATCTAGAGATTAATCATGTAAATTGTATAAAAAGATGTTACGAAATAGATTAATTACCTTACTCCTCTTTACTCCAAAGCTAACCTCTTCAGTATCTTAATCCCCCAACCAGTCAAATAACTCTGGATAATTTGACCTGAACAGGAAGCGCAATATGCAGGCCCAAATGTAATCAACCTAAATTAGTCAGAAGATCGCAAAAAATCTCTAATCGCATCTTACCGTACCAATGAGTGCAATATTGTCAGCAGATGATTTGAATGATTTTATTACCCTTGGTGCTGCTTGTATAAAGCCTCCAACGGTAAGTAAACCAGCTGAAGAGTCTAATGAGAACCTCGAAGTGGAAGTTCAAATAAATAATGATGGAAATGGATTAGAAGTCTCTAAAGATGGTACCACTACAAATTTGTCAGCAGCACAAATATCACTTGCTGATTGTTTAGCGTGTTCGGGATGTATAACATCAGCTGAAGAAATCTTAGTAGCACAACATTCCCATGATGAATTAGTCAAAGCTTTAAAGAATAATAGTGATAAGCAATTTGTTGCAAGTGTATCTCATCAAGCAAGAGCATCATTAGCTACTGCTTTTAACTTAAAAGTTGAAGACATTGATAGGTTACTTATCAACTTATTCATAAATCAAATGGGTTTTAAAGCTGTTGTTGGTACATCATTGGGAAGGAAATTATCATTAGTGAATGAATCCTTTAATATTATTAATAAGAAAGAACAAGAAAATTTACAAGAACCTATTTTATCATCGATTTGTCCAGGGTGGGTACTTTATGCAGAAAAAACCCATCCTTTCATATTATCAAAATTATCAGATGTCAAGTCCCCACAACAAATTACTGGTAGTTTAATGAAGAATTTGATGTCAGAGCAATTGGGAACTGATAAATCAAATATTTATCATTTATCCATCATGCCTTGTTTCGATAAGAAATTAGAAAGTGCTAGACCCGAAGAAGGAGTTGAAGAAACTTATAAAGATGTTGATTGTGTTTTGACTGCCAAAGAATTGGTTACTTTATTGGATCAACAAAAGGATCTTTTCCAATTGATACCATCAAATGCTAATAAAATCATGAATTCTTCAATCCCCATTAATGAATTGTATAAGAGGGTAGCACCAACAGAATGGCCTTTAATAGAAGATTCTTGGTCTAGTGATGAAGGTTCAACTTCAGGTGGTTATTCATACAATTATTTGAAAGTCTTACAAAAACACTTGACGTTAAAGAATAACCTCCAACAAGAAAATTTCGAACTCAAAACCATTTATGGTAAGAATTCTGATATTTACGAATTAAGGTTGATGTATAATAATGAAAAAGTTGGTAGTGCTGCCATTATCAATGGATTCAGAAATATTCAAAATTTAGTCAGGAAATTTAAACCTGACAATAAACCTAAAGGGAAAGTGAACCCTTTGGTTGCAAGAAGAAGAGCAAGAAAAGGAGCAGACCCAAAAAAAGAAGAAGAATTAGCCGACCCTTTCACTTGTGATTATGTAGAAATTATGGCATGTCCTAATGGATGTATTAATGGAGGTGGACAAATCAGTAATCCCACCGATGTTACAGAAAAAGACTGGTTAATGAAAGTTGTGGAGAATTATCAATCCATTCCAATATTTGATTTAACAGACTCTTCAACAATCAATGATTTAATTATTTGGAGTGAAAGTTTTTCCAACAAATTTCAAGTCAGTGAAAAAAGATTATTTAGAACTTGGTTTAAAGAAGTTCAAAAACCAACTGATCCTAACGAAATTATGTTGGGTGCAAAATGGTAATTTATAGATTTAATGACTTTACGTATATTTATTCACAATTCTCTTTATTTTGAGTCTTTACCCCCTAAACTCCCTGGTCCAAAGTTTAAGACCACTTGATCATTCTCGTCCATAACCTTAATATGCTTATCGTTGCCGAAGTCTTAGATTGCGACTTACATTTGGAATGCGACTTAGTATCATCTAAATAAGTACACCTCACAACTTAGAGAGGAATTACTCCATCGTTAGGCTTCAAATCATAAGATAACTACCAATAACTAGAATTTTAATCGAAGTTTGGAATTCCACTAGTGTTCAAATTACCCCATAAGTTGGAATTGTAAAATTTAAAAAAACACAATAGCAATAATTACACATACAGTATAAATAGTGAATGTTTCAGTCATTAAACCCCTTACTATAGTAATTTTAACAATGATAGGTAATGATGAAGTAAGGTTACCTCATTGGGTATATACCTTATCATTCTACTCGTCAATAATATCTTCATTGATTGTGGTGTTATCTATCTTCTTACATTTGATGAATTATAGACGACCTTTCCAACAGAGATTGATGATAAGAATTCAATTGATAATACCCTTATTTGCAATATCATGTTATTGTATGCTTATAAACTCCGAGTCTTATTTCAATAAGTTCATTCTAGAACCTGTAAGAGAAATCTATGAAGCTTTTGTCATCTATACATTTTTTTCATTGTTATCAGATATGTTAGGAGGAGAACGTGCAATTATAATCAGAACCAGTGGAAGAAAACCTGTAAGTCATCCTGGGCTTTTAAAGTATGTTTTTCATGATGTCGATATCTCAGATTCCACTACTCTTCTTATATTCAAAAGAGGAATCTTACAGTATGTATGGATCAAGCCTTTCCTTTGTTTTGGTATATTATTCACAGAATTCTTAGGAGTTTACAATGTTAATGTCATCAATGCAGAGTCGATATATCTTTGGTTGATGATCATATATAATACCAGTGTCAGTATATCACTTTACTGTTTGGCAATGTTCTGGAAGATTTTATGGGAAGATTTGAAACCTTTTAACCCTGTAGGTAAGTTTTTGTGTGTCAAATTGATTATTTTTGCTTCTTATTGGCAAGGTATTTTATTGGCCATACTCAATTACTTTGGTTTAATTCCTGGATCTGAAAATACTGATACTTCCAAGACCAATACTAATATTGGTTTATCCATACAAAATGCTTTGCTTTGTTTTGAATTGATCTTCTTTGCTGCTGGTCATTGGATCTCATTTACATATAAACCATTCACCTTATCACAAATCCCAAATGCCAGATTAAAGTTTTACTATGCTTTAAGAGATATGTTTGGAATCAAAGATTTAGTTCAAGACTTCAAATTAACATTTTATGGTGACCATTATAAAGATTATAAAGCATTTGATTCCGTTAATGCCATGGTCCAACATCCATCATCCAAGTCAAGAATGAAAAAGATTAATCAAGGTTTAAGATACCATTTCGATGGTAAACATAAACATTGGGTAGCTTTCAATCATAATGATAATAAATCGATCATTGAAAATGCTACCATAGGTTCAGAGTCATTATATGCACCTTCATTGAGTACTTCAACTCGTGGAATACATCCAAGTTCTCCAAAAAGTCAATCTCCTCCTGCTTCACCTGTGATTGGATCATCAATATTTTCAGGATCAGAAGTCCTTGGAAGTTTTCCCATAACTGACACCTTGAACAACGAAGAATTCAATTACGATAATGAAATGTTAGAAGAAGATGAAAATTTCTATCATTCAGCTTATAATGTCATCAATAACTACAGATTAGATCAATCAGAAGTGAAGGAAATGATTAACTATCCCGTTGTTGAGAATATTGTCGACAGCCATCTTTATGGATATAAGGTCAGGAAATTACGAGAGTCCCGAAAATCTCTGGTTGAAAGAGGAAGAAGTTTAACTAGATCAAACTACGATTATGGTAGTGTGTAATACCCTTAATGATAATATGTACATAAACTATTTACAATTCTATTTTAATCTTCTATTTTGAACAGATACAATGAATCTAGTTCATTTTCTTCGATTCTTTGTACAGGTTTGGCTTTTACCTCTTTCTTGGGCTTCTCTTTCTTTTGTTTCTTTACTTCCTTTTCAGCTGGTGGTGGTGGAGTACAATTAAAAATCAATAATTTGTTGATGGTCCCCTTCTCCTCGAATTTTACTCCACCTTCTTCGAGGATAGCTTGTAAACCTTCAACAATCAATTCTCTTCTTTTCAATTCCATAGGTTTGATATTCCAATCTTCACCTTGAGGATTAACTTCCCCTGCTAAGATTTTGGCAATGGTAGCTTGGTTAGCCTTATGTGTGTCTATGAAAATGGAGAATTTTTCACCTTTGCTTGCTCTTTTCAATATTTCAGCTTTCTTTTGGGCATTCAAATCCCCCATACTAATATTCCATGATAATGTTATCAGTTTAGCTCCACTCTTCTTCTTATCTGCTCTTTTACTTGATTGTAAAGCTCTCAAGGCTTTTTGACTTCCTTGTTCGATCAATTCTTGTTCAATCATCTTAGACTTATCTTCATTAAACTCCTCAAGCATTTGTTTGTAGGGTACCATTCTTATCATCACAGAATCTTTATTAGGAACTATCTTAATACCATCACTTGAAGGATCCATACCTTGGATAATGTCAGCCAAATGCTTAGTCTCTAGTTTCCCATCATTAATAAATTGTACTTTGAACCCACTTTCTAGTTCTCTTACCTTATTGATATTATGGGTCAATACTTCTTTACCTTTCATTGAAAATTTCTGTAAGTTGAAGGTCTTAGGTTTGTGGAATCTTGGTTTGTCTCTTTTCCACTCTGACTGAACAGGTCTTTTATAAAGTATTTGTCCGCAGATTAAGGTTCTACACCATCTTGGTGCATTACACTGTAGACTTGGTTTAGCTAAACCATGAAGCATAGACAGTATCATGTTTCGCATTTTTTTGATCTTCGCATTCTGAATCTTTGACTGCAACTTTTGTGATATTACAAAGCAATCGAGCTTAAACTCATAGGTTTAAAATTGGCCTTGTAATGGTGCAAGAATATCAGACAATGATCTCTCGTCCAGATGGAACCAAAGAGCCATTTGAGTTGGAGAGACTTTCACTGTTTCTACAAACCTTAATGGTAGATCTTGATAAAGACTATATCAAAATCGAAGAATTAGTGGATAGTATTTGCTCAGCAATTTCTGATGAGATTAGTATTGAAAAGCTTTATGAATATGTAGCAGAAGTTATTGCTTCAAGAATAGTTAATCATCCTGACCATTCATTATTAGCAGGTAGAGTTGAGGCACGCAAATTGCAAAAATTAGTGAATTTCACATTTTCTGTCAATATTGAAAGATTGTACAATAAGCGTGATACGGAAACCGGCAAACATACTCCTGCTGTAAGTAAGGAAGTCTATGACGTAACAATGGCAAACAAAGAGATTCTTAATGGTTGCATAAAAATGAAACGTGACTTTAGTTTGTCATATTTTGCAATTAAAACTTTGGAAAGATCTTACTTTTTAACTGTGGATGAAGATATAGCTGAAACACCACAGTTCATGTTTTTGAGGGTATCTCTAGGAATTCATGGTAATGATATAGAGAAGGTTTTGGAAACTTATGATCTAATGTCTAAGAAATACTTTATTCATGCGTCTCCCACATTATTCAATAGTGGTACCAATTATAATTTCCTCAGTTCATGTTTCTTATTGGCAATGGATGATGATTCCATTGATGGTATTTATAAGACATTACACAAAACTGCCATGATATCCAAATCTTCTGGTGGAATTGGTCTTCATGTTCATAATATCAGAGCTTCAGGTTCCAATATTTCTAGCTCTTCGGGGAGGTCAAGTGGTTTGGTTCCTATGTTGAGAGTTTTCAATAACACCGCTAGATACGTTGATCAGGGGGGAAATAAAAGACCAGGAGCTTTTGCCATTTATATTGAACCTTGGCATGCTGATGTATTCGATGTGTTGGACTTGAGGAAAAATTATGGAAACGAAGAGATGAGAGCTAGAGATTTGTTCTATGGACTTTGGGTACCTGATTTGTTCATGGAAAAAGTTAAAGCAAACGAAGATTGGTGTCTTTTCAGTCCCGATACTTGTCCTGGATTATCAGATTGTTATGGAGATGAATTTAGAAGAAAGTATGAGAAATATGAAGCTGAAGGAAAGTTTAAGAGGAAAATAAAAGCTCAGGAATTGTGGGTTAGTATTTTGGAATCTCAAACAGAAACTGGAGGTCCTTATATTTTGTATAAAGATGCATGTAACAGGAAATCTAACCAGAAAAACTTGGGAGTGATCAAGTCTTCAAATTTATGTTGTGAAATAATGGAGTACTCTTCTCCTGAAGAAACAGCTGTATGTAACTTAGCTTCATTAGCTTTACCAAGTTATGTTAAAGAAAATGATAGTGAAATATCTTTTGACTTCCTTAATCTTCATAAGGTCACTAAAGTATTAGTAAGGAACTTAGATAAGATCATTGACGTGACAAGGTATCCAATAGAAGGGGCTAGAACTTCTAATTTGAAGCATAGACCTATTGCCGTCGGAGTTCAAGGGTTAGCTGATGTGTTTGCCATTTTAAGGTTACCTTTTGACTCTCAAGAAGCTAAGGAGTTAAATATCCAAATCTTTGAGACCATTTATCATGGGGCAATTGAAGCATCCATAGAATTAGCTAAAGAAAAGGGTCACTATTCTACATTCAAGGGATCACCTGCTTCTCAGGGATTATTTCAATTTGATTTATGGCAACATGAACCCTCAGAATTGTACGATGATTGGGAGATTTTAAGAGATGAGATGACGAAATTTGGATTAAGAAATTCCTTATTGGTTGCACCAATGCCCACAGCATCTACATCTCAAATTTTAGGTTTTAATGAATGTTTTGAACCTTTTACCTCCAATATTTACAACAGAAGAGTTATTTCAGGGGAATTCCAAGTTGTCAACAAGTATTTGATTGAAGACTTGATTGATTTGAAACTTTGGAATAAATCTATGAAAGAAAAGATCTTAGTTGGTGATGGCTCAATTCAACACATCGAAGAAATCCCAGATGATATAAAGAAATTATACAGAACTGTATGGGAAATATCTCAGAAAGTCATTATTGATATGTCAGCTGACAGGGGTAAATTCATTGATCAACTGCAAAGTATGAATATTTATATGAAAAATCCTACATTTGGTAAGTTGACAAGTTGTCATTTCTATGCTTGGGAGAAAGGTCTCAAAACAGGTATGTATTACTTGAGAACTCAAGCAGCTTCCAAAGCCATCCAATTCACCATTGATACTTCCAAGGAAGAAACTAAGGTGGAAACACCAAAGACGCAGGATTTAGTACGGAAGAGATACCACAGAATCGAAGGTAGTCTTCCAAATAAAAGCTTTAGACGTAAGAATTTAACACCTGAGTCTAAACCTGATACACCCTCACATGAAGAGGTTAATATTCATGATGATACCATAAGAGCTTGTAATATAGAAGATAGAGAGAGTTGTGAATCTTGTCTGGGTTGATAACTCGTTAACTGTACATAGAATAAATGTTTTTTTTACCTTCTTTGGATCTTTCTATTGGCAAAGTCTGAGACTTGTCTGACACCTTCAGGAGTAACAAAGAATTTCTTCTGATTGTTATCTGACCAAATCAAAACCCCGATTTCTGAAGCATAGTTTCGGAGAATTTCATATTCTTTTTGATTAGAAAATTCTTTGAATAAGAAACCTTCAAAGGTTTGAATTCTGTCCAATTCCAACTGCCACAATTTGATTTGATCCACAACATTAGGAGGTAAGATCTCTAATTTGTGTTGTGACGAGGCAGCTGAAGTTTCTCCAGTTGTTGCGGTATTGATATTATTACTGGCATCGAACTCTATCTTCTTATCCAATTTCTCTTGAGCTAACATTCTCATTTGGGGATGTGCATGGGTTTCAAGAAATTTAATGATTTGTTCGGCCGTTATTCCATTATAAAGAGCATTTCTAATGGATTCTCTTGTTATTTGACCTAAAACCATGTTGGAGAATCTGGTTTTCAATTGAACGAAAAGGTTTAAAATAGCTATTTCTAAAGGACTATTAGTATATGAGTATAATTTGAAATTGGTTTCAAGAATGATGGATCCAGCTTGTTTGGAAGTTTCTGATGGTTCATCTTGAACATTATTGGCTTTATCTATGGCCATAGAAGGTGTGGTTTGTAAGGAATTTGAATCTGACGTCAACGTCGTAGCTAACCTTGTTGGATAAAATCTTTTAGAGTTCTCTGATCTTTGATAAACTAATCCATAGTCCTTTAAATCAGTCAACATCTTGATTTGTGTATCACTCAAAGCAGCCACAGAATAACTCTTACCAAGTTCAAGTGACCCTAACATGAAAATGAAATTTAACACATCCACAGGATCCATATTTAATTCTTGAGTTAAATTCAAATATTGTAATAAAAGAGTCCATATTTGGGCATTAATATCTTGAAGTAAGAATTGAAATCCTTCATTTGTAATCTTCAAATCTCTACCTGAACCTTCCATTAAACCTCCCAGTTTTAATAATGATAAAACTGATCTTGATGGAGTAGTTGATAATTCAGTACCAACCATAAAATGCAATATAGTTTCCCATTTGGTTGAAGCAAAACTATGTAAGAACTTTAAGTCAATCTTTTGAGTATCACCTGATGATGTTAATATACCGAAAGCATCAGATGTTTGACTACCAGTTAAACAATCTCGGAAATTCTTTCTAAAAATTGGATGCAATCGTATAAATTGACCACTATTATCATCTTCTATTAAATGTAAAGCTTTCATTCTTTTCAAAGCTTCAAATTGATATATTCTAGCATTTGGTTTACACCATTTATCTAAATCTCTTATAGCTACAGGCTTTTCATAGAATAACATTGTCATTATATAAAATTTAGCTATTGGAGGTAATAATCTGAATATAGATAAACATGTTGCTGGAGCTTCATATAACCGTGATTGGATAGTATTGGGAAGACCTTCCAAATGTTCAATTACTGTGAATTTAAATGAATTACTGGAAGACATCCTAGCTCTTTAGTCTCAGAATCTCAAAACTCTCAAACCCTCACTAAACCAGATCTGAAAAATTTTGAGAAGAGGTAAAAATTTTAGTAAGCAGATTTAATATTTTACAATGGTTAGTAAAAGAAAAGCTTCTCAAATCAGTAAAGAGGGTATAGTTACTGATGAAGCGTTTCAGCCATTATTACAAGAAACCTATAAAGGTAAAAAACTTACTGATCAAATCAATACTGCTGAAGATAAATGGAATTTATTACCTGCATTCTTAAAAGTTAAAGGTTTAGTTAAGCAACATCTTGATTCATTTAATTATTTTGTTGATACAGACTTAAAGAAAATCATAAAAGCCAATGAATTGGTATTATCAGACGTTGATCCAGAATTTTATTTGAAATATTTAGATATAAGAGTAGGACATAAATCATCAAATGTTCAAAGTAACAAACCAATTCCTAAAGAAGTCAATTTAGTACCTCATCATTGTAGATTAAGAGACTTAACTTACTCAGCTCCTATATATGTGGACGTTGAATATACTAGAGGTCGTAAAATCATTGTTCATAGAGATTTAGAGATTGGAAGAATGCCTATTATGTTAAGATCTAATAAATGTTTATTAGATGGTATTGATGATAAACAAATGGCTATTTATGATGAATGTCCTTTAGATCCTGGTGGATATTTCATTGTTAATGGTACTGAAAAAGTCATCTTAGTTCAAGAACAATTATCAAAGAATAGAATTATTGTTGAAGCTGATGAAAAGAAGAATATCGTTCAAGCTTCAGTTACTTCATCTACCCATGAACGTAAATCCAAAACTTATGTTATCACCAAAAATGAAAAAATCTACTTAAAGCACAATTCCATTAGTGAAGATATTCCAATTGTCATTATTTTGAAAGCTGCTGGTATTATCTCTGATTTGGAGATTTTACAATTAGTTTGTGGAGATGATTCAAATTATCAAGATTTATTTGCCATTAATTTCGAAGAAGCTGCTAAATTAGAAATCTTTACTCAACAACAAGCTTTACATTATGTTGGTAAGAGAGTTAAAACCATAAGAAGAGCTGGTGCACCTAAATTATCTCAATTACAAGAAGGTATTGAAGCTATTGCTACCACTATCATTGCTCATATTACTGTGGCAGATCTTCAATTCAGAGAAAAAGCTTTATATATTGCCATGATGACTAGAAGAGTTTTAATGACCATGCACAATCCAAAAATGGTTGATGATAGAGATTACGTTGGTAATAAAAGATTGGAATTAGCTGGTCAATTAATGTCTTTATTATTTGAAGATTTATTCAAAAAGTTCAACTCAGATTTCAAAGCCAACATTGATAAGATCTTAAAGAAACCTAGTAGAGTTTCTGAATTCGATGCATTATTATCTATTAATATTCATTCTAATAATATAACAATGGGTATGAATAGAGCTATATCAACAGGTAATTGGTCATTGAAACGTTTCAAGATGGAAAGAGCTGGGGTTACTCACGTTTTATCCAGATTATCATATATTTCAGCATTAGGTATGATGACAAGAATTTCATCACAATTCGAAAAATCTAGAAAAGTTTCAGGTCCAAGAGCTTTACAACCTTCACAATTCGGTATGCTTTGTACATCAGATACTCCTGAAGGGGAAGCTTGTGGTTTAGTTAAAAATTTAGCTTTAATGACCCATATTACTACTGATGATGAAGAAGATCCTATTAGAAAATTATGTTTCGTTTTAGGTTGTGAAGATATATTGGAAGTTGACTCAGCTACTTTACATTCCAAAGGTAACTTTGGTATCTATCTTAATGGTACTTTAATAGGTACTACAAGATTCCCAGCTAAATTTGTTAGTGATTTCCGTAACTTAAGAAGAACTGGTAAAGTTTCAGCTTTTATTTCAATTTATACAAATACTCATCAAGCTGCAGTTCATATTGCTACTGATGGTGGTAGAATTTGTAGACCTTTGATTATTGTTGATAAAGCAAATAAATCTAAAGTCAAAGCCAAACATTTAGCGAAGTTAATGCAAGGTCAATGGGCATTTGATGATTTTTTGAAACATGGATTAGTTGAATATTTGGATGTTAATGAAGAAAATGATTCCTTAATTGCCATTTATGAAAAAGATTTGATCGATCCTTCAAAAACTAATATCACCCATTTGGAAATTGAACCATTTACAGTTTTAGGAGCTGTTGCTGGTTTAATTCCTTACCCACATCATAATCAATCTCCAAGAAATACTTATCAATGTGCGATGGGTAAGCAAGCAATTGGTGCAATTGCTTATAATCAATTCAGAAGAATTGATACTTTATTATATTTAATGGTATATCCTCAACAACCAATGGTTAAGACCAAAACCATTGAATTAATCGATTATGATAAATTACCAGCCGGTCAAAATGCTACTGTGGCTGTTATGTCATATTCAGGTTATGATATTGAAGATGCTTTAGTTTTGAATAAAGCTTCCATTGATAGAGGTTTCGGTAGATGTCAAGTATTGAGAAAGAATACTGTAACTTTAAAAAGATATCCAAATCATTCTAAAGACATCTTGAGTGGTATAAGAGTTGACGATAATGATAAACCAATTCCACCTCATGCTTCTTTAGGTATTGATGGATTAGGAGAAGTTGGTACTAAACTTGAAAATGGTCAAGTTTATGTTAACAAGAGTGTACCTGTAAATGCTGGAGAATCAGTCTTGAACAAGAATGAACCAAATCAATCATCAGAAAGTATGAGAGAAACTCCTGCTTATTATAAAGGTGCTGAACCAGCATATGTTGATCAAGTTATGATGTCAGTCAGTGACAACGATCAAGCTTTAATCAAAGTCTTATTAAGACAAACAAGAAGACCAGAATTAGGTGATAAATTCTCTTCTAGACATGGTCAAAAAGGGGTTTGTGGTATTATTGTTCAACAAGAAGATTTACCTTTCAATGATGATGGTATTTCTCCAGATATTATTATGAATCCCCATGGTTTCCCATCAAGAATGACAGTTGGTAAAATGATTGAATTAATTAGTGGTAAAGCTGGGGTTTTAAATGGATCTTTAGAATATGGTACTTGTTTCGGAGGTTCTGATTTAGAAGAAATGAGTGACGTTTTAGTTAAAAATGGATTCAATTATAGTGGTAAAGATATGTTATATTCTGGTATTACTGGTGAATGTTTACAAGCATATATCTTCTTTGGACCAATCTATTATCAAAAATTAAAACATATGGTCTTAGATAAAATGCATGCTAGAGCAAGAGGTCCAAGAGCTGTATTAACTCGTCAACCTACTGAAGGTAGATCGAGAGATGGTGGGTTAAGATTAGGAGAAATGGAAAGAGATTGTGTTATTGCTTATGGTGCTTCTCAATTATTATTAGAAAGATTAATGATAAGTTCTGATGCTTTTGAAGTTGATATTTGTAACAAATGTGGTTTAATGGGTTACAATACTTGGTGTACTACTTGTAATAGTTCTGAAAATGTCATTAAAATGACTATCCCATATGCTGCAAAATTATTATTCCAAGAATTAATATCAATGAACATAGCTCCAAGATTAAAGTTAGGGGAAGTTTTCTAGAATTGACTCCTTTCTTGTATATACAAAAAAATGCATAATGATTACGAATTTTAACTCTTAATGCTTTGTAATGAGGAGTAGTTAACTTTTCACATTTCCATGTCTGGTTTGGAACAATGAGCCAGACATCGGCAATAAGTCAGCACGGGCAAAAGTATATCGGGGTTATCTATAACAGAGTCCGATCGGTGTTACTTTATCAGGAAATTGACTCTGAAATAGTCGGTTCTTTGCATTTCCAATGACTTCTCTTGGCCATGAGTTGCTTTTTTTAGCATAGCTTACAAACACTTTAGCCTCTTTGACTCTGGAAAAATCTACTCAGTTTCCTTTATAGAACATTCGGAGTCAGGATTTTAGTATGCAAACCAACCGAAGTTAGTAATCCCATTTAGCAATTGTGCGTGGGGTGGTCAAAGGTTCAACAGGCCGAGCTGTATAAATTACATTGACTTACTCCAAAGTTTCTTTCATCATTAGAATTCAATCAATTCTTTTACTCAATTAAATCAATCAAATATAATGTCCAAAGTTCTTGTTGCTATTACTTCTTATAACGAAGTCTTTTATGATGATGGTGCTAAAACTGGTTTATTCGTAACTGAAGCTTTACATCCATACCATGCATTCAAAAAAGCTGGATACGAAGTTGATTTCGTTTCTGAAACTGGTACTTTTGGTTTTGATACTCACTCATTAGGTGAAATGTTCTTACAAGGAGCTGATAAAGCCGATTTCGAAGATGAAAACTCCGAATTCCGTAAGCAATTGAATAAAATCAAGAAAGCTAGTGATATCAATGCTAATGATTATGTTGCAATTTATGGTTCAGCTGGTCATGGTGCTTTATATGATTATCCAGAAGCTACTGATTTAATTAAAATCACCGAAACTATTTATGCCAATGGTGGTGTTATCTCAGCTGTTTGTCATGGTATTGTATTATTAGGTCCTGTCAAAGATACTAAAACCAATGAATTAGTTTTAAAAGGTAAAAAGATCACTGGTTTCACTGATATTGGTGAAGTTCAATTAGGTGTTCAAGAAAAGATGGACAAAGATAATCTTGAAACCATTGAAGCTATGGCCAAGAGAATTGGTGCTACTTACCTTTCTCCAGAAGGTCCATGGGATGATTTTACTGTTGTTGATGGTAGAGTTGTTACTGGTGTCAATCCAGCTTCTGCTACAAGTGCTGCCGAAAAGGTTATTGCTATCCTTAAGAATTAACGGATTAGATAGTTAAGATGATGTTTTCAAATTTTACTTTCTGGCTTCTTCATGCTCTGATTGACCCTCTTTCTTTGTAATTCCACTGCCTGACAACCCTCAAATGGCAACCGATGAGATGGTTACTTTAGATGATCGCGATAAAATGATCCAAGGATTTATCCCCAGATTAAAATAACTCCACTCCCTATATTTTAAATATCATTACCTATTTTCACTTCGTACCACCTACAAAAGATAGTATATATACCATTTCACATATCGGCTAGTTCAAGATGAGTACACCGAATTATAAGGCAAGATCTATTGTGGTACTTGCATTCGTAATGTTTGCGATTGTTATCTATAATGATTCCACTGACACAGAATCATTAGGATTTCTTGATGCTTTATATTTGACTAAAAACTCTTTTAAGGAGTTTAAGAATCAATTAATGGGTAAAAATGATGTTAGTAAAAGTGGATTTAATGATATCGATTATCCCTTGAATAGTATGGTTAATTCGGTATTCCCCATAGATTCTTTGATTCAAGTGAATTACACTGATCATAAAGCTAATAGGAATATTAGTACAGATATAGTAGGAAGATATGCTTCCTTCAGTCCTATCTTGAGCTCAGATTTATTTTCCCAGTATGAAGTATTGGATCATAATGCATGTTCGGTCATTGAAAAGGATGACAAATATGAAGATAAGATTTTGATAGTTTTAAGGGGAGATTGTACGTTTGTTGAGAAGGTAGAAAACATATTGAAGTCAGAATTGAGTCCCAAGACTATTATAATTGCTAATGATGAACCGTTTAAAGGGTTAATTACTATGTATTCTAGTACATTCAACGAAGATAGGTCGATTAAGATCCCTATAATGTTCATAACTTATGAATCTTATCAATTCTTAAAGAAGTTAAATAAAGAAGATCTTGTCATTAGTATTTCTACTGCATCTTTGGGTAATTGGGTCAATATTTTACTTTCTTTGATTTTATCACCTCCATTATTAATAATAATATTCTATTGTTTGATACAAGTAATTCAGAATTGTCGAAAATTACAAAAGAATAGGTTCAGTGAAAAAATTGTCAAGAATCTTCCAGTTTACATTTATAACAAAAATCATTTGATTCAGTGTAAGGATTTTTACAAATACCTCAACATGACAGGACAAACTGATGCTGCTATTGAAAATATGAACGACTCACAATCTTCAATTAACTCATTTCCTTTGATATCTGATTCACCCAAGTTCGACAATATGGACATTACCAATGCTAAACCAACACCTTCATCTTCAAATCCAGCACTCAATTCATTTGTTATTAATGGCGTGGATGTAAAGGGTTTGACCGACAGAATCAATGTTCTTTTCATGCATGATGACTTTTATCCTGCATTCAAGTGTTCTATATGCTTGGATAGGTTTAAACCTTTGAAATCAAGAATCCTTATTCTAGACTGTAAACATTTCTTTCATGAGAATTGTCTTAGTAATTGGTTGATTAATTTCAAGAGAAGTTGTCCATTATGTAATCATTCTATTTCTAGCGTTCCACCCAATTTACTTGCTGGTCAAGTCAATGATTACGGTAGTTTAGATTTAGAAGCTCAAATTGAAAGTGATTATCAATCAAGTTCAAATTCTCAAATTGTTCAAGATCAGATGGTCACTGATTCTTCACCAGTAGATGAAAGAGAACTAATACCTCAAGATCCAATTCCTACAGAAAGTAACTTGAATTCAATTGTATCAGAGTCGGAATCAGAAACTTTGTCTTTCAAAACCCCACCGACCACATTTGCATCCGGTCCAATTTCTAATCGTTCATCATTTTACATTTCCCACCCTTCATCTGCAAGCACAGCCCCTACCACTCAGGTTTTGAATTCTCAAGAGCAATTAGATTCAACTCGTCAATTGATTGATGATTACACTTCAAGAAGAAATCAAAGAGGTGAGAATATTGAATTTGATGATGATGTCACATCCAACGAATCAGGTGACAGTAATTCCACTATCAATTTAGCTAATTCTTAAATATGCACTCCAATGTTTCTACTAATTCTATGTATAACCCCTAATTATCATTAAATACCTCATCCCCCGTAATCCCGGTGATAATAGGATCACGCAAGCAAAACTCCACAAAGTTTTAGCTTTTGATGCGAGTTTTAACGGGGTGATTGTCGTTCGAGAAGATTTTTTTGAGTATATCGAATAATACATGAAACCTATTTGTTAAGTTTATAGGGTAACATCGGAAACAATATACAGTAACTCAAAGGTTTCTTTTTCATACTTAAGGGTTATCAGTATTTAAAAATGTCAGTAAAGTCGGAAGATTTAAAACTTTCAGAATCTGTTGATGATTCTGATGGTAAACCAAAACCACAAAAAAGGAAGAAGAAGAAAGTAGAAATGGCTTGTGTTTATTGTCGAAGGTCTCATATGATTTGTGATGATTCAAGACCTTGTCAAAGATGTATTAAAAGAGGGATTGGTCATTTATGTTATGATGAACCAACTAATTCAAGACAAAGAAAGAAAGCTCAATCTTTAGCTAAAAGTTCATCTTCACCTGGAGCTTCAACGAGTTCACCACCTCCACTTCAACCTCAACATTCAACATCTTTCCAATCCAGTCAATTTGAAAATAGTATGAATTTAGGTTTACAAAACATATCTCCAAATCAATCATCACCTCCACAACCTCAAACTTTACAGTCTGCACAACAGCTACCACAAGGTTCACCTACCCAATCGTCCAATAAATTGATGAATAAATCGGTTTTATCACAAACAATGCCATTTAATCCTGAACCTTTCTTTTATTCTGAACATGCTGGAAGTGAATTCAGTTCATTGAATGATTTTTTATCAATGATTGATGATCCAGATTTAGTTAATGGTGCTTTGAATGATGACACACCTACCAATGATCCGTTATTAAATTTCGGGATTCCAAATGATAACATAGCACAAGGGAAAGATCAAAATTTGAATAACATACTATCATTCTCACCAAGTATCTCCCAATTCGGACAATTCAAAACCCCAAATCCAAAAGAACCTATAATCAGTAACGAAAGACCTTACATAGCTCAACCAGTCCAACAACAACCAGTACAAATTCAACCTACACCAGTTGAAGAATCTCAACCTCCTCCTCAAGATGGTGAGAATGATGAACCTCATCAACCAGTGATTTCAGATTCTGCTAGAGATAAATTTTTCCTTACTGCAGCTGATCCTACAACAGAGATCTCACCTGAAGAAAGATTGAAACAAGTCATCAAAGCTAAATTAGAAGCTGGGTTATTACAACCGTATAATTATGCTAAAGGGTATGCAAGATTACAGAATTATATGGATAACTATATGAATATCACTAGTAGACAAAGAATTTTAAAACCATTATCAGTGTTTAGACCAGCTTTTAGAGCTATAGCTAGAACTTTGAAAGATGTCGATTTAGTTCTTGTTGAAGAAAGTTTTGAAAGAATGTTATTAGATTATGATAGAGTTTTCACGTCAATGGCTATTCCAGCTTGTTTATGGAGACGTACAGGAGAAATTTATAGAGGAAATAAAGAATTTGCTTCATTAGTGGGAGTAACCACAGATGATTTGAAAGATGGGAAACTAGCTATTTATGAATTAATGAGTGAAGAAAGTGCTGTTAATTTTTGGGAAAAATACGGAGCTATCGCTTTCGATAAAGGACAAAAAGCAGTTTTAACTAGTTGTAATTTAAGAACAAAAGATGGTATTAAACGTAAAAGTTGTTGTTTCAGTTTTACTATTCGTAGAGATCGATATAATATACCAAGTTGTATAGTGGGGAATTTCATTCCAATTGATCCATAAGAGATTGGAACCGTCTGAGTTATGTATTATATTTATTTATTGTTAATGAAAGATAAAATTTATTCTTCTTCTTCCATATCGTCATCATCTTCATCTTCATCATCTTCAGCTTCATCTATTTCAATATCTGAATCATCATCACCTTTTTTTCTTTGATTTCTAGCTTCTTCTTCTTGTTCGATAGCTTCTTGTAATAATTTCAATCTAGCTTCTTTAGCTTTTCTTTGAACAACAACATATTGACCCAATGGAGTCTTTTCCCATTTAGTATCATTAAGGAACATTTGAACTTCGGTTTTATTTGATGGACCGTATTCAACCTTTGATCTGTTTTGGGTTATGAATTTGGCATTTTCGTTCAATTTTTCAATCAATTGACTCAATTGTTTATTGAATTTGACGTTCTTGGATTTCTTAATGAATCTTCTTAATGAGATGACAGCTGGAGTGACTAATTCTGGGAATGCAATGTTTTTACAGTATAAGACAAAAAATTCATAGGATAATTCAATGAATTGTTCAGATAATCCTTCTTGATAGACTTTAGTACCAAGATATTGTTGATTAACCTTGATGTTATTTTCGAAATCGAAAACAGGTAAATTAACTCTTTTAGCATTTTTTGTGAAAGCATTAGAGTTCAAAATTTCAGAAATCAATGGGAAGATTGGAATGAAAACTCCAGTTGATTGAGATAATCTGATTAATGATCTGATAAGGTAAAATCTCAAAGGAAAGAATTGAGCAGTTGGAATTAATCTGATAGCTCCTAAAGTTACTTGAACTAAAGGATAGATTAATTGTCTTAAAGGACTTTCCTTACTTTTATGAGTTTGTAATTCTTTTTCAGGGTTACATTGTTGAGATAAAACTCTTGACCAGAAATCTAATGAATGACAATATTGCCAGTTATAAATAGTTTTATAACCTTCTTTAGCATTTGAAGTGGCATTGATACTGTTTCTTAAATGTATAGCTAATTGTCTAACATATTCGAAACCAATTTGATAAGATAAAGTTTCATCAATTCCATACAATTCAGCAGCTGAATTCTTACAGAAATTTAATAATGGCATGGTGAAATGATTAGTCTTTCTACAATTTTTTAAGAAAATAGTGTATGATAATTTCAAGACATTTTCCATAATTGATTTAGGGAATTCTTTAGAAACGTTATTTAAGAAAGCAAAAGTAGCAATTTGAATTTCAACTTCTTTAGTTGAAGACCAAATATTTATAACTGATGATAAGATTTCTTTTAATAATTTTCTGAATGATAAATAATATGGGAAAACTTCTTGTAATGATAATAACACCAAGGTAGCAGTTTCAACATTATTGATATCATTTAATAAGGTGATAAAAGAACCAGCATGAGATTTTAAGATGGCTGATATTTGTGATACGAATTGATTCTTTTGAGGAATGACTCTAACATTATTGGTGGTTTTATACTTAACTAAAGTTTGAATGGATTCTGGTAATTGTTTCAAAGTTAATAACATTAAAACATTAAATGCTTTTGGATTGGTAATGACATATTTATATTCTTCACTATCATTATTGATATTAATAGCTGCTTTGAAAGCCATACAAACTTGTTTGATGATTTTAGGACTTGGTTTATTAATTAATTCTTTTTCCCAAGATTTAACTAAAGCTAAAGTGATTTCGGTCTTCTTAACTTTATTCTTAGGTTCTTCAACTTGTTCAATTTCATCCTCACTTACGATATCTGCTTCTTCTTCATCTTGATCTTCTTCATCATCACTTATGGCATCCAAAGGATTAGAACCTTCGAAATCTAATAAATCTTTATCATTGTTTTGTAAATACTTATAAAATTCAGGATCTTTACTTTGTAAATCTTTCATATTTTGTTCAATATCTTCGATATCTTCTTCTTCTGAAGATTCATCATCACTCTCAATTGGTTTGGCATTCTTTTTAGGTTTTGGAACTTCAAATCCTCCTTCAAAGAAATCATCTACTGACATATCTTCGAATATTTCTTTAGATTTGGTTTTAGGTTCATTATCATTATCTCCAGTTGGTTTCTTTTTACGGGATTGAATTAACTTGGAATGTTTTTGAACTTGTTTCCTATGATCAAGGGTATGTTTCAAATGATTCTTTTGAAACTTCTTGGTGGCTTTACCGGTCTTTCCCATTATAAACTAGATTTATTATATGAGATGTCTAAAAAAATTTTGCGATGAGATAGAAGTCGCGATGTCTATATTTTTAATGTTACACAAAATCAACTCAATAAAAAAATTGTCTTAAAAATCATTAAATTTCCCGATAAAAGCATCTTTCAACCAATTCAAAAGTTTGTCGTAAACCACAATGTCAGAATTATGATAAGAAATCCCATGATCGTTATCAGGGAAGAAATGTACATCATAATTCTCGATCTGTAGGATATTGAACTTATCTAATAGCCATAACAGATTTTGTAAATGAACATTATCATCTGCAGTTCCATGCATGACAAGGAATCTTGTGACTTCTTTAAGCTTATCAACATCTTTGATTTGTGCCGTTTCAACGTAATTTTTGTTCTTGCTAGGTAAATTCATATACCTTTCGGTGTAGATTGAGTTATAGAATACCCAATTAGTTACTGGAGCTACTGCCATACCGAACTTGAAAATATCACCTCCATCTAATTCTAAGGTTTTCAAAGTTGTAAATCCACCGTATGACCATCCCCATATAGCTACTTTGTTCGTATCTATTATTTTCTTATTCTTCTTGATATAATCTGAGGTAATGGTTTTCAAATCTCTTCCCTCCCAATATCCAATATTATTAGTGGCAAAAGATTTGAATTTCAAACCTTGTCCATCTGTGCCCCTTGGATCTATGATCAAAACAATAGCATCTAGACTTGCACTTACTATATCATTGAATCCTAACATGTATGAATCATCCACTGTTTGAGATCCTGGTCCACCATAAGCATGTACTAAGATAGGATATTTCTTCTTCCCATCGGGATTGAAATTAGGTGGTAAGATCTCTATCATATTGATTTCAATTGAATCTTTGTCAGTTCCTATCTTCACCCTCCTAGGGATTCTAGTAGGAAAGTTATAAGCAACAATTTGTGAACTCATCCTCGAATAGTCACTGGTGAACTTAAGAGAATCAAAATACTCCTGCAACTTAGTTTTGTCATCTTCTAACAAATGTAACTCTGCTGTATTGATGATCTTTTGATGGGGAAAGTCCGGTCCCAAATATTCTAAAGAAATGAACTGACCATTATCATCACTTGAAAATTCATACTTTCCAGGTTTTTCACCACCCAAGACGACCTTGACCCCTCCTTGAAGAGTTATCCCAGTCACATGAGCTGATGTAGAACCTTTAATATTAGACAAAGTATAAACAATTTCCTCGTTATCGTCATAAATCACTTCAGCTGTATCTAAAACATCAAAATCACCATTGGTAAGAATAATGGGTTTCTTGGAAGTAGCACTTTCATAGTACACTAACCTCGTTCTATCACCTATCCATGTTTTATCAACATAACCATTCTTCACTTTCACTATAGGTGATACTTTGTTTATCCATCCATTGAAAGTAGTAGCATTTAAACGGTCAATTTCCGCAAAAGTATTTTCCTTCACTTCCACTATTTGTTTGGACAAGATCTTACTGCATCTGTCAGAGACCTTGACTAAGAAGTGATTATCATCGACCCAATCACCATCATAAAGGATAGAATCAGATTGGTGGTCGAACTTCAATTCTTCAATTTTCTTTTCCTCAAACGAATATTTCAACAAACTAACTTTGGGATTCGAAGTTCCTGGTTTAGGGTATTTGAGTGATTGCTTAACAGGGTATTGATCCACATCATCAATTCCATCGAGATGTGGTACATCGTAAGCCAATCCAACATGATCTGGACCTTTTATATAATAATCCACTTCATATTCCATCACCTCTGTATCATTTAGTACCCCAAATATCAATTGCTTGGAATCAGGAGAAGTCCAGAAGAATCTATCTCTGGCTATGACTTCTTCCTCATACACCCAATCAGGTTTACCATTATAAATTGACTTCGAACCAGTGGAAGTAATTCTTTCCACTTTCAAGTCCTTCAAGTCTTGCCAGTACAAATCATGATCATATCCGAAAACAATCTTTTGACCATCTTTAGTAAACTCAGCGAAATGTAATTCTTCCAAAGAACTAGGTTTGAATTTGGAGGGTACCTTTTTCACTGTTTGCACGGGAATAAACTCATTCGTTACAGGTTTGTATAACCAATAGACTGAAAACTTTGAATGTCTCCATTGACGTATTGGATCAGTTGTCACTAAGTGGTAAACACTGGGATCATCAATGGAAAGCTTAGGGTTTAATATAACACTTTTGATATGGAAAAAGTTATTACTGTAAGGGAATTGAGGAGATTTAAGTAACACAGTCATGGAGTTATCAACAGCATTAACCACCACAAATTCTCCCTTTGAACCTCTTGTCAAATAAAAACCAGCATTATTATGCGTATCATGAGATTTAGGATATTGAGGTCTGTTCAACCATTCAATCCATCTAAACCCAGGTGAAAATCTACCTTGCCAAATATCATCCATAGAAAGATTTTTATTGGCAGAATCGTAATGGTTCAAAGTCAAGTTTTCACTACCATACTTCACTATGTCTGTTTGCCATCTCCATGTTGATGATATATTTGTTACCTTAATATTAGCGTAGATTATGAGTAGTAATAACCATATCCCGAACATCGAACCTGATATTATGTAACACATATTCTTTGAAGAAGTAGCTTTTCCCTTATAACTCCTTAACACATCTTGAAAAGTTGGATTATCATTGAAGTCTTCAGGATCCTTATTACTAATTTCCAATTGTTCAAATACAATTGAAGATTCATCAGAATCCTCAAGTAAGGTTTTACGAACATCAGGTTCATTATCTTCCACATCCCAATTTTTCGTAGAATTTCCTGGATTATCTACCATTTCATATTCTTCTGAACTCATAATTCATGGATATGGGCTATTTATAGTTCAATTGAAAGGATTAAATCCCGAATTAAAAAATACTCTTGGTGGTAAAATAATGAGATCGAAACTTCCTAAATGAGGCTGAAAAGGGACATTCTGAAACAATTGTGCGAAGTGTTAAATCAATGTGAATATGGAGCTGGAGACAATTCAATTTTATCGTACGATATTCGATGGTCAAGATAAGGATGATGAATATTATCATAGTTTCTTCAGTGTGACTGTATCTTTGAATGGATTGAAGTCTATTATCAAATCGAATTTAGGGGACCAATTCCAAAATGAAAGTACAGAAATGGAGAAAAAGAGTAATTCTATTCAAATAGTTGATGATACCCTGAATCTTAGTATCAATGGAACCAATGGAATCGATGGAAATGACAGTGCTCCTGAAATTTCAGAAAAAATCAAAATTATAAAGAGTTTGATCCAACAGGGTATTAAATTATATGGAGAAGCTATTGAAATACCCCAAATTAAGGAGTCAGTTTCAAAAATCTCGGATGATTTAGAAGAAGAAGATATTACCAACATCGGCAAGAGAAAAAGCAGTGTTAAGAGTGTCAACAGTATCAATTTCAATAAAATTGATGAAAACTTAAGATTAGAGTACATAGCCAACATTTTAAAGATATTGAGGATTTTGATATTATCCATTGATGATGTACCTGAAATAGAAGAATTCTTAACTTTTAACCAATGGTTTTTGATTAAATTGTTACCTAAATTTGATATGACCCAGATCAACCAAACTATCATTGTCATTGTGAAAGATATCATTTATTTCGTATATGATTATGCAACGAAGTATAAGAACAATGAATTGAAGATTTTAAAGAAATATGAGTTCAGTGAGATCTTCAACGACGTTTTGGTGAAGACCAATGCTAAGGTTAGAGACGACGAAATTGAATTGCCCATTGTCAAACTTTCAATTGAAACTAAGATCAAAATATTCATTATTATTGGAATTTTAGGTGATGATTTGAATGTATCCAATGCCAACCAATTATTTCTCCAATTTGAAAGCGTGTTACTTTATAATTTGAAATTGAGTTATGAATATTCTTCTGATCTCGTTCATTATCAAATCATGAATGGTTCTTTCTTTCATTGGATGACAGGGAATATCCTCAACTTCCAAGATCAATATATCAACGATAAGTTCATCAACAGGATCAATATTCAACAACCAAAGTATGTGAATAATGAAGAATTGTTATTGGTCTTGGATAACAGATTGAAAGAATGTAACTTGAAGAATTTGGAGAATTACGAAATCAAGGAGCTATTACCCATAAGTCTTTATATCAACAATTTCTTAGGTAATGAGCAATTCGTCACCAGTTTTATCACTAATGATAATTTCTTCAACTGGTTATGTTTATTATCTTATAACTATCAGTATCAGTATAAAATCAAATCATCGATCTTGATGACAAGGTTATCGATTCTTATGATCAACAAATTAATGAATAACGACGAGATTCTCAATATCAGAATCAATGAATGTAAATGGAAACTTTGTCATCAGAAGAATCCTATAATAAAATTAAGTGAAAATCCAGAGAAATTGGTTACTTCGTACATATTAGATGCATTTTCTATTTTATTAAGATTTAATTTGAATAAGAAGTTGAACATCATCAACTTTGTCAATTCCATTAAGTTGATTCATGTAATCTTGAGTAAACAAATCGATGAAGAGTTTGAGTATATTGAGATATTCAAAATCATAATCAACTTACTTAACTTTAACCAACAGTTCTTAAATAACCAAGAGTTGACGTTTGAGATTTTGAAACTCTTAAACAACTTGTTAACCTTAAACATCAGATTTGAATTGATCTATGAGATTCTTTTAAACTTTGGAAAGTTCTATCAAATCAAAGAAGTAGAGAACTTTACCAACTTGATGATGTTAAAACAATTTTTAATAGATAAGTTCGACCTTGAAGGTACTAACGAAGAAAACAAAATCAAACCTGCAGATTTAGATTACGATTCTGTAGAGTTTATGGACACAATAGAATTATTCGATGGAGAATTAACATTACTTGAAATTCCTAAAGTCCAACTTGATGTTAAAGATATTATTAGAAACATTTAGAAAGAAATATATATATAAGACCCCTATAACTATTGAATACTTCTGAAGAAATCCATACAAGTAGTGAAAACTACCAATAAGACACCACCTCCAGGACCTAATCTTAAAACTTTTGGCAAGAAACCTTTGTATAAAGCACCAAAACCTTCTTCTTTACCAATTACAAATAATGAAGGAACAGTCCATTTATATTTGACATCACCAGCTTGAATTCTTGATTTAACAACATCAAATGGAGTATTTAACATAGTACCAAAAGTACCACCAATAGCACCAGAAGTTAAATCGATTAAAGTCTTTTCAGTTGAAGTTTTAGGTTTTGGCATTAATTCTTTAACTTGGAAAATTAATCCAAAATATCCAGCGTTCCATGCAATATGTCTCCATAAAGTTGATTCTAAACCTTTATATAAACCAAATACCCCGTTAGTTTTAACAATATGTTTTGTAACATCTAACATCCCATTGAATTTAGATGTTTTATCTTGTAATCTGATTTTAATTAATTCAAAAGGAACCACTACAAATGATTCAGTTGCACCAGCAGTAGCACCAGTTAAAACAGCTAAAGGTTGGGTCATTTTTGGAACATCAAATAAATTTCTATAAAATTTTCCCCATTCATCATTAGCTGCAAATTTAGTAGCTCTTTTTGGTGCTTCCATTAAGATTGGTGATGTTATACCTTTATATAATCTGGAGAATCCTTCATCTTTAATGATTTTTTTAAAAGTTTGAACAGTTCCAGTATATGAACCTGTAGTATCTAATTGTTGTCTAGTTTTAACAACATCCAATGGATACATCAATAAGATTTCTGAAACCCCAGCAATTGCACCAGATAAAAACTGATAAATAAATGGTAATGGTTGTTCTGACATGTTTTATGTTGATCTATGTATATTATCCTTTAAACTGAACTGAAAACAATTGAAATAAAACCACAATTACCCAATAGTATAACCTTAAATATCTTAATCTATAAGAAGTCTCAATTAATCAATTCTCCTACTATTTAAAGAGTTAATGAAGATAAATTGATAAAGAATCAAAAAAGTATAATGGAAAATTTCTCCACAATGAGTCAAAGGATTTTGAGAATTCAGGACCGGTATCCTCAAACGCCGGTGGCCTATCTGGTCAAATTAACCGCACAAAAATTCACAGGAGGTTAAAATCTCATTAATAACCAGTTAAATGTTGGATGATTATTATCTCTTTAATAGGAAATATACTTCGTGAATTAAAGTCAGATTTTTTGACCTTTGAGGAAACTGATAGAGTGAACATTAAAAGGTGTTACCCGGACGATCTCATCATTTAAATTGAAAAATTTTCAGTGAGAAGAAATTGTGCGGCAGCCTTAACTATTACCGTGTTGCTTGTCTTTTTTCAATCCCTACGAATCGGCAAGCGTCAAGTTAACGGCGAGATTAATTTGTCCATCTTAGTGCCTTGTTTAATTTTTCTTACCCATGCTTTTTTAACCCCTTGGTTAGGAGTATATGAGGATTATTAAGGGCTGGTAGGTCATACATATTCATTATAAGCTATAAATCTATACTATTGGAATTACCGATTGTGTTAGTTAATGAACTAAGCTCTTTCATCTGGTTTCTGGGGTGTTTCGTAGTCCATGAAGTCATCTCGTGAAGTCATCTCATAAAGTCATCTCAGATCAACTGAGAACTTAAATCCATTGACCTCTAACTATAGCCATGGAAAAATTTATAAACAATCCAGCAATGATGGCCATTTTTTGACGTTTATTGAAGATAGTGTCATCACATACTAAAAATAATCCTCCAACAATCCCTAAAAACACACCTACCAATAATCCAAGTAATAAATCCTTATTGTGATCTTCCTCTAATTCAACTGAAGGTACATTACGTGTGATGGTTTCACCATTTTGTTCTTCATCTATAGCAGCTCTTGTAGTAGTTCCACCTGATGGATTAACTGTCAGTTCAATCCATCTTTCTTCTAATTGTCTAATATAATTCTGTCTTTGTTCTTCTTCTTCCAAATCATTAATAGGTTGATTGGATGTTCTATCAATGTTATGTATGCTCTCAAATTGTGATCTTAATTGATCAATATCTTGTTGATTGAAACCCTGGTTTAATAATCTATCGAAACCAATCACTTGTGGTTGAGTTGTTTGTTTGACTTCGGCATTATCTAATTCATTTTCTTCATTCAATTGTTTAATTGTCAATGTCTCTCCGATCACACAGTGTACGTAACATTTATGATCAGTGAATTTTAAATCAGTGAATTTAAACTTGTCATTGATTACTCGTCCATTATAAATTAACTTCAATCTTTTATTAGATGCATAATCGATTTTCTCTCTGATGGTTTTCTTGATGTTTCCAAGATGAAATGAATTGTCAGTTACTTCAAGATCTCTGATTTGTTCTCCTTTGTTGGAGTCAATGAATCTGACAATAATTGTATCCATGATAAATGATCGTGAGAAAATGAGAGTGAGGACTTAGGGGTGGAGATATTTGTATTTACATATTTGGGATAATATACATCGGAGACCATGCCAGCATGGATGTTGATTGTCCTTGGAATTGTATGATTGACTACTCTTTTTCTAGGATCAGTTGGTTATAGTTCTAGTGTGTGGTCAGATGAGGCAATCTTCTTACCTAGGTGAGTAGTTGACTAATTGTTGACTAATTGGGTATTTATCAATAAATGCCTAACTCAACGTCTCAAGGTTGATGAAGCAAATGAACGTTGTCATATATACCAAGATCCCCCCTTAACCTCTGAACTTCTTCAAAAGGGTTTCATTCTCTTTGATCAAATTGTTTTTACTGATTTCATTATTCGTGGTAGAATCCTCTATCAACTTATTCAAATAATTCACATAGATCAAGTATATCAACAAATTACTTGAATCATTCTTTATGGTCAACTTTGTCTTCTTTTGAATGACTTTCTTGAACTTGGTTTGGTTCATGATGTAAACAAAGTGAAAGTTTCTGTGTCTCACTTTTTTCACGTGATGAGTAATAAGGAGTAAGGTTTAAAGTAAGGTTTGAGTTGAGTATGGAAGAGGTTAGATATAACAGCATGATTCTTATGGTCAAATCTATTCAATAAGCTTAGAAAGAATTCCACAAAGAAAGTATTTACTCTACAATTCAGAGCATTTAACAAAAAAATAAAGAACAATTGTTCTTTATTGCAAACGGCTGAACAAACCGAAGTCCCTGTGCTTCAAACGAACCCAGTTCTTGCTCTACTTTAACTGTCTAAGCCTCCTATTACATACACCAATTGAATTTGTAATGTATTCCCACCTATCGGTGTGTTTAATAAAATACCGTGATTTATAATACCACCTATCGGTGTAACACATAAAATACCTTGATTAATAACATCACCACATAATCCCCTTACTCATCCTGCAGATCCCCACCACACTTTCAAATCTCTTCCACTATGGCATTTTCGGCGTTTGAGCCTTAAGTAAGCGAATGGCTGCGAAAATGCTTTTGATTAGAAATAGAACCGGTGATCACGTCAGTTTTCCGCCCGCATTACAAATTTGAGTTTTACGATTTCTAATAGAATCTTAGAGGGAAGAATATAAATTGAATGGGTTATACCAGTTAAACACTATCAATTAAAAAGAATAGTTTACATTAAATACAAATAAAATGGTTTCAATTGCAATTTTCGGTTCAGGTGGTCAAGTTGGTCCATCAATCATCAAATCTGTCTCAGGTCCAATTTTTGGCTCAAAATTCTCATCCATCAAAGTTATCACTACTAAAGATAGATCAGCTGAATCAACTGATAAAGTTAAATATATCAAATCTGATCTTGATGCATCTTTAGCTGATGAATTAAAAGGTACTGATGTTATCATTTCAGTATTACCAGCCAAACCAGAAATCTTAACAAAATTAGAACCAATCATTGAAGCTGTCAAACCTCAATTTTATATTCCAAGTGAATTTGGTAATGAAAACAAAAAAGTCCCAGCTGATATTTTGTCACCAATCTTAAAAGCTAAAATCGATCACAATGCACGTTTAGAAGCTAAAGGAATTAGAGTAGTTACTGTCAGTACCTCATTTTTCAGAATTCCTCCAATTTTCTTATATGCTTTAACTGATACTATTGGTATTTTCCAAAAAGATGGTGTTGTTAAAGTTGTTGGAGATTATGATTCAAAAGTTGTTGATTTCTCAACTGCTGATGATATTGGTAATGCCATTGCTTCAATTGCTTCAACTGAACCTTCTAAAGTTTTGAATCATTACAGAGTTAAATCAGGAAGAATTCCATTGAAAGAAGTTGTTGCTAAAATTGAAGCTGAACAAGGTAAGAAATATGAAATCAAACAAGTTAAACTTGAAGATGAAGTTGCTGAATTAAAGAAAGATCTTTACAATTTCCTCCAAGCTTTATTTGTTTATTACAGTTTGGGTGAAGGTAAAGGTATTGTTTTTTCTGCCGATGAAAATGAAGTAGTTAATCCAGGTCAATCTTTATGGAAATATTCTTCTTGGTAGTTTATAGGAATGTATAAGTTTTAGATGTGGCTCTTGTAAAAATCACAATTATCTCTAAAAAATCATTAAAAAATCATTAAAAAATCATTAAAATATCTTTAAAAATTATTTCTCTAAATGATGACTGCTCAGAGTCAGTTTGACAAGAACCTCCATTAAATGATATCCACACTGGTGGATTCATATCTGTGGATCAATACAGCACCTCTTAGATCCGATCTCAATGTTGCAAATTTTCTGAGAAAGAGATGGCTACTATAGCAGTTTTAGGTTATTCTGGGGTATTAGGACAACCCGTTTTGAAGTCATTGACTAGTGGGATATTCAATGTTTCGTATCCAATTAAAGTTGTTACCTCCAAAGAGATCACAAATAATGACAAAGTACAGTTTATTCAAGGTTCAATTGACGAAAGTCTAGTAGAGAAATTGCAAGGAATTGATGTTTTGATTTCCTTATTGCCAGGTCAAGAGGAACTCTTGAAGAAGTTGGAACCCTTGATAATTTCTATCAATCCTAAGATTTATATTCCCAGTGAGTTTGGCAATGATCTTGACGTTATAGATGAGAGATTGTTACTTCCTCCGTTGGTATACAAAAATGATCATAATAAAAGACTCGAAAGTAGAGGGATCAAAGTAGTGAAGATTTATACCGGATTCTTCAGGTTTCCACCGATATTTTTACACAAATTCACAGATATAATTGGTATCTCCCAAAAAACACATGAAGTTAAAGTGGTGGGAGATTACGAATCAATAGTGGTGGATTATTGTACTCTTGAGGATATTGCCAATAGTGTGGCTGCAATTGCCACCACAGATCCCACTAAAGTCCTTTCAAGATATAGAATCAACTCAAATAGAATTCCATTGAAGGATATAGTAACTCAATTGGAAGCTGAGCAGAACACCAAATACAATATAATCAGTACAACAGTTGATGAACAATTTAAAGCTGTCCAAAAAGATCCTAGTTTTATAAATATCATTTTATGCTGTTTTTTTCAAGGATCCGGTCATGGATTGGTATTCGAACAGAATGAAAACGATATCATCAATCCCAATTCATCTTTATGGAATTGGAACTCCAAATAAGTAAATATACATGTAAACGGAAGCGGTGCTATTTTGAGATGTCATTCCTTCGCGATCCCTAAAATTTCCAACCAAGTAAATTTCCCAGTGTAGTGAAAAATGTCCAAAGAATTAGATAAGATTAACGAGTCAATGAAAAATGATGATATGGAGCAAACCAATTTGAGATATGCTGCATATGCCAATAGATTTAGAACTATTTTATTAGCTTCTCATAGATATGTGGCTTATACTTCAGATATTGGTGAAAGTTTCAGACCCGTTGCTCATCCATATTTAGTATCTTTTGGTTATGCTGTTTCTTGGATGTATATATTGGGAGATGTTGGATATGCCAGTTGGAAAGTCAAATTGAGATCAGAAGGTAAATATGTTGAAGGATTAAAACCTTGGCAAACTATTCCTGAATCTAATCCTATCGCCAAAGAAGCTTTTGAAGCATCCAGTAATAGTATCGTAGATAAAGATTGGAGATTATCAGCTATTAAGAGAGGTATCTTTCAAAGTATTGCTTCAATGGGATTACCAGCTTTCACAATTCATAGTGCTGTTAGATATTCATCATTATTATTCACTAATGCTCCAAAGAGTTTAAAAACTTATGGACCAGTTGGTATAGGTTTGAGTATTGTTCCATTATTACCTTATGTTTTCGATGAGCCTGTTGAACAAGCTGTTGATTATGTTTTCGAAAAGGGTGAAGAATTTTATAAGAAATCATTATCATAAATATACATGTATAGAGTCTTTTATTGAGGTCTGGAATAATTTAAGGTACCACATTTTTTACAAGTTCTTGCTTCCATATCACCATCGAATGCTACAATAGCTTCTTTGACTTGAGTTCCTAAATCATAACAATAAAATTCAACTTCATGAATTTGTTCTCTACATTTCATACAGTACCATCTTAACTTATCATTCATATCTTTTGGTCTATCTTGTTCGACTACCAACCCTATAGTATTTTCAAATCTTGTTGGATTATGAGGAGTATTTGGAGGTAATAAGAAAGATTCTCCTTCTTTGATGAAAATATCTCTGAATTTTCCATCATCTACAACTTTTAAGCACATAGTTCCTTTAAATTGATAAAAGTATTCAGGTGTTTGATTAATATGATAATCAGTTCTAGCATTAGGACCTCCAACTATCATAATTGAGAATCCACCACGATGGACAAGATAATTATTTACAGGTGGTTGAAGTAAGTGTTCATTGTTTTTGATCCAATTTTGGAGATCAAGTGGTTCAGGTAACATTTGAGATTTTTCACTGACTAATGCGGGATGGGGAGATTATATAGATAAAATTGTGCGATCGTTTATAACCTAACCACCTGATGGATTTTAGAGATGACAAAAGAGAAGGTTAAACGGGGGTATCGAATTAAATAA
Source organism: Yamadazyma songkhlaensis (assembly GCA_030570975.1). NCBI lineage: Eukaryota > Fungi > Ascomycota > Pichiomycetes > Serinales > Debaryomycetaceae > Yamadazyma > Yamadazyma songkhlaensis. The sequence goes on along the minus strand of JAJLWX010000001.1, from coordinate 1,136,310 downwards.
TCAATTTTAATGTTCCAAAATTGATAAACTTCCAGTAACAACGACATTTTCTAAAATTGAACCATTTGGAATATCAATTTTATCACCTTCATTACAAACAATAATGACAGTACCTTTTAATTGAACATTTTTACCTAAATTGACATTACCGGTAATAGTTAAATGATCTAATTCTAAGATTTTTGGCATATGAGGAATTCTTGATTGGAAATTAGAAACTTTTTTGAAATGAGAACCTAATTTGATTAATGGATTAGCAAATCCTTCTCTACCAGGATCTAATTTTAATGCACCATGTTCTAAGTAGAATAAATCAGATTTAACTAACAATAAATCACTACAAGTTTTAACAGGTAAGAATCTAGATCTTGGAACAACAATACCATGAGCATTATTGAAATATCTAATTGAAGCACCAACAGCAGTTTCTAATTGTAAAACATTAATATCACTTGAACCTGATGAAATAGATTTTTGATTTGGAATAATTTCTGATTGAATACCATTATTTTCAACTAATCTCTTGATAGCTTTCAAGTTAATCCATAAATTGTTGGTGTTGAAGTTTTTGAATTTTTTGATAGATTTGAAATCTTCAACATGTTCTTTTGGAACTTGAGCGATTTCTAATAATCTGACTTGACCATCGTAGTTGATTAAAGTACCACCTTTAACATCAGCTCTAGTTTTATCAGTTAATTCCATAATAAATTCAGCATTAGTTTCAATCATATGGTTTAAGATTTTTGGATCAACAGTAGCACCCAAGTTATCACCATTAGAAACGAATAAGATTTCTTTACCTTGATTAAGTAAGTAATCTAATTCACCTGAACTAACTAAACTTTCAAATAAATCACCATGACCTGGTGGGTACCAACTTTCACTTTTATCTTCAAAATCTGATGGAACTGGTAATAAACTATCTTTCAAAATTCTTGGGAATCTTGATTGATTGAAAGTTCTAACTCTAATTCTGTGACCTTGATATTTTTTGATGATTTTAGCAGTATCAGCATCAGTATTGAAAGAGTTCATTAATAATAAAGGAACATCAGTATCATAATTTCTGTTTAAATGTTCAATTTGTCTAACAGTTAAATCTAAGAAAGTGTTACCATCTCTAACTTCAATGACTGATTTTGGACCAACACAACCCATGGAAGTACCTAAACCACCATTTAATTTCAACACAGCTAATTTATCTAAGTTAGAAGCATCATCATTAACTAAATTTTGGAAATTGACAACTTCATCTTTATTGGGAGATTTAATTTTATCCCAGTCTAATTGAGTTCCACTAACTTTATCAGTTAAATATCTTCTAAACAAAGCAAAGAATGAATCCATTTCATTTTCAAATTTTCTTTGGGCTTCAGCATCTGAAACACTATCGACTAAATTGTTCAATGCATTTCTCATTTGTGATGCAGCAACGTTGGTTGCAGTGTTATCGAAAGCCTATATTATGTTAGTAAATGAGCTCAATGAGTTGTGGGAGGTATGGTCCATGGAAAATGGTTGTTAAAACTTTTAAAACATCTGAATTGATGGATATTAATCGATATAATCGAGGCATTGATCTGTATCGATAAATCACAAAACAATAAAGTGATGAAATTTCAACGGGTGAAACTGGGAAAAATCCACCTAAATTCACCCCAATGATCTAATCAACCATACAACTACACTATCTATTAATACATACATAAGCTGATTGGGATTTGGTATGTTTCTTTGGAGTTAAGTTTGACATAATGGATTAATTTCGAAATTTTGCGGTGTGGGAATCAAATCCTCAACAAACGGAGAGTGTTTCTACCGAAAACACAACTACACGAAAACATCAAATTTCAATTAGTTCTAGATTGGGCTTTGCAATGGTGTGACATGAAACGTTCTTGCAATGAACACACAAGAGAAGAGAGTATCAAAATATTTTAATTCCCAATAAAATACTGATAATGAATTATGACAGTTTTACAAAATATGGGGAAATTTGCTGAGGACCCCAACGATTTGCAGACATCATCTGAGGGAAGGGGAATGCACCATACAGGCAAAATGGTTGATTAAATTTAGAGACTTTAGAAAGAGGGACGACATTAAAAATAAAGTATATTCAACTTTTCGAAAGAACAAAACACCGATGCAAGATTATAAAAAGAAAATGATATGAAAATAAAAAATAACCTATAATAATAAGAAACCTAAAGCGGCTAATCCACCAACGGCACCAATTCTGGAACCACCGTTAACGAAAGTGGAGATTGGAGCAATGGTTGATGATTGTTCAGCTGAAGTAGCAACAGTGGTTGGAGCTTCAGTGGTAACTGGAGCTGGTGATTCGGTAACTAAACATTCACCGGTGACGGTTAAAGTGGTAGCACTTTCAACAGTGACAACATGTGGAGCACATTTGTTATCAGAACAAGTAGTAATGGTAACAGTGGTGTGTTCTGGACAATAAGTAGTGTAATCAGTGACGGTGTATTGAGTAGTGACAGTAGTGTTACCGTATGGAGCAGTTGGAACAGCTGATGATGATGGAGCAGCTGATGATGAAGTTTCACCACCGACAACTTTCAATTTGATATCAACACATTCGTCATTTTGTTTAGAAGTGACAACAGCGTATGAATCTTGAGAATAGTTGTATGGATCATTGACATTCTTACAAGCGAAGAAATCAGTTTGTCCATCAATTTTAGCATAACCTGATGAAATATCAACGGTAGATGGTTCTAAAACACTATTAGCTAAGAAATCACCAGATTTTGAAACTCTGTAAGTTAATGAACCAGCTTGGGAAGATAATTGGTTATCAGCATAAGTTAAATCTTCACCATTAGCAGTGGTACCAACGAGGAAATAGTTAATACCAGCACCTTCATGGATTGATGAAATACCTTTACCTGAAACTTCAGCGTTGGATGATTCAGTAACTAAAGTTAAAGCTGAAGCGATGGATAATAATGTTAAGTAAGCGAAAGATCTCATTTCTCTAATTTGTTATTTGTTAAACTGTACTAAAACTGTTAATTAATGATATGATAATGGGAATTATCTTCTCCTTTTATATTGCATCCTGGCTTAATTTTAGCCATACATTCAATTTTTTATTTACGAATCTTTAATTACATTTCCTATTTTTAGCAGCCTTTTTTTTTTTTTGCAGTCACTCACGTCATTTTTCCCTCACTTTTTTGTTGCAAAATATCTCGAAATTTCCATGTTACATCCATTTTAGCAATTATATCTGAACACTATTACCTAATTAAGATAATAGCCCTTTGTTGTGTGTACGAGGGTTAAACAATGTTATTTTCGAAATTGAAACTTGCTGAAAATAGATTTACAAAGTTTTAAATAATTCCCAAGAGTTCCTAACAAAACTACCTCTTCGAGACAATAAGTAACCAATTTGGTTGGGACAAGCTTTTTCAATAGATAATGCCGATGGATATTTTTTAATAGAATGCCAATAGATGCCAATAGCAAGAGTTCGTTGTTGTTGTTCCACTTTTCTAAATGTTTAATGTCGTATTGAGGAATAGTTCCAAAAAAAGAAATGAGCCGTTTAGGTTCTGTAGGTACAGAATATCATGTACTCTGAAGGTAAATAGTGTTACATCTGTAGTTGTTACTTGCATTAATGCCGCAAATATATCAGGTACAAAAGTTATTTATAGAAAATCTGAAGATAATTTTGTAAACTGGGGTAATAGTTCAGTAACGTCCGAGACAGTTAGGGAAATTGAGCACGCATCTTCGAAAATTGGCCGAGAATAAATTAATGAACGGAGGCTTTTAACCTATTAAGGTATGATTTGAGAGACTTTTGGATTTGCTCGGGATTCCAAAGCAATTCAAGCAAAATAGGTTGTTGCCAAAATAGTATTTCCACCAGTAAGAAACTTTAAATTTCAAACTTTATAATAACACAACACGCGGGACTCAATTAAGGTTTTGTTCAGATATCCATAACACTTTTCCAGATTAAAGTTTAACCTAAGAATAGTAACTCATCAGTGTAATAATTTAGCACATTGGCGGCATATTTACATCATACTGCATAGAATATCACGCAATGCGCTTTCTATCAGTGCGGTTTTCCGTATTAACTCTTTAATGATATGGAACGTGTGGTGATGTCATGACTCGAAGAATAGAGAAGGTTTAACGTAATGTATACATGAAGATATAGTCTCTAATTATAACCGATCAGGGGTACAAAAAGTCTTGGAAATTTGTTGGGTCTATAAATCCTCATCATCAAAATCATCGAAGAAGAATCTTTGTTTGTTGGTGTTACCTATTTCACAAATTTCTTTCACTTCTTCCTCGGTCAATTCGAAATCTAATGTCAATGATTGTTTGATTCTATCTTCATTACTTGAAGTTGTGACTGGTAAAACATCCATTTGTAAAACCCATTTTAATAAGATCTGATTTTCAGTTTTACCATACTTTTCAACTAATTTGGTAACACAAGCAGATAACTTTTCATCTTTGAATTTGAACAACGAACAAAGTGGATTATATCCTTCCACAAGAATGTCATTGTCATGGCAGTATTGAAGAATGTTCTTGGACTGGTTTTGTAAATTAGGATGGAATTCAATTTGATTAATAACTGGTTTAACAGTTTCATGTAAATCACTAACTAATTTCAAATGTTTAGCACTAAAGTTGGAACCTCCAATATATCTGATTTTCCCAGTGTTATATAATTCAAGCAATTCTTGCCATAATGAAGTTAAGGTATAATTATAATCTTCATCAATGAATGGGGAGTGAATCAAGAAAGCATCCACATAATCAGTTCCTAACTCTTCTAACATTTGATTGAATGCTAAAGTAATAGTTTCAGGAGCTCTTCTTCCCTTGATTGTAAAAGCAGCATACTTTGTGGTAATCCATAAATCTTCCCTTGGTACACCACTTTCTTTAACAGCTTTCCCAACTTCCGGGCAAGTAGTATAAGTATCAGCAGTATCAATATGATTATATCCACATTTAATACTCAATTTAAGTTGATCAATGATTGGCTGGAAATATTTATCATCAGTAGCTTTTTTGGCCCATTGCCATTTTGTCCCTGTACCTGTCCCAATTGTGATGGGTTTACCAGATTTGGTCAAGAATTGTTTCATTCTAAGTTCTATGAAAAAAGAATGTTCCGCTTTCGTTAATTTCCGCGATCCTACATCATGTGATGTAACCTTCAGCGCTGGATATCTCCGTTAGGCCACCGAAAAAACTTCGGGCCATTCCAGGGTAGTTACCCTGATCCAAAAATTGATTATCGAATTTTATCTCTTCCCCGTACCTTCCCCTAAACCAGGCTTTAATAAGGAACCTTCTATTGCATGATGAACATTTTTATTTTATATTATTTAATCAGTTGATAAGTGGTGTTAATAATATACTCTCTTTACTCCAAAACCTCCACATTTTAATATTATCATGGAATTCCCCGATAAAGTTTTCACCTGCAAAAAAATAAGAAAAACCAAGAAATTTATTCGGTTTGATCCATTTTTATTGGGAGAATACCAGTTATCTTACAGATCGACATAGATAGTCTAAACAGCGAACTAGAGGTTAAAATCTTATCGTACCAACGATCGATTAAAATAATTGGTTTACAGATTCGGGAGAATGATCGTTGGACCTGATACCTTTATCTTCATTTTTTTGCAGTCATTGATTAAAGACTGTAAGATTATATGAACCATGAAACAGATCAAATCAAATCATCATATGTTGTTATCTTCGTTATCTCTTAATCTTTATTTTCCCATAAGCTTAAATTCAGGGCAGTGGATTTGTGAAAAATAAAATCTAAGGAGATGTCCTTCAGTATGCAAATTTGATAAGGCAAAGAAATTTCTTGTCAAAATGAGAAATTCCTTAAAGGTATAAAAGAAAATGAATATCTCTACAATTATCTATCAATTGATCCAACAGATTAACAGTAACACTACTTATCTATAATGGTTAACGTTAACGTTCAAGGAACTTTAAAAAGATGGGGTAAGAAATGGACCACCAGAGAAGGATTATTAGGTGATTACGATTATGGATACTTATTCATCCCTCAATTACCATTTACTAAGAAAACCCCAAAGACTCAACCATTCTTTGGTTTAAATGATAAAATGCCGGTAATTTTAGGTTTATTATTAGGTTTCCAACATGCTTTGGCCATGTTGGCAGGTGTGGTTACCCCACCAATTATGATTTCTGCTGCTGCAAATTTAGATGCTGATACTCAAAATTATCTTGTTTCAACTTCTTTAATTGTTACAGGTATTTTATCATCAGTTCAAATCACTAGATTCCATATTTATGGTACTAAATATCATATTGGTACTGGTTTATTATCCGTTGTTGGTACATCTTTCGCTACTATTAATATTGTTTCTCAAGGGTTCCCATTAATGTATGAAAATGGTGTTTGTGAAATTATCGATGGGGTTAAACAACCTTGTCCTGATGGATATGGTAAAATTTTAGGTACTGCCATGGTTTGTTGTTTAATTGAAGTTTTATTATCTTTTACTCCTGCTAAAATTTTACAAAAAGTTTTCCCAAGTATTATCACTGGTTCAGTTGTCTTACTTATTGGTGCTCATTTAGTTCATTCAGGTGCTAATGATTGGTTAGGTGGAAGTTACTGTGCTCATGGTACTTGTGCTTCTAATCATGGAACTACTGCTCCTTGGGGTTCTGCACAATTCATTGGTTTAGGTTTCACTGTTTTCACAAGTATCGTCTTCTTTGAAAGATTCGGTTCTCCAATTATGAAATCTTGTGCTGTTATTTTAGGTTTATTAATGGGTTGTATTGTTGGTGCTGCCACTGGTTACTTTACTCCAACTCAAATTGAAAATGCTAAAGCTGTTTCATTCGTTTGGGTTAAAACTTTCAAATTAGGTTTCTATGCTCCAGTTGTTTTACCATTCATTATGGTTTATATTGTTTTAATGATGGAAGCTATTGGTGATATTACTGCTACTGCTGATTTATCAAAAGTTGATTTGGAAAGTGAAGAATTCGAATCAAGAGTTCAAGGTGGTGTTTTAGCTGATGGTTTATTCGGTGTCTTTGCTGGTTTAATGACTATGACTCCTTATTCAACTTTCGCTCAAAATAACGGGGTTATCAGTATTACCAAATGTGCTTCAAGAAGAGTTGGTTATTATAACAGTGCCATTTTAATTATCATGGGTGTTTTCGCTAAACTTTCAGGTGTCATCTTAAGTATTCATAAATCAGTTCTTGGTGGTATGACTTCTTTCTTATTTGCTTCTGTTGCTGCTTCAGGTATGAAAATTATTAGTGAATCTGATTTATCTAGAAGAAATAGATTTATCTTAACTTGTATTTTCGTTATTGGTTTACCACCAATTTTAATGGAATCTTGGTTCAGTAACGTTTTCACTTATGACGGTAGTAACACTGGTTTAAAATCATTCTTCCAAGCCTTAACTTTAGTTGCTAACAGTGGTTTCGCCATTGGTGGTTTTGTTGGTTTAGTTGTCAATTTGATTTTACCAGATATCGAAGATGAAGTTGAAGAAATCGATGAAGTTATTGTAAGTAATCAAGTTAACAGTAGTTCAAGTGCTGAACAACAATACGTACACAAGGAAATGGAAAAGGGCATGAGCTCTGATTAATTTTAGTTCAATCTATGAGTTTAATATATGTGATGGTTTAATTCTACCTCTATTACTAAGTCTTACTAAGGCTAATCGCTTAAATTTACGATACTTTCAATGGAAAAGTAGTTACAAGACCGATTGGTTAACAATTGATTTCCAAGATTTTGATGCATAAACCGATAAGTCCGGCCAATCAATGAAAAGACGAAATAATAAATGAAACTACTTGATAAAGGCTTGGAATCAACTTATTTAAAAACCTAATATATCCAAGCCTATAATTTTAGTCATTCAAGCAATCTTAACTTGTTTTCAAAAGTTATTTGCTTATCAAACCCTGACACACGTAATTGATTGCGAACAAACAATTTGCTCATCCAATTGAGTGAATAAAAATCGTAAACCGTCACAAATTGAGATTTCGGGAGAAGATCCGAAGCATCATTTATATCGAGATTTTTCCCAATACCCCGATTTTTTGTGTCATTTTTACATTTAAAAGATCAGATACCCGAGAGATTTACCTTCCACTCCTTCCATTTACTTATAAAAGTCATAAAACTCGTGGAAGTTCAGATTTTAGAGCTGTCAAGACTATTTCGTACTTAAAAAACTTTAGTTAGTAACTTATATTTTCTTGTCACGATCTACAAAGGGGAGAATCTTATTACTCCGACCACAAAAAATAATCCTGCTCATTAACGTGGTGGATTTATTAGCAACATAAGAGTTCCCGTGACTTCACTTTAACATTTAGCACTGCCAAGGCCAAGACTATGATTAACGGTATGTCAAGAAGTTCAAGTAAAAAATCTTCTAAATCTACCATGGACGAAGAATCAATATTTTCACAACGTTCCAGTGTTTCGTTATCATCCACACCTACATCGTTAGCATCTTCCTTATCTTTAAATAAAAGATCTCAACAGTCCAATGATTTACCCCACTATTCAGAATCGCAAGAATCATTACCTAATTATGTCCCATCCATGGAACTTTTTGGTTTAGCATTAGTGAAAACAGAATTCTTAACTCCATATAAATTAAATCCCAGGAGATCATGGCAACCTATGTTAATAGAACAGAATTCTAATCAGTTAATTCTTTATAAGATAAACTTACCTACCGCGTTAAAAAATATCATAACGAGTTTATTTAAGTATTGCAACAAGGTTGATTTAGAAAATGGGTTGAAAGATAAAATAGAGAACATGAAAATGTCTAGAGATTTAAGTAATTTGAAGAAGGTTTACGATGAAATCAAAGACAATCAATTACTTTTTGAACCTATATCTAAAAGAGCCACATTCAATAAATTGTTAACTAAATATAAAGGCGAGATACATCAATTGTACACATTAAATAGGATGAAAATCGGTAAAGCTCCAGTAATGGACGAATCAAACAACACCCTTACCAATGTGAAATATCAAAACATTTTAAGACTCCGAGTAGAATTGAATCAATTATGTATACAATTTTGGTCTTTTAATGCTATGGTTGAATGGTATTGGCATTTAAATGTGGGTAAAGATTTATGTGGCGAATTTGATGAAATGCCTAAACTCAAAAGCATACCCAGAAACCTTCAACACGTCCTTAATACTGAAACTAATGGTAAAACAGTGGACAGTAAATTAATCATAGGTGATTCAGAATTCTTTATTAAAGTCAATAATGATAGGCTTTTCATCGATGGATGTTTACCAGAATTGAATTCTTATGATAAATGGAGTCATACCATAGTTTCCAATTACCGGAATTTACCATTGAATGAAATTGATGATAACCTCTTCGTGAACTTCAATAAAGTATCGCATATTCTCAATACCACAGGTGGCAGTTGTAGATATTTCGCTATACAACAAGAGGGTTTAGTTTCAGTCAGTGAATGTAATGTATAACATAACGATCTATCAATATATGCAATAACATCACATAGTATTCTCTAACATGTATTTTTATATAGTACATTCTTATATAATAGCCTAGTACAATTTTTTTCATTATATTTACAATTTTTTCATTTTTTCTAATACAACACAAACGAGTCAAGTAACCAGTTATCTTGAAACTTCTAATCTACATTCAAAGTTAATCCCCAAACCTTTATTTATTCATTAATGGAATCATCTACATCATCCATCATTCCAAAGTAATTTTCGTGTTCTTTACTGAATTCTTGTTGAAAGTTTTGTTCAGTATATCCTTTGATAACATAATTTTCAGCTTCATCACTTGGACTTAATCTTATTGATTGTGGAGTTTGAGGTAATTCATATTCATTTTGATACTCAATATCATAATCCATATCATTGGAATTGTTATTCAAAGAATTCATTGAACTCATGGTAGTCAAGTTCTTACCGAATTGATTTTGTTGTGGTATTTGATTGTTATATGGTAAAGGTAAGTTAGTGAAATCATAATCACTGAAATTCATATCTTCGAATTTTGTTATAGTTTCACCATTGGATTCATATTGTCTGATTGATCCCCAAGGTGTGATTTTGATGATACCTCCATTAGGGTGATTATATATTGGCCAATCATTATTTTCTAAAGATAATTTCTGAGTTATTTCATCAATATTCTTCTTTTTAAGCTCTTCTGATGTATCTAAGTTTCTCTTACTCATTTTTTTTTTGGTTTTTTGATAATTTTTATTTGAATTTTCTATTCTGACGACTCGACTTTCAAATACAGTAGTTCCACAAGTTAATGTAAACAAAATTTGAAGGTGACTAACTCAAGTTAAGTGAATGATAATGAGTTATAAAAAATTTGAAAATTTCGCATTCAGGTAGCTTAACAAAAGAAATTATGGCTGGTTAACGCGCTTCAAAGTACTTAAAAAGAGCTTCATTATTTTGCGAGAAACGAAAGGTGTCGAGGGGTTTATATTCTATTGGACTATATGACTTGGCATTGTTAGTGACTTTAAAACGTGTAAGTGACGTTAAAAAGTATATTTGGATCCATCACCTGCATTGTAAAATCCACCAGATATAAGACCCTTGTTATCGATCAATTTTAATATATTCTTTACTCCTTCATCGGCATTCTTGAACATTTGAGGATAAATTTCGGCAATTTCTTCAGTCATTGGAGTTCTTAAAGCTCCTGGATGTACGGCAATTGCTAATGATGAAGCTTCAATAGGATTTTCACTCGTTGAATTCTCTGCTGCAATTTGTTTGACCAAATAATTGATAGCTATTTTAGAAACTCCATAAGCACTAGAACCTTGCTTAGTAGAGTCAATAATCCCGGGATCAGCTGCCATTGAAGAAATAGCAATAAACTTTTTTCTATTTTCCCCTTTGTATAAATAAGGTTGAATATACTTATAAACCTTAAAGCATCCCATGGTATTGATTTTGAATAATGTTTCAAAATCTTCAGCAGTACTAGCAATTAAAGGGTGCAAGAGCTTTTCGGTAATAATACCAGCGTTATGAATAACCACATCAACGGTATCAATAACCTTGAAAGCTTTTTCAAACTCTTCTTCATCATCTCCCATATCAATTTCAATTAATTGAAGGTTCTTAGTGTTCAATTGATCTAAAGCTGATCTATCGTCAGTTTTTCTAACAGTACCGTAGACAAAATTGTTTTTTGTCAATTCTTTAACTAAACTCAAGCCAATTCCTTGACTAACACCAGTGATCAAATAACTAACCATTGTTAATGAATCATTACTGAAGTGTTACATATTTATATAGTCTGGGGTATCGAGATAAACGATCCAAACGACCACTTCTATGCGATCTGCGTTAAACGATCAATATGCATACCTGCTCGTTTTGAAATAAATCCGTATATACGACATCGTATAGATCGTTTATAAAAGTGTTTGAGTTATGTAGGGTGCATATAAAATAGATAGCGGAAAAGGGGTTGTTCACCTCGGAGTTAGTCAAATAGGACAGAGATTCTCATTGATTACTGGAATCATTCCGTCAAAAGTCAATTCTGTTAGATTTTTTTGGATCACAATGGAATATTGTGACTCCTGGTGTTGGAGGCGACGTAGACAAGGATATGACGTCAAAAATAGTATCACCAGCAGATTAATAGGCATCTTCACTGAATTAGGGAAGTGAACTTGTCACACTACCAGAGGTGGAAGTTGAGCCAGGTCGGCGATACTCACACCTTGAATAAGCAATCACAATTATCAGGTTAGATGTCAGAAACCAGTTGAAGATGCAAGTTCCAAGATGCTTCCATCATCACAACAGTTCCTGGATTCGAGGTCCGCTAGGAGTCACAAAAGTTTTTGGTTAGAACGTTTCCTGCTTCCACCTTCTAGCCAAAACTGGGATAATGAGCCATTAGTATGAAATGTTTGTTGTAATAACGAATGGCATTTGAAAAATCAATCTATCAGGAGGTCTAATCCATCATTAGATCTCACTGTTGACTGAAGTCCAAGTAATTGCTACTCTCCCGGATCCACAACTAGCCTTCCACTCTTCCCCTTTGATCAATATTCAAGATCTCTCCATCATCAGTATCGGAAAAGAGACTTTTTGACATCCTTGAATTCTGACATGGCTGTCAATGCAACCCCTAAATTGTAAGCTAGCTGGGTGGCAAAATGGCTTATGTGAGGGGTGTTGATTGCTTACAAAGATCTTACGAGATGTGTTTGACATTTCCTCCAATTCGTATTAGATTCTTACAATTAAGGATCTATGAATCGGCCGAATTACTAATTTTTTCTGGCTACCCGGTTATCCTTCTGCGGCTGACGATTAGAAATCCAGATTATTCATCATTTTGTCCGCGCTCATAATATTTTTATTGTGACAACTCCGATAACAGATGAAGATGTTAGTAAGACTCCCAAAAGATGAAAAACTATAAAAGATGGTGATTTAATCTTTTAAGAATCATTAGTTGTTTATTTAATAACTTAAAAACATTCAAACTTCAAAAACATTCAAAACTTACAAACAAACTTTAACAAAATGGCTGCTTATTTAATTACTGGTGCTAACAGAGGAATCGGTTTAGCTATCCTTGAACAATTGTCCAAGGATGAAAAGAACGTAATTATTGCAAGTGTTAGAACTCAAGCTACCGCTGATAAATTACAAAAACAATATCCAAAAGTTAAAACCATTGTCATTGATATGGCTGATTCTTATGCTAAATTTGAAGCTGCTTTTAAAGCTATTGATCAATTCAGTCCAACTGGTATTGATTATCTTTTTGCCAACGCTGGTGTTTTAGGTGAAGATCCATTATACAGTTCAACTCTTTATGATACTGAACAATATTTAGATGTTTTAAATATTAATGTTGGTGGTGTTGCTAAAACTTATAAAGCTGCTTACCCATACTTATTCAAGAAAGACAACGGTGTTACCAAAAGATTTATCATCACTTCAAGTATTGCTGGTACTACTGGTGGATTTGTTTTAGGTGGTAATGCTTATGGTGCTTCAAAAGCTGCTGTTAACCATCTTGGTAAACAAATTGCTGAAGAAAACAAAGGTAGTGACAATGAATTAGTTAAGAACTCAATTACTATCTTACAACATCCTGGTTTTGTTTTATCAGACATGGGTGCTGATGTTGCTGCTAAAGTTGGTACTGATGGATTTATTTCCACTGAGGAAAGTGCCAGTAAAATGCTTCACCTTGCTGAAACTTTCACCGTTGCTCAAACTGGTGGCTTTTTTAATGAAAACGGTGAAACCATTCTTTTTTAGATTTTAAATTTACGTTGTTTCACTATTCACGTCTCCCTATATCTCTTTCTCCTCAAAATGTTTCCTCCAAATTGGCTACTAAGAAATGATCGCCTCTCACTCCTACTCCCTTCACGGTCTTTTAAATTTGACGGCTAAAGAATGATCGTGTGACCAAATCATGTTTACTGGCGGTGATTTTCTAGGAATCGGAAAATCGTGAAGCAGTTTCTTTGGGAATCCCAATAACTGAGTTTGAAACCCGTTACCCCATTAGAGGAAAGAGAATAATAAGTACAAAACAAAAACAATACATTCTCTATCTATCTCCTCCCCTTAGCAAAATGGTTATGAAAAGCTATCAACAAAACTCGTCTAAATAGGTTGTGAAATTATGGCTCTTTGTTCAGCTTCAACATAATTGTTCTCTTCTCCATACCTTGTCCATGTGTTATAACCCCAATTTTCCTTGGAATTGTAAAACAAACTTCTATCGTACTTCTGTAATGGCCAACCGTTTTTTAACCTTAATGGTAAATCAGGATTGGAAGTAAAGAATCTACCAAATCCAACAATGGTTCTATTGTTCTGAATATCCTTTTTCAAAGCCTTGAACTCTGGAGCATCATATACGTAATTTCCGGATCTAAAAACAATACCTTTCCAAATATCTAAAACAAATTGATTACTGGTATGAACCTCCCCCACGATGTTCGAAGTCCCGTTGACTCTTGGTTCTATAATTGAAAGATAAGCTAACTCTTTCTTATCATTAGCTCTTTTTTGTAACTCGTGTAATAAGTGTCCGAATTGGACATATGGATGAATGTCACCATCAACTCCATGCATACCTTGGAAAGTAGCATAAGGTGAAATTCTTAAAGCAAGTTTAGACAGACCCACAATATCAATTAAACGGTCAATCAATTCAAGGTTAAGTCTACTACGATTTTCAATTGATCCTCCATATTTATCGGTACGTTTGTTGGAACTGGATTGTAAGAAAGTATCTAACAAATAACCATGTGCACCATGAAGTTCAATAATATCGAAACCAGCAGCAACTGCATTCTTTGCAGCAGTAGTAAAATCTTCCATAATAGCTGTTTCAATTTCTTCTTCTGTGACTGATCTCAAACTGGTACCAGCTTTTTTGGCAGCTTCTTCACTTTCCTTACCATCAAAAATAGCAGAAGGGGCTAAAAGATCTAACCCTAATTCTTTCATGTATTCTGGGTCAGCAACTTTCCCTAAAGCCCATAATTGGATTGAAATGAATGAACCATTTTCATGAACCGCATCAGTAATTTTCTTCCATTCTCTAACATGATCTTGATTCCAAATACCAGGTGCATTTCTGAAAACACCCAATCTTGGAGATACCATAACACCCTCAGTAACAAGTAAAGTTCCTGGGGTTGAAGATCTATCTTTATAATATTGAAGGTTCAAATCTGAAGGGGTATGATCATCATTGGCTCTATGTCTGGTAGTTGGTGGAAATGCAACTCTATGTTGCAATTCGATATCACCAACTTTTAAAGGTTGGAATACTTGAGTTTCTCCTAAGCTTGTAATTTGTACTAAATCTGACATTTTTTGGTTTGTTAATACTTTTAAGAGGTCAAACATCGGTTTATATAGATCATGATTGTTATCAGGTTAGTAATCTCAACTGAATCACTCGGGGCAATTGATATTAGTCAGTCTATCAGAGTCCGGAAAAAGAAAGGGTATCATAATGTTATTGGTGGTTTCATCGCCAAGTGTTTAGAGTTATAGCGGAGATTAATTTGTCTCTCGCCCGAAACAGCCGCCCTGCATATCAGACAGCATTTCGGGTAAATAGCATAGTGATATTTGGGAATTGAAGAGCCGACTGGACTATAGCGTTGTGTCTTTGAAGTGATACTAGCATTCCAACAGTGTAATGGTCAGATAGTTTACCGTACAAAAGTTACACTGCCTGATCTAACAAATCGAATTTGAGATCTTTTTTGAGACAGAGTGAAAATGCTGAGTAATTGTGAATCAAGTGCCAGAAATAGGGCAATCCTTTTTCCTTCGGGTAATAATCCTCATTGATTACATACAATTTGTTACGCATCATGTGCAATGCATATGTATTCCGGTTGTGGTGGTAAATCGTTGATTTTGCAACCAATGACAATTGATAACCAATAGTGAAAATCAACGGGTAACTTTAACAAAAATCTTGGTATACACGGATGTCTGTATTTGGATCAGCCCCCGATAATCTCCACTATATCCTTGTCCGTTCTGAAATCCCCAATATCGTGCAAGTTCAAGAACTCAGATACTCTTATGAATAAATGGAAATTAGAACGACCCATCGATTAACACACTACTTGGATAATCACCGGATGTACTGTCCGTTGACTTTTGCCCCACAGTGTCGCAAAAGGTACCGGAAGAGTTTCTTATAGTGACCGGTAGAAATAGAGAAAAGAGATTTCCTATTATCACATGATCTAAATTATAATGTACAAAAAGCTATTAAACAACTTCTCTTCTTTCATCGTATTGTTTAGCTTCATCTAAACTATCAATTTCATCTTCTTTATTAACAGCTTCGACTTTTTCATCTCTATCAATATCAAATTCAGCACCTCTATTTTCAGGACCAAGGAATGTAACAACTAAAACGAAAGCGAAAACAGCTCCCATAAAAATAGCCATGGTCTTTGCATAATCATAATGGCCATCACCTAATGGGAATCTTTCACCAATTGTAGCTTCGATGGTTGATGATGCAGAACTTGCAAGATTACCTAATTGATATGACAACCCAGTAATTAAAGCTCTATATTGTGGAGGAGCTAATTCGGATAAATGAATTGGAATGGTACCCCAAGCACCTTGAACAGCCATTTGTAAGAAGAAAGCACCAGCATTAATACCTGAGTTTCTAACGAAAGCCCATGGATAAATTAAAGCACCTCCTACAACACAACATACCATGATAGATAATCTACGACCAACAAAAGTTGAAAAATGACCAACAAGGAAACCTCCTAAAATAGCACCTAAATTAGCAACCGAATTGGTAACAGTAGATCTATCTTCTTTGAAATCTAATTGAACAGAAAGTAAAGTTGGGTACAAATCTTGAGAACCATGTGACATAAAATTGAAACCAGCCATTAAAATGACACAATAAGAAAACATTAACCAATAAGTTTTTATAGCCTTTTTAGCTGAATCACTAAATTCAAAAAATTTCTTTGGTGGAATACCTTGTTCAGCTCTAAATTGTTCTTCCAATTTCAATTTTTGTTGTTGTAAGATATAACCATCAGTTTCAGGTAACCATAATCTCCAAAGAACAAATAATACTGGAGGTCCAGCACTAAACCAGAAAAGAGATCTCCAACCATAAGGAGAATTATGAACTATAGCTCTTTGGAAGCAAACAACCAATAAATATCCAAAAGCATAACCTTCTTGAAATAAACCAGAAATTGCACCTCTAGCGGCTTTTGGACAGTCATCTAAAGCTGTTGCAGCAGCTAAACCGAAAAGACCACCCATACCAATCCCAAAAAGAGCACGAACTCCGAGGAACTGTTCATAAGTTTTAACAAACCCACATCCAATTTGAAGGATTGTTAAGATCACAAGATTTGAAATATAAGTATACTTTCTTCCGAATCTATAATATTGTTAGTATAATTCTAAAGCCCTGCTGCCCGCGGCGGTAATGTACTACCCCTCATCCTGTCAAAATTTTTCCTGTTTTTTTGACAGGGAGGGGTGACATTTTTCCAGACGACATTTGGGAAAATTTTAATCATTTGTAGTGAGTCAATGGTTTAGGCCAATGACAACTAAGATGATTCTAATAATACATACCTATCAGATAAAACCCCAAATAATACAGCACCAACTGATCTTAACATTAACACTAAAGTAATACCCCAAGTTACCTCTTTAACAGATTTATTTAAATCTTCAGCAATATTAGAAACATTTAAAGAAACCGCAAAGAAATCAAAAGCATCCCAAGTCCAACCTAAGAACCCTACACAAAAGAAAGCCCATTGTCTTCTATTTAATTCATGTAATGATCCGAAAGGATTAAAGATTTCTGATCTGGTATATTGTGCTAATTCATCTCTTGGTACGAATAATGATGAAAATCTTGTTGAAAAATATTTGGATATATTACGAGAATTGATAACTGGTGGTTTGATAACGTGTTTGTTATGTTCTTCGATTTCTGCTATAGTAGAATGAATAGATGTCATAATATTCTTTCTAACTTGAATAAATAAATAAATAATGGAAAAAATTTACTAGGATAGATGGGACTTTATATTATTTTCGGAGTTTTGCTTCTCCACAGATTTCAAAAATGTCGCTCTTTCGGTTACTGGTCCCCATTTCCGGTAATTGGTTTTGAGGTAAGGAATAAACGTATTGGAACAGTTGGATCGTTCATGTGAAATGGGGGTGGTGGATCGTAAATGTTCTGGTTACCAAGAAATTAGAGTTGAAATTTTATAAGACAAAATGACATTTGTTGTATTTCTGGTTTATCCGAAAATCAGAACAATGCAACCCCGTTGGAGAAAATTTTTATAACGGGAATTACATCTCCATGACAAAATGATGGATCTGATTAAGTCAAGTGGGGCAAAAATAGGAGATAATGCCTACTTAGTAAGATCTTTGGACCATAATGGGCCTATTCAGGTGATTTCCCCTTTCTCTACGTCAATTTCTTTTCAGGGCTGTGATGCAATCACCGGGCTTGAGGGGTAGTACGGGAATATAAGGGTAGATTGAAACTATTTGGAGGAGATTACTTGCTGTCAAACCATTAAGTAAGCGCCCAAACCTTATTGGCATGGAGAAATAAGGTTACGAGAGTTTGACATGAATTAGAATTGAGAAAGGGAGAAGGTGAAAATCTGGAAGTACCAGAGCAGTGAACGGGTAATGCATTTGGCCATTTGAAGGCCATGAGTTTGAATGAAAGGCATCTAGTTGTTCTATAATTGTTCGATGATAGGTCTTTGGCTTGAAGATATCTGTAGTTGGTAGGAATAATATCAGGAACTTAAGCTGTTGGATTTCATTTGGCTAGCATCATATCTAGTTGAAAAAGACTGATCAACAGACACTTCACAATTACTTCAGAGCTGGATAAGACATAGCTAGGTCAAACCTACGTTAACAATGATCTTCTAGGAATAGCTAAAGGTACAATTCAGACAACTAACCTTTAACTATACCAAGTTCATCTCCTGAACCTTAATCATCCATATAACCTGTACCAACCACTCCCCTTTCCTTCCTACTTCCCCTTCCTTCCTACTCCCCCTTCCTTCCTACTCCCTACTTCCTCCCACCTCTCTCACTATCCATCTCCATCTCGCTTACATAATCCCTAACCTATCCACGACCAAATCTAAACTGTGCGAACTTCAACAACCAATTACCATTTTTTTAATTCAAACTTCGACTTCTCAAATTTTCATTTGGTTTAGATCTTTGTTATCATTTTTTAATACATAACAAGATAAATATTGGTGAGAATGTTAAGAAGAACATTTCAATCTAGTACCTCTAGATATCAAAAATCAATATTAAATGGTATTAATGGTAGTTTCAAAAGATTTGTGAGTAGTCCATCAGAAGACTATAAATTTAGAAATTCTATGGGAACAGGATTTGAAAAAGTTACACCAGAAGGATCAATGTTAGGTAAAACGACATTCACTGAAGTTTTAGATGAAGTTGATATGACTTGGAGTAAAGATGATCATAAAGGTGAACAAACTTATCCAAACTTATTACATCAACATGAAAATGCCAAATCTGGTGAAGTTAAAGCTCCAGTAGTTAAACATTTCACTGTTAATTTTGGTCCTCAACATCCAGCTGCCCATGGGGTTTTACGTTTAATTTTAGAATTACACGGTGAAGAAGTCGTTAGAGCTGATGCTCATGTTGGTTTATTACACAGAGGTACTGAAAAATTAATTGAGTCAAAAACATATATGCAAGCATTACCATATTTCGATAGATTGGATTATGTTTCTATGATGACCAATGAATTAAGTTTTGCTTTAGCTGTTGAAAAATTATTAAATGTTGAAGTACCTTTAAGAGCTAAATATATCAGAACTTTATTCGGAGAAATGACTAGAATTTTAAATCATTGTATGTCAGTTTTAACCCATATTATGGATGTCGGTGGTTTAACTCCTTTCTTATGGGGTTTCGAAGAAAGAGAAAAATTAATGGAATTTTATGAAAGAGTTAGTGGTGCTAGATTACATTCAGCTTATTTCAGACCAGGGGGTGTTAGTCAAGATTTACCTGTTGGTTTATTAGATGATATATATATGTGGGCCACTCAATTCGGTGATAGAGTTGATGAAGTTGAAGAATTAGTCACTGATAATAGAATTTGGAAAGCCAGAACTATTGATGTTGGTATTGTTTCAGCTGAAGATGCATTAAATTATAGTTTAAGTGGTGTTATGTTAAGGGGTTCAGGTATACCTTTTGATATTAGAAAATCTCAACCTTATGATGCTTATGATTTAGTTGATTTCGATGTTGCTGTTGGTGTTAATGGTGATTGTTATGATCGTTATTTAATCAGAATGGTTGAATTCAGACAATCTTTAAGAATCATTGAACAATGTATTAATGATATGCCAGAAGGTCCAGTTAAAGTTGAAGATTATAAGATAAATCCACCTCCAAGATCTTTAATGAAAGAAGATATGGAAGCCTTAATTCATCATTTCTTATTATTCACTAAAGGTTATGCTGTTCCTCAAGGTGAAACTTATACCGCCATTGAAGCTCCAAAAGGTGAAATGGCTTGTTATGTTGTAAGTGATGGTAGTGAAAGACCTTATAGATGTAAAATTAGAGCACCAGGGTTTGCTCATTTAGGAGCTTTTGATCATATTGCAAGAGGTAATTTATTAGCTGATGCTGTTGCTATCATTGGTACTATGGATTTAGTCTTTGGTGAAGTTGATAGATAAGCTTAGCATGCATATACATTAGATACGATTACTCTCTATATTTATTACCTATCCAAAAATTGCCTTATACATCATAAATAATCCTCCACTAGCACCTCCAAGTATGGCAATAACTCTTAATCCTGACATTTCTTCATCTTGAGTATATTCAGGTCTTCTATAAATGAAAGGATCTGATTTATGGACACTTATAGTTTCTTGAATTATTGGTTTACTCTTTCTATTGATTTGACGTTTTAAATGTTTAGTTACTAATTCTTCACTCAATTCAGAAATATCATAAGTCTTGGTAAGTTGCTTTAAAATAGCTTCTCTTTCTTCTTTTGAAAATTGTCGATTAATGATCCTTTGTTCAAACTTAAGATGTTTAGATAAATGTTCTTCATAATTGAAATGTGGAACATTATTTCTGTCACCGTAGTTAACATGTCTACCAGAGAATGCTGTATCATTATCGGAAAATTCACTAAAATTTCGAACTTTTTGTCTAGTTCGATTCAATCGAGAAGAATTCTGATATCTTGCTTCTCCATAATATTCCTTTTGACTATTATTATATGAATAATTAAATGTTTCTGCCCCTCTAGAATATGGGGATGAGCCCCCACCAGGACTTAATGTCATGTCATATTCTTCCCTTTTTTTGCTATCCTTTAAAATCTCATATGCATTAACTATTCTGATAAACTTATCAGCGTTATCTTGCTTTTCATCTTCAGGCAAATGATTGTTCAAGTCAGGATGATATTTCTTGCTTAAAACCTTGAACTGCTTCTTAACATCTTCAATAGTACAAGACCTAGGTAATTCAAGGATCTCATAAAATGTACTAGTTGAATGTAAGAATCGTAGAAACCTCATAGAGAGATTTTTATTGCGATTTCCTAGTACCTATACCAATGAGCTCACGTGACATATACCTAGGTTCATCACCATAAATTAAGCTATGTAGTGACATACATTTCCAATACTACCAAACAATATCGGATAACACCCGGAATTGGAAAAATTAATCATTGGTCTCATAAACTTGTCATCCACGGAAGTTATTTTACTTCCGTTCCATGACTGTCCTAGAGTCTCTGGAATTATCTATGAGCGTGTACTTACCAACATCATGGAGAGTATAAATAAAAAATTCTCACTAATTAATTGACCAACAATTCTCAATGGCAAGACAAAGAAGAACAGCTCCAGCTTCAAGATCACAAAGTAGATCAGCTCATACCGCTGCTTATCCATCATCTCAAGCTCATCCTCAACAATCCAGTTATTCTAGACCACAAACTCAAACCCAACAAGGACCAGGTTTATTCGGTCAAATGGCTTCAACTGCTGCTGGGGTTGCAGTTGGTTCAACTATTGGTCATACTTTAGGTGCTGGTATCACTAGTATGTTTGGTGGTTCATCTTCAGCTCCTGTTGAACAACAAGTTACCAGTCAACAACAACAACAACAATCAGTTCAATGTGATGTTGATGCTAGAAACTTTACCAGATGTTTAAGTGATAATGATGGTAATATGCAAATTTGTGATTACTATTTACAACAATTAAAAGCTTGTCAAGAAGCTGCCCGTCATTATTAAATATAGAGTACTTCTCCTATTTATTTAGAAAAATTTCCACTATTTATTGCTTGTATATATATTTAATAAAAATATGCTGAATCTATTCTCTCTATCTCTTTTTGTTTCTATTTTTTGGCAGTTTTGGATTTATCATAATAATAGTAAGATCCAACACCTAATCCAAAGATACCTAAAGTAACAAAGAATTGATTCTTAGATCCATTACCTTTCATGTCTTGACCTTGGTTATGTAAGTTATCATGTTCTAAATCATCAACAACTTGTCCTTGTTTAACATCTTGTTGGGCATTATCAACGACTTTAGATTCACTTAAACTATGAATTTCTCCTTGATTCAAATTTGGATTGGTTGAACTTTGAACATATTGATCTCTATTGGCAGGTTTGAATCCTCCTTCTTTACTGGCATTTTTAAATCCTTGTACTTTGATAGGGTCACTTCCTCTATCATGTAAAAATTCAGGTTCTGCCCCAACTTGTTCACCACCATGAACAACAGTTGCATCATTGGCTTCAACTTTTAAACTACTGGCATTTTCTTGGTTCAACATTTCTTGTTCAACCTTTTTCTTTCTTTCTTGAGCAATATCTTGCTTTATAGCTTGTTCACTAATTGGTGGGACTTTTGGTTCTGAAACTTTTGGAATGAAATCGTATTTGAATTCCCATTCATTAATTGAAGTTTGCGATGGTAATCTAAAGGAATCAATGGTTGAAGTGTCATTCTTGGCCAATTGTCTGGTGGTTTGACTAATTGATCTAATAATATTTCTTGAAATGATTCTGTTCATGTTTGAATAAATAAAGTTAATGTGATAATTTTTGAGCTTAAGGGGATTTATTGGACATAATATCTGGGGTCATTGCTGGTTTTCGCACGATGGGGTCCTTGCGCAATTGACGTGCCGGTGATTTGGTGGTGAAAATAGTGATTTCGCACCAGAATTTTTGCAGCCAAAGGGGATAATATATTACAATCTATAAATTGATTTAAAATGTACGAAAACGGGGAATTTAATCCGTTGTAGAGTCACCAAGAAGATCTTCAAGATATTGACTTGGTGGACGTTTGGAAGGTTTTTTATCTAGACGATCCAAACTATTGTTATCGATATTATTCCATTCAAATACTGATGGATTATAATCAAACAAACTAACTTTAGATGATGATTTATTAGTATCTAGAACAAAATCATTAGTAGGACTGAAAAACATTGAACCTCTATTTTTACTTTTTAAAACTTGATTCATGGTCAATTGACTCAAATTTGAAGTTGAATGATTGGATTTCCTTTCGAAAATAGATGAATTGGAAGATGAAGATGATTGATGTTCATAAACAAGTGGTTGATTATAATAATACTTTTCACTTTGAGTCTTGGCTTTATATAACGATATTAACCAAGTTATCATCATCACTGATGCTACTGTTAAAAATATCAACAATAAAACACCTCCCAATATTATGAATACCAAGTTCTCTGGTAATTCGGTTTTATATACATAAGGATTCTTACTATCATCATTTACTTCAATGTTATAAGTGTAAGTTGCTTCGATGTTTGGTAATGATAATGTTGGTAAGTCTCTAGGGACTACTTGACCTAATATCACGGGTATTAAAAATAATATTATTATCATATCATTTAATTTATCAAATGCTTAAAGTTGTTTTGGGTAAAGTTATTTGGTTGTCAATTAGATGGTTAAATTAAAAGTTTTGGGGGTTTGGTACTATTTATGTCAATGGTAAAATATCATAACAACTAGCAATCGGAGAAGTTATTATTGTATATTCCTTCTTTTGAGGTATATACAGGAGTATTAGTGTTCCACGTATTATTTACCACTACATAAACATTGGAAGGTCTCGTATAAAGGTGTCTTAGGTTACTTTAATGAGTAGGGTAATTGGCCGTGAATCGTGAAGCTGCAAATAATTCGCGTCCTAAAGGAGTTGAATATTTTGATTTTGACATCTACACTAATTCCAGACTCGATAGATGAATTTCACCCTAAGGATATTTTTTACCTAATGGAGAACTAACCAAAGGAGCCATCGGAAAAAGGAATAGGTTTCATAAGAAAAGGAAATTAGTCTTGTTTCTCATCTTCAGATCACATGATATGGCTCACATGACTTTCGCATGACCGAACTATCACATGACTGGCCAAATGCGATACTCCGTTCAGGAATTAGAAACCTCATCAGTTGAGTCAACTTGAGACAATATTCACTATGGAAAATTATAATAATGAATATTTGGATCAGGTACCAAATAATAATGATGAAATAGATAACGAGTTGGTAAATCAACCTAGTATACGTGGACCCGGACATCAAGTTACCGAAGATGATTTGGCTACAGCTCAAGCAGTTGCAGAAGCTGCATTAGCAGAACAACAAAATCAACCGGGAAATGCTTTTAATAACGTTGGTCAAGGTTTAGTATCAACACATAGAGATAACATGATCCGATATTGGCAAGAAACTATTGATTCTATTGAAAATGAAGAACATGATTTTAAAAATCATCAATTACCTTTAGCTAGAATCAAGAAAGTTATGAAAACTGATGAAGATGTTAAAATGATTAGTGCCGAAGCTCCAATATTATTCGCTAAAGGATGTGATATATTCATTACTGAATTAACCATGAGAGCTTGGATTCATGCTGAAGAAAATAAAAGAAGAACTTTACAAAAGTCCGACATCGCTGCAGCTTTAACTAAAAGTGATATGTTTGATTTCCTTATTGATATCGTTCCAAGAGATGAAGAAAAACCAAAAAAGAGTAAACCAAAGAACGTTGAATATCAAAATTATCAAAATTATCAAAATTATGAAAACTTTCAATAACAGTGTATATTATGTGTAGTTTAAAATCATAGATTTTTATCCCTTTCGGTTATTTAACACCTCCAAGGTATCGTGGTCAAACCTTCAATTTATTGCGTTACAATAATTTTTCATTCCATATAAACCCGATTTGTAAAGGTGCGACACCCCTAATTTGAAGCAATTTGCAATTGAGCAATAGTATTTAAACTCCACTAAATTTCCCTATAAATTAATGATAAGATTGCAATTGAAAAAATCTTACAAATTAATTCCAAAGAATTATTATAAATATCCCAAGATGAATTTGATGACAATTTCTCAATCATTAGATGAAAGTTATGTTAAGCATAAGATTGTACCAGATATTATCGATAAGTTTGAAACCCAAGGTTTATTAACTATTGAATATAATGAAAATGATAAAGTAGCATTAGGAAATACTTTAAAAGTTGCCAATACTCAACATAAACCAACCATTCAATTCACTATCAATTCTCCCAATAATAATGATGAAGAATTTGAAATTCTGAACGATGATAAATTTACCTTGATTTTAACCGATCCGGATGCTCCTTCAAATACTGATAACAAATGGTCAGAATATTGTCATTGGATTATTTCAGATTTATCCCTCAATCCAACTAAATCAGAAAATCCAGAAAGTTTAAGCACTATAATAGATTTTTCAAAAGGTAATGAACTCTTACCTTATGTAGGACCTGGGCCTCCAGAAAAGACAGGTAAACATCGTTATGTTTTCTTGTTATATAAACAAGATCCTAATACCAAACTCATCACTCCTCCTGATAGACCTAATTGGGGTACTGGGGTCGCAGGCTCAGGTGTAAGAGATTGGATTAAAAAATGTGGAGGTTCATCAAAATTACTTACAGTCAATTTTTTTTATGCCCAAAATGAAGTTCAATAAACGATTCTTTAAAGTATATATTATCTCCTTCTAACTGAATTATAGTCTTTAGGACTCATTACTAACCCTTTACCTTTTTTAGCTCCTCTATAAATGACTTCTAAGATATCAATCAATTCTTGTTTATCCGTTATTAGAAAGTTCAATTTATTATTATTCCCCGTCCCAAAATCACATAGCATATGTTTATTTCGCCAGAAGAACATCAACGTACACGGGTCATATAGTTCATACATTTTATTGAAATCTGGAACTTCATCAATATCACATAAATAAATAGTAGCAAAATTTTTGACTTTCTCTGCAATACCAAATAATAATTCATCTATGATCATACAGTCTTTCTCATGATCTCTTCCAAACCTTATAACCACTAATCTATCATCTTCTGATAAGATAGCTTGATCTACGTGCCATCCGGTGTGTAAATGTGGTAAGAAGATTGAACCCATAGTTTTGTGAGATGTGAGATTTGAGTGAGATTTAGTTTTTTTGCATCCACAAATTCTGTCATTGTACTTTGAGTGGTTTAACGTTAATTGTTAACGGGAATGAAGAAGTATTGGTGGAATAGAACTACAGAGGCAGAAAGTTCAACAGGAGATCCAATTGCTGAAAGTAGTCCAAAGAATTCTATACTTGATGATCTCGATACTCAATCTATTAATGAGGATTTACACGATTCGATTTTAAGGGTTCCTGAAGGTTTGAATCAGGTGGAATTTGATTCAGATACTGATAGTGGAATAGAATCTGTGAAACTTGATCCTGTTACAGATGAGAGGGGTAGAAAGTTGCAAGTGAGTGAATTGACCAGAACTAGATCTATCACACCTTTTAATATTAGAGATAACATAAGTCATCTTTTAGGGTGGGACCAGGAGTATAGTGATCGTGAATGGGATGATCAAATCAACAAACTCATAATCACAGAAAAACATCTTATCAACATATCTGATAATAAAGTAGGATATTGTAAACCTAGTTCCAGATCGGCTATTATCAAGGATGAACAGAACTCAGCTTTAGTATTCGAAAAAGCCTACATGAAAAAGATATTTAACGACTTTCCCTTGTATTATCCTTGGGCAGTGTACGAAAAGGATAAATCATTAGAATGTGATACTGTTCTTCAAACTTTCATTGATTACCAGATTATCTTCAAAAGATTGAAACGAAACAATTCTAAAGATAAGATAATGATCTTCAGGAGTGGTATTGTACCCAAACGTACAGATGAATTCAATATCAAAAGTTGTACTATCGATATGAAAATCACTGACAAGATGATAGAATTTGAAACTTTTAAGAAAATAACTAAATTGTTGATCGATGATACTTTCTTTGGTCCTGAAGTCCAAATAGCACCTGTGGGATTAATTTTCAAGAAGAAATATCTTTATTCAGTCATATCGATCTGGCTTCATCCCCCACGAGATAGATTTGATGATGATAATATATTCAATCCCAATCTTCTCATGAATTTCATGCTGTGTATCAGAAATTCATTACCTCATCATTTACATTCCGTTCTTGATACTTCAGTTGTTATAGAAAATGAAACCTTAGCCATGACATCATTATACTAAAGAAACGAGCTTATCATTTTTGCAGCTGCGATAACAATCTCGAAAGAGCGAAATTTTTTCACCTTAACATAATCCCCAGAAAATGTCAGAAATCGAATTAGGTATCACTGCTGATATGCATGTCCACCTTCGTGAAGGTAAAATGATGGAACTCATTGCTCCTACTGTTAGAGAAGGTGGTATATCTGTTGCTTATATCATGCCTAACTTGGTTCCTCCAATTACAACTATTGATAAAGTAGTTGAATACAAACAACAATTAGAGAAATTATCTCCTAAAACCACATTTTTAATGTCATTCTATTTAAGTCCTGATTTAACTCCAGAATTAATCAATGAAGCTGCTTCAAAGGGTGCTATACAAGGGGTTAAATGTTATCCTGCTGGTGTTACTACCAATTCAGCTCATGGAGTTGATCCAAATGATTTCACTAAATTTTATCCAGTTTTCGAAGCTATGGAGAAAAACAACTTGGTTTTGAACTTACATGGTGAAAAGCCAGCTAAAAAAGATGATGAAGAGATCAATATTTTAAATGCTGAACCATTATTCTTACCAATCTTAGAAAAATTACATAGTGATTTCCCAAATTTGAAAATTATCTTGGAACATTGTACTTCCAAGCAAGCAGTTGAAATGATTGAAAAATTAAACAGTGATTATAAACCTGGTGATAAAATCACTGTTGCTGGTACTATCACTGCTCATCATTTATCTTTAACTATTGATAATTGGGCAGGTAATCCTATCAATTATTGTAAACCAGTGGCTAAATTCCCTCAAGATAAAAAGTATTTAATCGATGCTGTCACTTCAGGTAAACCTTATTTCTTCTTTGGTTCAGATTCTGCTCCTCATCCAATTGAAGGTAAAGCTAGACATACTGGAGTTTGTGCTGGTATTTATACCCAAAAATATGTTATCAGTTATTTAGCTGAAGTTTTCGATAAGAAAGATAAATTAGGTCAATTGAAACAATTCGTTTCCGATTTTGGTTTACAATTCTATGATGTTGATGTTTCAAAATTGAAAAATTCAGATAAATGTTGGTTAGTTAAACGTAAATTCAATATTCCAGAGATTATTGGTAATAAAGAAATTACCGTAGTTCCATTCAAAGCTGGAGACGAATTAGATTGGCAAATCGAATGGAGATAATTTTATTTAATGTACATATCCTATTTACTAATTATCATTATCTTGGTCCATAGCATCCCCATTTTGTTCCTTTTCTTCCTCTTGTTGTTTTTCAGGTTCAGATTCAACATGTTCGATATCGATTTCAATATCACCAGTTGAGACTTCTTCGTCAAAGTTTGGGATCAAGATTTCAACTTCATCTTTAGTGATTTTGGCTTTGATTTCATTGAAATTGATTAATTTGTTAAAGGTGAAGACTTTTTCGAATTTTAATTCGTTGCTTAAGTAATCTTGAATGAATGATTTAGTATCTTCTAAGATTTCTTCATCGACTTCTTCAGAAGCAACTGATTCATTATCTGATTCGTTATCTTGAACTTCTTGGATTTTTGGTTCTTCGGCTTCGGCTACGGCTTCAGTTTCAGCTTCAACTTCGGCTTCTGATTCTGATTCTGAACTAGATTCTTCTGAACTGGAGGAATCAGATGAACTAGAATCACTTGATGAAGCTTCTGAAGATTCAGAACTTGATGATTCACTGGATTCGGAACTTGATGATGATTCTTCTTTTTCACATTTACAATCATCACAATTAGAACAGTCATCACAACCACCACATTTGGAACAATCTTCATGATCTTCGTCACAGGTACATACATCACCAGTTTTACAATCATCACAACCACCACAATTTTCACAATCTTCATGGTCATTATCACTTTCATTATCTGATTCATAAGCTTCGTCATCTTCATCATCATCAATTATAACTTTCCCGTTTAAGATTAACTTGTTTTCTAATTTGTTGAATTTGATTTTTAACTCGTTGTTGATTAAAGCTGGGATTCTTAAAACGATCTTGTGTAAATTTTCATTGATTTGAATTAATTCACAATCTTTACTGTTTTCTAAATCAGCTGATAAATCGATGGTTCCATCGTTGAACTCATATTCATCTTCGGAATCGTATGCTAATAATTCATTGTTTTCATCTTCAATGTAGTTCATTAATTCTTCGTCGGTAGAATCTTCTTCACTTTCACCATTAGGTAAATCGAATGTGTGTCTGTAGATGGTGATACCTTCATCGTCAGAAGTTTCAGAATCATAACTTGAATCAATTTCCATATCTGATTCTAAACTGAAATCACTTTCGCCATCAACATAAATCAATTCTTCACTGTCACTGTCGATTTCTAATTCATCATCACTGTGTAAATCTTCTTCGAAATATTGTCTGACATTTTCTAATTGTAATTGATCATTTAATTCATCTTCATCGGAACTGTAAACAATATCCAAATCGGTGATTGAACTTTCATCACTGTCGATTTCGTTTAAAGCTTGAGCTTGTAATTGGTCATTCATATCAACGACATCTAAGATGTCAGCAGGTTCGTAAACAACAGCGGCATACTCATCATCACTATCGCTTGAATCAGATGATTCTGAAGATTCAGATAATTCTGAGTCTGAATCTGATGAGTCTGAATCTGATGAGTCTGAATCTGATGAGTCTGAGTCTGAAGAGTCTGAGTCTAAAGCTGAATCTGAGTCTGAAGGAACACAGTTGTCACAATCACAATCTTCGTCAGATGAGACACAGTTATCACAGTTACAATCTTCATCTGAACTGTCATCATAATATCTTATCATTTCATCATTTAAGTCAGTAACTCTTCCGTCAGCATCTAAAATTTCAATAGTGTCATTTTCTAATTCATCATTTAAATCAATAATATCATCATCTGAGTTTGAATCCAAGTTGAATTCATAAACTTCTTCTTCACTTTCTGAGCTTGAATCGCTTGAGTCTGAGGAGTCTGATGAGTCTGATGAATCTGATGAATCACTGGAGTCACTGGAATCTGATTCACTGGAGTCTGATTCGCTTGAACTATCTGATTCTTCACTAGAACTAATATCTGATTCTGATTCTTCACTCATATCACTGTCACTAGTTGGTTCTTCAACTAAAACTTCTGAAGTTGGATATCTTTCATAGTAACTTCTGTATTTTCTACCATTGTTATAATACTTTGGTTTGGAAAAGCTTGGTCTGGAATGCTTCCTGTAGCTTCTACTACTTTGGTTTTTTCTATTATATCTTCTTGAACCCGCCATTTCTAAAAATTTATTCTAAAACTGGATGGCAAATATCTATAGTCTTTAAGAAAATTTTAGAACTTAAGAACGCGATGAGATGTAAGCGAACCTCATCGCTCGAGCTGCACACGACCTTAATGAACTATAAAAGAACAAGGTTTCGCAGTTTTTTGGTTCTTTAAATCTCTTTGCCTTTTGGCTTAGATCAAGTGTAGTATCTGTTCTTTTCAGTGTAACAACTGAAATTTATTGTTAATTCTCTTTGAGATTAACTTAAATTTTACGTTTGAATTACCAAACTTTGATTTTTGGAGAATTTAGGTCTTTTATTTATTTTAAGTTCTTTTAGAAATTAAGATAAATAGGGATTATAGTGTCGTTGCCATTGCACATTAAATTCATTTTTATGTAGGCTCCTGACGCACCTAAACTTTCCTTCAATTTACCCTTTTGGGTTATTGAAGGAATCACATTTTTTAAGAAATGATAGTGATGTTCATTATCATTTTTCAAAAAGTGCGAGTTATCCGCTAAGAATTCTATAGATAAGGGTTTAAATGATCATATTACTCATTGAGCGTCATGTTTTTTTGCCTTACTGTTGTTTAACGAATGTTCTCTGTGGCTCTGTTGTTCGCCTAATCATCACTTCCCTTTCAAAACTTTTATCTGGTGAGGTCTATTGTTTCTATTGTTCTCATTCTCAAAAAGGTAAATTGTTGAGACGAAATCAGCTTCTTAAATCTAAAAGTTTTTCATAACTCAAATCCGATCTTTTGACTTGAGTCCGGTTTCTTTACTTGAAAAAGACGTTACAAACATCCTGCTGGTGATAGGATAGTGTGTTGAAGGCTCAAAAAGTAAATCTAGAAAAGTGAACATTTCCAAACTTTAGATCATAGATTTTTAACACAAGATGGCCCACAGGGCTAGTAAGTATTTACTGGGTTATACTATAGATTCAGATATTGCAAATAACGAGTTATTCCCGAATCTATTCTCAAAAGATAAAGATGATGATAAAAGTATAGATTTGTCATCAATACATGATCATGATGATTATGAAGATAATGATAATGTTTCCAATATTTTTAAGAGGAAATCCCTCCTTCAGGATAATACTTATAATGAAGAGTTCAATGAAGATGATATTGAAACTGTAGAAGACTTCGATAGAATTTCCAATGATCATTTAAGTCAAGATATTTCCAGACAGAGGAATCATTTCAAATCAAATTTCGATACTGATTCGGAGAATGAAATATCTGATAATCAACTTTCTATTCATTCTTCGGTAGTAGAAAAAATGAATGAAAATATGATGAACAATATTGATCCCAGTGATAGGTTTAAGTTTTTAACCAGTTATACTCAAATATTTAAATCCAATAAGTCCAAAGGGAAATCCAGTCAAGTCCAAGAGACTGAGAATGGGATTCCCTTACAAACATTAAATTCTAACAGTTCAGTGTTTGGATTATCCAAATTGGACGATTTCAATAAGTTTGTCAAAATGAGTGAAATCAACAATTTGATCTACAATAAGTTCGAAAAGAAGAACCCTGATAAAGATAACTTATTGAACGTGATAAAATCCAAGGATCTAGAACAAAACTTTTATGTGGATCCTAATGTTGATGATGAAAGAACCAATTTCCAAAGTAATGATATTAATTCTCGATTCGGAGCTGCAAGTAATCAAAAGAATTGGTTAAAATGGAGTCATAAAAAGAGTGAAGCTAAGGATAAAAGTGATTTTGTACGAAGTGATGATTTATATTTGAACAGTCCTGAAATATCATCAGACTCTTCCAATGGTAAAGTTCCTAATCGTTACTTATCAAGAAGTTTAAAAATAAGACATTTACAAATGATTAGTTTCGGTGGAACTTTGGGGGTAGGATTGTTCTTGAATAGTGGTAAAGCATTGACCATTGCTGGAGGATTGGGTACTTTGTTGGCTTTCATAATATGTGGTATCATAGTGTTGGCGACGATTGTATCTTTCTGTGAAATGGTGACATTTGTTTCTATTGTTGATGGAGTTTCAGGATTATCATCTAGATTTGTTGATGATGCTTTTGGTTTTGCCACTGGTTGGTTATATTTCCTTAGTTTCTCATTCGGTTTAGCTGGTGAAATTGTTGCTAGTGTGATTATGCTTTCTTATTATCCCAATTTAAAGATTTTAGAGAGTAAGGGTAGTGTTGCAGGGTTTGTTACATTTTTCTTATTAAGTGTTATATTAAGTAATTCTATTAATGTTCAAGTTTTCGGGGAAATAGAATATATTTCCAGTTTTGTTAAGTTAATCTTCATTTTAGTAATGATTATCTTGATGATTGTGATGAATACGGGGGGTTTTACAGGTAACTATATTGGTTTCAAATATTGGGATTATTCCAAATCTGACTTTGAAAACAATTTGATCTTTGGGGTATTTAGACCAACTTTCAATTTGGAAGATAATGGTACTAGTGGATTGAATGAAGGTATTGGGGGCGATTTGGGAAGATTTTTATCGTTATTGGTAGCTATTTTAGTGGTATCTTTTGCTTATAGTGGTACAGAAATTGTTTGTATTGCAGCTTGTGAAGCTAAAGAACCAAGAAAGGCTTTACCTTCAGCTACAAAGAGAGTTTTCTGGAGAATCGTCATTTTCTATTGTTTATCAGCATTTGTTGTTTCTTTGAATTTATATGCTGGAGATCCTAGATTATTAAGATATTTTAGTGGTTCTACGGGTGTTGATGCAGATCAATTCCATTCCAATTATGCCATTGATTATGTTGGAGGTGCTCATTGTAATAGTGAAACAGCTGCATTTGCAGGATTCTCATCAGGATCTCAAAGTCCATGGATTGTTGCTTTACAATCAGCAAATTTATGTGAATTAAGTTCAGTTGTTAATGGTTTTTTGGTATTCTTCGCTGTTAGTTGTGGTAATGCCCAACTATATGTCAGTTCCAGAACTATGTATTCATTATCTTTACAAGGAAAAGCTCCTAAATTCTTAAGTAAATGTAACAGACATGGAATCCCTTATAATTCCGTAGCTTTTGCAGCCGTTTTTGGGATATTTGCCTACATTTGTGTTTCAAAAGAAGCTACAGTAGTGTTTCAGAATTTATCTAATATCATTGCTAGTTCAGGTATTATTGTTTGGTTTGCTATGTGTTTAAGTTACATTCGATTCTATTATGGTTTAAAGAAAAGACCAGATATTATAGATAGAAATGATCCATCTTATCCATATAAATCATTTTTCCAACCTTATACGGCTATTATAGGGTTAATTGGATCAGGTTTCATTATCTTATCCATGGGATTCACTGTGTTTTTAAAAGGATATTGGGATACTATGGCATTTTTCACTAGTTATGGAACTTTGATTCTTTTCGCAATATTCTATTTGGTCTACAAGTTTATCAATGGTACGAGAATTCATAGTTTAGAAACATTAGATTTTGATAGTGGTAGAAGAGAAATCGATAGATATATTTGGGATGGTAATAAGGATTATAATCAAAGAAATTTTAAAGAATTACTTCATAAATGGGTATCATTCTTAGCGTAAAATTCAGTTCTTTTAGTTATTTTATAGAGGTATACACTTAGAGTTATCTTTGTCTCTTGATCGTCTTTGGTGGTTCTTATAGTAAATCCATGGTGATATATACCTAGAGCCCAATCACTGGTCGTTCCTCGCCTAACCGTACCTCAATTACATTTCCTAAACGAGATTAAAGTATGAGGCGAGAACGAGAATGAGATTTTCAATCGAGTAAATTATACTTTTTCAACTGAACTTTTCACCGATCTGATCAATTGACTAATTTAATTGACTCGTTCTCAGTTTGATATTTATTCTACACCTTTGTTGATTAGACATTGTTTTTAAAAACTCGAAATACCATAAAATTCCAAAAAAAAATTAAAAAAATTCATTATGTCTTGGGTACCAACTAAAGATTTCTTACGTGGTAAACTTAGTAAACCATTTTTACCATTTGAAAAACATCCTAATCTTATCAATGATAACTTCCAAAATTTATATCCTGGAGATGAAGTTTATATCTTTGAAACCAAGAATGATAAATGGGCTAGAGGTTATGCTGTTACTAGACCTTTCCCCAATGATTTCACCATTACTTCAGTCAATTTAGATGATTTACCAACTAAAAAGATTAAAGTTGTTATTTTCCCATTAAAATATGTTCAAATCTTAGAAGAAGTCCCTATTCAAGAGATCAAAATCGATAAAGAATTCAATAATATCGTTGATATGGAGTTGATTCCAACTATTCAAGATAGTGAAAGAGCTCATCAACTTGCAATTGAAGGTAATGTTGTCAATGGTTATAATGGCGATGGTCTGACTTCTAAGAGCAAAAGACTTGCTCCACTTTTACCTGTTAAAGAGATCAAGGATGATAAACATGATTTAGTTGATGAGATCAAATATGATTTGAACTTATTAACATCTCATATTTTTGCCCTTTATTCTATTGGAGAATTCAGATTATTCAATAAATTATCAGGAATTTACTTTGATTTAGAAGAAGCTAGAATCAAGTTGAAATATAACTTGTTAACTCATGACGAAGTTATTTCTACCAAAGAACGTGCTGTGTTCTTATTGAACAAGATTCCTAAGAAATTGGCTTCTAAATCTGCTAGATTGAATGAAAATTCTTATGATTTAGATAATAAGGATACTGATATTTCTGGTTATAAGACCATTTTAGCCAGAAATTGTAAAACTGGTGATTTGTTAAACAATGATAATTCTTTCCCATCTTATGTTGGTTCCAATCAAGTCTATTGTTCCTTGCAACCTAATTTTCCTATCAATTATCACAATAACGAAAGGTACTTTAGCTTTGATCCTCAACAAAATGTTAAGTTCTTAGGTGAAGCTCCTTCACATATTTTAGTTGATTTCAAATCTGTCAGTGGTTCTTCAGCTTATCAACCTCCAGGATTTGCTGGTATGATTGCTTATTTATATATCCGTAATAATCGTAAGAGATTAACTGAAGCTTTCTCAGTTCATACTAATTCTGTTGATGATTTAGTTCATGTTGAAAAATTCAGTTCAGCATTATTTAGAAACATTCCTTCAAGTGAAACTGAAAATACTAGAGTATATTTAGTTGCAGTTTTGACTGAAGAAATCAATTTAACTTTGAAAGACGATATCAATACTCCTCAAGTGTCCAGAGTTAAAAAAGGTGTTGCAGCAGGGGTTACTGATATTACTAGAATTTTCAGTAAGAATCAAGGATCTTTAGCTGCAGGTGAATCCCATCAATTTTCAATAAAATTATTTGGTTCTTATGTTAATCAAAAGAAGAGTTTGAAGGATGCTGATGGTGTTGTTAATGGAGGTTGGGGAGAAACTGTTGATAGAATTATTGCTGGTTCATCTCATGGTATTGCTATTAATCCTAGAGCTGAAAGATTAACCGTTTCTATCAAAGAATTTAGACACCAATTTTCTGCTGATAATTCTACTTTTGATGAAGGGGCAGTCAATCAAGGTAATATGATTCATTCAACAGCTTCAATTTCCAAGATTAAACCAATCTTCTTCGATCCTTTAGCTGAAAATTACGAAAGAATCTATTTGAAGATGGGTAAAGTCTCATTATTAAATTCCATCACTAAAGATGATTTGTTAACTTTTGAAGTTAGTGCTCCAAATAATGAATCCATTACTTTCGCTAAAGCTTCAAATCAAGCTGAAAAACGTAGATGGCAATTCGTTTCAGTATTTCCTGATGAAGTTGTTGGAGAAATCATTAAGATTAATCTTGCTTCATTAAGAAGTGCTAAAAAATTACCCAAGGATGATCATATCGTTTTATCTTTATTTATCAATGGTAATTTGGCCGGTGAAGGGAAATTATTATACAGAAGTGATAAAAGATTGGTTGAATATAATGGTAAGAAAGGTATTACTATTGAAATCTTATCTACTAATCATAGATTACCTATGGCTCAAGTTGAAGTTAGTACCGAATATATCGGTAAACTTTATAATGCTGATAATTCTATTGATTGTATTTTCCAATATGAAAGATTTTTTAAAGCTGGACCAAAGGGTATTGATGAATTGGCTTCATCTTTAGTGTCTTTTACCAAGTTAGATGTTAAACAATTAGTTAAACATTTCCCTAAATTGTTAACTTATTTATATGATATTGTTGAAGCTTCTATTGATCAACAATCAATGATCAATAGTTCAAGTTTAGAAATCTTACAAGAGAATTCTTTCAAAGCTATCATTCATTTATTAGATACTTTGTTCGGTAAACAAGATCAATATTCTTATATGTTGGACATTTTTGCTAAGGAAAACCCCAACAGACCTAGAATTGGAATTTTCCTTTTAGAAAGAATTGCTGAAATCTTTACTAGAGCTGAATCTAATTGGAATTCTATTTCAAGATCTTTATGTAGAGTTGTTTCCATTATGGTTAAGTTAGCAGTCTTTTCAATGACAGATTCTGATAATATCAATGATTACTTACAAGCTTTGAATTCTTTATTCAAATCAGTATCATTCTTCCTTTCAATCAAATCACCTACCTTGATCAATGATCAAATCTTAGTGTTGGAAGTCATTGATTATATCTTAACTTTTAATGTTAGATTAGAACAATCCAAGACTTTAAGATATATCATCAACTTTATTGATTCGATTGGTACCAGAGGTTTAGGAGCTAATGAAGATACTATGGTTAATAAAAAACCTATAGTTGTACCAAAAGACCATAAGATCATTATTAGTAAATTACTTTTAATCCATAGATTATTTGGAACTGATTTAGCTAAGAATGCTTCAACCTTACCTGTATTGATCTCAAGAGCAGTTACTTGGTCAATGGAAGTTTTGTTAGGTCCTACAGATATTGAAGCTTCAAGAATTGCTTTAAGTATCTTGAATCAAGTTTGTATTAGTATTTGGTCTAATTATGTCAAAGGTGATTGGACTGATAGTTTCAACTTGTGTTATTCTTTGAGTAAATTATTACCTGCTATGTCAAGAACTTTAATCAAGTATAACAAATATACCAGAGGTAATGAATATTTCAAACCAAAGAGAACTTATACTTCATTGTTCCCTAATGAATATCCTTTCAAGGAATCATCAATTGATCCTATTGTTAGTGATGAAGTTCTTGTAGAAGTGTTATTGGAAATCAGTTTGGTATTCTGTTTCATTGCTAAGATTGGTAAAGAAGTAGCTGGTAATCAAGGATATAATGATATCTTATCAACTGAAATTGAAAATGATTTCTTTGATCCTAAGAAATACTTAGCTAACAACTTCCAAAATGAAGATATCATTACATTGATTTCTGGGGTAAAATTGATCAGACAAGGTAAATTCTTCCCTGAAGATAAATGGATTACTTTATATGGTACTTTAGCTGAAGGTTGTTTAACTTCATTAGAATTGGTTAGACCTTTATTAATGAGTCACCATATTCCACCAATTGATAAATCTGAAATGTTTGATAGAGTAATCTGGGGTAATTACTTGAAATCTTTATTGAGATTAGCCTCTATACCACCAGTATCTGTTGAACATTTATCCGATGTTCCAAAGAAAGCATGTATGAATATCACTGGAGATATGAGAGATAGAATTGCTTTCTTGATCAATGAAGCTTGGGATGCTTTAGCTTGGGATGCTGTTGATGAAGATATCATCAGATTCAATTTAAATAAATTTGGTGGTTACCAAGTTGAATTTATCAGTAATGATTATTCTATTTTACAAGAATTGATGGTTTTCGCCTTACAAAAGAATTCTGACTGTCAATCTGTAGCTGTTAAGATCTTATGGTCAATTATAGTTTCCGAGTATATCTTAAGTGATTCTATCATTGATATTGAAAAGGAATGTTTAGTTGGTTTACATGATATTTATAATCGTCATGGTTATAAACCATCAACTTTGGAACAAGAAAGTTTCATCGAAAGATTAAAGGTAACCATTAGATTGGACCGTGAAGATGAAGCCTTTGGTTTGATTTATAATTTCATTGAAACTCTCCAAGGTTTCTTATTAGTATTAAATGATTTAATTAGTGTTCCTGTTGGACCAGAATTCGATGATGATAGAACTTTCCATAAGTTAAATATCAACGCTTATCTTAAGAATGCTAATAAACCAGAATTATTCCATTCCTTCATTAACCAAATGTATGAAGAAAACATCAGTAAGAATGATTATATTCAAGCTGCTTTAAGTTTGGAATTATTGGCTTCTACTTATTCCTGGGATCATCATGCTATTGTGCCAGCAAGTTTCAGACCTAAATTCCCTGAACAAAGTTCTTTCGAAAGAAAGGAATCATTATTCAAGATGATTGCTCAAAACTATATCAAAGGTAATAGTTTAGAAAGAGCTACTGATACTTTCAATGAATTATTAGATTCATATAGTCAACATACTTATGATTTAAAGAGTTTTGCTTATGTTCATAACAAATTAGCCAAATTATACTTAGATTTAGAATCTAGTGATAAATTGACTCCATCTTTCTTCAGAGTTGCTTTCATTGGTGCTGGGTTCCCAAGTAATATCAGAGGTAAAGAACAAATCTATGAAGGTTTACCATTTGAACATATCACCTCTATCCATGAAAGATTATTGAGATTATATCCAGGTGCTAGAATTGTTAGTGATGATCTTGAAGCTCAAAAATTAAAGGAAAAGATTCAAACTGGTAGATATTTACATGTTAGTACCATTGAACCAATCAATGAAATTTCTGATAAATTATTCAATGTTTCCATTGGGGTCAGACAATATGCCAGAAATAAGGATTTAAGATTCTTCACTACCATGAAGAAAATTCCAGGTTCAACTTCAGTGTTTGATTTATGGACTGAAGAAACTACTTACGAAACTTTCCTTTCATTCCCAACCTTGATGAATAGAAGTGATATCAAATCCACTAAAACTATTAAATTATCACCTTTGGAAAATGCCATCAGAACCATTATTTACAAGAATAACGATTTGGTCCAATTAGAAAGTATGATCAACCTGGCTTTCAAGGAAAAAGCTGACTTCAACGCTTTGTTCAATGATTTATCCAGACAATTGGCCGGAACTGTTGATTCCCCTGTTAATGGAGGTGTTGGACAATATAGAACTTTCTTCACTGATATCAAATATCAAGGTAAAGATGAATATGCTGATAATCTTAGATTATTAAGAAATGCCTTCAATGATTTGACCATGATCTTGAGTCGTTGTTTACATTTACATGGTAAATTGATTTCTTCAAGTATGAAATCTTCCCATAATGCTTTGGTTTCATTATATAAGAAGAATTTCGAAGATGAAATCCAAGCTTTGAAGATTTCAACCGATTATGAAAACATCACTTATAACCATAATGTAAGTCATTATCAACAACATCAACCACCAAGTATTAATGATAAAAGATCAGTTTCAGGAACTTCTGGTTCAGGTATTTCAAACACTGCACCTTCATCAGCTTTTGGATCTAAATTATCTAAAACTAATTCAAGAACTTCATCAGCTTCCAGTAATTCAGGACTTTCCAATCTTTCCTCCGATAAAAATTCCACAACAAATAACTCAAGTATGAGTGGAACATCTTCCAATTATAAGAGAACTGCATTAAATTGGAGAAGTATGGTTAACAAATCATAATTTTATAGATTATATATATCTCTGTGTCGCACTGACGTTTATCGATCTATAACAATTCGCGACATTGTCCTCCGCCAAAAAGTGCGAATTCACCAGTAAAAAATTTTTAAATTCCATTGGTAATTAAAGACGATTCAAGGTTAATTAATTCCCATTTAATTCAATTATAATACAATGTTCAGATCAGCTATCCGTGCCTCCAGAATTAATGCTTTACCAAAAGCTTCATTCACCAGCAAAATGATCCAACCAATTCGTTTTTATGCTGTTGCTCCAATCACTAAAGAAGAAGTTACCAAAAGAGCTTTTGAAGCTTTAAAAACTGTTGCTGCTTTACAAGAATCAAAATTAACTGCTGAAGCTTCATTCCAAAACGATTTAGGTTTAGATTCATTAGATACCGTTGAAGCCTTAGTTGCATTAGAAGAAGAATTCGATTTAGAAATCCCAGATAAAATCTCCGATAACATTAAAACTGTTGGTGAAGCTATCGATTACATTTACGAAGAAGAAAAGAATCTTTAAATGTGACTATGAATGAATCTAGTGGTTCTTGTAAATATATGAATAAAGAATATTTATGATATTTGAAGTGGGTCAAGAAGGCTCAATCTCTGATCAAGGCGATACTCTGAACAAGTCTATACAATGAAACCAACTCTGATCCAAGTTCCTGTTCTTCCAGACTCTACTCGAATCTCTGCTTCATCTGTCAATGGCATCGCTCCACCTCTCACTCTTACTAATGAGTGAGATTTTCAAATTTCTCAACAATGACAATTAATGATGATATAATTGATTCAGCTCATATGGCTGAAAATAAGGAAGAAGCTCCAGTCGATGATACCGTGTTATCTAACACTGAAGATGAAGAAGAAATTGAAGAAGTCGGAGAAATTGGTGAAGAGAATGAACCATTACCTGTTCAATACAGAGGAACTATCATTCCTGATCCTGATGTTCAAAAAATCGATGCTGATAGTGAATTGACAGCCGGTTATGACTTGGATGTTG
The DNA here is from genome assembly GCA_030570975.1 of Yamadazyma songkhlaensis. Taxonomy (NCBI): domain Eukaryota; kingdom Fungi; phylum Ascomycota; class Pichiomycetes; order Serinales; family Debaryomycetaceae; genus Yamadazyma; species Yamadazyma songkhlaensis. The sequence goes on along the minus strand of JAJLWX010000001.1, from coordinate 1,094,986 downwards.
ATTATTTAGAATTGATTCATTTGAAAATCGGATCCATCAAAGATTTGAAGTTGGGAAGATTTAAAAAATTAGAATCTTTATGTCTTAGACAAAATTTAATCACTTCAATAGTTGATGTGGTTGATATCAATGAAAACTTGGAAGAATTGGATTTATATGATAATAGAATCAATCATATCTCAAGTAATATTGGTAAGTTCAAGAAATTAACCAACTTGGATTTATCTTTCAATAAAATTAAAAATATCAAAAACTTGGAGAATTTAACTGAATTAAAAGATCTTTATTTCGTTCAAAATAGTATCAGAGAGATCAAAAACTTAGAGAATAACACCAAGATCACCAATTTAGAATTAGGAGGTAATAAAATTGAAGTTATTAGTGAAACTATGAATAAATTGATCAATATGGAAAAATTATGGTTAGGTAAGAATAGGATCTCAAAATTTGAAAACTTACATAACCTTAAGAATTTGAAGATCTTATCTATTCAGGCTAACAGAATTGAAAAGTTAGAAGGATTAGAGAATTTGGTTAATTTAGAAGAGTTATATGTTGCTAATAACAAGATTTCCAAGATTGAAAACTTAGATAAGAATGTTAATTTACAAGTAATTGATATCTCATCCAATGGATTAGAACATTTAAGCGGATTAAGTCATTTAAAGAAATTAACAGATTTCTGGTGTTCTTATAACAAGATTTCTGACTTTAATGAAATCAATGAACAATTAGGAAGTTTACCTGAATTAGATACTGTTTATTTCGAAGGTAATCCTGTTCAATTGACTAATCCAACAGCTTACAGAAGAAAGATTAAATTAAATTTAGGACCTTCTTTAGCCAAAATTGATGCAACTTATGTACATAATTAAATAGAACTAATGAATAATGACTTCCTATCTGATCTCCTATGTTTTAACTTTCTTTGATTAAACTTTCTTGGGACTCAATCAATGAGCAAACCTCAAAGTCAATTCCAATCCTTACTAATCATATTAATAACCCCTTTCACTCCTTTAGTCACGCCTGATGGAAATGTGTACAAATGTACCCAATAAGTAAGGTCAAGTACCGATTAAATGTCTCGATGTTTCCAGAACAATCGTCATTTGCCGACATTTTGGTCATTATATTAAGGTTTCGCAATATTTAACCTCAACGCATATAAATAGGAGAGTGCGGCCTAAAATTAATTAGTGCATTGCAACTGAATTTGAAAAGTTTGAAATAAATTCAATTGATAATGGAAGGATTACAAAAAGGTATTAATGGACAATCCATTTTTGATAAGAGTGAATGGGCTAAACCAAATGCTAGATCAACTTTAGCTCCAAATAATTTTAGTTCTGATGATTTATTACCTAAAGCCCAAGCTTATAAAGATATTAATGATAAAACTTTAGTTTTTAAAGATAATTTATATAATGAATTTGATGATGTTAAATTAAAGGAAGAAACTGATAAATATATCATACATTTTAAAGATAATGAAATTGCTAAAAAGGAATTAAAGGTTGATTTCAATAAGGAGCAAAATGAATTAAGTTTAAAAATCACCGAAAAGAAAATCAACGAAGTAGGTGAAGATGTATACATTTGTAATTATGAAAGTAATATCAAATTCGATAAAGCTGTTAAATTTGATGAAATAGTTCCAGATATTCAAGATGGTAAAGTTGAGATCTGTATTCCTAAAGTTCATAAAGATTCTGATAATCTTCTTAGCATGTCATTGAAGAATACTTCAATTGATGCTTTTAAAAGATACTAATGGCCTTTACTTCTAGTTTTATAGAATTTTTCGATTAATGAATTTTTTTTAATACTTTTTTGATCTCTTTTCGTAATTTTCACAATTGTGAGATTTTGCAGCCAATAACATTTGGACTAGCTTTTAATAAATTTTGAGTAAGAAGATGGAGAGAGTTATAGTAGAGACAGGAAGATGTTATAGAATGCACAAGTAGCTCACTAGCAAACATACTAACGATCTTTACAAAAATAAGAGCAAAATATATTAATCTAAATGAGTATCTTCGGGTTTGTAATTGTCCAAAACAATTCTATAGATGAAAGATGGTGCAAACCCACCAATATTAGTTATATAAATGTCAATATGTTCAGGAGGTATGTAATCATTCAAAGGATTGGAGACAAGATCAACATTATCTACCAATTTGAAATCAGAATAATTCAAGATTTTACCTGAATCACCCACTTCAATTAAATCGTCTCTATTGAATGGATATAATGGTGATAATTTGAATAATCCTGCTACAGCAAATACAGGAGTTTTGTTTTCTTTAGCACATTCTACTACACTTGAAACTCCAGAATTTGACAAACATCCCCCATTAGCAAAAACAGCATTGGATCCAATAATAACTTTCCCAACTCTTGACATAACAGCAAATACAGTTGTATCAGGAATTAAAACAGTTTCAATTTTATGATCAGCTAAAGTTTTAACGAATTTATGTGCTTGTTCAATACCATTTGGATAATTTTCTGTAACTAAAACGGTGAATTTTCTTTTAGATCTTGCTTTTAATAAGAATTTTAATACAGTATCTGAATTAGGTGTAGGAGTTAATAAAATTTCATTATCATGAATTAAATCAACTGCCATATTTTCTAAACCTTCGTTAACGTTGGTGATTTCATCAACTAAATCTCTTATACCTTGAATGATAATACTTCTGAAATCACTACTTTGTTTTTTCAGTTGTTGATAGATCTTTTTATCAGGTTTTTGTGTAGATAATAAACTGAATATAGAATTCATCATAGTTTGATCTTTATCTTGATCTTCTTCTTCAACTTCATCTCTTATTATGGCCAATACTCTCCTTACTATATTTCCTGTAATGATTTCTTTTGGTTGTGCAGTGTTTAATGTCTTACCTACTTGTCTTATGATTTGTATTAATTCAAAAGGACTATTCCATCTTGCAGCTGATATGACTCTCATTAATAATTGAGAGATTTCTAAAGCAATGGTTTTATCTCCAGTTAATTGATGACGTTTCAACTTATCAACAACTGGATCTACCAATGCTAGAATCTCTATAGTTAATTCTTTAACCATATTATAGATTTTTTCTTTATAGGTTGGAATAGATTTTTCGATGCGATCCTCAGTTTACAAAGTCTCAATCTCAATTTTTCACTAAACACTAAGGAATACTGTAAATAATGCTGGAATTCAACAATGATATTGATAAAGCTTTAGACTTGTTATATCAATATTCTCCTAAGTTTAAGAAATCCATTGAATTAATTCAAAAATTGTCTCAACAATTGAAATTGGATACATTTATTGATACTGATGCATATTCTCATATACTTGATCAACCTTTAAAAGATGATGATGGTAATGTTATTAAGTTTCAAAGATTATCAATAGCAGGATCAATTATTTTGATAGATATAGATTTTCTTGATTCTACTATTTATAGAGTTTCATTCTCACTGGCAAGTCAATTAGATTCAAGTGAGCCTATGAAAGATACCTTGGAAGTACTACCTAAGATTGAAGTAATTGAAGATACTAGATATATAAATATGGATTTCAATTCCAAATCTGTCAATTCATTATTAAACAGTGCCAAATTAGAAAGTATCTTGTTGAATAACCTTAGTCAATCGAGATTGAATAACTTTCCTAAGAATTTAAGATATTTAGCTAACTTGGATAGATTATCAACCACAGCAACGGATTTGTTTAGTTATAATGATCATATTGGTTTAATTTTGAACAGTTTGTATCAGATAGAATTAGAAAACAATAATAATGATTGGTTATATAAGCAAGGATTGATTAATTCTGTTGGTAAAGTATTATTTAATAATAATGATGAAATTGGGATATTTATCGAATTCTGGCAGGATTTTAAGTATATTAACCATGAATATTCAAACGAACATGGGATTAATGATTTATTGATAGGTAAGAAGTATAATGTATTGTTAGATGTTAATGTTGATCATTTCACTAAGTCAATTGATTATATTGGAGAAACTAGAGATGAAATTTGGCAATTAAGTGATGGAAAGTATCAATTCAATTTCACCGATGAATCTTATTTGGTTCCTAATAAGATCAGTTCCAGTTCAGAAAATGAAACTATTAAATTTCAACCTAGATGGAATTTATACCTTAATCTTAACCATGGTATATATTTACCAATTAATGTATTAGAATTCATTGGTATCAATCATTTTGAAGAAACTAAGATTCCTGAATTTGGATTCTTTGAAAAATTGAATGAAGAGAAAGAATTATGTTTGGTCGATGACAAAGATGAAAAGATTACCATAAAGAGTGAAATTCATTCTAAATTCATACCAATTTCCAGAATAAGTATCAAGAAATTAGTAGATATTCCATCGTTTTTGAAAATCTTTAGAAACCAATTAATCCTTACCAATATCTTAAATCAAATATCATTAAAGTGTAAACCACGTCAAGTCAATTCCAACAACGAGATCAAGAGTAATTTAACTAAAACCTTAGAATTAAGTAATTCCGATGAATTAAACTTGAAATCCTTGACTGTAGATGATGATATTTTATTAGATGATTTCATGAATGAATCCAATACCATGATGAATGAAGAACAAGATGATTTAATCATAAAGATCAATGATATTTCATATAAAGATCATGATATAATGTTATCAATTACTGGGAAAATTTCCATTAACTTCAAGATTTCTAATGGAGAAATCAAATTATTAGATGATACCATTGATGAGAAACAACAGGATTTCATCAAATCATTAAATCTTAGTGAAGATATCTTAAAAAGTTGGAAAATGTACTATTAAAATCTGGGGTTGATTATGTCGCGCATTCACCGAACACTCACCGAAAGGTTAGCGTTGAGATTAACGCGGAAGTTAGTGGAAATTTGACAGTGAAAAATTTTTAAAAATAGATTATGAAGGTATGACATATTCAACGTCTAATATTCTACCTCCAACATCTTTAAGAGATGTTATATCATTAATCTTGATTATTAATTCTTTACCTTCCTATATAAATGCATTGATTCTAGTATTATATACATTATCAGGATCTACTAAATTGATTAGTGGGAAGTTATTCTTAAAGTATGTTTCATTAAAGAATAAACAATTTGAAGATTCATGGTATTTAAATTCAAATATAAATTATGGTAAAGTGATTCATTCATTTATTCAATTATCAATAATAGGATCTATAATATTATTGTTGTTTATTGGGATATTTAATGAAGAGTTTTTAAAGAATATTGATATTTTGGCTAAAACCATCTTAGCAACTGAATTAATCGGTTCAACTACCAATATAACTTCAATAATATCAACCAATAATAATCCTCCTAAAATTAATAATGAAATTTTGAATAATAGCTTTTTAAGAATACTTTATTGTTATGTGATTATTTTATCCATTACCTCCATCAAAAATAATTTCAACTTTAACCTTTTCTTGAACCTTATCAAAGTCAATGATTTTAAAACGATTTTTTCATCAAAAATCTTTTTATCTGATAAAACTTTCCATCAAGATTCAAGATATTTCAATAAATCAATCTTGAAATTTATCTATTATGAATTATGTATAAATGTCGTCACCATTAAGTTTAACTCGTTATTCTCCATCATAGGGTTTAAGAACTTATCCAATAATTTAGATCAATTGAATAATTTGAATCCTAATATTCCTATTGACTTTAAAAGACCTAAATTGAAAGAGGAAATTATTGAAAATGATTTGTCCATTCCTGTGATTTCTTTGAAACAAACTAATAATAGTACTTCAACTGTCAACTTAAATAAATTGAAATTTATTAATATCTCAGTACCCAAATCAATAGCTGATTCTAAATGTAATTTCAAATCTTCCAATTCCATATCATCAAAAAACTTTGAAAATTTCGTGTATAAGTTATTTTCCAGAAACAGTAATGAAACCACATCACCTATTAAACTTAATAAGAATTCTACGGTTATTATTGATAAGAATGATTCAATTTTACAACCATTTTGGTCATTATTGGCTGTTATGAAGGTTAGTGTTAAAAATTCTTATTTATTCCAAGGGAAACTTACTAGGTTAAAAAATAATAATGATAGATTCTTGATGAATTTATCCGTAGTCAACAAGTTATTAATTTCTGTGAAATTCATTGATGATACGAGAATTTTATTGAAAATCAATGATTCCAATAAAACCTTCTCCAATTTAAAATTAAGATTGAATGGACTTGACTGGGAATATTTCAAAATCATTAACAACCAAATATTGATATTTGCTTTATCTCCAAACTTCCAATATGAGATTGAAATCTTAAATAGTAAGAATCAAGTTTTAAATAACTTATTGATCAATACTATTTCAACCACAGAGAATATCATTTTAAGAGAATCACCAAAGGTTTCATCTTTAAGTACGTTGAAATTAAGTTTGATCTCTACCCTTGAAAGTCTTGAACAAACCAAACAGAATTTGAAAGATTTCAAAAAGGATGAGAGTAAAAGACAAGGAGAAATCAAGAAAAATAACGATAACTTAAAAGAAAGAATCAATAAGAACAAAGCCACTAACGAATTGAATTTAAAGAAATTGAAAGGTTTAAGTCAATCAATCCATCAATATGAAAATGATATCAAGACCTTAAAAAATGAGATTGAAGAATTCAAAACTCATATTGAAGATCAAGATCTTTTGGAAAAAAGTACGATCAATGAAATCAATGAAATCAAAAAATTCATTGATGCTTATAATGAATCCATTGTTGAATTCAAAATCAACCTTAAATCAATTCAAGATGATAAAATAAGTGCTTTGAGCAAATTAGATAAGACCTTATCCAAAATTAAAGAGTCAGAAAATGAAATTGAAAATTTGAATGATAACATTAATAACTTGAAAGATTCAATTATCATCCAATTGAAGAAGAAATCCAATTCAATTAACGATAAGTTTGATACTATATTATTAAAAGTTAAGAATGAAAATGAACGATTATTAAACGAAATTGAAAAGTTAATGAAATAAAATATACGAAATCTTTATTATCCCTATTTACAATTATTCATTGATTGAACCTCCTATATGATGAAATCTTCTATTAAAGTAAAGTAAACCTCCAGTTTTTATGGTAGAATTACTTATTATATCGACTACTTTCACTATCCAAATTTCATGGTTTTCAATGGTTATTACTTTATTCTTTTCACAAATGAAAACTCTTTCACTATCTTTTAAGATCGGTATTCTAGATTCACCTATTTCATGAAACTTCCAATCTTTTTTATCAATACTTTGAAAAGGTGTAGTCATTTCATGGAATATTTCTCCATCTTTATTCTCACCTTTAGATATTATCTTCCCATCGTTTCTCTTGACTCCTTTAGCGAAGATTCTCCCTATATTACTACCTTTAGCTGTTGGTTTCATAACATGTATAGCCACAAGTCCATTATCATGTAATGTCGAAGATGTATAACTAGGTAAATGTAAATTGAATTGTAACAATGGATTGGGATATACTGATAATGAACAAACCGAGCTTAAAGTCAGTCCATGTAAGATTGGCGAGGTATCTAGCTTAGGGACACCTGCGGTCAAGATCATGGCCTGACTAGCAATTCGGGACATTGAATCTTTGAACAAGTCATTGATACTTTTAGTTGTGTAGTGTCTCAAAGCTTGCATTGATTTTTTCGCAGTTACGCATGGAGACAATATTAGAGGAGGGAGGAAGAGAGATGGAGTCATGGATTGTCAGAAAGTCGAGCCATAGGCAAATCGATGTCAAGCCACAGGTAAATCGTATGGTGTCAAAAACTTGTTATACATGTGTCATAAATGTGTTCACATTTGGAACAAACTGAGAATTTTCTAAAATTCACTCTCTGGCAGCGATCCAAAAAAAGACTGCTTCAGACTCTGAAGCTCATTAACAAGCTTAACAGGTCAGGAAGCAAAAAAATATGCGCCGTCCAGGAATCGAACCAGGGGCTCAACGATGGCAACGTTGAATTTTACCACTAAACCAACGGCGCGCTCCGCGACGGGGAATTGAACCCCGGTCTACCATGCGACAAACGGTAATTCTAGCCACTAAACTATCACGGATTTTGTTAAAGACGAAACCTCAGACCAGTTAGTGAAGACAGCTCGATTTTCGGAAAAGTGGTCTTACTGGTGATTTTTTGATATATATGGGTTGGTATAGATACTAGGTATCATAGGAGTGTATGTGAGACACATAGAGACCCAAAAAGTGTAACTTTTTTATGTTAACACCTATTATGAGAGTCAGTGAGAGTTGAGAATCATTAATATTTATACATTAGTTTACCAAAGATTCCAATAAAATGAATTGATTTATTAATTCATCTAAATTCTTCATCTCTGATTCGTTGACTACTAACTTGTTTTCATTAACCAAGATATCCTTCTTAACAATAGTATTCTTTAACTTACCAAAATGGGTCAATAAATCTTTACCTTGAATTTTACTTGGTTTATAATTTGGTCCCATTGAAATCAACAATATTGAGAACAACTTGAAGACTGGGATTAAAATTTCATAATAATCAATGATATCGTCATTATTAACTTTGTTAATGTTATTGAATTTGAAGTTGATATTCAAATCAAAATCAATTTGAAATATTTTACAGTTCTTGATAATGGAGAACAATTCACTTTGAATCAAATATGATGATCCTTGCCTTACAGTACTAATTCTGATCAATAAATTCAATATGGATTTAAAAATTGTTAATTCGTATAAGATAGATGATAAGTTATTGATATTATCGTCGAATTCCAATATTTCATCGATTCTCTTGATTAATCTGACAATCAATAATAATGAATTGTTATTGATTAACTTACTGATAAGATAATTATCATCAAAGACTTTGAATAAATGGATAAGGTTCTCTAATAAAATGATGGAGATGATCTTTATAGAATTTTCATTGACAATCAAATCATTAATGAGTATATCCAAGAAGTTCAAATCGATCTTTTTGAAGATATCGATGATTTTCATAAGTAAGTTCTTATTATCGATCTTCAAGATTTTGATCAAGAAGTTATTCAATAAGATATATAAATCATTTCTCAATTTGATTGTACTATTCAAGCTCTTGATTCCTTTAACTGTGGTTGATAATAAGATCAATAATCTTTCAATGAAGATTTCTTCGTTATTGGTTTCGAAGTAGTTATTGAATAACAACACACATAATGAGATCAATTCTTCACTGAAGATGATATCGTCAGTTTCAAAGAATTCATTGATTTTGGGTAATATGTTTGATAAGATTTCCAAGATGAAGTTTTGATAATTCTTTGGTGATAAGTTACCATCGTTAATTATAACTTCAATCAATTGAACCCAACTGTGTAAGTAGTTTAACTGAAACTTCTTTAAGTTCTCAAAGTTGATGAAATCTTCAATGAACTTGGATAATTCATTTGTTTCATTGATACCGATATTATTCATCTTAACGATGACATTATTACTATACAATTCATCTGACTTTTCACCATCAGTAATCATTTCATTCAAAACCGAATTGATATTGAATTTTGTGAATTTTTGGTGGTTAAATCTTTCGAAATTGATAAACTTGAAGTTTAACAAATCAAGGAAGTTCAAGATCTTATAGTTATTGTTTAAGAAGTTATTCTCATTCAACAAATAATTCAAATATTGGGTTTTCAAATAAATAGCTTTATTCTGTGATAAATTATGGAATTCTATAGTTAAAAACTTCAAAACTAAGATTCTATAATTGAAGAATTCAAAGAAAGTTTTGACTGAGATCTTGGAATTGGTGAATGAATTAGTTTCTAATAAGTTACCATTGAAATGTTCATCTTGCCAAATCGTTTGTAAATTAATCTTTGATTGAGTAACCATTAACTTCTCGAACAAATTGATTTCATTGGTTCTGATGGAATTCAAGATGGTTGAAGAAATAGGATTTTCACTTAATTTGATGATAATGTTCAAGACTAATGAAGATATCTTTACGGAATTATAATTGATGATATTAATTCCATTATTATAATCAATAGTGGAAATGGAATCAAGTGTAGTTAACAATAATTCTAACAAGTTCTCTACGAGATTCTTCTTCTCAAGTACTAAGTAATTACCTTGAATCTTATATCCTAAAATGAAATGACTTATACAAGGATTTTTACCCAACTTTGTTAAATCTTTGATCAAAAAGTTTAAGATCTTGAACTTGATTTCGATACTTCCGTTCAAAAATTGGTTAATCATGGAATATTTCAAATTTAAAGAATCTGGTGAACTAACATAGATGGTAAACAACTTATTATCATTCAAATAAGCAATATTTTCATAATTATCATTGATTTTACTTAACAAGTCCATGGACTTTTCTACTACTTCATCTTCATTATGATTCACAAGTAATCCTAATTTAGTAATTATTTGATTATTGAAGTTGATTAATTCAAAGATATTGGGGATATTGAAGTTCTTAGGATAATATACGTTTAATGGTGAAGTTGCTTTAATTGTAGGTAATAATTTCTTGAAAACTTCTTGTAAATTGATTAAACTTTCGAGTAATGTGAGGGAATTATTCAATATTTGTTCATTTTCAATGATTTGGAAAAGGATCTTAACGGATTTATCATCGTAAAGATAATTCAAAATACTCATAGATTGATGAAGTTTAATGAATGTTTGGAAAGTGTTTTCTTTGATGAGTGAGTCATTATTAAACTCTATGATGTTAGGTAAAGTATCAACTAAGAATTCCCAATCGATTTGGTCAATAGAATTTTGGAATATTTCAATTAAAGTCAATTGTAAATTACATTTAATATCGTTATCAATGATTTTATTGGAATTTTGGAAGATTTCAACCACCAAAAATTCTAAATATGGCCAAATACCAATTTCATTATTTAATCTGTAATTGAATCCTAAATCTTTAGGATATAATAATTCATATTGAGCTTTAGTAGTGAAATCAATAGACTTTTTAGTTACCAACAAGGACTTCACCAAATCAGTGAAGTTTAAAATATTAGTTAAATCAATCAAATTGATTTTGAATGCATTTTTAATAGTGATATTGTTTTTAACGAATTTGACTTTGGTAGAAGTTGTTGATATCTTTTCATCATCGATCAAATTATGGAACATCCAATTATCTAAGATCTTCCAAATCTCCAAATTCAAAGATAAATCGTTGAAAGATTTCAAAAAGTTAAAGATCAAGTTAACTAATTGAATTCTGTTACTTTCATTGATCAAAATGATTGAATTGGAATTACTTTTTAACTTTGAATTGGTAATAAGGTTATCAAATTTCAAGAACCCAATAATGATAGGTTTGAAACGATTAAAAAGATTGATCTTGATTTCTTTAGATCTCTCGAAATTATCATTCAAATTGGAAATAATAGAACTTATTAAGTTTAAAAATCCATTGATAAAGATCATGGAATCATTAGATAATTCAATCAAAATCTCATTGAATTTCTTCTGATCGTTCAACAATAAGTTCGATTTTGGTACGGTTGAATCATTTTCAAGATTCTCATTCAATGAGTCCAAATAATAATTCAAAGATTCATAGATAGAATCAATGGAAATCTTAGAATAATCGATTTTCTTGATGGAATTGTTATTGATCAAAATCTCAAAGATTTTATTACTGGAATTATCACCATTAGTAGTCAATGAACTTAATAATAAACAGAAAGTAGCTGTGATTAAAGGAGAAGAGTTGTTATTGACTCCCCACATAATAAATCCAATCAAATCAGTATTGAGTTCATCATTACCCCAGATTAAATCTCCAATCATTGGTCTGAAGTTATAGGTATATACAAAAGATAAATAGAATCTTTCTAAATCACTTCTTAAGTAAATCTCTTCAAAATCGATTTCAAAATGATCTTGAGTAGTTTCAATAGCTTGACTGATTCCGATTAAAGATTTTTCATTATTAGTATCTTGAATTTCCTTATTTTTCTTCTGTTTGTTAATGGATGACAATAAGAAATCTTCTTCATTGTCTCTTAACTGAGTCAATATTATAGCTACATTATCAATAAAGTTCTTAAAGAAAAAATGCCAATAGATTGGTAACAAATCATCTTTAAATACTTTAGAAACCTTTAATGATAATTTATCACAATCAGTGAATTTGATTAATTTCAAATTTGGGAAGTTCTTCTGTAAATTGAATTTGAAATCACATAAATTATTGATTTCAAAGTATTTGATGGTTTCTTCATTTGATGTTTCACTGGTAAATCTTAATAAATTCTCGAAAACTCCGTAGTTCAAACAAATTTGGAAATATTTCAAGAAATCATTATCAAAATCGAATTTTTCATAATTCTTAGTATTCTTACACCAATTAACCAAGTTAGTCAAGATGACGAAATCGATTAAAACTTCAAAACTTTTCAATTTGGAGTTGGTCAAGTCAATAGTATCATCATTAACTGAAACCAATTTGAAATCTTCATTTAATGATGTGGTGATTTGTTTATGCAAGGAAATTATATCTGATTCAGGTAATTTTTCAAATTTGTTAACAAAACTTAAAATTCCTGGTAAATAATGAATAATCAATACCTCATCATCACTTAAAGTTGATTTTATATGAACCATCATCTTATTAAATGATGTTAAATTGATCTTAACGAAATAATTTTCAATCAAATTGAAATATATCTGTCCCAACAATTCATGTAATTGAAATAATTCTTGTTTGGTGTATAGTATTGAATTTACTGACCCTTCATTCCAACTATTAGTGACATTCATCTTATTAATCAAATCATCAAGATTATTCAATATCTCATATATGTTAGTGAAAGAATTGATCAAATTGGTTGATAATTCATTAATATCGGTAATAATCAAATTCAATCTCTTATTGGTTATTAGATATCCTAAAATATTCAATGCATATTCGAATCTTTTAAAGAAATATTGTTTCCCAGTATCTACAAAGTCAATACCTTCAATATTAGATTTATTGGCATGATATAAAATCTCTGCTGTGTGAAGTTCATTCAAATCTAATTCATTGGATAATAAAATGCTTGATTCTATGAATTGTTGATTTAATTTGAATTTATCACCATTTGAAAATTCCACTGGCAGTTTATTTTCAATTAACTGATTTTTGGTAGTGGCATTTTTTCCAGGATATTTGAACATCGACGTCAACTCTTCTTTGATATTTATCAATAGAGGTTCATCAACCGTCTGGTCGAAATATATGGAGTCATAACAATCAATTAAGAGATCATTACTCCAACTAACCATGTTTACTTTGAGATGGATTGTTGGATTTTTTGAGATCTCATTTTTATGTGTGTCACGTGAGAGCTGATTTTAGAGACTTGAGAGAGACAGTTCAAATAAATAATCAATTCATACTAACATAAGCACCATCTTTTAAACACATAGTTAATTGTGACAGTTTCTTTGGTGGATAATCCCCAGTTCCTGATAATTGTCCAAATTCTTGTACTAATCTAGTAATAACATAACTTGCTTCAATTAAAGCAAATTGTTGACCTAAACAGATTCTTGGACCTCCATTAAATGGTAAATAAGCCCAACCTAATTTTTTAGTAGATTCTTCAAACCATCTTTCAGGTCTAAAAACATCCGCATCTTCACCATAAATGGCTTTATTTCTTTGACAACTTGAAATACAATAGGAAACAACTGTACCCTTTTCAATAAATACAGAACTTCTTTCGTCACGTCCTCCACCTCTTGGTAAAGTGGTATTTTTATTAGAAACTCTGAAATTAATTGGCACCGAAGGATATAATCTAAGGATTTCATTAATAACAGCTTTCAAATATTCACATCTTTTCAAACTTTCGAAAGTAATCTCTTCAATCTTAACATTCTCACCTGATCCAAATTTTTCATAGATTTCTTCCTTCAATTTAGCAAATATTTCTGGATTACGGGCTAATTCAAAGAAAGTAAAACTCAATAATCCAGCTGTAGTATCTCTGCCAGCTAAAAGAATATTTAAAGCTTGATCTCTTAAAACTTTAGGATCTCTTGTTTGTTTAACTAATTCATACAAGAAAGTATACCCATTATCAGATTTTTCATCTAATTCTTGAATTGGGGTATTTAAAGCCTTATCAACGAAAAAATCAGTAAATTCATGAACAATCTTACAATTTTCTTGAAATTCTTTAGGGTTAATAAGGAAATAAAATCTTTGAAGCATAGTTCTATCAGCAAGAGTACTTTGAGAATCATTGAAAGCTTTAGGAAACTTTTGTTTCATTGAAACTGGGATTTCATCTTTACCAGAAACACCTTCCGATAAACTTGAACAACTTTCTCCAAATAAAAACTCAGTTGCAGTATCAATAGTAAATTTAAAGAAATATTCTTGAATATCAAACATTTCTCCTTTATAACCCTTAATGTTTTCAATCAAGACTTTGATATGAGGTTCTAAAGATTTAACATGGGCAACTTGTTCTCTTGAGAATTGTGGTCTTAACATAGCTCTACTATGTTTCCAACCATCACCATCTAAAGTGAAAATCCCATCTCCTAAAAGTGCATAAAATTGACTATGTCTCACACCTAAATCAAAATCATTGAATTGAGTTCCTAAGATAGCTTTGATATTTTCAGGTTCTCTAGTATTTAAAGTTATCATACCAGCAATTCTGGCAGATAAAGTATTGGCTTGATTCTCTTCAAATCTTTGATGAAAGAAATCAACCAATGTACCTGCTTCTCTTTTCTCTATCATGTCTTTAACGGCTTTAAATCCATATCTACCATCAGTAATATAAGATGCAACAGGTTTATTTCCATTACTTGTACTACGAATTCTTCGTTGTACTACCTTGAAAACCCTATAAACCACCAATAAGAGTGGGATCAATAAATAAATATTATAAATCATACAAAAATTCTTATACAAAAAAACTGTTCATCATTCAAACAGTAATCCTGCTTTTTATAATCTCCTTATATTTTCACAGGTAGAGGAGAAACCAAAGGATCTTGACGTTAAGTTCGCTTATGTAAGAACCTTTTTTCTGAAACAGGCTCTGCAACTCCGCATTTTGAGGGTTCGTAATTTTTAAAGAGAGATATGTCAAAAGTCATGAATATATATTATTAACAAATAAATAGAAATTAAACAGTTGGTCCAGCAGCTTTAACTTCAGTGGTAGCTTGATCAGCATATTTCTTGAAATTTTCAACGAATTTACCAGCTAATGAAGTTATTTCTTTAGCAAAAGAAGCTTCACCTTCAGTCCAAGCCTTAGTAGGATTTAAGATTTCTGAAGGAACATTTGGACATGATTTTGGAACATTTAAGTTGAAAGTTGGGAAAGTTTCATATTCAACTTTATTTAATTCACCGGAATGGATAGCATCTAAGATAGCTCTGGTGTATTTTAATGAACATCTCTTACCACCTCTGGCAGCACTAGCACCAACCCAACCAGTGTTTAATAACCAAGCATTGGCATTATGTTTACTGATTTTATCAGATAATTGTTGGGCATATTTCATTGGGTGTAAGACTAAGAAAGGTTGACCGAAACAGGCTGAGAAAGTAGCTTGAGGTTCAGTAACACCTTCTTCGGTACCAGCCATTTTTGAAGTGTAACCACTGATGAAATGATACATAACTTGTTCATTAGTTAATTTAGAAACTGGAGGTAAAACACCACTAGCATCACAAGTTAATAAGATAATATTAGTTGGGTGAGTATCAGCTAAACATGGGATTTTAGCTGATGGAATGAAATCAATTGGGTAAGCACATCTAGTGTTTTCAGTAATTGATGAATCATTATAATCAACTAATTTAGTGATTGGATCATAAACAACATTTTCCAAGATAGCACCGAATTTAATGGAGTTGAAAATTTCTGGTTCTTTTTCAGCTGATAAATCTAAACATTTAGCATAACAACCACCTTCAATGTTGAAAACACCATTATCTGACCAACAATGTTCATCATCACCAATTAATTTTCTATTTGGATCAGCAGATAAAGTGGTTTTACCAGTACCTGATAAACCAAAAAATAAAGTAACATCACCCTTTTCATCACCTTGATTAGCAGATGAATGTAAAGTTAAAACTTGATGTTTAATTGGCATAAGGTAGAACATAACAGTGAAAATACCTTTTTTCATTTCACCAGCATATTCAGTACCTAAGATAACCATTTCCATATCTTTGAAATTAATTTCAACTGAAGTTGATGAAGTCATACCTTTAGTATGAACATTAGCTGGGAATTGACCAGCATTATAAACAGTAAAATCTGGTTCACCAAAGTTCTTTAATTCTTCTTCAGTTGGTCTAATTAACATATTAGTCATGAATAAAGCATGATAAGCTCTAGCACAAATAATTCTCACTTTAATTCTGTATCTTGGATCCCATCCAGCAAAAGCATCAACAACGAATAATTTTTCTCTAGTTCTTAAGTAATCTAAAGCTCTAGATCTAGAAATTTTCCAAGTTAATTCATCAACTTGTTTGTTAACAGGTCCCCACCAAATGTGATTAGATGAAGTTTCTTCATCAACAATTCTTTTATCTTTTGGTGATCTACCAGTTTTTTTACCTGAGTAAGCCATTAAAGCACCAGTTGATGAAATAGTAGTACCTTTTTCTAATAAACCATCTTCATATAAAGTTGGTGGTGGAGCATTATGACGGATAGTAATATCTTCTCTTAATGATAATTTACTGATTAATGGATCTTCAGTAGTTTTGATCGTTGGATGATCATTGAAATTTATACTTGAAGCAACAGGAGGAGCCATTTTGTTTTTATTATTGAAATATCTTGATTTCTAACAATTATAATCTGGGAATTTCATTCCTTATATAGTTTTTGGGAATTTTAGATATTTTTGATGATTTCCCGGGAATATGGAGCAAATTGAATTCTGGGGCAGAAATCGCTTGTGACATTTTGGCAGCAGTGTCGGATCCCGAACTTTTAACTGTTGCGACTTTCTATGAAGGGATAATATCGGGACTATTCATTCCTAACTTCTCCTATGCTATAGTTAATACCATGTATACTGTACGATGTGACGTAGATCCTGGAGGATATAGGAGAGTTGATGGTATGATTTGACCTTGAATCAATGGTTCCTATTATTTGTAGGTGCTAAGAACCATTAAATTTTGGAATTAGAGACGGGGAATAGAGGTTCCAGCCCTTTCAATGATTAACTATAAGAAACTACGGGGCATAATCAAAGTGTTTTACTTCAAAACATATACAAAAACTCCGGAGAATTCCTATAAAAGCTTTGAAATAGGCTTTAATTACTGTTTACTTTCTGTTGATCCATATAATCAAAGTATACCCCCGGGAAGTTAACATATCCTATGAATCAGAAGATGTGTTTGACTTCCTGGTACGCGCACGAGACATTTCGGTTGAAGGGAGCGAGGCGCCTGGTTTTGACTTCCATTCATCCATACCAGTCATTCACTAACCGTATGATTCATATAAACGGAACCAATTTCGCTGGTATATCCTAGAAATGGTCATTGGTATGCCTGGATTGTTATTTACACCAAAATTGTTTGTTTATATGATTATTTGACTTCACATTTTTGAAATCTGGGGTAACCCCGGTACATCGCGGATTGTTCAATTTTAGTTCATGTGAGACAAAAGGCTGAAACAGCAATAACGAAATCACAATGATTAAACTTTATATTACATACTATACACTTCAACTGTCACTCAATTCATTTTTAGCATAATGATCATAATAGAATTTCCAATCTTGGAATCCAATTTCTTTGATACTGGTACCTTCATCAACTCCTATCATTAACACCTCGTTGATGACTTCGTTGGAATTCTTCAATAATGTTATCCCACTACAGATTAATCCGTACTTAAAGATCTCGGTTAAATTAGAATATGATTTATCGATAACTGGTCCTACAATGGCACCGATTTTGGAATCCTCTCCTGGAGATAAATTGTTAACTTGATTATTTGCCTCACTCATGAATGGATAGAATTTACTTAACTTAGAATCATTGGTAAATAAGATGATACTTCCAATGATCTTTTGAGTTGTTGGTTCTAATGCGATAATAATTTTGACCCCAGCAGAATTCAAATATTTGATAGCCTCTCCATAGAGCGATTTGATTCTGATCTTTTCATCAATATCCATTTCAGGAAACTTTTTATTGTTACCAGTGTCATTATCAATATCATCTTCATTATCACTGTTCATTATAGTGTCTTTGGAATCTGACATGTTCAAATCACTTCTGGTATCATCAGTAACTGTACCTGTTCTCTTATTGATCAATTCCATCAATTTCTCAGGATCTTGACAGATATCAAATCTTACTCCAACAATCATCAATTCTCTGAAAATCTTTTTGGGTACCAGCCATTTATCTAAACCTGTTAATCTCATTATAAACTTTTTGGATTTGATTTGGATATCCCAAAAGTTACCCATGAATGTAGAAGATTTCAGTGATGTTAAAAGACTGAAATCATTAGGTAATGCCATTAAAGGTACTGATGATCCCAAAGTTAACACATTACATCTTTGATCTTTGGTGAGATACCTTACAGCAGTATTATGCAAATTCTTACCTACACTTTGTAATCTTTTAGTTCTATCAACTAACAAGTACATTATTGATCCAGTTTTCACTACTTCCCCATTATTATTCAAAAGATCAGTCTCGTTACACCATGTCAATATTATACCATATAAGATATTAAGGGATGAATTTCTTACAACGAAATGCTTTTGTGAGGGGTCACTTAACAAAACCTTCAATCTATGATAATAATCATCACTATGATAATTTATCGATCCATATTTATCAATACTGAAAGTATCATCACTTGCAACACTCATTAAATCATCTTCGTTACTATTCTTAATCAACGTTACCAAACTATCCCAATCTCTATTCAAATCAAATCCTTCTACTAACCATCTCCTTTTCAAAGGAGCTTCAGATTTCTTTTGAGGACTAGCATCATTAGAATCCGTCAATCTTCTTCTTTTACCTGTTCTATTAACATATTTCTTCTCCCCTGGTATGCAACCTTCAGGACTATGATCTCCCATTATCACACCCACTAATTCTTTTAATGCATTATCAGTATAATCGTAACAACATAAATAAGCACTCCCGATACTCTTGTTATAAAAGAAATCGTAAGGTGATGAAGTAGCTACCAATATTAATGGTTTGGATAATTGGGTGTATGTGGAACTATTGAATGATGATGGACTGGCTCCACATAACATCGATACATATTTGACTATACCAATTTGGTACATGTTCCTGGAAGCTTCAGAAGTTAAAACAATGACAACTTTGGATTGTTCAATCAATGACTCGTGTAAAGAAGTTAACCCATTAGCCGTATAGGTGGTATGTAACACTTTGTAAGGATGCTTTAAGGTTTTATTTATGGGATGATCAGATAAAAGGTTACCGAATTTCTGAAACACTTCTTCTCCAGTATATAACTTCGGTTCATTAGCCAGTTTATAGATAGGATTCAATAATGGTGATAATATAAGAATATTATTGGTATCGACTTTCTTATTCTTGGTAGTTAAAAATTTAGTAATTGGTAAAGCATCAGGATAATCTCTAACTAGAGTCATAGACTTCCTATATGCTAATTGGGACAATTTCTTATGTTCTAACCATTTATCGGGTTCATCTTCTCTGAAAAGTATCACTTCTTCCTTGGCACTTTCTTCTCCATGAGGAAACAATTCACTCCAGGTAGGCAACTTCTTTTGTAAGTTTTCAATTCTAGAAAGAGATTTCAAGACTAACTCTTCATCTAGATTTCCATTACCTAAAGCCTTTTCCATAGCTTCGACGGCTTCGTCCTGTAATTTAGTCTCGTGACAAACCAATATCAAATCACACCCTGCATAAAGGGCTAAAATCACACCCTGTCCGAGACCAATTGAATGATGTAAAGCATCCATTTCTAGACATTCACTTATCACCACTCCATCGAATCCCAAATCTTGTCTTAATAATTGGTTTATCACTACGGGTGATAAACAAGCATGAATTTCATCAGGACTAATGGTAGGGACTCCACAACCGGCCGCACATACTCCATCAAGTTCATTACTACGAGTTAATTCCCCAAATGGTATAGCATTAAAATTCTTGATTTGATCTAAAGAATCAGCTAACATTGGTAATTCTAATAATGAATCAACTGAAGCGTTCCCAATACCTGGGAAATGTTTACCAAATGGGAACAATCCACCATCTCTGAATCCACGAGCACAAGCTTTACCATTCTTAACCACTTCTTCCACTGTAGTACCAAAACTACGAACTCCTACTAATTGATGGGAAAGTTTAGTCACTACATCCAATACTGGGCCGAAGATAATCAGGAATCCTATCTTTTTTAATTCAATAGCTAAAGCTTTCAGAACTTCATAAACCAATTCAGTATCATTAACAGCCGCTAAAGCCATAGCACTTGGGAATTGTGTTAAATAATCTGAATCGTATAATGAATTTAACATTCCTCCTTCTTCATCAATGGCAAACATCAAGGGATATTTATATTTACCTTCTGAGTATGCAATATATTGAAGATCTCTTATTAGTTTGGTCATTTGCTTCACCGACACGGCATTCTTCTTTGATAATATAAATGTCAGAATATGATGCTCTACAATCAAATGGTAAGCTTGAGAGGTAACCCCTGTACCTTCAAACCCTCCACAGAGTAATTGTCCAACTTTCATACCGTTTGTTGTGCGATGAAAATTTCTCACCCCAGATATCAACTTGAACCTTAAGAGATAAGATAACTTTAATGGAGCTGTAGAAATTGGGAGGTTTTTGTGGCTTTTAGATGCGCCTGTGGTGAGGTTGATGTAAATATTGGTTTCTGGTGAGCTGAAATGGAGCAGAAATCGTTATTTGAGCTGAAAACGTTGGTTTTCTTATCAACCCAGGTTCTTCATGATAAGTCCGAATGCCAAACCATTCACTTCGCTATTACTTCGGAAAATCCTTCAAAGAACTTGAAATTGACCTTTACAACCGTTCCTAGTCTCTCAGATACGTACACCACCGATAGGTGATAACGATCTAAACCAAACTTAAATTCACACTCACAACCCTTTATCGCGGTGTCATGCCATTTGTTAGTATGTAAAACGGAGATACTAAAATAAACTTCTACTAACTACTTTAGTTCCCCTTTCGATCAAATTAGCTATTACTGCTGGTGCATTTGTTGGTGGTACTGTAGCTGTCATTCAAAACAAAGAAAAAATCCTTGAATTTGGAGAGTCATTGTTCCAGCAAGGGGCTGATTTCTGTAGAGAGAAATTAGAACAACATAAAGAGTCTGTAATGTATGCCACCGATATTGATACCTTGTTCGATGATGATGAGAAGAAGTTCAATGATGAAGAGAGTGATATGGAATATAATGGAACTACAGATTCTACAGATTATGACTTCACAACTCCTGAAGGTACAGATAGTGAATACGAATCGAGCGGTGAATTGAACTATAGGCATGGATGGAAGCACGATTTAGATGTCGATGCTGTGGATTGAACTTCGAATGAAACACTTAGGAGCATTAACTTTACGGGAAGTTGGGTATAAATACATATGAAGGTACTACTTTGAACTCTCAATTCCTATGACTTGACTCTCTAACTAATTACCGCCAACACTACAACTAACACAAAGATACATAATGCCACAAGAAGTATACAACTCCATTTACCTTTCCTTTTTTGATATTCATGAGCTTTATTCAATTCACTAGCAGCTTGTTGAGCATTAGATTGTAATTGACCGACATTATTCTCCACCAAATCCAATTGTTCACCTTGTTGATGTATTAATTCTCCTAAATCTTTGAATATCGAATTCACTTCCATTATACCTTCATGAGCTTGTTCGATTTCTCTATTACGTTCTTCTGTCAAAAGTCTATGGTATTGAAGTTCAGTTTCATTTATAATGTCTTGATCTTGCACTTGTACTTGAGTTTGTTGTTGCACTTGTTGTTGGGAGTTATAAGTATCCCCTGAACTCTGAAGTAATGGTGTTTTCTCTGTGGTTTTTATGGGATGTGCTCTTTTTCTATCGGAATATTGTTTATGTGATTTAGCAAAAGCTCTATGAAGATCATTGTATTCATTCAATAATCTTTCTTTGATAATAATTTGTCTATTGGTTATCTCAATCTTATTCTTTCCTTTTTCATCCAGATTTTTATTGATTAAGTTGTCTAAATTTTCCACCAATGTTTTTATTCCATCTTCAAGATTATTAAGGTTCTTGGTCAAAGAATCCAAATTCTCTCTGGCTTTCAAGTTATCTCTTTTAGTACCAATGGTTTTAAGTTGATTATCAAATTGTGTGATCAAGTTCCCGAACTTTCTCAATTGGTCTGAAGTGTTATTGATGATTTTATCCAATTCATTCTGACTAGCAGATTGGGAAGCTTCTGTTATTCTACCATTTTTAATGGACTTCTGTGCTTCAAGGTCAATATTTGCAAATGACATCTTCGTGTAACTTTCTTAACCAGCAGTGCGAAGTTTATCAAATTTCCTAATCGGTACATACCTCTTACATGACTTGACATGGTAATTAGTTCTGAGAATCGAAAGATGATCTGGAACCTTCAATTGGTAGTCTTTCTCCATGAAGTTCCTTTGACTAAATAGTCAATTTACTACAAAAGGGAATTATGGTCTTATCGGTTCCTCATTCGGACTCCGAGATTATAATCATTCACTATTCTAGGGAATAGTGGTGATGTTACAACAAAATTGGTGCCTTTAGAAGTCTGGAAAGTCTAGAATATTGTAATACTTCCCTATTAGTTGCTATTCGACGACGATCATTTTATTCTTTCCAAATTGCAAATTTTACAAAATTTGCAGCCACTATAAAACCAAAATATTTGCAATAAATTAACTACAAAGAATGAAACTTTCTTTGATTTTAGGATTAATCTCCATAATATTAGCCGTACCCACCGAAGTACGTAACGACAACCAACTTCAATTAGTTGAGTTGAACGAATACTTAAAACGTTTCACTTTGGAGAATGGTTCCGACCTCTTGGTCAAGAGAGAAAACAATACTAATGTTTTTTTCGACAGTGTATTGAGTTTAGTCAAGACTTCAGGAGTAGCTAACGTACTTGTTAAGGAAGTTTTACTTAGTCCTTCACTTTTGGAGTTGACTTCAAATGCAGTTATCTTCATACTTAAATTGAATATTATCAATTATGAAGACTTGTTCCGTGCCATTGAACAATCAGGAATCTTTAACCAAATTCTTTTGGGTTCATTAGATGACACGAAGCTGATTCAAGGGGTTTTGAGATTAGGTTTACTGTTGTTAAAGAAGAATATCGTAGGAATATACTTACAAGTAAATCCCCCACCACCAGGAATGTTTGGTGCTATCACCAACACCACCAAAGTGAGAGAATTGGAGCATGAATTCACAAAAGTGTCTGCAGCTACTAGTACCAGCTTAACAACCAGAGAAAACAAACTCTTCAATGACTTAGCTCGATCATTGAAAGATTCAGGATTAATTGTTTCGGTACTTCAATACATAATGACCGATCCTGAATTAACAGAACCAACAGCTCAACTAATAATTAACATCCTTCAATCAGGAGCTGTACCAATTTGTGATTTGGTCCATATTTTAGAAGATACAGGTATTTTGGTTAGAATAGTTCAAGATGCCTTAAGTGATCAACAGATTCTTGCGAAATTTGGTGACATAATTATTGGAAGAATTAACAGTGGTCTTATCCCTTCAACATCAGTTGATTTCCTCCTTAACTATGTGAACCAAAATACTACTCAAACCGGTGCACCTAAGTATGTCTCAAAATGAATAATCTCTGACTCGAAACTCTACGCGTACCTAAAAAAAAATATCGCGTAAAGCTATTTTCATTCTTTATCTTTTAATAGTCAATGCTGTCTAAGGTGTCAAGAGCTGAGAAGTTGAAGCAACTTAAGCAAGCTAGAGCCAGTGGACAGAACTTAGCCCTCTCAGAGAGTGATGGAGAAGGAATTTATGATGAAGTTGATGAAGATACTTATAGACAACATAAGAGAAATCAAATGATAAATGATGATTTTATTGTTGATGACGATGGAGAAGGATACGTTGATAATGGTGTTGATGAATGGGATGATAGAACCAGACCTAATTATTACAGCGACGAAGAAGACGAAATAGTGGATGGTAAGAAAAGAAAAAAGAAGGAAAGAAAGCCAGTTAAGGTTAGTAAGACATCTAAGATTAATAATTTCTTTAAACCCAAAGGTTTTGATATTTCCACCAATAGTAACACTCAAGTTAAAACTGTTGATGCTGATGTTGATGATATTCTTAATGATTTCCAAGGAAAATCATCATCAAGAATAGGTGCTTTTAGTAAACCTATGAAAAGTGCACCATCAACTACTTCTAAAAATCCATTTGCTTCTAGATATGTCAAGAAAGAACCTAAAGAACAGGAAATAGATACTACTAATGATTCCATGGATATT
Organism: Yamadazyma songkhlaensis; assembly: GCA_030570975.1. Classification (NCBI taxonomy): domain Eukaryota; kingdom Fungi; phylum Ascomycota; class Pichiomycetes; order Serinales; family Debaryomycetaceae; genus Yamadazyma; species Yamadazyma songkhlaensis. Next base: position 1,070,321 of record JAJLWX010000001.1, on the reverse strand, counting down.
GATGATCAACCATCATCACCAATCAAGAAAGAAAGTGAAATCCCATCAGAACCTTTAACATCAGAACCAATTCAACCTTCAACTGATAAGATTGAAGTTGATGATGATTCAGAAGAAGATGATATTATTGTTAGTAAACGTCCTAGAGCTTCAGCTGTAAACAGAGCACATAATGCTACTATTTCCTCCATGAAAGCTCAAACCCCACAAAGCTCATCTCCAATAAGAAATACCGTATCTTCACCTAATAATACTGTGAATTATACTGAAAAATTGGAAAAGGAAGAAGTTGTTACTGGTGACAGCTCTTTCAGATTCTTTTGGTTTGATTATTGTGAAGTCGATGGATCATTAATTCTTTTTGGTAAGGTTCCAACCAAGGAAGGGAAAGTTGTTTCTGGTGCTTTACAAATTAATGGTATGGCTAGAGAATTATTCTTTCTTCCAAGAAAATTCAGAACCGTTGAAGGTGAAGAAGATACTTCTGATCCTGTAACACCTATGGATGTTCACAAAGAAATTGTACCGTTATTGATGGACCATTTCAAATTGGAAAATGTCAGAGCCAAACCTGAAACCATGAAATATGCTTTTGAATTATCAGGAGTTCCTAAAGAATCAGAATACTTGAAAGTGTTATTACCTTTCAAAACTAACAAGAATAGACGTACAACTTTACCAGCAGAATTAACTGGTGAAACTTTTAGTCATGTTTTTGGTACTAATACTAATATTTTTGAAGCTTTTGTGGTACAAAGAAATATTATGGGTCCTTGTTGGTTAGAAATTTCCAACCCTGATTTCAATTCCTTCCAAAATAGTTGTCATTGTCAAGTAGAAGTAGCTGTTAATTCACCAAATTTTATTAAACCAGTTCAAGATAAAACACCACCACCAAATTTGACTATCACATCAATAGCATTACAAACTGTCATGAATTTGAAACAAAACAAACAAGAAGTTGTAGCTGTAACTCTTTCAACTTTTAGAAATTTACCTCAAGATGCACCAATTGATGAAAAGACTCAAGCTGCTGATACCGTTACTTTAGTAAGACCTGTTGATGTTCCTTCATTACCACCAGGATTGAATGCTTTAGCTAAAAAGCAAGATTTGAATTTAAGAACTTTCCCTAACGAGAAAGCTTTATTGAATTGTTTTGCAGCCATGATTAAAAGTCAAGATCCTGATGTCTTCATTGGCCACAGATTGGAAAACATTTCATTAGATGTTTTGGTCCATAGAATGTATGACTTAAAGGTGACTACTTGGTCAAACTTAGGTCGTCGTAATAGAAAAGTTTGGCCCGATAGATTCGGTAAGACTTCAAGCGGATTCAACAATAACTTACAAATCAGAGAAATTTTCCACGGAAGATTATTATGTGACATTGCTAATGAATTAGGTCAATCATTAACACCAAAATGTCAATCATGGGATTTGGTTGAAATGTATGATATTGTTTGTCATAAAACTCATCCATTTTTGGAAGTTAATTATAACAATCCCCAATTTAATGAAGATGCTAACATTCTTCTTATGGCTTTGAAAGATAATGCTAACAATTGTAAGATTTCAGCTGAAATTGCTTTTGCTATTCAAATCTTATCATTATCCAAACAATTAACCAATTTAGCTGGTAATGCTTGGAGTCATACATTATTTGGTACTAGAGCTGGTAGAAATGAATTCATTTTGTTACATGAATTCCATAGAAACAACTATATTTGTCCTGATAAAGAAGATAAATTCCATAAAAGTACTAATTTCGTTCAACAAGCCAAGTTAGAGAATGCTGATGATGATCAAACAAGTGCTACTTCCAACAAAAAACCTAAATATCAAGGGGGGTTGGTCTTTGAACCAGAAAAAGGTCTTCATAAGAATTACGTATTAGTTATGGATTTCAACTCTTTGTATCCAAGTATCATTCAAGAATTCAATATTTGTTTCACCACCGTCGATAGAGATGCTTATAATTTAACTCAAGATGAAGAAAAGGATTTACCTACTTTACCAGAAAAGGATTCTAATGCTGGGGTTTTACCAAAATTATTGAATACTTTAGTTTCAAGACGTCGTGAAGTTAAGAAATTATTAAAAGATCCTAAAAGTACACCAGTTGAAAAGGCTCAATACGATATTAAACAACAAGCTTTGAAATTAACTGCCAACTCTATGTATGGTTGTTTAGGTTATGTTAATTCCAGATTTTATGCTAAACCTTTAGCTATGTTGGTTACTAATAAAGGTAGAGAAATTTTGATGGATACCAGACAAGTAGCAGAATCTGTTGGATTGAGAGTTGTTTATGGTGATACTGATTCAGTTATGATTGATACTGGAGTTACAGAATTAAAAGAAGCCATCAAAATTGGTAATGAATTCAAAGTTCAAGTTAATGAAAGATATAAATTATTAGAATTAGATATTGATAATGCCTTTAAGAGAATCTTATTACATGCTAAGAAGAAATATGCTGCTATGGATTCTTCTATTGATCCAAAGACTGGAAAAGAAGTTTTGAAATTGGAAGTTAAAGGGTTAGATATGAGACGTAGAGAATACTGTCAATTATCTAAAGAAATTTCTACTTTCATTTTGAATAAGATCTTAAAAGATGCTGATACTGAACAATCATTGATTGAAATATATGAATATTTAGAATCAATGACCAATCAAATCAAGAATAATGAAATTCCTGTGGCCAAATATAAAATCAATAACAAATTATCCAAAGATCCTGCTAATTATCCTAATGGTAAGAGTATGCCACAAGTTCAAGCTGCTTTAAGATTAAGAGAACAAGGTAAAGTCATTAAAGCTGGAAGTGTTATAACTTTTGTTATCACAGCTCCTCAAGATGAACAAGATCAAGCATCTCATGCTGAAAGAGCTAGAGCTTTCCAAGAAGTTATTGCTAAAGGTTCAACCTTAAAACCTGATGCCAACTATTATTTGGAAAAACAAATCTTTGCACCTGTAGAAAGATTATTAGAAAGAATCGACGGGGTTGATATGATGAGAGTTGCCAGTAGTTTATCTATTGATACCAAAAAGTATATCTTAAGAGTGAAAAACAGTGAATCTTCAGGAGGTTTAGTGCCTTTAGAATCTAGTATTAGTGATAGTGAAAGATTTAGACAATCAAGTCATTTAATTCTTAACTGTAAATGTGGGAAATCTTTCAGATATGGTGGTATTCAAGCTTCCAATGATTATAAAGTTTCCTTTAAAGGAATTGTTTGCAATGGATGTAATCAATTATTCTCAACCATTAAATTAAACAGTCAATTAGAACAAGCTATTAGACTTCATATCGCCACATATTATGCAGGGTGGTTAACATGTGATGATCTGGCTTGTGGTATAACTACAAGACAAATATCAGTTTATGGTAAAAGATGTATTGGTAGTTTAGGTAAAGCTTTTGGATGTAAAGGTATCATGAGATATAAATATAGTGATAAAGCATTATATAATCAATTATTATATTTTGATGCATTATTTGATGTTGATAAAGCTAAAAAATCAAAGTTAAGACCATTATATGATTCTTTAGATGATAATGCTTCAAATATCCCCCCTCCATTACCAAAAGGTAAATTAGAAGCTTTAGCTGAACAAAATAGAGAAACTTTTGAAACTTCTAAAGAAGTAGTTGAAAAATATTTAAATAATTGTGGACGTCGTTATGTTAATATGGCTTCAATATTCGATTTTATGGTATCTAAATAGGTTAATGTTTTAATGTATATGTATTGGTGTTATTTACGTTCCTCTACCAAAATGTGCGAGGTGCGAACTTTCATCCAGCTCGAGATATTTTGACAAACAACTGTGTTAGTATTGAATTAACCCATCTACTTTAATTGATTAAGTAAGTAAAAGGATGAATTTCAACCAACAAGGGCTAAATGGGAATGGAATGCCTCCACAATATGGAGGGATGGGTTCTGGAAATCCTCCCAATCCTCAACAACAACAAATTGATATAGAACATCAATTAGCTAAATTAACCCCCCAACAACTTCAACAATTACGACAAAAGCCTAATCTTGAACCTATTGTTACTAGTTTTATTCAGAAACAACAATTGGCCCAACAACAAATGATGCAACAACGAATGGGGAATGATCAAAATAACATGTTTATGAATAATCAATCAATGGTAGGAAATAATCCAGCATTAGCAGCAGCTCTTCAAAAACAACAAATGATGAATAGACAACCTAGACCTCAGATGTCCCAACAAAACTTACAAGCACAAATGAGTATGAGAAATACTAATTCAACTGCTTTAGCAGCTGCCGGAGCAAGACAATTATCTCAAAGAGTACCTGGAGTACCAGGTCAACCTATGGGAAATTCTTTTGGAGGCGTTCCTGGAGCTCCTGGTGCTGTATCAGGAATGGGTGCAGCTATGGGAGGTCAACCAGGTCAATTTCCTTCTGGTAATTTACCAGGAAGTGGTCCTCAAATACCTGGTCAATCTTTAGGTAGACCAATGCCTTCAAGTAATTCTCAACCTGCAAGTAAAGTAGCTACTAACCAAGGATATACTAATTACCCACCAGTTCCAACAGATGTTCAACAAAAAATATCTTTAAAGACATTATCAACACCCGATGAATGGTCAAAGAAGTTAAAAGAAGAAGGTAAAGAAGATGAAATAACAGCTGAATTGAAACAATATGAAGAAATTAATGCTAAGGAACTGAAATTTAAATCATCAGCTTCCAGACAATACGATAGCAACAGACACCTTAATGAAAAATTAATCAAAGATTTAAGAACTTATAATGAAATCAAACAATTAAGAATGAAAGCTATACATACATCAAGTCAAAATCAATTCAATAACAGTATTTGGGGTGAAGGGTATCAAGGGTATGGAAATGGAATTTCTAATACCACATCACAGAATATTTTACCCATGAATAGAAAAAGATATTCCAAAGTAGGAGAATTAGCATACAGTGAAAGAGAATTAAATAAAATCATTCTTGATGATTTATCCAATAATCCCAAAAGACACCTTGTACCTATAAGATTAGAATTTGAACAAGAACGTGACAAATTCAAATTAAGAGATACATTTTTATGGGATTTGAATGAAAAAAATGTTACTATTGAACAGTTTGTTGAAATACTTTTAGAAGATTATAAGTTTATTCATAAACAACATTTGAACACCATTTTGATTTCAGTGAAAGAACAAATCAAAGATTATCATCAGAAACCTGAGAAAACCATGGGAGAAATCAGAATACCTATTAGAATTAATATCACCATTAATAATACCCAATTTTCTGATCAATTTGAATGGGATATATTGAATTTCGAAGAGAATGATCCCGAAGAATTTTCCCAAATCCTCTGTGATGAAATGAATTTACCAGGAGAATTCGCTACAGCCATTGCTCATACTATTAGGGAACAAACTCAATTATTTCACAAAGCCTTATTTTTAGTAGGTTATGCATTTGATGGACTGGCAGTGAATGAAGATGAAATTAGATCTCATTTATTACCTCCTTTAAGATTAATGTCCCAAGACAAATCACAATATGGAGCATTAGTTGATGATTATTTCTCAATCTTAAGAAATCCTACAAGTGTCAATGATTATTCACCAACTTTGACCAAATTAACCCAAGTAGAAATCGATAAATTAGATAAAGAAATGGAAAGAGATAGTAGACGTAAGAGAAGACATGTAAATAATGATGAACCATCATTATCATTATCATCAAGAGGTTCATCAAGAAGAAATCAATTACATGTTGCTAGAGGAGGTCCTGTTTTACCAGATTTAAGTGATTTCCCCAAGACTTTTAGAACTCCTCAACCATCATCGGTATTACCTGGTGGGGTGGATTTAGGTGTACCTGATATTTACTCGTATAATGAAGTAATTGTTCATAGAACTCAAGTTGCAAATGATGAATTTAAACCTCCAAGACCAAAAACTGATAGAGTAATCTATAACCATGATCAATATAATGGTAGATTCTTAGTTAGAATCAAGTATCACATGTAAATTAGATGTATTAATATAAATCATATACGTATCAAACTCCGCAATTCGCATCACCAATATCACATGATCTGTTATCTATATTTAAGAACCGATGGATATCGGAGTATTCAGATATTTCAATAATGTCAGAACAGAAATATGCTTTTATAACTGGTGCTTCATCAGGGATTGGATATGCTTTAACAGAATCATTTTCTAAACGAGGATATATAGTATTTGCATCCTCACCAAAAGCAGAAGTTGCAGCCATGAAACCTTTAGAAGAAAAATATGGAGCTATTATATTTGATTGTGATATTACAAGTTTAGATGATATTAAAAGAGCTAGAAGTTTAGTTCAAAAGACCAATGGTGGAAGAATTGATATTTTATATAATAATGCTGGTATGGCTATTGGAGGACCATCAGCAGATATTAATGAACGTCTTTTAGATAAAATCTTTCAAGTTAATGTTATAGGTCATATTAATGTTACTAAAAATCTTGTTGATTTTGTTGTTGCTTGTAAAGGTAAGATCCTCTTTACTAGTTCAGTAGCTTCAATTATTCCTTTACCTTGGACTGCTGCTTATAATGCTACTAAAGCCGCAATTAATATGTATGCTAAAAACTTATATTATGAAATGGAACCTTTTGGAGTTACTGTTCATTCAGTTATCACTGGAGGAGTTGATACTCAAATTACTGATAAGGCTGAAACCAGTATTTCATCTGAATTATTTAATATAGAAGGTATAGATGAAACGGTTGCATCAACCAGACATATGACTAAAGATCCTTACAGTTCAGAAAAACCAGAAGTTTATGCTGAAGGAATTGCCAACATGGTAACCAAAAAGAATAAGAAATTCAACCTTTATAAAGGTGGTTTATCCTATACAGTTTATATTTTAACTTTGATTTTACCTTTATCAATCATTCAATTCATGTTAGGATTTCATTTCAAGCAAAATGGAGTATTGAATAGAATTCGTAAGAACACTAAAGCCAATCACAAGAAGAAATTGCTTTAAATACTGTTGATCAGTTAAATAGTTTGAATTTAAGGGGTCAAATCCCAATTTTTTTGCAGCCTCTCCGCGTAAACCAACATTTTATAACTCTGGCATATGAATAGAAATCTGAAATTTTTTTCATCATGTTAATCACCCCTAGAGTTACAGAACAGAAGTATGCTTTAGTTACTGGAGCATCCAGTGGTATTGGGTATGCTATGGTTAAAGCCTTGTCTAAAAAAGGGTACAGAGTATTTGCATGTGCCCCTAAATCAGTAGCTTTCTTAATGAAACCTTTAGCTGATGAATATGGTGCTATTACTTTTGATTGTGATATTACCAATTTAGATGATATTAAAAATACTGCTGAGTTGATTAATACCACAACTCAAGGTAGATTAGATGTCTTGTATAATAATGCAGGGATCTCTATTGGAGGACCAGCAATTGAAATTGATGAAAATAAATTAGATAAGTTGTTCCAGGTTAATGTTATTGGTCATATTAATATGACTAAACATTTAGCACCATTGGTTATTAATGCTAAAGGAGTCATTGTTTTTACCAGTTCAGTAGCTTCAATCATCCCATTAGCTTGGGTTTCGGCCTATAATGCCACTAAAGCTGCTATTAATATGTATGCTAAGACTTTAGAATCTGAAGTTAAACCTTTAGGAGTTAAAGTTTATTCAGTCATTACCGGTGGGGTCGATACTGCTATCTGTGATAATAATCGTGTCACCACTATTGATTCTGAATATTATAACGTGGAAGGGATTTTTGATAGTTTAAATTCCTCAGCTAACATGTCAAGAAACAGACGTACTACTGAAGATCCAGATGTTTATGCTGAAGGAATTGTCAAGAAAATTACTCGTAGAGATTCAGGTTTTAATATCTTTAAAGGTGCTAAAGCTTACACTTTATACCTCGTATCTTTATATGTTCCTTTATTCCTTATTCAATTTGGAAATGCTTTTCATTTTAAACAATTGAAAGTTTGGTATAACATGAGAAAGGCTTTGAAGGCTAGAGAATCTAAAAAATCAAAGTAATGTATAATGTATCTTTTATCTCTTTTTGGCTGCAATTTCTTGGTCACTTACACGACGGCGGATATTTTTTTTCTCACGCATTTGTTAAGGAGAATAATCACTACGCCTGTTTTGCCATTGAAGGTAGAGATGTCACACAAGTATAGTAGGGTATGTCCGGGAGTTAAGGGTGGAGGATGATACATATAGTAACAATGTTGAAGTGTATTATATGTTGAGAATGTTCTCTAAACCTCAAAAGTATCAATGTTTTCAATTACTAACATTCTAGATTGGCGAGGAAGGAGTCGAGTTAAACGATATAACGCTGGAAAGAGGCGAGTTATTGAATAATTCAGATGTTGTTATAGATGATGAGACTTCATCTATCGAAGAAGAATCATCTCAACCTCAAGATTATCAAGAAAGAGTAGAAGGAAGTAGTACATCGAACCAATCTGACCTTGAAAATCAAATTGTTATGCCCAGATTAACGAAAACTCAAAGAGTAATGAATGTTTTGAATCATTTGGTTCCTATAAAACAAACTTATGAAAGAATCAGTAATGGATTAGTCACAGGAAGAATGCAATCAAATGTTCCTGGTAGATTTATAGGACAAGGAACAGATGGAGTATTTAGAAATTTAATGGCCAAACCTGATGTTCATTCAAATAATGTGAAAAATGAAACCAATCCTCCAACTTATGAAGAAGCAGCAGCAGATGCAACTCCAGAATATTGGGAAACTTCAGTAATTGCACCTATATATGAAGATGAAGTATTTGTAGAAGGTTTACCTGTAGGAAACATTGCCAACTTCGTTTGGAATGCTTTAGTTACTGTAGCTTTCCAATTCGTAGGGTTTTTATTATGTTACTTGTTACATACTTCTCATGCTGCCAAACATGGATCTCGTGCAGGTTTAGGAATAACATTTATATTTTTTGGATGGAATTTAGTACCTTCAAATTTTGGAAGTGCTGATAAATTGCCAGAGAAATATGAACCTAAAAATCCTGATAATTTCGATATTGATAAATCAGCTAATATTGGAGATGGAGGCATTGATGATTTTAATTCAAATTTAAGTCACCCCACTGGTGAAGATCATACTAATCAAATTCCATATTTTGCTTATGGATTAATAGCATTTGGATTATTTATGATCTTAAAATCTTTAATGGACTATTATAGAGTTAAAAAGATGGAAAATGAAATATTGAATCCTCCAAATACGACCCCAGTAACTAATAGTATTACAGAAGAATCCAACTGGGAACAACCGGGGAATGAAGAAAGTGTATAGGGTATTTACAAATGGTTTTTAATGCAAAAAAGTTATGATATATTGTCTATAGACTTTTGATTTCTTATATTATCTTCTCTCATGCTAAAATCACCAACATTTTTTCATAAATCGTAAAAACAATACCTCCACTTAATACTAATCTTCCTAATCTTGGGGTAGCACCTTTCCAAAATGTTGATAATCCTTCTTCTTTGAAAATTTTAACGAAACAATTTAATGTTGAAGTATATAATTTATCAGCACCCAAAGCTTGCATTCTAGTTTTGACAGTATCAATTGGCATGGTGGTATATACAGTAATGATACCAGCAAATGATCCTACAGCGAAAGTTGCAATAGAACTTAATGGTTGATCTGGTGGGGTGTTAGTTGTTTGTTGAATCATGGTTTTGATGGCATTATATGAACCTAATCTTACAGCTTGATTAGATGCTTGTCTTAAAGAAACAGGGACTAATCCAGCATAAATACCTTTAAATCCCATATCTTTACATAATTTAAAACTACCAGAAATCAATCCATTTTGATATTTAGGTGCTTTAGATTGTTTATCATCGATCAAAGCTGTTTTGATAGCTTCGAAAGGAGTAACAGCAATAACACTTTCTAATAAACCAGCTCCCAAACCAGCTATCACACCTCTTGGACCTGATAATTTCCCATTCTTATCAGCTAATAATGATTTTATATAATCGAAACCAAGAAATCTAACTGATGCTTTAACAGTGTTACCTACTACAAATGCTGGACATCCAACATATAATGCTCCTACACCTTGAGTTTTACCCACATTATAAATTAAAGTTAATGGATTTCTTGAAGATTTAGAAGATTTATCAATCAATTGAAGTCTAGTTTTTGCAAATTCAAAAGGATAAGTTATAACTCCTTCAATAGCTCCAGCAGTACCACCAGCTATAAATGATTTCAAAGGATCTACTTTCTTAAGATGTTAGTATTAGAGTAATTGTATTAATCTATCTAAGTTACATACTTTTTTATCAGTACTCATTTTTAGAATTTTTCACCTTGACTCATTGGCGAGGTTATGCGAAATCTGGAGATGGCCTAAAGGTTGAAAAGGGTAATATTATGCAAGTAGGGGAGGATTATAAATCTTCAAAATCATCGAAATCATCAAGATCATCATCATCATCGTCATCATCATCTTCATTCTCATTAGCTTGAGCTTCAGCCAAATTAGCATAATAAGCTGCTAAAGCATCTTGAGCTACTTTATCTTTCAAATCTGATTTAGTTTCAGTAGTTGGTTCTAAAGTTTCAGGAGATGAATATGATGGATCTTTCTTAACTTCAGTATCTACAGGTTCAGGAGTTGGTTGAACAGAATTATTATTTGAATTGGAATTAGATGATGAATCAATTTCTTTACCAACAGTTGATTTAGAATGCCATGAAGGTAAAGCATTTTGTTCTAATTTTAATCTTCTTTCTTCTCTTTCTTTTTCTTCTCTATCTTCATTTTCATCATTGGCAGTAATAGAAACATGTAAAGTTGCTTGAGCTTTATTAGTTAATGAACTTGTACTGTTCTTAGATTTTGATAATCTTGAAGGTAAAGCAAAATTTGAAGATCCTGAAGATTGGGCAGGAATAGCATTCATTAAAGAACTTTCGAATGAATTATCTTCTATAACTGAATCATCAATTTTCTTTAAGAAAGCAATAATAGGATCAATTTGTATCATTAATTTTTCTAAGGATTCTTGTCTAATAGAAGCTTGTTGACTTGAATCGTCTTCTATCAAAGGGAACTCACAATTATCACATAAAAATTGTGATTTATCATCATTAATCAAAGAAATAGCATCTAATTGACTGAATTTCTTCCCACATCTTTTACATAAGTAACCTTGAGGATTTCCATACAGTGACATTTCTAATTTGATTTTATTAACTAAAGAATGAACTTTCCATTTAATGGAATCGATGGCCATGGTGATATGAATATAATAATAAGTTCGTTGCATATTCCTTTGTTGAGGATTATCTTCTTTTTGTATATGAGTTGATAATAATTTATCTTCAACTAATTTGTTGCAGAACATTCTTAATTCTTTTCTTTGAATTCCTAGAAGATACATCAAATCATCTTCTGATAATACCGAATGGATCAAAACGGCTTCCATTACCAATATACATGGTTTTGGATAGAATCCTCTGACGACGAAACGTAATAATGCTTGAATTGTATTATTAACAGCCATGATAAATTTTTCAGTGCGTAGAAGTTGAGGATGTTAGGGAGGGTGAGAAATTGCATTATAGGATGAGTAAGTGAGGATCTAAGATGTCAGTGAGAGGAGAACAGAGTAGAGGGAACAGAACAAAAAACCATTAGTCTCATAATACAATATTCAAGAGACGAAAAGATTTATAATGTATGGCACATGACTATCTGTTCCACACTATATCGGCCAAAAGCTCTCTGTCTCTATTTCGGCCAAAACCACCTAATCCCCCATTTCCATACTATAATCTCAACTCTAACTCCCAAAGCGTAACCACGCCTTAAATGATCGCCTCAAACAATCTCAAGTCATCACCTCACTTTAGTCCATTGATCTCTTCCAAGTGGCCGCATAAACCTAAAATCCAAGAAAATCCCTGATCCCTATCTCTACAATGAGATCGAAAATGGAATAATTGTATTTATCGGAATAGAAGGTCCCAAACAGTTAGGACCCTAAATCATTGCACTAAAAGGGGAAATTATCTCGGTGTCACATAATCAAGTGAATTTTCTCAAATGGCGGTAGTTCCTATTGTGGGAATAATACCAATTTCACTTGGACACGAATCTTTTATCTAATTAATTAGGGGATGAAATAATTTGTATGGTTATTGTTCTAAGAATAAAGAGTAACTTTAATTGACAACAGCACTAGTAATTCATTCAATCCCCTTGGTAGAAGATAGAAGATAGAAGATGGTACAAAATACCTACCCTGAATATAATAGGAGGCTTTAGAACAGATCCACCTTTGACAGCGAACATTAATTTCCTATCCCAATTAATCCATATTATCAACACACTCCTCCCAATACGGCAACTACTGTAGATTGCTATGCATTATTATTCCACCGTGTACGAACAGGTTCCGTAGTAGGTATCATTATCAGAAACGCGAAAACACGAAAACGCGAAAGTTTGAAATAGAGGGATATCCTCATCAAAAAACTTTTAAATATAGGGATCAGGGGATTAATTTTTTTTATAGAAAATCTAGACAGATCTAAAGTATAAGAAAATTTTTAAAGATATCGATAACATAGATACATCCAGGGAAAGAAGAGAAGAAGATATAACGAAACTGATACAAACAGAATAAACACAAAGATAATTTTTAGTCATACATTAAATATTAATCATGTCTCTTGATGGATTTAGAATTCCATTACAAGAGCAGAAGTTAGAAATCAATACACCATTCCATAGAAATGTTAATCCCAAGATAACTACACCTCCGGAATCATCATTCATGACCAAGAACTATTCCAATATAGGTTATCAAAATAATTTAATGGATGGTAATGATAATATTGATACTAGTTTAAGTATTGAAACTCCTATCAAACATTATGATATCAATAGGAATTTGTTGTTATCACCAGCTTTTTCATCACCTCAGAATTCTTCATTTATGAATAATAATCATTATTACGATAATCAAGTTCAAAATACTCAAACTTTACCACCTAAACAGCACATTAGTCTTCAACAACATGCTACTAACCAAGTTAATTATCCAAACAATTATGGGATTGGAGTTTCAGAAATTGAAAAGAAACGTAAGAAATCTAAACAAAAGAAAGCATTCGATTTCCAATCAAGTGATAAACCTCCTTATAGTTATGCCACATTAATTGGATTATCAATTTTATCCCATCCAGATAAAAGATTAACCTTATCATCAATTTATTCATGGATTTCTGATACTTTTAAATATTATAAACGTGAAGATGTTGGTTGGCAAAATTCTATTCGTCATAATTTATCATTGAATAAAGCTTTTATTAAAGGAGAAAAATCTAAAGATGGTAAAGGACATTTTTGGTGTATTCAAACCGGATTTGAAGATCAATTTCTTAAATCAAGAAATAGTAAAAATGGTAGTTATCATGAAATAATGGAACAAATCAATCAAAATTCCAGAAAAAGATCAATTAATTCAATTCCTTCATCACCAAATTATTATGATGAATCAATGACCAGAAATGATGAATCAATGAATAGTCAAATGACTGATGTTGATCAAGAACAATCAGAACAAAAATATTATGAAACCAACGAAACTAATGAAGATGATTATTCCAATAAACGTCAGAAATTAGAAAGTTTAGGTGAACCATTTATTAATTCAACTCCCAAACAAAAACAAGGAAATTTCGAAACTATGAAATCAGTTCCATTTGATTTAATTAATAGTACACCAAAATTAGTTATTAGTGAATCTCCAAATAAACCATTTGTTGCTGGAAAAAATTTAACATTTACTTCATCTTTTAGTTGTAATTCTAATTTAGAATTAAGCCCCATAAGACCAAATGAAACTGGTCCTTTATTAGAACCTTTAACTCCAGGTAGAATTTATAAATCTGGAGCTATAAATCATCATTTATCCATAAATTATCAAAACCTTTATCCTTCACAAAAAGTTGAAAAAACCAATATTAATTTAAATACTATTGCTTCAGCTACTGTTAGTACTAATAATCATATTCATAATTATAATGTACCTCAAGGACATGGACATCAAAGAACTAATTCTGCTAATCAATCATTAAATCATTTAAGAACTCCAAAGAATACTATCAAAACACCAATAAGGATTTTAAAGACTCCCAACAATTCTGCAAAGAAATTCTGGAATTCTCCAAACTATTTAGATGATTTTTATTATTCCCCTTTGATAACCAGTAGTTCTGCTTTACATTCTTATGATGACGATGATATGATTTTAAGAGCTTTTGAAAGTCCTGCTAACAATAAGAAATCTGTTGAAAGGATTTCCAAACCATAAGATTTTGATGATTTATGATGAAACGATTGATGAGTGTATTTTTAGTGTATTTTTAGTGTGTAATATAATCAATATTAATCTTTACTTGAACATCCTTTGCATCCACAAGTAACACATTCTACTTCTTTGACCTCTCCTTTACTCTCCAAAACATCTTTGGATACTCTACATATACAAGCAGTATTGAAGTTATTATTCTGTTTGACTATACAATTCAAACAGCATAACTTTTCATACCCTTGTTTCTTCCATTTGGCTATCAATTCTTTGTTACAGTATTTTTGCTTGAGGAGCCATTCATATAGTTCTTTGGATATGAGTTTTCTTTCATAGTACATGGAATATATGTATCTTGATATCTGATGATTTAATTGTATTATCTTCCATAATTGAACTTTATCATCATTTAACAGTTGTGTATCTTTCAATCTTGCAAGGAGTTTGGTTAATGTTGGTTCAATTTTATCATATCCTTCTGGGGCTTTGCCACCCCTTTTACTTGATTTGACTCTAGGCATGTAAAAAAAAACAACTGCAAATAGATGAGATTGAGACTTGATTAAAAAATTACGACATCGGCAGGATTCGAACCTGCGCGGGTGAACCCATTGCATAACTCAAAATTTAATTCGAGTGCAACGCTTTAACCTCTCAGCCACGATGCCATCTAACACGACCTAAATCCGCTTTTGTCATATATGAATGATATGGTGTTTTCAAAATAACAGTCTGGCTGTGTTTAAGAGGTAGTACATGGTTTAAGTGATCTAGTAACAAGTTAATTACTGTGGGATTTGGGCGAATACTTTGAAAATCGCTATTTTATATGATGTTTTACACGGTAATTCTTGACGACAATTTTTGGTACCTTAATGCGACGTGCATGGCTGCAAAACTTTTAAACTTTACCCATAGCTTCCATAGATTATCCAAGAGCTGATGGAGTTAGAGTTAGATAAGTACTTTATAATTACATGGATAGTCCTGTTTAGTCAAAAACCCAATCACAATACCATTAAAACCACGGTATTACTAAATTTAGAAAATCACTGCAAATACCAATTTGCCATTGCTTGTAACCACGACACTTGATTGCCATCGCTTATTTGCTTTGTTACAACGCTTCGATTTTGACGACAAACTAAGTGAAATTAATCTTTATATGGTGGAGGTTCAAGCTTGGTTAAACCAACCACCAATGGACCCTAATTCAGATCTTTTCAAACTTACTCATCTCAGCCCTTCCATTACATTTCCACCATCTCTTCCACCAATTCTTCTACCAATTCTTCCTGTTCAAAAAATTTACAAACCCCCTTTCTTCCATAAACCCCTAAGGAACATTTCCTCTTGTCGTTGACCAACCACGGACTTAAAAGCCTCGAGAATCATCCCTCATCACATAAGCAGTAAACCAAAACAAAACGAGATCGCAAATAAAAATCGAAATTTGTGATCTGTAGCAAAAACACCGAAAATGGCAACTGATACTAGACCAACGTCTACTCAAGCTGTTATCACTACATTGATAGCTAACTTAGCATTATGTGGAGCGTTTGTTGGAGCATTTATCATTTTAAGAATCAAATTTAAGAGAATTTATTCTCCTAGATCCTCATTAGATATAGTAGATGAAAGTAAACGTCCTCCCGAATTACCAAAAGATCCTATTAGATGGATATTCATATTACTTGGGAGATCACATAGTCAAATCATTGAGTATGTTGGATTAGATGGGTACTTCTTCTTAAGGTACCTTTTCAATATTAGTGCATTATTCTTTATGGGAGTTTTAACGTATACAGTGTTATTACCTATTAATGCTACTGATGGTAGGGGTAATACAGGTTTTGATAAGTTATCTATTTCCAATGTTAAAAACCCCGATAGGTATTATGCTCATGTATTCATTGGATGGATATTCTATGGATTGGTGATTTTCATTATATATAGAGAGTTATTCTTATACAATTCACTTAGATTAGCAGCTTTATCATCACCAAAATATGCTGAAAAGTTAAGTTCCAGGGTTGTTTTATTTCAATCTGTTCCTGATACCTTATTGGATGAAAAGCAGTTCTTCAAGATGTTTAATGGTGTAAAGAGAATTTACATTGTGAGAAATGCTAGGAAGTTGGGAGGAAAAGTAAGAATCAGAGATGGATTACTTAACAAGTTGGAAGCAGCTGAAAACAAATTATTGAAATTGGCTGTTAAGAATAAAATGAAAGCTGATAAGAAGGGTAACCCAATCGAAGGTACCGATATCAACGATTATGTACCTGAATCCAAACGTCCTAAATTCAAACCTGATGGAATGTTTGGTAAGAAAGTAGATACCATCAACTACTGTTTAGAACAAATTCCTAAACTTAACAAAGAAATCAGATCTTTACAGAAACAATACAGATCAGCTAGACCAAAAAATTCACTTTTTGTGGAATTCGAAAATCAATATACTGCCCAAATTGCTTATCAAACTGCTATTCATCACAATCCTTTAAGAATGACTCCTGTAAGTACTGGTATGGAACCAGGAGATGTTATCTGGCATAATTTGAGAATGTTTTGGTGGGAAAAATCTGTCAGATCTACCATTGCATGTTGTGCCATTGCTGCTGTTGTTATACTTTGGGCCATTCCAGTAGCGTTTGTGGGGGTTATTTCCAATCTTACCTATATCACCAATAAGTTACCATGGTTAAAATTCATTTATAAATTACCTAAAACTTTATTGGGTTTAATTACTGGTTTATTACCAACTATTATGTTATCTATCTTATTGGCTATGTTACCTATCTTCATCAGAGGTATGGCATCTGTTGCTGGAGCTTCAAGTGTTCAAAAAGTGGAATTATTCTCCCAAAATGCTTATTTCTCAT
Source organism: Yamadazyma songkhlaensis (assembly GCA_030570975.1). NCBI lineage: Eukaryota > Fungi > Ascomycota > Pichiomycetes > Serinales > Debaryomycetaceae > Yamadazyma > Yamadazyma songkhlaensis. The sequence continues at coordinate 1,053,010 of JAJLWX010000001.1, read as the reverse complement.
TCTTAATTGTTAATTCATTCATTGTTATTACTTTAGCTTCATCAGCAACTTCTGTTGTTACACAAATTATTGAAGATCCAACCAGTTCTTTGAATTTGTTAGCTCAAAATTTACCTAAAGCTTCAAATTTCTTCATTTCCTATATTATCTTACAAGGTTTATTAATCACAGGATCCACATTATTCCAAGTAGTTGGATTATTCTTATATTACATTTTAGGATTCTTTTTAGATAGTACATTGAGAAAGAAATGGTTAAGATACAGTTCATTAGATGGTATGGTTTGGGGTACATTATTCCCAGTTTATACCAATTTAGCTGTTATTACATTAGCTTATTCAATCATTTCTCCAATGATTTTAATCTTTTCAGCTTTTGCTTTTATGTTTGTTTTCATTGCATTTTCCTACAATATTTCCTATGTTCATGTTGAAGGACCTGATGTCAGAGGATTACATTATCCAAGAGCTTTATTCCAAACATTCACAGGTATTTACTTAGGTCAAATTTGTTTATTGGGAATGTTTGTTGTTGGTAAAGGTTGGGGTCCTATTGTTTTACAAGCCATTGGTTTAGGATTCACAGTCTTCTGTCATATGAATCTTAAACAATCTTTTGATAAATTGATAAAAGTCATTCCTATAGATGTTATGAGACCTTTAGATGGTATTAGTGAGACTCCATCATTCCAAGGACAAACTGATTATAAAGTTAAGGTCATAGATAAAAAAAGACATCAATTCCATAGAACTGAAACTGAAGAACTTTTAAATAAAGCTATCAATGAAGAAAATCAAATCAACGATAAAGTCAAACAAGATATGCTTGATGATGATATCGAAATGCAACAAAATGTTTCTAACATCACTCCTTTATTGGCAGACAGAGATAATAAGAAGTTAGAATCCAACAACTTGTTCATCCAATTCTTTAGACCTGATGTTTTCCATAACTTTAGACATGCAAAGAAATTATTACCTGCGACTTATAATATCAGTCCTGAACAAACTGATGATCCTCATGCATATAGCGCACCAGTGGCATCAGCTAAACCAATGACAGTTTGGATACCTAAAGATCCAATGGGATTATCTAAGATTGAAATCGAAAATGCTAAAGGAGCTGTAGAAATGTCAGATGAAAATTCTTCCTTCAATGAGAAGGGTGGAATCATCTTCTTAGGTCCTTCTCCATAAGCTCATACTTACGGGGCCTTCATCTGTCCCATATTTAATACACATTCTCTTACTTACCCTGTCTTATCTCGGTTATATGATCTCGGTCAAATTCTCACTAGCCTCACTATTTTCTTCATCTTGTGAAATGTTTCAAAAACTAACCCTCTTGAAAATGCCCAATAGAGCTTTGAATCGTTTACTCTTGACGTCTAATCATTTAAATGGTCAAGTAAGTTCATCACAAGGGTTTCATAGTGTAAGTGAAGGATCAAAGTTTTCAACAACATACAAAAGATATTTGATTCAAGATGGAGAAGTCAAATCATATTTCCATGATTTACCCTTAGAACTTAGTCTCAAGAATGACACTGCTAATATGGTAGTAGAAATACCAAGATGGTCCAACGCCAAATTCGAAATCAGCACCAAAACACCAGGTAATCCTATAATGCAAGATGTGAAAAATGGTAAAGTAAGATTCATAAAGAACTTATTTCCATTTCATGGATACTGTCATAATTATGGAGCATTCCCTCAGACTTGGGAAGACATAACAAACGATAATGGTGAATTGCAAATCTTTGGGGATAACGATCCATTGGATGTGATAGAAATAGGATCTAAAGTACATGAGGTAGGAGATATTGTTAAAGTCAAGATCTTGGGATCTTTAGCACTAATTGATGATGGAGAATTGGATTGGAAGGTAATAGCTATCAGCACAAAAGATCCTCTAGCTGAAAAAGTCAATGATATCAAAGATATTGAGACCCATCATCCTGGATTACTAGAATTTACAAGAGAATGGATTAGAAATTATAAAATTCCCGATGGAAAACCTGCAAATAAATTTGCCTTTGATGGTCAATACAAAGATAAAGCTTTTACTTTGAAATTAATACAAGAAAATCATCATGCATGGCAGAATTTGGTTCATGGACAAGTTGAAAAATCAGACAAATTACCTCATATCACCAACACTTACTATAAGAAATCCCCTGGATACGTTAAACTGTTCGGAATAACACCATCATTACCACAAGCCCCAACACCTTTACCCTCAGACCTCGACAATTGGTATTACGCTAAATAGACTAATGTAAATAACTCTTCAGTCGCATTCGCAAAAAATTTGAAAAACAAACAGTTAACTGATGCCAGAAGTTAGTGTTCAAGGGAAATTGAAACCCGGCCAACCAACACAACTGTGGACCTTCAGTAATGCATTATCATTGTTGAAAGGTAATGATGAGAATGTTCAATCTTTGGATGAATTCTTTTTATTACATAGATCTTTGATCTTTGATTCCAATCCATTTTATAAGAAAAGTGATAAAATACAGGTATCAAAGGATACAAAAGAATTTACCTTACATGGAGTATTGTATACTGATGTTTCACCAACCAACTTTGAAGATTCCAAGAAATTAAGTGAAAAGTTGGGTCTCGATCAAATTGAATGTTTAAGAATCATTTGTCAAACATGTAAACGAAATCCTGAAAGAAAATCCACTGATTTCGAAAACCATAATACTAAGTTACCTGATGATCGTGCTGTTGTTATGGAACGTGAAAGATTAGGATTATATGCCACAAAGATACTTCTTGAACGTAGATTAATCTTGGAATGTGTTTTAGAATTGATGAATAAGAAATTAGATACTTCAACTTCATCTTCCATTCAAAATTTGGGTAAAGAGTTGTTTTTATCTAATGATTATATAAATGGACTTATCGATACGTTAAAACATACCATCACCAAGTTAGATGATAATTCTGAATCATTGATTGAAAGAGAGAATTTACTATTTATTTCAACCTGTTTAAGAGTATTAGTAGAAGCAACTTTCCAGAATAGAGATATCTCACATACTACCATTTTGAATTGGTTTCAATTCATGCATTCAAATAATTTCACTAATAACTTGAAGATTTCAGAAAGAGAATCTTTAGGTCTCATAGATGCATTATCCAATATCATTTCCATTGCTTTATTGGATGTAGAGAACATAGATGGACAAATCATGAATAATGGTAGTCTTTTCAGAGATATTAATTCTATAATAACCAATCCTACCAATATAAATGCTATAACCATGTACGGATGGTTGATTATAGTATTAAGAAAAAGTTATATAATATCCGAAACTGATGATGAAAGTTTTAGTAAATTGGTACCTTTGAAAGATTTGGAATATTCTATTACCTTCTTGAGTATGAAATGTAAGGAATTGAATGTCTTTCATGAAATCGATGTGGTTAACAATACATTGAAATTCGATAATTTGTACCCTGCTATCTTATCCACCATTATCATTGCATCTATGCCATTAACAACCTTAACTGATGAGATATCTTCAACCATTTATAATGTCATGAAAAGTTGTCCTAATGTCATTATTGAAAAATTCTTTAATAATCAAGCTACTATCAATGCTATCATTGTTTCCAGAGCCAAATTTCCTCATTTGATTATACCTTTCTTGAAATTGGCTTCTATAAATGGAGAGTTTGCTTTCAATGAGTTTAAAGAGTTGAAATCTTATATGTATGAGTTACCAGAATTTGAATTCAATCAACTGTCAATAATCGATGATAGTAATACTGAATTAGTTAAAACCACTAAACTCATTGATATATATCCACCTTTTGAAATCAATAAGAAATTATCATTGTTAATGAATTATGATACTAAAGCTAAGGTTTTACCTAGTTCTAAAGAAAATCATATTTTAGCTACATTTTTATATAGATACAACGGGTTTGCCTTTTTTGGAAGAGTATTACAGAATTTATCCAATACCTTCGATACTAATGATAATGATAAAACCAATTTAATTGTAGGTATTTGTGAACTTTTGACTTCAATATTGAGAGACAGTGAAGGTGAGATAATTGATTCTTTATCGGCATATACCGATAATTCAGATATAGTAGAGGTTATACTTAGATTATTGGATCAAGGATTACATTCTAGAAATATCAAAGTTTCCAAAACCATCATCGACTTGTTATATTATTTGAGTCCACATATTTCTGATAGAATCTGGAATTATTTATCCGATTCGATTTTATTGAGTGATGGTGGTAAAGAAGGGTTTGTATCGATTTTATTCAGTGCCATTGAAGTTGTTCAAGGAGATTATAGTTTCACTATTTCATTCATCAAATTGACTGAAATCTTAGCTCATGATTGTCTCAACTTAAAACCTACCACTAAAATCCAAACCAAATCTAAGGTTTTAAGTCAATGTATTAATCATTTGATCTTGGTATTTGAAACTTTTGTTCATTGTAGATTTAATGATTCCTGTCAAAAGATGGAATTGGGAGTGTTGATTCTTGATACTTTTTCTAATATGTTAACTATGGTTTATGGTTTACAGAAGAATGATAAAACTACTGGTGGTAAAGTAAGTGAAGTTTTCATAGAATCTGCTAGAAATATCATTGACTCTTTCTTGATTAGTAAATCTGACTTTTCAAGAACTTGTTATCCTTTAACAGTATTGATTGATTCATTGGAATTTGATATTAATCTTTATGAACTTAAAGATTCAACTACTTACTTATATTCTTCATGGATAAAGAGTGCTTTGGAATTCACAGAATTGATCATTTCTATCAGAACTTCAATCAACTATCCACCTTCAACTTTTGAAACTTGTATTTTTAGTAAATTACCTATTTTGGTCAAGACTTATGCTAATCGTACAGAATTTAGAAAGAATATCTTGGATCTTATGACAGTTCTTACATCTAGTACATGGCCTAATGATTCTAGACCTTCTTTATTATCACATCTAGGTACTAACAGTACCCAAGTCTTACTTCAATCATTAATAACTGACTTGGATAATGATTTTGATGACTATAATATCAAGGTATCAATCTATGATTTCTTATCGGCAGTTATGACAGGTGATCAAGAAGGTTTAAGTGTTCTGTTGTTAGGTGTTCGAGATATTGTAGATAACTTAACCAAAGAAGGAACTTCCAAACATGACCAATCTTTGATCAAAGTATTGAAGAAGAACATCAAGAACATTAAGTACTTACCTGATTCTGTTGCTCTTCATCTAGTTGATGCCATGGGATTAGTTATAAATTCATGGAGTTCTTTACACACATTAACTGAAGATGAAGAATTCATTGATGAATTGATCAATAGAATCAAAATCCCCGTTACTATACATCCAAAGCTTGTGGATGAATATATTGAAAACTGCTATAATTTGAAGTTGATTTCCAAAATTGCTGAAGTTTTAGCCCTTTATTTGTTCTCCAGTAAGAACACCAAGTACATCGAGAAGATCGGGAAGTTTTTATCTGAATTCAAACAAAGTATGGAAGGTTTCTTTAGTATTAAATCTTATCATAGTAAGCTTCACGATGATATCGAACAAGAATTCATCAACCATTTCCGACCATTTGAATTATCTGATTTTAAATGTTCTTTAGTCAAAAGGAACAGATACGGAGTTTCTACTACTTACAACTTAACAGTTATGGAAGGAATGTTTAAATTCAGTCCATCTTGGCAACAATTGAAAGAAAAAATCACAGCTTCATCAATTGAATTACAATATTTAAGTGCTCAAGTAGATGTTGCTAAATCATTAAGTGCTTTAATCACTGCTTCAGTAAGAAAAGATTCTAAAATATTGAATGTCGAATTTATTGATTTTGCTAACCACTTATTAAGAACCAATATCATTGAAGGATTACCTGCTGAGTTCTTTCAAGAAATCTACAATACCAGAATTCAATTGGCTTTTTTCATCACCTACAACATGTACAATGTAGCCACTTTACGTAAAGATACAAAGAAGTCATTTGAATTATTGAAAACTTGTTCAGAATTATTAAAATCAGATTCTATGGATTTCATTAATAACTTAACTCATAGTACTGGCTATTATATGTCATTATTAAGAATAATCTATTGTACTTTAGTAGCAGTCAAAGATGATAAAATCTTGTTAGTTGAGTATTTTAGTATATTCAGAGGATTATTTGAATTGATAATCAGTAAAGGTACAAAAGTATTGATAATAGAGATTCAAAATGAAGTTTATGTTTCCAAGACCACCAGAACTGAATCCAAGAAAATGACTGAAAAAATTGATGATATTCATTTGATTTTATCTATTTTGAAAATCTTCACAGAATTCAAAATCACAGTCAATAATCAATATGAACTTTGTGAAAAAATCGAAGAGAATGAACTCATCAGATCATTATTGAACCTCTTCTCATTTGCTCATTTGATAGAAATCGATGGAGAATTCATCTTTGCTCAATTGAGTTTAATGTTCATTCAAGAATTAATGAAATTCGAAATCATCGGTAGAAAATTCATCGATAATGGATTATTCATGGTTTTAACAGGTAGTAACATCTCCTCAACCATTAAAAATGGAGATATTAACATTACCACATCTCCTAGATATCATAAAATTTGGACTAATGGAATTTTACCCATCTTCGTATTCACATTATCAAATTTAGGTCCAAGCATTTTACCTGATATATGTCTTGCATTGGGTAATTTCATGAAACAAATAGAATATTGTATTGATAGTTGGTCAAAAGATTCTTCAACTATAAGAATATTCACTGCCACTATCAATGAAACCAACCAAATCTTAATTTTATTACAATTACTTAAATCCTTTGGTGTTACGGCGTATTTTGGTATCAATGTGCAAGGAGAAGATCTCAATAATATCGTAGATATTCCGATTTTACCAGGACTTGAATCAGAAGTCAAAAGAGAAGATTTTATGGATCATATCAATAATTTACTTAAACATCCTAAATTCTTAACCTCAAGAATATTGCCAAGTTCCAATGATGAACAAAGAATTATTGATGCTGGAGGTCCACAATTTGATTCTTTTGTAAATAGTGTCATTGAAGAAATCTCATCATTAAAAGAATTCGTATAGCTTTAATATAGACTTGTCTCGTATCAAAAACTCTGGTTATCAAAAAAAATCTAAACGAGGTGGAAAATTCTGTGCGACGAGTAACGCTTCAAGTATGGCTGAAACATTCTTTGTAAGTGCTCCAGGAAAGGTTATCTTGTTCGGAGAACATTCTGCAGTCTTTGGTAAACCTGCCATTGCTGCAGCTATAAGTTTAAGAGCATATTTATTAGTTTCTCCAAGTAAAGATCCTAATGTCATACGATTAGATTTCCCAGATATTCAATTATCAGTTTCATGGAATAAATCTGATATACCCTTTGATGAAATTAAGAAACATTGTAATTACGATGCTGAAGGGAAGTTACAAACCACAGAAGAATTAGTTCCTGAAATCATTGAATTATTGACTGATAGTTTAGCTAATCTCAATACTACTTTCCATCATAGTGCTTGTCTTTCATTTTTATATTTATATACTCAGATATGTGATAAAGACACTCCAGGAAATGTCTTTTGTGTTAGATCAACTGTTCCAATTGGAGCAGGTTTAGGTTCATCAGCTAGTACTTCAGTCTGTTTAGCTGCGGCTTTAGGTTATTTGGGTGGACATATATCTAAACCAACATTTGATTTAAACGATAAAGTTAACAATTCTGATGTTAAAGAATTGAATTTTGTTGATGCTTGGTCTTTTATGGGAGAAAAAACTTTCCATGGAAATCCTTCAGGTATTGATAATGCTGTTTCAACTCATGGTGGTGCAGTGATGTATCAAAGAATGACACAACCTTCAAATCCTTCAGTTAGAACTACTATGAGAAACTTCCCACCATTAAAATTGTTATTAACCAATTCAAAAATCCCTAGAAGTACTGCTACTTTAGTTGGTAATGTTTCTAAATTGAATAATGAGTATCCAAATATTGTTGGTCCTATTTTAGAAGCTATGGGTAATATTTCCAAAACTGCTTATCAACATATGATTAAACCAATCTTTGATGATGAAGCTAAGAAACAATTACACGATTTAGTTACGTTGAATCATGGATTATTAGTGTCTTTAGGAGTTTCTCATCCAGTATTAGAAGAGATCAAATCAATCAGTGATTTGAATGAAATAGGTGTAACTAAATTAACAGGTGCTGGTGGTGGAGGATGTGCTATAACTTTAGTTAATGATGATGTAGATGAAGAAGTCATTAAATCAACCCTTAAAATATATGAAACCAAAGGTTTTGAATCTTATGAAACTTCCTTAGGTGGGAAAGGTGTGGGAGCATTATTTTCTCATAATGAAGAATCAGTTTTCAATCTTGAAACTTTTGCAAATTTAAAAACTCGTGAAGAGATAGAAAGTTTATTGCATATTAATGAAATCAAAGAATGGAAATTTTGGTAATAAAATAATATAAATTTCTATATATACATGTACAAATAGATCTTATTTAAATTCCTCTGTTAAATTCTAATTGTTTGATAGTATTACCTTTTTCATCTTTTAAATCATGGAATTTGGATTCTAAACTTGATACTGGTAAGGTTCTTCTTTGTGGGAATACAGCTAAAGCAAAAGGTAAAGCAACTAAAGAAGTTGCAAAGATTAAACCAACGTTAACCCCAATATTAACAGATTGTGGTTTACCTTTTAAGAAATTCTTTTCTAATCTAGCTAAGATTAAAGGAGGAATGACCATAATTGGTGTAGCATTGATAACTCTTGAAGCCGCAGTTTCTCCAACAGCATAAACAGCAGCAGTTTGTGAAGTACCTTGAGGATTACCTTCTTTATCGAAAACAGTAATACCTTTTCTAATTTCTTCACTTCTCATTAAAAAGACATTAACAATACCTGCAGAAACAACAGCAGCAAATGGAACTAATCTACCCAAGATCATTCTTGTATTTGGTTTTAAAGATTTCAATTTTGGTACTATAGCATTTAAACCTAAAGCAACAGAACATGAAGCTGTTACAGCTAATGAATAATTAATAGCAATTTGTTTGGTGGTTAAAGGATGAGATTTATTGGCATTGGCTGTATTAATAGCCACATTCAAAGATTGATTAGCTATTTGCCAAAATAAAGTACCAAAAGTACCTAAATTTGGTGTTAACATACCTGCTGTTACTACTAAATTTGATAAAACACATGAACTCATTCTAAATGGTAACAATACAGTTTCTCCCGTATCTGGATGAATAGCAGAATCTAAAATCTTCTTAGCTCTCCATAATTCTGGGGTCATAGAAGGAATAACTCCATTTCTATAATCCCAAATCATTTGCTTTGCATTTGAAATATCTTTTGAAGTATTAAGTAACATAGTTGGATCTGAAATTTCAGCACAGTGTTGTACTCTACCCCAATAAGTAGATAAGTCATATCTTGAGTTTGGTAAAGGAACTGGTCCTGTTATTGCTGAAGCCATGTTAACAGATATTTGGGTACTTTGAAAATTGAAATTTTCAAAATCGCTCCGCTTTCGCAGAGATTTCGCAGTCATCTCGTATCATGAAGAAGATAACCACCACTTTAGGTATAGGCATTGATATCCTAAAGATATCAAGATTTGATAAGATTATCAATAAACCAGGAAGAGGATTGAATTCAGTATTTGTGGAGAAATTAGGAGCAAGAATTTTACATCCAATTCATGAATTCCCAGTATTTAAGTCTCTATTGATAACTCAGGATAGTTCAAAAGTAATCAAATATCTTGCAGGTAATTGGGCTATGAAAGAAGCCATATACAAAACATTGGATGAGAGTGATCAAAAAATATTTCAGTTCAATCAATGGTTTAAACTTTATAATGAACGAGGTAAACCAGATATTTCTAATGATGAATATCATAAACCAGAAGAATTCTTACTCAGTCTTAGTCATGATGATGATGTTCTTGTGGCCACAGTACTCAGACAAGAAGTAAGTTTCTATGGAACCAACAATAATGAAAGTAAAAATAACGACAGAAATAACGAAGATACGATAGGTAAATAGGTAATAAAAAGTTAAAATATCTATTATATAAACTATTCCCATTCAACAGTTGCAGGAGGTTTGGAAGTAATATCATAAGTAACTCTGGCAACCCCATCAACTTCATTAACAATTCTTGAAGCAACTCTCTTTAAGAAACTAGCTTCAAAGACATACCAATCAGCAGTCATGAAATCAACAGTTTCAATAGCTCTTAAAGCGATAACTTGTTCATAAGTTCTTTGATCTCCCATAACACCAACAGATTTGACAGGTAATAAAGCAGCAAATGCTTGACTGATTTCTTTATAAATACCAGCTTTCTTAATTTCTTCAATAAAGATGAAATCAGCTTCTCTAGCGATTTTTAATTGTTCAGGAGTAATTTCTCCTAAAACTCTAATAGCTAAACCTGGACCTGGGAATGGATGTCTCCAAACTAAATCATGAGGAACTCCTAATAATTCCCCTAAATGTCTAACTTCATCTTTAAATAATTCTCTTAAAGGTTCAATTAATTTCAATTTCATATCTTCTAATAAACCACCAACATTATGATGAGTTTTAATGGTTTGAGAAGGACCTTTGAAAGAAATAGATTCAATAACATCTGGGTATAAAGTACCTTGTAATAAATATTCAATTTCTTGACCATTTTTTGGAGTAATTTTAGCAGCTTCTTCTTCGAAAACATGAATGAAAGTGTTACCAATAATTTTTCTTTTCTTTTCTGGATCAGTAATACCTTTTAATCTACCTAAAAATTTATCAGTAGCATCAACAACGGTTAAGTTAATACCTAAACCTTCAGTTAAAGTTTGATAAACACTTTCGGTCTCATTCTTTCTCATTAAACCATTATCAACGTAAATAGCATGGAATCTATCACCAATAGCTTCATGTAAAATTTTGGCACCAACGGTAGAATCAACACCACCAGAAACAGCACCAATAACTTCAGCAGTTGGACCAACTAATTTTTTAATTCTGGCAATTTCAGTATCAACGAAATTTTCCATTGACCAGTTAGCATTAGCTTGACAAATATCAATAGCAAAATTCTTTAAGATAATTTTACCTTTGGCTGAATGAGTAACTTCAGGGTGGAATTGAATACCGAAAATTTTTTCAGTTTCATGAGCAATACCAGCATATGGAGAATTGTCTGAAGTTGCAACAATTTTATAACCAGTTGGTAAGGCATGTAATTTATCACCATGAGACATCCAAACTTGAGAATGATCAACATCTTTGAATAATTCACATGAAGAATCTTCAACATTTAAAGTAGCTGGACCATATTCTCTTTTATCACCTCTAGCAACTCCTTTACCATTAATCCAAGCTAATTCTTGCATACCATAACAAATACCTAAAATTGGAACTCCTAATTTAAAGATATCATGGTCAACATGAGGAGCATCTTCTGCGTAAACAGAATAAGGACCTCCACTTAAAATAATACCTTTTGGAGTCCATGATAACTCAGAAATTTTTTGAGTACATGGTAACATTTCAGCATAAACGTTGAATTCTCTCAAACGTCTGGTGATTAAATGTGAATATTGAGATCCGAAATCTAAGACTAAGATAGTATCAAAGACTTTGGAAACTTCAACTGGGACATCATCGATATTACTCATGATTAATTTTATTTATGTTAGATATTAATTCCAAATTTTTTTCAGTGCGAGATGAGTAGATTTTGACTTCTCTCTAATAAAATGTTTGTGGGAAGATAAGGAAAAATTTTTACTTGACAAAAGGCGAGATCGATGGTTATTTAAATATTCGAGAGTGTTGGGTGTGTTTTGAGGTTTTCAACGGGAATTACCATGAGTTTTTAGCTAGTTCAATCGCTATCTTTGAGGATATTCCTTCGGAACTTCCTAAATGTGTCACGTGATTGATTTTGTAAGAGTTGTTATTTGATAGGATTGTTCGATAGGGAGAGTCAAGAAAATCTTGAAAGTGGGAGGGTTCAAAAAAAGAACAGATTGGTTCAATGATGAATTTTGAGAGGATAGATAACGGTATTTGTGGTGAATTACTTTGGCTGCGAAGGTTGCAAATTCCTAGTTTACAAATTTGCAAGATTCCTAATGAGATCATTACCACCTCCTAGAATTACAAGGAAACGGAGATGGAGAAGATTTAAAAGAGCCATCAAACAATTCTTTAAAACTGGGAAATTTTCTGATCCTTCAAGCCCTAATTTTAGATTCAAGTCCCAAAGTATCTCCAAAATCAAACAAAGTAGAATTACTTCTCGATTAAGAAGAAGTAACTATACAAAATCAGACCAATTCCTTAGATCATCTGCTAATACCAGTATGAAGACTGCTTCTTTTGTTGGAAAGCTCGTTACTAGATCCATGCCTGTACTCAAGCCATTCTCCTCATCCAACTCCTTAAATGTACAAGTGAGGTTTTAGAGCATCGATTAATGGACACTGATACTTTATGCATCTCTACACCGCTCATTCAAGTGAACTCTGACCTCTTTTCATATTTCCCACGATCTCCCATCCCACTTTTTGCATCCAAATGCTTCGCACAAATTTCCCGATGAGATAATTTTTTTTCACTATGGATAGCCAAGTTAAAATCAAATTCTTCACCAAGGAAGAAGATACTTCTATACAAGTGAACGACACCCCGTTATACGTTCCTACCTCATTAAAAAGATATGGGTTATCAGAAATTGTCAATCATTTAATCACCAATGAAAATCCTGAACATAAAATCACACCTTTTGATTTTTTAATCGATGGTAAATTACTTAGAACTTCATTATCTGACTATTTAACTAAGAATGGATTAAGTAACGAAGCCTTTATAAGTTTAGAATATACTAAAGCCGTTTTACCTCCATCATTTTTAGCTTCATTCAATAACAACGATTGGATCTCATCGCTCGATACTGTTAAAGTAGGTGGTGATTCTAAAATTTTAAGTGGTTCTTATGATGGTATTGTTAGAATATATGATATGTCAGGTAAGATTGAAAAACAATTTTCAGGTCATTCAAGTTCAATTAAAAGTGTCAAATGGATTTCACCTTCAAGATTAGTAAGTAGTGGTAATGATAGACAAATCAGATTATGGAAAAATCAAACCACTGACACCATCGCAGAAGATGATGACGAAGAAGATCCTGAAGAAGGTAAGACTATTGCTTTATTAGAAGGTCATAAAGCACCTGTTGTATCTTTAGATGTCAATGTCCAATCTAATAGAATCTTATCTGCTTCTTCTGATCATGATATTGGATTATGGTCAACTAATTATAAAGAAATGAATAACATTGAAGTTATGGCATACGATGATAATGTGATATCTACATCATCTAAAAAAAGAAAGAAGATGGCAGTTAAAGATGCTACTTTAAGAAGAAAATCACCATTATCTATTTTAACTGGTCATAAACAACCTGTTGAAGATATCATATTCGATAAATTGGATAACACTGTCAGTTATTCTGTATCTCAAGATCATTCCATTAAAACCTGGGATTTAGTTACTGGTAAAGTTGTTGATTCCAGAAGTACTGGATTCTCATTATTATCCATTTTACAAAAACCAACTAAAAATTTAATCATAACTGGTTCATCAGCTCGTCATATTAACTTACATGATCCAAGAGTTAATAGTGAAGAATTAATCAACAGTAAATTGGTCGGACATTCAAATATGGTGGTAAGTTTATCAGATTGTACATATAATGATAATATGTTCATATCTGGATCTCATGATGGTTATGTTAAAGTCTGGGATATCAGATCCTTAAATCCTTTGTATACTATAACTAGAGAAGACAATGCTAAGAACGTTAAGATCTTTGATGTTGCATGGGATAAAGATATTGGTATAATCAGTGGTGGTTCCGATAAAAAATTACAAATAAATAAGAATATCTAATGAGTAAAGTAAATAGAATAATAGTATCATTTCATGCATATCTCTATTTACAAGTCTAAGGTTTCTTTGAAACCCATCCAGTTAAGCCATAATATCCTTGCCATAAACTTTCCTTGTCGGTGGCATAACCAACTATTTCGCTTTGGGCTAAACTATCATAAGTGTTAATATCTTGCCAACCCATCTTATTCCTTACATCTCGTAATTCTTCAACATTGAGTTCAACTTGAGGTGCTGAACCATATTTCAAAGGTCCAATATTTATCCAGTATTTGTTTTCATATCCTTTGACCAATTCATTCACGGTATCTACATAGTCGATTATGTTTTCTGCTGTATCCATAAAGAAAGCTGTTACCATTACAATGGTCTTTTTCTCCTTTTTGGGCTCAAAAAATTTAAAATCTTCTAAATGGGTGTTCAAGTTTTTAGGTTTTTGTAAGCTTGGTAACATCACTGATCTGAATTGGGATTTCAAGGAAGTGAAATTGGATAAATTATGTATATAAGGATAAATTTCCAAATTCTTTGAGGGATTGTTATATATGAAGTTATTGATCAAATACATTAGTCCGTTTAATTCAATGGCATCAACATTATATCCCATATTACTGAGTTCATGACTAATCCTACCTAATCCGGAACCAGGAACAATTATATCGGTATCTTCGACCTCACTATTGATTTCTTCTAAACCCTTTCTGATATATTTCAAGATAGGTTGTAATTCAGGGAATTCATTATCCCAGTCACGATTTAAATGACTTAAACTTTCAATCACTTTGAAAGAACTCCCATCTACAAAGTTTTTGATGATATCAAAATCACTGAACTTCACCTGATAGGTTTTCATGGAATAATCAATCACCGAATTCAACACTTTTTGATTTTTATTTATCAACTCATCTATCATATTGAGTTTATCCATATATCCAATCTCTATACAAATCTGTTGTTGTCTCCAACTCATCATTTTGAACAATTTACGTTTCTTATCTATGAATTTCTTATTATTAGCAGAATATAATTGAAGCGATTTGATCGAAGACAATATCTCAGTACGAGTGGATAACGGTAAACTAGCAATTGGAACGGTGTTTTCACTTTTTTCGCTACCATCGTGAATGATTTCATTACTATTCAATCCATCATTCCTAATGGATGTATTGAATCTCAAAAATGAATTCGTTGAAAAAAACCTATTACTGAATCTGATCCGCTGTAAATTTTCACCCACTAATTTCATTGTCGAGTAAGAGATGATTATGATAGGTATTTTCGAATTAGGTAATAATTGACGTAATAAATAATATATGATTACGTTAACTCCCAATTTTATGAAAAAATCCATTAATGCATCTATATTAGGCAATTTCGCGATTCTGGAGAGTGAAGATTTAAGTGATCTACTTCCTGATATTCCACAATAAAGAGTAAGTTCCTCGGTAGCTAGAAGTTTAAACCTTTGTCAAAATGGAATTCAATTACGATGATATCGAACCCTTAAAACTTAATGAAGCACAACCTCAATTATGTCAAATTCTTTATGATGAAGAATATAAGACTACTATGGGGACATTGTTAGCCCTTATGGCAAAGAATGAGTTGAGTGAAAGAGCTTTGGCTATGACAGAGTTAGGAATCTCTACTTTAGCTTCACATTATAGTATATGGTGTTATAGATTTGATATCATTAAAGCTTTAAAGAAGGATTTATATGAAGAATTAGACTGGTTAGAATCAATTGCCATTGATAATGAAAAGAATTATCAAATTTGGAATTATAGACAATTAATTATAGGCCAAATTCCAGATTTTGATGCTACAAGAGAATTTCCCATTTTAAATACCATGATTATGGAAGATAGCAAAAATCACCATGTTTGGACTTACAGACATTGGTTAGTAGAAAAATTCAATCTATTCGAGAATGAAAAGGAACTCAAATTCATAGATGAATTGTTAGAAAATGATGTTTACAACAATAGTGCCTGGAGTCATAGATTCTTCATTAAATTTAATTATGAAAAAGTTGATGTGGATGAAGAATTGAATTATGTTGAACATAAAATAAGATTAAGTCCACAAAATGAAAGTAGTTGGAATTATTTAATGGGTATTTATGAAAAGTTTCAAATACCTTTGACAAAACTTCAACCTTTCTTGAATGAATTTGTTAATCCTGACATAATTGACAATACCAATAATGATGATCTTGAATTGATAAAATCATCCTTTGCTCTAGAATTGTTGGCTAAGACATACAATAATGAAAAGTCATTGATAATTTACGACCTTTTAATTTCAAAATACGACCCCATTAGAGAAAATTATTGGAAATATCTAAAATCCAAAATTTCTTCAAATTAATTCAATTGATTGAATGGTTGTAAAGAATGAAGAATGTTACAATTTAGGGGGCAATAACCCCAGAGCATATAATTTCCTAATATAGTACTTAATTTTCCCAAAGCGTAAATCTAAAGCTCTTATCCCTGAGATTTTCAATGGTTATTGAAATTTTGTATGCAAGCCCGCTAAATTCCATTTTAGTTGCACTAAAAGTAAATTGTGCCACTGACACTTTAGTCCATTGAATTGACTTTTATGTAAATAAACTACGGATGATAACTCATACGTATATAATCAATGAATTTGAGAGACATATGATCGACTTTACTTTTCGGCTGAGTATACAAACTTATAAGTAATAGGGGTAATGGCTCTCTGGATTTAACTTTTCAAGGGTGCTTAGTCAATTCTATACAAACTGAAATTTCAGGGTCAGGTAGGTATACACGGACAATGGTTTAATTGTAGAATGTCTTTGAATATGAATTGAGTCCCTTAATAAAATCGAATCCCTAATGATGAGATAAGAAGTCTTGCAATGAGAGTTCAATGCCAATTCTGACTTAAAACTGAGCAATAGAATATTTTTTACGTCGATCAATTTATGTCGAAGATACTGTAATTACACACTCCATTACCATCTTGAGAAATCTAGTGGGAATCTGGTGCTACAAACATTGAGATCTACAATAGAATTTTTCTTAACCTCAACATCCTTATCAGTAACTACAAACCAGACCCTAAAAAATGAGATGTCTAAATGTCTGTTCCACGTCTTATGCGAGTATCATCTAATAATAGCAACTAATATAAGTCTATTGTAGAATTAACCAGGAACGTTGTTTACAGACACATTTCAGACTTAATAGGAAACATTGATTAAATCCCTTGCATGAATGGAAATCTCTAGCTTAGTTAATCAATAATTTTCTTTTGTTGGGTTGGGTTTTTGAGAAATCAATTTGACCTAATTGTGACTCTTTGGGGACGGATAAAGTTCTCCGTAACATTCAATGTGATAAGACCTTAAAGTTGAATGATCAGTCTGACTACCTTGCATCTACTAGCATGATAAAAAGGAAATAAAGATTCCTATTGTTAGCGAAACTCTGAAACACTCATGAAACTTCAATGAAAGGTGAAATTCACAAATTTTGATAACCGATCTTGTTGATTTCGGAAATTCCATAAACACAGATTTCTACGGTATTCCAGGAGAATTAGGACTTTGACAGCAAATAATAACGTCAAGATCATCCAAAAAACGTTGTAAACCTCAAATCTAAGATCTAATCTACATAAAACGGCATAAGCTTGCAGAAATCATCAGATTTGACGAAATATAAGGTAAAGCGGGAAACTCTACACAATAGACACCTTACACAACTAAGACTACAACGTTTTAATAAAGATAAGAGATGATAAAAAGTGCCCTATGTTAAACGAATTAAAGTTAAGTTATACGCAAAAGAGGCTTTTCGACTCTAGAGAATGCGGATTTCTCATGGATTGGGTATAACAGTGCCGTAATAATAAGTCAAAACCAATGTCAATTTGGAATAGGAGAACCATAACCTTGAATAAGGTTAAAAAATTAACTTTAGAATGAAGGAAAACCTTGAAAACAATCACAGATAACCCTAATCGGTGGAGACTAGCGGCTTCGATAAGAAGAGAGCCATTCAATCAACGCATTATTTAAAAAATATTCAATCAAGAGAATAGGAGAATTTGAAATAGGAGTTACGTAAACGGATGAAAGAAATGATTATGTTCAAGAATTTATCTGCAAAGGTATTGTAAAGAATGTTAATGAAATTAATGGAAAATTTCTATATGGAGAATTAAATCCATTTTCTAGACTCTCTCAATAACTCCGTTCTTCAGACAAAACTTTCTAAAAATTTATTAGGTTAGGTAACGCTGAACTAAATATTCTGCAAATAAAGATTGAACATCCCTTGTCGGTTAATTTTCGAACGATATACAGTATTTAGTGGTTTGGATTTTGTCGCAAAGGCTGTTGTTCGGTGTCGCTCGGTGTCGCCGCTGTACCGTTAGTCATTTGGCCTATTATATGGTGGACGACATTACTTACAGTCTGGGAAAAAGGTAGAAGGACAATCCGAATAATTAATCCCCCCTAATTGCTATGACGTTCTCTAGTATATAGATATTCTTCGATATTCTACAATAATATAGTCAATTACCATAAATTTCAACCTCAACCTCTTATCATTGTCAAACTTCATAATTGACTTTTAAAATTGAAATTATTCATACAATAGATAGTAATGTTAATTATTTACACTCCTAGATATGCAATGTTACTTGTTTTGGGGACCAAAACTTATCAAGTCTAGAAAATCAATGTTGCGTTACTAAAAGAATTTCAAATGCCTTCGAGACATTTCCCAAAAGACCGAGACATTTTTGTAGAAACTCTATCTAGACAAAGGTGAAAAACTTATAATAATTTGCAAATTTCCATAATAATTTTTTCCAATAACTTTTTGGGAAATAAATAAATTTGATTTATATTATTTTCAAAGTTTCCATTCAAACCATAACCTATCAACCTAATAGTTTCAACTGATTATTCAAATTCATCCATTTTATCAAAATTTTGCCTTAGTTTCTCAGTACTGATAAAGTCTCACGAGATACACTAAAAATTTTCAT
The DNA here is from genome assembly GCA_030570975.1 of Yamadazyma songkhlaensis. NCBI lineage: Eukaryota > Fungi > Ascomycota > Pichiomycetes > Serinales > Debaryomycetaceae > Yamadazyma > Yamadazyma songkhlaensis. Next base: position 1,033,964 of record JAJLWX010000001.1, on the reverse strand, counting down.
AAGAAGTACTTTTATTTTTTAACTAATATAGAAGTTACATCAACTTATTGTAGGATAATTCGTTATATATTTGAAACTTTTATGATAAGAATCTTTTAGTTGAAATTCCAAAAGATTTTTTTCATCATTATCATACCAAAAAAAGCAATAAATTCCATTGAGATAGATCTCATTGCACAGATATAATTTCAGATTTATTTAAACCTTGCAGAGGTTAGACAACAAGAAGAGGAAACATACAAAGGAAATATGACCAGTGATTTTAATGGTCTAGGTATTCAAATAGAGGAAAGACAACCTTTAAAAGATGATATACTATTGCCACCATTACCTACGGAAAATAGTCTTCAATCATTAAATTCATTGATTAATAATGAAATGTTATCAAATATTCAATCATCTAATCCAAATTCAACTAGTAATTCACCAAAATCCAATTTACTGAAATCAAATTCATTCATTGATCCAGTGGATACCAATACTCTTAATGAAAGATCAAATTCAATAGTTAATTCAACTATTGAAGAATTAACTATGAGTCCAACAGTTGAAGAAAAAATCTTTATTAATGCTAATAATTCATTTTCAACCTATGAATTAGATAGTCCAAGTATTAATTTAGATTCAAATCAATTATTCCCAACAATTTCCAAAACTTTATCAAATCATTCAAATAATTCAGAAAGAGAAAAATCAAGTCCTTTGAAAAGATTGAAGAAAACTATTAGAAAGTTAAGTTTAAGTAAGAATTCCCAAAATAATAATTTGATTTCAACATTTTCAAATTCAACTTCAGGGAATAATTCTACTAATACTTCAACTCCAATATTAGGATCTGAATTACATAGTTCAACCAGTTCAAATCCTTTTTCAATCAATTCCAATACTATTAATTCAGTTATTACTTCAAATCACAATACTAGTGATAAAGTTAGACCACAATTAAGTCCTTTACAAAATTCTCATATTAAAACCCTTTCACAAGATTCAAATAATTCCAAGACTTCATTAGATTCAAAATTAAAATGCTCAACTCCTTCAACTCCTCCTTTAACGATTTTTTCATCCCCAGTGTTCACTATTTCAGATAATGTTAATAATAATTCTAATATTGAAAAGATTGAAAAAGATTATTTAGCTAATGCTAATATGAAATTAGAAGAATTGGAGAGTAAAAGCGAAAATTTAATCAACTATTACAATTATTTGGTTAATGAAAAGAATCATATCAATGATAGTTATAAAATTACAAAGTCACGTTTAGTAAAATCAGGTTGGTGTTCTAATGAAGATTTAAATAATTTAACATTGCAAAAGAATTTCCAATTGAATCAAATAGATTTAAGATTGATTGAAATCAACGATAAGATTTCAAAAAATTAACTCCCCCAACATTCTTAGTTTACTAAGGATTACTTCATGATTAACGAAATGTATTATAGATTATAGAATTATACTTATTAAACTTTAAACTTTCTAAATGAACTCCACGATTGATGAGGCTGGCAGATACGAAATTTGAGTTGAGCATTAAAGAGATTATTTAGGCTGTTTAACTTCTGAAATTGGATTTACCATAATCTCATACCCAAGAAGTTAAGATTCAATTCTAGATTTATCGGTATTCCTATTTACCATTAGCAGAATAAAAAAAATTTTCCACGACTTTTTGGCCTTACCTCTACCAATTTTCCTTGCGACAAAGTTTGATCAGCCACGCCCCGCGACAACGGATTTTCTGCATAAATTTTTTTTGGCGAGACATTGGTAAGTCCAAGTTAACGATATAGAAATCAATTAACAACCATAGCATTGATCCATTGTTTTGGAAGAATGAATATGACTACCCGAAACAAATAGTCGAACAAATTGCCTCATTAGATAAGAACTAACAATAAGATCTCTTTAAACAATAGATAACCGTTGGATGATATATCGATTTTATTACTGATTAATGTCTCTCTTACTCCTATTTTGAACATAAAGTTGACTAAAAGGTATTGTTACAATTAGACCAACATATTGCTTGCTTCAACAGAATTACGTAGTTACGACATTTGCTATTTACTACCGTGGGTTGTTTGACTAACCTAAAGGTTGTTCAAGAAATATGTTCAAATGTGGAAATTACTTAATCGCATTAGTGAACATTTCTTACCACCATTTTCGCAGGAGAGGTATCATCATATGGCACCAGGTTGTGCTGCGGAAATTTGTCAGTTAGGGGTAAAATAATTTAAGCATTCCACATAATTTATTCCTATTTGGAATAGAAGTTGATTTTGATTATTGAAACTGTAAACGGAACCCAAAAATAATGATCCGTCCGACGTGAATAAGACATTCTCCTTTTTTAGGGGCTACTTTACTGATGATCATTGGGAAAGTTATAGCAGATCACAAAATTTTCGTCAAAAGTTGTAGTCGGAGAGATTTTTTTCACTTCCGCCAGTTTTTACTCTTTTGATACCTTTTTACTGATAAGCGGAAATATAGGTTTTCTCTCGCTGAACCCACCACCATACCAAACAACCATAGGCTCTATCACTCTCAACTCTTTGAATCTTGCTGGTGCCTTTTACATAATCGGACTTATTGTTATCTAAAGATATCGCTGATCCTTTTTATGGACTTTGAGTTACTACATTAAGTATGAAATATTATTTTTTAAACCTATATACAATCATACCACGTATATGCCCTTACTTGCTATTGTTATGTCTTATCTAACTGCTGATCTTCACTGTTATCTTCCGTTATCGCATGTTTTCTTTCATATTCCATTCTGTTATTCAACTTTTGGCGTTTTACGAGTCCTCTTTTATGACGTTTGGAGTTGATATGATCAGTCCACTTTTGTTCCCCTATAAACACTAAATTCTTGTCATTCTGATCTTTACAAATATCACATTTATAATGTTTCCATGATTGGTTTTCGAGTAATTTGTTACTTTTAAAGTCTGGGGCAATATCGAATAATCCTTCTAATTCAGGTGGGATTTCCAAATCATCTACTTTTTCTGGACCTTCAAGGAACTTATCTGTGATACCAAAACCTCGTTGTTGAACATGAGAATCCCATTTACTCAAGTCACTGGCATTTAATAAATACATCTTTCCTCCATTTACGTAGTTGAATCTTGCTTCTTTCCGAAGTTCGATTGATAATAGTTTCTTGATGAATTTTATTTGATATTTAGCATATTGTCGAGTTCGTATTTTCATTCTTTCAATACCTTCTTGGAGTAGTTTCTTCAATTCTTTGTCAGTCTTATTATTTTCTTTGTTAGCATTTAAATAAGGTAAGAATTCTTTAAAACCTATAACTTGCCATACACCTTTGGTAAGATCCACTTCCTTTTGCAGGGTATAGAATTGATAAAGTTCATTTATTTCTTCCATTGCTCCGTTATCTATCATCAGATCAACCCTTTTATCCAATCTTTCACTCAATATTTCGTTGTCACTATAAACCCAGAATATTAACGTACGGTAGATTAATGACGATTCTTCTAATTCTGCTAACTTTTGATCTCGATATAAATCACTGGGTTTCTGACCCATGGTATAGCATATTTCTAATGCTCTTCGTAACTTACGTTTATCTTGAGGATGAAACTTTTCAGATATCGTGGGATCGTACTTTTTCAACTCTTCAAATATGATTTCCACAGGACCATCTAAAATATTCCGTTCATCTTCAGTCAATTCACGTTTTTCTGAGTCGTCTATTGTTTTATTCCTGAACAAGAGTTTCGATAAATAATAATGAGTACCTCCAATGATAATAGGTATTTTACCTCTAGCATATATATCTTCAATGGCTTTAGTAGCATCTTCGTCAAAACGATGTATATAATATTCTTCATTCCAATCCACATAATCCATTACATGATGTGGTATACCGTTTCTCTCCTCCATAGGATGTTTGTTAGTTATAAGATCAAGTTTCTTATATACTTGCATAGAATCGGCATTGACTATTTCTCCATTAATACGACTAGCTAAATCAATACTAAATTGACTTTTACCAACTCCTGTGGTACCAACGATCGCTATAATTGGTGGTCTTGGCTTATTCATAACTAAATTTTTGAGATATCGTAGATACCCTAATCTCATAAACAGAGTGCGATTTGAGATGAGATGAGATGATTGTCTTATTACTTACGTATTCTAGTTTGATTGAAATGGTTTTGTAATTCGTTCAATTCTTTAGTCAGAGGAGTTGAATTATCATTTCTATCCATTGGGACAGGTGAGGCAACAATTGGAATGGGCGTTACGATTCTTGGACCTTCGAATCTACCTTCTTCATCAGAATCTGAATCATCATAATCAATATCGTATTTAGGTAATTGATTACTTGGTTGTGAAATAGGTTCAGAATTAGGAGATAATTTCAATTCTAAATCTCTTGCTACTTTTCTTCTATTATTGACAAACTCATCACATTCGTGAACTACCTTCAATCCCTTTGTCTTGAAATCATTATAAAACTTTGCAGCTTCGTTCAAATTGGTGATCAATTGTAAATAACGAGAATAAGCATTCTCCAAAACTTGTAAGATACTACGTCTGTCGCTATTGGAATCTTCGTTTTCTTGAGTGGTGAAATTATTGATGAATAAACTATTCAATTCATCGATCTTATTCTCCAAAACCATTTGCTTATTCTTCAGTACTTCCACAAATTCCAAATCTTCATTGAATACTTTGATATGTTGGGCATATAAAGCTTCGAAAGAATCATCTGATACTTCAACGATATCATTTTTCTTATAATAATCTATCAATTTAGGTAAAATGTTATTATCTTTGCTCTTATTTTCCAATTTTTTCAAGAAATTCTTACGTGAAAGTTCCAATTCCTGGGTTTCATTCAATGCTTCTCTAATATCAATTAAAACCGTTCTTGTTTCAGGTTTTAAGGATACTAAGGTTGAATTTGGTATAAATTTACTTAAAGATTCATAACCTCCTTGATATAATTGTAAGTACCCCTTGATTTGATGGTAATTACTCAAAATAATATCATCGGCTTTGTCAGCTTGGTCAAGGTAATCATCCATACTGTTAATTTTATTCCATAACATTTCTCCCGCAGATTTACTTGTTTGTCTATCCCATAATTCATTATATTTTTGACGAAAGAATTGATCCTCTTCTTCTTCGATTGTTAACCTGGAACTACAGCCTTCATAGATATCTCTACAATCAGATGAAAGGGTTAATATGGTATCATATAAATTTTCAATAGCTTTAGCACCACCATAACTAATAATATCTTGACTATGTTGGATTATCAGCTCAGGGATATTTTCTGGCTTTTGAATGGCATCAATAGAAGCTGGTAGTTCTCGTTCAGTTAAAAAATGGTTCATCATTTTATTTAATGATTGTAAAGGTTCCAAAATCCTTTGAAGAATGAAACTATCTTGACGTTCTTTGTAAGCCAAAGAGATCTGAATGATTTTATAAGGTAACAAATTAGTAAGAAACAATCGATCACTTTCCAAAGGAATTCTTAATTCTTCAATTTTAATAGTATTTACAACAAATGCTCCTTGTGTTACAGGTAATTCCGTTGGAATAGGTTTATGATAAATCAAATCATTATCTCTTTCAGCAGTTTTCAAACTATCTCCAATCATTTCATTCAAACCTTTCAAATCTTCCACGACGTAATTCTTGACATATCTTTGGTACTTTAATCCTTTCTCACTTAATTCTAAACTCTTTCTAAGATAAGCCACTTGTTGACCATATTGTTGATTTTCCAAAGACATTAATGATAATCTATAATTTGAAGCACTATGGAAATGATAATGTTTTATAGTACAATGATTAATATATTCCAATTTGATGAAATCGGATTTGTTCCCATACTCAATACATTTAGAGTATAAATTACTGGTTTCAATTGATAACTTGACAATTATACTATTTTTCATTTCTGAATTGATAGACTTTTGCCAAATCGTTTCTTGAGCTTGGGCTAACATCAAATACTTTAAAAATTGTAAACTATCATTTGAGAATTCATCCATTATAAAATTATCCTCATCAATGATTTCATTCAATATTTCGAAACAGCCAGCTGACATTTGAAAATAATTACAACTCCTTTTTAATCCTTCTTCCGTGAAACGATTCTCTTTGATAGCAAGTTGAGCAAAGAAACTCCCCAATTGATATATGATGTTATACTGTTCAAATTTGAGTGATCTCAATTTGTAGGGTCCTGAAGGTTTATAACCTAAAGTCCCATACCATTCAAACATGATGATTTCATTATTGAATTTCTTGGTTAAATTGACTACTTGAACATAGTATTGTCTCAAAAATATCTCTAAGGATTTATCAACTTGTTCATCCTTTAAGTTAACTATCTTCTTACGAATCTTTGTCAATTGACTCAAATCATTTTCAAAGATACTGGGACTTTGATAATAATCTCTTTTGATAACTCTTCTTAATTCTTCACCTATCGCTATATCCTTGGTTATCCTAAAGGGAATATAAACCAAGTTGTTCATAGCACCTATGGTACAATTCAGTAACTGCGCGGACTTCTGAAATTTTAGTTTTAGAATGCATGCATTTAGAGTTTAATATACAAATTATAATACACTATCCCCGGTGTGATCTAATATGATCATTAAGTTGGGATTCTTTGTAAGTAACAAAATCCACAAATGAATTGAGTTTTTCAGTACGGTTTTTTATGGCTAGTTCTTCCATTTCGGCGATATTTTCGTAAACCCTTATTTGATTCAGTTGCTCCATCAGTTGTTCAACTAATTGTTGGATATTTTCTATCTTGGATGCATCGATTTCGGGATATTTCTCGTTATACTCATTTATGAGTGGTGTAAGTTTCATTTTCTCTTCATTTAAAGCCTGTTGGATTTCTTTCTTGGAGTAGTCCAACTTGACATTTATTGATACATTGTTAGTAGGAGATCCATTGAGATGTTGTTTGATTTCTTGTTGAACTTTATCATAAGATTCCTCATCTAGATCTTCAACTTGTTCAGCGGGGTATTGATCATCCACGTATTTCTTGTAATCAGATTTGATGGTTTTCTGGAATTCTTCCACTATGAGCTTTTCCAATTCGCCCAAAGCGGAAGTATCGATATTTCTTAACTTTGATGGATGCGGAACTGTGAGACCTCTTTGGATTACTTGAGATCTTCTCAATAATGCTTTTTCAGCTTCTACTTGTCTGAGTAATTCTAAAGCACTTAATCTTTCCTGTTCTTGCTTTACATCGGATTCCTTAACTAGCTTTATTTCCTCCTCATGATCATCAAATTTGGGTAAAACTTGGAATTCATTCTTAGGTTTAGGAAGTGTTTCGAATGAGTTTTTTAGTAAATTCCGAATATACTTGTTCAATTGTTTGGGTGTGAACTTTTCTTTGGAAACCGAAGTTGAAGAATCTCCTAATAATGTGGATTTTCGTGCTTGTTGTTGTCTGATATCTTTCATAACACTGGAAATCCTATCATTAATATCATCCTTCTTTTCAGGATGAGAAAATACTCCTGTAAGGTCATTCTGTTCATAATTATTCACTTCTTCAACTGAGGGCATACTCAATTGGACTTTCTTCCTTTGATCATATATTTCTTCATTTCCTTCAATTGATGATGCTTTACGCTTTTCTGGCTTTTTATTACTCTTCCTTTCTTCCTCTTTCTTCTTCTCTAATTCAAGTCCTTGTTTAGAAACATTCTTCTCGAAATCCTTGGTGTCTCGAAGATTTTCTTCTTCTTCCCCTTCAATGTCATATAGACCAACTGAAGGTGTTTGTTCAAAAGGTATATCAGCATTATAATCGATCTCCTTTGAACCTTTCTTGTTCCTACTAGTCAAACTAACCTTGATACCAGCAGCTTTTAATTCCCTCCTTTTCTGTAATAAAGATATACGTTTGGTTTCTTGAAGCATCTTCTCCCTTTCTTTTCTTTTGGCCCTTTTACCTTTTGTATTTACCAATCTTGCCTTGGCCTCATATAACATTTCTCTATCATCATCAGATATCTCATCATCGTCAGGTTCAGCAGGAGCACCTTCAGGATTCAAGTTTAAATCTCCTTTTGACCCTGAAGCTTCCATAGATTCTATTCCTGGACCACTAAACTTCAAATCTTCATTATCATCAGACATCTCTTCTTCAAGTAGTTTCTGATACCTTTCAATACAATTAGTAGCCGTACGTCCTATTATAGGTGCTATACTTCTCCATTGATTAGGTAATAATTTGACTAAATTTAAGAGTTTTTCATCTTCTTCTCTTGTCCAATCACTTTTATTAATCAAAGGATTCAACCATTCATTCCATCGGGCTTTAGCTTGTTTTGCAGTCTTTTTAGTCAATAAAGATGATACTCTTGACCATTGATTAAGACCATATTTAGAAACTGCTGCTTTCAAGATCTCATCCTCTACATTGGTCCATGCACCTCCTTTGACATATACTGAAGACATGGTGTAGATAAGCTCCCAAAACTATTCAAAATCAATGCCACCCAATATAACCTAAAAGTCTAAGATAAAGAAATCTGAGATGGATTTCATAAGCGCGACCACCACCTCCACTTCAACAAAAATCACAGTTCAATCAATTTCATCGAATTTATTTGCAATCTTTACCCACATTTGTCATGGTTGCAATGTTCCTTTCTAAACATCAGAAATTGATCTTACAGTGTTACCCTCCAGGTAAAGGTATAGAGAAGAAACCCAATTCTTCAGAATTATCCTATTTATTATATTATGCTTCCACTCGTAGAGTTAAATTGGAGAAAGTAATTAAATTTTTATACAAAAAGACTGTTGGTGATGCTAATAGGAATAAATTCGGAAACCTCGAAGTTACCTTAATCATTGTTTCTTCATTAATTGAAAAATGTACCGACAATTTGAATGTTTTTGCTGATGAAGCATTATCAATTATGAACTTGTGTTTGAAAAATAACGATTTAAGTTTAGCTAAGACAGTTTTGAATACTTATGGGACTTTGTGTAAGAATTTGAATAATGATTTGTTTGTGGGAGACAAAGAATTCGTTAAGAACTTTTCAAATTTTTCAAATAAATTGTTCGATTTCGGTAATACTAATCTGAAATCTTCAAGTCCAAATAAATTAGAATGGAAAATGATTTCTTTAATAAGTTGTAGATACATTTCTCATTGTATTGGGTTTGATAGTGAATTGTTAAGTAGATTTTTATCTAAAGCCATTCCTTTCTTGGTTGAATCTTATCATGAAAATCAACCAATTGATAAAGAAATCACACATATCAGAACTAATAGTGGTGTTAATGGTGATGAAGAAGCTATCAAACTTACTAAAGTTTCTCTGGCTAAAACTGCCATTGCTCATCAAAAGGTCGATGAAGATTTCGAAAATGATATCGTCGATAAACAAGATGTTTATGAAGAGACAATATCAAGCTTGAAAGCTTGTTTTAATACTAGTTTAACCAGTCAAATTTCTGAAGCTACCATGCAAGTAGTTAAACATAATTATAACCATCCAAAGAGTGGTGTTGATTGGTCAAATAAGTTCTTACAATTATGTACATCATGGATCCCAGTTCAATTAAGATTTGTTGTTTTAACTACTTTAGTTGGTAACTTAAGAAAGTTATCTTCCGATAAGTCTCAAATCGATTACCAAAAACATGTTGGTAAATTTGTCTTAGGCCTTGTATCATCAAATGTTAATATGATTGGGTTATCTATTTCCGATTTCATACAAAATATCTTGGAGTTAAAACATCACTTATACACCAAACAGTCTGATTCAATCACACCTGAAAATTTACAAGAGTTATCCAACATTTATTCAAATGCCATTGTAAAATTATCAACTCATATCTATTATTTTGATCAAGTCCCTGATTCTATCAATGAAATATTCATTAAAATCGATTCAACTTTACAATCAGATGAATCTACCAATTTATTTGACTTCATTTCAACCTTATTGAATGACATTTCAGGAATCTTCCAAGATTTAAGAAATAAACCAAGTAATATCAACAGGAACCATGTAAGTTTACATCATTGGGAATTAAGTTTACCATTGATTGCTCAAAAGAAATTAACCAACTTATACAAGAATTTAACCATTGAAGAAGTGGATGCTATCCAATCCAAATATCTTGAATTATTTGAATTCTTCCTTGATTATGAATTAGAAAAGGAAACTGATGAATCTGATACCAAGGGTGAAAATATAACCTCAAACAGTAGTCTCAATGCTAGTGCTTCAAGTTTGAATGGTGTACCTATTGATAAAGATAATTTATTAACTGCTAACTATGATAATTTGATAACAAATCAAACCAATTTCATCTCCAATTTCTTAGTGTTCTTGGATAAGTATTTAACTAATAATGAGGATATGAATTTCCAAATAACAGAAAAATTGTTGATTATTTCCAGATTATTGATTGATAAATTTGGTTTCAACTTTTTGAGTAACTTCACACCATTTTATTTCCATTGGCAATTGACAAATTTGGAATCACCTTCAAAACATTTAGTACTTAGAGATACTTTCAATGACACTTGTTTGAAGAATATTTTAGATTCCTTAGATTCCCAATACCCTGAATTAACAGATTTCATGGCTAAATGTCCGTTGATTGATAAATTGAGTTTCAACATTGATTATAAGATATCTAATGGAATTTGGTCAACAGAGTTATCGCCTATTCAAAGATTGAATAGAGATTCAGCTTTCAATGTTATTGAAAAGAAAGATTTCCAAGAATTTGTGTCAGGTCATAAATTTTTGAAAACCTGGGTGAATGTCGAGAAACCATTAGTTTTAAGTGTGGTTCAAGGGGATATAAGTAAAGAATTAGCATCAGAATTATCTCATAGTAATGGTACATCTAATGGATATGGTAATGGAGCAGTGAATGGACATAGTGAAAGCAATGGTAATGGATCAGTTAATGGGGATCATTTAACTGCGAACTCTTCAAAATTAGGTATTGAAGATTATAAACCATCTTTAGGTTTAGGTAATACTGCTGATATCATTTCAATTCATTCTGGTTTGAGAAACACATCCAATGGTATTCATCACAGTAATACTATCAATTCAATTAATAACAATTTAAGTGCTGGACCCAACAGTAGTTATAATACTACCAATAGTTGGACTGAATATAATGGTTCATTATATACTGAATCTAAAGCCAAACATGTAAAAGTTAGTGATTTAAAAGAAATGCTCAGTGATCATAATTTGAAACCTCCAACGATAGGTGACAATCAAGTAACACCAGGATCTGTTTTATCCAAACAAATGGTCACTCATGACATGGGTTCGATTCTCGATGACTTAGATAGTGGAGATGATGAATCTATAATAGTTTAGGACAAAAATGAATAAAAGTTTTAGGAATTATCTCTAGAGAGTTGTAGAGAGGGTGAAGATCTGCCCTCAAAACCTTTGAGTTCTCAGTACCTTAGAGCCCGTACCTCAGAGCCCGTACCTCAGAGGTCTAACCTAACGTAATATACATTAATTATGGAATCATTATCTCTAATGAAGTTTGTCGTAATTCACAAAAGAATTTAATTTATACATAATCGTAAAAAATGGAATTGATTCATCTATTCATCAGAACTATCATCTTCAATTCCTTCATCATCATCACCTCCTAAAGCTTCGAAAGCATTAAATTTAACAGTTTGTTTATCAGCAATTGTTTCTCTTGGATCAGCAGCTTTTGATGAACCTAATTTCTTATTATTTGGTTTAACTTTAGCTGGTTCAGATTTTAAAGAATCCCTAAATTTATCCTTTTCATCACTAGCATCTTCTCCGAAAGATTTTTTATGTTTGGTAGTTAAAGTAGCCCATCCATCATCATCAACAGCTACTTCAGTGGCTTTCTTTTTTAAAGGTTTTTTAGATGAATGAGAACCTCTTCTTCTATTGAATGAAGTATATGATCTTTCATTACCAAATTCGTCAAAATAGGTGTCACCATTATGAGGTCCATGATTCTTCTTCTTTTCAGATTTGGCCAATTCAATAGAAACAGTTTCAACTAATTTATTAAAAGCATCCAAAACTTCTGGTTGAGGAATATGTGCTTCTTCTTGAATTTCAAATAATTGTTCTTCAGTATATTTAGCCATCTTTAAAACACTTTTTACTTAACACTTTCTTGAGGTTTAAAGAAAATTTTGATGGTTTCTGCACTCCCATAGTTTGTTCTCAATTAGGCGCACACGACCTTTAAGTTTTAATGAAAATGGTGCGAAGAGATGAGATCAGATTTTAAACCATGCCTTTAGCTCATAATTTAAATAAAGTTAACAAGAAAGTGAATAAGTCAAATGCTGCCATTCATGTTAAAGGTAGAAATTTCAAACGTCTTAATAGAGCTTCTTTAAGACAAAAAAAATTGGAGGATAGAAAAGCACAACATCTTGAACAAAAACAAAATGAATTACAGATTGTTAAATATTTCCAAGAAGAAGTAAATTTAGCTACTGAAAAGGAAGTTTTCGGATTAATTGAAATGAAAGCTTACATAGAGAATTTTCTTAAAAGATATGACGAAGAATTGAATCAATTAAAAGCTGAAAGAAGAAAAGGTAGACCTCCAACTAGTAGACAATTATTATTAGAAGAGAAGGTAAAGTATGATGAAAATATTTATGAAACTGGTATTAAAATTCCCGATATAAGTGATAGTGAAACTGTCAGAGTTCTCAGAGGTTGGAATGGTACTATTGGTGGTGCAAGTATTTTGAAGTACATCCATGTGTCTAAAGATATGCAACAATTACCAACTAAAGAATTAGAAATGTCTTAAAACAAATATATTCATACTAGCATGTTTTAATTCCAGAACCATCCAGATTTTCTTTCTGGTTGTGGAACTTCCTCAGGAATTATAGGATCAATTTGATCAATTTTCACCATTGTATTATTAGTATTAGCATCTGATTCAGAATTATCTACTGATGGCATAACTACAGTCCTTTGATCAACATCATCCAACCACCAATTTATCAAAAGTAATGAAGTGAATGTTGCACCGGCAATAGCAAATAATGATTTTAATTTGGTTATCAAGTTATTGAAGAACCCTTTAGATTTAGTTTTGATGAACACTAGATACTTATCCAGGTCATTAATTCCCCCAATTAACTTCCAATCATTACGATTCAATTTATTGATATTTTTGATGAAATGATTCATTTCACTCTTGGGGAATTTATTAAAGATTGAAATAACATCATCAAATTGACGATTCTTCAAAGGATTTTCATTACTGATAATCTTTTTCCCATCAATAGTTAATAATAAATAATTAACATTCTTTTTAGGTAAGTTACTATATTTTTCAATTTCTAAAGGATTAAAGAAATCTTTCTCTTCTAATCGACCGTTGTTTTTACTCCATTCAAAAGCATTTTGTTGTCTAAACACTTCCTCTTCTTTCGATTTCTTCTTTTCATTAATATTTTCCAAATAATCTTGAATGGTTAATTCATTGAAAGGTTTGGATTCATAAGTAGACCTAAGTTTCTTGATTTCAGATTCAGATTCTTTCCCATGGAAGATTTCATTTCTTTCAAATAATTCATTATCTTCAACTGAGGATTCTGGTACTTTAATGGCATTAGGGTCATTGTATTTCCCTTTGAGTTCATTATCCATTGGTTTGGAGTTTTTGAATTCATTCATATCGAATTTTTCAATTGGAACTTCAATACTTTCTCTAACCTCTTCAATAGGACTGAACAAATCTTTATTCTTATCGATATTTTCAATGAATGCTTGTACTTCAGTATTGATATCTTCAATAGTTTGGCCATTCCATTCTACACCCTTTTGATTCAATTTCATTATTCTAGCAATAATAGGTAAAGTTAAATGATCATCTTCAACCATCAGTTCTAACTTTTTAACTAAATAAAAGAAGTTCACATATTGAAGATTGTTTTCTACCTTTACTTCAGCCAATACAGTATTACACTTTTCATCCAATTCATCTTTATGTAAGTCATAGAAATCTATCAAATCATAATTAATCAATTTGGTTTTGTTGAACAAATATTCCAAGTTTTCCCCATGTTCTTTGAATAACTCTCTGTACTTATCGGATTCCTGAATGATCTTTAAGTGTTTGTTACTTTCGAATTGTTCAAATACTTCATTACTCAATAACACAGTATCTAAAACGAAGGTTTGATTACCATTGTGTTGGAACAATCTAACCAAGTTTGAATATAGTTTGGAGAAATTAATTCTTTTAGTTAAATTATATCTCCTTGCATCGCTACTCATAGTACGTAATGCTTCTAATAAAACACCAGCTTGTTCATCTTTGAAATTACGTCCAATAACATTACGAAGTTGGTTCAATTCTGCATGGTACTCTTCTAAATTATAACTATCAGGTACTTGTTTGTAGACTTGCTTGGAATTTTCGAGTTTGGTTTCAAATTCTTTAAAATGACTCTCACTATGATAAACTCTGTCTAAAACTCCAGTTTGATTTCCGTTGACTCTGAAAAGATCAATCAACAAAGAATACAACTTATTGAGTTTGACATCTTCACTAGGATGATCATCACGATATCTTAAAACTGCACTTAAAATCTCGTAACTTGAACTTGATTCAAAGTCCTTTCTTTTGAGTTGACTCTTGATCTCAGATAATTGTGGGGAGAATTTATGAATTGGAATATTATCAGGAATCTGAATGTATTCTGCTTTGGAGTATGCATACTTTCTAATATCTTCTATCTGAGACATGATTTCACTGATGTTATTGAATGTACCGTGAGCTTCAAAGTTAATGATAAAAGAGTTCATTAAATCTCTGAAGGTTCTACGTTCTTCAAATGAATAATCAGTTTCATTCAAAATCATCCCAATCAAATTAGGTACATAGAATTCTGCTTCATACGGATGTGGATCTTCAGGGTACTTCTCAGCGTAGAAAGATTCAAATAATGATAACTTATCCAAGAAATCCAATTGATTTATAGGTTCAGGTAAAGAATTGATTAACTTTTGAGGTCCATATTCTTCCACCGTAGTTTCTTTAGCTGGCACGATCTTAGCTTCAAATTTTTCGAATTCCACATCATTTTTAACTATCAAATCCAATACTTCAGTATGGTTACCATTATAAAGGAGAAGTTTTTCAACATTTGTTGCCAATTTTTGCAAATTGGTGCTAAAATCTTCAGGGAATTCACCTTCTTCAGCTTCATTATGAACGAAACTTTGTAGGAATTCAATCTCATCCATTATTTCAGACGAGGTCAAATCCTTAAATTCGCAGCCAATGTAATCTCTGAGAATTCTAATCTCGTTAGCATATTCATGTAATTTGAAATATTCTGGTACTTGTTTGTACTCGACATTGTCAACTTTCAACCAAGCAATATCCTTCAAATATTTCATATCATAAGATTGTGGATCATTGGTTGCAAATTTATCAATAATATCAGTTAATTCGCAGTATTCATCTACACGATCAGTCATTCTTGAATGAGGTTTGGAATTACCAGTTTCATCAACAGCAGAGATTTCATTGATTCTAAGACGTAAGAATGAAAGTAATTGCGGTTTAGTGATTTTATCAAAATCAATTCCTTCATCTTCAATGAGAATACCAAGTTCCTCACAATAATGAGAGACTGCATCTTCGAAATGTTTAAAACGAGCTTCTAATACCAAAGGTTCCATAATGTCCAATAACCCTGGATTTTCAATAAGGTTCAGATAATAACCAAAGTATTTTTGTAAGTTTTCTCTAGAAAAATCATTAAATGATGAAACACCTTCTTTGGCTTTAATGTTTAATAAATCATAATAAATTAAATGTTCAAATAATGTATTATACCCATTAACAAGCATACCAAGATTGGAGAAGTAAACGTTTCCAAACTGTAATTGTAATTGTTTCAAAATAGTTAAATCAAAATGTTCATCATATTTGTATAAGGAAATCAAATAATCAATCGAGGTGGAAGATAAGTCGAAATATTCATTTTTGATGGACAATTCACTTAATTCGTTTAAAATTGATGATATTTTGGGCAGAATTTCAACTTCAGAGTATGGATAATTGGATAAATTGGAATAATCAATCATGTGTCTAAAAATCTTACTTTCTCTATTTTCTTCACACCAATCGTACCAATTTTTGAAACTAACTAAATGGTTCAAACTATTGGTTTCCCAGGTGACTTGTTTGAAAAATGAATCTAGTTGTTGGTGTAATTGGCGGAAGTTTTCTTCCAAGACTTTGTTATCGAAATTCAATTCCTCAATAACACTCAAAATGTCTTTCCCACCTAATGGGTTATTCATTGCCTTTAAGATCTTCAACTCGTTAACATAATGATAAATACCGTATTTGTAAACCATGGAATATTCGAAATTTTCAACTACATTGTTTGAAATGATGAATTTAGTAAATCCAGGAATCTCAATGGAACTATAAAGATTCAAGTTCCCATTACAACAATTATTAATCAAATGGTTAACTATAGAGCTTAATTGTGATTGAATCAAAGCGTATTCTTCACAATATTTCAAATTATGTAACTTTTCAATCACCGATAACACAGATCTATCTTCGCTAATCAAAAACTCCAAGATCTCATTATTTGAAATCTCTTTAATCAACTCTTCCTTCTTAGATTTTTGCAACAACTTATTGATTCTTTGAAATTCTTCAATTTCAATCAATTTTTTCAAATCAATGGGCTTCAAATTCTTATACATTGATTTTGATAATATGTTTTTTAAATTTTTATATTTTTGGATTTGAATAAATATTTTAAAGAATTCTTTATTGTATTGTAAGTTATTGTTATTGATCAAAAACTTATTAAAATCATCAACAATGTATTGAATAGCACTCGAGATCTGTCCCATATCATTTAAGTTCTTGAAATTGAATTCTTTACTTAAAGATCTAATTTCTTCAATATAATTACCTAAATTGTTACTTAACAATTCCACTCCATGTTCATCCATGAAGAGATGATTGTTCAATAATACTGGTAAGTGAGGAGATGACTCTATGAACTTCAACATGTGGTTAAACATCTCATTGAATCTTGATTGATCATTAGCCTTAACATCAACAATCTTATTCTTTCTGTATAAATCCCGGAAGATATATAAGCAATTCAATAACTCTACTGATGTTAATTCATCAAATGTTCTGATCTTGTTACTATAAGACCGTTTGATGAAATTCAAGAAAGTCATTAATTCTTCCTTATACTCATTGATAAATGAATTCAATTCTTTATTTGATTCATCATGAACTTTGCTAATGGTAGATTCAATAAGTCCCTTATCAATCAAATCATGATTAGTTTGAAAATCAATCAATCTAGTCTTGAAATCCTTAGTAAATGATATCTTCGCTTTAGGGGTTTTAGTTAAAGAAATGATATCGATATCATACTCTAACTCTTTCCCAGAACTTGTAGCAAACAGTCTAGAACTAACGTAAGTCGTACGACCTACTGCCTTGACAATTTGCAGGGATATGCCATTAATATATCTCTTACTAGCTAATCTCAACATATTGATCCTTATCCTTATCCGTATTCCTTATCCCTTAACCCAAAAAATCTCGATCAACGGGATTTCAAATACCAATTGTTAGATAAAAAAACTCAGGAACTTCAATTACAAATGGCTCGATTGTACCAGACAATAGAAACCTTTCTAAGTTTAAAGTTCTTTTACTTCAAGATCACTGAATGATTTAAAATCTCCTTAATTGAGGTGCGTCTTATCCCTTGATTATGTAATTGTTATGTAAGCTTTTTTTAACTACACCAAATTGAGTGTTGACGATATATTTTGGATCGGGGGTGTTGAAACTTATCGAAATAAGTACTCAAAACATGAAAATCTTCAATGTTGATGTAAAAAAGTCACTTTTTCATTGCCCCTAACTATAATCTCGAAAACTGGGGAATCGCATGAAGAGCCACCTCACGTGATGCAAATCGAGGTAGAGTGACTTCAAGTTGCAGCGCTAAAATAACGCACCGAACAATTTTAACAACAGCCGGACTTCTAGATTCAGACTGATAAGTATGAAATTAATTTTTGTACAAAAGTAAACAAAAGTAAACAATATGATATCATTAACTGATACAGGTTAACGTAAAGTGATTTCTTTAGAAGTTTCTAAATTAAGAATGGACGATTATATAAGTCATCAATAACCAAAAGGATCTACCCAACAATCCTCTAGGATCTACACTGTACCACGCCTCGGCTGTTTAGAGAAAGAATAGATATCTTCCCTGTTACGCCTATTACCGAATATTTACAACCGAATTCTTTCAACAAGATGATCCCCCACGACTGGGTACGCCTCGACAGTTTAGCAATTTTATCTTTCTCATCTCAGAAAATTCTTACATCAACACGTCAAGAATTGCGTTCCAATAGATTTTCAATACATGATATTATTTTTAGTGTTGATTGAATGTAACATTAAATTACAAAAATAGATGGTTCTCTTTTCATATATACGGATATTTTAAAAAATGTAACTAACTAGTATTTGGAGTTTACGAAGTTTTAGCTTATAATTGCAAAACAATTATCCAAGAATGTTATAAAACCGCTTTGATCTGCATAACCATCATTCGTACTTTATAAAAAAATAGTGTTGCCTTGAGACGAGTCACATTCCTGGAATGATAAAATTTCCAAGAAGTTGAAGGTTTTGGTCATGCCTTTTATACTTAACTCTACTCCCTATTTCCATTAACTGTATCTTAACATCTCTATAATAACTAATAAAATCCTCTACCGAAGTATCCCCAAATGTCACAAGATCATCTCCTTAATTTTTCGAGAACGGGAAAAGGGTGATTGGGTTATGCGCACCGGTTTTCGTTTATCCCAAAGAAGCTAACTGCAAAAAAAAAAGCAATTCAAAACCGTTAGGATGCGAAAATTTTTTTTAAGATGATACACTATTCCAAACACCCTTTTTAAACAGAATTTTTTATATAAACTTTAATTATCCAGCCTTTTACTTTAAACATTAAAAATATTAGTTATTTGGCATATTAGTTTTAATTTATTAACTTAGTCTATATATCCTTAATGAGTGTTTCACCAATACCTACCAAAAATTGCGTGCCTAGCAATCATTTAAGTCAAAGCAAACGGGATTATATTGACAGTTTAGGAACAAGTTCTAAGTCAAGTTTCCCAAATTTGAACTTTGGATCAACTTTAAATTCAGATGGTTCAAGTTCTGATAGTTTAAAATATAATGGATCTGAATCCAGTTCCAAATTTCCTTCAATAGAAGTATTTTTGAATGACTGTTTCCTTCATTCAATGAATGAATTGAATAATTTAAATCGTGTACAATTAATTAAAGATTTTGAAAAGTATATCATATCATTACATTCACAAGAGAATTTGAAGTTCTTGATCTCCATATATAATTATGAATATTATTATAATAAGATTTTCAAATCCATTAATAAATTGAATACAACCAATAGCATGAGAAAAGCATCAGTTTCAACATTATTAAGTTCCAAGCATTCCGATTATAATGATACTTCTAATTATTTTGCTTCAACTATAGAAGATTTAAAAGTTGAAACTGATGACCATTGGGAATCTTTTAAGATGAACAATGTTTCAGATGATGAAGATATAGCTTCAGTTGATGAAGTTTCTGATTCTGATATTAATTCAATAAATTCAATTGTTAATATTGATGACCAAATCTTATTAACTAAAAAATGGAATAATATATTAAATAATTTCATTCATCATGATTCTAAATATCAAATTAATTTATCTGGTGGTTGTTTAAATGAATTACTTCATCAAAGAAATAGTTTCCCTGATCCAGTGGTTTTACTTAAAGCCAAAGAAGAGATCTTACAATTATTAAACGAAAATGCATATCATCCATTCATTAAAAAGATTAAAAGTTGTAGAGAATCCAATAAAGTAGAGGCTTGTAATGGTTGTAATTGTTTAGATGATCCAGTATCACCAAAGTCAATATCACCAAAATTCAAAGATTTTCAATCAACATTGATATCACCAACAGTTTCATCAAGTAATTCCAGTTTAAAAAAGAAGAAAACCAATTTTTGGAATCATTTAAGATTAAATAATAGCATGTCAAATTCAGGTTCATCATTAAATTCCACTCCTGATGATGAAAAATCAAAATTCAAATTGTGGAAGAAAAAATAGCATTGTATATTATATAGAGGCGTATTATAGAGCATTTGGGTATTTTAATTCTCTACCAAAAATTTTGAACCTCTCTTATTGCTTAGGTGTGAACCCTGACCCATCTAATTTACCACCTGATCATATTTCCTTGAGCAACTTTAGAATTTGAAACTTTAATTATATTTTGTTAGAAAGGGTATAAAATTCTAATTAAGGCTGGGATGTGCACAAATAATTATCAGGCAATATTCCGTTGTCAAACACTTATTAGGTAGAAAATCCCCGGTCATTTAAGTAATTAGAGGCGTACTGGAATCATTAATGATTGTCATTGATATCTAAAACATTATGGTTGGGATACCCTAAGGTTCCGTGGCTCATTCTAGAGTTAATGGTTAGAGGAGGTTTGATTATACTTTTTCTTCAAATTACCTGCAATGCATAAAAGCAATTTCGATGCCCACACTAAAAATCTTTCTACCCTACCTAAAAAATAGGATCATCAGTTTTAGTGTGGTCAGTGATAATTAACCTATTGTCTCTCCACAAAAGTTTTAAAGTTAAATCATTTGCCACAAAATAATATTTAATCATTCAAGCTTTAACCTTTGATCTTGGGACCTGTAAATCTCTTTTATAATTTTTAACTCGTACGAGACTGATGCAGGGGCTCATATTATCAAACGAACCGGTTAAAATTCCCTGGAAGTAGCAGAAAATTTTTATTACACGTCAAATTCAGTTTCATTTATCGTTATAGACTTCCACAATGATAATTCATAAGGATGAGATTTGAGTTTACGAGATTCTACCTCCTGTTTATGGCTAAAAAGACAAGGATCAGGAAAAATCTCATCGATGACCTTTTATAATAGTGTTACTTTAGAAAAACAAAAGTCGTTCGGGTAACACTATTGCACGTGACCCACCATCCCACTGATTCTTCATCGCGGTAAACCCCAAAAATTACTTGAATTGGTTGATAAACGTCCCCAGTGAGTCAAAAAAAAATTTTCAGAATAGAAACTTTTCTGAAGACCTTTTAAATTAGTATCTTCATAATTTAAAAGATGATTAAGAATTATGCTGGTAGTTTAAAGAAGGCTTTAAATGTTAGAAATTTAACATCTTCTTTCTCCAAAGTAATTGTGTCCAATGGATATAAAGTTAATGTTAACCATTCATTTAGACATTATTCAACTAGATCAACAGTTGTTCAATTATTGAATAATATTGGATCTAAAAGAGAAGTTGAACAATATTTAAAATATTTTACTTCAGTTAGTCAACAACAATTCGCTGTTATTAAAGTTGGAGGTGCTATTATTACACAACAATTACCTGAATTAGCTTCATGTTTAGCATTTTTATATCATGTTGGATTATATCCTATTGTTTTACATGGTACTGGACCACAAATTAATGAATTATTAGAAAATGAAGGGGTTGAACCTGAATATATTGATGGAATTAGAGTTACTGATGGTAAAACTATGGAAGTTGTTAGATCATGTTTCTTGGAACAAAATTTGAAATTAGTTACTGCTTTAGAAAAAATGGGTGTTCATGCTAGACCAATAACTGCGGGAGTTTTCAATGCCGATTACTTAGATAAAGATAAATATCAATTAGTTGGTAAGATCAATAGTGTTAATAAATCACCAGTTGAAGCATCAATAGAAGCTGGTTATTTACCAATTTTAACTTCATTAGCTGAAACTCCTTCAGGTCAATTATTAAATGTTAATGCTGATGTAGCTGCTGGTGAATTAGCAAGAGAATTTGAGCCTTTGAAAATCGTTTATTTAAATGAAAAAGGTGGAATAATAAATGGTGAAACTGGTGAAAAGATTAGTGCTATTAATTTAGATGAAGAATATGAAGATTTATTAAAACAAAGTTGGGTTAAATATGGTACTAAATTGAAAATTAAAGAAATCCATGATTTATTACAACATTTACCAAGATCTTCTTCTGTTGCTATCATTAATGTTGATGATTTACAAAAGGAATTATTTACTGATTCTGGTGCTGGTACTTTAATTAGAAGAGGTTATAAATTAATTAATAGAAATTCTTTAACTGAATTTGGTAATCCAGATTTATTAAGATCTGCTTTATTAAGAGATCCTGAAATTAAATCTGGTAAATTATCAGTTGCTTCATACTTAAAGATCTTAGAAAACAGTTCATTTAAATCTTATGGTGATGAACCATTAGAAGTTTTAGCTATTGTTATTGATAAAAATGAAAACCAAACTATTGATATTCCAAAATTAGATAAATTCTTATCATCAAAGAATGGTTGGTTAAATAATGTTACTGATAATATTTTTAATTCAATCAAAAAAGATTTCAATCAATTATATTGGATTGTTAATGAAAATGATTCAAACTTATCATGGTATTTCTCAAAATCTGATGGTTCATTTAGTAAAAATGGTGAAATACTATTTTGGTATGGAATTGAAGATACTGAAACTATTAGTCAATTGATTAAATCATTTGATCAAGGATCATCATCTTCATTATCAAATACTAAAGAATCTGGAGTTTTCTCATCTCCAGTTCAAAGAAGAGGTTTACACACCAGAAGTTTACACACCACCAAGAATCCAAACCCTCCAGTTATTGAAGCTACTAATGATAAAAGGTCAAAAGTTGCTTTAATTGGTGCTAGAGGTTATACTGGACAAAACTTGATCAAATTAATTGATAATCATCCAAAATTAGATTTAAAATACGTTTCATCAAGAGAATTAAATGGTCAAAAATTACAAGGTTACAATAAAGATAACATTGTTTATTCAAACTTACAAGTTGAAGATATTGTTAAAATCGAAGAAAATGGAGAAATTGATATGTGGGTTATGGCATTACCAAATGGAGTTTGTAAACCATTTGTTGAAGCTATTGAATCAGTTAAAAATTCAAATTCTAAAATCATTGATTTATCAGCTGATTATAGATTCGATACTACTGGAGAATGGGTTTATGGATTACCAGAATTACAATCAAGATCAAAAATTCAACAAGCTAAAAAGATTTCTAATCCAGGTTGTTATGCTACTGCTGGTCAAGTTGCCATTGCTCCAATGATTCCTTATATTACTTCAACTCCTTCAATTTTTGGTATTTCAGGTTATTCTGGTGCTGGTACTAAACCTTCACCAAAAAATGATGTTAAATATTTATCAAATAATTTAATTCCTTATTCATTAACTGATCATATCCATGAAAAGGAAATGAGTAAACATTTAGGTACTCCAGTTGCTTTCATGCCTCATGTTGCTCAATGGTTCCAAGGTATTTCTCATACTATTTCCATTCCAATTAAACAAGGTTCATTATCTTCAAGAGAAATTAGAAATATTTATCAAGAAAGATATCAAGGTGAAAAATTAATTACCATTTCTGGTGAAGCTCCAGTTGTTAAAGATATAAGTGGTAAACATGGAGTTGTTGTTGGTGCTTTTGCTGTTAATTCAAATGAGGATAGATTAGTTATTGTTGCTACTATTGATAACTTATTGAAAGGTGCTGCTACTCAATGTTTACAAAATATTAATTTAGCTTTAGGTTATGGTGAATATGATGGTATTCCAACTGATGTAGTTATTAGAGGTTAGAAAAATATACAAGTTTTTATCGTTTCTTCCCTAAAATTATCCTATATATCATACCAATGTATTTTCTAATCAATTTGATGATCAACATCTTATTCTTATAGAAAAAACTGAATGATCTTATTAACATTATCACTATAGTGTTTACTATAAATGTTAAAATCATATTATTCCTATTCAAGGATTTGATAAACGTTACGATTATCTCACCATAGGTATTAACTTTCTCTAATTTCTCTACATTTTCATCGTGCTTCGATCTCTGTTGAGCTTCATGCTGTTGTTGTAACAACAAAAGATGCTGTTGTTCTAATATCAGTAATCTTTGTTGTAATTGATCAATTTGAGCTTGTTGCGATTGATTTAATTTCTCTTCAATTTTATCATCAACTACTTCTTCAATATTCTGTCCAGCAGATTGTTCATTTGTCAATTCCTTCGGTTGAGTGTCTTGTAAAGACAGTGCTAAATCATCATTATCTTGTGACATTACATAGAATTTCGCGAATTCTGAAATCATTAATGTTAGTACCACCAGAGAACTTTGGGGTAGTAGAACCGGGACTTTATCGATGCTCTAAATTATCAACCGATAACTTCCCACATCTACAAACCTTAAACTTGAAAACTATATTATTACTTGATGCTGAAAATCCTCCACGTCCTTTAAAAAATTTCATCAGTGACAACAATATCAATTTAATCAATTTAGGTGGTTTAAAAGTTTCCAACCATAATCATACCGGTGCTGATAATGTACCAAACAAAGATGATGATGATACAAAATCAATAAACGATGTAAATACCAGTGGAAGTGAAGCAGCTTCACCTTTATTGTCACAATCATATCAATCTAAAAATTCCAATTCAACCATCGATGAACCTTTTAAGGAATTGAATTTACAATTAATAAATTTGAATAACACCACTAAAAAGAATGATCAATGGATGTTAATAGAGAAAAACTTGATCAAAAAGGCGTTTGAGATATTATTAAACAAATCTAAATATAATATACTCATCATTGATAGTACTTCAACCTTGATTAGTATTTTGAGAAGAATTCAAAAATGGAATTTCAACTCCATAGTTAATGAATTCCGTATTTATACTGGACATAGTGCTAAGAGTAATTATTTTGCAGAAAATTTCTTAGAGTTGATCGAAATTGAATTAATACCTTATGAAATAGACCAAATAAATCAATTAAAAAGTAAGAAAATTCAATCCATACCTTTAACTCAAACTCAATCCCAACCTTCAGTTAATGGAAATGTTCTTCTAACTAATGCTTTACAACCTACCATATCACAAACGTCACAAAATGATGACCTTTCGAATTCTCCAGAAATTTTTAAAACTTCTTCGTGGCATAAACATTCTATTGATGATGAAAGTTTATGGGAGAAAGAAATGGTTGATGATGATGATTATGATGATGATTTATTATCAGCATCTCCACAAATACCCGAAAACCTTTTGAAAATGGTTGAAAAGAAACGTAATAATTCATTGGATTCTGATGATGATAAATTAGTGACTCCTGGTTCTTCTCCCAGATACATAGCAGGTAGTGGAAGATATAATGATAGAAGAAGACCATCAGATTCCAAAATCACAAGACCATTTCATAATAATATGTTTAGAACGTCTTTCTCAACGTTCCTGCCTGGTTCAATCAATTCTAATCGTTCATCTTTTGATACTGCTCGAAGATATTCTCGAAGTGAACGTAAGTCTTCATTGAAAATCGAGGATTTTAATGATTTTGAAGAGAAAAGAATACGAGAAAAGTTTGATTTCAAATACTACAAAAACTTGAATAAATATTCCACTAGTTTTGCCAACGTTGGAATCATAAAGTTGAAATTACCTCCTAACAATAAACTACCGGATTGGTTTATTAGAGGAAGAGATTTTTGGGAAGAAAATTACCTAAAATTTAAAAATTCATAGATTTATATATATTAATTAACGTCTACCCCCATTTTGGTCATTAATAAGATTGTTCATGTTTGTCATACTATTACTGTTCATCATTCGTTCTCTCAATCTACTACCTGATGTTCTACTATTTGATCTTTGTGCTGTATTAACGGTATTATAACCTGCTGCAGGTATATGTTGTTGTCTTGATTTATTATGCATATCTTGTAATCTACTTGATCTTGGTTTATAAGTACCTTGTGAATCTCTTGGATCAAACATTTGTCCTTGTTGCGGTTGAGACTGTTGAGATTGGGGCTGTTGTTGAGGCTGTGGAGTGTTATAACTGGAATAAACTGGTTTATATTGAGAATTTTGATAGTTGTTGGTGTTCTGAGTTGTGTTATTCATTCTAGCAGGGTTTCTATTGGGTATACCTAACCATTCTGGATATGGTTGACCTTTTGATTCGAAATATTTTACAAATGAATTATGAATTAATGTATCAGTTTCTGAATTCCCATCTTTATCAACATAGTTAGATACCTTTTGAATGGTTGAAGTCAAAGCAAAGTTCCCGAATTTTTGATTATAATTCTCCTTTAATTTAGATAAGAATGTTTTATCTTCGTAGCTCATGTTGATAAATGCGATGAAATTTTGTGCGATTATATTGATGCTATTTAACCTATTAAAAATATATGCTGAACTATGCGTGATGGGAAACCCATTGACTATGCTGAACTATGCTTGTTTTATGATTTAAAGTGATTCTTCTTTAACTTTTTCAGGATCTTTTTCAGTGAAAACTGAATCATTGACATATAATTGCCAAATGAGGAAAATCACCGATATCACTAAACCTAATCCTGAAAGACCAATGCCAAAATATAATGAAGCTCTGTAACTTTTTAAAGTATCATTGGTCGAATGTTTAACACCTGCTTCAACTGAACTTGACATCCCCAAGAAGAATGAAACAGAATAATTAACGACTGTACTGACTAATGATCCTGCTATACCTTGATCGGTCTTGGGTAAATAATCCGATAAAATGATTGATCCAGCAGCAAAACTTAAATCCATTCCCCAAGTTATGATGAATAATTGGATGAAAGAAATTTTCCAAAAACTCTGTTCTACTGGCATAACAGCTAACATTACAGAACCAATGAAAAATCCAATACTTGAAACAACCATAATATAACTAGGTCTGATTTTATGAATAACAACGGCCACTAAGAATGATGCAATAGCACCTAAAACCATTACAGGAATATAACTTACAGCTGTTAAAATGGCAGTATAATGTCTTAATTCCAAAAGGATTACCCAATAATAGAATTGCCAAATTCCAAAAGATCCCCAACCTAAAGAAATAGCAGCCAAAACCAATCCGATCTTTAAATTAAAAATTGATTTTGGAAGTAATGGGAAGGTTGCAAAATATAATTCGATAATGAAAAATCCAACTATAAGTATAACTGAAATGATCAAAAGGACAATTATGTAAGCCGTGTCCCAACCAATCAATGGACCTTGATTAAGTACAAAATTCAATAATACTAATCCTGTAATACCAGTGAAAGCACCAAGAATATCTAATTTTGCAAATTTATCATCAGGTAATTCAGCAACTTTATTAGGAATATAAAAGTATGATAATAAAGCTAAGGAAATTGATATGAAAGTAATAATAAAGAAACACCATGGCCACCAACCTTTTTCAGCAATAACAGCTGCCATAATAGCACCTAAAGTAGCCCCAATAGGACCCGCAGCACCAACAGATGAGAAAGCCAAATTCTTTCTGAATCCATTAGGATAAATGTTTCCTAAAATCCCCATACCACAAGGTAATAATAAAGAAAATCCAATACCTTGTAAAGCTCTGGAAATAATTAAGAATATAATATTATGGGAATAGATAGTTAATCCACATAACATGGAACTAAAAGCTACCCATATCCAACCAATTATAAATACTAATTTTAATCCAAATAAATCACCAAGTTTACCTGAGACTAAAATGAATGTACCTACAGTTAAAGCGAAAGATCCCATATACCAAACTTTTACCGATGATAAAGGAACTGAAAGTTCAAAACTTTCTAATACTACATCCATAGTACTTAAAGCCATGGTTATACTACCTTGACATAAGATTTGAGCCATAAATACTGTAAATACAAGTAAAATCTCATGGTAAATTGATTTAAATTCAAATTGTTGTTTTATTTGTGTCATGATTCTATAATTCTACCCTGAACTTATACAACTATTTATATACCTCTGAAACTTATAAATGAATGATCTTATGCTAGCAATGTGGTTGCAAAACCCGGTATAACGGTTTTTCTATACGTCAGCGATGAGTGTATTTAACTAGGTGCGTATTTTTTTTTTTTGCAGCAATTCGAGAATCGGTTTCCCGAGTCAATTTCTCAGACATATACAATTGCTCAAGAGTCGCTTTCCCGATCTAGAAATTTCTATGTCATTACCATTCTCGGAGAAAGAAAAAGCCTGGTCATGTGATTTATATTCTATAAATGTGATATATGCAAAAGTGGTTAATTGAATACTGATAATGATTTTATGAATTCGTCAGTTTGATTGACGAATTTAACATTATCGATGATTTCATTGTTAAAATCTATTGGACTTAAAGGATTCAAAACTATGTTATTTCTAAAGTAATTGGAATATAATTCCCATAAGATATTTTGTAGATTATCAATCATATTATCAGAAATCAAGATAAACTTGAAGTTGGATAATGTCTCTAAATAATGAATTCTGAAATTTGTAGTTGAAAATGATTTCAAACTATTGAATGATTCATTATCACCTAACTTACTCGATAAATTCTTCAAACTATATAGAACCCCAAATAATAATTTTGAAATATCTGAGTCATTGGCTTTATTAAGATCCTCGTGGGGATTATACTGTCTATGGTAAATACATTGACAATGTCTGTCATAGATATAAAAAGAATAGATCATCACTTCCAGAAATGACAGGTAACTCCTATTATATGGGGGTGGTGTGGTGTCAACTTTAATAGTTATAACCACTAAAGATTTTTTTTTTCGAGATCCGGCCGATGAGTAATTAAAAGGTTTTCAACCGAGATATATATATCCTTCTCAATCCCAAGTTTTTGATACAACTACCCTAATCTACTATTGTTTAGATAGTTAATATACCCTAACGATAAATTCCAAGCCCGTTTGTCTCCTCAACAAAATCGCGAAAAATCTTTAAGCGGAGAGAGGGAAAATTTTGCAGCTACTCCATTTTCTCCATAAAAAGTGGGAACTATATATAAGTAAGAAAATCTTTATTTTAATTCAATTTTTTGGAATAAGTAAAGAATAGGATACCTCGGATTTATAATACTGAAGGTTTACATAAAGTTTTTATATTTGCATATTAATTTTTTCATTGACTGAAATTAGCAATAAGGTTTGCAACCACAGCAATTGAAGAGAAAATTTTTTGTGGGAAATGGAATTTTATACTTATGATAAATCCTTGCTGATCGATATTGATAACTATATAAACAAGGAAAAAGTCGAGACATCAAATTTTCAACAATCACCAACATTCAATATTTTAAAAGATAAAGATATGAATTATACCACCAGAAATGACGGAGATTATAGTCCGTTCCTACAATATAATGATGATTCAAATTTCAATATGGAAGATTTAAATCATGAAACCATAATTGAACCGGTGGAGACCGAATTATTATATGAATGTTCATTCTGTAATTCCAATCAATACTGTTCAACTCATTCACATATGCATAATGAAAAAAGTCCGATTTTTTTCAGACCTGATGTAAAAGATAATCTTGATTTTACAAATGTAGGTTCAATTTTAGAGACCCTACAGGATCGTTCAAATGAAAGAGAGAATTATATCCAATCCAATTATAAAAAGTGGTTGATAAATTTATCACCACCACTTAAATAGATAGAAATGAATAATGATGATGCTATTATACAATCTCTATATACTAAATGCTATTATCTAATTTTTATATTTACTCTTAATTCTTGAAGTAAGATCAATCAATGATTGAAGTTTGTCGGGTTTTTTCATTGGTAACTTCGGTTTGGTGAAGTTATTGGTGAAGGTTGAATCTCCAGATAATTGTGGGGTGCTGGTAGTGAGCTTTTTCGGAGAATTAAATGGTGTGCTTTCTTCCACAATACCATTTCCGAAGTTGCCTAAAATGGACATATTAGTATCCAAAATTGTCGAATTAAAACTACTATTCATAGTATTCATGGTGACGGAATTATTGATACTTCTGTTGAATGAATGATTATTTAAATATGCATATTTTTTATCCAACCTTGCTTTACTCAATATTTTACTTTCGGCTTTCTGCATGAGATCCTCTGTGATTTTCTTTTTCTCTTGTGATCTTTCCCTAGTCTTGTCAAATTTCCGTTTACCTCTGATACTTAACTCATTGGTGAAGTTATTGGCAATACAATCAAATCCTTCTATGAGTGTGTCGTTAATATTATCTTGAGACATATCACAAATAAAGGAATTGGTCGAAACGTCTTTCTTATCGAAGTTTAACAATTCTTTGATATCTTTGACTTCGATCTTTTCATCGGTAATGTTCCAGAAAATTATCAATACTTGAATCTTATAATACCCATACTTTCTAACCATCGATAAAATCTTATTCAATATCAACCCATCTCGTTTTAGTTTGGTTTTGATATCTTTAAACTCTCCAATTTCAAGTAATCCACATTCAAACATCACTATTCCTGTGTTATGGAAAAAGTCCTTATTCAATTGTTCCTTTCCTGGTAAACTGGTCATTTTCAAGTTAATCTTTTCAGTACTTACAATATTCTCATAAATGCTTTTAGATTGGTTAACTTTCAATCCTAACTTGTTGTTTAACCATTTAGAATAATTTAACTTCCAGTTTTCAACTACAACCAAGAACTTAATGTCAAGATACTTCACATTTTGTTCTGATTTATTCAAGGAAAGCCAACACGTCTTGATGAATCTTTCCAAATCTAACGGTTTCCATAATTGTTCTATCTCTGATCTCTTGTTAACAATTTCATCTATACTGTCATCGTTATATTTTCTTCTTTTCGTCATGGATATAGAAGTATTGGATGTATTGGAAACGTTCGATGATACTCTTTTGAGTCCAAAATTGATTTCATTCAACTCCTTACGTTTTTTGTTTTTAATTTGAGTATCTTTGATAAGGTTTTGTGCCTTTTGTTTGATCATTCCAATAGCTTTACGTTTGAGATTTGTGGCATAGATGTTTTCACTATAAATCTCTCTTGAAGTCTCATAAACAATTTCGTTAAAAAATGCTTGGTATAACTCATCAGATAAAGAGTTGATGATTCTTTTCCTTTCTCTTTTGGCATTTTCATATTTGACCAATTTAGGTAATTCTCTGTTGAGCTCATTTTGAATGAAAGATGCTATAAGCTCGGTTGTGAACACACCATTGGCAGCATTGAACTTGGAATGATCGACGAATCTCTTAATGACAGGTTGAGGAGGTACCAATTTAGGTGGTTCCAATTTGGGTTGCACCTTGGGTACTTCAATAGGTTTAGTCTCTTCAATCGGTTTGGTCTCAAATTTGAACTGAGGAGTGTCTTTGGAGACAGGTTGAGGTTTGAAGTTGAAACCTTGGGTTTGAGGGGGTATAACTTCAGGTTTCTTTGCTTCGAGTTTAGGTGTTTCCTCTTTTGGTTGAGAACTGAATGTGAAAACAGGTTTATTCACCACTTCTGCAGCTGGTTCTACTGACTCGGGTGCTGGTTTGGATGTAAAACTAAATCCTGTAGATCCACCTATACTAGTACTCTTGGTATCTGTGGGTAAACTCGAAAATCCAGTGTTAGACAAAGGTGTGATTTTTGGTTCTGCTGCAGGTTTGAATCCAAAACCTTGTCCAGAACTTGGATTAGAATTGGATAAAAAGTCTGCAAATGATCCTGCTTTGACATCATCCTGTTGTTTTTGTACAACTACCTTAGGAGGTTCATTAACAACTCTTTCCACCGGTTTGACCTTATTTAATCGTATAACATTAGGCTTTCCTGAATTGATAAACTCAGCCAATGGTTTGTTGATTTTGGTGTTTAATTGTGGTGAATAACTTTGAGATAACTTTGGCTTGTCATTGATGGAATTCAATTTGTATCTAGTTTCTAATTTCTCCTTATTGACCAAATCCACAGCTCCATTGATAACATCCACCTCATAATATTCGACAAACTTAAACAAATTCTCCTTCGAATCGAAACCTAACATTTTACTTAACCTTTCTCCATCATATGGTTTGTCCTTTGTATGGTAAGCTCTGGTCATCGATTTCAAAGCATAAAATCTTATCTCATTAAATTTAGTCTCTAATATACATGATAACAAAAAAGGTGTTTCAGGTGAATACACCAATTCGAAGAATTTTACAAAAAAGTTGGCACAAGCAATGGTGTTCTGGTATCCTCTTTCCACAATATTATTCTGAGATGCTAGTTCCCTGAACTTTAATGCTAATTTGATGAATGGGTCCTTTAAAATATGTTGAGGTAAGTTTTTCAATTGTCTCTCAACTTCACTATCTCTTAAATGACTGATGAGGTAATAACTTCTGAATTCTGCTTCATTGGGACATTCTCCTCCTCTTTTCCTTACATCATCATAAATTTCAAGTAACGTTTGAAGAGCTTTATTGAATTGTTCCAATTCTTGTTGTTGAGAATATTCATGATCAGTACCTGCCATTATGTGAAGTGATATTAAATGGATTCTTACGATTTTTTCATTACAATCGATAGTTTCAGGCCCAAAATAGTTTTGATAAGTGAAATCTTGTCTGATCGACCTCGTTCTATCCCATAAGAATGAATGGGATTCAGGTAACTTAGGTAAAACTTTATCTATAAGATAATCCAAAGTCTCTGTAAGTATGTGAGGAGGTCTTACATCTGAAGGTAATGGTGGTGGTTGACCTGCAGCCGGTCTTGAAAATGCTTTCACCGCTTTTTCTCTTGAAATTCTATTAGTTCTGGGATCTTTTTCTAGATTCTTAACATTATTCTCAAGAGCTCTTCTTACTCTTTCAAATGTTGGACACATATCCAAACAGGTACCCCTGAAAGATATAGCATCATTCAAATCTTTACGGGTGTTTTCAGCATCCACTAATCCTAAATCTTCCATCTTCTTCCTTTCTACTTCTCTCATCTTCTGGAAATCTTCATAAAGTCCTTGATTATCCGTACTAGCCTGCTCCATGCGTAACATTTCATATTGATTTTCTTTATCCCAAGGATCTTGAACAAACGGTATAGGCTCGATAATTCTAGGTTGTCCTTTGTAAGCGTCTGGCTTTTTCACCCTAACAGCTGGTTTCTTAGAGAAACCCAATGCTTCTGGGTTGGTGAATAAGTGATTAGGGTCTGTTTTTTCATTATTGTCTTTCGTTACTTTTGGATTACTCTTGGGTTGATTGGAACTAAAATTCCTTGGTTTTTGATTCTGATTGAAGTTGTTACCCTTGCTGAATCTTCCACTGGATTGACGAGAGTTAGGTTTAGTCCTCTGATCATCTTTCTTACCTTTAAATT
This sequence comes from Yamadazyma songkhlaensis, assembly GCA_030570975.1. NCBI lineage: Eukaryota > Fungi > Ascomycota > Pichiomycetes > Serinales > Debaryomycetaceae > Yamadazyma > Yamadazyma songkhlaensis. The sequence continues at coordinate 1,000,487 of JAJLWX010000001.1, read as the reverse complement.
CTGAACCGTCCTTCCTCTTTGGAAGTGCATTGGACTTAAAGTTACGTTTTCGATTGGGATTATTATTGTTATTTTTATTCCCACCATTATTGAAATTACCAGAATTTAAATCATGTTGTGAATTGGGAGGTTTGGTTTTAGGTATCTGGCTAGATCGCTTATCAAATCCAAATGGTTCTATGTTACCAAATGACATTGATATCGCATCCACTGAGATTGAGAATTCGAGATGTTTTGAATCTCACTGAGAGTTTTGCACCACCGAAGTCTACGAGATTTACTTATGCTTGGAGTATGGGTTATGGGATAGAGTTGAAGAGGAATGATATTACAAGCACAATATTGCTTTGTATCACGAAACACCTTAATGTGGGTTGAAGATGAGCTCTAAAATAGAGAGACAGAATAGAGTAATTATCTATTACAACTAAATGTACAAAAGTATATTGATTATATGCTTCATTAATCCATCTAGATGGGACACTACTTACGTAAAGGATAAACCATTAAAAGAATTAATTAGCAGCTTTTTCAGCTCTAGCTTTAGCTAAAGCTTTAGCAGTACCGTGTAAAGCGTATCTGTGGTTTCTTTTGAATTTAGCATCAACACCTTTTAATGATGGATATCTGTCAGTTTTTGGTTTTTTAATACCGTTTCTGTGAGCTTTTTTGGTTTGATTATGAGCAGTATGATTCTTTGATTTAGCCATCTATAATAGTTAGTATTTTATTCGTACAAATTGGGATGATTAATCTGATTATTCATTTGGACAATATAGACATGCAAGTCGTTTGGAAATATCAAATATATTACTTTGGGATTAGGTTCAACAATTTTCAATGTGATAAATTTTTTCAATAAGCTTTCTTATATGTAAATTCAAACTGGGTATCATGATAATCTCACAAATACAATCCTTCAATACACCTCCATGGTTCAACATTCATATATAATCTCTAACAATAATCGATTCTATTAGTTGTTCAAACATACCTTTGTCTAGTAATACTATTTGAAAAATTCTCACTATTTTCCCAATACAAGATTCCTCACCAACTGAGCTCCGGTATATAACAATAATTTACATAATTTTCGAGTGCGGTCACAGGGCAAGAGCCCTCGTTGAAGAGCAAGGGAAATAACAGTTGGTTTAGTTCATATAGATGGGAAAGATAAGGGAAGTGTATTTCTGAGCTTGTGACCTTGAATGTAGACTGTGTCGCCAAGTATGACAGTAGTTGTAGAGCTGTGATTTCTGTACACCAAAAATTTAATGGTCGATACTTGCACGACTTTTGCAGCCAAAGAAGACTTAAACCTAAAAGACTTGAATATCAATAGAGAAAGAATCACGATCACACATATAATATACAATTAACTAATTAGTTGGGACACCAGCAGCTTTGATAGCTTTGATTTTTTTAGCTTGAGCTTTAGCACCCATGATACCACCACCCCAGTGTTTTCTGTTTTCTTCATATTTAGAAAGGAAGTTTTCATCAATAGTTGAAACTAATTTGGACAATTCAGCTTCATCAGCAGCTGAAACTTCAGTTAAAGCAGCAACAGCTGAGGTTTTTTGGTGAACTAAAGTTCCTAATCTAGCTTTACCTTTGACAATAGCGTATGGAACACCCATTTTTCTACATAAAGCTGGTAAGAAGATAACTAATTCAATTGGATCAACATCATTAGCGATTAAAACTAATTTAGCTTTCTTGTTTTCAATTAATGAAACAACATGGTTTAAACCGTACTTAACAACAACTGGTTTTGGAGAGACTGATTTAGCATCTTTGCCTTCAGCGATGGCAGCAGCTTCTTTGGTCAATCTTTCTTTCTTTTCAGCTGAAGTTTCTGGTCTATATTTGTTGAATAATTTGAAAACTTGAGTAGCAGTGTTTTTATCTAAAGTGTTGGTGAATTGAGCAATAGCTGGAGGAACTTTTAATCTTAATGATAAGATTTTCTTTTGTCTTTGTAATCTGACATATTCTGGCCATTTAACGAATCTAGATAAGTTTCTTTTTGGTTGAATAGCTTGACCAATTCCAAAATTTTTTGGACTTGATTCAATCAATGGGTTAACATTTTTAGAAGTTTTAACTGATTTGGTAGATAATGGCGCTGGAGCGACTTTCTTTGAAGGCTGTGTCATTGAGTTAGTAAGGTTCTCATCAATTCATGAATGAATATATTGGTCAACAAACCCTATAACTCTACAGTACGAATTGTACTCAGCCTGCTCAGAGTGGCCTACTCATTAACTAAGTGGTAGAGTCTGTAAACAGATCGTGCCAGAAAGTAATAAGTAGTCCTATTAAAAGATGTCAGAAGACGTTCTTGAAATAGGTTCACCTATCAAACAGATTTTTTACAACGGAAAAAATCTGAATGATGACATGGTTACCACACCTGAGCAACTAAAATCCAATCGGAGTTGTAGAATGCTAGGAGGGTCCAATGCCTATCTACTTAAACATACCATTTTGTAAGTAAAGTAATATAAGATTGAAAAATTTTTCACTCACTGAAAAATCATTTACAGACATCCAGACTGAAAATTACTGTGAGAAAAGAGCTAAGTGGTGAGATTGCGGGTTTATTTGAGAATGATTGAAAGGTATGGAAAGAAACAAATTATTGGAGGTAATGAACCATTGAAGGGTTGGGAAATTGATTTTGAACAGTGTCCAAAATCTGCGTTCATGGGAGAACTGAGTGGGTGGATAGAGAGCAGCTGAAATGGATAACCTCCCTATATTCTCATTACTCACACTCTTGTCAGGTGACCTATCACATCAGAGGTCTCGTAATGGTAGAAGATCATATACTCATAGTCTAAAATCTTCACCCATTCTTTTCGGTCTCTAGTACATCGCATCCTTCCTTTCCACAACATTCAATGGTAATATTCTACTTATTTTTCAAATTTCGCAACAATTACTCTAAATATAAATAAAAATGATAAGAGATAAAAAGTCTAAGATTAATATATTAAACATCTGTAAAGTCTAGAATTGGTCATAGTAGTTTGGTTGATGAGACATCATGTAATCCTTAGCCTTCAATTGTTTGACTAAGAATGAAGGAAGACTCCATCCGAAAGCGACACCAATACCACCATCTTTTCCAACAGGAACAGCAATGGTAGCACTGGTTGGAGTCTTGTATGGAGCAACTTTAACAGCTTTACCTTCGAAGTTCTTTTCAGCAGACTTTTCGAAAGTTTTAACTTGTCCCATAATAATGGCAACAAGAGTGTTATTACTGGTATTAGTTATATCACCAAAACCTAAGATATTTGAATATCCTGGAACTGATAAATCTTCACTAACTTTCAAGTAACCATCAGAATCTAATAATTTCTTTGGAATAAATTCACTGTTAGGTTTAATACCGAAAGTAGCAATAACTAAATCATATGATTTACCATCAACAGTTTGACCATTAACTTGAGCAGTCTTCTTGATGATATTAACACCTTTCTTTTCTAACATTGAAACAGCTTGTAATTGTTTCTTCATTGGTAAGAATGGTAAAGGATTACCTGAACCAGTGTAAATATCAACAGATTTTTCTGGGTAGTGATAAGCAATATCACCTGAAACTTCAACACCAGTAGCACCTCCACCAATAACAGCAATTTTCTTACTTGATTTGACCTTTTCGGCAGTAGATTTAATGATACTGGCATTCCCAACAGATTTGGAGTTATCCGGTTTAAATAATTCTCCATGACTAGTTCCGGTTGCAATAACTAAAAATTCATACTTCAAAGTTTCACCAGTGCTTAAAGTTAAGACTTTGGCATCAGGATCTAATTCAGTAGCAAGAGCTTGAATATGTTTGTACTTTAAACCTGAAAAAATCTTGGAATATTTAAGATTATAATTACCTTCGATGTGTTCGGGTTCGGTAATAAGTCTTGGAAGAAGTGGTGGAGCAAAAGTGGAATCAAAAGGTGAAACAATAACAACTTCGTAGCCTTTCTTAGCTAACTTCTTTGCTGCGATGATCCCAGCGTAATTTCCTCCTACAATAACAACTTGTGGCATGTTTAATCAATGTTTTTTAAATATTTTTATCCCGAGCCGTATTTTCACACCTTAAATAATGCGCGGTGGAGATAACGAGCTTACATGATTTCTCATCACTTTATCTCCCTTTAGTAATAAGTCTCGTAATCATATCTAATCTCAACGCCTTCTTTTTGAGGGGATTCAGGTATATGACGTCCGAAAGTTAATGAAGATACGGGAGATTGGAAATTTCAAGTTTTCCGTCTTTTTCAATGAATTTTTTTAAAAAATTTCATCATTGACATACTTCCACACCGGTACACCATCTCATTTAAGGGCTGAAGAGATAATTTTCCCAAAGAAGTATCGCGGTTGAAGAAATTTTATTCCAAGAGCCTTGCAACAAAAAATGACTGAAGTTACCAATGCTATCTCAGGGATTATGGGTTCAACATCCTTAGCTTGTTGGATAGTTCTTTTAGTACCACAACTCATTGAACAATGGAGATTAAAATCAAGTGACGGGATTGCTATAGGATTCATTTCAATTTGGTTTTTGGGAGATGTCTTTAACTTAATCGGTAGTATTTGGGCAGGTTTATTAATTCAAGTTATATCATTAGCCGTTTGGTTTTGTATTGCTGATTTCTTAATGATTTTCTCCTTTGTTTATTATAAATACATCTATGTTAAGAAGGAAGAACAAAGACCTTTAATGGATAGAAGAAGAAGAACTTCCAGTACTTTAACTGATATTGCTTTAGAACCTTCATATCATGGGATTGTTATTAAGTACGTCTTACCAATTTTGTTTGTTTTTGCATGTGGATTGTTGGGATTTTTCATTTCTATGCCAAGTTCAAAAGACCCTGAAATCCCTGAAAATCCTCCAAATCCTCCAAATGATGAAATTGCTTTCGGACCACAATTGATTGGTTATTTATCAGCCATTCTTTATTTAGGAGCCAGAATTCCTCAAATCATTCAAAATCATCAACGTAAATCTGTTCAAGGTTTAAGTCTTCTTTTCTTCCTTTTTTCAACTTTTGGTAACTTAACCTATGCTGCTCAAATCTTATTTTATAGAAATGACTGGAATTATATCATTCTTAATTTAAGTTGGTTATTAGGTTCGTTAGGTACCATCTTTGAAGATTCAATCATTTTCTTACAATTTTACGTTTATAAAGATAATGATAATGCTATAGAACATGAAGAACATGCTTGAATATAAGAAACTTTATCTATCTATTTTTTTGTATATTTACTCTATTACGAAACAACATGACATATTGTATTAAGCTAAAATTTAAGCAGGATCGAAATCAGCTAAATGTTTATCTTCTTCATTATTCTCCACTAAATTTTCACTTTCAGCTCCACTCCAATCAACATGAATTTTTCTGAAATTGGTTAAATCAGTATTTTTCATAAAATCGTTTCTTTCTTTACTCCAATCATTTTGTACACCTTCAAAAGCTTTATCCCAAACTTTATCATAAACAGCTTTTATTTTAGCTTCTTCCTTTTGTCTAATTTCTTCTAAAGCCATCCATTCCATATGCTTCAAATCATCAGATGATGGTTCATAAATATGCCAAATAACATAATGAGGTAAGCCAAAAACATTATAACCCATTCTTTTACTTAATTTACCAAAAGCTTCAGTTTCAGCATGTTTTTCAAATGAAAAAGCTGGGAAATGCAGACCAGTACGGAAAACTTTAGCTTTAGTTAAGATAGAAACCCCTCCAATACCATCTAATTCCATTTCAATTTCTGGATCTCCATAAGGATCTCTAAGATAAGCTAAATGAGGTCTCCAAGTTTGATACTCAACATAACCTTCAACAATACAAGCATCTTCTTCTAAAGCTTCAGCTAATTGTAAACCTCCATCACTTTCTTGCCATGAATTTAAATCATATGGTTGTTGATTACCTAACCAATCAGGTAAAGGTCTCCAAACATTTGGAACAATAACATCTTTATCATGATGCATTAAATCTTCTAAAATAGTTGGTGGGACAGTTTCTACATCGGCATCTCTCCAATAAACATGAGAATGATATGGTTTAATGGCTACAGTCCATAACCAATTTCTAGCTCTTGCCATTAATTTTCTTCTTGGACCTTGAGCTGCAAAACCATGTCTATCACTAAAACTTTGACCAATAATTTGACCAAAATCTTTTTCAAAGATTTCAATCTCTCCAAATCTCATGGATAAGTTTGGATCATTTTGAATTTCATTTAAATGTTTTTTCAAATTACCTAAAGTATTATCACTTGAATCAGAAACTAAAAATGCTAAATCAATTAAGTTATGAGGGTATGTTAAGTTCTTCATATGACCAAAGAACATAGGTAAATGAGCTGATGCATCTCTTAAAGGAACACAAAATAAAACTCGTTCTTCATACTGCCAACCATCTGCACGTCCTTTATAATTCTCTAAGTCGAAGAACTTGACTGATTCATCATCAAATGAAGGTGAATATAAACCAGCTGGCGTCAATAAAATTTTTAACAATGTTATGGTGAATATTATCCCACATGCCGCCAATAGTCTAATCCTATTTATTCCATCAAGTTTGAAATTCATTATTAGATCTTATCATTCAAAACGAGCATTGAGAAAAAAATAATATTCGAAAAACGCTCACGTGACATAAAAGTGTAAAACCTAAAAAAAATTCAGTTGATTTTGTGTAACATGAGATTACCTCCAAATAAGTGAATTATCATTTTATAATTAATTAGAGGTAAGATATGGATATTAATCACCGAGACTCGTTTTAATACCTCTAACAGGTATCACCGAAGTAATATTATTTTTGGGCATGGTCTAATCCCCGAAAACCGAAGAGATACTTTGGGCTCATTATACGAATGTATGATTAAATGCCACATTTTATCTGTAAACAGGAATAGGTGATCAAAACTAGAAGTATCATAGTCAAAGAAGCCTTTAGAAGACATATCTTCGGTTTCAGAACAGTCCAGCACCGTTGGTAAAAGTCACGATCACGGTCACTTCACCTAGCTAACATCACGATCACAAAATGCATAAATTCTTAGAATTTCTTTAGAGTTAAGGATGACTCTGGAATTCCTCTGAATGACCCCAAGGCGTCTTTAGAAGTCACTTTCAAGAGTTTGGGACTGTATACCACTCGGATGGTGGAACCAAACTAGGAAAATGCCATTTAGCGTTGTACAGATCGGTATAACTTGCAAAAATTTGTGACAAATCCTGTTTAAAGGTATAAATGATCTTCAAATAATTTTTACATTTTAAGTACAATGAAGTAAAATAAAGTCTAAACACTTAATTTCAATGTCCTGTTATCTGCAACAATGCCGGTGATTTGTCAAAGTACCAAAAAATATTTATGATATCCGTGGTATTAGGAATGCAGTGCCATGATTACAATGGAAGGCAAAGAGTAGGATTATAGGAGTTGGTGGAATTATAAATATCAGGATTTCGGTTAATGATGTTTTTAGAAAAATTCCCATTATGTCTCTAGCACTGACTGGGAAAGTTTTATTGGGACACCGTATTCTCTCCGGGCCATCGGATAGATATTCAGTAGTCTGAGTTTGGGTATGTTCGTTCTAGGCCAGTTTCTTAAGTAGATATTTGGAAAATTTGATGGTGGATGGAAGTTTAAGACTTTATCTTCCATTTGTCACTTTGAAGTTTACTTTGAAACTGGGTTAGTCGAGCAGGTACGATCTTTTACATGCTTCTGGATGTCTCCGTTGATGCTTGAATTGATTGTGGGATTCTGGAGGTAAAAGTTTAGGAGTCGAAAAATTGTCATTCGAAGAGTTCAGTATGCCAATTCTGAAAAGCTTCGAATACACTCTAGACTGCCTTTAAAACCACCAGAAACCATAGATTGGATACATTTTGGACTCCTAGTTTCCTTGGCCTATGCCAAATGCACAGGTGAACTGGGAGGATGAAATTCGTCCGAATCAGAACCCCCCTTCAAGGAGAGGTCGACAGTGTCCCATATCATCCATACAGGTTCTAGATGAAAGAAACTGCCCAACATTCCCAAAAATCACTGAAACCCTTTCACGACACTCAACAACTCCCCTTCAGTAGAAAGGAAAAATTGTCCAAATTTGTAATAGCTGGCCCTTTCAAAATTGGCCCTTAAAAGCTGACCCCTTCAACTCAAGAACCATCAAAACGAAAAAGTTAGCCCAGAAGATCATATTCATTCAAAAATAGGAGCAATAAGTAGTTAACAAGAAGCAGCGATTTTTAGGATTGAGCAACAGATTAGGAGTACCTCCATAAAGAAGAACGATATTTCCGTATTTCCATTGGGGTCTATATCAATCCTAAACCTACAGAAATGTTGTTTTTCCCATCAAAAAAGTCACCAGGTTCAGAAATTTCAGTGACACCACTTTCGAATAGGTCCAGGTATCACCAACTTTGAAATCTTCAGAAATACACAATTCCTACAATTTTGTAAATCTCTTCAAGCCTCTGTCACAAGCATAAAGATGCCGAACTGACAGTTTAAAAGCATACTCATGACCAGTTGGAGAATTTATGAGTTTTAAAGACTTGTCAATCATCAAAGGCGAAGATCCCAAATAAAATCCCCCAAAACAACCAAGAGGGTCAAATAGTTCAAGTGGACAAAAATCCCAATACGATAAAAATGGTAGAAACCGTAGCCAATTACCACAGCTACCAACACTACTGTTGAAACAAGAAAGTCAAAAGGAGTTAAATATATACATCATCAAAGGAATACGAACAGCAGAGCTATAAGCTAGTATCAACACTTTTGATGGAGATTTAAAATCTCCTAGATTTAGCTGTAATAGAACAGTTGTTAGCCATTCCTAAAAATAGGTACCTTTTAAAACACATCAGGGATGCATTCCGTTAAAAGTATTTGGTGATCACCCCATATTCGTATAATTAGTCCTATCAAGTTTTGGAAGAAACGTCAGAAATGCTTTTAAAGAGATTTTGAAATGCAATGAATATTATTTTTTGGTTGGTTTGACCCACTTCCCACAAAGAAGATGTAATGAATTTGGAGAATTACCCCAGATTTATAACTACATGACAAACAGCTAATCAACGACCATAGCTGAAGATTTGAAGGTATCACCAAAATTGTTCAACTGAAAAAGATCGAACATAATTAATTTTTAACCAAAATCAAAGATTCCACGTATATATGTGAGTAGACTTAAAATGTAAGTTTATCTGAGAAAGAAAGAATTGCAACCATGTAATCGAATACTCTTTGCCCATACATAGTGATATATCGAACATTAAAAAAGGTCAATTAGGTGGATCCCCTATCTTATATCTTAAAACCGATAGGAACGAGATAAAACCATCCACCATGAAGTAAAAAAATGTCAATCGCATGGGATATCGAGGTACTTTTGAAGATTTTCATTATCAACACCGGTTCTTTGATACCCCCTCATGTTCTGGTGGCTGATGAAAAGTGTAATAAACCTAAATTATTATTTAATACAAATCTTATTAGGAGCATTTACACGATTTACAAGACTTTTTTTTATTTTTCAAATCTAAAGAGAAATAGTTAATTTTTGTCTAATAACAACGTTTCATCCTTGGAAAATAAAGACATTGCTCTCTCACTAAACACCTACTTCCCTCTGGACCATGGTCAATCGTCAATTGATAAAAGGGATTAACTAAAAAAATAGTCGCAAACCTTTACACCGGATGCTTGGATAGGAAGGGCATTACTGAATTAGGACAAACCATAATGAACAAAGGTTTAAAAATGTCTTACCGTAAACGTAATACATTCAAAATGCTTTTGTTTCAAACCTTTTAGTAGTTAACATCATTACTATCTTAACAAGGGGAAATGGTCACTTTAAGGGTCGGGGTTGAATCTGAAGCTACTTTCCCGTCTCGTAATATCCTCTAATACTAAATATATCTGCTTACGTAAGTGAGTTTCACACGCAGATAGTTTTTTTGAGAAATGTGCAGGACGGTCCACACCATGAAAATGAATAAAACAGCAGATTTTACTAGGGAAATATAGGGAACAAATATTAAATAAAAACGGGCTTAAACGTACATTTTAATTACCGGAATAGATTTATTTGCATACTTATTAGAGGCATTTTACATGTGTCATAGTAAAGTTTAACCGCATTTAAGTGGATATTAAGGATAAATTAAGATTCTCAGATGTTTTACTCAGACCAACACAAAATCTGCTGTTCGACAGTTTTGTAACGTGCATACCTATTGTCTAATAAGATTACTCTGAGGTATTATTTCCGAACTCTCTTGGAAGGATTAATAAAATATAATTAACTTTCAAATGCCTCATAGTTAGTTGGGCTATTAATGTTTCCTAACTCTCCGTTATGGCGTGGTTCAAAGCGTTTCTTCAAAGAACCTTCGGTATATTGTTAGCTAATTGAAAAACGTAAGACTTAATAAATCGTAAATGTTTTGTTGCCCTGATCAAAAAGAAATGTAACAGATGATAAAAATGTCGCCAGGATGTCGGAGGAAAATAATCCTTTTTTGCAGCTAACACCGAAACCGAATAGGAATATAAATTTGGATAATATTCCCTTACCTTACTTTTCTGATTTTTACATTAAACAACTCTTGAGTTTATCAAGCTAGATAATTGCATTTCTTTGTTGATTTTGCTTACCACCTACTACTTTGCTAAATTTTTATAATGAATTTTGAATTTCAACCATTAAGTCCCGTTAGTGATAACGACGATTGGATGAAATATATTGATTCCAACATTATTGAAAATAACTCATTTCAATCAACAAGATCAAATTCCTTTGATTTTGAAAATAAAATTCCTTTAAGTAATATCACTTCAATTTCCAGTGTTGAAGAACCAACCATTAAAAGGGAATCTAATGATGATAGTTTATCTTCATCACCACAATCTAATTATTCAATTGATTTAAACATTGTCAACAATAAATTGAATTCTTATGATTTTAGTTCATTTAATATGAATTTTAACAGTTTCAATAATCTTAATTCAAACAGTAATTTAGATTCTGCTGTTAGTACCAATTTGAATTCTACCTTAAATTCATCAATGAATTCAATTAATTTGAATGATTCCAAATCTACCATTCACAAGAAGAAAAAGAGAGCTCCAAGAAAGAAGTTAACCACAAGTCAAAAAGCTGCCCATAATATAATTGAAAAAAAATATAGAATCAATATTAATACCAAGATTGAAGGTTTACAAAGATTGATTCCATGGTTAACAGGCGAAGAAACTGGGTTCAGAACTACCAATTGCAAGATTCAAAATGAAGATTGTAAGAAATTAAATAAATCTTTAATTTTAGATAAAGCCATTGAATACATTCAATTCTTACAAATTAATGAATCAAGAATCTTGGAAGAGAATGACAGTTTGAAAAAACAAGTTATCAAGTTAACTAATATAGTTAACAATTAATGAATAATGTGATAGAGTATGATAGAGTAATGGTTATGATTTTAAAAGTATGTTTGATTTTCTTTTTTTTAACTTTTCGCTTCCGTCTCTTAGACTAGAGTCCGATATATTCCTGCATTTCCAGATGACGTTGTTATATCTGGTGTGATCCATGTTTTTCCGAACCTACTGTCGCCTTTAAACCCTGTACCTTAAAATAGTTAGAGTGGTTTTTTTTTTTTGGTTCAAAAAAGTGTTTTACATCAAACATAAGACTCTCATTCCGATATAGAGGATCACTACGTAGTTCTACCTGATTCTTCCCCACATCTGACAAAGAAAAACAACTCTTCAAAACCAGGACTTTGAAGTCCGCTGCACAGAAAAATCACCCAATACTAAAGTCATTCAATTAATCCGAGAAGGTTTTTCCAGAACTTCCAAATTTAACCGTTTCACTTCAACGGCTAGATGTCGTAAATCATTAAATGATTAGGTTTATGCTTTTAAGTTGTTCGATGAAGTCATTCTTTGAACTCATTACTCTAATAGTATAATTTTCAAATGGTTTTGAGTTCTATGGAACAACCTTAATCACCTCAGTTGAAATGATTCGATCATAACTTATTTGACTCGGTCGATAACTCTTCAACCATATCCTTGAATTTCGTTATTGCCCGATACTTGAAGTCTTCAAAAACACCTCTTTGGCATCGCCGCATTGGTACACCAATGTTTAGAAAAGACCAAATCGCGATTAATGGGCAGTAATGATTAAGTCAATATCAACAGATTTAACCAATCTTTCAAATGAACTGAAGAGGAGGAACAATGATATTAAGAAATTTTGTGATATTGCTTTACCAATTGCCAAACAAGAGACTTTGAGTTCGGCCGACAAAACCAAAATCTTAAAACCTTTCCTTACTTCATGTAATGTGAATAATGCTAGATTCGCCAACTTATCAATACCAGCCATAAATAAATTGATTATATCCAACAATTTAAATCCTGATGATATCAAGGATCTTTTAGCTGGATTGTTAGAGGCTAGTCACTTAGCTATTGACATTCAATTGAAAATCCTACAATGTTTACCAAATCTTATGTCCAACTATAAAGATTACATGATAAATGATTTACTATTATCTTTATTGACTATATGTATTAACCTCACGTCCAATAACAATTCAACGGTGGTGATAAATACGGCATTTGCTACTTTACAGCAACTTTTCAATTATGCATTCGACAAAATTCCTTTGGTCATTGAAGAGAATTTGAAAACCAAAAAAATTGAAATAGATAATGATAATGGAGGTGTTATGGTTGATGAATATTCATACGAGTGTTATTTGATCTTCCAGGATTTATGTAAAATCATCGATAAACAATTACCTATTTTCTTCAAACAATTGAATAATATTAAGATCAATTCTGTGTTGGAAATCATAGAGAATGTTTTACAGAACCATGTCAAGACATTCAGTAGCCACAAAGAATTGAATTATTTATTAAGAATCAAATTAGTCCCTTCTTTATTAAGAATCTTGAACGATGAGTTCTCCATAATAATTAGAATCATGAGAATCTTATTGATCTTATTGAATACTCAATTATCGAACTTGGTCATTGAAGGAGAAATCATTATTTCCATTTTGAATCACATTCTTTTGAACGATAACAACGAATGGAATAAAATTCTAGTTTTGGAAGTTTTCAAGAGCTTATTCCATGATTTCAAAAATTTGGAAACTATCTTCAGATTATACGATAATAATTCGAATAAGAAGAATGTCATCAAAGAATTGTTCTCCATTTTGAACAATTATTTACTAAACAATAACTTGAACAACCAATTGATCAAGAACTCCTTATCATTACCATCAAATTTGATCATTTCTAAAAGTTCAGTCCCCAAAGTTCCCCTTTTGGATTTGTTAGATAAAGTAGAACCTCCATCTGTTTCACCCACATATCCGATTACCTTGATTTTACAGGTTCTCATTCAGTTTACTGATGGGTTAACTAACTTTGTTAATAACTTATCACCCAATTCGTCCAATTTGGAATCCAACATTGAACTCATCAATAATTTGATCAACATAAACTACAAAGATTTATATCAATTATTCAACTACATGCTTCATTGTTCTTTAGATAATGACCATTTCCATAACTTGATCAGATCTTTACAGAAATTCACTCATACAACTGGATTATTAGGAATTAACAATCTTAGAGACGATTTATTGATTTTGTTATCCAAAATTATCATTAAAGTTCCTCATAACTTCACTGTACGTCATTTGACATCATTAAGGGCCTTAATAAATTTGGCCATTTCTCTAGGTTCAACATTGAATGAATCTTGGGATATTATTTGGATTACTTTACAATGGAGTGATTATTATATCAATGGACCCAATGAATTTAGCTTAAGAGATGATAATTGGACAAAACCAAATTTAGACACGTCAAGTATTGAAACTTCCATGAATAAACTCTATTCAAGTGTCAAGGATTATCCTATTGAAAGTTATAATAATTTAATCACTTCCATCATGGACTTATTCAAGAAAGGTTCAAAAGCGGATGATAATGAAAACAAGTTGTTCAAGATAGACGATGATAAGCATCTTAACTTTGATGCTGATAACAAGAACTTATTGTTATGTTTACAGAATAAGGTATTCTTCATTGACAAGTTATTCGAAATCAGTAAAATCAAGCCTTTGAACTTCTTTACCGATAGTAAGATCTTCAACAAGTACAATGATTTCTTCGTTGATGATGGGTTAATGTTGAAACCATTCAATTTGAAATATTATACGATTGTCAAGTATAATGAGATCATCATAAATTTAACATTAAAATCTAACAGAATCGAAGGTGTTGAAGAGTATAATGAACTTAATCAACTTTGTTTGAAAGGTTTGAAGAATTTGATGATAAAATTGGAAGTAAATTCCACCGAAGTCTTGAAACTCAATAATATGTTTGAGATCTTAGAAATCATCTTGAACACCTTGTCTAAAGTCATTGAAAGTTACGATAAAAGACTTACTGATGAAAAGTCATGGTCATTGATCTTTGGTATTATCGAATTATCCTTTGGATTAATCAAAGATAAACAAAATGATAAAATTTCCAATATAATCAATTTATCCTTCACTTCATTGAAATTGATCATGAATGAGTTTATTGACATTTTACCCATTTCCAAGTTCAAAATTTTGATTGATAGTTTGATCAAATTTGGTAACCAAAAGACTGATTTGAATATTTCATTCTCTTCTATTTCATATTTCTTCACTATTGGTGATACCATTAAAAGTAAGTTTGAGAAGAATGAAGAGGAACTTAAAGATTTGGAAATTGAAAACATCGGTCAAGGTATCAAATCATTAGATATTTACTTATTATACCAGTTGATAATCTTATCGATGGATGAAAGAGCTCAAGTTCGTGATGGGTCCATTCAAACATTCTTTGAGATTTTAGAAATTCATGGAGAATCATTTAATCAGAACCAATGGGATCTTATAACTTCTTTAGTATTTGATAAATTATTCGTAGTTAACGAGGTTCCTTCTAACGAACTCAAAGAGACCATTAATTTGAAAATTGATGGTATCATATCCATTTATTCTAAATTCTTGAAATTTTTAAGCTTTAAAGATTGGGAGAAATTGATAGCTTTCAGTAATTTATTAACTAAAGATTTGGATTTTAGTATCATTTTGATGGATAAATTCCAAACCATTTTTGAAATTCCTATAAGTGACAACAAGATAGACATAGCTATTTTAGAATTATTCTATTCCTTCTGGATCAACTTACCCATTGAGTATAACTTGGTAAACCCAGAACAATATTTACAATTCCTTGAAAAGGTGGTCACATTATTCCCTGTCATCTTCAATAACTTATACGATAACAAATTAGTAGATGAAACCAAAATCTCCAAGATTTTGTTGATATTCGTTAAAATCTTGAGGTACCCTATTATTCTAAAGAAATCTGATGACGTAAGTTTAACACCAATCCAGAATGTGATAATGAACAATATTGATTTGATAATAAGCAAAGAATTCAGTGAATCCATCATTTCATTGGTTATGAAAGAATTAAGCAATTTGATCATTTACCAATTTCAGATCAGAGAAAAGATCGAAAGTAAATTATTGAATTCCAACCTCAAACTGAAGTTCAAATTACCAACTTTCATCGCTTTAAGTTATAAATCATTCGAATTATTAGAACTTCTGTGGCATAAAATCAATGACTATAATGTGATTATCAATGATGGTACTGTAGAAAAAGTGATCAGATCTATATTGGAAATCATCACCAATAAAGCAACTGATTTATGGATCCAATGTAATGATTTCTTACTTGTTATCTTACCAGAAATCTTGAGTAAGAGCCAACAAGATGAGATTTGGAAATTGATCATATCATCCATTATAATCAATTTCAAGAACCTTTCATCAAAGGAAGAGTCCATTAACATCACCCAATATTTCAAAATCATCCCCATTATCATTCCTCATTTGGAGAAATCTTGGGCCATTGATGAATTCTTGAAGAGTATCTACGATAATTCTTATTTATATAAGCCAAATGAAATAGAGACAGAACTATTAGATGCTAATAATGATATTGATTCAATAATCACAAACTTATTGAAATATGATTACGATTCTTCTTATGGATTGATCAAACCATCAGAATTCTATGAATTCAATAAGATGAAGTTTGTTTGTTTACAAGAATTAATCAATTATACCACTACTAACAAATTTTCCACAGAGAAGTTCAATTACTTCTTTGCTAGATTATTATTCTGTTTAAGAAGAATCCTTGATGACGTAAAGTTATCCTACAAATTACCATTACTGTCAATTCAATTGATAGAATTGAAATTGTTATTAACAGGTTTAAATAACTATCATTTACAAGATAACTACCATTTGATCAAACAGGTGATTCCTTTATTGATCAAATTATCTAAATACGACATTGAAAGCGACTTAGTTCAAGATATTTTATTAAAGTTCAATACCATATAGGCTAACATATATATTTTAGAATTTACTCTTTTTTTGATAATCTAACAATAAAGGTTCTAAAGCTTCAATAGCTTTGACATAATCTTCAAAATCATTGTAGATTTGGAATGATAATCTAATCAAGAATTTATCCTTGTAATAACCAACTTGGGCATAATCACCAGTTTTGGACATATCTTTCTTGAAGATCTCAGTGGTTTCACGAGGAATACTGAATTTCCCAGGAATTTCAATGTTGGCCATCTGAATAACGTCATTACCAAGTTGTTTGGTCCCCCATCTCTTAGTTAACCAAGTAATAACTTCTTTCTTCAAACTTTCACAATAGGACCATATTTTCTCGTCTCCCCAATTTTCTCTGAATTTTTTTGCAGCCCCTACACAATTGTAATAAGCATAATTCTTTGAAGCCAAAAATTTGAATTTTTTGATTAAAGTATCTTCATCGACATCTTCAGTATCATAGAAATGACTAATTGGCATTGGTTGAATTTCTTTAAAATGTTTGGTCTTCACATACATAAAAGCTAAGGGTCTTGGACAATAATACCATTTATGTAAATTGGAAACAAAATAATCAGGGTCCAATTCTCCCAAATCTAAAGGTGTCAATCCAACACCATGTGCCCCATCAATAACAGAAATAATGTTCTTGGAATTAAAATATTCTACAAGCTCTTTATAAGGGAATAAGAAAGCAGGCATTGAACTAACTAAATCAAACATTACCATATTAATATCAGGATTTTCTTCAATGGCTTGTTTGAATTGTTGGAACACATCCTTTTCAACATTTAAATCAATCTTTATGATATCAAATCCAAATGTCCTTTGCAGGTACCTCAATGCATGTTCACAACTATCATAAACTACAGAAGTAATCAATACCTTATCTGTTTTTTTCCAATCTTTACTACGAAAGATAGTGTTGATACCACTAGTGGCATTATCAATCATAGCAATATTATGATAATCACATTTGACGATCTCTCCTACAGTTTTCACGGCATTCAAGTATTCTGTTCCTTGGGTGTCGATCATGTACTTATCGGGAAATGCATAATCTTCTCTTATCAGTCTGATAAACTCATTGTAGACTGGAACAGGAGTTAAACCATATGAACCATGGTTAATTGGGGTTAACTTGGGATCAAGTAATGAAAAGTACTTTTCTCTAACTGGTTTACCGAATTGCATTCTTTTAGTAACTTACCCTTTTACAGATCTGACAAATGCCTTATCTTATATAACCGCGAATGAGTCAAAACCTTATCTAATTGACTAATTGGGTAATTGTTTCGATTTTAGGGGTAATAGTTGACTCATGATTGTTGTAGTGGGGGTTTATGACTCGAATATTGGTGAACATTTGTAAGCAAGAGAAGTGATTGTAAAGTTTGGATTTGCAAAGAAATCTTGTAAAATTCACAATTCCATCGTAAGGTACAACCAAGAAACAATTGATAAGCACAGATAAGAGACATTTTCATCGATGATCAAAAGTGGAACCTTACTCAGAATCATTTTTATCGGGGATATACTCCATATGCAAGATGGAGAGATTTCTCCTAAATACGGGGTTAAAGTCTTAACTAGCCGGATTCAAAACTAGTCCGACCCTTAAAACCTTACACGTCTTTATAGGAGTTAGTAGAAGGAGTCAGTAACAAATGGCATTGATATTCTTCTATTTATAAATCCATCAGCCGTCCCCTCTTTCCTTAACTTATGGATTGCCAAAAACCATTCCAAGCTCAAATGTACTTGACATCATCTGAAACAAATTTATTCGCATCGCTATGCTTAGATTGAGACCCATATTAAGAAGTAATCTAAGGCTAGCACCACCCAGATCGAGACTTACTCCACAGTCGTTGATAATTCCTCGACTATTAATACGGCAATACCATCCATCATTCCCAAGATTGAATCCTCCTAAAATAACAAAAGAGCAACTACTAAAAAATGCTAATAATTGGCTCTCAAGATTGCAAATCAGATTCAAATGGTTATTGAAAAAATCTAATAGACCGTTTAATACTGACGACTATTCTGCATTCTTTTCATGGCTAGTAATAAGTAATGCATTGTTGATTTTCCTTGGTACTACTACGTTTTTTTCCTTGGTGATATTTTCCTTCAATACTGTGTTTGCTCAGGAATTCGTTGCTAGGAAATTCGGTGAAGTGATAACGAAAAATTCCAGTTTATCTGTGGTTTTCGAGAATGCCATTGTCCCTAGTTGGAATAATGGGAAAATTCAATTCAAAGGTGTTTTGGTCAGTAGAAGACCTAAGATTTCAAAGAAGTTCGTTAAAAATTCTAATATTGATGGGAAGCATTTAACTGATTTCAAGCAGCAAGAAGAAGATGAAGAATATGACGATGGGAATTATACACAATATGATATATCCATTCAAGAAATCAATGTCACACTTTCATTCAGTAAATGGGTAAATGGGAAAGGTATCATTGACACCATGGAAATGACTGGTATTCGAGGAGTTATTGACAGAACTCATGTGGTGTGGGATGAAAATGATAGTCCAACCAATTACAAAAATATAGCACAACCAGGAGATTTCGAGATTGATAATTTCAAAATGTCTGATTTATTAGTAGAGTTAAAGCAACCCAATGCTTTTAGACCTTTCAATGTTGAAGTGTACAATTGTGAATTAAATCAATTGAGAAAGCATTGGTTATTCTTTGATTTTTTGAACGCTACTGCTTTGAATGGAGCGTATGACGGATCATTATTCACAATTCACAAAAGACAACGATTCGATGAATTCAAAATAGATGAAGATTTCAAATTACAACGTTTAAGAATCGATGGGTTAAATATCGACCATTTAAACACAGGATTACCTGGTCCTTTAGGATGGATCACTCAAGGTAAAGTTGATATGACCGGTGATTTACTCATTCCTAATATACCTACCGAAGACTATTTAACAACCTTAAAGTCCAATTTCATTAATAATGCCACTAAAATAGTGGATCCGAAAGTTGAATTGAAACTTAATATCAAATTACATAATGTTAAATCCATAGTTCCTTTCCAATCAAGTGAACTATCATACATAAATTACGCTTTAGTCAAACCAATAGTTGCATATATCAATTCCAATAATACATTTATTGAGATTGATAATCTTATAGTTAAGAAACTTAAAGATTTTGAAGGTTCTTGGACCGTTTACGATTGTTTATTAATGGATGATATTTCCATTGAAGTTTATGAAAATTTTGCCAATTACGTTATCGATGAAGAAAGTAGATTGACCAGAATGAAGAAAGTTACATTCTGGTCAGCTCAATTATTCATTCAACTCTTATTGTTTAGTATAGCTGGTTTAACCTAAATATATATCACTATACAACCCTATTAACCTTACCCTTTAAACATTACATTCTTAATATAAGAACCAATAAACTTATATAACATGCCAAACTTACTATAGTGATCAACATCACTGAATTACCACTGGTTCTGTAAAAGTGCTTATCCTTTTCAGGATTATAGTAATAATCTACTGATCTACTTTTGTAAACTCCGAACATAAATAAAACTGACCCATAAATTGTATATATCATACCCACAGGCAAAAATTCCGAAGAGAAGATCTTGATAATCAATAAACTAAACCCTAAGCACCCCACAGAGGTTCTAGTATAAGCACCTTCATAAGTTCTTTGATGAGCTCTGATATCCAATTTCAAACCATTCGATAGAATATCCAATCTAGAGGGTAATCTCTCTCTCAATAAAGGAGGTTCTGAAGGTCCTTGTTCCATACCACCCCTTGGATTCACACCACTACTTGTAGCGATATTCATAAGTGCGAATTCTCAACACGCTTCAACAGTTTTTTCATTTGAGTACCAGAATTCAATGCCTCCACCAAGAAAGCATTGGGTTAAATTAAAGGTTCCCAAAGAATTCTTGGAAAAGATTCCTAGATTCACCTTACCACCACCCAAAACTAGAGTTAGAAAGGTAGCAGCCGAAAAGAAAAATGGTAGTGATTCAAATAGTAACTCCAAAACTTCTTCACCACAACCAGAAATGAATTATAGGATTAATTCTGGGTTAAAGGAAACAAGTACGTCCGGGTTAACCATGAACAGTATCTCAGGTACTTATACTTTGGATAAAAGTGGTAAACCTGTTAATAAGTTCGTGAAAAGACCTAGACAATTCAAGACATTTAGTGGATTCAAAGTAAAATACGTCACATGGAAAGTAAAGAAGGAAAGAGAAAAGAAAGAAAAGAAGGATGATAAAAAGGAAGTGAAAGAGGTAAAGGAAGACGTGAAAAACTTGGTTATAAAAGAAGAACCGGAAATTGCTGCATGATTAATGAATATACACCATAGAGAATTATTTTGAACCTCTTTTTGAGAACTACCATAGAAGTATGTTATGTTATCTGGTCCTTGAAGTGGTCCACTTACCGATCCACCCATCCTTATCTTCGACACCTCTCCCAACACCTCCCCTAACTGACTGGAATAGTTGCGAAAATTTTCATCATGAGATCTAAAATACTAAGGTTAGTACGATTTCAACATGTGTCTAGTACACAGCTGAATCAGTTGATAGCCAACAAACAACTTCTTTATACAACACATGAATTATCTCCCGGTTCAATATTCTTCTTACCTCATGGAACAAGGATATTCAACAAGTTAATTCAATTCATGAAAAATCAACAAATCAAATATGGGTTTCAAGAAGTAATCACTCCTTTGATCTACAAGAACAAATTATGGGAACAATCAGGTCATTGGGAAAATTATAAAGATGATATGTTCAAAGTCGTGGGTAATGACCTTGCCAGAGAAGAAGTGGAAGAGAGCCATGACCATGAACATGGCCATGAACATGGCCATGAACATGAATATGGTTTAAAACCAATGAATTGCCCAGGTCATTGTATAATATTCTCCAAGTTTGAAAGATCTTACAATGAGTTACCTGTCAGATTATCAGATTTTTCATCATTACATAGAAATGAAGCTAGTGGAGCACTTTCAGGATTAACTAGAGTCAGAAGATTCCACCAAGATGATGGCCATATTTTCTGTGAAATGAACCAGATCAAAGATGAAATCTTGAATACTATCAACCTTATCAGAGATACTTACAAAATTTTCGAAATCGATCAACATATTCAATTCACCTTATCCACCAGACCAGACAATTTTATTGGAGAAATTGAGAGTTGGGATATTGCAGAAGAAGAATTGAAGAAAGTATTGAAGGAGACTTGTGGAGATGATTGGTCAATTAAAGACAAAGATGGTGCCTTTTATGGACCGAAAATTGATATCATGGTTACAGATAATTACTCTAAAACTCATCAAATTGGAACTATTCAATTAGATTTCCAGTTACCTAGTAGGTTTGACTTGAAATACATTGATTCCGAAGGGAACAGAGATAAGAAACCCATCATGATTCATAGAGCTGTGTTTGGGTCTTTAGAAAGATTCTTTGCTATCTTATTAGATAATTACAAGGGTAACTGGCCATTCTGGTTAAATCCCAGACAGGCTATCATAATTCCCGTAAACTCATCTCATGTAGAGCATTGTGAAACTTTGAGGAAAAAGTTAAGTGGTGATATCATCAATAATGATATCAGTCCTATCACAGGGTACAACTTCTTTATTGATATCGATAGCAGAGGTGAGACAGTTGGAAATCGTATCAAAGAAGCAATTTCCAAAGGTTATTCATATATTTTAATGGTCGGAGATAAGGATATAGAGAAAGGAACCATCGCTATCAGATCTAGATCCGATAGAAAGGTTCAGAATTTAACTGTTGATGAGATTTATTCAAAATTCATCAATCTAGAGAAACAATTTAAATAGATTTTATTACTTGTATATACATTATAATTTACATACTATTAGATAGATCCATAACCTTTTTGGATCAAGATCTTTTCAATGTCTAACCAGAAATCTTTAGCAATCATTTTATCTCTGAATCTTTTATCTCTATCAATTTTGATCTCATTTACATTCCAATCTTTAATTTGAGGAGGTACAAGTTCCCCTTGATAACAAAAAAAGAACCCTGGATATCTTTGGAATAATAATTCTGGTCTGTTTTGTTTATACTTAGCGAATTGCCAACTTTGACCCGTGGTGAAAATAGCAATTACTCTATCCCAATAATCTGGTTTGGTGAATACTTCTACATTATCAACAATGGTAATTTTATGAGCTGCTGGATGTAATCTATCAGAAGGATGATTCACTACTACTACACCACTTGCAGGTTTTGGAGGTAATTCAGGACTATTTGGTTTGATGAATTGACTATCTTCCAAGAATGCTTTTATGTTATTCAAAGTTAATAAAGCTGAAGTAGATGGTGATATTATTATGATTGGTGACTTTAAATTTTTTTGGTTTATAGATTTTGAAGGTTTATTACGTTTCAATTGGGCTATGAATTTTTGGGCATCTTTGATTAAATACCCAAAGTCAATATTCTTTGTACCTCTCAAAATGATATTATGGTCGATAGATTCTTTTTCAAATTCACTTATTCTGAGTAATTGTGGATCATCTAACTTGTGTTTCTTACTTTCACCATTAGTTTCACCTCCTTCGGTTTTAATGAATTTACAGGATTCTGAATTTCCATTTAACCAAGTGGTTAACTCTGTTTTTACTAAGAATTTGAAATCAGGGATCTTGTATTCATTACATTTCTTTTTGTACTCAACAACTGACGATTTATCATGAATCCAACAAAATATTATGGTTTTTAAATCACTTGCTTGATCTTCATTATAAAAGTTGGTAGGTGATAATATATCATAAATTTTTTCACCAATCTTGACTTTATTACTTTCATTAATATCTTCAACTTTCATATCATCATTCATTAATTCAACCGGTTTTTTGTTGACGACTGCATCTCTCAACACTGTAACATCCACAATACCACTCATTATTTGATGTCTTTAGGTCAATGAAAAAGAATTGTTCAGTGTTGTTGAAACTATTTGGTGCGAAATTTATTTTGGCGATAGAGATTGTTTTAGGTGCGATTTTGTGATATGAGTATAACGAGAGATACCGTTAAACAATGGACCGATAAAGCTCAAATTACCTTACGACATGCTCAGGAGTTGTGTTCTACCACTGAAAAACTGTTATCGACGGTCAATCGACAATTATCGGAGAATTTACCTAAGAAATTGACAGAGAATGACAATAAACTACAAGATTTAAGGAAAGTACATGATTTACTTACTAACTACATTGGATTCATTAAAGCGAAGATAGAAGGAGAAACCATAGAGATATATGAACAAAAGTATAAGAGACTTCAACCGTGTTTGAAAGAATTGAAAGAAGTGATGGATCAATTGGCTGCAACAAAGGTTCCTTCAATATTAATTGACAGTAGCTATAACATTAGAGAAGAGGCTTCATTGAAAGATTTAACATCCACAGATGAAATAGATGTGTTGTTAGCTAACATTGATATATACCATTCCAACATGACCAAAATGCATAAGTTTATGAGTGATTCCTTTACCGAAACCATAGTTAAACCCTTTAATAATGTCATTACCAAGAAGTTCAATAAGATTAACAAATTACACAATGAATTGATTGTAGAAAATAGTCAGAATAGTAGTCTTTTATCCCAAGTCCTCAAAGAAAACACATCTTTAGAAGGTGAATTAGTGTCTATCTTAGAGATGTTAACGAATCATTATGACCAGTGTATATTGGGATTGAACTCTTTCAATGATTCAACTTCAGTAGATTTAGAAGTTCTTCAAAATGATAGTCTTGAAGTACCTGAAGTACTCAAAGATTTGAAAAGTGTATGTGATGTTATCATTAACAATGAAATCAGAAGTAAGAAGATAATATCTTTCATCTTCAATAAATCTGATGAATTAGCAGAATATATTGATGACTTAAATAAGATTTACGGGAAGTTTAAGTCAACCAATTTGTTTCAATTGATCGTATTTCTTTCCAAATATGATGATTTTGTCAAAACATCTTCGATAGAATCAACAGAACATCCTTTGGATAATTATTTTCATGTTATAAATCAATTGGCTTATCATTACAAGCAATTCCTTTCCATATTCAAAACTAAGTATTTAGTGGAACTCCATCATCAACAATTTACCTTTCCAAGAAAGTTCATGTCCAAGTTGAATAAATTCTTGAATGAGGAGTTATTTGAATTCCAACAAGAAGAAAAGGAGAGAAGAGATCATTGGTTGAAGAAATATGGAGATTTCATACCCAAGCAATTTATATTACCTGGTGACAATCAGCCCTCAGTAGTTCAAGTAGTCACTGAAGGTATTGAGGATAATGTTCAACAAGAAAAACAGCTTTTGGATATCATCAGGAACTTTATGGACAAGCCTACAGCTTGAAATTATTCTAGCATAACTTATTATATAGGAAAATATATGAGACCCTGGAGGTCAAAATTGGAATTTTGCAACTTCGCACTGTATGAACTTCTTACTGTTCAAAAAGTCAGGGGTTGAAGGAGGTGTTGAACAGTTAGGAAATGGTGGCAGCACCAGTGGATCAATGTCTATGGCTGCAGCAGCCATGAATAATGAATATAGCGATGAAGATGATATGGAGATCGATTCTAAAGTTGAACCTACCATGAACGATACTGAGAATTTGAATAGGTATGGGATTGGAGCAAAGTTAATGATGCAGATGGGATATAAATCGGGGACTGGATTAGGATCAAACCATGAAGGGATAGTGAATCCAATCGAAACAAAATTGAGACCTCAAGGAGTGGGAGTAGGAGCTATCGATGAGAAAGTACATAAAGAAGAATATAAAGAAGATGATAAGGGCAAGGTACAGCGAATGAAGTTATTTGAGCTTTTGGAGGATTTAGACATGAAAGGGATTGTCATACCTGATGATTTCAAGAATCCACAAGGAGATTTAACCACAGTGTTGAAGAAGTTGACCTTACTTAATAATGAATGGGATTCGATCACCAAACAAGAAAGATTTTTAGGTTTCCAGAACAAAGAATTGAAGATCACTATAGAAAAAATGGATAATGACATAGATAACTTGAAAAGATTGAAGGAAATTGTATTGAAAGAAGTAACACCTGAAGAGTTCATGAAATTCAATAACCCAGAAACAAAGTATTCATTTGCTAATTATTTTGCTCCTAATCTCAAATTATTGTTGATTAATAAAGATGTACTGAATTTGTCTGTATATTTAGATGTCTACAAGTCATTGGATGGGTACGATACTCCTGTGATTAATCCTTGGGACTCGGTAATTTATACTTACTTAGCACCAGCTATACGAAATTTGGCAAAGAACCATCAACATGGTGAAATTTTTGAACTTTTGAGTTTCTGGTCAAACACAAACATTATTATAGATGACTTCACTATAACAAAGATAATAATAGATGTGATTCTGCCCATGCTTAAGAAATCCATTGATGATTGGAAACCTATGGGTAATTCACCTTTATATCTATTGAACTACCTCAAATTGAGACACCATGATCATCTTAACTTCCTTATAGAGAGGGTGTTTGATAAGTATGTTGACTTTTTTAAGAACCCTCAACAAGCTAAGGTTGAGGATATTGAAACTTTACAAATGATTTGGTTTGAAGTATTTCAATCATTTTTGGGCCTCAACACCATTGGTACGTTTACCAACAAAGTATTCCAACATGTTCTTGAATACCTTGATGACACAAGAGATTTAGATACAGCTATCAAGTTAGGAAGTTTACTTACCACTAAACAATTCGAGATCATGATGCAGTTCAAAATCTTCAACCCAATAATAATAGATTTGAAAGCGAAAAGGGATCATGAGTTTTCAGCTATAAAATTTGCTTTGGCTTATAAGCATTTGTATGAAGACGTAAAAAGAATTATCACGAAGTACAACACACCTTGCACTGAAATAATTAATTGGTATATGAACGCTGCACTCCAAGATGTACCGTTACCCAAATTGAATAACCATGAAGTACCCTCAACCGAAGAAATCCTTAAATACTTCAACAAAGGGACCAATGTGGATGGTATTCCCTCAAACAAGATAATGACTACATTCAAGAATGTTATAGAACAAGAATGTTTAGAAAAAGGTTTGGTGTTTGAAAAAACTAGTGGTGTTCATCCCATCCATGGAGTTCAACTTTACAAGTTATCAAATGATTCTAAAACCGTACAGTGTTACATAAGAGATGATGTTTTATGGATAAAGTCTCAACCGGATTTTGCAGTCAATGTAGGTTCAATCGCACAGTACATTTAGTGCGCATCACCCAATCATGTTGAAACCACTCAGAATTATAAGACTGAGTACAATAGGTATCAGAAACTCATCATGGTCTTCTAAAGTCAATCAAGTGAATAAGAAGTTCAACAAAATAGGGGATGAGAATTCCAATGAATCTAAAAAGACTTTGAAAGTTATTAGAGCCACCGGAGGAATATCGATTATAGTGGTATTATGTCTGTTGCTTTGGGCTAGTTCATATTCTGATATCCCCATAACTCAAGAATTTGCTTCAGATTTAAGTAAAGATGTCAGAAAAGATTAAGGTATGGGAAGATGACCACTTCAACTTGGATTTAATTTCAAGAATTTGCATGTAAATAAAATGTACAATAAGCAATATCATAAACCGTTTGGTCTCTAACCTGACCATCCTCTTTCATCCCCTTCTCTTATCGTCTTCTCGTTCTATCCTACCTAAAGTCAACTCCGTGCACCAAACGTTCTATGCTAAAGAAGTTTCTAGTACTGAGAAATTCTCACTGATGACAAATTTGAAATTTCCATCTCAATATGTTTAGAACTATAATAAAAAATTCAGTTAGATCCCAAGTAAGAAGAGGTTACGCCACTGCTGCTTATAAGCCAACCAAATCCTTATATGCTGGTATTGGTATTTCATTATTAACAGTTCCTTTAATCTATGGAACCATTTCAAATGAAGCTAAAGAAAAACCTAAAAAGGCAAGCAAAGAAAGTACCCCAGAGTCATCAAAAGAACCTGAAACCACTGAATCTGGTGAACCTAAGGAAGATAAAGAACCTACTGCCGAAGATTATGAAGGAGCTGCCTATAACCCTGTTACTGGAGAAATTAATTGGGATTGTCCATGTTTAGGTGGTATGGCTCATGGTCCATGTGGTGAAGAATTCAAAGAAGCTTTTGCTTGTTTCGTTTATTCAGAAACTGAACCAAAAGGTATTGATTGTATCAAGAAATTTGAAAATATGAGAACTTGTTTCAGAAGATACCCTGAACATTATAAAGAACAATTAGAAGATGAAGAACAAATGGAAGCTGAATATAACAAAGAAAATAATGTTGAACCAGTTGCACAAGCTGTTGAACCAGTTCAAACTTCTCAACCAGTAGCTGAAACTGTTCCATCTCCAGTTGACGATGTCACTGTCGAAACCAAAGCTTAAACATAAAAGAAAATAGACTCTTGTATATATATTATATGAAAAATTAACAGAAACAATTATTCTTATGATTGATTCCTTCACTTAAATCTATACTATCAAACCCAATAATCTTTCTCTTACTATCATTATTCATTAACTGTAGACCTAATTCAGCCACTCTTTTGAAAACTTTGTTAACTTGATCTAAATTCTTACTACATACTTCCATACAATCAGTTTCCCAATCTAAAACATATGCTCCAACACTTAAATCAGTGTTATTGGTGATAAGTTCTCTTATTTCTTCTAGATCAACACATCTATCATTAATTCTATCAATCTTATTTCCAATTATTATAACTCCCGGTTGAGAAACTCCACAGTTCTCCATAAACCTTTTGAACCAATTTCTTAGACTTAAAACACTTTCGTAATTGGTTATATCATAAACCAACACTACAATATCAGTACCTCTATAAAATGCTTGACTGATTGAATTAAATCTTTCTTGACCTGCAGTGTCCCAAATTTGTAAATTTACTTTGGTTTTCTCCTTCATTGGAGTGATACTTCTTTGATCTAAATCATCAATACGGGAACTTATCGATTCACTTGAAGAAATTATCTTATCAACCTCAATAGTCGTAGTGAGATAATCCCCTCCAATAGTGGCTTTATAAGCATTAGTGAATATATGATGAACAAATTGTGACCTTATACAAGTTTTACCTACCCCCAGGTCACCTAATAAAACCACTTTAAAAGTAGTTATGTCAGTCATCAACCTTTTATAGTGAACAGTTGAGTGTTACACTTCTTATCTCGTCAAATGCGAATGTTGCCAAAAAAAACACAAGGATCATTGACCATCATCGATTTTCGTACCTTACCGATACAAATCATATTTTAATTCCATACACATAGAGATTTTGATCTAAGAATAACCAATAATGAAACTTTATTATATTGGAATTTTGAAAACTGGAGGTGAAAAAACCGTTGAATTAACTTCAGCTAAAGATTTAGCACAATTCCTGTTCTTTGAAAGAACAGGAGTTTCCCAATTTATGACATTTTTCTCCGAAACTGTAAGTCAAAGAACTGATAGTGGTGTAAGACAAAGTGTTGAAGAAGGTAATTATATTGGTCACTGTTATGCAAGATCTGAAGGATTAGCATGTGTGATTATTACTGATAAAGATTATCCTAAAAGACCAGCTTATACATTAATCAATAAGATTTTAGAAGAATATTTAGCTTTACATCCATCAAGTGAATGGAAAAATATCACTGAAACCAATGCATCATTAAATTATGATAATTTAAATCAATATTTAAAGAAATATCAAGATCCAAGTCAAGCTGATTCAATAATGAAAGTTCAACAAGAATTAGATGAAACTAAGATTGTTTTACATAAAACCATTGAAAATGTTTTACAAAGAGGAGAAAAATTAGATTCTTTGGTTGATAAATCAGAAGCTCTTTCATCATCATCAAGAATGTTTTATAAACAAGCTAAGAAGACTAATTCATGTTGTGTTATTATGTAAAGATTTTATATTTTAATGTACTTTCTATATTTCTATGAAGATGTTTTGATAACATCAAAAGCTTTTAATAACTTTCTTCTAGCTCCTAAGGCTTTAACACCTTTTTCTTCTAATTGTTCATCATTTAATTCAATTAATTCTTTCCAATGGATATCTTTTAAACAATCAGTATATTTATGTAATCTTAACAATTTAAGCCAAGCAGGAATGTTGTTTAAAAGTTCAATATTGGTTACTTCAATTGGCATTGAACTATTTGAACTTTCACCTCTAACACTTAAAGGAGATGCAGTATTTTTCCTGTTAACTGACTTGAAATTTGGTGATTTAACGTTTTTGGTATTATTGACTGTATTGTTTGAATTAGAACTTCCTAAAGGAACAGAACTGGAATTAATATTTCTACCAGTTGGATCATAAAAATGAGAATGATGTTTCTTATTAGAATCTAATGCAACTCTTGAATTAATGGTTGCTAAAGCTCCTAATTTTTGTGACATATCTAAATTTTGATCTTCACTAGGATTCAATCCTGGTGATCTAGCAGCTGCTAATTGTAAAAAATTGGTTTTCTCAAATAAATGATTTGTTGGAGATTTAGCTCTATCTAAATATTGTTGATGATTCTTATTTAAATTATTCATTGAAGGTTCAGCAGATCTTGGTCTTCCAATATTAGTTAAATTATTAAATTTCTTATCTCTTGGTTTTGGTTGATGTAAAACATTATCGTTTAAATTGAGATGATCCAATTTTTCATTCAAATCAATCGATTGGAACTGATAAGGTGAAGAAATCCCCGAATAGGTTTGTGATTGTAATGGTTGTTGTTGAGATTGATAAAAGTTCATTTGGTTACCACTTAATTGATTATTTAACTTTGATTGGAAACTCATTAAAATATCTAATGGTAAATTATTACACAAGTAATCAATCATTATGAGATTATCTTGAGGATTCAAATTTTCAATCCAGTTGGTAAACCTCATCAATTCAAGATAAAAATGAGATTGATCTTGATTACCTGATGGTTGTGTTTGAGGTTGATTAATTGGCTGATGAGATTGAGTTGATTGATTTGATTGAGTTTGAAATAATGTATAATCATTAACACTTTGAGGTCTATTAGGGATATTAGATTGGAAGAAATTTTGATTTAATAATGAACCAAGTCCAGCTTGTGAAGCATTAACATTTGTAGGAATTGGAGAAATAGTATTAAATTTGGATTGATTACCAGCATTAATACTATTCAAATTTTGTAAATTTGACATTGGAACGGTATTATTTCCTAAATTCCTTGGACCATCTTTTAAATCCAAATCTAAATCTGCACTTAAAGTTTCAAATTCTTGTTGTAAATTATATCCAACACTTTGTTGCCTCCTTTGATAATCTGAGGAATTCAATGGTGGAGGTGATAAGATGATTGGTTTACTCAGAAATGGTGATGTTTGTTTAGGCTCCATCTCTCCTTTGTTTGATTTAACTTGTAAATATAAAAAATTATTTCAACACTTCTTTTATCTTTCAATTAAGAAGCAAAAATATAAGCTTATTTGAGAATTTTTTAACTTTCAAAATGACCAGCAAATGATGCAATATCTAATAATCTTACAATTATCTAATACTTTACTAGTTCAACTAGTCTTTCAATCAAAAAAATTCTTTATTTCAAATGTAGTTGGAAAACCAGTCCAAATTACAGAGAAGTTTTTTCTCACTTTTCATCAACGGTTCGCGACCTGCACGACCTTAAAATTTCAATGTAAGCGGCTGGTGCGGTCGAAGAGTTCACCTCATTGCCATGCAGGCTCGGAAGGGGGTACCAGAATTGCCATTGCCAGGGAACTTCCAGCAAATTTTGACAGGAAAATCGCCATAGCCAGGGAAATCGAGGGAAATTTTTCCACAGAGTAGTCTCAGTTTAATATATATGCCTACATAAATCATTACATGTTATCTCTTTTTAACCAGAATTCTTTATTCTCTTTAACTATATCTCCTGTAAATTTCAATTGAGGTAATAATTCCACTATATTATTGAATAAATTTTCTGCAAATGTATTAATAAAGAAAATTTGACCTTTATGAAGATTTGGATTAAATTTAAGTATTTCTGTTAATTCAATTGGTACTTTGTCATATTTTATATCTTTTGTGAAGGTTGATTTAACTATTTTATTCTCTAATTCATTAACTTCATCAAATTCTCTTCCCAAAACACTTGTCCATTGAGCTGAAACTCTTAAAGGTCGTGTAACATTGGAAATATCTGCACATTTAATCAATAATGATGATATTAATTTGATTCTATTGACTAACTTGGATGAATTATTTGAGAAATGGGTTAATTTATCAACATACTCAAAATGCTCTGCCATATCAGTAGCTAAAATACTGGTGATAATTAAATCTTTAAAAGTTAACTTGGTCTTTGAATCCGTCATTAAATTTAATAAATGAGGCCAATTGATGATTAAAATTTTATTAATGAAAATAGATGAATGGAACAGTTCTAAAACCGATCTTTCATTATATAATAATGATGTGGGAGTTGAATGTTTAATCATAAATGCATTAGTAACTCCTGGATGTCCGACATCATGACCTAATGCTGCTAATAATAATGCTAAAGTTTGATACAAATTTAAATTGGTTTCATCTCTTGTTTTAGATAATTTTGTCATGGGTATTAATTCAACAGCATTTCCAAATTTTTCTGAATAAAGACAAATTAATTCATTAGCTTTAGGATCAGTTTGAAATTGGGTAAAACTTGGTAAATATCCTAATCTGATGACATAATGGAAACATGCTTGTAAAACGTCAACTGCATGTCTGAAATTATGGAATGGATTACCATTTTTATAAGTATCTCTTACCATAA
Source organism: Yamadazyma songkhlaensis (assembly GCA_030570975.1). Taxonomy (NCBI): domain Eukaryota; kingdom Fungi; phylum Ascomycota; class Pichiomycetes; order Serinales; family Debaryomycetaceae; genus Yamadazyma; species Yamadazyma songkhlaensis. The sequence continues at coordinate 967,987 of JAJLWX010000001.1, read as the reverse complement.
AAATCATCCCCATTAATTCATTAGGTGATAAATTGATACTTTCATCATTGATCTGATCTAATGCGTATTTGATAATGAGATAAACACAATAACTTAAATCATCATTACTTAATTCATGTGCTGGAAATGACCAATGCCCTACTAAATTACATAATTTTGATAAATGTGATGTGTTATTATTACTTAATAATTCTTTAAAATTAATTTCTTCTATGATCATATCTTTTATGGTCTTTAACTTTTCAATGGTGGATTTGGATTTGTTAATAACACAATCTATGGTGTACGACATGGTACCTATCATCTCATTAATTTGATTACTGATATCACCAAATTGATCATCCACGCAACTTTTCCCACAACCTGTCCAAGTTTCCACTCTTGTTATTCTATCACTAATATACTTCGATATTTCATTAATGGTGAACTTTAGTCTACTGATATTTTCAGGATCTTCAAGTTGTTTCTCGTTTATTATCAAAAGGTTCAAATGATTGAAATAATATTTCAATAATAAATGCTTATCTTCATTAGAAAGTTGATTCAACGGACTGTCTCCTAATTCTTCTTGTAATATGATCAAAGTAACATGATTAGTATCAAATTCTTGATTACCTTTCTTAAATAAGGTCTTGATTATCAGGGTAAAATCTTCGTCATAGGTTATATCATTACTTATTTCATCAATATTGGGTATAGCAACTTTAGAATACACTATTATTTCGGCCATAACCTTATCGATGGAATATGTTCCTTAAGATGGATTTTTTTTTCGAAAAATAAAATAAAACTTAAATAAATACAAAAACTCAACGAAAACTATTTGATTAATATATACAAATGAATCTTTTGAGCTTGTCTGTTGGTTTATTTAACTAATCTTCTGAAGGTTTCAATAATTATTGATAAATATAAAAGATGTTTTAATTAGTAATTTGATTTATTTCACACTTTGAAAGACCCCCTTTTTCAATCTTCTCTTCGAGAAAGTCTCACACCCTTTTTAAAAATTTTCAAACGGTTTTTTTTACCGCCACACACGACTTTAAACGGTTTCAGAAGTTAAATATTGAATTAGAGTTTGGGATTTTTAAGATTTAAGATTGATGTTTCAGGGTTTATGTGATGTAAGATGATGACGTATGATCTAGGTGGAGTTATTTGAAACCCCGAATGAAAAATATCTGGTGGGGTTTTGACAGGTTAATTTTGAGGTAAGGTGGAACGGAAAAAAATAAAATTATCTATAAATGCTAAAATAAATGCCACTTAATACTACTAGAATTGCTAATGCGATGTTTAATTGTTTGAATCTCGTTTTTCGAGTTTGTTTACTAAATTCTTTGAATTTACTATCGATATATTCTAAAGTTTCAATAGTTTTCAAAATATCATCCCCCATTATATCTTTACATTCTTTAACTAATGTCTTTGTTTTATTTAAACGGAATTCGAGATTATCTAACGATAAAAGTAAATCGTTTAATCTTTCCACAATATTTCGAATTTCAGGTTTATATTTTTCAGACACCTTAGTTGAATTTTCGAGTAAAACGTTTTGTAGGTCAATAATTGATGATTCGAAATTGTTCAAATTTTGGATTAAATGATTAAGATCATGTAAACTTGAAATTTCTTGTTGGAATTTAATTTCAGAAAGATTATGATTTACTGATTGTAAAGTGTTTAACATTGGTGATAACGTCTCTGGTTCTTCACTGTTACTGAATACATCTTTCATTATGGTATCGATATTTAATAAGTAATTAGTTAGTTCGGGATCGGTGGTAATATGTTTATCGAACTCTTCGAACTGTAGATTATAAAAACTATCATCTCTTAAAGGTTTGGTTTCATTGATGGAATAAAACTGATCGACCAATGTTTTCTTATCTAGTTCCATTTTTTCATTATTATCCATCGTAGGTGACATGCTAGATGTCATTTCATCAGGTTTTGTAGGGGTGAGATTAGGTAAGTTCAATGATGATACAGTCTTTTTATATGGTCTTTTGGGTATCAATTTGGGGGAAACTGAATTGCTTGATAATGATCTTTCATGATTGGGTCGCAATTTCGTTGATAAATTGGTAGTGGAGAATGATTTATAAAAAGGTACTGGTATATCGGATGATATTGTACTATTAATTGATTGTTTTCTATCTTTAATAGGAGATTCCATTAATCCCACAGGGGACCCTCGTTCATATAATTCTCTCCTAAGAGTATTGATAAGATCTTTCTCGTAGTTAGTTTTGGATTTGGTATTTATTTCCAATAATGATGAACTAGAACTACCATTACTAGACTTTCTCTTGGTGGGAGTCTTGGTAGAAGAAGCGTTACTCATACTATCTCCACACAGCCGCTTCCTGTGAGAAAGAGTTCAAATGCGCGGTAAAAAAGTTACATGAAAGTATATTATGACTATTTGGCAGCAGATGAACGACCTCCAGAACCTGAAGTAATTAAATCCATGGTTTCTTGAGATAATTCAATCTTTGGTAAAGGTTTACCTTCTTTAGCAGGTTTTGGTAAAAATCCAATGGCGACTAAATAACTTATATAAGTTCCCATTAACAGTCTTTCAACACCTCTTGGAGTTTCGTTATTGGTTTTATATAATTCCAATGATTTGGAAGTATTAGTATCGTCTAATTCTGGAGCTTTGGTGTTGGTTGGTAAGTCATCTAAAACGAAATGTAATAATGGGAATAAAGCGGATTCTTTAGATTTGTTAACCACAAAGTTTTCCAAATCTGATTTCCAGATTGGATAATCTTCTTGTTTCAAGTTATAACCATAATCAGTTAATGCACCTAAGAATTCATTGAAAGTTATTCTTGGATGAGCAGTAACTTGGGCAACTCCTAATTTATCAGTTGATGGGAATAATGAAACAGCTGAGACAATCTTAGCAACATGATCAACAGGAACCATATTAACATTGTTACCGATTTCAGGATAGATTCCTAATTCGCAACAACCTTTTAACATTCTTAAAAGGAAATCATCAGTGTTACTAGCACCGGTTTTACTGTAACCAGTAACATAACCAGCTCTAATGATAGATCCTCTTAAACCTCTATTACCAGCTTCTCTAATAATATATTCAGCTGACCATTTACTTTGACCATAACCATTACCTAATCCAGTACTGGCGCCTTGTAAATCATCATCTTCACTAAGACCATTCTTTCCTTGACTGATTAATTTATCGGATAATCTGATAAAGTAATCAGTATCCAAAGTAGAAGTTGATGATACGAAGGAATAGAATTTACTCTTACCAATACCACATAAGTTCAATAAGTTGATAGAACTGATGACATTAGCATCTCTTAATTGAGAATATGGATAAACCCAATGAACAAAAGCACCATTATGAATGATAACATCGATAGTGTCACCTAATTTAGTCCATTCAGCGTCACTCAAACCAATTTGAGGTTTTTCTAAATCAGCAATAACAACTTTGATGTTTTCAGCCCATTTTTCATTCCAAACTCCATACGTTTTACCAGCTTTTCTGATTCTATCTAAACCAGAAGCTTCATCTTTAGCTCTAACATGAGCATATATTTTAACTGATAAGTTATCATTTTCAAATAAATCTTTCAAAATGAATGAACCAAGGAATCCAGTAACACCAGTAACAAAGACATTCAAGGATTTAGAAGTATCTAAACCTTCTAAAGTAGAATATTTTGGTAATAACATGGTTTTAACTAATTCTTTAGCATCTTCACTATAAGAAATTTCAGTAGCTTTATCTTCATTATTACCTGAGCCATCAGCTAATTCGAAATCATCACCTTTAATATAACTTGAAACTTGTTTGGAAAATAACTCAATAGTTGGGTTACTGAATATAATACCTAAAGGAATATCAACATTTACCTTCTTTCTTAATTCGAAAATCATTCTAGTAGCTAAAATAGAATGACCACCTAAATCGAAGAAAGAATCTGATTTTGAAATAGTGGCTGGTCTGTTAGGTAAAACTTCAATCCACAAATCACGAATGATAGCTTCAACTTCATTAAATGATTCATCTTCTTCAGAATTACTACTTCTGGAAATCTTAGCTACAGCTGCTAATTGAGCAGTATCTGGGAAAGGTAATTTTGGTTTATCAACTTTACCATTTGGATTTAAAGGTAATCTAGCTAAAGGAACAATCAAAGTTGGAATAGCATAACTAGCTAATCTAGTCTTTAAGTAACCTTTGATATCTTTGATCAATTCTCTATATTGAACTAATCCAGTAACGATTGGATCTTCAACAATATCTTTATCTTCGATATCAGATTTGAAAGTTTTCAATTCTTCACAATCTTTTGGAACAATATAAGAAATTAAAGTTGGTTCTTCATCTTTATCTCTTCTCACTAAAGTAATGTTTTCTCTAACCAAAGAATGTTGAGATAAGTGAGTATCGATTTCACCTAATTCGATTCTGAAACCTCTGATTTTAACTTGATCATCAGCTCTACCACAACATTCAACATTACCATCAGGTAAATAACGACCTAAATCACCAGTTCTATATAATCTATCTCTTGGTTTGAACCAACCTTGAGATCTCCATTCTTCTCCTTTATCATTTTCTTCATCTTGTTTAACCCATTTAGATGCATCAACATACCAATTATTAATGAATTTTTGGGCATTTAAATCAGGTAATCCTCTATAACCTTCAGATAATCCAGCAGCTCTGACATAAATTTCACCAACTTCTCCAACACCACAAGTTTGGGAAGTATCATTTCTATTAACAATTAATAATTGAACGTTATACATACCAGTACCTGCAGGCATAACATCTTTCAAAGCTTTTAAGTAGGTTGGATCTGATTTAGCACTTTTGATTTCATAGTATGAAACAGCTCTTTGAGTTTCAGTGGTACCATACATATTAACAATGAAAACATTTTCAGCTAATGATTGTAATCTTAAACAATCTCTCTTAGTTAAAATGTCTCCTACAAAGAAAGCGTGATGTAATTTAGGGAATGGGGTAGTAGCTTGAGCACTTAATAATTGACCCATAGCTGGAGTTAAATGAGTTACAGTAGCTCCATATTCAGCCATCCATTCAGCTAATTTACCTGGAGTTCCAATATCATCAGCAGTAGGAATTAATAATTGTGCACCTAAGAATAATGGGGTAAACATATCTCTTTGAATAGGATCATGGGCGATACCTGATAACATAGTGAACTTATCATTTTCACTTAAATTGAATCTTTTAGCCATCCAAGGGAAATAATAAGCTAAAGAATAATGACGTCCCAAAACCCCTTTTGGAATACCTTCTGATCCTGAAGTGAATGATAAAGTTGGATTTGAATCTGGTCCCACAATAACACCTGTTGGAGTATCAGCAAATTCTTTATAAGTATCTAAACAATCAACAGTTTGTTGTTCAATGAAACCACCTTGTAAAGAACCATCTTCATTGATTTTCAATTGAGGAATGGTGGTGATAACATCTAATTCATCTTTAATATAATTGACAACTAAACTATCTAAAACACCAGCTTTTTCTAAACCAATTAAACCTTTTGGTTTGGCCACGGAAAGGTAAATATTTTGTCTAGCTGGAGGATAAGCAGGATCAATGACTGAGAATGTAGCACCAGCTTTTAAGACCCCCATAACTGCAATCATTAAATCAACACCTCTGTAAGCATAAATCATAACAATATCACCTCTTTTAATACCAGTTTTAACTAAATAGTTACCTACGATATTAGAAGCTTGATTGATTTGTTTATAAGTGAAAGTTCTAGTTTTGGAACTTTTATCCATGAAAGATTTGGTTTCAACAACACAAGTTCTTTCAGGATGTTTGTTTGCATTAGCCATAAAAATATCTTGTATAGCACCTCTATAACCAGACCAATCTAAATCAATAGTTGGATCAGGTAAGAAATCTTTTTGAGATGAAGTGATTAAGTTGACCTTAGTTATAGCAATATCTGGTTGTTGGTCAATAGTTTTTTGGAATTGAATGAATTGATCACCAAACATAATGATTCTTTCTTGTTTGAATAATAACCCATTATAGTAAATGTTCAATTTATCTTGTGAGAAGAATACTCCTAAATCTCTGATAGATCCTTTAACAGATGAAGATAAATGGTTATTGTTTGAAGAATATTCAAAGGATAATCTGAATAAGTTTGGATATTCTTCAGTACCTTTTTTGGTTCTGATAGCTTCAGCTATTTCATCTAATGATTCAAAAGATTTAGATTTTTCAACATTAATATCGAATTGTTCCACTACCTTAGATTTCAATTCTTGGAAGGTCATTGAAGGTGAAACTGTTAATCTAATAATGAATTCTTTAGCGTCTTCTTTGGTATTGGTTGCAATAACTATATCTTCATCACCAGTCAATCTATAGATTAAAGCAATGAAAATAGTTAAACTGGTTAAATAATCTCCAGATAAACTAACTTCATGAGTACTTTCAATGGATTTATTTTGTTGTGGTCTTAAATAATCAAAGGGGAAGATGGATAATGTTGGGTTATCCAAATATTCCAACCAGTAATCTGACATCTTTGATCTAAATTTTCAATTTCTCAAAATGTCTAATGTGAGATATGAGATTTGTTCCAATGAGTCACTTGAGGTGCGGTTGCAAATTTCTAGTGCGGTTGCAAAAGATAAGAGAGATATATTAAAACAATGACTATACAAATACAGGGGAAAAGAAGGTAGGACTAGTTCTGGAACAAGAATTGTAAATCTTGAGGTGTTAATCTACTGATAGCGGCATCATCATGATTAATGGTAGCATGAATCATATTAGCTTTCTTATCTTGTAACTCAATGATTTTTGACTCTATACTATCTTTGATACAGAACCTTGTGATTTTGATAGGTCTCTTCTGTCCAATTCTATGTACTCTATCCATAGATTGCCATTCCACACTAGGATTCCACCATGGATCCATTAAAAAGACTTGTGAAGCTTCGCATAAATTTAATGCAACACCTCCAGCTTTCAAGGAAACCAAGAAAACTTCAACTTGAGTATTCTCCATGAAATATTTAATGGTATTATCTCTTTGTTGAGGTGACATTGACCCTTGTAATTTAACTGTTAAGAAACCTGCTCTTTTCAATCTCCATTCAATTAAATCCAACATGGAAGTGAATTGGGAGAATACAATACTCTTTAATGTATGTTTATCTGATCTTAATTTATATAATTCTTCAACTAGAGCTTCAATTTTAGTTGACGATTTCCATTCATTACCATGAGTACCCATTTGAATCCTATTGACAATAGAAGCTTTACTAAACTCTTGTTCATCGACTTCTAAAGCAGGTTGTTGTAAATCGATAGATAATCCGATATGACAAACTGGACATTCTAATGATTTCTCATCTCCCATAAACGATTCACAATATTCTCGTATACACATACGACAGAATTTATGATGACATTTGGATTCAATAGGTTCTTCACTCTCATCGTCACAGATCTGACATATAATGACTCCACTGGATCCTGCTAATGGATTATTTCCGGCTTTCTTCAACACCAAATCTGGATGATCAGCTAATTGTCTCATACGAGTAATCAAAGTGAAGATATTGGCATAATTATTCAATACCACCCCTTCAGCAACATAATCATTGAACTTTCTTTTGGAATCACTATACAAAGACACATATAAATCTTTCTCTTCTTTGTTAAAGGTATCATGGCGAATTTCAACGATTCTTGGTGGTAAACCTAAATCATCAGCTCTTTCCAATTTAGTTCTTCTTAACATTATATTCCTCAATAATAATTGAATTTGTTGGAAACTCTGTAATCCATCACCTTCAATACCAAATTTCTGAATATTTTTCAACATAAAATGGTTGAAAAAGTTCGTATGAAGCATAGGCGTATGACCACAAATATCACAATGTCTCCAATCTGAAAACATCCATTCTGTACTTTGACAATCACATTTAGTACAGAAATATTGATGGAATGGGTTAAGTTTCAAGAATCTAATTAAAGAATACATTTCCCCAATTCTATTTTGTAATGGGGTACCTGTAAGACACCATCTTTTTTCAGTTAAAAGATTATTTGCTGCTTTTGCTGTTCCACTGGTTCTATCTTTAATATTATGAGCTTCATCTAAAATAACCCTATAGAACTTAATACTATGAAGAGGTGACTTCTCCTTAACTAAACCATCTTTTCTTTTGAATCCATATTTCTCTTTACGGTAAACGGATTCTAAAACTGAGTAAGAAGTTAATATGACATCATACTCACTCAATTCTTCAACGTTACTAGACCTATTAGCACCATGGAACAACAATACTTTCATTCCGTTCTTAGTATGAGCTTCAATTTCATTCTTCCATTGCATCAAGGCTACAGTTGGTCCAACCACCAAATTTGGTCTTTTGGATCTATCTTCCATGAATAAAGCAATCGTTTGGATGGTTTTACCCATCCCCATTTCATCTGCAAGTATTCCCCCACCAAATTCCCCATCCTCTTGTTTTTTCAACCAATTGAGACCTTCTAATTGGAAGGGTAAAAGCTTAATGGTCATCCCTGGAGGTTGAAGTGCTCGCTCGGGTTTAATCATCGGCAAACTTTCTAAGTAAGGGAAGATATCTTTCAAGTATGGATGGTTCTCATACAATCTATTGGTGACTCTAGTAAAGTAAGGGACCTTAACTTTAGGTTTTTTCTCTTTTTTGGCTCTTTTAGCTCTTGGTTTTTTGGTTGCTTCAGGTTCTGGTGGAGGTGAAAGTTCATTCAAGGGGATATCATCATCGGATAATTCAATAGCTGCATTAGCAGAACTTCCCTTTCTATCTATGAAAGAAGAACTTATGACCTCTAAATCATCCTCATCGTCTTCTTCGGCATTTATATCGTTATCAATGCTATAATCTTCATCAGCGCCATCATCAGAATCTTCTATTTTAGCCTTCTTTTTGACTGGTTTCTTTCTTCCAGTACCTTGGGCACGTTTCCCGGTAGTTTTTCTCTTATTACTGGTAGTTGTGGATGCTTCAGCTTTGGGTTGTTCTTCGAGATCACTATCTTCTTTATAAGATGTGTCATTCTTACTTCTCTTACTTCTTCTTCTTTTATTAGAAGCAAATTCTTTATCACCTACAATAAACCCACCATCTAATTCCTCATCATGTTCTTGACTTGACGGCATTCTTTTATTTATAAATCCAACCCGTTTCTACTAAATCACTTATCTAACAGAGATGATTGCAACCTAAATCTGAATTTTTTCAGATGTCGCAATCTTCCTTTTATCTACCAGAGCGAACTAAAGAGAAATTCCTTGTTATCTATGATTATTATGTATGCCTATATACTGACGTAATGTACAAATAGTTCATTTCCTGTTTTTTGACCCTTTTAAATTCATGAATTAAGTAGCACCAGAAGCGATAGCTCTTTCAGTTCTTTCAGCATCATATTCGAAATCGAAATATGATTTATCAAAATTATGAACTCTAATAAAACCATCTTCTCCTCCACTAGCATAACCAGTACCATCTGGGTGAACAGCAATGGTATTTAAAGGACCGAAATGACCTTTAACTCTACCGATTTCATCAACAAATATTTTATGGTAAAATCTAGCTTCAAATTTACCTTGACTTTCAGCAGTGGTAGTAACGTTTCTAGCTTCTTGACCACCTCCTAAAATAACGAAGTTTTTAATAGGAGTTATAGCAGCTGTATTCATTGGAGCATCAGCTTTATAGACTTTCATTACATCAAATGTTTCAACATCAATTAAAGTGGAACATTTATCTTTTGATGAGGTAATGAAATATGATTTATCTTCTGGAGCAAATTGAATATCGGTAACAGTGGTAACTTTTTCTTCATTATGAATACCATGAGCTTGAACAGTTTGTATGAATTCACCAGTTTCTCCATCATATTTTGAAATGTATCCATCATCATGTCCGGCAATTATATATTCACCATTAGCTGACCATCCTGCGACAGTAACTTTAGTGGCATCTTCTCTGGTATTAATAACTAAAGATGGTTCACCATTTTGATTAGTGAAATCTCCTTGATAATTTATATCGAAAACTAATATAGAACCTGGTTGACCCATAACTTTATCAGTTACAGCTAATAATTTCTTATTATTTGGTGAAAATGCAACTCTTCTGATAGGAGATTTCATTTGATAAGTAAATACACATTCCCCAGTAGAAACTTTCCATAATTTTGCTGATACATCAGCACTACCAGTAGCACATAAAATTGAATCAGAATCAACATCGATTGACCAGATAGTACCCATATGTCCTTCTAAAGTTCCTAATCTTTCACCATTTGATGAATACCAAATGGATGCAGAACTATCTTTGGCAACTGACAATATCAAATCTCCTTCTTTATTATATTTAACTTGTGTAAGGGAACGTTCATGCCCCATTAATTTAATTGGTCTCATGGTTGATTCTTTATGATGGTGAAAATTTTTTGAGACTGAAAAATTTTAGGATATCGCGCGCCCACACGACTTTTGATGTTAAGAGATAATGATTGAACTTATATTTAACTATAGGGAACTAACAGACATTTTCAATCTTAGTAGCAACACCATCATGTTCACCATATTCTAATTTCAATTTCCTGTTGAATAATTCCATCAACCATTCGAAACAGTTTTTAGTGGTAGCTGGATCATATCTACCTTTACTCATTTCATCTCTTACGAAAGCATGTTGGGCATCATTGATTTCAACGAAGGTCATTTCGACATTCTTCTTTCTCAATTCACTTCTGATTAAATCTCTGCCCTCCAATGGAACATGGTTATCTTTACAACCAAAGATCATAATGATTTCTCCCTTGATTTCTCCACATCTTTGTAAAGAATCATCATTCATACCTTCACCTAAAGCATGACTGTGGATATCAGTAGCAAAGAAACAGACTGCTGCACTAACTCTTGGATCTAAAGCTGATCTAAAGGCTAAATGACCTCCAAGACACATACCTGAAGAACCTATTTTACCATTACAGGTCTTTAATGATAATAAATAGTCAATGGCTAATTTAGAATCTTCATCATAAGATTTCAAAGGTTTTTTGATCTTGAACTCATTACCCATATCAGTACCTTTAACATCATAAGGTAAAGGTTCATGGTCAATGAAGTTATGGTAAATTGAAGGACAAACAACTATGAATCCTTGGCCGGCAATATCTTTACAGAATCTTGCAACTGGAGCACTACATTGATAAATTTCTGACCAAACTACAACTCCTGGAAATTTCACATTAGGATAATTGGGAATTTTGGGATGGAAGACATATAATCTCATGGTAGTACCATAAGAAGTTTGTACATCATGAAAGGATTCAGTGATCAACATTTTGCAATTGAATATTTAAAAATGCGGGAGTATATTATCGTATAACGGGCCAGAATGGTACTAACACACGTTTAAGATGATTCAGAGGAAGAGATATAACCTACAATCTATCATTTATTTCATTATTTCTTAGCTGCTTCAGCTTTCTTAGCATCAGCTAAATGGTTAGTAGTTGTTGGTGACACCTAGTTTCTACGTCAACGTTCAAAATACATACCTGCTAATTGTTTGGCTCTCATCTTATCAGCATCACTTTCCATTCTCTTGGAAGGATCTCCAGTTTTCTTCAGTTTAGCAGCTTCTTGCTGCTTTTTCAAATTCTTTGCTCTAGCGAGCTCTCTTTGATTACCTCTAGCCATGTTTAATCTTCCATAACTTTTTCTCGAATGTCTTAGATATTGATTTTGAGTCACGTGAGAGCTTTTACTTGTTGGAGGATTTATGAAGAGAGTTTATGAGGAGCCTTTTACAAGGGTCTTATATATGAAATTACTTTTCTTCTAATTCATAAACTAAATTTCCATTAACTTTAGGATCATAAGGAGTTAATAAATACTTAGAGAATTTCTTTAAATTTTCAACTCCTCTAATTTCACATCCCAATAAGGGCATTTTAACTAAATGGTAATCTTCATATAATTCACCCATTTGATCCAAATATTTCTTTTGCATTTTCCATCTGGAAGTACATCTTTTACAGTTTTCATCGTTATCAGCAAATAATAATTGGTTAACAACGATAGAATTAACATCCATATTATAACTCATTAATTCTTGAATCATTCTTTCAGTTTCATATAATGATAAGAATTCTGAAATACATACACATACAAAAGTAGTTAAATCAGGATTAGTGAATTGTTCATTAACCTCAGTAACATTCTTCTGTATTTCATTTAATTTTTCAAACATATCTTGCTTTTGTTGTTGACCGCCTCCTAACATTGACATCATAGGACCTAACTTTCCACTTAACGCTTGGAATTTGGTTAATAATTTACCCAAGGTTGAAGGTAATTGTAAGAATCTCAAAGTATGACCAGTTGGAGCAGTATCGAAAATAATAGTTTTATATTGAACTTTATTGGCATCAGCTTCAGTACCATCAATTTTTTGATTTTTGATATGTTTCAAGACTTCCATGAATGATAAGGCTTCGTCAATACCTGGAATAGAACCAGTCATATCACTCATCATTGATTTTAATGGATCATTAGGATCATTATTGAATTGATTAGCTTGTTGTTGTAAATCAGACATAGCAGCTTCAGGGTCAATTTCCATACATGATAAGTTGGTTAATCCTTCAACTGGTCTGGCATCTTTACCGAATTTTTGACAGAAAGCATCAGATAAATTATGTGCTGGATCAGTTGAGATTAATAAAAATTGATCATTAGGATAATTTAAAGCTAATTGAACGGCAATGGATGAGGAGGTGGTTGTTTTACCAACACCTCCTTTACCACCTACAAAGATCCATTTCAAGGTATCTTGTTTGATAACTGATTCTAAAGTTGGTTCTAATTCAAAGTCCATGTTGCCTGCGTTCTCAACTTTGATCTTTTTTATCGATACGCATTTCTAGAAAATTCTTGACAAAGGCTGCGAAAAGAGTTGGTGGGTGTGTCTCTTGTTTGGAATGGATGTATGGGTGTGGGGTGACTGATGGTATGTAGATATACATCAATTGTAGAGGTTTGTTTCTTTTTCCAAGGAAAAGCATTGATATTTGATGTACTACAGCCAAAATTAACTTCTTTCAAGCTATCTTTTCAGCTGAAACACCGTTCATGTCTCGAAATCTTCAACATCTCAAATCCGCAATATCCAAGTCATCTCTCTATATGAGCCTCCCAAAACCAACCATCATCTAACGGTTGCAAACCTCACATATCCGCCTTTCGTAAACGTTGCAGTCGTGTCCTGGCGCGGCTGATGTCTCAAAAAATTGACAGGTCAAAAAGAAATAGGTCACCAACACAAACAGTGTAAAATTTTCATATACTATGCAAAGTATATAGCACCAACAATCAATAATCTTTAAGTCTTTCTAATTTTCGCCACAGACTTACCACATAGAGTCTTAAAATCCATATAAAATGAAATTCGCCAAGGAATTAGAACAAACATTAGCAGACGATGAGATACCAGAAGAATGGGTGGAAGCAGCAATCCAATATAAAGCTTTAAAAAAATGTATTGGTAGGGTTGTTAAGGAGTTACATTATGTTGGTTTGGAGAAGAATACCCTTAAGCTTCTTCTTGAAAACATCGAAATCAATGAAAAAGATACTACTGCGTCAAATCCTATTGTTGCAAAATATGTTTTGAAGAAATCAAAAATCCACAATGAAATCGTTCCTAGTTTGAAGATCGTAGTGGATTATAATGAAGAGTTGACGGATGATTACATTAGTGAGAGTATCGCCATGTTGAAGAAGAAGTTAGAAAATATTGTCGTTGGTACTACCAGTGATAGTGAAGCTTATGAAGAATATGGTTCTATAGATGAGAAGCTTAACTCTGTTCACCTAGAAAACCACGATGATGCTTCTACTTTGAAATCATTTGAGAGTGATAAGACTGATAAATCTAAAGAAACTCCAGATAGGGAAGCATTATCTCCTAGAACCACCATTGAACAAGTTCCTGGCTTCCCCAAGAAATACACCATCACCATAAAATTGAAATCAGATGCAAAGTTCTTTCACATGTTGAATGAAGAGTTATTGGCACTTGATCAATTAAGAAGTAAAGAAGAAGATAAATTAATCAATGATATTCAAGTAGTCAGTAACACCATGAATGAGTTATCTTCTAAAGAGAACATCAAAAAAGGTGATATGTATAAATGGAGAGAATTGTTCAGAATATTTATCGATAGTGAAATCTATTTCAAAACCAATAATACTGAAGTTAAAACATTCCAGAATTCAAGTGAAAGTGTTGAGAAGAGACTCGAACAATTCAAAGAGAATGTTAAGAAAACAAAGATCTTGACAACTTTCAAACATAAGAAATCTTTGGCTACATTTCAAGAATTTCTTTATATCAATGAACGTTTGTTAAGAGTCTTAAAATTCCAATCCATCAATTCAAAAGCCTTGACTAAGATCTTGAAAAAATTCGATAAACAAACTTCCTTAAACGTTAAAATGAAAGTACCTAACATGATTACTCCTGATCATATATTTATGAACGGATCATCAATCTCCAAAACCATTTGTTCCATCATTCAAACTAATATCTTGACTGTAATCCCACAATTAGATGATTATCTTTGTCCTATTTGTGCAGATATAGCATATAAACCCATTAGATTAAGCTGTAATCATGTTTTCTGTGTCAGATGTATGGTCAAACACATGCAAGCTAATCACGATGAATGTCCATTATGTAAGAAAAGTAAAGCTGTTGAACAAGCTGATTCATCTAATATTGATGTTGATTTAGCTTTGAAAATGGTCAAGTTTTTCCCTAAAGAAACCAAAGCCAAATTGAAAGAAAGACAAAAGGAAAGGTATAATGAATTTGCCAACACTGATGCAAAATGTATAATAGTCTAATCAGTACACCATCCTCTCCTATAGAATTTAATGTATAATGTTTCAAGTGCGAAATCTACAGATGACAATTGATAAGTCTACCAAATACGATAGACAATTGAGACTATGGGCATCCACTGGTCAGTCCAATCTTGAACTTAGTCATATTTGTCTTATCAATGGTACTACTACCGGTTCTGAAATACTCAAAAACTTGATTTTACCAGGTATAGGGAATTTCACAATTATTGATGATAAAGAAGTTACCGCTAATGATTTAGCAGGGAATTTCTTCTTAACTGAAGATAATATTGGTCAATTAAGAGCCAGTGCATTGTGTGAGAGTCTTATGGAATTGAATGAAGATTCTAAAGGCCACGTTATCACCGATTCCGTAGATGATATAGATGATTCTGTGTGGGATACATTTAACGTTGTGGTAGTAAGTGATTACGTAGATCCACAATTCTTGGACAATTTAAAGGTTAAACTATTTTCTAGAGAGATACCTTTGTTTGTGGTGAATACTGTTGGGTTCTATGGGACGATAAATTTGATTGTAAATGAAATCACAGTCATTGAAACACACACTTCTCAATTATTTGATTTAAGAATAGACAAACCATGGCCGGAATTATTGGAACTTTCCAATAGTTATGAATTTCAGACCCTTGATGATTCAGATCATGCACATGTACCTTATGTTATTATTCTTATCCAAGCTCTTCGATCATGGAGTGATTCTCATAATGGACCACCATCAACTATGGCAGAAAAAAGACAATTCAAGAAATTCGTCCAAGAACAATCCAGAAACTTTACATTTGAAACCAATTTTAATGAAGCTGTAAATTCTGTCTTCAGAGCTTATCAAAAGACCCAAATACCTTCGTTCATAAAAGAATTATTCAATAACGAGAAGATTTCTGATAAGAACTTGAATAGTGAAACTCCATTCTTTTGGATCTTAATACGAGCACTCAAAAGTTTTGTGGAGTTATATGACAATCTACCTTTACCTGGTACTTTACCAGACATGGCTTCTGATACCAATAACTATATTACATTACAGAATATATATAGGGAAAAGGCTACCAAGGATAAAGAATTATTTATAGAGGAATTGAAGAAAGTACTCACATATGTAGGAAGGCTTGATGGCTTAACTGATTTAGAGATGGAATTGATCAACATATTCTGTAAGAATAGTCATTCAATCCATGTGACTTCAGGGAGTACTCAAATATCCAGTAAACAGCTTCTAGAACAAATGTTAAGTAATAAGAGTAATGATTACGATAATGAAGAATATAATCATCTAGCTATTTACTATGGTATCATGACCTTCAATCATTTCGTCAAACAAAATGGCCATATACCTGATGAATCTGATTATGATAAATTCATTGAATTATTCGGCAAAGTGTTTGAATGTGATCCCGATTTACCGTTATCAGCACTCAAAACTTTCAAAGAAATTGTATGTCACAGTTCTAGTCATTACCATAATATAAGTAGTCTCATAGGTGGTATTGCATCACAAGAAGTGTTGAAAATAGCTACATCTCAATATGTTCCATTAGATAATCTTTACATATTTGATGGAATCCGTTCCCATAGTGATAAGTATAAAATTTAATGTATATAATGAATTTATAAATCGTCAAAAGTTGCAACTTCGACTTTCTTCTTCTTGTTGGCCCTAACCAATTCCTTCCAATCCACTTCAGTCTCTTCATCATCACTTGATTCTTCCATGATCTGTTTCTCTATAGCTTCTCTTTTTCTTTTCATCTTCTCTTTCCTTTCTTGTTTTCCTTCCTTCTTATCTGTCTTTTGAGACCATGCTTCATTCTTGGCCTTTAATTCCTTTCTTCTTTTTGAATCTTGAATTCTCTTTTGCTTTTCTGCTTCAAGATTATCAACTCTCTCCTTCTCTTTGACTTCATCGAGGTATGCATATTTATCCATATCAATTACTTCACCTAACCATCCATCTTCAGGCATAAGATCATTATTGATATATTTGGTTTCTGGCATTTTGGGTAATCTTAACAATCCATACATCTTGGCTAACCCAAGATAATCCAATAATCCTATTCTGAATATGGATGAAGCAAGATGCTTAGTATAGTATTTGACAAACCCAACATAGGATCTGATAGCTAATTCATGCCGAGCTCTGTCTTCCAACATGAATTTACGTACTTTGACATAGAATTTATCGTGGTTTTCATTAACGACTTCATCCATTTCTCTTAAAATCACATTCTTTACTTTCATAAAATCGATATACTCATCTTCCATGCTATTCTTGTTCAAAAAAGTGATAGCTTGACCTACTTTATTGGCTCTCCCGGTTCTACCACATCTATGTAAGAAGACATCAGGATCTGTTGGTGGGTCCAACTGTATAACCAAATCAACATCAGGAACATCAATACCTCTAGCAGCCACATCAGTAGTCATAAGGACTTGTTTCTGTTCATAAGTTTCAGCATCGGTGAAATTGTTCAAAGTTTTCAATCTTGATTTGGTGGTTAACTGACCATGCAAAGAATGAAACTTGACGTTGAAATCTTCAGGAAGAAGATGTTTGAATAAAAGGTAGAAATATTTCACTGATGTACAGGTTGGAAAATATACTATAGCTTTCTTGAACTTATAATCTTCAACCAACTTAAGGAGAGTGGTTATTTTGCGTATTGGCTCAACCATCATATAACTGATATTCAAACTCTTTGGAGCGTTATTTTCGGTGGTCTTCCCTTTGACTGTAATTCTGACAGGATTGGTCATACCTGTACGGAAAATAGAGTCACCAGCTGCTGATAATGTAGCAGAAAATAACCCTGTTCTTCTTTGTTTGGGTAACTTAGAAAGGATATTGATAACATCTTTGTTGAAAGATATATCCAACAACTTATCAGCTTCATCCAACACCACAATTTCAAGAGAATTGGTCTTAACAGTTGTGGATGAAATGAAATCAAGAAATCTTCCTGGAGTTGCTATTAAAATTTGTGGTTGATTTTCTTTAAACTTGGCTAAATCTTCTCTTACTTGACCTAATGAACCAACTAATAATTGTGTCTTAATGGGGATTTTGTCTTCATCTAAATATTGGATTACTGATTCGAAAACTGATTGAATTTGATTAGCTAATTCTCTTGTTGGGCAAAGCACAAGACCAAAGAAATGACCTTTTTTCAATGTTTCACCATCTTCATATAAGAACTTTGACAATTTCTGAAGTATGGGTATGGCGAATGCTAATGTTTTACCTGATCCAGTAACTGATTCTACGATTACATCTTTTGAACCACTCAATAAAGGAATGGTGGAAGCTTGGACAGGTGTCATGGTTGGGAAACCTAATGAAACTATGGCTTCCTTTAACCAAGGGTGTAACTCATACTTCAAATTGTCCCAGTCTAATGAACCTTTAACTGTAGACATGATGAGATGCGATGCGATTTTATCATGATGAGAAGAGTTATAAGGTCAATTTGGTCCACCGAAAAAATGACAGAATATGAAAACTGGTCCAAACAACAGCTTATTGATAAAATTAAGGAATTAGAAGGATTGACTTCTTCAAAACAAGAAGAATCAAAAGTACTTCCCGAACCAACTTTAGCCACTTCAGTTGAGACAACAATCAAACCAGAACAAAAGAAGAAGAAGAAATTTGTATTCTCCCAACATCCTACCAGATTCATTGCTTTGAAATTTGCATACTTAGGTTGGAACTATAATGGTTTGGCCTTCCAATATGAGCCTACTCCTTTACCAACTGTTGAAGAAGAAATCTTAAAAGCTTTGGAAAAGGCTAGATTAATCCTGGAAGCTGATCCAAGTTGTTGCAAATTCAGTAGATGTGGGAGAACTGACAAAGGTGTTAGTGCCATGAATCAAGTCATATCACTCAATGTCAGATCCAATTTATCAATAGAAGAACAAAAAGATAAAGCTAATGATAATAAAGAACTCCCTTATATAACGATCTTGAATTCATTGTTACCTTCAGATATCAGAATAACTGCTTTGAGTCTCAGACCACCTCCAGAGTTCGATGCTAGATTCAGTTGCAAATATAGACACTATAGGTATTTGATCAATAAAGAAGGGTTGGATCTTGACCTTATGAACGAAGCTGCAGCCAAATATGTTGGAATCCATGATTTCCGTAATTTCTGTAAGTTAGACGGTTCCAAACAAATCACTAACTATAACAGAGAAGTTTACAGTTCAAAAATCATAGAACATGATAAAGATTTCTATATTTTTGACTTGAAAGGTTCAGCATTCTTATGGCATCAAGTCCGTTGTATGGTAGCTATTTTATTCACTGTCGGACAGAAATTAGAAGCTCCTACACTTGTTGATGATTTATTGAATGTTGAAAAATACCCTACTAAACCAAATTATGAAATGGCTAATGACATACCTTTAATTCTTTATGATTGTGTTTTTCCTGAAATGGAATGGTTGAAACCAAAAGATTTACCCAACTTCAACAAAGCCTTCAAGGAGTTCAACAAAGTAAGAGGTTCCGTAATGGACTACAATTTGAAAACAAGAGTTTCTAATATCATGAAGGATATAGTGATCCAAGATGAAGATACTTCTATGGTAGAGGGTAAATTTGTCAATTTGGGCGATGGTAAAGGTAGAAATTTCAGAAATTATGTACCTATATTGAAAAGAGATTTTGGAGAATCGTTTGAAGTTGTAAATGAAAGACATCGTATCAAAAAACTTTCCAAAACTCAATCAAACTAATGCTAACTAATCCAAGAAGGTTCCCAAAATTGTGATTGACCATTATCACCTTGAGAATCAACCCATAAAAACCCATTCATTATCATTTCATCAATAACTGTCTTGCATCGTATTTTGTCCCAGCCATAGTTATCCATTAATAATCTATATGTAACGTAACCTCCCATGAATGTACAAATTTCGTAGATTTTCTTTTGATCGTTACTTATATCACTTTCCAGTGTTGATGCTAATGAGAACTTTAACCATTTTTTATCTTTTATGGTGAGAACTTCATATCCCTGACCTAGAGAATCAAGAACTTTCAATGACTCAAAGATGTCTTGTTCCACAATTGAAGATTTGAAATTGCCATTGTTCTGCAATCTAGTTAAAAGGTCTTTGATTGAAATAAGACCCCCATTTAAAGCTCTGGTTTCTTGACATATTTCTACGATCTTGACTGATAAAGTGATATAGAAGTTTTCTGTTCGTTTACTATTCTTGGAAGATGTATAGATCATCAATTCTAATGGATCTAAACCGACCAGTTGACACATCTCTGTAAACTTCATCCTGAATTCATTATTGGCTTTGATCTGATCACCGTGTTCTTCAGCGAAATTGATAAGTGCTGATTGAAATACTGCTAATTGTGTGGATAACTGGTCTGAATGTCTTTGACTAAGGTAACTTCCTAGTTTACTGTAAGCATCCCTATCATCATTACTGTTCATTGAAGGACGAAGAATAATGCGAAATTCACAGATCTTAAGATAAGCAAGTAAGTTTGAGGATTATGAAAATATTTCAGTACGGAGATGGTTGAGTCAGTCCAAGTAGAACAAACTTTTCAAGCATATTCAATATCAATCATGAATTGACAATTTGAATTGTTAGAGCTGTTAAGATAGAGAAACGCATCATGTCCCAGCTCAGACCACCATGCTACACATATTCTGCTACCACATCTTAATTAACACTTCTCAGTAGACAAATCTCTATTATTCGGGGTACTCTTTTTTTCATATGAATAAACAGAAACTCCGAGGATTAACCTGCATAAGTAAGGACTTCGGAAATGCCAGTCAAATTAAACTTCTATACCACCTCAAGAATACGATCCCCACAAAATCTATACAAGTCTCGCGTTCTCACATGAATAAAATCAAAATGACTCCTAAAGAAATAGATGTATACTTTGGTAGGGGGATCTCGGGAACGATAGCAATACCATTGGCTGTTGATGCTGAACAGTATGAAGATGAAATTGAGCCAGCAACCCATAAAGTGGCTTTAATTTTACATGGACAAGGTGGACATAGAAATTACTGTTATCAGAAGCTTTTGGCCCATCAGTTAGCTAAAGAAGGAATATATTCTTTAAGAATTGATTTCAGAGGCTGTGGATCAAGTGCAGATAATGCCGATCCTAAGGTTGGTAGAGTATTAAGTCAGGATGTTGAAGATATTCAAGAATCTGTTGAATTCTTAATGAATGGTAACCAAAACCCTTTGAAGATTAACTTCACTGTTTCATCTATAATTTCTCATTCAAGAGGTTCAGTAGCCATGTTCCTTTGGGCATTAGGCCAAGACGAATTGATCAAAAGCGGATCTTCAAGAGGTTTGATTGTTCCCAATTTGATCAATTGTTCATCAAGATTTCAATCTCATACAGTGTTGGACAGATATCCTTTACATGATGAAGAGTTCGTGGAAGTGCCTCAAATGGTATTAAGACACGGTAAATTTCAACCTATTAATATCATGAAACGTGAGTTACTTGATTTGGCAGAAGCTGATTTGAGTAAACTTAATGATTTGTCTTTGGATTTTTCTGTGTTGAGTATTTATGGTTTAGAGGATAGTATCATTCCTATTGTTGATAGTTCACATTTTGCAAATGCTTTGAATAGGGGCCATTTATCTCATCAATTACAGTTGATCCCCATGGCAGATCATAATTTCTTTGGAACTGTACCAATTGAGAACGATGTTGATGCAGAGGACTACAATCCTGATAATTTACCTTTGAATAAGAGTAATCTTGTAAACTATAGTTCAGTGGTGGTGGATAAGATTCTTGAATTTTTGAAACCTGAAAACGAGTTATTGAGGTTTTTGCATGCTAGTAAGAACATTGGGCATTTGTCAAGATGGAAACAAGTAGAAGGAGTTTCTAATTTCAGAGATATTGGTGGATGGAAGTTGACCAATCCTCGTTTCCCAACTAGAGACCCCTCACCCAGTACATATTATGTTACACACAATCTCATGTTTAGATGTGCTAATATGGGAGATATAACTCCAAATGGTTTATCAACCTTACAGAAACTAGGTGTTAAGGCTATATTTGATCTTAGGTCAGACGGTGAATGCTCTAGAGACGGATACCCTCAAAACCTTGAGTCATACGGTATCAAAAGAATTCATGCTCCTGTCTTTTCCAAAGACGACTATTCCCCTCAACTGATTGCTGTTAGATATGCAAATTTAATGACCAGTTGGAATACTTATGTGAATGTTTATGACGACATGTTGAGTGACGGAGCTGGTGCTTATAAGAAAATATTCGAGTACATTCGTGATGAAAATAAACCTTTTGTATTCCATTGCACAGCAGGAAAAGATCGTACGGGAATGGTGTCAATGTTGATTCTTTTATTGAGTGGGTTAGATCACCATGTAATTGCTAAAGAGTATGAATTAACTACTATCGGGTTAAAGCCTGATCATGAAAAGATTAAAGGTAATTTCATGAAAATAGTAACCAAGATGAAAGAAAAAATTGGAGGCCCCCTGGATTTTGAAAAGTCTCTTGGCCGAGGAAGAAAGAACTTCACCATTGAAGAGGATGGGTTTAACAATTTGATCAGTTCAAGATACGAAGCAATGCTATCAACTATCGAATTATTCAATGACAAGTATGGAGGTATCATGAAATACATGAGAGAGAACATGGGTTTCAATGATGATGATATTTTAAAAATATTCAATAATATCGTCATCAACGATAAGCTTGGATACTTTGATGAAAGTTTCTTGCAATGGAGTCATAGAAATTCTACGGGTCCAAATTTATAGGATAGATCTAATAGATTTTTCAACTAACATACATTTTATTTACATTATCGTTATGTCTCTACATGATTGGTAAAGGTCTTTGTTTGAATATAATCTTCTTTTTTATGATATCCATCATGGTGATACTGCTTTCGCTATTTGGAATTTTCAAAACACCGAGAGGAATATCAAGATCTTCAATAGTGCCTAACAATCTTTGGGAATTACTAACAAATAATGTCACTTTCTTCTGGTTCTTTTCATCGAATTGTAATCTACCAAACTTTACCGCATCATAGATATCATCAACTTTGATAAATTCAGCATCTCCATGAGGTTCTGAAGGTAGGTTCAAAACACCTTGTATTTCCAAGATTGAAAGCCCATATGGGGTTGATATGATACTATCGTTGTTTATAGTTTGATCCAATAAAGGAACTACCTTGGAATATTCTAAGTCTACACTAGGCATACGCGTTATAAAATCGATGCGACTCCAGATTAGACAAAATGGAAATGAAGATAACAGAGACTCCATCTAGATGGGACGGTCACATAAGGATGACATGATCAAGACATGTTAAAGTATACTAAAGAAGTCATTCTACATGATTGTATTTCTGTGATAGTAGGAAATCGGAACAATCATGTGAAAATCGGATTTAAGTCTGCTCGTATTATAGACTTTGCCTAGGAAATATATGTCAATGACCTTGATTCAATACAGTATTGGCAGCCGATCAGAAGTGACGTTAGCCAATCATCTTCTACTTTCAGTACCAAATTTAACATTTAGCAAAACTTCTCATCGATCTCGTTCATATGCCCATCTGCAAGCTTTACACCAAAAGACCTTCACTTCACTTCTGTCAAACACTTTTCCAATACCGGAAAACTTCATCCCATTTCAGCAACTACATCACTCGATCACTAGCACCATTGCCTAAACAGGAAGTTTTGAGAAACTGAGTGTTTTTGAAATTTCCGCATGGAGTATTTTTCATGCACACCATTAATTACCTTAAAGGGGAATTTAACTTTGACAGAAAAACTAGATGATATCTAACTTTTGTAAAAAAATCTATTAAAGTTTCTTGGTTAAAGTCGAAAGAACATGGGTGAATTCAATTATACAGCTACTCATGGTATAATGCAATTACTTCGATATCAACAGAATTATCCAGCTTTAGGTACTGGACAATTGGTATTGGGGAATCAAGCAAGAAACCTTTTAGGACCCATTCCTAAGGTATTTGTTGATTATCAAGCTATGTACCAAATTAACATTTTTGGTGATTATCCTACTAAAAAAGATGTAGTACCCAGTGCTATATTTGTGGGAGTATTTGCATTCTTATTGATATTACATTCAATCATCTTCATTATCAACATGTCTAGAGGTCATTATTTCTGGATAACCTTAACTTATATCTTTTATTGTATTTTAAAGATTATTGGATTTGCTTTGAGAATTGTTTGGCAAAGAGATTTGAGTATCACAGCTATAGGTTTAACTAGTGAAGTTATGTTGATCATTCCTTCCATTATTCTTGTTTCCTTCAACTTGATCTTAGCACAAAGAATTTTTACTTGGAGACATCCAGTTGGTGGATCAAGAAAATTATTTTGGGGTGTGATGTTATCACTTTATGCTATTGTATTGGGAGTTGTTGCTATGACCATCATGGCAGCTTTCTTCCCATACATTCATCTTTTATCTGAAGCTCATTATACTCAATTTAAAAAAGTCAATCAAACATCTGCTGTATTAGTTATATTGTATACTTTAACAGCTATTTCATTATTGGCATTATCATATTTCTTTAAACCAACAAGAAAAGATGAAAATTTGTATACTTATCAACCATGGTGGATTGAATCATTCCATCCATTTTATTTTGTACCTAAAAATGCTGCTAAACATGCTGAAGAAACTTTCATGAGGAGAAACCATAATCATAGACATGCTGTTAGAGTTATAGCAGCTACTCATCATCATTATAATATGGTTGAAGGGTTAACCAATCAAAGAGGTTCATTAACTCATAATTTTTCATTAGCTATTGTTTGTATTTCTAATCTTGTTTTATTTGTTGGTTCCTTGATGAGAGCTGTACCTGTATTTCAAGCAAGATATGCTAAAGATAGTTCGGTATTCTGTAACCCTATAGCCATGTATATTATATGGGGAGCAGCTGAAGGATTTTTAGTATTCTTATATGCTGTTGGTAGAGTTGACTTAAGATTTTATAGACCTGATAGATTACCAGCTAAAGTTAGATCAATTATTACTGCTGAACAATCTATCGAACAAAGTTCAATTGATACCGAAGATGAATATTTCGATGATGGAAGCGATTTTACTGATGATTCTTCCAGGTTACCAAAATATGAAGATGCTCCAGAGAGAGAAAAAGAAGATAATGAATCTGAATTCCACTTTTAAGGAATTATTCCATTTTTTTGGAAAAACTATACCATTTTGTAATATACATTAATTTTTTATATCATCTAAGGAATTAAATAATTCCACTAATTTCTTACTATTAAATACATGATCTTCAACGTTACCGTAGTAAGTAGCTGAAGGTAAAATTCTTAATAAATTATAAATTTGTTCTCCAATGAACCCATTTTGTGTTTGAATTATTGGTTGGTTCAAATCAGGGTTTTCTTTAGGTTTGGATGGTAAATCTAACTTTCTCTTTTTATTTTTATCAAAAGTTTCATCATCATATTCAAAGAATTGATCAATATCTCCTCTGGTGTCTTGTTCGATATATTTCACAGATTTTCCCAAATCATATTTGATTAAATCGATTGAATCGTAAGAATATCTTGATCTGAATAATTCCAATTCGTCATCTTCAGGGAAATACTTCTTAAATCTCTTTTCTAAGCTTGTAACTATACCTAAATCCAAAAATTTGGTAGCAAACTTACCGTACTTCTTTATTAATCTCTTGATGAAATATTTATGATTATTGATGTTCTCTAAGTTCTCATTCTTGATCCAAACTGGAGTATCCATATCATCTACACCTTCTGGATTTTCGATTTCTTTTAATAAATTGGTGATGGATACTTCAAATAATACTTTGATACTTTCGATTTCATTAACCATGATCAAATATTCCAAATATGCGAGGAGGTACTTCCCATTAGTACCATAAGTTTTCAAACCCAATTCAAATACTTTATTGGCAGTCTTTTTGTTATCGGAATAATATTCCATTAATGCATTTTCAACATAAAGTTCATAGCCAATATTAGCGAATTTCTTAGCTTGTCTGAAGATTTGTCTTGATTCTTTGATCCCGCTAGCTCTTTTGTTAGTCATCATGAGTTTAGTATAAACCAAAGTAATGTTTCTGCTTATTTCTTTCTCTGTCAATTTCAATTCTTTCAAGGTTTTAATATCATGTTCTGAAAGGAAGTATCCTGGTTTAGGTTTGTTCTCATCATCTTCATCCATATTAGTATCTCCATTAACATCTTGAGTTTTAATGATGGATCTTTCATTGATTTCTTCGATTTGTTTAACAATTTGACTATGGTCTTTAGTTAATCTGTTGATGAGGTTATTGATAACTTCATTGGCTTTGGTCAAATTATTCTCTTTCTCATATAACTCAGACAATTCAAAACTTAATAAATAACTCTTAGGATTTAATACCAACCCTTGGGATAAGATATCAATATTAGTATTGAGATTTGTACTAGCATCTTCTTCACTAGGACGACCCATCAAAAATTGATTATATCTATACCATAATTCAGGTACAAAAGGTAATGAAACTATTGCTTGTTTATAAACATATTCTATTCTTTTATTCAATAATTCATCATCTTTCAACTGGAGATTATTTCTGGTTTCAAACTCTATCCATTTATACCAATATTGTAATTGTTGTTCAATCTCCTTTTTGTTATCTTTGTCATCGTCATTCAAACTATAAGGTAATACTTTCCTGGATAAAGATTTTTCTGTGATATTATTCCATTCAATATTCCAAGCTCTGGCTTCCATGAATTCAGCAGATTTATCTGCAATAAACCTAGAAGAAGTAGAAGAATTAACTTCATTCTCCCATTTGGTATAAGTTGACCACATAGTTTCAACTTTTTCAGTAGGAATCACCAATAACTTCTTATAAAGTTTTCTGATCAAATCTATCTTCTGTTGTTTCTCCCATGATTGGGAAGGAGTCCAACTTTTTAAGAATTCAGAATAATCATTCCATAATTCTCCACTTTTAACATCAATCCCAACTCTGTTGACACTATATTCAAAAGCCAGTATAACTGTACTTCTAGCTTTCTCACCTCCAATGATAACATCATTAACTTTACGAACATATGATACATATAATCTGAACAATTCCACATTATCCACAGTGGTAATACACTTGGCAAATAATTCTTCAACCTTCTTAAAATCTCCCTTACCTATTTCAAAATTTATATATTTACACCATTGTTCACCATCTAGTTTAAAGATGTCTAAATATTTAGTGAATACATTTCTTATTTGTTCCTCCTTATCTTTAACCATGACTTGTTTGATAAGTTTTATCCATTTGTTATAATCCAAAGGATTGTCTTCCAACTCATCTTCAAGTTGACTGATTGAATCATTGGACAATCGCTTCTTCTTTTCAATGAATACACTCATAGTTGGAAAATGCGAATTTCTAGTGATGATGGAATTACATATTTGGGGTGATGATACTGTATCAATAATATCTCCTGAATGTCTAGCCACTTGTTGGTTGGCTAGTATGGTTTCTGGTATTGATATTATAACTTCTTGTAATACCAATTTATCCAAATCAGGAAAATTACCTGTTTTAATAACTGATCAAAATCAATACGAAGGTTATATAGAGATATCCCAATTTATATGTGATAACTTCAAAGTTGACCAGTTAGAATCACCTAATGACTTATCCCCTGCTAACCAATTAATAGATCTTAGTGTAATCAATACTATTGAGACCAAACTTCGTCTAATTAATCAATATAACTTGTACATAGTCACTGCCAATTATGAGAATGTTACCAGAAAGCTTTTCAAGAATTATTTACCTTTCCCTATGATGTATAATCAACCGTTAAAGTTTTATAACATCGCTCAAGAAGAAGTAAAATTAATAGGTATTGGTAAACCCAAAGGGTTTTTGGGTTTCGGTAGTGGTGATACTGATGATGATTTAGATAAGACCATACCTTTAAGTAAATTACATGAACAACAGATATTATCTAAAAATAAAGAGAAACTTTCAATCAGAGAATCAAAAAACTTATTCAGAGCTTGTGGTTTATTGGATAAGATCATTGGAGATATCACAGAAATTTATAAAGTGAACCAATTGGGATTAACTAGATCTAAAGTACTTTTACTAGCATATATCCATACATTAACCACAGATTTACCTGATAAATCATTATTATCAATCATACAGAATCATGAGGATTTCTACAAAGAATGCCAAATATCGATCAAATCTTTCAATGATAGTTTAAAACCACTTAAACCATGTAGTCCTTCACAATCACCAAATCTTCTCAATGAGATTCACTATAAATTGTCTCAAATTTCCTCGTTGAAATTTTGAAAAATTCTCATCCATACAAATATAAAGATATTTTCCTTTTTAGAATCTCTGTTGACTCTGAATGGCAATCTTAGCATAGTTTCATGTTTACTATTATGAATGTATCCAATGATGGAATTTTCTTGCCAAAGATCAAAAAGAATTTCAAGGTATGATATCGTTTTTTTTCTATAAAATTCGTCTTTACTATCATTCCACTGAAATTGACATTCTCTTCATGAGCTTACATTTGACGTAGAGACCAAAGTAGTGACTGGACAAGCTACGGGCTAGAAACTTTAGTAGATGATTCCCCCACTCACTCTGACTATACAATAGCTTCACGGTTAAGAAGGAACGCGAAATCATATCTGAATCAATGAAGTTATTTCATATATTGAACGCTTTAGCTTTGGCTACTTCGATCAACGGTGTGGCCATTCCAGACGGGGTCTTAGATATCAGTGATCCCTTGATTACTCTGCCACCAGAACCTCACCTTGAAAAGAGAATTAATGCTGATGCTATTGAAAAAGAACGTCAAAAATTAGCTGACGCTGAAGCTAAATTCCATGGATCAGGTACTTCATTAAGTGATTATCCTTCTCCTTGGATCAGAACTATTTATGGAAGTGTCGTGGAGAGAGTTGTTCCTACAGTTGTTGCCGGAGTAACCTTAAGTGCCAAACCACCAAAGGAAACCAATGGTTTAGAAGGTTGGATTTCTTTACAAAAGAATGGTAAACCTAAAACTATCAGACCTCAATTGAAAAATGGTCATACTAAAAATCCTTCTCCAACTTACGGTACATGGTTTGCTACTCCAACAACAAGAGTTTATACCAAAGAAGAATTGAAAGCCCATAATATGGCTGATGATGAAGTTCACACTGAAATTGAATGGATTGAAGACGATGATACTTATCATTCATTAAACCCTATAATGAGATGTACTCCAGATTCTTATTTCAAGAAAGGTTTGAATAAAAATATGTTATCAGAACCATTCTGTTTTCCAAAGGATAATTCCAATTGGAAAGTAGGGGAAGAATACTTCATTACTTGGTTTTCTAAATTCTTCGATGCAGAAAGGGTTAGATTCCATTTATCTGGAGTTAAACCAAGTCTTCGTGATCATGGATTAAAGAAAAGACAAGAAGATTCTAAAGAAAAGAGATCTGCTATTATGGAAAATGGTGGTACTATTACTGCAGGATCATTTTGGAAATCCGATTGGGTCTCTAATGATCAAGGAATGTACCCAATGGAAATACTCGAATCATTCTTAAAGGATGAATCTCAAATGGAAAGAAAAGTCTTATTATCAATTCAACCAGATAACGTTTCTGATGAAGATTTTGATCTTTTAAAGAATTCTTTAGTCTTGGAAATCATTCGTCCAGGTAAAGTTTATAAACATCATAATGAAGATTTGAAATTATTGGAAGAGAAACAAAAGAACCCCCATTTACAAGTTGAAATCGAAGATGGAATTAACTATGAAAAATACTTTGCTATCATGGGTATTCCTACTGTTGTAATCTTTTTAGCTTTCTGTATGTATTGCTTTGCCATGTACAACAAAGTTGATTTAAGTGATTTAAAAGTAAGAAAAGCTGCAGGTAAGAATCATAATCATAGAAGAATTCCATTCAAGAAAAAGAACGGTTATTTACCACAGCATAATTCCGATATTCCTTTACAAACTTATAAAGGAGATTAATATATTTAACATTTTATAGATCTGTAAGTTTACTTGTAACCTCTTCAATTACTAGAAAAAATTCACATATTTACCAATTGACAACGGCGTTCCATTATCGGTGATAGATCATGAACCACCAAGGTCTTCGCACTATTTGCATCCATTATTTATCTCAATTATCAAACATGACACTGGTCTTGCAAATGTTTAATGATCTTTGGGATAGCCTTGGGCAGGCATGGTCTTTGACTATCTTGTCATCATTGTTATGTATCATGGGATGTTTTGTAATCTTCATCGATGATTTATATAACTTGATATTTCCATCACGGTTCACAAGGGACAACCCTTTCAAATTGAATGAAAATTTAAGTTTCTTGATTGCTTCCTTAAGTTTTAGCAGTGGATGTTTGATATTTACTTCATTATATAGATTATTACCTAAAGGATATAGTTATTTAGAAGATTCCAGTTTGAAGGGTCATTTAAATGCTTATCTTATGGGATCTTTTGTATTTGGATTAGCATTGTGCTTACTGTTAAATGGGATATTACATATGATTACCAGTGAATCTGTAGTTCACTGTAGTCATGATTTAGAAGCAGGAGGTCACGATCATGACCATGGACATAATCATGAGCATGATCATGATGATTTTAGTCATGATCACCATTCTCATAAAGATACTCACCATCATGAACCTGAAGTATTAGAAATGGTTCAAGTTGATGAAAATACCCCTTTAATGCCACAAATCAAAAAGAAGTTTTCTTTGATCCATTTATTCAAGAAAGAAGATGTAGGGGAGTGTAAAGGATATTCATCAGCAGAAATATGCGTTAATGATATTAAAAAATTACATTATTGTGAATTACCTGTCTCTTTGAAAGGTGACAATGATAACGAAAACCATTCCATTCATTCACTTTATTCAAGAGAAATTCATTCACCTCATCATGAACATGACCAACCAGATTATGAAAATCATTTAGAACATCATCATCATCCAACAGACAATCATAGTCATTATCAAAATGAGGGAGCCAAATCAACTCATTCTGATCATCATCATCACATATCAACTCCTATTTCAAGATTATTAATGATAGGTATTCAAACCACTTTAGCAATTACTTTACATAAATTACCAGAAGGGTTCATCACATTTATAACTTCAGAAGCTGATTCCAAATTAGGAATTGAAATCTTCTTAAGTCTTCTAGTTCATAATTTTATTGAAGGATTTTCAATGTGTTTACCATTGTATTATTCATTTTCGAATTCTCCAAATAGTAGATATGCAAAATTGAAATCCATTTTAATCGGTGGAGGTTTAGGAGGAATTTCTCAACCCTTAGGTGGGATCTTGGGTATGAGTTTCCTTAAGGCAAGTCATTATAATATTAAAGATTTGAACTTTGTTTTTGGAATAACCATGTCAATTACAGCTGGATTCTTAACAGTGGTTTCATTAACAATGTTTGGTTCAGCTATAGGTTTCAATAGAGGTCCTAATTTCGTCATCATCTGGACATTAATCGGAATGAGTATCATAGGGGGTTCATTAATTTTAAATGATTGATCATATATAACAGTTTATAGAAACTTTATGCATATCTTTATCATATTATGTAAGCAAACTGATTCTGAGTGGACTTACCAAAAGTCTCACGCACTGAGTCAAAATCTCCCAACGTTTAATTTGATTGTACAATGATGGTTCAACTGCACCCCATAACAGGGGAAGATAGAAGATTACCGAGTGGTGGTAAAGTCGATTTCGGTAATAAGAAGAAGAATCATAGCCGTCAAAATAGTAAGATTAAAGATAAACCGTCGTTACCTGATGGTTCCAAACCTGTATTCAATGATGATGAGAAGAGCAAAGGAAGAAATGATAAAGATAGAAAGAAAGATAATAAGAAAAAAGTTGATGCTTATGCTGGTTCATCTTTCCATTCATCTCCTGAAGCTTTAAAGTTACCTAAACCAACATTTAAGTCATCTCCAAAACCAACTGCTAGTAGTTTACAAGAAAAACAACCTATACCAATTCCTCAACAAATGGCTATTCCAGGAAATCCAAATCAAATGCCTATGCCAGTATATCCAAACCAACCTCCAGTTCAAGGACATCCAATGCCCAATTATCCTTATTATTATTATCCTCAACCAATGATGATGAATCCCAATATGAGTCAACCCCCTAATGCTCAAAATGCTCCAAATGCTCAACAACCAACTAAAGAACAACTTGGCTCTCCAATGCCAATGATGAATCAATATCCAGGGCAGGTTCCTGGATATTATCATCCATACTTTATGAATTCACCACCTAACCCAAATCAACCTCATCCTTCACAACCTTTCCCTCAACAAGTTCCTCCTGGAACAACTTCACCTCCAAATCATGAAGGTCAAAAGATTTCATTTAATGACTTATTAGGATCTTCAAAATAATGATTTATGACTTTTTTAATGCATATTACATTAATCTCCGTATTTCTCTAATTAAAGAACGGCCCGCAAACCACTAAGGTATGAATCATTATCAGAACAAAGAAATGATGAACAGCTTGAGAGACTACGTAGAAGGATAGATAAATGGGTATGAGATACAGGATAGGGTCTGCCAATCCTTAGCATCTCGCATGAAGTAAGGGACTAAAGGAAGTGGCAGGTAATGTTTCAAAAGCTTGTTTACATGAATCTGGGGCTCGTATCCTTGAAACGCTAACAACTTGAATAAGCAAATGCCACAATTGAGAACAACTCACAACAACCAACCCCATCATGCGCTTTTACTTCTTCCAAGCTACTGGTGTCTATGTAAACGCTTTCGTGAACAAGGTTTGCGCAAACCGGTGGAATATACTTTCCGGTACCTCTACCTCTGTTAAGCGATTTCGCACTGAAAAGTATCATCTCATAAACACTGATTTATAATACTTTATTTCTGACCCTTTTTTTTAATAAAATCATAGAATTGAAATGAAAAGTAAAGAAGTCAGAATCATTTCTTTGTTGGTGTTGGATACCATATTCTTCCTTATTGAGGTGATTGTTGGTTATACTGTTCATTCTTTAGCATTAGTTGCTGATTCTTTTCATATGTTAAATGATATTATTTCATTATTCATTGCTTTATGGGCTGTCAAAGTTAAGAATACCAAACCTGCTGATGGTAAATATACCTATGGATGGCAAAGAGCTGAAATCTTAGGTGCATTGGTTAATGCAGTGTTCTTATTGGCTTTATGTTTTACTATTGTTATTGAAGCTATCCAAAGATTAATTAGTCCTCCAGAAATTTCATCTCCTGTTTTAGTTTTAGTTGTCGGATTTGCTGGTTTAGCCAGTAATTTGATTGGTTTGGTTTTATTCCATGAACATGGTCATTCACATTCTCATTCTCATAGTAGTAATGAAGAAGAGCATGATCACGATCATGAAGGACATTCTCATAGCCATGGAGAAATTGGTTCTAGTACTCCAAAGACTGTTGATTCAGAATTCACTCCTTTGTTGAATAATAGTAATAATGCTTCCACTGGTGATCTCAGACAATATATGCCAGAAAATGTTGTTGATAACTTTGATCATGGTAATCATGGTAAAAAGAAAAAGAGTATGAATATGGAAGGTGTATTTTTACATGTTTTAGGTGATGCTTTAGGTAACATTGGTGTCATATTAGCAGCTTTGATTATTTGGAAAACTAATTGGTCTTGGAAATATTATAGTGATCCTTTAATCTCCCTTATCATCACAGTTATTATCTTTTCTTCAGCTTTACCTTTATGTAAGAAGAGTAGTAAGATTTTATTACAAGCTTCACCAACTAACATTGATTCAAATAAAGTAGTTGAAGCTATCTTAACTATTGGAAATATTAAATCCGTTCATGATTTCCATTTATGGAACTTAAATGAAGATATTTTGATTGCTTCATTACATGTTGAAATAGCAGAAGAATTTGAAGATGAAAACTTCGAAAAATTGAAATTCGTTAATACTGTTGCTAAGGTTAGAGAAGTTTTACATAAATTCAACATACATTCTGCTACCATTCAACCAGAGTTTTTCAACTCCAACTCCAATTTAGCTTCTGATCAAGCTTACGGTGAAACTTCTAAATACAACTGTTCCGTTGATGATGCAACTGGTTGTTTCAATCAAAATTGTCTTGATAATTGATTTATATACTTTCGCTGTCTAATATATTCTAATCTAACTCTGAGAATCTGAAAAATCGCGATGAAAGCTATAGTCACTGGAAGTTCAAGAGGTTTAGGGAAAGCTGTCGCCCAAAGACTAGCAGACCATGGCTATCAATTATCGTTGATTGCACGTAACAAATCATTGTTACAGTCGACCATTTCAGAAATGGCCAATTCTCATGTACATAAAGCCGTACCATTTGATTTAATAAATGGTGATTTAAATGAATTGGCTACTGAATTCCAAGATTGTTCAGTTTTGGTCAATTGTGCTGGTGTAACTAATCACCTGCTATTGGCTCGTACAGATATTAAAGAGATTGAGGATACTATACGATTGAATTTAACAGTACCTATCATACTATCGAAATTAGCATATAAACCAATGATAAAGAATAAGGCTGTCTCGCCAGTGATAGTGAACGTCAGTTCAATATTATCGTTACCTGAATTTAAATTACCAGGAACTTCAGTTTATAGTGCTCTGAAATCTGGACTTGATGCTTTTACTTCTTCTTTAGCTAATGAATTTAAAGGAAATGTACGAGTGAACTCCATTTTACCTGGTCTTATCAAAGACACAGATATGGGGTCAAGGGTAAAATCAGATATTGAGTCTGTTGACATGAATAAGGTGGTTGATGAGATTATTAATGTGATTACGAACAAAAACCTAAACGGTGAAACCATTATAGTAAAATAGACAAAATTGTGAAAATTGCAAAATCTCTAAAAATCGAACATAATAAGAGTTGAGTTATTAATTACTTTTACATTAAACAATTCTATGGCATATATCCCATGGTATTAAATTATCTGGTACCGAAGTAAGCACCTAAAATAATGGCTAAAATAGCAACAATGATAAGACAAATTAAGAAACACCATAATCTCTTCTTTCTAGCCTTTTTAGCAGAAATAACAGCTTTATTAGTGTGGCCAACCCCTTGTTCAATATCATGTTGAGCAGTAGCAACTTGTTCATCGATTTGTTGAATAGCTTGATCTTGTTCAATAACTAATTCTTCCATATCATGGAATAATTGAGTTAATTCAGCCATAGTTCTTTCTAATTTTAATAATTCACGGTGTCTGGTTTGAACTTCATTTAAAACAGTTCTAGCTTCACCTCTTCTATTACTTTGCATTAAAGCTTGTTGGAAATATTGTTGAGAATCGGAACCATCTTCAACAACAGCTCTAATTTCTTGTTCTGAAGCATCAGGTTTAATGATTTTATATTGTCTTTCAGCTTGTAATTTAGTTTGTTCTCTATTTTGATTTTCAATAATTCTATATTCTTGAATTTCTTCTAAAAATCTTTGTCTACAATTTTCAATTTGATCAATTCTAGCCTTTTCATTCTTGTGAACTGATGCAACTTGCATTGAGCTAATTCTTGATTTTAAATTATCTTGTAAAGTTTTGGCTTCTCCGATCAATGAGTCAACTTGTCTACTGTTATATTCACTATCTTCGGTATTCAATTCAATTTCTTGTATTAAATTTCTTTGTTTATTACTGATCAATGAAATTAAATTACCATATTGATCTAATTGATTATTAATATCTTGAATTTCATTCATAAATCCAACGAAATCATTTTGATCTGATCCTTTTAAATCACTCATTTCATATCCATAAGGGTTACTCATCTTGAATTATTTTTTTATAATTTCCTTTACTTCCTTTTGATGTTTACAATTTCCAACGTGAAATATTTATTTTATTTAATGTTTATCCAAAAAATTCTCAACTTTTTGCAATAGTTAGTGATGAATTAAATGTCTTTATGGTTACCGAGTATTAAACTTCAATCAATTTAGATAATTAAAATAGAACTATTTAAATAGATTTTAAGGAAAGGAATTACTCGACAGTTTTGAGAAATTTCGTGTTTCACAAAGGCAGTGATGCGAATTTTTTTGCGGTTCGTCTAAGATACTGTGAGATATAATGAGTTTCAAACCATCAAAACATCAAGTTGCTGGTCACGATGGATGTTTGATAGCCAAAGGGTTATTTGCTAAACCTAGCAATGAAATAGAGTCGAAGTTTTATAGTCAATTGATAGAATTCGATAACAAAAAGGTTGCATCGTATAAAGATCAAGATCAATCAGGTTATGTGGGAGAATATTTGAGTAATTGGGTACCATCATATTTTGGTGATTTAACAGAAAATCAACTTGAAGAGCCATTGGATTTGAAGTTCGATGAAGTGAAAGAAGCATCAAAGTTCGTTCCTCCTAAAGGTTTGATCTCGACCGATAAGAATTATATTTTACTAAGTAATTTATACGAGGATTTTGTTAACCCCAGTATTTTGGATATTAAATTGGGAAGTTTATTAACTGATGAGTTTGCAACACCGGAAAAGGTTGAAAGATTACATAAAGTCAGCCAATCCACTACCAGTGGAAGTTTAGGTTTTAGAATCTGTGGAATGAAATTATACCATAAAACCGAAAAGTTGCCCGATTTGGCAAATTTTGGAAATGTCCAAGATACTGTTGAACTCCAAGATGAGTATCTTAAGTTTAATAAGATATTTGGAAGATCATTGACTCCAGAAACTGTTCCTCATGCTATAAGGCTATTTATTGGTAATTCTGTTGATGAGAAGTTTCAAATCCACTATTTCGAACAGTTTTACAAAAGATTACAACTTCTTTATAATTGTCTTCTAGATTATGAAGTAAGAATTATATCGGGATCTTTACTCTTTATAATCGAGAACAATCCTACAATCCTAAGCCGCATAGAGGATCCTGAAGAATTTGATCCTTTAGTTAATGATAAATACGATTTACCTAATGAAAGTGACGATGAAAACGACGAAGACGACGAAAACGAAGACTTGAATGAAAAAGTAATCAAGAAATTATCTTCTTTAAATTTAATAGATTTTGCCCATGCTAAATTTGTGATCGGTCAGGGTCCCGATGATAACATTCTTCAAGGGGTAGAGAATTTGATAAAGATATTTGAAGAAATTCTTGAATTATGAACTAAAAATATACATTACTATCTATTCTAAGATTTTGGTGATTTTACCAATAGCAATGGTAACACCTTGATCTCTTAAAGTGAATCTACCTAATTGTGGGTAATCAGCATATCTTTCAGCACAAACAGGAGCTGAAACTTCTAATACAGCAATAACTTTCATACCTTTTTTAGCAAATGCTGGTGGTTTCTTTGATTTTCTATTAGTACCTTTTTCTAATTTGTGTTTTAATTCAACGAATTTAACTTCTTCAATAGCATTATGAACATGCATAACACATGAGAACCCATTAGATAAGATAGATTTTAATTCAACAATAGCAACTTGAGCTTCAAATTTAGTAATGGTTTTAACTGGTTGATTTAAAGAAGTTAAAACATAACCTGGTTGAACATCTTCTTCTTCAACACCTTTAATTTTTAATCTTACTTGTTCACCACTGAAAGCTTGTTCACATTCTTCTTCAGTTTCATTATAAACAGTAGTGACTTCAATTTTAGCTTTATTTGGCATCATTAATAATTGTTGATTTCTTTTAACATGACCGGATTCAATTTTACCTTCAATAACTAAACCCATATCTTTCAATTTACCTGAAATTGGCAACATGAAAGGACCATTGATTTTTCTATCAACAGTTTTCATATTATCTAACCATTCTAATAATGATGGTCCTTTGTACCATGAACATTCACTTGGTTTGATTCTTTCTTTTAATCCTGCTCCAGTATAACCTGAAACTGGCATATAAACGATATCATCTTTATTATAACCAATACCTTTTAAGTACATACCCAATTTAGTAGTACATTCTTTATATCTTTGTTCTGACCAATTAACAGTTGGGTCATCCATTTTATTAACAGCAACAACAATTTTGTTAACACCTTGAGTTTTAGCTAATAAAGCATGTTCTCTGGTTTGACCACCTCTTTCGAAACCGGTTTCATATTCACCTTTTCTAGCAGAGATAACTAAAATACCAACATCAGCTTGTGAAGCACCACCAATCATTTCTGAAACATACATTTTATGACCTGGAGCATCTAAAATAGTATATCTTCTTTTTTCAGTTTCGAAATAAGCTTTACCAACTTCAATAGTTTTACCATCACTTCTTTCTTCTTTGTTAGTATCCATAATCCATGATAAATACCAACCTTGTCTACCAGCATCAATAGCTTCTTTTTGATATTTTTCAACAGTTCTTTTATCAACTGCATCAGTTAAGAATAATATATTACCACCCATAGTAGATTTACCGGCATCAACGTGACCCATGAACATAATGGAAACATGATCTTTACCACCGAATAAATCTTTGACGACTTCTTCGTCAACAATATCTTCTTCTGGGACTGGAGCTGGGGTTGATTCTTTGACAACTGGTTTCTTTTCTTCTTTTTTGGCTTCAACTTTTGGTTCTTCAGCTTTTGGTTCAGCTTTTGGTTCGACCTTTGGTTCAGCTTTAGTTTCAGCTTTAACTTCGGCTTTTGCTTCAGCTTTTGGTTCTGGAGTTTCTGATTTAGTTTCAACTTTTGGTTCATCTTTTTTGACTGGTTTAGAAGCATTGGCTAATTTGATAGTACTGCTACCGGCCAATTTCAAAGTCTTCTTAGGTTTGGCTGGTTGTGAATTAAGCTTTTCTTGTTGTTGTTTTTGGAAATCTGCTAATGACATACCTGTTTGAGCAGGTTGTGGGTTGTAACTTTGATATCCACCTTGTTGATATTGATAAGCTCCAGGTTGTTGGTATCCACCTTGTTGATATTGATTATAACTTCCAAATGATTGTTGATAACCGCCTTGTTGATATCCTTGTTGATAACCACCTTGTTGGTATGCATCTTGTTGATACCCTCCTTGGTATTGATTTGGTTGAAATTGATTGTAACTTCCATAACTTTGTCCTGGAACAAAAGTAGAAGCCGCATTAGGATTGAAGGATCCTTGAGCAGGCTTGGAGTTACCACCAATTGAAGTATTTTGTAATTTTTCCTCTAAATTATCTTGGTTATTTGACATTATTACTTCTTTAGTTGAGAAAAATTTTTTTGATGAGAATTTTTCAGAGAACGGTAATTACACAGTATGGTGATAATTAACATATTACTATAAATATTCGTACATTGTGAATGAGATACTCTTTGTATTGTTTGTTGTAGTGTTAAGTTGGGATTGTTTTTTTTTCTGGTTGAAAATACCTAGGAAAAAGCTCTATCGAGTTCTCACCAAGATTCCGTTAAATAGGTTCCTTTAGTGTGTTTGATAGTACTAGCTAAGTGGGATGAATAGTAAGATAAGAACAATTGGACTCTTGAAAATCTTGAAACAGTCTTAGTATCTCAATCTTCTTCCCGTTGGGTTTCTAATACGTTTTTTGTCATTGCTATTGTCATTAACATCGTTATCTGGGGTCTTTCCAGGAACCTCGTGGTTCTGAACTTTCTTATCATTAACATCTTTATCGGATGCTTTAACATTTTTCTCGTCTTCATCAGAGTCACTGCCTTTAACACTATCATCATCTGATCCATGATCTTGACCACCATGGGCACCTGGATCTTTCGATTTATGATCTTGACCACCATGAACATCTGAATCTTCTTTGTCATCGGTATTATCTCCACCGTCATTATCCACATGGTTTAACTTCTTGACATCGTCTTGATTATTAACATATAAATCTTCATCTAATTTCCCCTGTTTGCTTTTATGGACCAGTTGGTTATCATCAAGCCATTCATCAAATTCAAATATGTAATACACTGCAAGTATACTTATAACAAAGAGAAATGCCGAAAGCTTCAACACTCTCTTACTATCAAACTTAGGCTCCATCTTTGATCATAACTTGTTCAAAACATCAATGTCACGTTAGTCTTTTAGTCGCGAATGATTTAATTTATCCTTTTGAGGGTGTTATAAGCTTTTGTGTGACCCGGTGATCTTAAGAGAAGATTAGACTTGGCCAAGATATGAAGAGGCGATAAGTGTATTGTAGATCTCCATAGCTAGATTGTAGTTATTATTACTATGGATCAATCCTTATTCGAAAAGTAAGTTTTAGGTTTGATCCAACGACACATTATTAACCCTGAAGCCACCGATGTAAAGAGCTTTCCATCTATCGATTAACCTGCAACCTATCTCTTTATCGTTCTATCAACCCCATTTTTACATCGTCACGTTATACATTGTTCGCGATCTCACACTGGAGATAAAGGGGTTATCAGTATGCCGATATTTAACGATCATCCATACACTTCAATTACCATAAAGATAGATCAATTGTCAAAGCCACACCAAAATGATGAAATAGACAACACTTTAGAGTTATACGTTTCAGATTTACTTCATTTAATCAAGCTACAACCTGGTAGTGGTGCAAGTGAGGCTGCAAGAGCTATAAGAAAAAGAATCAAGTATGGAGATTCTGTTGAAGAGCAATTGAGGGCATTGAACATCTTGGAGTTATTGATATTGAACTCAGGTTCAAAGATTGGTCCAGTAATTGCCAGGGATGACAAATTATTGGACGTTTTGAAAGGTATCTTGACCGGTTCTGGTAAAACAGGTATGGGAGTCGGTTATGATAAAGATGTCCAAACCACAGTTAAGAACTTATCCATTGGATGGAAGAGTGAATTGGCCGATTTAGATGGATATAAGTACTTAGCTTCATTATGGAAAAATATCCCAAGACGTAAAGCTACTCATTCACATTCAAGATCTCGTTCAAGAGCAGATGAATTTGAAGATGATCCAGTTGATACTTTTGCTGATGAAGGAGCCATAAGAAGTCCATCACCTTCGAGTCCAGCCATGAATAGAAACCATGAAAGAAAAGCACCAATGCGTCCGTTATCACCAAAACCTACGACTTCATCATCTTTTGGTAGAAAAAGTAAAGATAAGAAAGATAAGAAAAAGAAAAAGAAATCTAAAAACGGTATAGTTTATGCCGATGAAAGATACAAGATTCCTCAAATTAACTACAAAGTGGAAGCTCCAAAGATTAGAACCGTTATCTCTGAATGTCATACGCATACTACCGCATTGAGTAATTTATTGATTTCCTTACCATCTAGTGTTTCCCCATTAGATGACGAAAAAGTAGGTAAAGAATTCGAAAAGTGTAAGTCAATCAGACGTAAGGTGTTGAAATATTTACAATATGTAGGGGTAGGTGATCCATCAGAAAAATCAGCTGAAATCGTTCAAATGGATGATGAATTTTTGGGTAGTTTGATTGTTGCCAATGAACAATTGGTAGAGGTTTTCAAGAAATATGATTTCTTAGCAGGTTATACTGATGAAAACCCTGCGCCTAATTATGATGAAGAAAGTAGCGAGGAAAGTTATTATACATCAGACGAAGAAGAATCAGTTTATGATGATGAAATCGAACTGGTTGCTGAAGATGTTAATCGTATAAGGATAAATGAAGTTGGGTCCAGTAGTTCAGCACCCATCAGAACAAAATCTCCACCACCTCCAAGACCTGCCAAACCTCCAGCTTTAACATCCCCTCACAAGACATTGAAGAGAACCGACACCAATGCCACCACTGAAAGTGATCCATTTGGGGATGGTAATGAATTAGGAGGTTCTAAGTATTATTAGAGAACTACAAATAAGATATTCAAACTATTCCCTTTATTATCCCTATATAAAACTAAAGCTCTATAAATTAACGACCAGTATACTTCTTTTCTAAAGGTCTTAAAGCGTTAAAAACAACGAAAGTGAAGGCAAATGATAATTCAAAACCAATATCAGCACCAAAAGGTCCGATAAGTTTGGCAAGAGGACCAGTAAACCATTGTTTAGACATACCTAAAAGGGCACCAGCAACACCAGCAAAGAATGCAACAGTACCAGCATAACCAATAGGATGAGATTTTGGATCTTTATGATTTTCATAATCATAAGCTGAAAATTTACCCTTGTTATAGAAGAAATGTTCTGAGAAGGCAATAGCTTCATAGATAGCTAAGTAGTAACCAATCATAGTCATGAATTGATCAACAACTTCAACGAAATGGTAGTAAGCTGGAATACAGATAGCTAAAGTAACAAAGTTACCAATGATAGTCCAAGCAACTCTTGGGACTTTAATCAAACCTGACCAGATAGCTTGAGTTGATAAACCAATTGAGTACATATTTGGAATGTTATTGGAAACAGTTGATAAAGCTAAGATAACACACATGAATTCTCCGAATTTACCTAAAGAATCTTCAACTAAAACAGCATAAACTAAACCACCAATAGAGTATTCATGGTATAATTCAGCCCATCTTTCATTAGTTAAAGTACCAGTAGCACAAGCAGCACCTAAGATCATAGCAAAAATACATGGAGTTAATAACCCGGCATAAACACTGAAAAAGATCTTTAAGGAATTGATATTTCTTGGTTGATAAACAGTATAATCAGAAGCTAAAGTAGTCCAACCAGTAGCATAACCGAACACAGTACCACCAAAACTTAAAACACCAGCAGCTGTAGTAGTACCACCAACAAATTCACCACCAGTGAAAGTTCCTGCAATTTTCAATCTAGCGATAATGGCAATAAAAATTGCAACATTTGGAATCCAAGCCCATTTTTCATAGACATGAATAACATGATAACCGAAAAAGGTAATTAAGATAGTTAAAATAACTAAAATAAGACAAGCAACCCATGGAGGACAAGCTTGATTATTAACAATACTAATCAATTGAGCTGATGACATAATGTTAACAGCACCCCAACCAATACAAGCAATAGCATTAATTAAAGCAAAAATTCTCATAGTCCAATTACCAACCAAAAACTTAGATAATAAGATTTGTCTCAAACCTAATCTAGCACCAAAAATGGAGAAGAAACCAACAGAAATAACTCCTAACATATTAAAAAAGATAATGGTTAATACACTAGTCCAAAAAGATAATCCGAAAACTGTAACACCTAAAGCACCTAAAGCATAAGTTGCAATAACCATATTGGCTGATAACCACATAGAAGCAGCATTCCATAAGGAATCACCAACTTTTTCTTCATCAGTAACTAATTCAATACCTTTAGTTTCGGCTTTTAACTTTGAAGCTAAATTATTAACAAAACCTAATTTAGTGTTATCTGATTGACCTGCTTCATAAGAAGAGATTGATTGTTCTTGTTCAGAACCAACTTTTTTTTCATCCATATCCATTTCTAATTTATTTGAATAATGAATAATGAAGATTTATCCTGATTTTTATAATTTTCCTTCTGACATTGGTCGGGCATATTCACAAAAAAATTTGAACTATAAGCCAAGAATTAATCAAGTCTTGATTTCTTATCGAGATGAGTTCCAATGGAACTTCCTGTGGACTTTTCCAGACAATGAAATTCCATTTTATAACATTATTTATTAGTTAAGAAGGGTATAGAAAGTTAATAGATCAATCATAGAGTTGACGTATACTCATCTTAAGCCTCGTTATCGACAAATGGGTGCAAAAAAAACCCAAATTTCAGCCTCTCACATTTTAGCCAAAAGTGAGCATTTTCACCGTTGGATATTCCGATGAGCTTTTATGTCGCCTTAAAGAAGTTTTTCCTGTTATCGGTAATCTGCCAATAAGACATACGAGATTAAAATTTATTATTAAAAAATATACACTCCACTTTCAGAAAAACAGGAACAAACTACTTGACGAAGCAGTTACGTTAGAAAAATTCTCGTAGGTAACCGAATCATTAGTTAAACCTGAATCGGTGAAATTTAATGGGGGATAATATGGTTCATCTGATTCGTAAATGGTACCATCCCAACAATAATCTTCAAAACATTTTTTACATTGTTCTGATTGTTCAATACCTTGTCTTTCTTCTTCTCTTCTGATAACAGCACAACCAACACAAGTTGGCCAATCTTCATCAATAGTACCATTGAGTCTCAGGACAGTTTCAAAACCATTTTGAATGATAGCTTTCTTTTCTTCATTGGTGAAACTGAATTGATACAATGAGATATTGGTCCAGAAAGTGTAAGGTCTGTTAGGTAAATAAATTACAAGTGGTGGTACAACATCATCTTTTACTAAATCAGTTAAGTTTTTAGCACTACAACCGAAAAATGTAGGTTTAGCGGTTAAATTTTGATGTAAAAAGGTCTTTTGATCAGGTACGTAAGGAATCACCATATTTTTACCTTGTTCGGTGAATTGCCTTTCATATGAGGTAATTAATGATGATCCATCAGGCCAATTTTCGGAATTATCTAAAGCGAATACAGCATCTAACTTTCTTTTTGTTGTCATCATAGGAGTGATAGGAATAACTTCTC
Source organism: Yamadazyma songkhlaensis (assembly GCA_030570975.1). NCBI lineage: Eukaryota > Fungi > Ascomycota > Pichiomycetes > Serinales > Debaryomycetaceae > Yamadazyma > Yamadazyma songkhlaensis. The sequence continues at coordinate 923,341 of JAJLWX010000001.1, read as the reverse complement.
CAGCTAATCCACCATCGAGTAAATATAAGGTATCATTTGTAGCTAATTTTCTAGAGGTTCCATATGGATTGTTCTTGAAAGTGTTTGGGTATTGAGCTACATCTTGACCAGTGTTGGATAAATAGATTAAGAATCTCTTCAAAACCCATTTAACAGCAAAATTCAACGAACTACAATCATCACAGACCAAGGTATTTAAATATTCATTGAATAATGATGATGAAGTACCAACCATGAAACCAGCATTTTCAAATCCAGTTACACAAGTACCGTTATTGGTACCATTACTTAATCTTGAACCAAGGTATTTGATATCAGTAAAAGTATTCAAAGATGGATCAGATGATCCCATTTCGAATGGATTCATTTCAAATACTGTGGAATTGGTATTATAGACAATAGTACCTGGTTCTCTACCAATTGCTGTGATGAAAGGGAATGGCATTTCGTAGTTCTTGAAAGCTGGTTGATCACGGATATCAGAAAAGTTCAAATCTTCAGCATTATTTTCTTCACTAAACAATTGATATGATAAATCTCTACCCCAAGCATCAGTTAATGTCACTGGGAATCCAGCATCTTTCTTTGCTTGTAAATCATATTTGATACCAGTGTTTTTACCAGTAACCCAATGATTGATATGTGATAAAGCTTCCCAAAGGTTTTTGGTTATAACAGGCCATATAACAGTCCATAAATTATCTGTGTTGACTAATTGATTAGCTTCAGTTAAGTTCCATAAGTCATTTTCCAATACTGATTGATGAACACTAGGCCAATTATTCAATGATAATGAACCAATAAGATATGAACCTCCACTTAATCCACTTATATAGTTAGCACTTTGCATTATACCCCCTAAACTACTTCCTTCAGTAACTTCTGTACGATTATCTAAAGCTGCTAATTGTCCAACACCGACTAACATAGATCTATATCCACCACCACTCAATGCAATACCAATATTTATCGACGAGTTTTCAACCAATTCAACAGCATCATCTAATCCTACACTTTTGACGTATTCAGATAATGCAGCTGTTGTCTTTTTACGTCTATTGTCTACCCAATTCTTCTCATCTTCGGAAATATCATCACCTGACCTAATTAAGTTATTAGATGGACATTTTGCTTCTTGAGGAGTATACCCAAGAACTGCTGTTATCAACAAAACAAGTATCAATCTCATCTGTTTCGAATGTTACTCTTTCTTCAAAAATAATGTGATGGAGAAATAGTTGGGTTTTAAGTGCCTCGTAAAAAAATTGAGTATTTCCTAAATAGGAAGTTGCTTTTTTGACAGTTACGGATATACCGAAATGCACTTAGAATCTGTGGGGATCTAACCAATTAGGAATAAATATGATCTAAAACAGAGAAAACACCTGAGAAGGAGACTGTATCAAATAAATATGTCTATTGTTCTATGTAATAAATATCACTTTTCGTCAGTCTTGACGATGTCATAAATTAATTGATTAGTGTCAAAGGGGTTATCGATATATAAATTATGACCTCCTTCGTCTATTTTATGGAACTCCACGACTTGCTTATCTGAGTTTAACTCATTAGCAAGTTTTTCAGCCGCTTCACTATTCATGAAATCATATTGTCCATAAATGAAATGTATTTTGAATTGTCCAAAACGAGATTTTTCAGCATTTTTGAAATTCATAAATTTATCATAAAGTGGCACTTTACTGACCGTACTGGGGGTCAACAAGTATTTGATATAAATATCTGACATTGTACCATTGGTAATTGAGTTGTACAAATATTCGATAATCAAAGATAATTCTCCGTCAGTACCATACACGTTTTGAGAATCTGCCTTACCATCGGATTTACGTTTTTCCTTCAATTTGTTTATTTTGGCTAATTTGGAATACCACATTTTCCAGTATAGCTGAACTCCCCATGGTCCTAAAAATTTAAGTACACGTGGAAGATAAGGTTGATAATACCACTTAGAAACAGTATCCGGTTTCAAGATGGGGAATCTACTGAGAAAATTGTATTTTGAGGGATCCAAGGATGGCTCCAACTCTAATTTATCTTTGGTTTGGTCAATGTGCTTTACACCAGGTAAAGCATGGACATGTCTTTCAACTCCTACTGGACTCAAAAGTATCAACTTTCCAACATCATTCTTTACAGCATAACTTCCACTCCAGTAGCCACCATATGAATGACCTACCAAGTAATCAATGTCAATACCTCTTGCACGTTTCCAATCATTGATCCCGTCTAAGTAATACTCTTCGACTTTTTCTAAAATCGGTGTGAATTTCTCTTCGTAGTCTTTAAACTCTTTGGGGTCGATTACATAAGAGTCTACCAACTTATAGTACTTATTATACAACTTTTTAGGATCTGTGGGTGTAGAATCATTGATCTGGATCGATGGGCATTTGGGAATGATACCACTTATTCCAGGTATCTTAGGGTTAGACGATAATCCAAACGATTTATTATCGAGGAAATGTATATGATAGTTATGTTTTAAGTCTTTGAATAAGTTGACCATACTGAAATTACGTGAAAAACATCCTAATGAAGCTCCATATCCATGGATGAACACTATATGTTTTGTGGGGGAATTAGTATTATTTGTTATTTGGAAATTTACTTCGTTGATATGATTTTCTTCATCTATTTTGATCTTTTCATTCTTGACAACAATCCCTGGCTTCAACTTAGGTACCAGTAGTTTCACCAAAGAGTCTTGTAGTCTTTGGAGATTCCCCAGTTTCAAGGAATCAAACCAAATCCTAACACTGTTTCGGAATGTTAACATTTTTTGATTTTATGCGTGAGATGCCCGATAGTTTAATAGTGAAACAGTAGAATCATCACAGGACTGTAATTAAGGTTATGCACAAGGAATCGGAAGAGTTTTAGTTATAACTTGAAATTTAACTTAGATGCGATCTTGTCATTGAAATATATAGGGGATGTGTCATACCAGCGAAGTACCCGGATTACACCCACAAAATTTCGGACTTTAACACCTTTAATTTACATGACTCAGTTACTGATGACTATGAACTTTTGGTTATCAAGCCCACCAAATCAACGCTTGTTACCATGGCTATAACGTACCCTACGTCCAATAACTACAAGCTGCAAGGTTTTAACTTTAATAGTTTTTTGCAACCACTTCTCCACTTTTTTGGAGAAATGAATTTTGCAACCAAACTGATTACCTAAGCCAACTTTTGATTGTGAAGCATGGGGGTTCTGTTTATTACCATAGCTATACAAATAATCTAAGATAGATGTTTTGTGGGTATCGAAGATATAAGACACTCCAAACCACAAATGATCTATGGTCATGTGACTTAAACTTTCACACTCACAAGCAACCTAATATTATGAATTGAAGATTGAAGTAGAGAACAGCTGTTGAACACAAAGTGTAATCAGTCTATATCAATATAATCAGATCATTAGTTCTTATCATTACATTCCGCCTCTCACATTTCTCTTACATCACACTCGGTCTAAAGAAATTCAGGAGTTAAACTTTTCAATGATTTACCGATTAACCATATTTATGAAAAATAAGAGAGACATTTCAGGCTCCGGTTCGGATCCTACATAATTAACATATGTTTAAGTGAACCACGGTAAGTCAGATTTCAATATAGATTTGAACTTTTAATGAACCAAACTTCAACCCCATCAAATCTTTATGCAAACCTTACCACCATCACCACACATCACCTTCCAATCAATGAATCAAACCACCTTCAATGACTCAAATCTCGACAAATTTGGCAAAGAATGAATCATGTAAAAATATCAGAAGACATTTTCACAAGTTCCTTTTCACCGAACACACACAAATTTCAATGAAAATGGACAAAAGGGACTGTGCGACCGACATTATAATCTGGGGTAAATTAAATATATAAATACCCTTAAATTTCACCCATATTTTTTCATTATAGATTATTTGTCAAACATAAAAATGGCTTATACTAAGATTAACGTTGACGAAGAAGAAAACTTCTACCAACAACAAGTTAAAGATATCGAAAACTGGTGGAAAGATGCAAGATGGCATAAAACCAAAAGAATCTATAAACCAGAAGATATTGCTAAAAAGAGATCTTCTTTAAAGATTGATTACCCATCATCAAATCAATCTAAGAAATTGTATAAATTATTAGAACAACATGACAAAGATAAAACAGTATCATTTACTTTTGGTGCTTTAGATCCTATTCATGTCTCACAAATGGCAAAATACTTAGATAGTATTTATGTTTCAGGATGGCAATGTTCTTCAACTGCTTCAACTTCAAATGAACCATCTCCAGATTTGGCTGATTATCCTTATGATACTGTTCCAAATAAAGTTGAACATTTATGGTTTGCTCAATTATTCCATGATAGAAAACAAAGAGAAGAAAGATTAAACATGAGTAAAGCTGAAAGAGCTAAAACTCCATATATTGATTTCTTAAGACCAATCATTGCTGATGCTGATACTGGTCATGGTGGTATTACTGCCATCATTAAATTAACCAAATTATTCGTTGAAAGAGGTGCTGCTGGTATTCATATTGAAGATCAAGCTCCAGGTACTAAGAAATGTGGTCATATGGCTGGTAAAGTTTTAGTTCCAGTTCAAGAACATATTAATAGATTAGTTGCTATTAGAGCTTCAGCTGATATTTTAGGTAGTGATTTATTATGTGTTGCTAGAACTGATTCAGAAGCTGCTACTTTAATTACTTCAACTATAGATCATAGAGATCATTATTTCGTTAGAGGTGCTACTAATCCAGATTCCCCAGATTTAGCTTCTTTAATGTCAGAAGCTGAAGCTAGTGGTATCTATGGTGATGCTTTACAAGCTATTGAAGATGAATGGACTAAAAAGGCTGGTTTGAAATTATTCCATGAAGCTGTCATTGATGCCATTAATGAATCTTCAATCTCCGATAAGAAAGGAGCTATTGCCAAATTCACTTCTAAAGTTGGTCCTTTAACTGAAACTTCTCATAAAGAAGCTAGAAAATTAGCTAAAGAAATCTTAGGTAAAGATATTTACTTCAACTGGGATGTTTCAAGATCAAGAGAAGGTTATTACAGATACCAAGGTGGTACTCAATGTGCTGTTATGAGAGGTAGAGCTTATTCTCCATACTGTGATTTAGTCTGGATGGAAAGTGCTTTACCAGATTACAATCAAGCTAAAGAATTCGCTGAAGGTGTTAAGTCCAAATATCCTAAACAATGGTTAGCTTATAACTTATCCCCATCATTCAACTGGAACCGTGCTATGCCAGCTGAAGAACAAGAAACTTATATTAAGAGATTGGGTAAATTAGGTTACGTCTGGCAATTTATCACTTTAGCTGGTCTTCATACTACTGCATTAGCTGTTGATGACTTCAGTAATAATTATAGTAAGATTGGTATGAGAGCCTATGGTTCATTAGTTCAACAACCAGAAATTGAAAAAGGTGTTGAAGTTGTCAAACATCAAAAATGGTCTGGTGCTGAATATATTGATGGGTTATTGAAAATGGTTACCGGTGGTGTTTCTTCTACTGCTGCTATGGGTAAAGGTGTTACCGAAGACCAATTCAAAGATAAAGCTTCTGGAAAAATTTAATTGTGCTAGTCATAATGGATATTTATTTTCGTTCTATTCACTCTGTCTCTAAATCTCAAGTGCGCACTGAATCAAAATAAATTCTTATCTCATCTTACACAGTAATGGGATTTATAACTCCTGGAAAGTTATATGATCCTAATAGGAGATGCCTCATGCGACCTCGTAAAGAGGCACCAAAGAATAGGAAGAGAAGAAGGATACTACCTGTTAGTACATATGTGGATGACACAGTTTATGTTGATGAAACAGATCAAGATGAGGTACTTAAAAGTCCTATAAAAAAGGTTACAAATCTTGAAGAATTCCCCAACGAAATACTATTTAATATATTTTCATACATAAATTTGAAGGAGAACAACTTGCATTTGACAAATTCTAGACTCAACGGGTTGTTTACATTCGAAAATCTAGGAACTCATTATATAGAGAAATTGCTATGTAATCAGTTTATCCACCGTTTGAACACCACTATTACCAAGTATTACCAGCAACTAGATTCCCTTTTGGAGCAATACAAACAAAAGGGTATAAGCAATTTTGAAGTTCAGGAGACAATTAGAATTTTAACATTATTCAAGAAGTACGACTTAGCATTAGATGTGGAAGTTTTCAGGTATCAAGTAGCATTTCAGTTAACTTTGGATTATTTTTCCAATTTCTTCATACTAGGGTTGGACGATATCGAACAAGAAAGAACCAGAAGAATTAACTTTCTTGAAAGTAAGATCAAAGCTTTGGAAGCCGGATTAAAGTCTCAAGAAGTTGATTATGAATCTATGAGCAGATTAGCTCTCATACTGGAGACTCAGTCATTACAAGAAGCTAATGGAGGCTCACCACCGAACGAAACAATCACAGAAACAACGGAACCAAGCCAAACTGAGATATATAAGTTTGGAATACCTGTTCCAAAATTTCCAAATTCTTTCAGCATCATCACCCCATCAAAATACACTGCTATCAAGATTTTGATGACGAACCTAAATTTCAAATTTACTGAAGTCAACACAGTTCTTCGGAATATCTTAGATAGTAAACTTCCCCTTAAAAGGAAACATAAACTCATAAAAACAATCATAAAGAATCAAGTATTCACCATTGAAGAAACCACGCTCATTAAAGCTTTTCAAATGCTTATTGAATGTAAATATGTTCAAGAATTCGAAAAGATCGTTCATACCTTATTAGAACTTTTCTATAAAAGTGATCTGTCAGATGGTGAATTATGGAGTTATGTTAAAGACACTAAAGAAGTAGAATTATTTCACTTATTATGTGGATATGCCAATCCCAACTTTATTCTTTGAGATATTTAATGCCTTACGAATACATACATTTATCTATTCACCCATTATACCATCTATACCTCTAAACATTCTTTTACTTCTCCTGTGTCGTCTTCAAACGCTCCTATACATAAGCTTACCCATACTATAGTCATACTTAGAATATTCTTTAATACTACTTCTTCACAATTGCCTACTAGGCTACTATAACATATTTCAACTATTCCTTGTTTCAAACTCCATAATGTTATAGCACCCGTTATAAGACTTCCAACAGCTCCATCAAAATCAATTAGATGCATTATAATCTGACTCAAGATTACAGAACTGTACCAAAAAAATGAATTGACTTCTTTTATTTCGAATCCATAATAAACCATGAAGTCGAGGATTTCAGTTCTATGGTTTACGAGTAGATACCCCAAAACCACATAATTTATCCATAAGGAAACAATACATAATATCGTTAATAAAATGTTACAAAATGAAAATTTATAATTGAAAGGCATAGTTTGTGGATATTAACTTTTTGTGTAAAATTATATTGGGTATCAAGAATTAAAGGAATGGAAAGGATTAACAATATCACGATAAGATTACGAGCGATTTACAATATCTTAAATATCAGAATTTACTTAGTTTATACGTTTCCAAATCTAAGGGACACTTGTAACATTGCTTAAAAGGGTAATTCGTATATTGAATCTTAACACGCTATTGGTACACTTGTTAAGGGAAGGGGGGTTGCTGTCATATTATTGATCGGTGTTGTTTCGATTCACCCGGTATTGCCATGGTATTAGTTTACCTTTATAATGGACTAAATTATTACCTGTATGGGATTAAGTAAAATGATCTCCTAACACCTAACAAATGAAAATTTTTCGCACAGACTTAAATAGCACACCAACCATGATTCGACAGATAAGAGCACTTAGTAGTTCTAACTTATTAAGGTTCGAAACTAGATCAATATTAAGTAAATTAAATCAAAAAGATGTTGAATCACCAGCATCTTTAGCTTCCGAATCAACTTTACCTCATATTGAACAAGATTTAAAAGTTAGTCCTCGTCAAGCTAAAGCTAAAGCTGCTTTCTTATCCGATAATAAACTTGAAAAGAAAGACTATCAATTATCAGGATTCAGTTCTAAGATTGGACAAATGGTCATTAATATCTTTCATTTAGATATGGATAAAGCTAGAGCAGGTTCAGTAGCAGGTTCCAAATATTTTGGTGAATGTAAAAGACAAGGATTATATTATCCAAATGAACCACTTTCCGATACTGCTAGATTCTTTTACCAAACTTTAAAATTACCGATGTCATTCAGTCAATGGTTTCAAATCACTACTTTGCATTATTGGATTTTATCCGTCAGAATGAGAGCTATGCCATTTAAATATGGAAGAAATTATCAACAAAAATTAATTGATAGAATTTTCAAAGATATGGAGTTAAGGATGAACGAAGAATTAGGTATAAATTCTAATAGTGTTATTGAAAAGTTCTTAAAAGATTATCATACCCAAGTTATTGGATGTGTATTCTCATACGATGAAGGTTTAATGACTGATGATATCACTTTAGCATCTGCATTATGGAGAAATATATTCAATGGGGATCCTAATGTCGATATAAGGCACGTTGAATCATTGTTAGGATATGTCAGATCACAATTATACGTGTTGAATAAAATGACGGATAGAGAATTTGGATTTGGAGATTTCGAATTTGTCTCACCTGATCAAACTGTTAGACCATTAACCAAAGCTCAAGAAGAAGAAATGAAAAAGAACGTTAAATTGAAGTATGAATCCATGACCTTACCTTCTCAAAGAAGTGAATTATCATTGGATGAATAATTGTAAATAGTATTTATTTAAAAAAACATAAACTGATGCAAATTTCTTAATGATATATCCAACTATGTCAAATATCTCATTAAAAAAGAAGTTGTTCCTAAATCACAATCAAGCATCCCTCCGATCATCGGTAAGTCCGATTGACTATAATTTAGAGACAGTTTGTTGTTCCACAGTGTTTGGTTTGATTTTTTGCCAATCAAAACCTTTGTAACTTCTAATCATGACATTCATGATAGCAAAATCCGAACCTTCAACAGCTCCCGGACCTTTTTCACCTAACATGATATCTTCATAAAAGTAGAATCCAAATTTGTTATAAATAGGAATATTGGTAGGAGAACTACTTTCCAAATAAGCTAAACTATTTGGATCTTTATCGATATAGTTATCGAACATGTAATCGAACATTCTACGAACATTACCTTTACCTCTAGCTTCTTTAGTTGAACCTAAATAAACCAAAGTATACAAGTTCTTGTTTTGGAAACGATTATCAGTTGACAAGATTCTTTCACAAGTATCATGTAATAAAGGTAACATACCTTCGAAAACTTTTTCTCTACCTTCATCTTCAAAGACTTCCCAAACTTTTTGGTAACCTGATTTCATTAAAGTTGAAAAAGTCTCTAAACCTTTTTCCATTGAATCAGGTAATGACCACATAGCTACAGTTTCAAATTTATCAGATAATTCATTACATCCAATAACTAAACCTGTTAAGATATGTTGTCTGAGGTAAGCTTCATAAAGAACAGTTTCACAATAAACTCTTTTCTTTTGATCAGGAATATGACAAGTTAATAATTTAGCTAAAGCATCTTCAGTAAATGCTTCAACTAAAGTAATTGCAGCTTTTGGTACATCTTCTAAAGTTAACACTCTATAACTCATTCTGCAGATAATTTAAAATATTCGGAAAATTTGGGATTTAAAAAAGGCTTATTACTTTCTTAAAATGATAAAACAAATTTGTATTGATAGCTTAATAAAATAAACATAACTTGGATTTAAATCTCAATATTTACCAATGCTTTTAGTAACTATTTTATCGATATAAATCCTTGAAATTTAAGAGAAATTTCGCACCTATTTATTACCTTCGTTATCAAATGGAATGACTTGCCAAATCGGGAAGGTGCAATTTTTCCTGTCAAAACAGGGAGTTCGAAGATGGTCCATTACCTTTTAGAGATGAGGAGTGTTTGAAATAAAAGGGATGAACAAGCCGATCTTTTTTATATTTGCCGTGTTCACCATTTAACGTATATGTACACTATTTACATGGATTGATAAAATTCTAAAAGTTAGTATATAGTTCAGAAAATTTTTTCATCAATAAGATTCAGTAGTCTAACGTCTAAAAAAAAATTGTTTCATCATTTGATACATACCATTAATCATAATTGTTATTTAACCTATTCTTACTCCTCGTTTGGTGGCATTGGGTAATGCTTTAATCCATGATTTACTGGACTTTTTATCAGTGATAATGAAAACTCTACCACTTTGTTTCATTCTTCCTGTTCTTCCTATTCTATGGACAAGATCAACAGAGTTATTGGGGAAATCCATAATGATAACGTTTTTGACACTTTGGAAGTTAACACCTCTGGCGAAAAGGTCAGTGGTAACCAAAACTTTCATTCTTTGACCAAGATACTCATTTTTCTCCTTATCAAATTGTAAAGGTTCAGGAGGTTGAATGAAAGGTTTGATTTTATCAGCTCTATCCAAAGGAGTGTCATCACCAGATAAGCCTACAAAGTTATCTAAGTTTTGTTGAAACTTAGTACATAAGGTACTAATCAAAGGATGGACGTCCTTTTTGTTATTGACGAAAACAATAACTCTCTTAACTTGGCCTGGTTCGGTGTTATCACTTTGAATGGCATATAATGCTTGAGCCAAAGCACGGATTTTACTACCGTTGTAAGGATTCTGCATAGAATCAATGATCTTAACATTGATTTGTGAAGGTACTTTGTGTAAGGAAGATGTTACTACATTGATAGTATCTTTGAAGTAATTTCCAATAGATTTCTGAAAGTTTTTTGGAATGGTTGCAGAAACCAAGATAATATCTTTACATTTGGAGAACTTCTCAATAATGGCTGTAGTATCTTTGAACCATGAAGGATCAAATAATGTGTCAGCCTCATCAACCACACAATAATCCACATTATATAAGAATCTATAAGGGTTTTCCTCTTGACTGTGTTGTTTACCTAAAGATTGTAATTTGGTTGGAGTTGTCACAAGAATGTCAACCACTCCTTTATTAAGGAAGTTGAAGAATTTGGAAGCTGGTTCTCCAGCACCCCATTTCAAAATATTGAGACCAAGTTTATCACGCATAGCTTCTTCGTAGATGAAGTCACTAAAGTTTTTATCTTTGATGAATTTTGGATCCAAGGTTTCTTCCAACTTCAAAGATATATTGTTCGCTTTAGATAAAGTATCATAGACTTGATCAACTAATTCATTTGTGGGCAAAAGAATAACTGATCTCACTTTGGACAATGACCTAGAATTGACATATTCTCTTTTACTCTTATTGAACATTTTCAAATCATCTTCCTTCAACTTACTCAAAACACAACTCAAATAAGACCAGGTTTTACCTGAACCAGTCTCAGCTGCTATGGTAAACACCTTGAGTCTCTTATTCTGATTTTCCAATAAATCATTAAATATCTCTTTACTTTCAGTGATTTTCTTAGGTTTCCTCACTTGATTGATCTTTTTAATAGCCAAAGATTGAACTGGAGTTGGTTTAATTTCCAATTCGTCTTTACTTTTGAGATATGTGTTTTTCAAAATATACAGATCTTTGATTTCTTGTTTCATAGCGATCCTAACACTTGGAAATATCCTTAAAGCATCAAAATCAAGAACAGATTTATCTTTACTATTCTCAATTTCCCTCTTAGAAGGTACTACCAATTTAGAAAAATTCCCAAATTGAAACAATGCTGTAGGATTTTTCTTTGTGACAATCTTCTTGACACCACCTATCTTGGTGGTAGAAGGTTTGGCATAGTTTCTAATGAAAGTTTTAAAAATCATATCATTCTAACTATTGAAAAATTTTCAAAATTTTCGCAGTGAAAAAATTTAAACAGACTGAAAAATTCAAGACGATGTTGAAGATATGGAGTAGAGGTTTAAGTAACTCTAGAGTTGCTTTTGCTCCAAAACACGTTGGTGGAAAATCCAAAGTCAAACAAGGTTTTAAAGGGAATAGTTCAGCCAAAGAAAAAGTTAAGAAATCAGGTATGACCCATTTAAAATTTAAAGATGCTGTAAGAGAAATGAAATTCGAAAAGTTTGCAACTAAAGTAGAATTACCTATCTTAAAGCAAGAACTGACCAATGGAGAAGTCGTTAAATATTCCAAAACCATCAGATCCAAATTAGAACAATTAGGATCATTCAAAAAATACCAACATCATGAAGCATTTGCAGAACCAATATCTTTAGTTTCCAACAATTTAATGAAATTAAAAACCGAATTTTTCAATAATTTTGGTAAAGAAAGTAATAAATTCATATTAAAAGGTGAACATAGAGTAGGGAAATCAACTTTACTTACACAAATCCAAGCTTTATCAAAAAATCAATTCCCTCAAGTTTTATACCTCCATTTTAGTGATGTAGGTAAAATCAGAGATGGTTCAAATGATTATATTTTCAACAAAAGATTAGGATTATATCAACAACCAATGTTTACTAAAAGATTCATCAACGTTTTCAGAATCGCCAATAAAGAAGTTTTGAAAACTATCAAATTGTCTAAAGATGTTAAGTTCACTGCCAATAAAGTCCACTTCGATTACAAAGCAGGTGAAAACACTTTATACGAATATTTGAAGAACTGTAAAGATTTCAATTTAAAAGAAGCTACTTCAGCTTTCCAATACTTCATTGAAGAATTAAAAGCTACTTCAGTACCAAAATTAATAACCATTGATAATTTCAATGCTGTTACTACTAAACCAATAACTGAATACAAAACAAGTGATTTTGAGCCTACTCATGTTACTGAGTTTGAAATTGGAAAGTTCATTTACAACTTGATTGATAATACCTTAGTTTTACCAAACTCTGGTATCTTATTAAGTGAATCTTCAGATTATGGTAAATCAAGAAACTTGGATATTGGCTTAGGTGCTGACTATAATGCTTATGAATTAAATGCCTTAGATTCCATTACAATCGAAACCTTACTCAAAGGTAAAATTCAAGTTTTCCAAGTTGAAAACTTTGATAAATCCGAAACTTCCAAATTACTTGAATTCTATAATAAATGTGGTGTTCTCCAAGTCAGAGATTATATTTATAATCAAAGATTACCTAGTCAAGTGGAACAAGGTGTTGATTTATCACAATTAATTGATTTAAATTATGTTAAATCAGGTGGTAACCCAGGTTTATTATTTAGACATGTAGCCTTAAATTACTAATGTAAATAGATTATTGTATATAACCGTTAGAGTACAGAATTATCGTATATATCATGCTATGTAAATAAAGTATCTTCTTCCCTTAAATATTCACCAATATCACCTTGTCTAAAAGCTACAATACTTGTAGGTTGTAAATTTTTTGTTTCATTTGTTGATTTGGCACTAACACCAAAACCTAAAGGAATATCACTCATTGAATAAACTATAACTCCAGCATGTTCAGGTATATCTTCAGACATTCTACCAATATGAGCTTTTAAAATATGATTACCATAAAGGAATGGCATTTCTCCATTAGCTTTGATCCATACTTTAAATTTAGCATATTGTGCTAAATATGGTAAAGCAGTTATATGTAATCTGAACTTACCAGTCTTGGTAAATTTACCAAAACAAGTACCTAATGACATTAATTGTTTTCTTGATACTGAAGTTGCAAAATTAGCTATGGTTTCTGATACATAATAAACTCTATCCTTTTGTAATCTGAATACATGAGGAATGTCATTATCAATCAAGAAGGAGATGTTTCTTCCAATATAAGTAGCAAGCTTTTCGAAGACTACTTTAGTCTCTTCTTCTGTTAATGGTCTCATTGAAAGATGCGATGAGATGAAAAATTATTCGCATTATCAATAAACTATGGAGAATGTCAAAGATATTCAATTACTTGAAAAAGTGGACGATAATGTCGCCCATGACTCTGAAACCCTTAACACCAAAGATAAAGTTAGAAAAGCGGACTCCCAAAATGATTCCAAAAAGAATAAGAGAAGTAGGACAGAGAACGAGTAAGTACGTTTTAATCGATTCAAATCGACTGTTGTCATGATCTTTTACTAACTTAAATAGACCAAGAGTACCTCGTTTAGATGAAAATGGTAATCCTATTCCTGTTTCTGAAAGAAGACCGAAGAAAAAAGTTGCCTGTATGATTGGATATTGTGGAACTGGTTATAATGGTTTACAAGTTCAAAATTTACCTGGTGTTAGAACTATTGAAAATGATATTTTCCAAGCTTTTATTAAAGCTGGAGCTGTTTCACCAGAAAACGCTGATGATTTGAAGAAGAATGGATTCATGAGAGCTGCTAGAACTGATAAAGGTGTTCATGCTGCTGGAAATGTTCTTTCTTGTAAATTGATTATTGAAGATGATGACATCTTGGAAAAGATCAATAGTTATTTACCTGATCAAGTTAGAGTTTGGGGGATTGAAAGAACAAATAAATCATTCGATTGTAGAAAGATGTGTTCTTCAAGAATCTATGAATATTTATTACCTACTTATAGTTTCTTACCACCAAAACGAACCACTTTCTTAGCTGAACAATTAGCTAAAGAAAAAGCTCTTAAACCAGAATTTTACAAAGAAGATGTTGAAGGTGAAAAATGGTGGGAAGAAACTTTCAAATTACAAGAAGAAATCAAACAAAATAATGATGTTGAAGAAGGTGAAGATAAAGAAGAAAAAATCAATAAACTATTAAGAAAATTGGAGAATGAAAGAAGAAGAAACTATAAAATTTCTCAAGAAAAGCTTGAAAGTTTCAGATCTGCTTTAAAATCATATGAAGGTTCCCATAACTTCCATAATTATACTGTTGGTAAAAGTTTCAAAGATTCAAGTTCTAGAAGATATATGAAATTCACCACCGCTTCTGATCCATTTGTTATCAATGGTACTGAATGGGTATCGATCAAGATTCATGGACAATCATTCATGTTACATCAAATCAGAAAAATGATCGCTATGGCTGCATATATTGTAAGAACTGGATGTCCAGAAACTAGAATTGCTGAAACTTTTTCTTCAACTAAAATCAATATTCCTAAAGCTCCAGCCTTAGGTTTATTATTGGAAAACCCTGTTTATGAAGGTTATAATCCAATGTTGGAAAAATTCGGTTACAACAAAATTGATTTCACCAAATATTCGAAGGAAATGGATGAATTCAAAATGAAATACATTTACGATAAGATTTATGATGAAGAATTAAAAGACAATTCATTCTATGGGTTTTTTGGATTCGTTGATAACTTAAAAACCGGAGAAAATGAAAATGTCTTTAAGTTCTTGAACGCAAGTTTCTCAATGGGTCAAGTTGATAAAATCAAACCTGGTGAAATCAAATTCGATAATGTTGATTAAATAGCATAATAAATACAATAAGAGGAAATCTTTTTACATATCGTTATATTACCTACCCATGCATAGAACAAATTTAATACCAAAGTATAAGTTTATTATTTTTTTTTTAAGTTTTTTCTCTTTATAGTTACGATTGAATAACCAATGAATACTCATCACAACCAATTTTGTGAAGGTTTTTTAGTCTTCTTTGCATACATTTGTTGTTGTTGTAATTGATCGACTTTATCATTTGAATCTGGAAGTTTTCCGTCAACTTGGTTCGATACATTTAAAGGTAAATTATTTAAACCCATTGATTGTTGTGGAACTTGATTGGATATTTGATTAGATTGTTGTTGAGTTTGTGTGTTTGATGGATAATTTTGATTTGGAGATTCTTGTTGATTTTGAGTTTGAGTTTGATTTTGGTTTTGATTATTATCGATTAATTTTTGTTCTCTTTGCTTTTCTTGTTGAAATTTATATAAAGTCCAATCGAAGACATAATCATATCTATAATTTTCTCTTTTGAATAAATCTCTAAATAATTTTCTTAAAAATGGATAATCTGGTTTATCTTCAAATCTTAAAGATTTAATATAATTCATATAATCTAAAAATTCTTTTGGTAAACCTTTGGTTAAGATATCATTTGGAGTGGTCATTTTCTTTTCCATAATTCTATCATATTTTTGTCTTTTAGTAGCAGCTTTTAAACCTTGCCATGGTAATGATCCTCTACAGAAATAAATTAATACATAACCTAAACTTTCTAAATCATCTCTTCTCAGTTGTTCAATACCTAAATGAGTATTAACTGATGCATATCTTGCAGTACCAGTTAAATTTTTATTTTCTCTGTAAGGAATGTGTAAATGAGTTCTTGGATCTCTATATTTTTTGGCTAAACCAAAATCAATGACATTAACTTGACTTCCTCTTCTACCAATACCCATTAAAAAGTTATCAGGTTTAATATCTCTATGAATAAAACATCTAGCATGAACATATTCGATTCTACAAATTAACTGATCAGCTAATAATAAAACTGTTTTATAAGTGAATTTTCTATTACAATAATTGAATAAATCTTCTAATGAAGGACCTAATAAATCAATCACCATAGCATTATAATCACATTCAGTACCATACCATCTAACAAATGGAATACCAACACCTCCACTTAATGCTTTGATGACTTTAGCTTCATATTCTAATTGAGGATGTTTAGCTTTAACATTCTCTAATTTGATAGCTACTTCTTCTCCACTAATGATGTTAGTACCTAAATAGATATCACCAAATGATCCACTACCGATTTTTCTACCGATTCTATACTTCTTACCAACTCTTAAATCCATTTTAACGATGGTACCTGTTTCTTGTTATGTATAACGATGTGATTTCTAATAGACTAAAACGATGAATAATCACAATAATCTAATCTTTCTAGAAGTTTTTATTGTGTATTTATACGAATATCTTCAATGTTGCGTGTTAACTACACTAAAGTATTTGATTCAAGTTCAAAACAAATCGATTATCTCCTACCTTAGGGCGGTTTGTTGATTGATTTCACAAATGAGAAAAAAAATTTGATCACTCGCAATCTACCAGCATAATCTCGATTTTGACACACTTTTCACTACAAAGAGACAATAAACTGTTTAGGAAGAGATGAAGGTGAAGAGTCAAATTATGAACTTGAATAAAAGTTCTTATGAAAGAATCTAATAATCTTCATATTTAAAGCCACCTCTCTAAGATGACAACCTGGTACATTAGGATCAGTACCACTGACCTGTCTGAAACATAATTATGAAACGATTTGATACTAATACGGAAAAAATACCATTACACGGAATATCCATTGGTTAAACATTCTAAAAGAAAACAGAGAATATGTGGCTGAGATTGAATATTAATTATTAATTATTAAACATATAAAACATATAGACCCTTTGATTTAAGCTTTACCAGCATCAGATTTCTTAAATTTGTTAATAAATCTTTTAAAGAAATCGTTCTTTTTAACTTCTTTTTCAACTTTGGTAGAGGTTTTTTCAACTTCTTTCTTAGCTTCTTCAACTTTATCTTCAGCACCTTCAACTAATTCATCTTTCTTATCAGCAACTTCTTCAGTTTTAGTTTCACCTTCTGGAGCAGCTTCAATAATTTCATCTTTCTTTTCTTCAGCAGCAGTGGTTAATTCTTCAGCTTTATCTTCAGCAGCTTCAACAATTTCATCTTTTTTGTCACCAGCTTCTTCGGCTTTATCTTCAGCAGCGTCAACTATTTCATCTTTTTTAGCTTCAGCAGTTTCAGTAATTTCTTCCTTTTTATCAGTAATTGGAGCTTCTTCTTTATCAGAATCGTTTAAGAAAATTTTGGAAGCTCTTTTAACTTTATCTTTGATACCCATTTTGAATTGATTTATTTAATAGTTTTTTTGGAAAAGGGAAGTAGCCACACTATTTATAGTTTTTTTTTTTCTAAGGATAAAAAAACAATAAAAGTGACTAGACGAAATAAGGGATTAAAACAAAAACAAAAGACACCATTTTTTTAACTCTTTTCAATTTAAAACCCTTGTGCATGCTGCGTATTATGACTTCGTCTGGTTGTATATAGAATTGGCCTGTAGGTTAGTTTAGTTGAATGATAATTGATTGCAAAAAAATATATATGTCTCACATAATGTTTGACACGGCTGATGGCCTGCAGCAGAGCTAAATGAGTATAGAGACTAAACTAAAGAAGGGTTGGGAAGAGTCGAAGGTACCTGAATATCAAGATAGATATCTAAAATATTAATAGTCATTTGAAACCTTATGTCATTCACAACGTTTGATATTTCAAGGATTGGTATAATGAAAATTGACGGGTGCAATTAAGGCTACAAACCAGTCCGATGAGTAACGATTATTCTTACCTAATTTGGTCAAGGTAATTTTTAATCCTCCTCTGACAAACTAATGGTCTTCACGTCAACTATCCTTTAACTATAAATAGTTAACTGTCTGTTTGATAAGAATTGTGTCATAAATTTAAAATTCTTGATAAGCAGCATTGTTACATAAGCTTTTTAGAAAATCGTCAATCCAAAATCACCTCACCCTTGAACATCACTTTACAATTGTGGAATATTCGGAATTGGAGGGGTTTGAGGAATTTGATTGTTAGAGTTAGGTACTGCATTAAGTTTCAATGGTCGTAAGGGTATAGTCATAGAGAATATATGAATAAAACTGTTTTAGTCTAATTTCGTTCCTTAGGTACATATATTTCGTCTTTGCAACTGACAATATCTGAGATACGTGTCCGAAACTTTTTTTAGAAAAAAATGCTAAGCCTTTGAAAGACGAAGGCAATGAGTTTAAAAGGCTATGAATGTTCTAGATTATACAAATGCAAGATAACAAGGATATATTAATAGATGATGGGGTTCCAGCCCTATAATTGCGCGTGAGTTATTTAGCTTACGGTTCGGGTTTAAGCTTGTTAGTTAATCCCGCTTCCTCACATTCGCGATTGTAAACACATAATCAATATAAGCTCTACTGGTTAGAGTTAGCATTAATTGAAGCTCCAGAGAAGGAAAGATGCCACCATTGACGAATTCTACCAATGTGTATGAAAGTAAGTCATTGAGGTCCAAATATGATATGAAATCTGATGTGAAAATAGATCACGAAGACCCATTAAAGAATGTTAGTAAGAAGTTAAACATGTCATTAAAAGATTTTGAAATAGGGAAAAAGTTAGGGAAAGGTAAACTAGGGAAAGTCTATTGTGTTAAACATATCAAAACTGGATTTATTTGTGCTTTGAAAGTAATGAATAAACAAGATCTTATAAAGTTTAAGTTAGAAAGGAATCTACGTAGAGAAATCGAGATTCAAATGAACCTTAATCACCCTAATATTATCAAATTATTTGGCTACTTTTACGATAAAAAGAATATCTATTTAATCATTGAATTCTCCATCAAAGGAGAATTATATTGTCATTTGAAACTTCAAAAAAGATTCAATAATTCTATTGCATCATATTATATTTATCAATTGACCAACGCATTGGTTTATTTGCATTCTAAAAACATCGTTCATAGAGATATCAAACCTGAAAATATCCTTCTAGATCTTAATCATACAATCAAATTATCAGATTTTGGGTGGTCAATATTAATAAACAACAATGACAAAAGAAAAACAATGTGTGGTACATTAGATTATTTACCTCCTGAAATGGTTGAAAATAAACACCATGATGCCAGTGTAGATGTTTGGGCTATTGGTGTACTTATATATGAATTTTTAACTGGGAAACCACCATTTGAACATTATGATAAGAATATCACCTTTAAGAAAATAGCATCCATAGATTTAAAATTTCCTAGCTTTGTCAATAATGATGCCAAAGATTTGGTAATAAAACTTCTAAAGAAAGATCCTAATGAAAGATTATCATTAAATGATGTTTTAAATCATCCATGGTTAGTAAATAATAAAAAATCATGGCCAGTATAGAGATATGACTAACGAATACATTAATATACACAGATCTCAATGATCTCCTTATTTATCTTTGACAGGAATAGCTCTTTTTTGTAAATCTTTCTGTTTCAACATTTCTTGTTGTCTCATTTTCATGATTTGTTGTTGGAACATTTGTTGTTGAGCAGCATTATGTTGAGCTGTAACCAAAATTTCTTTTGATGGTGCTCTGACTTGATACATTTCACCAGAAATATTGGCCAAAGATTGTGTTAAAGCATCATTTTCGATTCTCTTGGAATCTACATTAACTAATGCTGTTCTACCTTGTAAACCACCTATTGATCCAGAAATAGCTTGATTAGCTAATGTTTGATCATTGGATTGATTATTGGCCTGGTTATTCGAAGATGATGATCCATTTATGATTAATGCATTGGAATATGCTTCTCTCATGTATAAGAATCTATGACGATTTCTAGTTGGTAAAATAACTTTCCTCTCTAACGGTATTGGTTGATTTTTACTTAATCCTTCCAATACGAGGTAAGTTTCTTCATCAGGATCTAAAATTCTTGATGATGAAAATTCATTTTCTCCATTAAGTTGTTCGTTTTCCTTCTTTTGAATAGCTAATGCACTATTAGCAGCAATTTTAGCTTGATTACGTTTTTGATATTGTTGTAATAATACATCATAAGGAGCACTTCTACCTGGAACTGCTCTCTTAGCTCCCATAGAATGAGTTTTACATGTTAAAGATCTAGCACAAAATCCTCCATTAGGTAATGCCACCCCACATTGTTTCTCAACATCAACAGGACCTTTGGTTTTACCCACTTGTTTGGTTTTACTAGGTAACTTCTTCTTTTTAGGTCCTCTATCACTCCCATTAGCAGCTGCTGCCGCTGCTGCTGCTGCGTTGGCAGCTTCTTTTTCCTTTTGAGTTTGAGATTTTTTATATTTCTTCTTGGGTTTAGCATTTGGTGTTGGAGGGGCAGGAGTATTGTTTCTAGAACTATCAACTGATGATTGCTCGACCTCAACTTTATTCTTTCTTTTCCTTAATGGAACATCATCCTCATTCAAATAAGTACTGTTGGATGAATTCTTTTTAGGTCTCATCTTACAAATTTTTATATGATTTTCTAAACTCTGAACTCCAATAGGTCTATTACAAGTTTTACAGATTTTGTACTTGACGATACTATTTAATTTGGGTAAGTTACTTGTGGATTCGCTTGGTTCGATTATAATCTTTTTATCAAGGAAAGTACCTAAATCTTTCCAAACTATACTTTTAGAATCCTGATTAAGGGATTGCAAGTTATCAATAGTAATGGTTTTTGCTTTGGCCATATGTTGGTGGTATACTATTGACTTTTGGGCGATTGATTGTGAATCCCTTTAGATAGTTTTGATGTGATAAGTCTCAATCGGTTAGATTTTTTTCGCGGACACTTCCTTTGATAATGATTGTGAATATCAAAGGCAGTAGAATATTGAGGGTGGAGTTAGTGAGGTAGAAATGTGTGCTTGAATATTAATGTCACGAAGGTTGTGTTAGTACGGAACAATTCCAACAGGTAATTGTATATCCCTAAAGGATGCCATTGTCCATTAAGGGAAAAAATAGATTAAAGTTGCAAAATTCACAATTCTCACAGAATACACTTCTGGATAGACCTGTTTAGTGAGAATGGAATATGTAAGATTGAGAGGATTGTGGGAAGCTTACAAACGAAAGAGACTCCTTTTCTTATTAAAAGTTATCGTTCAATCGAATATCCATTGATCGGCCATATTAATATGAGTAGGATTATGTGGCTTAAGAGGTGGTTTTGCAGCCAATGGAATAATCACAATATGTATATTTTCCAATTTTAAAAAGATTTCAACCAAAGAGCCATAACCTGTAAGCTAGCTCATCCATCAAATCTTCATAACTCTCTCCTAAGCCTCCACCTACCACCTTCCATCTCCACACATTCATATCAGATCTCATCCCGCGAAAGAAAATTTTCAATATGCTATCATCAGAATCTATCTTACTAATAGCGGCCTACTTATTAGTAGGAGGTAGATTATCGTTCGTTATATTCGGTATTACAATCCACCTTCTCACCAGAGAATTCGTACCTAAACAAAAAGAACAAAATGCAGACACAACCAAACCAAAATCAACTAAACCATCTCCAATCTACGCAGTAGATTTCACTTCAACTTCATTTGCACCAAGTGTTACTACCAATATCCCTGAAGCTCCAAAGACTATCAAAAAAGCAAGAAGAGGTAAGAGAGTTCCTAAAGTTTTCAAAGCTGTCAAGCCAAATCCTGTTACTCAACCAACCTTGACTCAAAATGCTATTAAATTGACTGATTCACAAATTTATATCTTCTACACAACCTTAACTGGGTCTTCACAAAGAGTTGCCAAATCATTGTTTGATACTTTGAATGATATGGATACCATCAAAAAAGAACCTAAATTACTCAGTCTTGATGATGATTTGTCAAATTTGGAAGAATTCTTCTTGAAAACTCCAGGTGGTGAAGAATCAAAAAATATTTATCTTATGGTTTTACCTTCTTATGACACTGATTCTCCAATTGATTACTTCATTGAACATTTGACCGATACTTATCAAGATTTCCGTGTTGACAAATATCCTTTAAGAAAATTGCTTGGTTTCGCTGTTTTAGGTCTTGGTGATAGTGAAAGTTGGAATGATAAATTCTGTTATCAATCTAAAATCATCGATAAATGGTTAGGAAAGTTAGGAGGTAGAAGAATTTTCCCTCGTGGTGAAGTTTGTATGAAATATGAAGGTGAACCTAAAGCTCAACAATGGATTCAAAATTTTGCAACTTTATTAAATGACGATGAACCCTTTTTCCTTGATGATGAAATTGATGACAGTGACAAAGAAGAAGTTGATTCTGAAGATTCTGATGAAACCTTGTTGGATGTTGAAGATATGGGTGATGTCATAAGAAAAGAAGGTATCATTACTGCCAGTTCCCCAGATATCAAAGAAATGGTAGCTGAAAATTCACCTACTTATAAATCATTAACCAAACAAGGGTACACCATTGTAGGATCACATTCAGGAGTGAAAATCTGTAGATGGACTAAAAGTGCTTTGAGAGGAAGAGGTTCTTGTTATAAGTTTGCCTTTTATGGTATCAAATCCCATTTATGTATGGAAACTACTCCATCATTAGCCTGTTCAAATAAATGTGTTTTCTGTTGGAGACATGGTACAAATCCAGTTGCTAAGCTGAACTGGAGATGGGTATTAGATCCACCTGAAAAAGTCTTGGAAGGTGCTTTAGCTGGTCACTATAAGAAAATTAAACAAATGAGAGGTGTTCCAGGTATTCAAATGGATAGATTTGAAGAAGCTTTCAGAGTAAGACACTGTGCATTGTCATTAGTTGGTGAACCAATTTTCTACCCTCACATCAATGAATTTGTTGAAATGTTACATGAACAAGAGATTAGTTCATTCTTAGTTTGTAATGCTCAACATCCAGATAACTTAGCTAAGTTATCTAAGATCACTCAATTGTACGTGTCAATCGATGCTCCCAATAGAACTGATTTAAGAAAGATCGATAGACCATTAAATTCAGATTTCTGGGAAAGAATGATGTCATGTTTGGATATCTTAAGAACTGTTCAATCTCATCAAAGAACTGTTTTCAGACTTACTTTAGTCAAAGGGTTCAATATGGATGAAATCAAAGGTTATGCTGATATGGTTGAAAGAGCTCAACCTTCACAAATTGAAGTTAAAGGTGCTACTTTCTGTGGTTCGTCAAATGCTAATGGTAATCCATTAACCATGCAAAATATCCCATTTTATGAAGAATGTAAAACCTTTGTTGAAAGTTTAACAGCTGAATTGAAATCTAGAGGTCTTAAATATGACATAGCTGCTGAACATGCTCATAGTTGTTGTATCTTAATTGCCCATGATAAATTCAAAATTAATGGTAAATGGCATACACATATTGATTATCCTAAATTCTTTGAATTAATCAGAAGTGGTAAAGAATTCAACGATTTGGATTATGTTAAAGAAACACCTGAATGGGCTGTTTGGGGAGCTAAAGAAGGAGGATTTAATCCTGTTGATACCAGATTCGATAGAAAAGCTGAAAAATTAAAACGTAAATTGGAACGTGAAGAAGCTGCCAAATTAGCTGAAGAAGAAGCTGCTGTCGAAGGAGCAGTTGAAGTTGAACAATAATGACTTATATTTATGCATATGATCAAACTCTATATCGAACTCTCTACGATCAAAACTCTATGAAGAAGCTGTGCGAAATATTCAAATCTCGCGTATGAAGATTGCATTTATTCATCCTGATTTGGGTATCGGGGGTGCTGAAAGACTCGTGGTAGATGCTGCCATGGGACTTCAGGACCTCAAAAATGATATCACCATCTATACGTCTCACTGTGATAAAAGTCATTGCTTTGAAGAAGTATCATCAGATCAATTGAAAGTTACAGTATATGGAGATTTTTTACCTACACAAATAATGGGTAAATTCCATATTTTATTTGCAATTTTAAGACAATTAGTACTTGTGGTTATGTTAATATTCACTGGAGAGGCTTATGAATACGATTATTTCGTAATTGATCAATTATCATTCTGTATTCCAATATTATGTATCTTCACCAAAGGTAAGATATTATTCTATTGTCATTTCCCTGATCAATTATTATCCATTCCTAGTGGGATTATCAAGAAATTATATAGAATTCCTTTTAATGCTGTTGAAGAGTACACCACTGGTTTAAGTGATAAACTCATAGTCAACTCAAACTTCACTAAATCCATTTTCCATAAAACATTTACTTCTATTAAGACTGTTCCTGACGTCATTTATCCGTGTGTAGATATTGATCAAGGAATCATTGAAACAAAGGAAGATGAAGATGCTGATAAAGAAGTTAAAGAATTCATGAAAGGTAACGAATTTTTCATCTCTATCAATAGATTCGAAAGGAAAAAGAATATCGAATTAGCTATTAAGTCTTATGGTAAATTCAAAGCTTTTCTTGAAGCCAATGGTGAACCAGTACCTAAACTTGTAGTTGCTGGAGGTTTTGATTCTAGAGTTCCTGAAAATGTTCAATACTTACAAGAATTGGAAACCTTGGCTGATTCCCTTTCACTTAAACATTTCACTATCAGATCAAAATTGATTATAATGCCTCCAACTGCAGATATATTATTCCTTCCTTCAATAAAATCACTGATTAAAAAAGCTTTGATCAAACAAAGTAATCTTTTATTTTACACTCCCTCCAATGAACATTTTGGAATTGTCCCAGTTGAAAGTATGCTATTCAAAACTCCAGTAATCGCTCCTAATAACGGTGGACCTTTAGAATCTATCTCAAATTACACTACCAATAAATCAATGGCTACTGGATTTAATGTCAATCCAACTGAAGAAGATTGGTTCCAAACTTTGAAACAATTCCACAGCTTATCGGATAAAGAAAAGGCTACATTGGGAGAGAATGGTTTCAAATTAGTTTTAAAGAAATTTTCCCGTCAACAAATGGCTCAAGAGTTTTGGAATAACTTACAACAAGCAAGTTACTCTGATAAGGGGAT
Source organism: Yamadazyma songkhlaensis (assembly GCA_030570975.1). Classification (NCBI taxonomy): domain Eukaryota; kingdom Fungi; phylum Ascomycota; class Pichiomycetes; order Serinales; family Debaryomycetaceae; genus Yamadazyma; species Yamadazyma songkhlaensis. The sequence goes on along the minus strand of JAJLWX010000001.1, from coordinate 897,816 downwards.
CATAGTTTCCATATTACGTAAAGTCTCATGGTTAACTGTCTTGGGATTCTCTATCATACTAGTTGGTTTGGTTTGGCAATTCAAATAATATATACATTTATGTCATAATTTCGTTCTAAGTTTGTCTTACTTCTCTAAACATTTGTTTAAATGAAGACCAAAAGTTTATAGGAGCTACTGGCCTTTGAGGTACTACCTTGGAATTATCAAACAATGAGAGAAATCCTTGTTGAGTACTTGAAATCACTGTTTGATATTCATTGTCTTTGATTAATTCGGGCAACTGATCATAACATTGGTCCACCACTTGTACCAATTCATCTTCCACGTTCAATTTAAATTTATGAAAGTTACTTGAAGGGGATTGAAGGTTATAGTCCCTCACTTTCTCATTGATCTGTTTAATTCTCTCAATAGCATATGGTTTATTCAACCCAATGAAGATATCGGTTAATCGATCTTTGGGAAGAATATCATTCTTTTTGACCCATTTCACCAACGCTACTTTCATGGAATGTCTGAAAAGATTAATATCAGTATTCAATTCTTGTTGAGTCTCGACCCAAGGGGGTAAAACTTGTTGCTTGTTCAAAATTTCGTTAACGAAGTAAGCAGAATTGGTAGAATTACTCAATAATTCCTTATTCAAGGGTTTACCTCGGACCTTTTTCATATTTTCATCATCGAATAATCCAGTTTGAAGATTGATTTTGCTGTTGATCTTAGCAGATGCTATCGTATTTACAAGATTCAATGTAACATTGGGGTTGGCCGTGTTCAATAACATATTTGGACCAACAAATCTTTCCTGGTACAATTGTTTGAAGTTATCGGAATCCTTATCGATGGTTTTACTATCCTTATACTCGTTACTGATTTCTTTCGCCATCACCAATCGTTTACCTACATTTTTTGTTTTCTTGGGTTTAGGTTTCAGATCTAGAATCATACGTAAACTAGCATCCTTCGTTGACTCTGTACCTGTCCAAGGAGTGGCATTGGCTATTTGTTTTCCGTGTTCATTGTGTTGCAATAGTTTTTCCAGTTTAAGATAACCTAACTGATTGGCGAATTTATTGTTGAACTGTTTCTCTTCGGTCAATTTGGCTTCTATCTCTTTGATTCGAGGGTCTAGAGATAGTTTATTCTCTAGGATCTCATTGAAACGATTCGTTAATGCACTATTGGATTGGAATCTCCTGAATGATCTCATAGTGATCGCGAAGTCTGAATTCCATGATGTGATGGGTGATGGGTGGAGTGAAAGGGGACAGAAAGGCAGGTGTTTGACGAGGAGACATAAGGGATCGGATAGGAGGACTGGGTTTGTGTCGATAGTTGATGGGAGAGTTGTCACTTTGGTGCAGAGTAATTGGGACTATTTGCAAGGAATTCCTTCGAAATCATAGTTTATGTATACTCCAAAATCGAATGAAGAGAAATTTACTGAGGAGAGTCAAAGGATAGTAAAGCCCACATGAAGTAGTAGTGGCCACCCAACATCACCGACCATCATAAATTAGATCACAGGAGCGTTCTCATGCACAGCCGTTCCGCATATTTTGCAGCCAAATAGTTTACAAGAAAGATCAAAAATCATCAGCGTAGCAGGGACTTCTATAACGCTTACTCGATATGTGCACTATTGACCTTCGAAATAAGTCAAATAAGGAAAGCAAAGTGAAACCTGGAGAAGCTAAGGAATGAGATGATTTATGGAACTTGAAACCTGAACGAGAAAAGGAAACCGAAGAGCGAGAACAGCCTACACTAATCAACAAGCACAGTCAACATATTTCCTTCCCTGATTACCCAACCCTAACTACACAAAACCTCTAATCATCAGAGTCTACAACTCCTTCCCAGCACATAAGCTTCAGTTAATATGGTTTCTACCCTCCCAAATATCCCGAAAAATTCTCCATGACCTACTAATCCCTTCCCCAAACTCAAATCACTACATTCCCCCTTCAGCTTTCATCATTCCGACCCTCTACCAATATGGTCCAAATCCACCAATAATCACGACTTAAAATGCAATTACTGATTATCTCGCATTGCAATATATCACGTGCACAATCAACATGATAAGTTAAATCTCAGCTCAATGGGAAAAGTTGCAATAATTTCAACCATGTCTTTAGAGATTGTTTCAAAGATTATTGATCTGATCAAAGGTCAAGTGTTTGTTACCAAGCAGACCAAATCAGAATCAAGTATTTTTAATAACTCTATTGAAATCAGTGAAAATGATTCATATTTATTGATTAATGATTATTTAGCTGCTAATCAAGATGATGATGAAATCTTTACTATCATTACCAATGGTAAAAATCTTTTCAAGAACTTACCAATCTTATCATCTGATAACTTCAATGATAATAAGATCGTTAATCATATTGAATTAACTAATTTTGATTTCCAAATAATAACTTCTTTAAGAGATTTATCTAAGCCAATATTGATATCACAAAATTCCCAAGATTTAATAGCTAACACCAAAGTAAGTTATAATTTAGCTAAGAAATTAGGAACTTCAGTTTATCATTTTATCATACCTTTTACTTTTAAATCTATTCCAAATTTCAAGACCAATGATTTATTCTTAAAAGATGAAGAATTATCAACTTTAGAAATTGAAGAAATCTTATATAAATATAACTTATTACCATTTAAATCCTTAAACGGTAAGAAAGTTAAAAATCCTAAGGATTTAGTGGTTTATTTAGGATTAATCAATGATGATTTAGTTGAAAATTTCTCCAGACAAAATGTTTTATTGATTTCAATCAATTTATATAAACCTTTTAAATTACCTTATTTATTGGCTTTATTACCTTCAACCATTGAAACCTTAACTTTAGTTCAACAAACTACCAATACTAATTTACCTTCATTTTCTCCATTATTATTGGACTTCTTCCAAGATTATTCTCAATATCAATCAATGAAGAATTTTAATAAGATTGTTTCATCATATTTTGGTTATAGTAAAGATATTTCTAAAAGTGTTGATAATTTAATTATAAATACTAGATCAGAAAATCCTGTTCAAAATTTAAGTTTTGGTAAAACAGGTATTGAATTATCAACTAAATCTGAACAAGAAAAGATCAATAATAAACTTGAAATTGTTTCAAAAGTTCGTAATTTAGAACACCCTTATTTGGAATTATTAAATCAAGCTAATGACAAATCAATCATCTTGAATGAATTCAATAATGAAAAAATTGAACTGAATAATCCAGAATTTGGTTTTGGTAAATTCTTATCTATCCAAAATAAGATCAATAAATTAGTCGATTTGGTTTATAATGCCATTCAAGCTAATAAATTCAATTCTGCTGATAACAACAAATTATTAAATGATTTATCCAATTGGTTAACCTCCAAATTATCTTTAGAAGAGTTACCAACCTTAATCAGCTTACTTGAATCTGATAAATCAGAATTTGGGTGCGAAATTTTATCTCAAAAAGATTTGTTAGCAAAGAAATTGTCCTCAAATTGGTTAATTGGATCAGATTCTTGGTCTTATGATTTAGGATCTTCTGGGGTCCATAACTTGATCTCAAGTGGTAAAAATTGTAATATGTTAATTATTGATAATGATCCTTATGATGCTAAAAAATTACAATCTAAAACTATTAATGGATACCGTAAAAAAGATGTTGGGTTATATGCTATGAATTATGGTAATTGTTATGTTGCTTCAGTAGCTATTTATTCTTCATATACTCAAGTTTTACAAGCTTTTATTGAAGCTGAACAATTCGATGGTCCATCTATTGTTTTAGCTTATTTACCTTTTAATTCTGAACTTGATGATACTTTAGCTATCTTAAAAGAAACCAAAAAAGCTGTTGATATTGGTTATTGGCCATTATACCGTTATAATCCAACTTTAGAAGATGAAAAATTGAAATTTAAATTAGATTCTTCAAATATTAGAAATCAATTAAAAGATTTCTTAGATAGAGAAAACAGATTGAGTTTGTTAACTTTAAAGAATCCTCAATTATCAAGAAATTTAGCTAATAATGGTAATAGTGAAAAGACTTTACAACAAATTAAGAAATCAGATGAAAGTTATCAAAAATTATTAGCTGGATTATCTGGACCTCCATTAACTATTGCTTTTGCTACTGATGGTGGTACTGCTCAAGGTGTTGCCAAAAAAATCAATCGTCAAGCTTTAGGTAGAGGTTTGAAATCAATTGTTGTGGAATTAGATGATTTAGCCGTTGAAGATTTATCTAATGAAACCAATTTAATTATTGTTGTTTCAACTACTGGTCAAGGGGAAATTCCTTTGAATGGTAGAACTTTCTGGGAAAATTTCAAAGATGCTAATGATTTAGATTTATCAACTTTGAAATTTTCAGTATTTGGTTTAGGTGACTCAGATTATTGGCCAAGAAAGGAAGATGCTCATTATTATAATAAACCAAGTAAAGATTTATACAGTAAATTCAAATTATATGGAGGTGTTGAATTAGCTGACTTAGGTTTAGGTGATGATCAAGGAGCTGATGGTTTCAATACTGGATTAAATGAATGGTTGCCAAAAATTTGGAAAGCTTTAGGAGTTGATGGAGTTGATGGAGTTGAAGAACCAAAACCTTTAACTAATGAAGATATGAAAATCGGTTCTGATTATTTAAGAGGTACTATTGCTGAAGGTTTAAGAGACGATTCAACTGGTGCTATTTCAGCTGTTGATCAACAATTAACTAAATTCCATGGTATTTATATGCAAGATGATCGTGATATCAGAGAAGAAAGAAAATCTCAAGGTTTAGAACCTGCTTATGCTTTTATGGTAAGATTGAGATTACCAGGTGGTAAAGCTACCCCAGAACAATATCTTAAAATGGATGAATTAGCTGATGATAAAGGTAATGGTACTATTAAATTAACTACTAGAGCTACTTTCCAATTACATGGTATTGTTAAACATAAATTAAAACCTGCTATTAGAGGTATGAACTCCGTATTATTAGATACTTTAGCTGCTTGTGGGGATGTGAATAGAAATGTTATGATTAGTGCTTTACCTCATAATGCTAAAGTTCATGGTCAAATGAGTAAAATCGGTACTTTGATTTCTGATCATTTATTACCAGAAACCACTGCTTATCATGAAATTTGGTTAGAAGGTGCTGATGATGCTGATAAACCAGGATATGTTGAAGCTTTTGCTGGTAGAAAAGATGGTCCAAAGAAAAAGAAAACTTTAGTTAGTGGATCAGCTTTAGTTGATCATGAACCTTTATATGGACCAACTTATTTACCACGTAAATTTAAAATTGTTATGACTGTTCCTCCTTATAATGATGTTGATGTTTATGCTCATGATATTGGTTTAATTGCTATTGTTGAAGATAATGAAGTTTTAGGTTTTAATGTTTTAGCTGGTGGTGGTATGGGTTCTACTCATAACAATAAGAAAACTTATCCAAGAACTGGTTCAATGCTTGGATATGTTGATAAATCTCAAGTTCATATTGTTTGTGAAAAGATTATGTTAGTTCAAAGAGATTTTGGTGATAGAACTAATAGAAAACATGCTAGATTGAAATATACTATGGATGATTTAGGTGTTGATGTTTTCAAAGGTAAAGTTGAAGACTTATTAGGTTTCAAACTTGAAGAACCAAAACCTTTCGAAATCACTTCAAATGTTGATTATTTCGGATGGTGTAAAGATGAAACTGGATTAAATCATTTCACTGCTTTTATTGAAAATGGTAGAATTGAAGATACTGCCAAATTACCACAAAAATCAGGTTTAAAAGCTATTGCTCATTATTTAACTGGAAAATCAGGAGAATTTAGATTAACTGGTAATCAACATTTAGTTATTTCAAATATTGCTGATGAAGATTTAATGGAAATTAAGTACTTAATGGCTAAGTATAAATTGGATAATACTGATTTCTCAGGTCTTAGATTATCATCAGCTGCTTGTGTTGCCTTCCCAACTTGTGGTTTAGCTTTTGCTGAAAGTGAAAGATATTTACCAAAATTAATTGATCAATTAGAAGAAGCTTTAGAAGAATATGGTTTGAGACATGATTCTATTGTTATGAGAATGACTGGTTGTGCCAATGGTTGTGCTAGACCTTGGGTTGCTGAAGTAGCTTTAGTTGGTAAAGCTTATGGAGCTTATAATTTAATGTTAGGAGGTGGTCATCATGGTGAAAGATTAAATAAAATTTATCGTTACTCTATTAAAGAAGATGAAATTTTAAGTATTTTGAAACCATTGTTCAAAAAATGGAGTTTAGAAAGAAATGAAGGTGAACCTTTCGGAGATTTCGTTATTAGAACTGGGATTATCAAACCTACTTTAGAAGGTAAATACTTCCATGAAGGTATTCCTGAAGATGCTTAGACATTATTTATTACATTAATATATATTTATCGTAAATTCGTCACTTCTTTCGTTAGATGTATCTTTGTTGGCTAATATTTGACCTTTTTAGTTCGTAAGTTCTTCTCCTGGATAGCTTTAACTTCACTCAAAAGAGTTTTAACTGTAGGATTGACATTTCTCTCAACCTCAAGGATATCTTTGATTTTAACATTCCATAAAGTTACACTAACTCTATTTATTCTTCTATTGATTGAATTCTCAATATCATTACACGCTTTATCACTTTGTCTCTTAAGGTTGTTGATCTCCTCTAGCTTCTTAGCCTTCAAATACTTAATAATCAAAGCCTTTTGAGCTTTAGTATATTTGGCTTCCATAGATGTTCGCGAATTTTTTAGTGGCGATAATAATCAAGTCAATATGGTGTTGGAAGCTACAATGATTGCAATTGATAACTCAGAGTACATGAGGAATGAAGACTTTGCACCTTCAAGATTCGATGCTCAAAGTACTGCAACAGAATATATCTTTCAAAATAAAGTTAACAGTAATCCTGAAAGTACTGTAGGATTATTATCTTATGGAGGTAATGGACCTCAAGTTTTAAGTACTTTAACTAATAATTTTGGTAAAGTTTTAAGTGGTGCAAAAGAAGTAAAGATCGAAGGTAACAATAATTTTTCAAGTGGTATACAAGTAGCAGCATTGGCATTAAAACATCGTCAAAATAAATTACAAAATCAAAGAATCATTATCTTTGTTGGATCACCAATAGAAGAAAGTGAAAAAGAATTGGAAAAGTTAGCAAAGAAAATGAAAAAGAATAATATTGCTATAGATATCATAAATTTTGGAGAAGAAAGTATTAATGCTTCAAAATTAGAAAAATTCCATTCATGTATAAATAATCATGATAATTCTCATTTAGTTACTGTACCTCCAGGTCCAAGATTATTATATGAAGTTATTGCTGGATCCACCATATTAGTCGAAGAAGGGTTTGAAACTGGTGGAGATTTCGGATTCAGTGACTTTGGTGGTGGTAATGATATGATTGATCCAAATATGGATCCTGATTTAGCTTTAGCTTTAAGATTATCCTTAGAAGAAGAAAAAGCTAGACAAGAAAGAGAAGCTAATCAACAACCTGAAAAATTGGATAAAATAGATGAAAATGATGAAAATGATAAAGATAAAGATGTTACTATGGAAGATGCTAGTAAATAAATCAAATATATATCAACGTTATTCTGTCCCTCACCCTTTTAGGAAATCTTGATTTTTGAGTAGCCACAAGGTTGCAAAAAAAAAAAAGTATGAGTAGACACAAGAAGAAAACTTCACCAAAGAAGGATGAACTAGTGGATTTCATAGCTCCGTTAGCTGAATCAACTATTGTACCTATTGAAATGACTAAAGCTCATTTCTTAGATGCTTATTCTAAAGGGAAATGGAATTTAAGTGAAGTACAAAAACCTAGTTGTTTTGAGGGATCTACATTCATGATTCCTCCTGAATGTTATAATGAAATGAATAGGTCTGTGGTTGTAGAAAAGTTCATGAATTTGAAACAATGGGAGGATAAATCATTTTTCAAAAAGTTGATTGGAACCATTCGGAGATCTTTTGAAGTAGGTGGGGTCAGTATTTCTTTGATCACCTCTCAGAAGGTCATATTTAAATACGAAACAACCATTGAGATGAATGAACTAGCTAGAGAGTTATCTATAGATAGTCATGCTATATTATCCAATGAATACTTCCTTTTATATGATGCTAGTAAAGATTGGAGAACTACCAACAATCCTTTAGTAACTGGTATCCCTTATAATAAGTTTTATTGTGGAGTTCCTCTCTTGACAGAGAAGAATGAAATCATTGGAGTCCTAGCTGTGTTTGACCAATACCCTAAACATCAGAAAAATTTTGGAAAGAAGCAGATCGAGAATTTAAAGACCTTCAGCTTCGAAATCATGGAGTTCTTGAATAAACCGATTGAACTCAAAAGTATCTCCAAGCCCTTAACATTCAATGAAAACTTGTCGGAGTTGAATGAACTACAATCCAAATTAGGAAGAGCGACAAGTAGAGGATCTTTGATGACAGTGTTTGAAAAAGATGGCAGTGGTGGACCGTATTTACAGAATAACAACTTCAAGTTTTTGACCAAATTGACTAACTTGGAAAGTGAAGAACTTGCTAACAATAAAGCGTTGATGAACAAATTGGTTAGAACGGGTAATCTTAAAAAGTCCTCCAACCTATTGTGTAGAATATTAAGTGTCAATTATAACATTAACTATGTCTATATATTGGAGATTAGGGTGTCTGAAAGTTATAGAATAGATAGCAGGTACTTCCCGGAAAATGTTTCCAAAATTGATTCAGAAAATTTCGATTTCACAGATAAATTGGTAAAGAATCCAAAATCCGACAACGAGTTCATGACGAGGGTAATTGGAAGCTTTGGGTCGAAGAATACCAATATGAACTACGAGAATTCCATTCATTACAAGTCTTTTGTTTCGGAATTCGGCATAAAATATAAAAACCATCAAGGAAACGCCATGTTTAATAACGGAATTTTAATCCCTTTCCATAGACATAATTCTAAACTTGTGAAACAAAAACGTCATTCCGATCATTTGGATGTTAGCTTGAGAAGTGGTGGATTCTTGATTGGTGCCTTCAGAGAAAAGGTTGACGGTGAGTTTAAACCGGAAGAAATTTCAAAAATTTTCAGTAATGTTTCCATTTTGAGGAAAATTTATATTTAATGTTACATTCCCATTTCTCTCATGAGTTCTTCCTCTTCAGCATATGCATCATCATTCGTTTCGTTCATGGTATTATTGACAGAATCTAATTCAGGTGGTATAATATCCAATTGTGGAGGAGTAATTGAATCTACTGTTGGTTCAATCTCTTGCAATTGGGGTCTTGCAGGCTCTTGGGAGAATAATGTATCAGTATTTTGCGGTACTTGCAGCGTTGCATCTGTAGATGAATTCTCGGCAGGAGGTGCAGAAACAGGTGCATTGGTGTATAAGTCCTCGTCATCATCGTCTACAAATATGTTATTTCTACCCATTCTCAAAGGTTGCATGAAATCGTCATCTGAAACTACTTCTTCATCAGCAACTTCGTTATCGAGATCATTTATGTTGTTAGTTTCAGCTTCTTGTTGTATTTGTAATTCTTCGGGATCAACTAATCCTTGCAGGACTTTTAATTTCATAATTTCTTGTTCTATCAATTCTTTTCTATAAATCCTTAACCCTGGTGATCTATTGGTTAATCCTCTTATCATAGACACACAATCCTTAAACTTGGCCTTAGGAAACAATGTATGACACCATAATTGGTAAAATTGTAGTACTGATGCTAAATTCTGTAATTCATTATCTATCTTGGATTTACTGGTATGTTTTTTCTTCAACACTCTATTAAGTTTTTGATGATTTTTTACAATATATGGTAACCCTTTAGGACCAAGAATACGATCCTGATCAAGTTTCGCTACCTTCTTCCGATTAACTACCTTAACTTGTTGATCTAACTGTAATATATCTTCACTCATAAACGCTATTAAATCGTAAACGCGAATGTCTGGAACTGTTACACAAAAGTCGTATGTCGCTGTGTTAAAAGAGAATCTGAGATATGACGTATTGAGTCACATGACGTAGGTCTAAAAAGGAAATTTGCAGCCGGACTTGAATAATAATAGCAACAATAAAGGAACCTGATTAGATAATAAAGCGACTATAGCAAAGAATGTCTGTAACTCATTCTGTTATCGTAGTACTACGTTTAGTAAGTGTTGACACTGAAAGATCACAGAATTTTCAAGGGTCATCAAGGACATTCCCCATACGGAATTTTAATGTTGGTTGATGGTATCAACCGAGAATTAGAATATTTCACAATGACGAAGTCGTTTTTAATGAGTAAGGTACGTCAGTAAATATTAATTCCCGTGGAGTTACATAATCAACTACAATTTCACTCCCGATGGCAATCAACTTTTGGTGATTTTTAGATTAATTGACTTGTTTCTTCCATTTAAAAAAGGACTACCCTTTAACACTCCCCTACCAAATCCAGAATACTCTTAACTCAACCTTTTTATCCAAAAAGTGTCAGATCAAATTTAGTATTTTTAGGTCTGTAGAATCTCTGTCGTAAATAGTTTGAAACATACTGTATAAAACAACCTCAGACATCATCATTTTTTTATAAGCCAGGGTTCATTCTTTTCCACAACAAATAGAATTATTCTAGGTCTTTTCATCCCTTAATTCAATTGGGTTTCGTTATTAATTGTAGAAACCGTTTTTTTATTCCCCATCCAAGAGATTTTTGTGTTCAGGACACAAATTCCTGATATATCGTATTTAAGTCCCATAATATCCATCTAATTTTTCACCCGTCATCTCCTACCAACCTTTGAAGTATTTCAATTAAAGCAATTAATATCCATGATGTTTGCATTGATACTATCAGGTGTATCATTCACTTCAACGTTTATGTTCCCATTATTACTAACGTTGAAACTGTTAAATAAGAGTGAAAAATCCCATTATCAGCGATATTTATTCCATTATTGGATTTATTATATCATGATAAGCAAAGTAGAGTCAACTTTGGTTATGCAAGTATTGGACTTATCATTTTTCAATGTATTTCAGGTTTTAATCTTCTTATTTAAATGTTGGTTATTCTATGGTAAAGGATGTTTGATAGTATCCTATTATTATTTGAATAATATCTTACCAAAAGAATATTCTAATGGAAGTTTTTCAAGGCTAGAGATATTTGAATTGAAGTTTGTTGATCCATTGGCCAATTTATTATGTATCAATGGATTGAATAATCAATTATGGATGGTTTTGAATAACTTATCAGGTAAACACAATTTGATTCATACTATAATTGGCGATATCTATAGATTTAATTATGAATTGTATCAGTTTGTTGGCCATAATCATGTCAAATCTCCGTATTTCCTTAATTATTCATTGAATTATTTCTGTCAAATAGATAACCAACAAGTTTTCAGGAATTATAAATTAACCAATAGGTTTATGAATTGGTTTAATTTAGAATATTTCCAAGTTAATGATAAGATGATCAATCATAGAGTAAGAAAAAGAAGTAACCCTAGAATGAATCAAGCAGTATTTGATGAAAATTCACCCCATCAAACTCCTCGTGGTTTCCAAACACCTCCACATCATCATTCTCCACACACACTTTCCCCCAGTTCTATTCATTCCTTAAGTCCACAAATACATCCAACAAAGATTGATCGATCTGTAAGTGATAATTTTAGATTAGACCAACATTTACGTGAAAGAGCTGTTGTTGAAATAAAAGAACAACAATTGAATGAACGAGAGAAATCTTTAGGACAAAGAGAAAGAATAGTTAATGAAGTTCAAAGGGAATTAGAAACTCCCAATAGGTCAAGATCAAATTCAGGTTCAAGTAATTATGTTGGTCCTTCAATAGATCAGGTTTTGAAGAAATCTGCTTTCAGTTCTAATAGTTTAAGTTCATTTGATTCCAGTCAACATCAAGGCTCTTTCCCAATTACAAAATCCAATTCTATAAGATCGAGACGAGGATCTATAGATTTACCTTACCCTGTAAACTAAATATATATTTTCGCATTTATGTACATCTGTGAGTTCTTACCTCGATTGAATTCAGTAGCAGTAAATGTTGAGTTTACTGGCGAAGTCAAAGATATAACCAAGGTGAATATAACAAATGGGGTGTTATATATAACAAGTGACCAGGTGTATGAGATCATACTACCTTATGAGAAAGATCTAGAATTAAGTCTGATAAGAAAGTCTTCTCGATTACTCAGTATAACGCTTAAAAGTCAATCAGAGCCTAATAAAACTGATAATTTCATGATAACAGATCTTCAATGGTCATGTAAAGATTTATTAAAAACCCCAAAGATTGAGAATCAAAACATTTTCAAGTTTGTTTGCAATAAATGTCAAGAAGTTATAGTGGACTCGAATAATAGATTCAATGATATGCCCAGTGAGTTATGGACAGAATTAATGGACCTATGGCATTGTCATAAACCTCATAATCACGATACACACACCAAGAACTATAACGGTAATCTAGTTCCGAGAGACAACCAAGTAATCATAGGTAGTTATTATTTACTCGCAAATGTACCAAATGTCTGTAAATGTGGTCTTACTTTAGGTGAAATAGAACAATCGCATACAAAATTGATGAAATGGAATTTGAACTTGATTTATAATGACACAAAGGAAGAATATCCCCAATACTATTACGTTTATAACAAAATCTTGGACAAGATAAATTTATCAGCAGTGAGAAAGATCGTAATAGGAAAGTATCTTATATGGATCTTCAACTTAGGTATAGATGTGAGTGTGGAGCATCAAAAGTTATCAAAGAGTTTGAAAATATGCTACACTGAATATCAAGAGAAACCAATAGATGAAGAAATTATACTAAATGATGAGATGATAGAGGTATTTTATGAAGAATTAGAAAGAGTACATAAGAAATTGCCTGTAAATATGAATTCCATGCTATTAAAAGAGGATGATAAACCCGTGATGTACAAAATATCGTATTTAGGTTTACAATAAAGCTTTTTGAACTTCAGGAACAATTTGTTTTCTTGAAGCTGCTAAATTTCCTTGATTTTTAATCTTTAACCCTACTTCTACTAACTTATCTTTGAAGTTATCGATATTATAAACATCGTCATTCAATTCTAAACCTTTACATTTGGAAACTAACTCTTCAAACCCTTCTTTGTGATACATTAAGAATTCTCTTCTATAATTACCGGCTTTATCAGTATATGAAGGAGTGATGATCAATAAGTCTAATTTGAAAAACTCAGCTACATTGTCTAATCCTTGGATGATTTCTTCATTGGTATAGTTCTTAAAGATCCAATCAGCACTTTTTCCAATTGAACTGAATCCAATAACTTTCCCACTAAAGGTAAATTGTTTATAATCCTTTCTCAATATTTCATTAACTTTGAACCCATTCAAATCTTTCTTGGCAGTTTTAATGGTTCTGAAGAAAACATCAACATCTGCATGGCCTGTTAAATTTCTGTATTTATCAAAAGCTTGGATATCCGAATTTTCTACTTTAGATGTCATATTGGAAGTATCTATCAATAAAGGAGCTAATAATAAATCTATAATTTCAGGTTCTATCTTTTCAACCTTTGGGTACCAATAATTGAAAACTAAAGAAGAACATGATCCTGAAGGAGTGATAATTCTTGGTTGGGCATCCTCAAATACATTTTCATCAGCATGGTGATCTATGATTGAATCAACTGAGATTAATCCATTTTTATAAGCATTGATGAGAGTATCCCCTTGTAAATTACAATGGTCTACCAAAGAAACATTGATCTTTTCAGTGTTTAACTTTTCAAAATCTTCTATAAAGTACAACAAATCCTCCGTTACCCCAAATTGATTTAAAACTAAATTTATATCTCTTCTCAATCTAAAATCTTGTCTGGGGATATTAATCAAAGGGAAACAAATGGACGAATCAAATTTATAATTGAAATAACAATAAGTAATGGAACAAATTACTGAATCCATATCAGCAGATTGATTACCAGTTACCCATTTCAAAGGTTTCTCCTTCTTTAAAAGGTTTAAAAATGCCTTCAAACTCATGAGATCTATCACTGCGAAAAAGAGAGAAAATATATTCAAACTTATTTAGCGTAATGTAATTTCATATCTAAAATTTGTCTTTGTCTAACTTCTGATGGAGCTAAAGGAACATCACCATAAGAAATTGGTTTAAACCAGAAGAAGAAAGCAACTAAACCAAGGGTGAAAACAGTAGTTAAGAAAGTTAATTTCTTTCTATCAACACCTGGAGTACCATCAGTTCTGTTATTAGTACAAACAAATTCTAATAAACCACCAGAGAATAAAGCAGCAATTAAATGAGCAGGTAAATAATGGTGCAAGAATTTTTGTCTACCCATCAAAAAGAATGGGAAGTAGTGAGCACACCAACCAATAAAGAAGAATCCTAAGGTGTTATATAATCTTGATCTAGCTTTTTCATTCATCAATAAGATATTACGACGACGAGTGATTTGATCAGCTAAAACTAAACCACAGAATACGGCTAAGAAACAAACTTCTAACCAGAATCCAACAACATTACCAGTGAAATAAATTTGTCTCTTGTTAACATTATCATTCCAGAATGATACTCCACTTAAAGCTAATGGCCAAGCATCAGGTTGGGAAGCAAATGGATGAGATGAAGTTAATTTATTATTATGATGGAACATTAAGAATTGTAATTCCCACCATTTTTTCAAGAATGGCATTGGTTTAACTTCTTTTGGAACGTATTTGTTTCTTGGATCAGTTTCAGATAAGTTAATGATTTTATCAAAATACCACACATTGGAACTTTCTTTGATTTTTTTGTTACCACTCACTTCTTGATGTCCGAACCCCCATTCTGGTAATAATTCATCATCATGAGTCCACATAGCAACAACAGTATCAACATGAATAATTCTCAATGGGATTTGTTTAGTGGTAACAGCTTTACGTTTATTTTGATTAGAAGTACCTGGAGCAGCATATCTAATTCTGAATAAACTTTCATTGAAAGCTTTACTGTATAATTCTTCATCATAAGTAATAGTGAACTCTTCATTGGTAGATTTCAAAGGACTGGCAACATCATGAGATAATAAGTATCCCTTAGTACCAACATGTCTTAATCTAATGATATCATTGGTGAAAATAGCCATTTCATTAGTATATTCAGATTTAACAGGAATAATTTCCCATTGACTGTTTACATCACCATAAACTTCAGTTTCATTACCTTTAACAGCAGTAACTTGTTGAGTATTTGAACTAATTCTTCCATCTTCATATCTTAAAGGATACTTATCAACATGAGAATGTAAGAAAGCATCAGTTTCTTTATGTCTAATAGTAATGATATCATAATAATTAACAATTTTTGAATCTCTAGCTAAAGGACTTTCTACCAAACTATCTTGGAAATCAGCTGACATGAAAGTGTCACCAGGACCTGATTTATTTAAAACAGCAAAATGAACGTAAAACCAAAATAAGTAAATAATGAATGGGAAAACAATTAATGAAAAAAATCTAGCCATGAAATGTTTAGAAAAATCATAAAGGGTTAAACCTTTTTTATAATCTAACCAGAACCATAATTCATGAAGAACTGCGATACCAATAGTAACATAAGTTAGAACCCCGACATATTTTGTGGAGATAACACATGATAATGAGACACCAGTTAAAGTCAACCATAACCACCATTTGAAAGTGAAAGGTTTTAATCTATAGGTTGAGAATTTAGCATAACATAACATAGTTAAGGCAACACTTAAATTCAAAGTGGCATCCAATAAAATCAATCTTGAATCAATAATATGAGCATTGTCAAAACAAACGATTAAACTGGAGAATAATGAAGCGTCGACAGAATAACCTAAAGTTTTCATAGTTTGGAACATAACTGGGATTGTAACAACACCTTGAATAGCTGATAATACTCTATAAGCAACATAAGGAACATTGTTGGTTATATAATCATCATTAATATTTTCGAATTTGAATTTTCCATCATATCCAACTAACCAACCCATAAAGGCAATTAATAATTTGGCAAAAGGTGGATGTAAATCAAAGAAATAAGTTCTTTCTAAATAATATGAAGCAAATTTACCAAAATGAACTTCATCAAAAACAACCTTACTTGGATGTGAAATCAAAGTAAATCTGGTATAAATTGCAAATGCAATAGCAATTAACATTGCAAGCCAATATTTATATTCAGGTTCTCTTTTTTGAACTACCACCTCATTGGTGGTAACTTCTTTGACGTCTTCCTTCTTTTTAACGACCTTTTTCTTGACACTTGACATACTACTTAGAAGTATTTCTCAGTGAAAAATTTAAACCAACACGTATGAAGATCGCGACACGAAATTGGTTGCGAAAACAAAGTGGCATTGTCTTGCAGAGTTCAAGGTCTATTATACATTAATGATACATTCTATTACATGTGACGTTTGGAACGTTTTTGGTATCCACCTCTACCTTTGATAATTGGAGGCGTCAATTGACTAGACAGGTTATTAGCCATCATTGGGTAACTTTTCATCATACCTGGTTGTAATGGTGGGGTATTATAAGGTAAGTGGTTATTTAAGGATTCCCCCGATGAATTAGAATTTTGCCTGTTACTTAATTCATAGAAATCCATAGGATTATCATTCAGATTTCTTTGTTGCATTGGTGGCATTTGTGGATGTCTACTGATTTCACTACTGAAACTTGAACCGGGGATGGAAATAGGTCTTGATGTGGATAATTGAGCTATTTTAAGGTTCTTTTCTTCGATCAAATTTTCGTATTTCAATAAAGTTGATGATAATTCTTGGATTTTCTTATCGGTTTGATTATTGAAGGTATTCAATTGATAAGCAATTTCATTTTTGTTACCGTTCAATTTTGATTCATAGGATTTGATGGTAGATTCTAATGAAGATTTGGTTTCTTTAAGAAGTTGCTCTAATTCTGAGATTTTCTGAAGTTTAACGGCATTATCTTTCTTTAAATCGAATATTTCACGTTCTTGTTCATTCAATTTGAAATCTTCCTTGACTGGTTC
This sequence comes from Yamadazyma songkhlaensis, assembly GCA_030570975.1. Classification (NCBI taxonomy): domain Eukaryota; kingdom Fungi; phylum Ascomycota; class Pichiomycetes; order Serinales; family Debaryomycetaceae; genus Yamadazyma; species Yamadazyma songkhlaensis. The sequence goes on along the minus strand of JAJLWX010000001.1, from coordinate 880,703 downwards.
TTGAGCTTGGCCCTTATCATTGATTTTTAAATGCTCAATTTCTTTCAAAACGAGATTATATTCATTGTCAAGAACTTTATGATCATTCTTAAGACTAATGATTTCTTCACTCTTACTTCTCAATTCATTGGCTAAATTCTTGAGTTCACTGTCCAAATGTTTATTTTGATTAGTAACTTCCAATACTTTATCCTCAAGTTCATTCCTTTCACTCTGTGCCAATAAGAATTTACTAGTCAATTGTTGCTTCTCAAAATCTAATGTCTTGCTTACCTCATCAAACTGAACCTTCAAATCTTCAAAACTTTTAACCAATTGGTCATGATCTATAATTAACTGATCATATTTGAACTTTCCTTGATTCTTATCTTTCATCAATTTATCCATTTTCAATTTCAACTTGATGTACTGGAACTTATTCAAATGTTTCATATAACTACTGAACTCAATTTCATTCTTCAATAACAACAATTCTCGATGATAGAAATCAATGATTGATCCTTGGTTTTTCTTACTTTCTAATGGAGGTGATAAAATTGATCCTTGACTGAAAACTATTTCTTTACTAGTATCTACTGATGCCATTGAAGGTTGAGTTTTCAACCCCTTTTCACTCAATAAACTTGGTACATCATAATCTTCATTCATCTTGGAATTATATAATTTCTCATGGGTAGTAAACAAGTCCTTTACTACATCACTACCTTTCCTTTCTAGATCCTCATCAGATTTGGAATTGAAATTGATTTCTTTAAAAGACACTTCACTATTCCTTACCTCGTTCATCCTGAAATCGTGACGATTATCAATTATCAAATTTGTTGGTACAATTGAAAGTTTCCTGTTGAAGTTATTATTCTGAGTGAACTGACTCTCAACACTGAATAATAAAGGAGATCCTATTGATGAAGCTCTGGAACCAGCTGCTGGTGGTGTAGGTTTAGTATCACTTTTAAAAGAATTGACAGTGGGTAAGGAATTGATATCACAGATAGAAGACGGTATTCCTTCAGGAATATAAAACATCAATGAAGGATTCAAACTTAAACATCCAATGACAATTTCTTCAACACCTAAAGTATCACTGGATTCTTCAGCTAACCATTGAACAGGATTAGCTCTTTCATAATCAATAGATAATCTCTCAGGTTTCAAGAAGTTAGGATGTAATCTGAAAGATTTAAGATAATCTTTGGTTGTTTGTTCCACATAATGAAGAGCTGATCTATCCCTAGGACCAATTGAACCTTTAGAAAAATTGATCAACGATAAATCTTTGACCTCCACTATAGATGGTCTATATTTCTCCAAGAACTTTCCAGGATCTTGAGAAAAGGTGATTAATGAATAAGGGAATAATCCGTAAATCATGGTAATCAAATGACCTGCATTTATCTCACTCTTATAATTTGGTCCATATACATCATATCCTTCATTAGGTTTAGCAATTTCCCAAGTATCTCCATCAACTCCCAATTGTTCTTGTAAAGCTTTGATTCTATCAGGGATGAATTGTAGGAACTCATCCCAAACACAAATTCTGGTGTAAATAACGAAAAATTCTGATATATACTGTGATACTTTAGAACTCACTAAAGGTATCAACATCACCATAATGGAAATACATGATTGAAGGATTTTTTCATTGAAATCAAAAACCAAACATTTATACATATTGGTGAATAATTCTGAATCTGCTATGGGTGCAACTTTTGAAGATTTGGTGTTAATCACATGGCTTACCAAAGCTAAACATTCACCTCTATATTGGACCATTATGAATTTCTCATTTACTATTTCACCAAAGAGTTTGGCATGCTCCATAGCAAAGTTTTTAAGGAGATTCAAACAATTACTTTGAATGAATCTCTTTCTTTCCATGAACTCTTGACTTGTCTTATCTTCTTCTTTAACATCACCAGTTAATTTGTATAGTACTTCCTTTTCTCCAATGTAAACTCTAAGAATGTAAGTCATTACATTTCTAGCAATACTAAGTCTTCTAGAAGTTAATTCTTCATCTTTTGTGTATGGTAATTTACAAGTGACCTTATCAATAAGCTTTCTACTCCATATAACAAAATTATTGTCAAAATTTGCACTATCTACTGCAGGTCTCAAATAAGTTTTGAGCCATAACTCTATCTCTTCACCATTTAACACTGGCAGAAGTTCGGTTAATATCTCCAAGAACAAGATTTCTCTGGGTAGATTTGAATTTGGCTTTATGTGATTATCATAGAAATTATATAATTCGTTATGAATATTGGTAGATTGAATTATAGATTGTAATGTATTATGTCTTTCATGGAAAGCTCTTATGGTCTTGAACAATTCCGATGTTTGTAGATTGGATGATTCATTTGTAGTTTCCCAATAATCAAATACTGCATTAAGGGCATGGATCAATGATCTCGATGAGCCTACCATTGAACCTTCTCTTCGCAAGTTTTCCATCTTCCTCACTGTTTAAATGACATCATTACTTACTGTGGTAGATAAGGTTGATTCTTTTCCTTATAACGGTAAAGGAGCGTTCTATACGTTTAATTCCCATGATGGTGTTGCTATAGGATATATGTCACCAGCAATTGTAGAATATTTTGGAAATGAGGAGGGATTTATAGTGAATCACAATCTCAAGACGGTTTCAATTGATAAGTCAATGGATACTTTTGAAAAGAGAAATGAACTTTTTAAGCAATTAGGATTGAAATGGAAAGAAATTGAACAGTTAGATTTGAAAAATGGTTGGAGAAATGAATTATATACGGTTTACAATCCAACAAACACCCCATATTTATTATTAGAAAGAGCATTTTCAGTATTATTAGGGGTCGTTACTTATGGAACTCATATAAATGGTTATATCCCACCAAATAAATCAAACAATGGCAAGTTGAAAATGTGGATACCAAGAAGATCCTCTACTAAACCAACATATCCTGGAATGCTAGATAATACTGTAGCTGGGGGATTGGGATATCCTTATGGATTATGGGAAACTGTGATTAAAGAATGTTTCGAAGAAGCTGGATTACCGGAGGGCTTTGTAAAAAGTAATGCCAAAAGTGTGGGGGTATTACTGTATATGTATGTCCCTACCTCAGGTATAGAAAGAGTTCAACCAGAAGTTGAATATATATATGATTTAGAATTCAACGATGAAACCACCATTGTACCACACCCTGAAGATGGAGAAGCTCAAGACTTTACTTTAATGGATACTGATGAAATATTAACCCGATTGAAAAATGGTGAGTTTAAACCCAATTGTGGGTTGGTAGTTATAGATTTTCTCATCAGACATGGATATTTGAAACCTTCAGATGATATCAATTTCCTTCAAATTCAATCAAGACTCCATAGGTTATTACCTTTCCCTACTAAATAATACATATCTCTCCTTATCTGTAGTCGCATTTTTCACTATGAGTTGCTTGTTTAAAGCCGATTCAGATATCCATACATCTATAAACGACTATGTGGTAGAGTTATCCAACAGTGTCAGTGGAAAGCTAGGAGCTGATGATTTTCCTGATGATTTATCTGTGTCGAAAGTGGATGAGATCATTGAAAATATCAACGCATCATATGTCAATTATGTAACACATTTAAGATCATTACCATTGGAACATCATAAAACTGTTTGGATAACAGTTTTATCCACTATAGCATGCAAATCAAGTAATCTATCTAAGAGTATCATCGAATATGGGGAAAAACATCCTGATAAAGCAGTAACATCAATCACATTGAAATTGTGTCAAACATTCCTACTTCAAGAAGAAACACAATTACGTTTCTTGAAACAACTCAATGAAATGGTTCCTGAACTCATTGATATGTTCAATAATTCAAGCAAGTTATTCGATTTGTTTGTAAGTTTCATAAATTCTGTTTTATCAACTACTCAAAACAGTTTACCTGTTGATAATGGATTACTCGATAATTCTTCCTCCACATTAAGAAAAATAACTATTCTCGTGAAGAAGTTATACATCTCCTCAAAGGGGCGAAAAACTGTATTATCATCATTATTTACTTCAATTGTAAATCTTTTGGAGTGTATTTATGAATGTGATCAATCACATTTAGTTTTGGAACTCATAGATGATATACTATATCCAGAATTACCAATGAAATTATCTAAGGAATCCAAGATTGGTCTTGATTACATATTAGACCATTATATTTATACAGCATTCAATTTATTTTCATTATCCTATTCAGATTCGAAGGTGGATGGTGAAATGACCAAGAAGGCAGATTTATATTTCAAGATCTTCTTAACTTTACCTCCTTCATCATATGACCTTTATGTATCATTCAGGAAAATTGTCAAAGAGGAGATTGTCTATCAAGTAGTATTACCTGAAAATACTAGTGACAGAAGGAAAGCTTTCAAGAGAATAGAAGTTTCAATATTATATTTATTCAACAAGGTTTTTATGGCAAGAGATTTGGATGATATAGTATCTTTCAGTCCAATGGTAAGTTCAGAATTAGAAAACTGTCATGGTATCTTGTCTGGTATACTTACTTCATCTTTGAATGATGAAATCAAACGTGCCAGTAGTGCAAGTTTGAGTTCTGTGGTTGATCAAGAACCTATTGAACCCTTGATTCCACGTCTGAATTTGAGATCTGTTGGTTCTATGGTACATAACGGGACATATAAAGAGAGGTTTTATGCAGTTATCAAAGTTATTGAACAATTCATTGATCTTGATATCAATAAGTTTGGTAAATGCTTTTCATTGGACCTGGATTATAATTCTGACTTCATTCGTCTTTTCAACTCCATAGAGAAATCTTCAGGAAGAACCAAGTATTTCAAGTTAGTCAGTTTAGTCTCCAAGTATTTGAAACTCTTGAGTTTGAAATTTTTAGTCAAGTCAGTAGGTTCTAATGAATTTTCTTTAACCAAATTGAAAGAATTCTTGGACACACCTTCTTCTGTGCTTGAAATTCTTGACATCAAACCATTATTGAAATATGAAGTTTCCTCCAAAAATAACGAAGAAATTTACCGTTTCTCGGTGAATGAATTATCCCTAGGAACTCAACAGGATGTGATAAATCATCAATTGGAATTGGCGAAACATATTAATGGATTGGAAACCACTTTAGAAGGAAATGTTTATGAGATGACTAAGAGATGATAAGTAAATAGAATATATCCAATATATTTACATGTTAGAATCATTTGGAAGCACAGCTGATATGGTTGAGTTATCATTCTCCAGCATGGGAGATTCAAATGCTGGAGCATCTTCAAACTCTTCAGTATCTTCTCTACTTATATCTATGGGTGAAATCCTTTTTCCTGGTGACGATGGAATAGGTGTTGGGCTCACACTATTAAGTTCCATAATATCATTATCGATATCTGCAATTGTAATAGCAGGTGTCAAAGTAGGAGAATCCAAATCAACAATTTTCTTGACTGTTTCAGGTTTTGAAGGTTTGGGTGGTGGTTTTTTAACTACTTCTGGTCCGTCAGGTCCATCTTCAATAACAATTGGTATCAATGATGCATTGAAACGTCTTCTTTCTTCAACGACTTGTTTGACAAAATCATTGAAGATATCGGGATTCTCTTTCATTACATTATCAATATCTTTCTTAGCTGCTTTCAAAAATTCAAAGATGAAAGGGTACATATCTTTCTTGGCCAATTTTTTGATTTTACGATAATCTGTTGGTACTGGAGGACCAGGATCTGGTTGATTCAAGGATTTATAAATCTTTATGAAAAGAGAACAAATGGTATCATCGATTAAAGCAGTTTGACCAAACCCATTATTTAATTTCTTCATATCATTCAAAGCATTCAATAAACAACTATGAGTTTTCAATTCTTTGGGGAATGAGTTCTTCTTACATTCCTCTAAAATCCAATTGGCCTTGAAAATAAAGTTCTGGTATGGAGTAACTAAGAATTGTTCAGTGTAATATGTTCCTATCTCGGAGATATCACGAATTAAATGACATATGGAATTACACAAAACAGCCCAAGCAGAACCTAAAGATAACATGATAGAATTGGACCTTCTTAATCTTGGTAACATCTGAATTAATCCTGTTAAGTTCTGTTCTTTGATAAGTATATCGATGAATAAAAGGATGTATTGATAAGTGTAAAAGAAATGTTTACCGGGTCTTTCGTTATCAGGTTTCCAAATCAGAACTAAAGTTTTACTGGTTGGTTTCAATGAAATGATCGAAGACATCTCTTCTTTAGCTTCTGGAAGCTCATCAAACTCTTCAACATAGATCTTAGCCATTCTGTATCTGTATTTATGATGCCATCTCTTTTTATCAATAGATTCCAATTTTTTCAAACACGAGATGATTAATCTATAGAACGATTTATCATCCTTTGGTTCTTCTTTGTCGATACCACTAAAAATAGGATCTTGGTCAATATAAGGTATAACTTGTGAAGGTGTTAATGTCTTAGTTTTGACATATTTGTAAGCTATTGAACAAAGTCTATAATGAGGTTCTAATGACAAATCTAGTGATGTTGAAGAAGATTGAGTGGAGTTCTTAGAATACTTGATAGCATCTAATAATGTTTCAAACACCAAATGAGGATCTAACTTCATTTTCCCCTGAATCTTGGAAAGTATATAATAATTAAACCATTCTTTAGGTTGTAATTTGATGGCTAGATGTAAGGATTGTTGGATGATCTTAATACAAAGCTTCTTACTAACTCTGGAGTTTGGAGCATCAAGAACAAAATGACACTTAGCATTCACCTTTAAAAATCTAGGATAATCAGTGACTTTAAATGCTAACATTTTCATAGGTGACATACAAGCATTGAATAATTCAATGGCGAAACTTGACATCAAATCTGATGATAATTTCTTATTCTGTTGAAGTTTTTCTTCCTTGGTAGCTAAACTTATAGCCATTAAATAACATAATAATGATCTTCTTTGCAAGTTAGCTGTACCGAACTTACGGTCTGCAATGACAAGTTTATCCGAAGTCCAAATCAAATCGTCTTCAACCAAGAAGGAGTAAGCTTGACCTAAGATGAACCAACTTTCTATTCTGTTGGTATTATAGATCAAATCACTTTTCAATAACTGAATGACCTTTTCGATTTCCATAGACCTTCCTTGCATGGATTTCTTCCTGATCTTATAAGAAGAGAAGATAATCACTGCTTGTAAATAGAATAGTCCTTGTTTGATGACTGACAGTCTCTCATCGTTCATAGGGATGAAATCCGTAGAAAGTAATCCATGAAAGGATTCTTTCAAAAGTCTTGGTGTCAAAGTGGTATTATCAAGATACTGGTTAAAGATTGAATCATTTTGAATCACCATTGAGTTATTATCATAATCAGGATCCGATACCACTTCATAGAAATCATCTAACAACACTTTAAAGTCACCTCTAGGAGGATTATATAAAGGATTCCTATCGATGCAAAGGGGTAAAACTAATTTGGAAATATGTCCAATAGATTCCTTGTCAAATTTCGCTTTACTGTCCGTTTGATGATCAACAGGAGTGAACCCATTAGATGTTATGTTACATCTGTATCTACAAGATAAGATCTGAAGGACCTCTGACTGATAAGTATCGGAATTGGCTAATAATAAACGATCTTGGAACATTTGGAGTAAAATACAATCACCTCCATCACAAAGCTTCCTGAATCCAAATTGAGAATGTATCAAACTCAATAATTGATTCGTATTGGCTTCACAATCTTCTTTTCCACTCAAAAAGCAGAGTTTATCAAAATAAAGAACCATTATAGTAGCCAGACGAGCTAACATGGCCTTAAACTTATTGATAATAATAGGTGAACCTTGGGCAACGGTAGTTTTACGTGCAGTTATCGAACAAGATTCTTCATGAAGACTGAAAATATAGAAAAGTTGAAACATCTCCATCAATCGAGAATGAGTTGTTTTGATAGTCTTTAGATCACCTTCTAATTGCCAATTTCTTTTGGATAAATGGTCCAAATACATCATCAAGTACTCATCAAAGAACGAAAGCACTTCTAATAATGTGCTATACCTAGTAGACGTAGGTAACTTATCATAGTTCTCACTGCAAATGAACTTATAAAGAGTTTCAAGATTTTTCTCAAACCCGAACTGGAATTTTGGAAAATCGTTCTCTTTGTTGTAGTACAGGAAAAGAATGTTCCAAAGATTGAGTTTTGTGTCAATAGTTGAATTATCTAAGAAATTCTTAATTGTAGTTATAGCCACTTCATCGGCTTCATTTTGAGACCCCTGGGGGAAATGTTCAGAATCAATCAATGTTCTTTCTAAAAGATAAACTGATTCTTCGTTATTCCCACGATCGTTAGCATAAAGAATTTTGGCAAACATCGTAAGAACTCCTATGGTATTACATAAATCAGTAATAGATTCTTCATTGATATCAGGAATATTCTCATAGTTATTCATTTTGATGACATCGACTGCTTCAAGGGTCTTCAATGTTTCTAACATCATAGTAAGTTGATCAGCTATGAATTTACTTGATTGGAAATCTGCATCTTCGGTGTTTTCCTTATGTGCTAAAGCCCATTGGTATCTTAAAGAAGTCTTAACAATAAGTTCATTGGCCTTGTTATCGACTAAATAAAGTATACTATCTATATGTAGCCTCCATCTTTCTAAAATGTACCTGAGTTTAGTGATCTCTGATGTTTGTAAGTTCAAAGTCCCTTTTAAAGATCTTGAAAATCCAGTTTTCATATTATGGGAGATGACACTGTCAATTTTGTTCTTACTGGAGATGTAAATATCGGTGATGATCTCAAATAAACTAACAGAGAACACTAACTCTTCGATGAGTTGAGGACTGTTGATTTTTAGGATATCTTTGGATTTCTGAAGAATTTGTTGGTCTAATTGTAAAATCCAGGTCTTTACATCTTTCAACAACTTTTCTGTCCATAAGGTATCACAAACAAGACAATCGCCGTTGGTTTGAACCCCTAAAAGGAATCTGAGAAGGTTAATTTTGACATCAGTGACATGCAAATTGGAAGAATTCAATTCATTCACAATGTTAGTCATTTCTTCGTCATTATATTTATCATTGAGTGATATGGTTGGATCCTCGGTGGTGGCTGATTTAGGTTTGGATCCGAAAGATCTTAAAACTTCAAGTAACTTCAACCTCTCGTCATCTTCTTGTTTTTGAGCTAATTTGTTGGGACCTTTAACAAATCCACTATATGCTTTGAACACTTCATAAGAATTGAGGATCTCAACGAAATCTTGATAAAACAATGGGTTAGATGGTGGGTTCACAAATAATTCGGCAACGTCTTTAAGAGTTCCTGAATCCTTCAAAGTTGCAAAATGAGCATTTATTTGTTCGAAAAATGTACTGGAGAAATGGAACATATCAGTGGTTAATGGGATATTGGGTAACCATGATAAAGACTCTAGTTCATTCTTTTGTAGTCTTTTGGAAGCCCTTTGGATGTTTTTACCATTTTTAGATGGTTGGTTTTCTGGTTTGGTTTCTTCAACAATTTCATTTTCTTTGGTTTCTTCATCTTTGGTTTCTTCATCTTTGATTTCTTCAACTTCAACGGGTTTCTCCTCGTCTACTCCAGTCATGTTCTCGTCGTCGACATTTATAACTTCATTTTCAGGCAATTCCTCCAAATCGATTATTTCTTGAACTTCATCTGTGGCTTTACCATTATCGGAAATCTCTTGAGGTTCTTCTTCCTCTTCAATTACAACTGGCTCTTCTTCAGATTTACCGTTACCTTCACTTTCCTTAGGTTCAGGTGAAACTTCATCTATTTCCATTACCTCTGCCTTTGGTTCAACTTCTTCTTCAAGATCTTCCGCAACTTCTTCGTCTCCCACCACTTCTTCCTCGACCTCTTCGTCTTCTTGTGGTTGGGCTGATTTATCAGGTACCTCAAGAATCACCCTATCTGAATGATGTGAAGTGAAATAATAAGGATCGATGTTCTTGATTTTCAGGGCTGAAGTGGATTCAGTTCTTGACTTATCTTCGATAGCTTTAATCTTATCATTGATTGAACCAGTGATATCTTCCCATTTAAGTTTGTTCCCATGATTTCGTATCTTTACCACCAAAGCCTTCAGTGATAATAACTCATTGATCTGACCAGAATATTCGGTTCTGATAGGTTCAAGGAACTTATATACTCTTTCGACTCTTGATTTTTCTGTTTCGAATACTTTTATGTCATTGAGCTTACATTGTAATTTGAGGACCAACTTCTTATGTAATTTAATAGTTGTCCCATCTAAGGGTAATAATCCTAGGATATCATCACTTTCAACCTTCTTACTTAAAATATATTCCAAGGTATACCTAGCTAATTTGAAGGAATTCATATAAATCAATATGTCATACAAAGTTTCTAGAAGAACTTCATCTGCTTCTTGATATAGCAAGGCGATACCCATATCGTCAATCATCGAATAAAATGATTCTTTGAATCTTTCAGTTATCTTTTCATCATCGAGTATTTCATCTTCAAACTTACTAAACACTGACAAGGTTTCTGGTGATCTCTTTAACACATCAAGATAAAAGAATGCTCTATTACGGAAGATCAAGTACCTTAAAGACTTAACATTTGGTGCTAAGAAATTCAATTCATCAACAATAGTGTTGGAACTACCATTCTGAATACCTTTAATGTAATCCTCTTCTTCCAAGTAATGATTCGATATTATATCCAACTTGAATAATGATTCATATGATCTATAACATTGAGCTAGTTGACCTTTCTTTTGACTATTCAAAGCATCTTCAAACGTTTTAAATGCTTGTTCCACTTGAAGCTCTCTTGTGTGTTCAGCCTCAATGTCTTTACGAGAAACGCTAGGGTCCTCAATTAAATTGATTGGAACGAAAGACTATATAAAGTTAGTATCAATTTGAACTGTACGGGCATGATGGGCTTCTGCCACCTTCGAATCAACCACTTACCATTCCTAGTTATTCAACTATAAAGATCGCGAAAACAGTAACCTGAATATATATTGAGATAAAAAAACGACTGCAAAAAGACTTTGCGAGTAACTTATATTTTGGAAGATATGGAAGTTTGAGAGATATGAGGACTCCCAGGGGACAATTGCCTATGTTAGTTAGCTAAAGGCTACCTTTTGTATATGACTCTTTACTCAACAGGTTGTTTTGGGGGAAGTTGATAAGTGGTGGTATTAATGGCAATTTTGTAAGTGGAGCTTCTAATCTTTTGAATTTGACTATCAAGGCCAATCATAATTTGTTGAATACCAAATAAGATTTGTGGTACCAAAACCCGATCATTATGAAAAATGAAATGTTCTAAAACACAGGCCTTTCCCTTCTTTGATAGCTCAACATGCTGAGATTTCACAACCTTCATACCAGTATTTAACATATTCAATAACGATTCAAGTTCTAAAAGTATTGATTGAGTAAGCACTAAATCTCTTACACTAGCTTTCAACTCTTTGACTTTTTTCGTGAGTTGTTTTTGTATTTCTCTAATATGATTAACTTTGGTGGTTGTTTCTTCATTGACATCCGATTCTATTTGAGGAAAACATGATTTTGCATTAACTTGATAGACATCAAATACTCTAATGAATGAATTCATAGGAGGTAATGTAACAGGTTGATTTTCCAATTGTGAGTTCATCACAATTGAATTTTTCATTAAGGTATTCATTAATTAAAAAGTAAGAGGATTTTGGGCTTTTTATAATTCAGGAGAAGATCTTCATTAAATGAAACAACTGTTTCATATTACTAAGGAGTTGTTTCAGAAATTTAAGCGAATGTTTCAGAATTGCAAATCATTAGATAACTAAAGATGTGGGTGTTTCAGATTTCGGGTTTCTCACTACTTTTAGTAAATTTCACAGATTTAGCCCAACATTATAATTATAGTTTCCCGTAATTTTAATCTAGGGAGTTTAACTTTAAGGTGTCGAATGATTTATTCATTAAGGCATATACAACAAACTTTCGTTCCCGTAAATGCAATCGCTTAAAATTACTTTGATTTATATTAACCTTTCTCTATAAATGAACTATTTACCTTTTTCATTAGCCCCAATATCCTTGTTCTCTATATTGTTCTGATCTACCAAAATAGCACTGTTGGTACTGTCTGAAGATTCATTTTCTTGTGAAAAATTTGATCCTTTTTCTGCTTCTGCTTCTTTCAATCTTTTAGCTTCCAATTTTTCTTGTTTGATAATCTTCCTTCCTCCTGTGATGTACCAAACAATTTGACTGGTGAATATTCCTAACTCTAAAGCTAAAACAATTGCATAAAGCACCATACTTAAAACATCAAACGTTCCTACCAATATACTGCACATTGATAATAATGCCCCAAGTGAATCCACGAATAAAAATACAAAATTAATCCCTACTACTCTTCCCTTTCTTTTCCATAACTCAAAGTATGGTGGAATTAAACCTACGGCTAAGAGAATTGATGCAATAATACCCACAATTAACATTGGATATTCAATTCCTCTTCTATATAATGGTCTGAGCCATATAATTAATCCCACTTCTAAACCTACAGATATAAGAACAAATGATCCTACTCTAAGAATTAAATTTTTCTTTGGTAATTGTACAGGAGGATAGTAAAGAGCTTGTGCCCATGAAATTAAACAAAAAAATGTGAATAATTGTGGTTGAATTCTTAATGGAATGGATCCATCTGTTGCTAGGAAATATATTGAAAATGGGATCCCACTAGCTGCCCATAAAAACATCATCATAGGAGGAAATCCCGTACAATCCTTTACTTTATAATTCCTTATAATTTGGGGTATTAACTGAATACACCAACACACTGTACCTGCAGTCGCTAGCACATTCTCAGCAACAGCATTATACATGACTTCTAGTATATAACCAAACTAAAGGTCTCTAGGGTATCTCCACAAATATATGTAAAATTTTGTTTGAGGGCAAGCCTTATTTCTTATAGTAAAATTTCGCAGAGGAAATTTGCGCTCGCCGCTTAATTGCAGGATACAATCTTTGATTCCACTTACGAATAGCGCAATTTTCAAAGAGACTTGATATTGGGGCTTTTCAATCAATGGTATACCTATAATTACCGACATTTCATTTATTCATTAATCTATTCATCATCACTATATTCAAATTCAAATTCTCCTTCAAGACTGTTATCAGATTGCGCGTTTGGATCATCTTGAATTTCCGCTATTGGTTTTTTCACACTCTCACTGATAAATCCTATGTCTTTCTTATCAGACTTTGCATTATTGTCGTTTAAATTTTCCTCATTGAGACTTGTCTGGAGGGTTCCCTCACGTTCTGGATAATAAATAACTTCTCCATCGCTCTGAATGATGATTTCATCATCTGGTATATCCATAAGGAAGTCATCAGTTGAGCGGTAATTGTTTTCGTATGCGCTTCCTTCTAACAAATCCGCATGCATTCCGTTAGTTGACTCATCAACCAGTTCAATACTTTTGGTTTCCTCAATATCAAAGTGGTTGAAGGTATTTGTAGATGGTTTGTGGAGATCATCACCGGTATCAAAGGGAAGAAATCCTCCCTCATCTTCAGAGATAATTTTTTCACTATCGGTAAAATCCTCAAAATCTCCAGAATTGGCGAATTCACTGGAATGTGGAATCGACTCATTTGCTAGATCCATTGTGTCATTATCATTATCATTATTGTCATTGGTGTTATTCCCAACGAAGAAACCACCTTCTTGAAACTCATCTTCACTTTCTCCCTGATCTTCATCCTCACTGTATACGCTGTACTCCGAACTCTGATCGGAGTCATGATTATCTTGAGTCGGAAGCTTTGGCTTGTGGGCTTTTTCAACCTTACCATGTTGTTTATCAAGACGTTTCATGATTCTGAGTTTCGTAATGAAGAATTTCCAGTTGGTCAAGGAATTGAGTTCAACTTTCTTTCTCTTCTTAGCTTCTTCTTCCTCCAAAAGTTCTTCTAGCACTAAGAAGATAGCGTCTTTGTTTTCTTCAGCAACTAAAACACCTCCTTCTCTAGCATTGGGAATTTTCTTATAAGTCTTACCACCTTGTTTACCGAAGTCAAAGGCTACAATGGCTCTAGCATAGTCTACTTCCAACATCTTAGCAGCTTTTTCTATCAAGTATACCGGTGCCTTATCTACAGGAACCAAAAACCCTCCATCTGGTATCATTGTTGGTACATAAATATCAATATTACCATATGCATTCTTGGTAATAGTACCATTGGTTATAGGAGGTGGGATATAAATCTTAGTTTGGAACTCGGCATATAATCGAGTAGCTTCATCGTCATTATCATCATCACCGTCGTCATCAAAAAACTCGTCAAAATTTCTCTTCGTCTTTTTAGCTTTCTTTATACGAAGTGGCTGTTGACCTACCTTTAAAACTCGACCTCTCAAATACCAAGCTTTCGCCGATCTTAGATAATGTACAGCAGATCTTTTGTAAACCGGCACTAAATCGGACTTTTTAGATTTTCCTGATAACTTAAAACGGAAAGTACCTACTTTGGTTGTTTCGTCTTGTGGATATATGATTTCATTTTGTCTTAATTGAGATTCAAGAGCATAGATAGGATGATCTTTGAATCCTCCGGCATTATTAGGCATACCTTCACACAAATCACGATCTCTGAATTCCTTGAGTTCTAAGATATCAATCCTGGAAAGCGTCTCTGCTGTAAATTTTCCATTCGAAATTATCGAATTGAAAGTGTTAATCATCTTGCTATACCAAATACCTAATTCTTCAGACTTGCTGCCTACTCTTTTCTTGACAGTCTTTGAATTATACTCACTGGCATATCTCCGAGTTACATCCTTGATCTTACCTGAACCATCAAAGGCAATAACGTATAGTAGATTATTAGTGGTATCTGCCATTGGAGGCTCAAATGATGATTTTCTTCTCATTGGTGGCGTTTCTACGATCTTCAACACTATTGGATCCACAGATAACCATTTTTTATTATATTTATTCCAAACTTCGATCCAGAAGATAGGGTAGGAAGAATTAGGAAATTTATGACCTATCTTTGAAGCTTGATTGTCCTTGACTGATTGGAGGAAGGCTTGTTTGGAATCCTTGGCCTTCAAGGCATCTTTCTCTAAATTCTTGATTTCTATCTTAGGCAATTCACTTATCATAGTGAAATCAGGTGGTTGAAGTGAAAAGACCAATCTCACCTTTAATCCTAAAGATCTTAGAAGTGCAACGAATCCTTGGGCTCCTATATCTCTAGAACCTTGGAATCGTGTTACTAGTTGTCTGAATTTATCAATGGTCACATTTCTATCGATATTACTCTGATGTATTGATAGTTCATTCCAATTCTTCCTGATTAAACCTTGCTTTGAGATTTTGAACTTTTTGGAATAATCAAACATGAGCTGCCGTATTAAACCAACAAATCTCACCGAATTAGCTGTACTTAATCCCTTATGCTTCCTGATACTCTTCAATTCCTCATGAACATCTGAGGATATGGATTTATTTAACATGGCGATAAGCCGCGGCTCATTACACCATTTATTCCTAATAACTCCATGACAGATCAACGTCATTAGGTACCATTGATGTATAAGTAGCCTGGTATGTCTAGCTTCCTTATCGATGAATTGCACTCGCTTCTTGGTTGATTTTGGCTCTTCAGGTTGTGCCAATGAGATAGTGATGGTATCGTCTTTAGGTTCTATTGGTTTATCTAGGAACGTATAATCTCTTTCTTCACTTTCAAAGTCCAGCATATCCGAATCTGGTGGAGCTGAATTCATTTGTGAGTCTGTGCCTTTAGGTCCCAAATCAATATCCTCGAAATCATCAGAATCTTCATCATCTTCATTATCTGGAGCAACACTTGCTTGTTGATCACTATCATCTATTGTTAAATCTATGCTTTCCACTTCCTTTTTGATTCGACGTCGTTTACGGGGTACGTCACCTTCTCCTTGGTTCTTAGTTTGCCATACATGGTCCCGTACCAATTGATTGTAATGACCATTTGACATACTTAGTAACTAAGATGTAGTGCGAAAATCTTTTAGATAACCATAATATGAGGTTTATCACATCTCCCCTTGTCCCCTCCGCAACTATGAGGGTACGACAGTCCTATGGGCTTCTAACATATCGACTATTGAGTATACGACAGCATCACACAATGTTTGAGAGATTGGGAGATAAAACACATAGATCAAATTTTAGAGAATCATTAAGAAAACTTGAAGTGTATAATAGTTCAAGAATAAGATTTCAACCCACAATACAAGATTTCATAGCAGAGTTAGAACTATCGAGGAAATCTACCAATTATAGTGTGAAATTAAGACTACCTACCAAATATAAGAATGAAATCTTTTTTGAACCTTTGATTTATGGGATCTTAAGTTCATTGAAATTTTCAGATAATACCGTCAATGTGCAAAATAAGATTACAATGATTCGAGATATATTCCAGAAGTTGGGAATTGAAGATAGTGATACAGACAGTTATGCAGAAACATATAAGGAGATGAATATCGAACATGTAGAATTATTTAACTTATCGATGAGTTGTTTGAACTTTATACGACCTGATCATAGCATCGTACAATGGATCAATTCTGTAACTGCACCATCTGTTTCAGAAGCATGTAAGGCATTAGCATATTTGACCAATATACCGGGTGTTATAATAGGTGATATTTTACTAAGAACACCCAGATCTCGAGATGAATTAGATCTACAATTGGAATTATGGTACCAATTTTCTGATAATGTTATCAATGAAAGTCATAAAGCTAGTAGGGTAAGATTGATCTTTGAAAACCTATTGGAGTATTGTGGAAGGTTCAGATTATATAAGTTATCAGAGTATATAAAGACTTCCTTTGAATTATTGGAAAGAGGAAAATTGGGTTACGAGGTCATGGTATCGAAGAAGTCTATTGATGTCTTTGCTGTAGATAAGAATGATGAGTACTTGAATAATTTAATATGGAAGTTATCATTCTCCCAATTGGAACCAAAAATCAATAATTTTAATTCAGCAACAAATATAATTTCAGCACAGAGATTTTTAGTCAGTAGATTGAATTTGATGAATGGGAAACCCCGTATTTCATTCCAGGGAAGATTAGGTATAGTGTTAGCATTATCATTGAACCATAAACAACAAGCCAGACAAATGCTTAAACATGCTGAGTCGTCGAGTCAATTCGAAAAGATAAGAAACGAGAATAGTGAACTTAAGAATCAATACAATTTCGTAAAATTGATGGTTTGTGAGGACTATGATGAATTACTCGAAGTATTTCAAAAGTGTCATGAAACATCACTCTTATGGTTAGGGTTTATTAAGAAGCTAGAAGGTTTTGAACTCTTGACATCAGAAAGATCAATCACAATTCTCAAAATGTTATGTGATAAATCTTTAGTTACTCAAACCATATTAGACCATTTGTTTGTTCATCTTCGTTCATACAAGGATTTTCAATCAGGATTGGAAATCATGAAGAAAGGTGGTATACTTAATCATTATATTCAATTCTTGAGATTAGAGTATATGATGATTTTGTATTCGAAATTTTATTACCATCATGACACAACTATTCTCAATACGTTATACCCTTCTTTTAAAGACACCAAGGATAATATCACCATTGCCAGATTGATCTATAAGAATTCCAAGACGAAAAACATGTATTATATTGGGAAAATGTTGAGAGGTGAGAGTAGAATCAACCCCACCAAAATGTATGATTTGTACCAACAAGAAATCACCCACAAGAATCTACAACCCAATGAAGATTGTCTTATTGCATTAATCAAATCATCAATGAGTCTAAATAAGAATGGTGAACCATTTTTTTGGAAAGATAACCTTTATGCCCCACAAATCGCAATTCATGAAGTGAAAAATCAAGTTTCTATTAATAAACTTCATGATACTCCAGTGGTATTCACTGATAGTGCGTGGATATCATACATTGAGATGTTGAAACAATTTGAATACATTTCTGAACTTGCGGATATTATCAAACATTGGCAGAACATTAATTTTGTCCCTCAACTGAAAACATTAATCTCATTATTATCAGCATTACCCATTGAATACTCTCATCGATACATAAACCATGCTGAAAAAGTCAAATCTGATTCTAAAACAGCTATCACCAATCAAAGATCAATCATTAATTGGCCATGGCCATCAATTCAAGATTTGAAAATTCCCAAATAATTCTAGCATTATCATAATTTTTGCATTATATCATTTCTTAGTAAATAGAGTTAAATAATCATCCACGGATGATTTCTGTAAATATAAATTTCTCCAGGTTTGAAAGTTGGACCAATCAGAATTTCTCATGAATCGGATCTAGTGAGATTTTTCACATTATCATATATAAGGATACCCGGAAGAAAGAAATTTATTCAAGAATTCAACGGGAGATTATATAAAATTAATATGTTAAGATTACCAAAGTTAGTTAAAAATAATTCCATTAATTTAGTTAGAACTATGAGTAGTACCCAACCATTATTAAACACCAGAATTGAAAGTGATGCATTTGGTGAAATTGAAGTTGATACTTCAAAATATTATGGTGCTCAAACTGCTAGATCTAAAATGAATTTCAAGATTGGTGGTGAAGCTGCTAAAATGCCAATTCCAATTGTTAGAGCTTTTGGTGTTTTGAAAAAATCAGCTGCTATTGTTAATGAAGAATTTGGTACTTTAGATCCAAAATTATCAAAAGCTATTCAACAAGCTGCTACTGAAGTTGCTGAAGGTAAATTAGATGATCATTTCCCATTAGTTGTTTTCCAAACTGGTTCAGGTACTCAATCAAATATGAATGCCAATGAAGTTATTTCAAATAGAGCTATTGAAATCTTAGGTGGTGAATTAGGTTCAAAAAAACCTGTTCATCCAAATGATCATTGTAATATGTCACAATCTTCAAATGATACTTTCCCAACTGTTATGCATATTGCTGCTGTTACTGAAATTAAAAATCATTTACTTCCTGAATTAACTAAATTAAGAGACTCTTTAAATGCTAAAGCTGAAGAATTCAAAGATATCATCAAAATTGGTAGAACCCATTTACAAGATGCTACTCCTTTAACTTTAGGTCAAGAATTTTCTGGTTACACTCAACAACTTACTAATGGTATTGAAAGAATTGAAAAATCTTTACCAAATTTATTATTTTTAGCTCAAGGTGGTACTGCTGTTGGTACTGGTTTAAATACTAGAAAAGGTTGGGATGTTAAAGTTGCTGAACAAGTTTCAAAATTAACTGGTTTCCCATTCAAAACTGCTCCAAATAAATTCGAAGCTTTAGCTGCTCATGATGCTATTGTTGAAGCTTCAGGTGCTTTAAATACCGTTGCTGTTTCATTATTCAAAATTGCCAATGATATTAGATACTTAGGTTCAGGTCCAAGATGTGGTTATGGTGAATTATCATTACCAGAAAATGAACCAGGTTCTTCAATTATGCCTGGTAAAGTTAACCCAACTCAAAATGAAGCTTTAACTATGGTTGCCGCTCAAGTTTTCGGTAACCATTCAGCTATTACTTTCGCTGGTGCTTCAGGTCAATTTGAATTAAATGTTTTCAAACCAGTTATGATTTCTAACTTATTATCATCAATTAGATTAATTGCTGATGGTTCAGATTCTTTCAGAAGAAATTGTGTTGATGGTATTGTTGCTAATGAAGCTGCTATTACCAAAACTTTACATGAATCATTAATGTTAGTTACCGCCTTAAACCCTAAAATCGGTTATGATGCTGCTTCCAAGACTGCTAAAAACGCCCACAAAAAAGGTTTAACCTTAAAAGAATCTGCTTTAGAATTAGGTGTCTTAAATGAAGAAGAATTCGATGAATGGGTTAGACCAGAAAAAATGATTGGTCCAAAAGATTAATCTTTATTTATATATATATATCTTATCTATAACCAATGGCTCTTCATTTTCTATAGATTTCGCACCGATCATCAAATCTGTTGATGTCAAAAGTGAATGCTTCTGCCAAACCTAATATGAAGGGCGTCAACAAGTCATCTACTTATGCATACGATAACGGGGAGAGGAAGATTATAGACCCTGTGGTGGCGAAGTTGAAAGAAGCAAGAAGATTAGAGAAAGAAAAGAAAGAGAAGGAATTGAGGGAAAAGAAGGGTTTAGCTCCTAAACCGAAACCTAAACCCAAACTTAAACTGACGATTCCCATGAGAACTTCAGGAAATAGTAACCTCCCAAAGAGAGATAAGTCCAAAAGCAAGTCACCTGGTAAAGATGTGAAACCTATTGTACAACCTAGAAGACCTGTCACAAAAATGAACTTCAATGACCTTATGAAAAAAGCCACAACAATTGACCAATCCAAATTATCCATATCATTTAAATCCAAATCCAGATCTCCAGAAACATCATCAGGCCCTGGAAAACATATTAAACCTAAAACTTCAAGTGATAGACCATTAAAATCCCATAATCCTAAACCTATAGTTAAAAAACCGACAAAATCAACTTCACCACCACAAATAAATGTACCTGCCAAATTGACTGCTCCTATTCCTACTAGAAAACCATCGGAAAAATTAGCTGCCAAATTGAAACAAAAACAACAATCCAAAGAAGAAGTCGAGTATGAATCAGATATGGACTCTTTCATTGCATCAGATGAAGAAGACTACCAAAGAGATGTTGGTTATGATAGAGATGAAATTTGGAAGATGTTCAATAAAGGGAAATCACGGTCTGATTTCCAATACGATGATTATGATTCTGATGATATGGAAGCTACAGGAGCAGAAATTTTGGAGGAAGAATTAAGATCAAAGAGAAGAGCAGAATTGGAAGATCGTAGAGAACTAGAAGAAGAACAAAGAAGAGCAGAATTGAAAAGACAAAGGAAAATGAAGTTGGGGAGATAATCTGTGGAGAGATGAGATTTTCGCATTATGGATAACTTAAATAGCATAAAATACATAACTAAAGAACTACGAAAAGATGCCAATACTTTGAAAAACCGACTTCAGTCTATCATTTACGATTACCATTTTACACGAAATATCTGGGATCTATACAATCTTCCGTTGATTCCAAATGAAAGATGTGGTTTATGGTATTTACCAGAAGATGAGTATACTACAACCAGTTATTTTAAATCAACTGATGGTCATACAAACGAATGGAAATTTCTGTTCAGAAGATTGAATTTACATTTGTTGTCTGTTATTGAAGAGAACTGTGGAGTTATAATAGTTGACTCCACGAGAAAGGGGAAGTTGATGCCTGATGCTTTAACTAAAACCATACCTATATGGTGTGCGGTACTTGATTACATAAGATTTGAAGATGAGGTGCTTACCTCTGATATGGAATTGCTAGCCAAAGATAATTGGGTGAAATTACCTTCGGTAATACCACAAAGTGAAAAGTATGAAATCATCAAGAGAATCCCTGGGTTTGTGGAAGAAGTTAAGAGATTGAATTTATTCACCAAGGAATCTTTAGGTTTTTCCAAACCCTTAATTCCTTATTGGATATATCCAGGTAAAACCTCAATACCAGACCATACTGATCATCACCAAATAATCTGTTTGACCACTTCCAGTTCGAAATTATCCACAGTTACTTTAAGAGATGATGAAGAGATAGTAACATGGCCATATATCCAAGGAGCAGCTGATGATCATGAACTTTGGGTGACCCAAGATATTTGTGATGGCAAACTTGATGCCAGAATGTTTTGGAAGTTTCTTCCTGGTCTCGTGGAGAATACATTCATATCTATGAGTAATGAACAATTGATTTCCAAATTAAACGAGCTTTATAAGGATTCTAAGCAAAATACGACCTCCTCAGTGGAATTGACTGCTGTTAATGATACAGGAATATATTTCGGTATGATTGAAAGTGATATGAAGTACAACCTTGACGTTGAAGTCGATAATCTCGTACTTTTAAGCACCAAGACCATTTCCAACGTCCCCAAATCAATCACCATTCATCACTATAAAATTGAACTGAACAAGAAAGGTTCCAAGCAACTAAGAGAAATAATACCTAAACTTCTCCCCCAGTTAAATACTAGAACAGTAGTGTTGTGTGATACCGGTAAAGATCTAAGCATAGCCATAGTTCTCATCTTATTATGTCAAAACTTCACCATTGATTTCCAACCAACCAAAGATCAAAAACCAAATAAAGATTTGATAAAACAATTTTTGAACGAAATCAATCATCTTAAACCTGTTAATCCCAGTAGAAACACCCTACAAAGTGTAAATAGTTATCTAATGTAGTTTCGGACTTAAGACACTCTATCGCGATAAAACTGCCAAATCGAAGGTATCTTAAAAAATCACAAAATTTACGAGAGCATCGATAAAAAGAAAATTTGCAACAGACATCATGGCAAGATTCTTAGTTCTACCAGGTTATTTACAAAGTGGGAAGATTTTAGCGGAAAAGGGATCAACCTTTCGTAAGTTGATGACCAAATTGAATCACCAATTAGATTATATTGATCCTCCAGTTATCATTGAAAAATATCAAGATTTAGTATTCTCCTTGGGTGACTCAGAAGAAGAGTGTAATGCTAAGTGGCAAAAGATTGTTGAAAGTAATGCTAATAGATGTTGGTTTCAACATCATGATCAAAATGGATATGTTAAATTCGACGAATCATATAATTATCTTGTGAAATATTTAAAAGAAAATGGTCCATATGATGGAATTATTGGATTCAGTCAAGGTTCAGGTATCATGTTGACTATTATGAACAATCCTGATTTCAATTTCAAACTTTGCATGTCATTTTCAGGGTTCTGTTTCACTGTTCCTGCTGATGAGAAAGATGATAGAATCAATATCAATTATCAAATAGAAGATCCAGAGGAATACAATAGAAGAAACATTATCAACAAAGATTTCACTCAATACTATAACAACAAACCAACCACTAAATTATTCAATATTTTCGGGGATTCAGATATGGTTGTGCCAAAAGTAAGATCAACTTTTGTTAATTCGATTTACCCTAATGTTGAAAATTTCGAATTTGAAGGTGGTCATATGATGCCCAATAAGAAACCTTTCTTAAGACCTTTGATTGAAAGAATCCAAGAAGTTTTAGAATCATCAGATTGAGGCAATGATATCTTAGCTTGTAAATAGAAATGTATGCGAAAAAATTACTGAACGATGAGTAGAAATACCGAATCTATATACACAGAGGGTAAAAAGGAATTGCCAGCATGGATGAAAACAGATAAGTATGCCAAATATGGTGCTAGGTCAAGTAATGATAAGTCTAATGAAAAAACAACAGAACAAGGAGAAAATGATGGTGAGATAAGTGAGAATAATGATCAAGATAATACAGAACCAGTTGTAGATAAATATGCCAAGTATGGAGTATCCCAAGATAATAGAATGGAAAGATTAAGACGTCCAGATAAGAAAAGACCTAGAGATGAAGAAGATAAATATGGAAAGAGAACACAAAGTTCATGGGGAGTGAGAGAACGTGAAAGGAAAGATGAAACTGAAGAAACTGAAGAGGTTGAACCTGAACAACAAGAAGAGACTATTGAAGTGACTGCCTATTCTAATATTAATGCTACTAATCCCCTGAACACGTATTATCAAACATTTCAAAGTAACATTAAAAGAGATGGAAAGGATTTAAACAGTATTATCCGTACACATTATAATCAAAGAACATATCAATCTAAACATCAAGGACATCGAGCCAATTCACCTATCATCAAATTAAGAAACTTCAATAACATCATCAAGTATATTTTGATTGGTGAATACAGTAAGAAAGTAGATAATGCACCTTTCAGATTATTAGATTTATGTTGTGGTAAAGGAGGTGACTTAAACAAAATGGAGTTCATAAAGTTGGATGAATATGTTGGGATCGATATTAGTGATGGGTCTATCAGAGAAGCTTTTTCAAGATACAATAAAAATAAAAAAAGATTTATCACTAATCATAGAGATAGTAATAAATTCAATTTTGAAGCATTCTTTGCAACAGGTGATTTATTTACTCAACTTGTACCCGAAATATTGGAACCAAGCTTTCCCGGGATTATGGAAAATCTATTTCCTGTAGATGTTGCCAGTTGCCAATTCTCCTTACATTATGCATTTGCTAATGAATCTAAATTGAGATGTTTAATTAATAATGTTTCCAAATCTTTAAAGTCAGGAGGTAGATTCTTAGGTACTTGTCCATCATCAGATTTTATAAAAAACAAAATCAAATTGATTAATCCAGATTCCGACGAATATTCCTTTGGAAATGAATTATATCAAGTTAAATTCCATAAAAAACCTCCAATGGATGGAGACTTTACAGATCAACCATTTGGTAATTGTTATGATTATAGTTTAAAAGATGCCATTGATAATGTTCCAGAATATGTGGTACCTTTCGAAACATTAAGAAAAATTTGTGAAGAACATCAGATGGTGTTAAAAGTGAAAAAGAATTTTATCGAATTTTTCAACCAAGAAATACCCAAATATTTCAAGAAATTGAATAATCATTTAATTCAAAGTATTAGAAGAACAGATGGGAAATACGGTGTAGAAGGAAATGAAAAAGAAGCAGTAGAATTTTACTTGGTGTTCGTATTTGAAAAATTATGAGGAATTCTACCCAAAAAAAATATTAACGGAAGTTATTACGTGATAATTCCATTAAACAGGATTATGTAGGTAAGAAGTACGAGGTCCCAACATTTCAGTTGATATGATATTGAAATTTTATAAATGTTTAGTCAACTTAACATAAACTTACCCGGGTAAAATGACTCTAAAATTTCCTTTAATAGTGGTAAAACCAATCCCCAAACAATACAATCTATTGTTTGGTTAGTAATTACTACAGAAATAAAGAAATTTCTCATAATATTGTGCATTGAAAATAATGCAATCAGCAAATTTGACTCTTTTCTAAAACAATTATTCAAAGGTACAAACAAACTGCAAGAAAAAAAATTCCTAACACGTCAAAAGACAACTAATAAAATTCAAAAATTTCAGTTTAAAGTTAATACAATAAAGAGATTCAATCTATAATTGCAAGATTGTTTACATCATTGATGGATTTGAGATTATTTACCCCAAAGGCAACCCACTTAGTCGATAATTACTATTATCTAAACAGGTAGTCATCCCAATTCTAATTATAATTCATCATTGATTACTCCTATTTAATAGTGTATATAAGATATGCATGTCTCAAAAAGGAATACAAACTGTTCGTCAGGTTATGATGAGAAAAACAGAAGCTGAGATTTATGACAAGCTTTAAAGAAAGAATTTCATGTCAATCGTCTGATAAAAGATAAATCCGCTCGACTTATCACAACGATTAAGCGATATTATTATTCAAGGAAAAAATAAATGGTTTTTAGCCAATACAATTTTTTTTTCCTCAAATTCTCACCAGATGAGCTAAACGAATATCAGGGGAGTAACCGAATTTCAATTTTTACGTAAATGCAGAAATAAATTACTATGCTTTTAACATGTTCCACATTTGGTGGCCAGACTACTTAAATTGGTGAGTACATCTTACATTCAAGATTTGTAGGAGATTAAAGGCTATGACCATTAACTTAAAAAGTTAAAAAACTTTTAAAAATGACAACTCATAATATGACTATAATGAAAAATGACTCTTTACATTGAATACTGTATGATAATCTAATTAAGCGAATATTTCGGTTCTATCAAATTATAATATGACCTTTATAATGTACGACTAACAATACCTGTGTAAGTGAAATAGTTACTTTATGTAATGGAATTCAAAAGGGTCTGTAACACTTGACACGTAAGAGCACCGGTATTATTCAAATGAGGAAAAAAAGGATTCGGACTCGGCACAACCCAAGTACTCCCGCTTAACGGGTAAAGTTCCTTCAGGTAAAAGAAACATTTATTGCGGAAGCTTAGCCCGCAAAAAATAATGGTATTAACAACCATTGACAATCATAAAGATTTCCTATTGTTTGTAAACATTATTAATAGATTCTATTGTTATTATGTTATATTACAAAAATTCCACTCTTATTCCATAACCTTTTCGAATATTCCCGATTAATATTTTGGGCTTAGAGAATGAGGAACAAAAAAAAACAAATAAAAAAATAAAAAAAAAGAACTCATGCAGTTATACGCATAGAAATCGAGGAATTTTGTCCCGTAGAATACCAAGTGAAATTAAATTTACCGGTATACATAAATCAATTCCTTCTATTAACAAAAGTTAGCAATTAATATAAATCAATTGAATTGAATAAAATCATCAATTCAAGAAAAAAAAACCTAAACATTAAGTTGTCAAGATATTGATTGTTAACAGAGCCCGATTTTGAATATTTCATGTTGAAGTGCCACTTTCTTAACAATGAACCTATTGTTCTTCAGTTATTATGCATGAGATTCGAAGCAGAAAATAATCATGCATAATCGATAATTTTTTCAAATTAATCATTCGATTATTCGGAGGAATTTCTTTTCTTTTGTTTTCCCTATTTAGTAATTTTCACCTACGGTTAATTACCCTAAATTAGATTATAGCTCATGTCCCGGTTATAATATTTCGCCTAAATTAAAAAGAAAAATTAAAGTTTATGAAAAAACCACCATTTAACTAAAACTAGATAAATAGTTTGATAGAGGAATTTTTTTGGGTTATTTTGCAAAGAAGGGAATAGACGTAACGTTTGCCTTCATATTTAACCCCGTTTGCGTTTTTGAGCATGAATGTTAACACGTAGCTACCCAAATTCTTCATGCAGGACGGTTTCTTCATGATAATCGTAATATTTGCGTTCGAATGAATGGAATAATTTAGAGCTTAAGGCTATTTAGTTTAACCTAAACAAATATCAACAATTCCTCCAATAATAACCCAAATTTATGATAATTTCCATGAAATTTCTAAATCTTTAGGCTTTGTATAAAGTGAAGATTCCTTTAAACTTCTCAAAACCATTACATTACATAATTAAATAACCTTAAAATTCAGTAAATTTTTCAAATACGCTGTTCCCATATTTCCTTGCAATAATAGGTGCATATTCTAATTATTAAATAATTCCACGTC
Organism: Yamadazyma songkhlaensis; assembly: GCA_030570975.1. Taxonomy (NCBI): domain Eukaryota; kingdom Fungi; phylum Ascomycota; class Pichiomycetes; order Serinales; family Debaryomycetaceae; genus Yamadazyma; species Yamadazyma songkhlaensis. The sequence goes on along the minus strand of JAJLWX010000001.1, from coordinate 853,513 downwards.
ATGTACAAGTACTTTTAATCGCTTTACAGTTTTAATTCTCCAATTTCATTAATCTATTTTTAATAATACCTTTATATTAATCTGAAATAATAATATAATATTTATTATATAAGGGTCAGATTATCCCCATAGTTTAAATCTTCGACCCAGATTATACTTTTTATTTTTGCTTTTATCGAAAGTCAATCTACATTTTTGATTTGGCTGGACCTTACATTTTAAAGTTTTATTTTATTTCTATTTTTTTTTTATATTTGGAAGACTTTCGGTACATTTTCAGATTTTTGTATAATTTTTATATCTTCATTTTTTTTATATATCAGTACTTCCAGAATAATTTAAAGAAATCTAGGAATATTTTTTGTAATTTGTCAATTTTGTATCGACTTTTCCATTAAATTTACATTAACTAATTGGTTTTTTTTTATATTTTAAAATCGTTTGACTATAAAGAAAAACTACATTTTTTTATTAATTACTTACCAATTAACGAAACAACCTTCAAAATAGCGGCCTTAATTAATAACCATGTTATAATGGATCTTCCAGAAAAATACCGATATAATTCACCTGAAAAAGTTAGTTCCGATCATGGAAGTGGCAGTTCAAGTGATGATAACTATGAAGATGATAAAGATAAAGATTATAGGGATGATAAAGATTCTGACCAAGGTTCAATTAAAGGAGATAAACATGTTAGCATTGATCTGATGTTAAATAGAAGAAGAACTTATGAAGATATACCTATTAAGAATTCTTTAAGTATACTAAATGATTCAAATGAAACTTCCAATACTTCTAATGAACAGAGTCTTCGATATACGGCTGGGACAATTGACGATCAACTCCGTCATCCAATATCTGTTAATCAGAATCAAAACCAATCAAATCCAAATTACGATTATAAACCCGATATTGGTGAATTTTATGATGATATTAAACCAGGAAGAAGATTTAGAAGACGTTATAATCAAATTGTTAGACATTATAGTTGTTCTTATCCTGGGTGTAGTAAATCTTATGGTAGTTTAAATCATTTGAATACTCATATAGTAACTAAAAAGCATGGACAAAGAAAATCCAAATCTGATTTTCAATCTGATGATAGTCATGATTATAATACGGGTAATTATTGGTATGGTTTCAGTTCAAACAATAATAATAGATACCCTTATTATATGATGGTTAGAAATCAACCTATAGGACATCCACCTCCTCATGCTCAATATCAACCACCTCCCCAAATGTTTATGCAACAACCATTGCCTATGCCAAATCAACCGATAATCTTGGGCCAACCACATCCTCATGGTCCACCACCACCTCCCCCTCCTCCAGGAGCTATAGCCATGACTTCTTCGATGCCGAATCAATTACCTACTCAATTACAAATGGGTAATCAAATCCCAATGCAATTAACAGGTCCTCAACCTGTTTATCAAGTACCTTCAATGCCGATTCCTTCTATCCAACAAGCAGGATTACCAACTGGTGGAATACCTGGAGCTATACCGATGCAAGGTCCTGTATCAGTTCCTCAACAAAGCCCAGGAATTCCAAATCAAAGTCCAGGAATTCCCAATCAACAAAGTCCAATCCAGACCAATCAATTAGCATATCACAATCAAGATTATACGGTCAGAAGGGAAGAAGTAGAGAATAGATTCAACAATTTTCCTTTACCCAACATTCGTCAAATTAATCCAGAAGTTCATTCTAGTAGTACATCAGCTCATAGTTCCTTGCAAACTTCACCCCATAATGTAACTATAACTTTACCACCTATCAAAAGTGATAAAGACTTGTAAAATTCTTGTAAAATATACGTATTAATGACTTACCCTCTTTTTCTTTCAGCGGGGCAGTACTTTGAAATCATCAAATGCCAGGTTGTAAAGATCTTCTGAGATCATTATCGCGAATGTCAACTATGGAAGAACCAAAAATAACTGATTCAGTGATAGATCCTGTTATAGTACCGACACAGCAGGGGGATTCAGAAACTAAAAACGATCTGAATAACAATTCCCTGGTGACTACTGAAACTCCCGATACCAGTACATCAGTTGTTGAAAATGAACCAAAAGTTGAGAAACCAATTGAAGCTCCTAAAAAGAAGAAAAGGTTAACACTTCAAGAAAGATTAGCATTGGCTGCCAAAGGTAAACAGAATTCACAATCTTCGACGCCTGAACCTGAGGAATTGTCAGAAAAGGAGCCCGAAACAATTGTCAAATCTCCTGAATCTAATAAAACTGAACCTTCTTCAGAGGTAAAGACTGTTTCCACCATTGAACCCTCTCCTGTGGAGACCGACTTTGAATCACAGAATTTACAACGTCTTACTGTTGTTAATAAAGATCTCGAGAAACAACTTGAAAAGTTGAAAAAGGAGAACGAATCATTGAAAAATACCCAATCTTCCAATGAATTAAGAAAGAAAGATGAAACAATAAAACAATTATTACATGAAGGTGAACAATTATCCATCAAGGAGTTGAAGTTAAATGATACTATCAAGAAGCTCAAGGTACAAAACCAACAATTAGAGCAAGTTGTTGAAGAAATCAATGGAAAGAATGAAGAGAATATCGTTAAAATCACTGAAGTTGATTCAATCTTAAAATCATACAAGTTAAAGAATATAGAAAGTTTGAAAAGTTCAATTGCAACCTGGAAAAGTTTAGAATCCGAAGATTTTGAAAGTAAATATCAAAGTCTTAATAAAAGCTTCGAAAGTCAGAAGAGTCAATTGGAAGAAAAGACCCGAGATTACAATGAATTGAAAATCCAGTTTGAATTATATAAACAAAATACCAAGATTGAAATTCAAAATAAGGAAGAAATCATCAATGAATTGAAAAAGGAAATCAAATCTATCAACGCCAACAACAATGATGAAATCCTTCGATTGGAAAACAAAATTGAAAATTTAATGATGGATTCCAATGAATCTAAGAATAACGAAACTTCAGAGTCAACGATTAAGATAACTATTTATAACAATTTGAAAAATGAGTTTTTGAAATCTAAAGAAAATTGGAATTTAATCGAAATTTCGAAAGATAACAAAATCTCCGAGTTGAATAGTTTAGTTAATATGATGAAGAAGAATAAGTTACAAACAGTCAATGAATTGAAATCTTTGAAAGAATTGGTAAGTTTGAAAGAAAATCAAATTTCTTCCTTGCAAGAAACCAATGAAAATCTTACCAGCAATTTAGACACTTTAAATATTGAAATCGAAGAAAAAGTCCAATCAATCGATTTACTTGAATCCAAATTAGATAAAATCAACTCCATCTATAACAATGAGAAATCTTTATTAACCAATAAGATAGATCAATTAAATGAGAAAATACAAGATTTAGAAGCTTCCCAACATGAGATGACAGATACGTTCAATCCTTCGTTTCATAATTCATCATTTTCCAATAGTTTCAATAATTCCATTTATGAACAATCATTCAATGCGTCATCACATTCTTTGGAAGATCATTCAGATATAACTGAACCTCTAAGAACACCAAACAGTTTTTCCATAATCAATAGTTCTGGAAGTTTCAATAATTTCAGTAATATCGAAAATACCAACTCACAAGCTCATAATTCCCATTCTTTCCAACTTATAAATAAAATGTCATCATCCATTAAGAATTTAAAGATCGAAATCAACAGTTTGAAAGACGAAAATTCAAATTTAATCAGAGATAAGGAGAAATTACAAAATAAATTATTGGAAATATCCAAAACCACAAATCAAACCAATGAATTAGTGAAAGAAATTGAAGAGTTAAAGACTCAATTACAAGAAAAGTCTACCAGAGAAGACAATTTACTTTTATTGATTGGAGAAAAGGAAGAAAGAGTTGAAGAATTGGTTCAAGACGTTCAAGATTTGAAAGATTTATGTAAATTACAAGTACAACAGATGATTGAAATGCAAGAAAGTAAATAGATAATTCATATCCATCTCACCATATTTTGCAACTTTTCGCAGCATCAAAATCGATGCGAATCTCATCGTGAAAAAATAATGGCATCTCAATACTATATTCATAACACAAAACCATTAGAAATCTATGAAACTAGTGATTTCACCTTGATTAATACCATTGAGATTGATGATATTATTACATTCAAATGGTATAATGAAGAACTTCTAGTTTTGATTCGAGGATTTCTCATTATAGTAGATCCATTAGAGGGAGAAATTGATAGAATTGAACTTAATCATGAAATATTCGATATAACAGTGGTAAAGGATCATATATGGGGACTTTATGACTTAGGAGTCATTGAAATAAAGTTGGACAAGACTAAACTGAAAACCATCAAAGTTAAAGATATCAAACAAATTATTACTGGTAACGTAGGAAATAATGAAATCGTTTTAAGAGGTGAAAATAAGATCTTTAATATGATTAAAAGACAAATCCATGAACTTGTTTCCACTGAATGTAACTCCATAAGTTATGTAGATGATAAGTTGGTCATTATCAAAGATGAAGAAGTCATAATAGGTGAAGAAAGTTTCCCACATGCAGATGTCCAAAAAGTTGTTAAATTCGAAAGTTTCGGATTCATCTTCAAAGATAAAGTCATTTACAATGAACAAGAATATGAAGATGTTTGTGATGTCATTAAAGTCAATAACGAATTAAAATTTATCACCACCAAGAATAATAAAGTAGAAGTCTTAAAAGATCTTGAAGATATATCAAGTGAGAGATTAAGTTCCAAATTGGTAAGTAATTGTGATAAAGATGATATTATCAATTATTGTAATGAAATCACTGATGATGAAGATATCAGAACAGAAATAAAAAGTTTAACATCAAAACAACAAGTTAAATTATATGAGATAATTATATCAAAAATCTCCAAAAACTCATTAAACAATAAAACTTTATCAATCTGGTTGAAATGGTGTTTGATTATAAATAAGAATGAAATCAATTCAATCAAACCAAAATTAGTCAAGAATTTAAACAATAATTTATCAAACTCCATTCAATTAATGAATAATTTGTTAAGCATTAAAGGTAGATTAAATTTAATTAAATTACAAAATGATCTCAAATCCAAAGATTTGATTATTGATCAAGATTTTAATAATGATGATGATTCCCTTTACATTGCCAATGGAGAAAATGATGAAGAATTCGAATTAGATGAATAGATAATAACGTTACTCTTGAGCGGTGATACCCTTTTTAGATTTTTTGCGAAAACCTCATCTCAAAATGGATGCCGAAGATCAGAAACTTTATATCTCTTATGAATTAATTCATAAATTATGTCAACAAGCTGCCAAAGAAATCAAAGCTAGTGGTAAAACCATCGATTTAATTATTGCCATCGGTGGTGGTGGATTTATCCCTGCAAGAATTTTGAGATCATTCATTAAAGAAAAGGGTAAAAAGAATATCCCTATTCAAGCCATTGGATTATCATTATATGAACAATTGACCGATTCTCCAGAAGAACAAATTGGTAAAGAAGTCATCAGAACTCAATGGATTGATTTCGGTAATTTATCACAACATTTCGATTCATTAATCGGTAAAAATATAATAATCGTTGACGAAGTTGATGATACTAGAACTACTTTACATTATGCATTAACTGAATTAGAAAAAGATGTCAAAGAAATTCAAAAGAAATTAGGAAGAGAAGATGAAACTACTGAATTTTCTATCTTCGTTTTACATAATAAACAAAAAGATAAAAGAGCTGAATTACCTGAAGAATTATTTAAACAAAATCGTTACATTGTTGGACAAAATGTTCCAGATAAATGGATTGCTTACCCATGGGAAGCTTTAGATATTGATACCCATACTGAAAGGGCCAGATTACAAGGGAATATATAGACATTAGTGTATCGGATGTTCATAACCACTCAATCTAAATATATAGGAATTATCATTCTTGTGCGAAAATTTTTAAATCTGATATGAATCATAGTTTACATCAGAGCTTCCAAAATACCTTATCACCCGACCCAGAGATAAGGAGGAAGGCTGAAAGTGAACTTGAAGAGTTAAGTAGAGTTCCTGGGTTTTTAATTGGATGTTTAACGTTAATTGAAGAACCAAATATTCATAATACTATTAAAGTAGCTAGTGCAGTATATTTTAAGAATCAAATAGTAACGTATTGGAATAATAAAAGTAACCATGTAATTGAAAGGGAGGAATTGGAATATATCAAAGTAAGGATTATTCAGGTAATGAACGTTAATGATTATCATATAAAACAACAATTTCTTCCAGTAATTAGAGCATTTATCACATTCGAATTCCCTGATGATTGGGAACATTTACTAAATGATATAAACGCATTATTGAAAGTCCCGGAAAACATGGAGATCAATGATAAAGAATTGAATGATATCTACACTGGTTTGTTGATATTAAAAGAGGTGTTTAAGAAATATCAATGGTTTAAGAATGAAGAACGAGAAATCTTAAATTCAATGTTTGAGATGCTTTCCAGTTATTTGATCAATATTAGTGAAATCTTGATAAATAATAGTGAAAACCTTACTGAATTTTCATCAGAAATCTTGAAGTTGATTTTGAAAATCTTCAAATTCTTGATATATTTCGATTTGCCCATTTACTTGCAGAAAAGTGAAAATATTGAAAGTTGGGGTTTGATTCATTATAAGATTATCAATATGAAATTACCTGGTTATATCAATGATTATGAATGTGAGAAAGATCGGAACTTCTTACAAATATCCAAGGTTTTAAAATGGTCTTATTATAATATTAATCGATTATTTAAACGATATATTATAAATAAAAGTTATAAGAAGTTGAGTCAGGGTGATGATTTCAGAAAAGTATTTGGTGATAATTTCTTACCTTATGTTATCCAGAATTTGATTAAAATCATTGAAATGTATTGTATGAAGATGAAATGGTTGAATTTTTCTTCATTATATTATTTAATTGAGATCTTACAGAATACTGTATCTGTTAAAAAGTACTGGAGTATTCTAAAACCTTATGTTCCAGAAATCGTATCAAAATTTCTTTATCCTATGTTGGTTCCTACTAATGAAAGATTAGACATTTTTGAGAACGACGCTCAGGAATATATTCAATTAAATTTCAATTATTTTAATGATGATTGTAACAATCCTGATTCTGCTGCCAGTAACTTATTGAAAATGCTTATAGAGAAACGTAAAGCAGAAACCTTGGATATCGTTGTAAGTTTTATCTTCAACAAATTTAATGAATTGCATGAACAAGATTCTAATGATATTGGGATTTGTCAACAAAAAGAAGGAATTTTAAGAATGATTAATTCCATAATTTATCAATTAATTCAATTGAATGATGAAAATTTATCCAAAAACTTAGAAAATTTCTTAATCAATCAAATCTTACCAAATTTGAATAGTAAACATGATTTCTTGATAGCTAGAACATATGAAGTTATCTCAAAATTTAGTGATTTGAGTTTTGAGAACGAAGACCACTTGAATATGATTATTTTCAATGTTTTAAAGAACTTTCAGAGTAATCAAGATATTAATTTAGTTGTTTTACTCGAAAATTCTTTAGCTATTCAAAGTTATTTACATTTAGATGATTTTAAACAACATTTAAGTACGATGATTTTACCTGTGATGTCTAAATTACTTGAAATCAATAACAAAATTGATAATGATACCATTTCTGTAGTTATGCAAGAATGTGTTGAGAATTTCGGTCAACAATTACAACCATTTGGATTAGAATTGATTTATAAGTTAGTTGAAAACTTTATGGAAGTTTCTCAAGAGATTATTGATTTAACAGAAGCTCAATCAAAGACTGATGAAATCAATGATAAGATTATCATTGGTATAGGTAATTTGAACACTATAATAACTGTTTTATTAACATTTGAAAATAATGATTCTATGATTAAGAAATTGACTGGCATACTTAATCCACTCATTGAAAATCTTTTGGTCAACAGAGATAGTAATTTTTTCACTGAAATTAGTGAAATCTTAGAGAATTTGATTTATTTGAACAAATCAAGTAATGATTTCTTACCTTTCCTTCAATTGATTTTGAACATTTTTGAAATTGATAATGGAATTAATTATTTTGAAGATTTCTTACCTGTGTTAAAGAATTTCCTAATCTATTCCACCAACTTACCTAGCGAATCATTTGATATCTTTTCCAATGTATTCTTGAAGATTTTCAAATTGGTGATTGAGAATAATAGTGTTGAAGCAGGAGAATTCAATATGAACCAAAACGATTTAATTTTCGATTTCGAATTAATTCAATATTTCATCCTTAACTTCAAGTTGAAATCCATCAAATACTACAAATTCATTCTTAATGATTTAATTTTACCAATATTTAAACATTTTGATAGTTATAATTCCAATTATGGAATTAATCTTATTAATATCTTAATCTGCATTTTAATCTATGATGCTAATTCCATAGCATTATATGATTTCTTCCCATTTTTTATAGAAAAATGGATTAAACTTATACCCAGATTATCACGAGTTTATGATATAAAATTATCAATCTTAGGTTTAATTTCCTTGATAAATAACGTCAACAATTTAACCATTGTTAATTTTAATAATAATTTGAACCTAAATAATAATTTGTTATCATTAATCAAAAAATTACCGAATTCCATCAACGAATTAAATAAGAAACGCCAATTATTCAATTCATTTGAAATGAATTCCAAGAGTGGAACATACGAAAATACTGAAAATGAAGATGATGAAGAAGATGAAGATGAATTTGAAAATGATCAAACAGAATACTTGAAATTCCTAACTGAAGAAAATTTCAAATTAACAAATTTTGACGAAGAATTGATAGAAGATCCATTAGAAGTTACACCATTAGATAACATAAACTTAAAAGAGATTTTACATAATTTCATCAACTTATTACAAATAAAAAATTCAGAAAAGTTCCACCTCCTCTTCAGTGGTGTGTCCTTTGAAGAATTGAACAATTGCATCGATTTAATATAATCATATTATTTAATCTCTCCATAAATTTCAAGTCCCTTTAAAATCGCCCCAATAGTCTCGTCAAAATAATCTTTAATCAAATTCCGGTATTTACTCTTATCACCTGTATCCAATGGCGTTTGCAGATATGGGCCTGAATTCCGCTATAGAACATGTATTAAACGATCCATTAAATTCTCCAGATAATGCACTACCCTCGTATTTTAGCGCGGCGCATTATGTTTTATTCAGCCACTCGCCAAATTACTCATGCACATAATAGTGTTCCCTTCCTACATGAGTCCCCTCAAATAAGGGCTCTTCGTACTTTTCATGTGATGTGTTTCACAATTTAATTAGATATCTTTGATTAAAATCTCGTAGGTTTGCAGAATATTTTATAATTATTTTGTAGCATATTTTAAAGTATATTTTTATAGGCATATTTTATGCGATATTTTGGACGTATTATTCTATTTATGGCACCGAGTGACTTAATTGTGAGTGCTATGTGTCTCTAGATGAATCGATACATAAACATATAGACACATAGATACGATACATAGTGATGTTGGATACCTTCAATACCAGAACATTATATGAGTCCTCCCGGTCGCTTCCTAGATTTCCAAAATGAGATTAAGGCGTACATCTAAAGTACTCAAAAGAGGAATAGAGTAGAAAATAAATTCTGGCGACTCATAAAGAACAACTTTAACGTCTATGCATAAAAACAACACAATGAAACAGTCATTCAATCATATAGTTCACTAACATTTTTACTCATGGTTCGTACTTTATCCTTGCTTTGTCCTCACTTTGTCCCCCTTCTCACTTTATCCACCTTACTTTTCCTCACTCACTTTATGGTCCCATGTTAGTAGTGGTGGAACCATTCGTTTCCGCACTTAGACCGTTTAATCTTTTAAAATCAGTTATTATTCCTGTACATAACTAATTATTTTGCACCATGTGGTAATAATTTAAATATATATAAATAAGATCGTGTGCCCTAAAGGAACATTCCCAAAGTTTTTGTAGCATTTGATATCCATAGACTTATACACAATTGAGTGTTATTGAAACTTAGCTTGAAAGAAATTACAATCACTTAAAATAATGTTAAAAGCCATCTTCCTTTTCGTAACATTAGGTAATTGTTTAAATATAATATTATCAACTTCAGATTCCTGGGTAACAAAGAATGTTAGATCATTATATCAAGATTTAATCAATGAAAATCATCATGTGTTATTGGTAGGTCCATTATATCAATCCAGTGCTCTGTTTGATTTGGATATTGGTCAAAACTCTCATATGCGTGGGTATAATGAAGAGGATTCAGTAGTTATTAATAATAAGGAAAATAATGATGGAGGTGATTTCGATCATTTGATACCTGCTAATCAAATGTTTTACAAGAACATGAAGAAAATTAACTTCAAAAGAGTTAAAAATATTCCAAGTCAACTTGATATGAAGAGAGATTTATTACCAAATGTTGATGGTGAATCTTTTGGTAATGATCCTTTAGATAAAAATTGTTGGTATGTTAACTCTGCTAATCCTGTTAATATCTTATCTATTTTTATGGATAACTTATTACCAAAATATTATCCTGATTTTCAACCTGATATGATAGTATTTGGTCCTATTGAATCTAATGATAATGATCAAGAAATCTTAAATGAAGTTAGTAAATTTGCTAATTTTAAAAATATTCCTGCTATTACCATTTCATCTTCCGATAACAAACATGTCTATTACAACGAAGTTAATGGACAATTAAAAAAAATCAATAAATTCATGAATTCAAAAATTTCTGATATGATTAAACAAATTTCAACAACTAAATTACCTGATCATCATTCAGTTAATATGAAATTTCCAAAATACTTGAACTCTTATTGTCTTAGAGAGAAAAATAACTTTAAGTTTTTAAATTATAATCAATTATTCAATTTAGATTATAATCATTTTGAAATTAATGATATGGAACTCGTCCATAAAAACGTCACCACTTTAAACTTGGTGGAAGAAGACCCTAAAAATGATATCAGACTCGATAGAGATGATAATAATAAAAGATACCAAAAGATATATAAAATCGATGATTCTACCATCTTGAATAATTGTGATATTCCAGTAAGAATCAATTATTTGTATCAGTTGGATTCTAAATTCAACTTCAATTTTGTATAGTAATGATAATGACCCCTTAGTATTTCTTTTCTATTCTTTTCTTCTCTTTTATTGGAGATTTTTTGACCAAAACTGTGAAATTCACAGATTACTCTGAAAATAAATTCGATTTTTTTCAGAGACAAAAAAGCTTTTTTAAGATGAACCCTGATATTGCCATCATTAAGAATCTCCTTAGTAGACTCTAAACTCTCAGTACTATAGTGCAGACCAAAACTCCAAATAGTTATTATCCCTGATACTGTCAATGATAAGGTCGCGGGATGTAAACCTCATCTCCCACGCATTACCTCATTAAAGGAGTTCCACCATTTACCAAATGGAAGAAATACCGAGTGAACAGACAACACTAAGCGACGGTAATATACTTAATTATATCTCGCAATACTTCCAGATATCAGAGACGAAGTATGGAGGAAATGGGTGCTTCAGTTATAATTCCATCCCCAAAGGGGAAATCATATTGATTTCTAAAATTCCTGTTGGACTGACTATTTCTAGAGATTTTAAGAAAGAAGTATGTAACTATTGTTTCAAATATGATGATGGTAAGAATCTTAAACACAAGTTAGGGCTACCAAAGTACAATCAGTATTTATATTTCTGCAGTGAAGAGTGTATTGAAAAGTTTAATGAAATTGATCCCCAAAAACTTTTAACAAAGAGCTGGTTGGATTTGGATAACCTTTATAACCAAGGGTTGAAGAAAACTGAAGTAGAATACAGTTCAGAGCCAGTCAATGAATCAGATATTGAGAATAAATGGCAAGAAGTGGAGGCATGGGATAGTGAAATATTGAAAATCAAACCTACCAAATGGTCTAAATTTGTACCCAGAATAAATGAATCAGAGTATCTGGAGATCAAATACATCATTTCAGTGCTATTCCAGATGTTTCAAAGTGAAGATACTGAAACAAGCACAGAATTTTTGAAAGATTTAAGTATTAGAGAGACCTTGAATTTGGAAGTCAAATTATTCGATCATTTACAGAATAGTGAAACCCCAAAATACTTGAAATTTCCTGAATTACTTGAAAGTTATATCAATATCTTCAAGTTCATCAGACTCACTAGCCCCAAAGAATTCCAAAAGTTCATAAATGTCTCAACCATCAGATCACTTATTGGTAAGAACTTAACCAATGCTTTTGGAATATGGTCCATTACTGGTGACAAAGAGGTGGATAATATAAATGAGAACAGAGAATTCTTTGGTTTCGGTGTCTTCCCTTCAGCTTCATTCTTTAATCATTCTTGTGATCCTAACATCAAAAAAATCAGAAAAGGAAACGAATTACATTTCGTAACCAAAAGAGAAATCTTACCACATGAGGAATTATGCATAGATTACGGGAACTATCTCGATGAATCAGTGGAAATAAGGAGAAAACAACTAAAAGAATGGTTTTTCGATTGTGGTTGTAAAAGGTGTGAGTTAGAGTTAAAAACAATCTAAAATATATACATTTGCATGCTCATAACAAAAATTTCTTAAATTCTTCACATTCTCTCATTTCTTGGTGTTTACCTTGCTTACACTTATCCCAATATAACCTTTTAGGTGTTTGTAAAATGTCTGTTAAAACTCTACGGGGAAATTGTAAATCTATGGACTTTTCTACGTCATCTATTATACAGACATAAATGGTTGGAACCTTGGTTTCGTAAACTCTAAACATGATGAATTGCTGGTCTTTCAAGACATCTAGATCTATGATTTTGTTGAATTTTAATTTATGATTTTTACTATACTTTTCATTATTTAATGTACTTCTTTCATTTAAGCATTTCTCGAATGAATTGCTGGTCAAGAATTTTTCATTGATTGGTAAGAATTGTTTGTGATAATGAATATTTGACTTCAAGTTGATCTCGAAGAAGATGGGAACGAATTCAGGGTACTTCGATTTGAATCTTTCAAATAGTTTGATCTCATAATTGGTTAATTCTTCATAAACAGGTTCATCCACCGTTACAAATGGTTTATGCTCAACAGGTATAAGTATACCATGTCCAGCGAATGGTATTGTTTTATTGTATCTGGTAAGTGGTCCTTTGGCAATAGTTAAGTATGTCAATTTATTGATTTCAACAATCATATGGGTTTCTACATTGGGGTTAGATAAACAGAAGAAACATTGATCTGGAGTAACAACTTTGGCTTTCTTCTTCTCTACCTTTTCCAATTCTAACTCTGAATCCAATTGTCTTTTTTTCGTAAATGGGTTCATCACCAATGATCTTCTATCCATATCACTGCTTTTATGGGATATGTTAAAAGCATAAAACCATTTACCTTGACCTTCTTCATTTAAACTGATGATTCTTGTAACTATTCCATTATCCCATTCAAACGGGTCATACTCTTTGAATTCCCCTTTCACAAATACATATCTGGGTGTTGTTTTCTTGATCATTTTATCGATGGTCAAATTTCCGTTTGAGCTATATATCATAGGTAACTTATCGGCAACTAAGATGTCAACTTGATGCTTCCCAACATCAATTTCTTCAGCTCCATCTCCCATGAAACAGATGGTGACTCCACTGCTTAATTTAACTAATCCTTTGACACTATTTAAATTATCACTTATTGTTTGGGGTTCACCAAAGAAGTATGTTTGTTGATGGAAATCTTTGGTTGGTTTGGGGACTTGATTGAGAAGAATGATAGAACCAAAAGGTCCATTCTTTGCATGTTGAAGGTTAGACTTCGTTACGATTTCATCTATCTTATCTGATGGATTTAGTACTAGTATCTTTATCTTATCCATTGCGCGATGATGTTGCAAAAAATGGCTGCATATATCTTTAGTGTGGGTTAAGCTTTTAAGAAATGGGTCATAAGGCTATGAAACTAAGACCGGTTGTAGAACTGCTATCGAACTAGTGAATTGCTTGATATGACTGATTTAGTAGATTAAAGGCTATAGACATTAGCTCTCTTATGTATCTAACCATTTACATTATAAAACAATTGTCAATCCTGAGCCATTCTCCATCGTATCGTTTCTTCCTTCCATATACTCAACTACAACCTTTCATCCTTCCTTAACCCCTTCAAAACCTTAAAATACTTATACCAATTCATTCACATAGGGCTTGTGCCCTACGCGCGTCACATTTTTATGAGAATGAAAAAATTCTTACATAATAAAACTTTTGATAATTTCTCAAAATTTTCAACCTTGAAACATTTTTTCAAAACTTAATTAAATTTATTGATTAAAGATGGGTAAATCTCATGGTTACAGATCTCGTACTAGATACGCTTTCCAACGTGATTTCAAAAAACATGGTGTTATTCCATTATCAACCTACTTAAAGACTTACAAAGTTGGTGATATTGTTGATATCAAAGTTAATGGTGCTATCCAAAAAGGTATGCCACACAAATTCTACCACGGTAAAACTGGTATCATTTTCAATGTTACCAAATCAGCTGTTGGTGTTATCGTTAACAAAATCGTTGGTCACAGATATATCGAAAAAAGAGTTAACATTAGAGTTGAACACATCAAACATTCAGCTTGTAGACAAGAATTTTTAAACAGAGTTAAAACTAACGCTGCTTTAAAGAGAGAAGCTAAAGCTAAAGGTGAACAAGTTTTCTTAAAGAGACAACCAGCTAAACCAAGAGAAGCCAGAGTTATTTCAACTGAAGGTAACGTTCCTCAAACCTTAGCTCCAGTTCCTTACGAAACCTTTATTTAAATAATTCATTGTATAATTAGTCATATACTAATATCATTTACGTAATTAATTTTTCTTCATTTCTGAGTCTCTAAAATCTATGGTTCGAGTTGGGAAGGAAGTAGGTTCAGGACTAATTCAGGTTTAGGACCAGTTCATTAGAGAATTTCTGCAATTCAAATGAAAATTTCTAGGGTTTACCCAAGACTAGTCTTTAGATATAATCAGCGAATCAATTGAGAGACAGAGTCATTGATATTATCAATGATTGATATGACCTTTTTGGATCAGAAATTCTCTAAACGTTTGTGAAAGTAACAAGGTTGTTGCGCCAAACGTCATCACCATATTAAACCCAGAAATCCCGTTTGAGATAACGTTTTTAAAGGAATCCAGAGGACTCAACTCTAAAGGATCTAGTAATGTAATACGCGAGATATCATCATGAAGTGTAAAAACTTGGAAGGTCATACAAAGAAAAAAAACTTCATGGTGGGAAAAATAATTTTTATTCAAAGAACCAAATCCGGGTAATATTCTCAAAGATTTTAAGATGAGCATCAGTGAGAATTTGTATAGATTTAGGAAGAATGGCACCAAAAAGGAAGAGTAATAGTAAGAGTTCACCCAATAAGAAATCCAAAATTGAAGCCAGCTTATCAGTGGAAGATATCAAGGAGTTAGGAGAAACTATCGTGGAAAAATCAAACTATAATGACATAAGTAAATTATTAGATCAATATGAGACAATAAAGAAAACCTTGATCAAAGAGAAAAACACCGAAATAGAAACTTTAGGACGTCAATTATCAATAAGTTTATTCCAAGTGTTTACTAAATTAATCAAAAACGGGCTAACTACCATCAGAAAAGCCGATGATGAGAAGAGAATCATATTAGTCAAATGGATAATAAATAAGTATGAAGCTTTCAAAGATATATTATACTGGTTCATTGTCAACAACTTATCATATAGAAGTTCTTTACAATTGGATTGTTTAGATGTTTTAATGAAATTAATTAAAATCGAATCTTTAAACAATGTTAACGATAAATACTTCCCCTTAATAACGTTCAAGAAATTAGTTGAAAGTCTTTTATTGAGTCAAAATGGAGAAATATTCAATGATATCAGTGATAACTTCATAATATTAGAGTTCATGGAAACATTCCAAAAATATTACGACTTACAATTCTATTTCTTCCAAGGATTATCTCAGTTCTTAGATGAGAACAAGGACTCCAAGAATTTGATATTCAGTAACTTTTATTTAATCATTAAATCACCATTACTTTTAATTGGAACCCAAGATGCTTCAGATTTACCAACATACATTAAAAACCCACCTTCAGTTATAACTAAAGTTGCTACTTTCAAACACAATTATCAACAATCAATCAACTCAGTATTATCATATGGTTTAACCATTAACCAATATAAAACCATTTTATCAATCATGAACAAGAGAATCTTACCTTTATTATCCCAACCAAGTAATTTTATGGATTTCTTAACTGACTGTTATAATTTGAATTCAAATTTGATTATTCAAATTTTATCATTAAACTCTTTATATGATTTGATGAAAACTTATAACTTAGAATATCCCGATTTTTACAAGAAATTATATTCATTATTAACTCCTGAATTATTAATAAATCGTTATAGATCAAGATTCTTTAGATTATGTGATTTATTCTTAACTTCAACTCATTTATCAGCTAATTTAGTAGCTTCATTCATAAAGAAATTAGCTAAATTATCAATTGCAAGTAGTGCATCAGGAACTATCATTGTTATTCCTTTCATATATAATTTGTTAAAAAGACATCCTTCTTGTATGATAATGATCCATAATACAGAAGTATCTAACGATTATGAAGATCCATATAATGATGAAGAAGAAGATCCTTTAAAAACTCAAGCTATACACTCATCTTTATGGGAATTAGAAGCTTTAATGAACCATTATCATCCAAATATTTCAACATTATCAGCTATCTTCAAAGAACCCTTTAGAAAACCTAATTACAATTTAGAAGATTTCCTTGATTGGAGTTATAAGAGTTTATTAGACAGTGAATTAAATAAAAGATATAGATCCATGACAGCCTTAGAATATGAAAATTGGGATTATTTATTCGAATCTAAAGGCGAAAATGATCAAAAATCTTGTTATTTACAAGGTTGGACTTTATAGGATAGGTATAGAATTATTACATAAGTTAAAAAAGTCGTTCTCTAACCAAAACATAATTTAACCCAATTTGGAATATTAATGAGACGCGTATCTTTTGGAAGAAAAGATTTCTCAAATTGTTTTATCTTTTTAAATACATCACGTCAAAGAGAATAACTATAAGTCAAGATGGAAGATACTACAGATATTCCTATTGATGCTGTTTTTGGTGATAGAGCTAAGAAGTTTCAAGAATTCTTAGATAATATTGGAACCAGTCCATCACCTAATGAATTAAAGTCCATGTTAAATAAAGGACAATATAGAATTCCTATATCATTAGATGAAGTAAGAGAATTCGATAGAGATTTGTGGAGAGGTCTCTTAGATAATCCATCAGAATTTTTACCTGCTTGTGAAAGAGGGTTAAGAGAAACTATTTTATTCACTCATGATGATTCTTTAATGTCATTAGATAGAAACCAACAATTTTATTTGAGTTTCAAAGGTTCTTTTGGTGATAATTCAGTTACTCCAAGATCCATCACTTCAGCCCATTTATCTAAAATGATTTCAATCGAAGGTATTGTTACTAGAGCTTCTTTAATTAGACCAAAAATTATTAGATCTGTTCATTATGCTGAAAAGACAAGTAGATTTTATGCAAGAGAATATCGTGATCAAACCACATCTTTTGATCCAATTTCTACAGCTGCCATTTATCCAACTGAAGATTTAGATGGTAATAAATTGACTACTGAATATGGATTTTCAACTTATAGAGATCATCAGAAAATTTCCGTTCAAGAAATGCCAGAATTAGCACCTGCTGGTCAATTACCAAGATCTGTTGATGTCATTTTAGATGATGATTTGGTTGATTTAGTAAAACCAGGTGATAGAGTTCAATTGGTAGGTGTTTATAGAGCTTTAGGTGGTGGTAATAATAATAATACTAGTTTCAGAACTGTTATATTAGCCAATTCCATTTATCCTTTACATGCTAGATCTACTGGGGTTGCAGCATTAGAAAAATTAACTGATCAAGATATTAGAAACATTAATAAATTGTCCAAGAATCCGGATATTTTCAAAGTTTTATCCAATTCTTTAGCTCCTTCCATTTATGGATTCGACTTTATCAAAAAGGCCGTCTTATTAATGTTAATGGGAGGTGTGGAAAAAAATTTAGATAATGGAACACATTTGAGAGGGGATATCAATATTTTAATGGTTGGTGATCCATCTACTGCCAAATCTCAAGTTTTAAGATTCGTTTTGAATACTGCCTCATTAGCTATTGCTACCACTGGTAGAGGTTCTTCAGGGGTCGGGTTAACAGCTGCTGTTACTACTGATAAAGAAACTGGTGAAAGAAGATTAGAAGCCGGGGCCATGGTTTTAGGTGATAGAGGTATTGTTTGTATTGATGAATTCGATAAGATGAATGATGCTGATAGAGTAGCTATTCATGAAGTTATGGAACAACAAACTGTTACCATTGCCAAAGCTGGGATTCATACTACTTTGAATGCTCGTTGTTCAGTTATTGCAGCTGCTAATCCAGTATTTGGTCAATATGATATTCACAAAGATCCTCACAAAAATATCGCTTTACCTGATTCATTATTATCACGTTTTGATTTGTTATTTGTGGTAACTGATGACATTAATGATACCAAAGATAGAATCATTAGTGAACATGTCTTAAGAATGCATAGATTTATACCTCCAGGTTTAATGGAAGGTGAACCAATTAGAGAGAAGCTGAACATTTCTTTCGCTATTGGGGATGACCAAACTAATGAACAAGAACAATTGGATCAACCAATTTTCGAAAAATTCAATCATTTCTTACATGCTGGAATGAACAAAGACAAAGATGCCACTGATATCTTATCGATTCCATTCATTAAGAAATATATTCAATATGCTAAACAAAGATTTAAACCAGTTTTAACTAAAGATGCCAGTGATTATATTGTCAAGATCTATTCTGGTTTAAGAAATGATTTGGTTGCAAGTAATCAAAAGAATACCGCTCCTATCACTGCTAGAACTTTAGAAACTTTAATTCGTTTATCAACAGCTCATGCTAAAGTTAGATTATCAAGAACTATTGATGTCGCTGATGCTAAAGTTGCTGAAATGATGTTGAGATATGCTTTGTTCAAAGAAGTTCCATCTAAATCCACCAAGAGAGCTAGATCAAGTCCTGCATTATATGAAGATGAAGACGATGAAGAAGAAGTTGAAACTCCAGATGAAAGTGACGATGAAGTGATCAATACTCCTTTGAGAAGATCAACAAGAGCTAGAGCTCCTAGAGATACTGGTATGGAACAAGATCTTGACAATTTGAATTTACAAGAAGATATTGAAGATGAAGATATTGAACCAGAGTATGAATCTGAAGATGAACAAATTCAAAACCCATTATCAGAAACAGGAGCCAACACTGCTAGAGACGATGGGTTATCAAGCTCAAGATATGAATTATTCAAGTCTATCATGCTTAGAATAATAAGATCAGAAATTTTCCAAAATTCTACTAATTCAGCACCAACTGAACAAGTGCTTGAATTGATCAATAGTGACATTTCTCAAGAAGAAAGATTCGAAAATGAAGAAATGAATATTGCCATCAAGAGAATGCTGGAAGAAAATTTGATTATGACAAGTGATGATAAGATTTGGGCTATTTAGGTTTGTATTTATAGTTAAATGTATTTTAAGATTTTTGTCGCATCTCACATTTTGTAGATTTCACAACTTTAGGTGAAGAAGGTAGATGAGTGATATTGAGATCGAAGTGAATGACAATGGAGATAACGATGATGAAGTCTATGTAGAAGACAGTGATATAATTGGAGAGGAGTCTGACAGAGAACAAGAGCTTGGTAGAGAAGAAGAATTCAATGAATTAGTAGATGAAGATCAAGATGAGGTACAACCTATTCCTTACTCAATTCATGGCAAAGAAGATCATTATGATGTGGATAGAAATGGTAAACCACAGCTTTTAGTACATACCGAGGAAACCTTACCTAAACGAGTTAAAAAGTTTTATAAAAGACGTTATCAGTTATATTCTTTATACGACGAAGGAATACATTTAACTACCGAGTTATGGTTCAGTGTTACTCCTGAAAGAGTAGCAGAGATCACTGCTAGAATAATCAAGTATTTTATCCCTAAAGCTGTTGAAGTGGTTGATCTTTGTTGTGGTGGAGGAGGTAATACTATACGATTTGCCAAACATTTTGATCATGTGGGAGCTATAGATATAAATCAAATCAATGTGAATTGTACTTTACACAACGCTGAAATATATGATGTCAGATCTAAAATCTGGTCTGTTGTTGGAGATTGGACAGAATTGTGTAACTCCAAAGAATGGATACCTGAAAGAATACGACATAAGAAAATACCTTTTGATTTCATCTTTATTTCACCTCCTTGGGGTGGGAATCAATACGATCGGGATACGTTCGATTTGGAAAGTTTAAAACCTTTAGGATTCAAGAAATTGTGTTATTCGTTGAAGAAATTCACAAAGAACTTTGGATTGTTCTTGCCTAAATCTCTGAACAGAGATCAGATTGATGAAATGACGAGGAAATTATATGGAAAAAAAGGAAAATGTAGAATTATAGAATTGTATAATGATGGTCATTATGTGGGGATTCTATTGTTATATGGTAAGAAGGTAACCCAACCTATAGATTATCATGATTTGAATGATGATGAGTATAATATAGAGACACTTTCAGATTATGAAGCAGAGATGGCAGCCAAAGAATGTGAAGGAGACGAAGAAGAAGTTGAAGAATACGAAGACGAAGAAGAATAAACAGAAACAATTAAAACAAACCTGACATCTCCAGTACTCTAAACTCTTATAAGCTCTTAATATTGTCTCACTATGTCTATGGTGCACCGGCGCGACGTCAGTTTCGCCGTGGTGAATGTCTTAAGTCTAAGTCTAAGACTTAAGTCTGAGTCTAAGTCTTAAGTCTACAAAAAAGTCTTCAAATAAGAAACCTACATTACATCAATAACCAATAAAACCACCATCTCTAATGTTTAAATTATCAAACCTTCAAACATACTTATGTAACCCTAAGCCTAGAACATCATTAGCAAGTTAAAAACCTCAAGATCCAATCAAAAACATGGGAAAAACAGGGTCGTGTAAGTACCAAGTCCATGATAATTCTCGACTTTTGTCTCGATTTTTCCTCCTTGAACATTTTTGTGAAAAAAAACATCCACAAGTGTCTATCAATCAGTGACATTGAAAGACATTTTGCAATAAGACTTATCAGAGAATAATTTTTTTTTACAATAAAAATACTGGTAATACCATCAATTGATAACGGAAATAAAGATGAATAATTTAGAAATTGAAAAGATTCAATCTTTAGAACGTCAAGTTAAGAAATTAGAAAACAAAATTGATCAAATTGAAAGGGAAAAACAACAACAATTTGAATATTTAAAACAAACATTGGATTTTTATATCAGTAAAGTTGATAAATATCCAGCTTATGTTGCTAATAATGATGGATTATTAGCATTATCAACAATGCAAGAAAATGATGTTAATGATCAAGTTAATCAAGTTAATCAAGAAGTTGAACATCATGTAAGACATCATCAAGTACCACAATCACATCCAGGACATCATCAAATACCTCATTCAAATCATTCACATTTTAAACCTGATGAAGCATTAAGTTTAGAAGGTAATATTCATCCTGATTTACAAGTTGCTCAAGCTCAAGCTCAAGCTCACGCAGTTGTTGCAAGTGCAGCAAGAGCTGCAAATTCAACTAATGGATTAGATGATTTTGATAAAGCTAAATTAGTTAAAAGAAAATTAAGTGCAAATAATCAACAACAAGGTACACCAGAAAATAAAAGACCATCAATTGCAATTGAATTTATTCATAATCCAATGACTGTTAAAGAAATTTGGGAAGAATTTACTAAAGGTTTTAAAGGTCAACCAGCTTTATGTGAATTAGATGATAGATATGGTAAAGCTCAATGGAGAGGTGATTCAAGATCAAAAGAATCTAAAAGATATCAAAGAAGAAAAAGATTATGTGATGCCATTAATAAAGGAATGGTTAAATATAATAAAAGTGCTGATGAAATTATCAGTTATATTGAAGAATTCAGAGGTGATAAATCTTTGACTTGGGTCATGAATGGCAATTTACCTGAAGATTTAGTGATGTAAGTATATTTTTTATTTTGAAATGTCAAAGTTTATCTTTCTTCAATTTAGTATACTAATAGTTAGTTTCCAATGATTATTCTAGTTTTAGGAGATTTAAAGAAATGAAGGAATTGTTGGTGGGAATTATGGTTTGCTTCAATTATTGTGTTATTATGATTCTTCTTTTGTTTTCCAAGTTAAAAAATTGTATATTGTGTTTGTATATTAATAAATTTGTTATCAGTATCTTTACCTCCGGAGATGGCTATTTGTCGCGGGTATCAATTTTTACTACCATGCCGACCGGAGACAAAAACGACAATTAGCGACAAAATATTTCGAGAAATTTCTTTCCGGGTAACGGATTTCATCATAAAAATGATGATATATCTCACACTTAACCGTTTGAAAAATTTTCAGCAATAGTTAATAAAAATGTTAAGTGCTAAATCTATTAAGCAAGTTGGTAAAGATTTACCAAAATTAATTAGAAACAATTCCTCAGCTGCTACTGGTGGTCCAGTTATTGGTATCGATTTAGGTACCACTAACTCCGCTGTTGCTGTTATGGAAGGTAAAATCCCAAAAATTATTGAAAATTCTGAAGGTGGTAGAACTACCCCATCTATTGTTGCTTTCACTAAAGAAGGTGAAAGATTAGTTGGTATCCCAGCCAAGAGACAAGCTGTTGTTAACCCAGAAAACACTTTATTCGCCACTAAAAGATTAATTGGTAGAAGATTTGAAGATAAAGAAGTTCAAAGAGATTTAAACCAAGTTCCTTATAAAATTGTTAAACATGAAAATGGTGATGCTTGGATTGAAGCTAGAGGTGAAAAATACTCTCCACAACAAATTGGTGGTTTCATTTTAAACAAAATGAAAGAAACTGCTGAATCTAACTTGGGTAAAAATGTTAAAAATGCTGTTGTTACCTGTCCAGCTTATTTCAATGATGCTCAAAGACAAGCTACCAAAGATGCTGGTAAAATCGTTGGTTTAAATGTTTTAAGAGTTGTTAACGAACCAACTGCTGCTGCTTTAGCTTATGGTTTAGAAAAGAACGATGGTGAAGTTGTTGCCGTTTTCGATTTAGGTGGTGGTACTTTCGATGTTTCCATTTTAGATATTGGTGCTGGTGTTTTCGAAGTTAAATCAACCAATGGTGATACTCACTTAGGTGGTGAAGATTTCGATATCGCTGTTGTTAGAAATATCGTTGAAACTTTCAAAAAAGAATCAGGTATTGATTTAGAAAAAGATAGAATGGCTATTCAAAGAATCAGAGAAGCTGCTGAAAAAGCCAAGATTGAATTATCATCAACTGTTTCAACTGAAATTAACTTACCTTTCATTACTGCTGATGCTTCAGGTCCAAAACATATTAACCAAAAAATTACTAGAGCTCAATTTGAATCATTAGTTGAACCATTAATTAAGAGAACTGTTGAACCATGTAAGAAAGCCTTAAAAGATGCTGGATTATCTACTTCAGATGTTTCAGAAGTTATCTTAGTTGGTGGTATGTCAAGAATGCCAAAAGTTATTGAAACTGTTAAATCTATTTTCGGTAAAGAACCTTCAAAAGCTGTTAACCCAGATGAAGCTGTTGCTATGGGTGCTGCCATTCAAGGTGGTATTTTAGCTGGTGATGTTACTGATGTTGTCTTATTAGATGTTACTCCATTATCATTAGGTATTGAAACTATGGGTGGTGTCTTTGCTAGATTAATTAACAGAAATACTACTATCCCAGCTAAAAAATCTCAAATTTTCTCCACTGCTACTGCTGGTCAAACTTCTGTTGAAATCAGAGTTTTCCAAGGTGAAAGAGAATTAACTAGAGATAACAAATTAATTGGTAACTTTACTTTATCAGGTATCCCTCCAGCTCCAAAAGGTGTTCCTCAAATTGAAGTCACTTTCGATATTGATACTGATGGTATTATTAAAGTTAGTGCCAGAGATAAAGCTTCCAACAAAGATGCTTCTATTACTGTTGCTGGATCATCAGGTTTAAGTGATGCTGAAATTGAACAAATGGTTAATGATGCTGAAAAATTCGCTGAATCTGATAAAGCTAGAAGAGAAGCTATTGAATCAGCTAACAGAGCCGATCAATTATGTAATGATACTGAATCATCATTAACTGAATTCAAAGATAAATTAGATACTGCTGATGCTGATAAATTAAGATCATTAATTACTTCATTAAGAGAAATTGCTGTTAAAGCTCAAGCTGGTGAAGAAGTTGATGGTGCTGAATTAAAATCAAAAACCGAAGAATTACAAAATGAATCATTAAAGGTTTTCGAAAAATTATACAAACAAGATGAATCAAAACCAAAAGAAGATGAAGAAAAGAAAGATTAAATTTAATTCTTGATTCTCTTTTATACTTCCCGGTTAATGAAATAAAATTATTGTTTGTTTTTACTAGATAAATAGTAACAATCATTCTTGTATATATGGAATTGTTTATAGTAAGAATTAAAATATAGCGATTAATATCTATTAACTATGGGTAAACGAAGGGCTACGATGCCAAATGAAGGTCTAATTGATAGCCATTTGATCGTTTTATAGGACTTTTGGCTGTTGACATTGTACTTAAAGATCGTGATAAGTTCTTATGCTTAACACTATATTGTTTATCAATATCAATATTTGACCCCATCACACTATTACTTCTTTCAGTATGATTATTGGAAGATACTGAACTTATTGTCAGATCATCATCAGATTCATATTCTAACATATCACCCAAAACGGATTGTCTATTGGTACTGGTATAACGTTTATTGAATCTTTCATCGTTAGCATCAGGAATGAATTGATGAATAACAATACCTTCAGAAACTTCAGTTTCAATTTCAGTTTCAATATCACTTTCTATATCATCTTCAATATCAACATTGACAAGATCATCGATACCTTTAATATCTTGAACTTGTGATACAGTCGATATCGTTTCGTAAGATGATGCCAAAGTACCAGACTCGGAAATAGTATCTTCAGATTTAGATTCAACTTCATAAATACTGTTTAATTGTGATCCAACACTTAACTTTCTAGATTTCAGATCTTGACTAGCTATCATACTTTGGAACATTGATATCTCCTGTCTCAATTGAATTCTCTTGTATAATACAAAGAATAAGTATTTCCTCCAGAGATCTACCATATCATGGTAATCACTAATAACAGTTTCATCTCCATGTTTTGGAGGTGGTGGTGCAATACTTGAATATTCACTTAATGGGATTTCTTCAATTTCATCAATCTTATTCTTGGATTTACTTGGTCTATGTTTGGCATTAGCTCTGATTTCTTTTAAGGATTGATCTCTTCCATAATTTATAGAATTGGTCTTACTTTCAATGTCACTGAAATATAATCCTTGTTGTTGACCAATGTACTCATCTAAATGACTTAATTTGGATCCTTTTTTAGCTTCATCCAGTAAATTGACATTTTCCATTGGGGCTCCAGCTTCATATTTTAAATCATCATCTAATTCTCTAACTCTTTTAACAGGTTCTTGACCTAATTTTGGATTAGCTATTGGGGCACTAATATTCATGATTTTCTTCATACTTGGTTTTCTACCTTTTCTCTTATTCTTAACGGAATTATTTCTAGACATTCTTTTAGATGATGCGGCTCGATGAAATTTCAATCTACGAAGATTACTCAACCATTTCTTCAATCTTAATTTCATACGATAAAGAAGTCCTCCTTCTTTAAACCTTATAGCATTTCTTCTGGTTAATGAATTATCACTTTGTGATTTTTGCACTCTTCTTCTACGAGAATTATTATTTTCTCCTTCTAACCTGGTTGAAAAGATTGTAGCTTGAGATCCCATGGATTCAGATATTTGACGATTCAAACCTGTTCCTAAAGGTGGAGTTCGTAAAGGATTAGATATCATAGATGCTGTTTTAGCTCTTGGTCCTAATCCTCCTAAAGTTGAATGAGATTTCTTCCTTATAGGACTATCTGATTCAGTTCCTAAAGATGTTGAATTACTAGTTGTGGAACTTTGAGTTCTATTATAAGGAACATGTTGTTCTCTAACAAATTGGGAGAATCTTTTGGGTACTTGGTTAAAACCTTCACTCTTTATTTCTTCATTACCAGTTTGAACAGGTACTGGAGGTAAATTATGGGAAATATTACTGAACACTGGAGTTGATTCTTCTTTTTGGGAACTAACAGAATTAGCTGCACTTTCAATATAATAATAAGGAAATGAAATAGGTACAGAAGAACTAGAAGCAGTTTCAACTTCTAATCTTTGTAATGGATCCTTATCACTTGATTTGACTCTTGACATGATTTGAAAGTCTTCACTATTTGGGGGTAAATATTCTTTACTTAATTGGAACTGTTTAGTTGTATAATCTTTTGGATGATTTAGCTGTTGAGTTTTAAATGGTGGTAGTGAAATATGTTCTTCACTAGAAAATCTATTGAAAAGGGGATTATTTCTATCTGGTTGATATCTTGCGGTCATTTTTTTTTGGATTTCCTGTTTTATATAAGGCACTTCAAAACATAAACTTTCCTGATCTAATAACTTTAATTCTGATCTGAATCAGGTTTTTTTATCAAATGCCGTAGAAAATAACTTTTTAAAACCCATCTTAATGGTCAATTGATGAGATGGCTGGTTGATAAAGATTTTTAGCCAGCAATGTCGCGGATTTTCCTGCAACAAAAGTGTCGTAAATATGTCGCATCATAATGTTATCAAAAAATTAACCTTAAACGTTAAATTGTGTTTTAAGGGGCAAACAATAACAATAATGGTTAATGGTACGAAGAGAAAACGTTTTTACAATAAAGATTTGTTTAAAAAAATTTATATATTAGAAAACATTTTATGGGAATTAAGCAAATAAGGTGCGAGAAACGAGAATACTGGTTGCAAACTAGATTTAAACAGCAGTTGCTAAACCAACAGCATTCTTTTTGATATCATAAATGGAATAGTATTTTCTTAAGAAAGAATCACCAATAATGGCAAGGGTTTCAAAAGGAGCTGGTAAATCCATTGGAGTAAAAGCTGAAATACATGAACCACTAATCTCTAAAGTATATTCGAATGGTGATAAAGTAAAATTATAACCACCAAAGTTAATAGTTAAATCTGGTAATGAACTTCTAGCTTCACAATCAATTGAATATTGACCTGACCATCCTTTAGTAGCACCGATTTTAGCATTCAAAAGTTCAGCTAATGATGATGGTAAAGCAATTAATGAAGTACCAGTATCAATGGCAGCACCATAATTTTTTAATTCAGCGAATTCATCACCTAATCCAATACCATCGAACGAAACTTCCCAATAAGCTTTTCTTCTAACAGGTAACCAAGTAATTTTACCCTTGTAATGAGCTTCATCATAACCACCTAAAACGAATTCACCACCATCATTTTCATCTTTATTGACATCACCTAAGTAGAAAGCAAATTGTTGGTCTTCTAATAAACCTTGAGCAATAGCATTGTAAACTGGTGGAACCATTCTTTGGACAGAAATGGAATCATA
The DNA here is from genome assembly GCA_030570975.1 of Yamadazyma songkhlaensis. NCBI lineage: Eukaryota > Fungi > Ascomycota > Pichiomycetes > Serinales > Debaryomycetaceae > Yamadazyma > Yamadazyma songkhlaensis. The sequence continues at coordinate 825,646 of JAJLWX010000001.1, read as the reverse complement.
AGCTAATCCGAAAAGTCCATCGAATTTACCAAAGGCAAAAGCTAAACCGGGTTCGGAGGTAGTTTCAATAATAGATTGATTTGGAATAACAATATCACCAATTTTAAGGTTATCAGTTGAGATATAACCTTCAACTGAACCACTACCATAGTTTAATTGAACTTCAGTACCATTAGCTTTATAAGTTGAAGAAGCATCATGATCATATTTTGAATGTAAGAAACAAGCTAAAGATGAACAGTCTTTTGAAGGAACCCAAAAGTTTGAAGATCCAGTATCTAAAATAACTTTAAAAGGTTGACCTGGAGTACCGACTTCGACTTCAGCAAAATATTGGGCATTAGAATAATCTTGTAAAGGAACTTCATGACCAGCGTTATTAATTTCAACTGAATCTTCTAAAAATGGGATTTGTCCAACACCACCTGGTAAGTCTTTAGCATGACTAAATCTACTATACTTGTTAGCTAAGGTTTTAGTATATTCTTTAAACATTGAAGGGTTTAAAGTCTCTTCATTAGAAACCCTGTTCAATTTAATACTGGATTTTCCTTCAGTTAATGATAAAACTGAAAGGATTGAGGTTAATACTGTTAATGATAATTGCATTTTATGTCTTCTAATCAAATTGAACCTAACTAGCAATTATATATGTTAAATATAAAAGAATGAATAGGAGATATTATTTGTGAGCAATACCAGCTTTTTGTAATAATCGCATTCCTGGAGATGTTGTGTACAGGAAACATATGACTTGAATGAGCTGGACTTCAGTACACCAGATATTAAGATTGTGAAGATTGTGAGAATTTGGCAATTTTCCACTGTTGCAAAATATCCATCGGCAGAATAAAAGAGAAGGAAACATGAACTTCTTGAAATCAACAGTTGCAAACCATGATCCTATTCATCCTATAAAATTTAAGAATGAACAAGGACAAGTTAAGGTAATGAGTGAAATCATTAAAGAATCAGCACCTGAATTATATAAAGGTTATTCATATTGGGTTCATCCATTATTAGCATCAGGACATACCCAAACAGCATTCACAGCTTTAAATAAGTTTGAAAATATCGACCAAATATGGTACAAAAGAGAAATCATTACAGTAGAAGATAAGACCTATTCATTTGAAGAAGAAATCAGTGAAGGTAATGTTGAGCAAATCAATTTGAAATACGATCAATGGAAAGGTCAAAGTACTTTTGCAGTAGATTACGTAACTAATGAAGATAGTAAAGATTTTAATCATTTCGATTATAAACCAAGTCATCAATCAACTGAGTTACCACCAAGAACTCAGTATAAAAATCCTAATATTGAGATATTCCCTGATGATTCTAAACCTTTATTGATTGCATTACATGGATTAAGTGGAGGATCTTTTGAATCTTATGTTAGATCATTATTGACTGAAGTTACATCTCCTGAGATAGGATTTGATGCTTTGGTAATAAATTCACGTGGATGTGCTAAACATAGTATCACATCTCCACAATTATTCTGTGGGTTATGGACCAACGATTTAAGATATTTCATCAATGAACATGTTAAGAAAAGATGGCCCAAGAAGAAAATCTTTTTGATTGGGTTTTCTTTAGGAGGTTCCATTGCTGCTAATTATGTTGGACAAGAAAAAGGAGGTATTTATGAGAATATTAAGGGAGCTTTCATTATGGGATCACCTTGGGATTTCTCTGATAGTTCTTACGTATTGAGAGAAAGTTTATTAGGAGATCGAGTTTATTCTCCTGTTATGGGACAAAATCTTCTTAAATTATTGAATATTCATTGTAAATCCGGTTTACACACCAATGAATTAGCTCAAAGATATGCTGAGAATCCATCAGAATTCAAAATCGATCATTTAAGAGATTTCGATGATAATTTCACTTGTAAATTATTTGGGTTCAATACATCAATGGAATATTATAGACATGCATCACCATCACAAAGATTAAATAAAATCCGAGTACCAACATTGATTTTGAATTCTTTGGATGACCCAGTTGTTGGATCAAGATCTGTTCCTGTCACAGAATCTCCTTTAAATCCTTACACTTCAACTATCACCACTACCATTGGAGGTCATTTAGGATGGTTTAATTATAAACATGATAGATGGTATTCCAAGCCGGTGGCTAAATTAATGAAAGAATTATCTAAATATGAACAGGATGCATCTGGAGTTCCTTTACCTTTGGATTGTGATAAAGTATGGAAATACGATCGTTTATATTATGGATAAATAGATATTTATTTTTCTCACTAAAAATCTCTCATGTCTAAGAAAGATAGTAAATGGGTGAAACAGATAAGAGGTCTTGCATCCAATTCTTCAGATAATGATTATTTGAAGATTGATTATATTGATGTTAACTTGAATAATTCAAGGAAATTGATTATGAATTTGAATCAATTGAATGAAACCAATAATCAACAAGTTTTAAGGAATCATGAGGTTAATGAGAGAATGATTAAGTTGCAGAATATCCATCAACAATTGAATTGGTTAGATAGGTTAGGGGAGTCATCAAGCTGAAAAAAGAGGTTACTTGAACAGAGAAGTCACCTAAATAAGAGGCTACTTAATCAGACAAATCACTAATCGTTTATATAAAATCAATACTAAATCTCCTTATTTGGTATCACTTGAAACCAGTTCATGTGGCTTTTGATTATCTTCATCCTCATCATCTCCAATAACGAAATCTTGTAATTGGATGTCTTCGGGTTTATAACCATCTTGAGATAAAGGTTGATGTTGACCCAATTCAATATCTTGAGGTTTTTCTTCAGGTTTATACTTGATAACTATTGCAGTACAAGTTAAAATAACCAAAATACCTAAAAGACTTAAAATTCCAGGGAAATGATTCCAAATAACAACATCCCAGAAAATGGCAAATATAACTTGAGTATAAACTACTAAAGAAGCTTTCCCAGCTTTAACTCTTTGAATACCTGATGTTAAAGCGAATTGGAATAAGAAACCTGAAATACCAATAGTTATGAATAAAAACCATTGATAAGCATTTTGAGGAATAGCAAATGAAATTGAAGGAATAACCAAGATACAAATGAACGAAACAACAGTTACTGTTGATGCATAATAACTAACAGAAATCAATGCATGGGTATCTTTTCCGATTTTACGGATAACAATATATACTAATGAAGCACCCATTACTCCCAATAAACCAACTCCTGAAGCCAATAATCTTTTCTCTGTGGATGAAGATTCAATAGAATCATCAACATTAGATTCATTATCGGCTTCTTTACCGAAAATGAAATGAGGTTTAGCAATGAGGATAACACCTCCTAATGAAATTATTGAACAAATTCCTTCAACAATTGAATAACGTTCATGTAACACCACAAAAGCTAAGAATGCTGTGACTAAAGGTACTAAGAAAGTAATGGCCACAGCATCACTTAAACTTAAATATAATAATGAAAAATATAATCCAAAAACCCCCATAAACCCTACAATACCTCTTAAAACTAACCATTTTCTAACTTCAGGTTTACCAAATGGTGCATCAGGTACTGACTTTCTAAATATCATCATATAGATGATACACAAAATATATGTCATGAACATCCTGACAAATAAGATTTGGATGGGATGAATAGGAGTCTCTGAATCCTTATCGGTGATTAACAATTTACAAGCTGTAATCATAAAGGAGTTGAATAATTGACATGATATCAATAGCGAATAACCTATCAATTCATCCCCTGATAGGTCAAGTTTATTTCTGATCCTTTGCCATAAACTTAGTTTTGGTAAATCAAATTCATTATTCGGTATGTCATCTTGTCTTTCCATGATCTATAAATTTGCAGACTCTTTACTGTGTGAAACTGAATGTGAACTTGAATGTGAAACTGATTGTGTATAACTAACAAATATCTATAACTATAAAACTCTATGTCCAGATAAGAAGCTTTTGTCGAAAGATAAATTTCTTGATCTATCTATCCCTGATATGTGAGGCACTGCGGTTGTCACGTTCTGCGATAAAATGTGATGCTGTGAGGGAAAAATGGCTGCAAATCCGAGACTACCATATATATTTCTACTTAAAGAACAGCACCAAAACCAAAAGTAATTTTGATACTCTTGATATAATAATCTTCGAAATTATTTCTAACTCTATCTTCTTCACCAATTGGAATTCCTGAGAATTTCACCACCATTTTAGTTTCAGAACTACCTTGATTCAATGAGATATCTAATTTGGCAAAATGTCCATCTTTCCAATCTTCTAATCTCCAATCTTGAACAATATGTTCATTTTCTACTAATTTAGTTATCTTACCGTTGATAGAACCTCCAAAAAATTTGAAATTTGAACCCGCTTTGGCAGGTAAAGGTTCAACTAAAGGAGGTGATCTAGACCATGCAGCAATTCTTTGAGGGTCAAGTAATGTGATGTACAATTGTTCAGCTGTTGTGTTAAAGGTTGGTTCTAAATGTAAAGTAGAAGTGTTATATTTGGGGACATTAGAACTAGTTGGTTTTGCTACAGGTTTTGATGGAGTAGAATTGGTAGTGGTGGTAGTAGGTTTAGTAGTTGTAGTTGGTTTTTCCTTCAAACCTTTCTTTTGTTGTTCTTGATTAGCTTTGGTGAAGACACTATTGACTTTATCACTTTCTAATTGGATATCAGAACTATTGGTTTCAATTAAATCAGTACCAAATTGAGATAATAATTCTCTTAACTTAGGTAAGATATCTGATTTGATCAAAGGTCTAATTTGATCTTTAGTAGAATTTTCATTATAGACACTAATATCGAATTGAATTTCATCAGATTCAGTATCATAAGCTAATTCAGGTACAGTGATAGAACCACTGACATCTTCATCATTGACTTTACCTTCGAATTTCAAAACTATTTTCAAATCAAACAATGAAATAACTTTACCTTTACGTTGACTTACTTCACAATCACCTTCAACTGAAGAAACTGATTCTACAGCAACTGATTCATCTGATTTTTCAGCTTTTAATCCAACGATTTTACTTTTGAAATAATCTTTGGACCATGAAAGACAATTTTTATCGACCCAATGCCAGTTATTTGGATTATTTACAACCATTTCGAATAAAACTTGAGATATGAACTTGATGCAAATTTACTGAGAGTTTCTCAATATCACCGCGATAGAATAATCTAGAATGCTGAGAGACCTTTACACATAGGCCAAGAGACATAGACCTTTGGACATAGACCAAGAGACATAGACCTTTACACAGAGGCCATTAATCGAGAGAAGAGATCATCTGAAAAACATTTCATTAAGCATCAACTTCCATAGCATCATTACCAAAAGTAATAACAGTTTCTTCTACATCTAATACATCATGTATACTAGATCTTAATACAGCAGTGGTACCTCTATCAAATTTATAAGATTTTAATTTTTCACTTCTGACATTTGGAGTTAAGTAATTTCTATGTAATTCAGCATCTTTACCAACTTCCATAACACATAAATCAACATTTGAACCTGAACCTAAATCATTCCAAATACCTGATTCAATAGCATCAGCACATAATTTCATAGCTTCTTCTTTAGTCATATTTGGTTTCCAACCAGTTTCCAATACTGCCATAGCAGCTAAAGAACCTGAACCTAATGATTGATATTCTCCAATATCAGTTGATCCATGAGCTTGAACTGACATTAAATGAGCTCCTGTTGGATCATTTCCAGCAACAATTAAATAAGCTCCCAAATGACCTTGATATTTAAATAAATGTTGTTTTAATAATGTTAAAGCAGTTATAACTCTTGGTTCTCTTCTTTGTGATAATGAATGTAATTCTAAATTAGATGCAATCAATTGAGTAACCATTTCGGTATCTGCTGCAGTACCAGCACCAGCACACCAAATCTTTGGTGATAATCTATGTAACTTTTCACAATTTTTATCAGCGACAATACTTCCAGCAGTAGCTCTAGTATCAGCTGCAATAATTACACCTCCATTAAATTTACATCCAACAATCGTAGTACCAGTAGATGTAGCCATTGGTTGACCAAATCCTTTGGAAACTAAGAATTTATTCCTTTGGAAATTATCAAAACTTAATCCTGCCATTTATCTTAGTTTATTGAGTATCTTTGCCTTCAGTTTTGAGATTTCGCAGTGAGTATTTTTGGTGATACTTTACACGACGCGAAATCGATCTATGAAGAACTAGCTATTGATGGATCGATATAATTATATCTCTCCTGGTAGAGTGAAAGTGCTAGTTGTGCCTATAAATGGCTGTGACGAAGATCAATTCCAAGCTTATTATAAACAAATTAGGAGTTGTGATGAAGTAAGGTTATTGGATATTACCCCAATGACAGAGTTGAAACATTTCAATCCTCAAACATCCCCCAATGGTAGATTGATTTATGAATATGATATTGTTGTTCCTGACAATGAGTCTATTTTCTTACATGATTTCGAACCTTATAGAAAGACGTTCATTGTCCTCGGAGTAGGGAAATATACTAATCAGAATCTTGAACACTATCAACAATTGAACAAAGATCTAAAGAAGGAATTTCCCAGTACTATAATTCAAAGTTGCATAATATTCGATACTCCCGAAGAAAAGGTTAAACAGTTCAATCCAAAGACCGATCATTCTATCAAATCATATCTATTCCATAATGAATCAATACTGTTAGAATCATTGATTTGTGATGTTTCCCGAAATTTTCTTTTCCATTTGGATGATTATGTATCTTCTTATTCCAACATAACTTTAAGGTCACCAGTTTCCATTACCGATAGTCAATTGTTAAGTAAAACCATTAGTAAAGCTCAAAAACGATTATCATCAGGATCATCATTAAAAGTATCATTTAGTTCCAATAATTTATCACCAGCAGAATTGAAAGGTAGTAACCAAGTAAGACATAATGGTAGACAATCGAAATTGCTTGCATCTTTCTACCTTCTAGCAGGGAAATACGTTGAAGCCATGAATAACTTTTCTGATGCTTTATTATATTTGAAGAAATCCGAGGATTATATGTGGTTAGGTAGTGCATTAGAAGGATTGGGTGTAGCTATAGTATTAATGAACTATTCAAATATAACATATCAATTACCCAATGCCATTCTAGCTTCCATACTTCATTTACTGAAGAGTAAAATTCGTGATATGAGTATAGACAATACTGTGAATAAAAGAGTTTCAAGTGAAAACTTATCACCTAATGGTAATGGTAGACTTCTGTATAATGGTAATGGATCAAAAATTTTATCACCTAGAACCTCATCCAGTAGTGGTGTTAGTTTTAATCTTCCTATAGGAGCAGCACCTGATTTGAATGCCATAGCCGTACCTGAATTGGTCAAACAATTACAAGATAAAAGCAACTATTATTTCCAGTCTAGCGCCAATGATTTCGAAAACACCGTTCCAGATTTAGTCTACATAGAATCTATTTTAAGATATTTACATTTCATGATTCATGTTTTCAGAAACGGTTCCAATATCAATGGGAGTTTCTTCGAGACCTTAGTTAAGAACCTGCCTCCAAAACCCGATACTATAACCAATCCTTGGTACAACAAGAATAATATATTGAATGAACTAGATAAGATCTTCTCCTTACAATTGGTGGATTTGAATTTAATCGATCAATGTAGGATCTATTCCAGGTTATCCCTAATCTACAATGATTTGAATTTATTTAGGAAGAAAGCTTTCATGTTGAGAATATTGATAGTGGCCATACTACCTCAACTTGAAAGTCAACCCAATGAAACTTCTGATTCAATCGTTACACAAATCACCAATACTTTTGATGCCTCAACCATTAGATCCATTATCATTGAATTGTTCAATATCTACCAAATCAACAAACAACCTGAATTGAAGAGTGACGATTCTTATGAAAACACTTCCAGTAATTGGAATTCCATGCAATTATCATTGATTAAGTTGAGTATTAAAGTATTTGAAAACTTAAAAGACTTTGAAGCTTTATCGAGTATTTTCTGTCTTTCTTTGACCAGATACCTCCATTGTCTTCCTATCGATGATGAATATAGAATTAGAGAAAAAATGATTGAAAATGTTAGAAATTATGGTACAAGAATTCCTTATCCTGATCCCTATTTGTTAAGAGGCATGAGATTGATTAATAATAAAGCTCAGGATGAATTGGTACCATTTTCTGAATTCCATGGTACCGAAATAGGTGAAGCAACCCCTGCACAAACTCCAAATCCTTCCAACTCGCTGTTTGTATTCGATCCATTCAATAAACCCGTATCTAAATCTATCGACAAAGATAAACTCATCATTAAACATGAGATCTATCAAATGAAAGTTCAGTTACAGAACCCTTATAGTTTTGAAATTGAAGTTAACGATATTGAAATTGTTTCCAACTTAAAAACACAAACTCTAAGATCAGGAATAAGAACTATCTTCAATACCAATAGAAACCAATCCAAAGTGAGTTTAAATAACCCTAAAATAAGACTGGAGAAACCATCAACTCCTTCAATCAACGATTTCCAATCGAGTCAATTAACAATTCCCCCAAAATCTATTGAGACTTTCATCGTCCCATTCAAACCATTGGTTCCTGGAAATTTGACTATTGAAGGTTGTAAAATCAAAATAGGGGCCTGTGAAACAAGATTTTTCCCTATAGTCAATGAAGAGTATAACGAAACGTTGACCAAATTGAAAGATTATCAACAATTTGAAGGTCCTAAACTTGGTGATGGATTCGAGGTTCAGGATCCTTTACAAACCATCATGACAAATCTCAAAGAGAACAAAGTTTTACATAGGGTTGAATGTCTGACAATTGATTTGAATGTCCTTGATCCTCAACCTACATTATCATTACTCAATTTACTGGCAACTAACGGATGGTTGATGTTATTGGAAGGTGAGAAACATGAATTCTCCATCGATTTGATGAACCAATCCAATCAACCTATCAATTATTTATCCTTCTCATTCTGGGATTCCACCATTCAGAACTTAACTAAGAAGTTGAGTACTAGTTCCTTAGGGGTTAACATCAACGCTTTTGAGATGTATGAATTAGAATGGTATTTATATAAATTCAAAACTTTCAAGATCTTGAACAAGAAGGAAATCAATGAGAAATACAAACCCATTAAAGCCAATGGAGAAATTGAAATCAAGTATGAAATAACAGGAAAGAAGAATATGACGGATCTGAAGATGATTTTGGAATATGGGAATAAGTTGAACGATTTAACCAAATGTTTCGTTAAGAATATAGAAATCCCTTTGAAAGTTACCGTGCTTCCTTCAATTGAATTGATAAATTTTGATATAATGCCATTATTCTTATCGTCATTGAACGGATTAATGAAAAGTCAATCCAACGCCAATTTGTCGAACTTGAAACTGTTCATTGATAACTTAAAGGACAATATTTCAGATTACTGTTTGATATTCTTAGATATGAGAAACAGCTGGAAAGAAACTTTAATGGTGGATATAAAATTTGAAGAATTCCAAATAAAAGAAGCCATCAAACCCAACACAGTGTCGAGATTCTTGATTCCTATGAAACGTATAAGTACTGGAGATCACGATTTTACCAAGATAATACCCTCAATTAGAAACAAACAGTATATTAAAGATTACCTGATCACAGAATCTGAAGATATGGAAATGAGACAAAGTTTCTGGTTGAGAAACCTTATCTTGGACAAAATCCAAGGATCCTGGAACTTCAACCATCGTCAAGGAATCATAGATTTTAGAAACATAAGATTGAATACTAAAATGGTCAATTATGTCATTTATCCGAAAATTAAAATCCTCCATGAGATTTGGAATGAACACGATGAAATGATCAAGAGAACAGGATCACAATTCCTTTTAAATACTGGAGAATTCTATAACTTCAAAACTATCATTACCAATTATGATACTAAACCTTTAGATGGAGTTATCAGACATCTACCATTCCCTATCATTAACAATAGTATCAACCATAATTTACTAAAAGAACAATCCATGGATAAGAAAATCATCATAAACGGAGTTCTACAATCAAAGTTACCTCAAACCATCAACCCGGGGAAATCATTAAGCATGGATTTGAGTTTTGTCATTTTGGAAAATGGTGAGTTTGAGTGGGGTTCGTTGTTGGACATTATAGAAGATGAAAATAGTTACAAAATCACCGCAAGAGAACCGGTTTACATAGTAGCATCAGCATAATATACATTCTATTTACATGTTCATTGAAAGATTTACTTCTTTGGAGGAGCTAATTTGAAAGGTAATTCTTGGGCACCTTCGGCTTCTAACTTTTTAATGTATCTTTCCCTTTGGATATCATTATATCTTTTTTCTTGGAAATATTTGAACCAAGAAGCCACACATTTGTTTTTGAAATCATTTCTTAACTCTCCACAATTGTTTTCGACGTTATCCTTCTGTTTCGGATCCAATGAATTATCAATATTGTTAGTGGTTAAACATTGGAAGAATTTATCTCTACTATCCCAACAAATTTGTCTCTTGTTCTTATCAGGAGGAGTATCAATTTTATTGCTACTGAAAAGTCCCATTATGTATGAAAAAAAAAATTAAATGGAGAAGTCTAATGGAGAAAGTACTGGCGAATATTGAGACAGCGGAACAGGCATAAATGCGCGATGAGAAAGGTTTTTGCAATCTGCCACCACCCACAAGGTTATTGAATAAATTCTTTAATGTCAGACTTTGAAGTTATAGAGGAAGATTTAGATCATCCAAAATTCCAAATCAAATACAGATCCAGTTCTTCAGGTTCATTAGAAACTGTTCCTGAGAAAATCCCCACAATTAAAATCTTAGGGACTGGGGGAACAATTGCGTCTAAAGGAACAAGTTCTCATCAAACAGCTGGTTATAAAGTTGATTTAACTATTGAAGATTTAGTTAAGACCATTCCAGATTTATCAACCACCTGTAATCTTTTATATGAACAAATTTTAAATATCGATTCCAAAGAAATTGGTGAAGAAGAGTTAAAAGTTATCTATAATCAAGTAAAGAAGGATATTGAAATTTATGATGGTATAGTAATTACTCATGGTACTGATACTATGGAAGAGACAGCATTTTTCTTACAATTCACTTTGAATGTTTCCAAACCTATTGTTATGTGTGGTTCAATGAGACCTTCAACTGCTATTTCATCTGATGGTCCAATGAATTTATATCAAGCTATTGTAATTGCTTCTGATAGAAATAGTTGGAATAGAGGAATTCTTGTGGCTTTTAATGATAGAATCATTTCAGGTTATTTCTTGAAAAAATCAAATGCTAATTCTTTAGATACTTTTAATGCTATTGGACAAGGTTATTTAGGGAACTTTGTTAACAATCAAATTTGTTATTATTTCCCTCCTTCAAAACCTATGGGAGTTTCTCATTTGGTTATTGATAGTGATTTCAAATTACCTGAAGTTGGTATAGTTTTTGCCCATCAAGGATTAAATAACGATATATTCAAATTATTTATTGAAAATTTAGGAGTTAAGGGATTAGTTATTGCAACTATGGGAGCTGGTTCATTAAAAGAAAGCACTAATAGAACTATTATGGAATTAAGTAACAAATATCAAGTTCCAATTATTTATTCTAAAAGATCGATGGATGGTATGGTTCCAATTGGATCATTACCCAAATTTTCAGATTTGAAATGTAATAATATTATTGCTAGTGGATCAATTAGTCCACAAAAGAGTAGAATCTTATTACAAATTTGTTTAATGGTTGGATTAGATGTTGAACAAACCAAGAAATACTTCAAAAAAGTTTATGGAGGTTCATAGAATTTATATATTAAACAAAATATTCATAGAACAATTACACATTTGATAAAGATTAAGAATTTTTATAAGCAGCTTCTACTTTATCTTTACAACTAGCTAAAATTTTTCTTCTTTGTAATTTTTGAGCAGAAGTAACAAAACCATTTTGAGGAGTCCATTCTTCATCTAAAAGAACAATATTTTGTAATAATTCAATACCTTTTAATCCTTGACTCTTACCAGTTGATAATAAAGATTTTAACACTTGTTTAACAACTTTTGGATCTTCACATAAATCAGCCATTTCTTTTGATTTCAAATCATTGTCTGAATAAGTATTGGTATCTTTTAATAATTGTTTTAAATGAGCTTCATTTGGTAAAATTATAGCAACTGGTTTAACTTTTGTTTGATCAGCATAAACACATAAATTTAATACTGAAGGATTAGATCTGTAAACAGATTCTAATTTTTCTAAAGCAATATATTCCCCATTTAAGGTTTTAACTAAATTCTTTCTACGATCAATAACTTTTAAATAACCTGATGGAGTCCATTCACAAATATCACCAGTTTTAAACCATCCATCAGGAGTGAAAGCTTCTGAAGTTTCCTTTTCGTTTTTATAATATTCTTTTGTAATTGGTTTACCTGATAATAATAATTCACCTTGATTATTTTTAGCAAAGTAACCAGCTTCTGGTACATCAATCAATTTAGCAGTTAATGAACCTAATAAACAACCAGCTACATCATGTTCAAAATGATCATTATCAACAATGGTTGTATTGGCAACAGTTTCAGTTAAACCGTAACCAATTAACATTGGACAAATTAAATTACTGATAAAGACTTGAGCATCTAAAGAAATTGGTGAACCACCATTAAGACAAATTCTAAGACATCCTCCAGTAGCTGCTTTAACTTTTTTGAAAATAATATCAAATACTGATGCTCCAGGGATATTATAATCTTTAAATGTAACTTTTGCTTTAAATGCTGCCCAAAATATCTTTTGTGATAAAGGAGGTAATTGTTTAACTTTAGCTAAAACTCCCTTTCTTACACTTTCCCAAACAGCTGCAACACCAACCATAATAGTTGGTTTAAATTCAACTAAATCACTATTACAATTTCTACATGATGCATCAGTTAAAGTTTTAACATTAGCATAACCAATACATCCACCCCACCAAAATGAAATCATTTCGAAAGCTAATTCAAAAATATGTGCTAATGGTAAAAATGCAACAATACGATCATTATTTTTAACTAAATTTCTACCTGCAACTGTAGAAATACCACCTAATCCTGAAATAACATTTTCTTGGGTTAAAACAACCCCTTTTGGATCTCCTGTAGATCCTGAAGTATACATAATACATGATAAATCTTCAGATTTTGAAGGTTTAACTGGTTCTTTAGAAGTTTTACCTAATTCAATAACATCATCATAAGAGATGAATTTAATTTCTGGTCTAATTTCCAAAATTTTCTTTTTGGCATCAATGGCATCTTGATATAATTTACCACCAAATCTTTTATCATTTTCATCAATTGGTTCACCATGAATAATGAATTGAACTTCAGTAGCCTTTTTTAATGGATTAATTAAATTAGCTAATAAGTTATTATCGGTGAAAATAGCATTAGAACCAGTTTGAACTAATGAATGAGTTAAACCACTTTCTCCTAAAGTATCATAAGCAGTAACAATTGGGATATTTTGAGTTTGAGTAGCTAAATAAGTTTGCATCCATTTATGAGAAGTAGCAGCAAAGATATGTAATTTATGTTCTTGACTTGGTTTAACACCTAATTCAACTAAACCTTTACCATAATCAGTAATTAATTTGAGTAATTTTGGATAAGTAATATAATGATAAGTTGAATTTTCAAAGAATAACCATTCTTTATCAACCATAGTTTCTTTACCATCAACTACTTTTTTGACTTGTTTAACTTCTTTATGAATTTCTAATAAGTCTCTCCAACCCATTGCATTTCTTTCACCATTTCTTTTAACACATTCTTCAAAGAATTCATAAATAGTATTAGCTTTAGAATCTAAAGGACGAGATACAGCTCCGTCTTTTTGAGTTGCTTTTCTTCTTGGTGCAGTTTCTCCAGCTTTGGCTTCTCCAACTGGAACAGTATGTTGATAACCCATGACAATTCTTTAATTTATTGTACTAATAATGTCCAAAAATTATTCCAATTCAATTATTTATCAATAATTTGGAAAAAGGATGATTAACAATAAGAAAAAAAATTTTTGAGGAGTGAGTTTTCTGAATATAGAAATTTTTGGGAGTTTGCCAGTTTTTGTACTTCCAAGGGTTTACAAGATTTTTTGGAGATAATGTGAAATTTATAGAGTAATAATAAGGTTATAGTAAGTTTAAAGTTCGTGTGACAATGATTTTAAGTGGGTCAATTGACTTAACATAGAATTCGTTCTTTCCCAACTGGAAAGGTGGCTGTCAAAAAAGCGGGTGCGAAACCAGCATGAAGTTAGGTAGAACATGAATGTGAAATCTATCTACGATAATGCGTGATGATTGAAGTTAACAGCATCATCATACTATCATATATGACTCTCAAGATTTTAATGTGGAGGTCGATCTTACAGAGGGGAAATATTTTCTCCTTAAAATTCTTATCAATCCGTAATGGTTAAATTGGGTTACGGGCATTTTAATACCTACTCATCCGATATTAGAATGACAAAACTTATTTAATGCAATTGATCAATTGCTACTCTCAACATCTACAACATTAACCGATATTTCATTCGCCACCTGGAATTTTCACGATTGTTCTTATCGGTAAAGCTTATCTTTCATATGACCCAAAACATCCCCAACATTTTGAAAGTCGTGGCGCGCCGAGATAATGACGATGGTTTTTCTTCTTCCATTTTGGGAAGAGAGTTCGGTACACCAGCGAGAGTACTTTTGTTTCAGTTTTTTACGAGATTATAGATCTATATTAAACTAATCTTTCTTCGAATCTTAATTCGTTATTAACCGGTAAACCTACTAATAATCTTAATAAGTTTTCAACAGCTAATCTTTGTTTATTCAATCCATTAATTGGTTTGAATCCTGGTTTAGCTAATGGAGCTTTTAACCAATAACTTAATAATGTTAATACCGAATAGAAATTATCATAATCTTTATCTGATTTTTTCTTGTAACTAACTCTTGAGAAGAATTCTGTCATGACAACTAAATCAATAATTAATGGAGTGGCTAATAAAGAATCTTCACAAACATTGTGAATGGAAATTTTATTATGTCCACCTAACATCAATTCACTATAGTATTCATCCATGGCAACTTTTGAATCTCCAACAGCTGGTAAATATTTAATAACAATACAATGATCAATCTTCTTACCATATTCATCATTGTATAAGATTTGATTACTTTCAATAATATCATCAACTACTGAACTTTTACTGATTTCTTTAGATCTGAATTGTTTTGGTGCTGATAAATTGTATCCATCATTATTACCTAAATGGTTATAAGAAGCGATAGAAACTGGTCTAATACCAGCATCAACTAAGAATTGAGCTAAAACTGATTTGACTTTAGTTTGACCAGATTTGAAATCATCTCCTCCAATGAAAGATTGATATTTTTCTGATAATTCAATAACCCCTGGAACGAAAGTATTTTGTGGTGATCCATTGATGTATGGGATTTTATCTAAGATACAAGCAACAGCGAAAATAGTTGAAGGGGAAACTTCTTCATGATTTTCTTTGATACTTTTGATCATATTATCAGCAGTATCATTAACTCCTGGAATGATATCACTATATCTTTCAGTGTTAGCAGTCCATAAGACAATAACTTTATCTAAACCATTCTTAGCTTTGAAATCGGCGATATCTTTTCTAACTTTTTCAACATCGTTCCATTTGTTTTCTAAATCAACTGATCCATCACTTTTAACATTTGAAACATTATCAGCTCTTTCCTTTTGATTCAAAGCAATGAAATCTGGATAATAGATTGATGATAATGGTTCAATGTCTTCAATGTATGGATACAATTGTTTTTGTAAGTTGACATCTAAAACTTGAGCTCTTTTCATAGCCTTGTCTAATTTCATCTTACTAATATCCCAACCACCAACAACGAAATCATTTGGTGAAACCATTGGTAAGATAGAATTGAATGGAGCATAAACATCATTACCTTCAGCATCAACACCTAATTTAATGGTTGATGATTGAGTAACTGAACCGAAATAATTTGGTTTAACAACTCTTTCTTTAGTTTCGAAACTGATATTGTGTTTGTTAGCAATGACTGATCCAACTAAAGTAGTACCATTGTTACCACCTAAACCAACTAACATTAAACCTAATTTTGGAACCTTCAATTCAGTTTTGAAATCATATTCAACTGCAGTAGGAGTAACACTGAAAGTATCAACACCAGTTTCGACAGTGGCATTTTCATAAACAAAAGTAGTATGCAAAGCATCATCTTTTTTAACCGCTTTTGCAGTATTGAATGTACAGCTAACCATGTTTAAATTTCTATTAAATTATGTTTTTGAATAAATTATTAACTTTCAAATGAGAGAATTCCCACCCCTATTTATAGTTTTATGATTGTGCCCCCTAAATTTTCACATTTGTATGGTGAATTTACACAATACGAAATTTCGCCGAATGAGCGATGCGGGTAACCCCATTTTCCCCGAGAGTGTAAATTATTGATTTAAGATTTGCAAACCACGGGTGTTTTGGGTTTAGTTTTCGGGCTAGTATTTGTATTCGGATGATTCCTAAATTATAAGTACTTGCTGTGTAGTCCCTAACACGCAAAGAAGTGAAAAATTCAACAATTTATTAAAAAAAGTCTGTGAAGATCAGATCGACTTTGACGACATCCCCTAAATTCACGTTTGTTGGTTTCGGCGGCGGCGAAATTTTCACGACCTTTTGGTATTTTCTTGTATGTGATTGGATTGCTGGTGTAGTGTACACTACATTGACAACACAACAATATAGGAGAGTTTGTTTGTGAATTAGACTACTTAGGGTTAAATTACAATTATTGGTGTGTTCAGCTACTTGATGACAAATCAACGTCTAGGAGTATCAATTAGGTCTTAAGACTTTCTGGTTCGATTCACATTCATCAATAACGAAGAGTTAAAAGGTCTTGGGTCTACATTCTCGACCAAAAATTGTCATGTGACAGATTGATCTGACTCGTTGAGCCAACAATTTGATTGTGCCACAGAATTGAATGTCAAACTATAAAGGTTATGACGGCTTTGCTGTGCTTTGGTCCATTTAAGCCGTTGCCAGCTATTGACTGAGAGATGGAGCAAGAGGATTTTCGGCCATTTAAGTGAAGTAGATTGTGTGGTGGAGCAAGAGAGTTAGGCACACGAGTTATGGTGACCCTAAAAGCTAGCACGGAAATTTAACAAGCTTATTTTGATAGCCTAGCACTTAACTCAACTGATTACGATGGTAGTCTTTTGTTACCACTCCAAGAGAATCTAGTTAACTTCAAAATTCACCTATAATTATTTGAATTTGGAATGCACAAGAATTATATACTTTAACTGAACTCACCACGTTTCAATTGAAAACCACGAGATGCCTTATCAAGTCTCTAATTCATTATATTCCGCCCTTACCTTAATCACTACTTAGTCCCAGCAACCACCTGGTAACCTTGAAGAATTATCCGTGTTCTGGTGCCATTCAATAGTTAATGGTGTCATAAAATAATTTCGGAAAGGCACTTTGATTACTTTAAACCTACTTTTGGAGTTTCGACTACCCTATTCTGCAATCAAATTAACCTCAGCAAAGTTTCTTTGCAACCTACTTGCAAAATTGTGCGGCAAGCAAAATTCACAAAACTCAACTACTTTCAAATAATGGAATCACCAGGATCACCAGTACCCCAATTCCAGTTGATTACCGAACAATTTATCCTAGTCCCTTCTGACAATAGACCCTATTTCATCATCTCATCAATAATGTGAATTGTAGCGGAATTGTTAAACTGAGTTGAAACGATCGCTCTGTGTGCAGGAATAGCTGCAAAAAATAAGATAGAATGGCTGGGTGAGAAACTACAATAGGCCAAAAGTTTGACGTTTTTGAACAATCCACCAGCATTTTCAACAAAAGGTAGCAAATGATTGGCGATAATAGGGTCTTAGATGACGCATGAGCTAAGTGCATACAGATGACGCATCTTGAATTATCGTTGGCAGTAATTAGTTTCGAGGCAACTATATAAATGAAGGTCTTTATCCTTGAAAGAAGTTAACGATAAAACTTTGGTCTTTCCTTTAATATGTTGAAAGTTTTATTAACTTTAGTGTTAGCACTTACTATTTATGGATTTGATATCAATTCCAAATCAAATGTTGCTGTATATTGGGGACAGAACTCCGCAGGTGGTCAAACAAGATTGAGAGACTATTGTACTGATGATGTGGATATCATCTTATTGAGTTTTTTATATTCATTTCCTTCTAACTTACAAATAGATTTTGCCAATCAATGTTCAGATACCTTCTCCTCAGGTTTGAGAAAGTGTGATAATATTGGTGAAGATATTACCTACTGTCAAAATAAGGGTAAAGTTGTTTTGTTATCTATGGGTGGTGCTACTGGAGCTTATGGATTCTCAAATGACGCTGAAGCCACCACTTTCGCAACTACCTTATGGAACAAATTTGGTGGTGGATCTGATGATGAAAGACCTTTTGGTGATGCTGTCGTTGATGGGTTCGATTTTGATTTTGAACAAAATGTTCAAACTGGTACTGCTGCTTTAGGTAATGGTTTAAGAAAGCAATTTGCCAAAGACACTTCCAAGAAATATTACTTATCAGCTGCTCCTCAATGTCCTTACCCTGATGCCTCAGTTGGTCAATTGATGGAAAATGTCGAATTAGATTTTGCTTTTATTCAATTTTACAATAATTACTGTAACTTGGGTACCAATTTCAATTGGGACACATGGCAAGATTACGCCACCAATACTTCCCCAAATAAAGATATTAAATTGTATTTGGGTCAACCTGGTGGTGTAACCGGTGCCGGTAGTGGATATAATTCTATGTCTACTGTCAAAACTTATATTGATCAAATCCAAGGAGATGCAAACTTCGGTGGTTTATCATTTTGGGATGCTTCGCAAGCTTTTGCCAATGTTGCTAATGGAAAGAATTACGTTCAACAAGCTAAAGATGCATTGGGATCAGTTGATGATAGTAAAGCTGTTGTAACTACCTCAAGTAAAACTTCAAGTAGTTCAAGTAGTACTAAGGCTACTACCAGTTCAACCAGTACCACTAGTACCAAGGCTACTACCAGTACCACTAGTACCAAGGCTGCTACCAGTTCAACCAGTTCAACCAGTACCACTAGTACTAAGGCTACTCCTTCCACTGAAGCTAGTACTAGCTCCACTGCTGTTACTACAAGTTCAACTGAGACCACTTCAAGCTCAAGCGCAAGCTCTTCAAGTTCTTCACCAGTCACCACTTCAACAACATCAAAAGCTGCTTCAAGTTCTAGTTCTGTTACCACTACTTCCAGTTCCAGTTCAAGTTCCAGCTCAAGTTCCAGCTCAAGTTCCAGTTCAAGTTCTAGTTCTAGTTCCAGTTCTAGTTCTAGTTCCAGTTCTAGTTCTAGTTCCAGTTCAAGCTCCACTACATCAACCAGTCTTGCCCCTGTTATCACTACCAGTTTGGATGATGATGTCGTTACCATTAAGACCACTGAAACTCAACATAACTCCATGGCCACAACTAGAACTGTTCAAGGTACTCCTCGCGTTTTAACCATAACCAACATTCATACCCCCACTACAGTCACTACCGTCAGATATACAGGAACTACCACCTATATCGCTACGAAATATAATGATCCACCAGATATGTAATTATATATTATGCTGATACCCTAAACTAATATAAGTCTTTTTATCTTTTCGAATTCCAATTCTATATTTAAATACTTCAAAAGTAACTTGGAATAACTGTTTAAATAAATTGCGTCTATTTTACCACCTTTCCAATATTTAAGATTATAAATATCATCTCCTTTTAACGTCAAGTTCCTCAAGGTTAATGGTGACATTATGACATGAATTAACGGTAGACTTGTTTGTTCTACATATGCTTGTGCTTGTTTGGTTAAAGGAGCAGGCGAAACCAACATCATTATTGTGGATTGTTTCTGTTCTTCTGTTCTAATATGGTGCGTATAAATACCTACGAGTTCTCTTATGACACTGGCCTTGATTTTAGCCTTATGATTCTTACATTGAACCAACACATTGATATCTGATTTCATTGAGATTGTATTTTTCACATCATCGGTTTTGAGTAAGGTTTGTAATTCTTTGGAGTTTGAAATTATGGGTATTATACTTGATCCATCAATATTTTCAATTTGTTGAATTGATTTTTCATTCTTTTTGAAGAAATGTGATAAATCCCATTTACCTACCAAATCTACACCATTATCGAAAGCTCCCCCCTTTCTTATGATATCAAAACATTTCAAATTGTTCTCTAGGAACGTCTTTGTTGCAAACTCGTATAACGTGCCTTTGAATACTGTTGAATTCACACTTGACCCGTTTATTCTACAACTTTCCATATAATCTTTACAGTTTTGATCTGTACCAGCAATAACTGTATTATAACGTAGTTGAGTTATAGGTTTTGTTAAGAACTTACCCCAAGGTGGAGGTGACAAGATCTTAGACAATTGCAACATTTAAAATCAATCTCGCGTTTTTCTTTAATGTTCAAGATGAAGGTTTCAATCATTTTGATGTTCATCACTATGGTGATAGCCGAGGTGGAGAGAATCAGTTTATATGGTACAGGTATTAAAGATAAACAACATATTGAATTGGGACATCTTGAATTGAATTTGGATAATTTAAAAGGGATGTATTTACCTAGTAGAATAGATACTATTGATGGTGATTATTGTATTGGAGCTAAAGATATTGCCGGAAATGAATGTTTCCATAAAACCAATGATTTATCAGATAAACAATTTGTTGTTTATATCAATGGAAACAAAATTGATTACTTAACTGTTAAAGAATCCAAGGATACACAGAAAGTCATAATCAAACAAACTCCTAAAGCTCCTCAACCTAATTTAAACCCATCCACTAAACCCAAAAAAGCACCTGTAGAAATAAAGAAAGTTAAAACTTTCAAAACCGATGAGAATGGTAATAAAGTTGAAGTGGTACAAGAAATCGAAGAACATCCTAAATCATGGATTCAAAAGAATTGGACTTATATAGTACCACCATTACTTATTCTTTTCGTTTTAATGGGAGACGAGAAAAAATAATGAACGTCATTGATCACTTACGTCGCATCTCTTAATGCCAAACCCCCAAATCTCTTGTTATCTCCTACCTTCCCAAGTGTAAGTTAAGCTACTGCAAAATGTCGCGGTGTCCCATGTCGCACCAAATTTTAACGAATCAAATTGAAAACATTTTCTCATTAGTAAAAGTCAAGTTGAAAAAAATTTAAGTCGATTTGATAATTTTTAATTAAATTTATTGATAATTTTAAATATTTTAAAGGATTTGAAACCCCTAGATCAACAGAAATCATCATATATAAAGACATTTCATCATTGATAAATTTCTAGGGAATTTTTTGCATTTTATCTCATTCCATTTATAAAATTTAAGAATATCATCAAAAGTATTAAAATCAACATAAACAATGTTATCAAGAAGAATTCTTCGAAACACCCGTTTATTATCATCAACAGCTAAGAAATTAGCTGAAGTATCAGTTACTGTTGATGGTAAAACTGTTAGTATAGAAGCAGGTTCATCAATTATTCAAGCTGCTGATAAAGCTGGTGTAACAATTCCAAGATATTGTTATCATGATAAATTAGCTATTGCAGGTAATTGTCGTATGTGTTTAGTTGATGTTGAAAGAATGCCAAAATTAATTGCATCATGTGCTATGCCAGTTTCTAATGGTATGGTTGTTCATACTGATAGTGAAAGAATTACTAAAGCTAGAGAAGGTGTTACTGAAATGTTATTAGAAAATCATCCATTAGATTGTCCAGTTTGTGATCAAGGGGGTGAATGTGATTTACAAGATCAATCTCATAGATATGGTAGTGATCGTGGTAGATTTTCTGAAGTTGTTGGTAAAAGAGCTGTTGAAAATAAAGCTATTGGACCATTAGTTAAAACTTCAATGAATAGATGTATTCATTGTACAAGATGTGTTAGATTTATGAATGATATTGCTGGTGCTCCAGAATTAGGTACTGCTGGTAGAGGTAATGATATGCAAATTGGTACTTATATTGAAAGAAATATTAATTCTGAAATGTCAGGTAATATTATTGATTTATGTCCTGTTGGAGCTTTAACTTCAAAACCTTATGCTTTTAAAGCAAGACCTTGGGAATTAAAAAGAACTGAAACTATTGATGTTATGGATGCTTTAGG
This sequence comes from Yamadazyma songkhlaensis, assembly GCA_030570975.1. Lineage (NCBI taxonomy): Eukaryota > Fungi > Ascomycota > Pichiomycetes > Serinales > Debaryomycetaceae > Yamadazyma > Yamadazyma songkhlaensis. The sequence continues at coordinate 803,292 of JAJLWX010000001.1, read as the reverse complement.
TTCAAACGTTAGAGTTGATGCTAGAGGTATTGAAGTTATGAGAGTTTTACCAAGATTAAATGATGATATTAATGAAGAATGGATTTCTGATAAATCAAGATTTTCTTATGATGGTTTAAAAACTCAAAGATTAACTAATCCTTTAATAAGAAATGGTAATAAATTTGATGTTGGTACTTGGGATCAATCTTTAAATAAAATTGCTGAAGCTTTTAAACAAATTAAACCAAAAGCTAATGAAATTATAGCTATTGCTGGTGCTTTAACTGATGCTGAATCAATGGTTGCTTTAAAAGATTTACTTAATAGATTAGATTCTGAACATTTAACTACTGATGTTAAATTATCAACTGATGCTACTGGTATTGATATTAGATCAAATTATACTTTTGCTTCAACTATTGATGGTATTGAAGATGCTGATCAAATCTTATTAATTGGTACCAATCCAAGACATGAAGCAACTGTTTTAAATTCAAGAATTAGAAAAGTTTGGTTAAGATCTGAATTAGAAGTTAGTCATATTGGTGAAAAATTCGAATCAACTTTTGGTTTAAATCAATTAGGTGAAAATGTTAAAGATTTATCAAAAGCTTTAAATGGTGAATTAGGTAAAAAATTATCAAAAGCTTCAAAACCTTTAATCATTATTGGTTCAGGAGTTTCAGAATCTGAAGATTTACAAGCTGTTTATAAAACTGTAAGTGAATTTGCTAGTAAAAATGCTAATTTTAATACTCCAGAATGGAATGGTGTTAATTTATTACATCGTGAAGCTTCAAGAGTTGCAGCTTTAGATATTGGATTCCAAACTTTATCAAAAGAAGTTGCTGAAACTAAGCCAAAAATTATTTATTTATTAGGAGCTGATGAAATTAAAAATAAAGATATTCCAAAAGATGCTTTTGTTATTTATCAAGGACATCATGGTGATTTAGGTGCATCATTTGCTGATGTTATATTACCAGGTTCAGCTTATACTGAAAAAGCTGCTACTTATGTTAATACTGAAGGTAGATCACAAACTACTAGAGCTGCTGTTAATCCTCCAGGAGTTGCTAGAGAAGATTGGAAAATTATCAGAGCTATTTCTGAATATGTTGGTGAAACTTTACCTTATGATGATTTATATGGTGTAAGATCAAGATTAGGTCAAATAGCTCCACATTTAGTAAGACATGATGTTATTGAACCAACATCTCCAGAAATTGCTACTATTGGTATAAAAGATATAATTTCAAGAACAAAATCAATAACATCTGTTGGTATTCCATTGAAAAATCCAATTGAAAACTTTTACTTCACTGATGTTATATCAAGATCTTCTCCTACTATGGCTAAATGTATTACTAAATTCGGTCCAAAAGTTGATAAAATCATTGATGAAAATCCTGATATCAATCTCGTTTAAAATCAATAGATTCCCACCCTCCATTATAAATTTATTTAAATTTGCATAATTTCATGTACTACATAGAATAATATAAATGTTCAAAACACTTGTTCCTACGGGATAACAATCGATGAGATCTCTCTGCAGATAACCGAGTGCGACTCCCTAAATTTTTCTTTTAAATAGATTTGTTGATTTAGTGGAAACTGATAACGTTTCAGAGGTTGTTCTTTGGTATAAAGGTAGGTGTAGTTTATAGAAGATATAGAGAACAATATGTCAGCATCCAATGCGAATTTAATGGATAATCATGGACAATCTAATGATATGCAAAACAATGAATTTGCAACTAAATGGAGACAAAATAGAGCATGCGCTAGATGTAGAAGATTAAAGATGAAATGTGCTTTTGAAGATCCAAGTTATAAAGCATGTAGGAGATGTTTTGCTATTAATGTTGAATGTTCTTTTGATACCGATCCAACAGCCAAATATGCTAGAAAAAAACAAAGAAAGGCTACTACTAGATTTGTTGAAAGTGTAGCTCCAGGTATAACATCTGAAGCAGTTACCGGTTCAAGAACAGGAGATCAAATATCTCAATTACAGAATCTTATTAAGTTAGTTCTGACTTCTTTGAGTTCTTTAGAACATGATTTAGCTGTTACTTCAATTGAAAGTGAAGATGGTAAAAGATTGAGTTTATTGAATACAAGTGTTAGAACTGTAAGTGAAAAATTGAATAAAATTATGAATTCTTCAAATGCTACTAACTTGAAACAATTTCAAGATTTCCATAAATCCCCTTCAATGGAGAATTATCCTTACATTCCATTTAATTCTAATATTGCCAAAGAAATAATAGAAAAACATCAATTGATTAGTCTTGAGGAGTTCAAGATCAGACATCAATTCTTTTTGAATGAAATGTTACCTTATTACCCTATAATATCGTTATCAAAGAATCATGAAAATTTCGATTACTTATATGAAAATGATCCTTTGTTATTGCTAGCATGTGTTTATGTCACTTCAATTAATGATAATGGTTTATACTCAACCATTAAAGAGAATTTCTATCGTATAACCAATGAATCTTTGAATCAAATGTTGAATTATTACCTTGAAAGTTTCATATCCTATCATGTTTATATCAAATCTGATAATTTTACTTATCAACTAGTGAACTTATGTCTTATACTATCCCTTTGGTGTTTACCTACGACTACTTCAGGACATTTCAAAAACCAATTGAACTTGTTGATTGGTTTCAATATCTCATTATGTATTGATTTGGGTGATATAACCAAAATCATTCAAACTAAAAATTTGAATACTAATCAGATTTTGGCCGATGATTCTGAAGCTAGGAACCATCTTAGAGCGTTCTTAAGTGTCTACGTTTCATGTGGATCTTTGGGTTTATCATTACCAAGATTCAAATTGGTTTCATGGACTAAAAACCATCATAGTGCTATAAATTTATTAATGAAAGAAGGTGAAGTTAATGGAGTGAAGTTACCTTCTAGAAATGATACTTATCTATGTTATTTTGCTAGGGTAATAAGATTAGGTCAAGAGATCTTCGAATACTTTAGTCCTAGTTTATTTGATTCGGGTATTGCTGTTAATGGAAGGAAAAGAGATGCTTTATTTAATAATATGTTGGATCCTTCAAATTCTCCTTTATCACATTTGAAATTTGTTTTGGATAATTATGAACAACGTATGTATGTCTTGTTGGTTGAAAGTGGTTTCATGACATCTCCTGAACCTCATAATGGTGCAAATCAACCCAAAGAGAAATATCTTCTTTCTATCATTTATTATCAATTATTAATGATAATCTATGATAATATTGTCAGTAAATACTTTGTGTTTGAATCTAAACTCCAGAATCAACCTGGTCAACAACTTGAAAGTGTTACTTATATCCAATACATTGTCAAGTTGATCAAGATTTGTGAAAACTTATTGAATTCTTTTATCACTTTGGGTAGAGAAAGAACCATTAACTTACCAACATTCTTTTTCTACAGACCTATGCATTCATTGATTTTGTTGATCAAATTAAGAATTTTGATCAATTCCTCAGGATTATCTAAAAGAACATCCTTGATAAATCCCGAAGATTTATCTATTGATGCAGAATCTTATTTCAATGCTGTATCTTCCTTAATCCATCATAGTCAACAGAAATTTAGCTCAATCGTTTGTTCAAGAATGTCAATTATTTTGTCCAGAATTGAAAAATGGATGCAATTGTCTAATGGAAAGAAATCAGATCAACCATCAAGAAATGAAAAGAATGAAGAAAGTTCTAATTTGGTCAGTTTAATCGATACTTCTAAAGAAATTGAAAATTTGAGAGCTCCAAAGGAAGTAGGTATACATTCAGCAGATTCAAGTGGTCCTTCGACTGCTCAAAGTGATATTAAAGAAACTGAAATCAATCATAATTCATCAATATCTAATGGTATGGATATGAAATATCCTACAAGACATTTATCTCAAATCACCACCACTCCTTCAAACTTATATGCTAATTCGATTCAAGAAATCTTTGAAACAATTGATTCTGATCTTTTGAATTATTTAAATCCTTTAGAAGCTAATATTGAACTTGATTCTACCTTCAATGAATTAGCATCAGCGGATTTCAATCTTGAACCCATGAATTTGAATGTAGGAATGTTCAATAATGGTCCTAAAGACAATCACCAAGGATCTAATCAATGGTAATGTAATATAACTGTAATATATAATATCAAATGTTACTTCTTGTTTTCCATTCTTAAGTTTTACTTCTGATTTTACCTATCTCTTTGGATATCTTATCCATTCTATTCGCTATTTCTCTATCATTGTTTTCTAAATCTTGCATGAATTCCTTCACTTTACTATCAATTTCCAGCGCTATTTCAAACACTGTACCATTTTTGGCTTTACTTCCAGTATCTTGAGCTTCCTTTACTACTCCATCCAGTAAATTGTTGGTGGTTAATCCTGTGGTCTCAGACATCAAGTGATTTGAAGTTGGAGAAATTCGCGACCCAAGGCATGATACTTCTATGGTACTTGATTTCAGTGGTTACGGCTTTTGAAGCAAAGTATAAGATCAAAGTCAACGAACTACCAATTGCCCAATCTGCCGCTACTGAATTGTCTAGTGTGGTGAAGTATAATGGAAGTTATGAGGTATTAAGAATTAATAATCAAGATACTGACATAGTGTGCTTTTTGCCAGATGTTAACAGTATACCTGATCCTACTAAACTTGAAACCAAAAGAACCGATGACGAATTGTTGGATGACATTCTTGATAACCTTACCAAGTTCTTCGATCCTCAATATTGTTCATTTACTACAGGATTGAATTCTGGTTATTGGACTTATGGATATTGTTATGGGGATAAGATAATTCAATTCCATGAAAATCTTGAAGTTTATGAAAAGACTGGTAACCATATTCCCGAATTACCTGATCATGTCTTTGTGTTAGGAAGATTCAATGGAAGTGACTCCAAACCTCCAAAGATACGTAATCAATCAACACCTCAATCGAGAATGATGAATAAATCAGATTACAAGTTAATTCCCGATCCTTTGGCAGTGGGATCAAACATAGGGACACAGAAGGCTTTAGGTCATACATTAAATGATGGAGAGATTTGTGATGTTACCAATGAACCTAGAAAGATTAATATTATCTATAGATGTGATCCTAGTATACATTATGATTTAGCTATTTTTGGAGTAAATGAAGTAACAACTTGTGAATACCAAATGATTATTAGTTTGCGAAGTTTGTGTAAGTACGAAGAGTTTTCATCTATTAGCGATGAAAAGATAATGGATATTGTATGTAATAGAGTAGTTGAACATGGGAATAATGGTAATTTACAAGATATGATTGAATATAATGTTCCACAGGAGTTACCACCATTTCCTCAACCTAAATCCATGAAGATTGATTTACAGGATTATGATCTCGTTCCTGGAGGTAATGGATTCTATTGGGGTAGATCGAAATCATTTGATCAAACTCCTAATATTTATGATAGTAGATCAATCTTGATTTATAGTGGTTTAGATACTGAAACCAGAAAAATTATAGGGTCATTTTCTAAGATGTTCATTGATTCAATGGAAGGTAAAGTTCTTTCTCCATCAAGTGATTCAAGAGTGTTCAATAATAAACCAGTAGTAACTTGGGATGATAGTTTCGTTGTATGGTATGAAGTATATGATCATAAGGGGAATTTCATGTCAGTGGTGAAGGTTGGAAGAAATGGGAAATTAAGTACCAAATCAACCAATCTTCAATGGGTAGATCCTTTCCAAATGGTTGATCAAGATGGTGATGCAGTTACATATCCGATCCCTGATCCTGAGAGGAAATTATACGAATTTCAAACATTTAGCAAAGGTGAAGTGGATGCCTATTTATATGAAAGCACTAATACTGTTACTGTTACAAAGACATTAGAATCAGATCCCCAATCGGATCTGACATCTACTCCTGAACCCGAAGATAATGTTAACAATCGAATCTTACAATTGATTAAACAATTACAAGATCTAGGGGTAGATGTTCAATTTGATGCCCATTTGAACGGACCTTTGGAAGATGAAGTAAATATGGTCCATGATGAATTATAAATATGACGAACTAACTATTATAACTCTCTTTGGTACGGAATCCCCTATCACCTGGATCCCTAAGGTGAGTGAAAAAAAATTCGCATCGAAAAAAATCTAACCACTCAATGTCAATACTTCGAATTCCTAGAACTGTTGGTGTTAGGCCTTTCAATAGACAATATTCTCTCTTGAGAAGACTCTTGGCTTTAGATGATAACACTGCAGATACTGCGAGAGAAGTTTATCCTTGGGATGAATCACCATATGAAGATTTAAGAACACGAGCTGCCATAATTAGAACTCAAGCATTATGCCCAGTTACTTCTAAAGCAGTTAATTTTGTATGTCCAATTTCAGGTATCCCAACTCATCATTCTAAGGAAGCTTGGGAACAAGATAAAGAATACCATGAAAAGAAAAAATATGAATTATTGAAAAAAGTTAATTTATATGAACATGATTTAAGATCAGGTAGAGAATTTGATGAATTTATCTTCCCTGGTGAACAAGAACATGATTTCTCCACCAGTTTATCGAATTGGGATCAATTCTTTTATACCAGAGATTTTAATCCTATGAATACTGAATATAATTTAGCTGCTGCTACTAAAGTATTAACTTATCCAATTACCATTGCTTCAACCATTCATAAATTATCACCATATTCAATAGAACCAAAAGGTCCTTTAACCCTTGAAGGGTTGAAATCCATCAGTGCTTTACAATATACTTTATATCCATCACATCAAAAGAAACAAGGAGAATTTAAAGAAAGACCCATGAGAATATTCATTGTAGGAGCTAAAATGGAAAGTATGTTACCTGGATATGTTTGGAAACAATTTGGTTATTTATTCCCTGATACTAAATTTGAATTCCATTTTATTGGCCCTGAATGTTATTTCGATAAAGATACTAATTCTTTTACTCGTTCTTCTGAAAATGGTAGAGCTATAGTTGAAAGATATGATGAGCAAATAACTTTACATTACCATACCTTATATTTCCATGAATTATATAATTTTGGAGATTTATTCCCATTTGATCCTTACTTAGATGTATTCTATTTATTCCATCCAGGTTTCCAAACTGCTGACAAACCTCATTGGGATAAATCATTAAAAGGATTATTAGAATCAAAATGTCCAGTTTATGTCACAGGTTATCATGATTTAGATATAAGAAGGGAATTATCTTGGTTATTAACTCATGATTTAAGTGATGAAATGGATATTTTAATGAATCCTACCACCAATATTTTTGGTTCAACTAAAATTGATTTAGTTGATTTTAATCCTACTGAAACTTTCCAAGCTAATAATGAAATCTTGGCTTTCAGAGGTAAAAGATACCATGCTATCAGAACTTAATGTATATAGTGTAGATATGATTGAATGTAGATATCGTTTTCAGTCTTAAAGTGCGACTTGATCTTGATTCCCGCATTTAACACCGTAATGAATAAACCTTTCACGTTAAATCTACAATTGGTGGAGAAGAATTATAATGATTCTACACCTATACTTGGTCAATCGGTATATCCAATTAGATTGACACTTCGTCATACAGCTCAAGATATTTTCAATAGCATTTGGACTAACTCTCCTGATTATCAATTAAAACCATTATTTCTCAGATTGAAATATCAAGGTCAATCTTTGTCAGGAGCTCCATTATCAGAAGTACTTTCATTAGAAGAAGTGGAGGATGAAATTAATGATATAACGTTGGAAATTGACTATACATTATTTGGGAATCGTAATATTCCTTCAAGAGAACCTGAAGAAGAACTATTTGATATCTTTATTCAATGGATTAGTCATGGTAATCAACAGAAGATTCAAATCAGGGAAAGTTTAGGGTGTACTATCGGTATTTTAAAGGACTATGTGGCAGAGGAAAGGAATAAAACTGCTGAAAATTTGGTTGATGGTAGTTATTTCCAATTGAAATACTTTGAAACTCAACAGTTCTGTGAGAATGACTTAAAGATGAGTGATATCATCGGACTTGATGTGAAACCATTTCATCCTGTAATATTTGAATTATCTTATGCTGAAAGACCAGTTGAAGCAGAACCGGAACCTGAACCGGAACCTGAACTCCCTAGAAGAACCAGATTCTTCGTTAATGTTATGTCAGATATAAATAATCTTCAACAAGAGAGAAGCTTATTTGAATTGGATGCTGAAACTACCTTAAGAGATTTTACTAACTCTGTGATCTCAAGAATGGATCAGTACCAAGTAAGAAGAACTTTCTTTGAACAGATAAAATTGACTTATAACCAAGAGATGATATCAGTGAGCCAGAATTATAATGAATTGATGACCGATTTGATCAACGATCCTGACTTAGATAATGGTAAGATCTATAGCATGACATTGAATGTTCATGAACATTTAAGTGGAGTTGATGGAGGGATTTTGAGCAGACAATTTTTGAATGATTTGACATCAACCAATTTTGAATTCCATCCTAGACCTAATGACGAAGATTTGTTGTTAAGTCGTCAAAATAATCAACAGACTAACAATACACAAGTTGAGGAAGGTCAAACTCAACTTGCTCCAGTTCAAGCTACTAACAATGGAGAACTTGAACCTATAACATCCCCTTCATTTAGGAGATTCGAGCCAACGAGAATAGTCCTTCATGATGGTGTTGAATGGAATTTAACAGGAGATACCTACGAAACTGTTGAAGTTAATCCTCTTACAGTTGGATCTAATCATAGTCCTAGACAATTATTCATCAATCAAAATGATTTAGCAAGTGTTGTTTTTGAATTTACCAATGATCAAGGGGTCACAGTATCTCTTAATCCTTCCCAATGTATAGTGGTAGAACCTCAAGGTTATATTATACTTAATGCCTCGGGAGCTGCTAAATTACACCGTCATTTCGATCTTCAAGAAGTTCAAGTCAATTTATATGATGTTCCGCCTACTCCCACACCTACCACTACATTCAATGGTAATGGAGCCAATCCAAATCTTGGTGAAATTAACAACCTTTTCGCCAATTTGTTTAATGGGAATGCTAACAATGGAAACCTCAATGCCAATATCTTCAATGATATTCTTGGGGGTAATAACAGAGGTAATGAAACTGAGAATGCTAATAATCCTAATGTGAACAATGGTAATGTCAATCCAGGAAATGGTGCCAATGTTGGACTCGATTTATTCACTCTAATGAACAATTTGAATAATCTTAATGGAGCCAACAGAAACAACGCCAATGGATTGAACGTTTTTTTGTTTTTGGTCAATTCTATCATATCATTATCTGGTTACATACGATCATTCTTCAACATGTTAAGACGGTTGGACAGAAACTTCTTCTACTTGATTTTACGTGTGGTAGTTATAGTGTTCATGTTCAAATTGGATAGATTATTGTATCAACCAGTAATATTGGCGGTGTTAGTTATGATGTCGCTTCTATATGTGGTTGTGTTCTATAGTGAAAAGGTCATTGAAAGATTGGAAAGATTAAACATTCAAGATGAACATAGAAGAAATGTCAGAGATATTATAGTGCAAAGAATCAGGATCATACAAGTGAAACGGGAGACTATCCTCAATAAGGTGGTGAAAAGGATCGTTCAAATTGTTCTTCCAAGAAGAGATTTTGAATATTTGTTGATTCAACATAATCATCAAGATACCAATGGATTTTATGTCAAAGAAAATCTTTTGAACTTTGCAAGTGATATCTTCTTGCTTCTTTGTACATTTTCGCCATCCATAGTGAAGGAGATTGAAAATGAAAAGACACAAAGATTGATCAATGAAGTTGAAGATTTAAGAGAAGAAGTGTTACAAAGCATTGATAGATATGAAAGGTTAACAGATGATGAACTCCAATTGGACGTGAGTCTTGATGAGATTGATAGTTTAGGTAGTCCGGTTGAACAAGTTGAACCTTTGGATGAAGACCCAGAAGCTCAAGATCCAGAAGTTGAAGACCAAGAAGCTCAAGATCCAGAAGTTGAAGACCAAGAAGCTCAAGATCCAGAAGTTCAAGATCCAGGAGTCGAAAACCTCAATCAGCCAGCATCTCCAGGATCACCTACCCCAGTTCCCGAAATCAATGAAGAAGAAGTAAGGGAAAGAAAATACCAGCTTTTACTTCAAGTCTATTTCCAAATTAACGACCGAATCAAACAAATCACCAGCTGATCAATAAGTACTGGCTGAAACCGTTTTTAAGCTCCAGGCACACAATGAATCCATGTCAACTGGTTGTTGATCCGCAAAATAGAAGGTGGACCAGCCAAATTTTTCTGCAGCGATACAAATCAAATCACCAGCACCAGCTGCGAAATTCATCTTTACAATAGAAGAGGTTTGTTGGACCACGTTTCGTATAATGTACATATCCAGCTTCAGAATGAAGCAAGAACTAAAGAAAGTGCAAGTTAGGTCTATGAAAAGAAATATCTCGTTATCTTCATTAACCTAAATATGATAACAAAAAAAATAGAACGATTTAAAAGTCTGAAGTTTACTCTCAAAGGCAAATAATACCCTAGTAACTTTCGTCACGCATACATCCATAACGATATCCTTTGACGGAATATAGTATGTTCTTATTTAATCTAATGTGCTTTGTTTATTTATAGACTATTTTCGTTTAAATGAACAATATTTTTATTATGAATGTCTCTCATCGGCTATAGCCTTCGTCAATGATGTCGCATATTTTTTTGTCACACTAAGTTTAAGGCGAGATGAGCATCTACAGACCTACATCGATGAGGTAATAGACAAAGTTGTGAAACAAGGTCTGGGTAGCTATTAATAACCTGAATTTGTTTACAATTTCACATTATCATAGCTTTGAATGACTAATCGTATGATGCATCACACTCTGCAAGACCAATAAACGTTGTAGAGGTAGTAGTGCGACATTTGAAAATTTTTGAAGAGATAGACGGAGGTCCTGCACCGAGGCCTATCAACTCCATCCAGCAACCGAAAAAAGCAAGATATTTACCGCATTCGTCAAAGATGCGTTTGCATGTTAGATCATTTTAGGAAGACGAATTGCCCAATGAAACTATCGCATATATGCTTTAGGGGAAAATCAAACTATGTAAACACTAAGTCAAATAATAATGAACAAGGGTATTTTGAGGATTCTTCATTACAAGATATTTGTTTATCGTTGGATGAACACTTCTTTGTCATGACAATAGTTAGAGGTCCGCTGGTAAATAAGATCACTTGTCAAATGTTTTGATTGAGTTTTTAAACAATGTATTGCTGTTGACGATAAATTTTGGATAATGTCTTGTTCCTCAAAGGTTATTATTGTTTGAGAAAAACAAATTGCAAGTTAGCTCAAATGAGACAATTTTTCGCCAGAAAAATAAAAAGAAATATCCAAACCAAGATTGCAGGTTAGCCTTATCAAAGCAAATTGCTTCTATCCCATCCAATTCCCAAAAACTATAAATATTGACCCATTTTCCTATTTCTAATCTTTAGATATTTTTATCCTTATTCAATCGCTTAAAACTTATTAGAAATGCAATTCGCTGTCGTCGCCTTATTATTCGCTGCCGTTACCAAAGCTGCTAACGAAACCACCGTTACTGACTTATCATCAACTTTAGTCACCATCACTTCATGTGGTCCAGAAGTTACTGACTGTCCAGCTAAAAACACCACCTCAAACGTCTCAACTTGGGAAGGTGCTGCTAACAAACAATACGCTGTTGGTGCTGCTGCTTTAGCTGCTGGTGCTTTATTAGCTTTATAAGCTTTTTAAGTTCTTATAGACTAATAATTTTCTGGTTCGGTGGTATTTTATATAGTGTAAATTAGTAATATAATTTAATCTAAATTTTTTTACATCGACTTAGGGTACTTCTTTCTCTAGGCTCAAAACTCTTGAGATGAAACTCTTTGAATATAACGGAAAAAGAAAGGGTTAAGCAAGGGGTCTATTAGTGAGAGGAACTTCTTCCCATGATTTTCCCAAAATTTTCATCTGAAGACTTCTTGCCCTAAAAATTATCATCCGGTTCTAACTACCGTTTTTGTCTCCAAGTTTTGAGATTCTCAATGAACTTGACAGATGAAGCGAAGTCATTTTATTATTCTGTTTACTCTGTAGTTTCCCAGATTCCTTATGGCTCAGCTACTAGTTATGGTCACATAGCTTACTTGGTAGGAAAACCTAAGAATTCTCGTCAAGTGGGATCTGCTATGAAGAATTATCACCTCATACTTCCTGTTCTCCTAAGTTCGGGTAATGCAGAAAATAATGACTCAGAGTTCCAGAGTATCATGGATATTCCTTGGTGGAGAGTTGTAGGATCTTCAGGTAAGATATCTCCTCGGTCAGATACTAATGGTGAGGTACTTCAACAAATAAGATTAAGGGAAGAAGGAGTGTTGAGACTGAGTACAATAGTTGATCTTGATGAATTTGGCTGGTTCCCTGATGAAGTGGATATAGATTGAAAGAGATTTATAATCTATCGTATATCATTATATTATTTACTTCTTTTTCGGGGTTTTCTTTTCTTTGATTCCTCTTGTGCTTTTCTAAGTTCTTGCTCTTGAACTCTTCTACTTTCTTCCTGCCACCAACGATCAAATTCTTGCTCTTGTTGGATCTCTTGGAATGATTTCCTTGCATTTTCCTTTTGTCGTGATTCTTCAATTTTCAAAGATTCCTGAATCATAATGTCTGTTAAGGTCAAACCTAAACCGGAGTTTTTAGATGGAGCAATTGGAGTTGATGAGCCTGTTGAGCCATGAGCGGAGGATGAGCCGGGAGCAGGTGATGTCCCTGGTGCTGATGAAGATCCTGGAGATGATACAATCTTTGTTTCGGGTGCTATGGGAATTGACTTCTTTCTTGGTTGAGGTGGAGGTGATTTCTTCTTCCCTAAAGTAGGGAAATTTCCTTCCGGTCTTTTACTACCATTAGCAGGAAGTATACCGGCTGAAGATCCTACTGATGGAGTAACAGGTGAAACAACAGTTGATCTTGGGACACCCCATTGGAAATCTTCAGTGCTAATCAATTTCTTCCTCTCTCTTTGGGGTAATTTGAAATTAGGACCTATTTTCTTTTTCTTGATTTCTAAGTCTTCGAACTTGACAGTTATTCCAGCAGTTGATGAAGAACTCGGTCTTATATCGAAAACAGGAGCTGCTGTTGATTTGGAAGCCCAATTTGAATGAGGACTAAGTCCATTTCCGAGAACATTCTGAAATGTAGGGACTGGGGCAGAAGAATTGGCAACAGGTGGTGGAGATTTTGCTTTTCCTAATACTGGGAATGAATTATCATTTATGCTACTGAAACTTGAATTTGCTGAGGAAGATGAAGATCTTCTTGATTTAGGTAAATGGTTCGGATGTTGAACTACTGAAGGTATTGTTGGTGGTATTGATGGGGCAATGGTAACAGATGGAGGTATAGTGACTGGAGGACTTGGGGATTTTTTCTCGAATCCAACTTTTCTTCTTCTTCTAGTTACCACCTCAAAATCATTATTCTCCTTAACTTCAATGTTATCTTCAGAAGTGTCTTCAATAGCACTTTCGTTGGCCATCATAGCTTTAGCTCTTAATTCTTTGACATCTGGTTTTTCACTACTGCTACTCTTTCTGCTCTTTCGACGCTTATCCTTTGGAGGACCTTCAACCTTTACATCAATAACTGGTTCGAACGAGTTTCTCCCTGCAATCATAAAATTATGATTAAAATGTTCCATATTGTTAATGAAATCATTAATTAATATGATTGACCTTGATACCAACCATTGGCTATCGTCATACCCTTGCTCGTTATTTTTGTTCTTACAAACATTTAATCTTCTAATATTTGATTCCAACTTTACCCATGTATCCATAGGAATAGTCAATAATGATTGGTCCAATAATAAGACTTCTAAATTGTTGTAAATGTACCAACAACAATTTAAAAAGAGTTTATTGGCTAACAAATTATCAGCATGAATGAGAAGAATCACCACATTATCAATGGTGATGAAATCTTTCAATAACAATTCACAAAGATTTTTCAATGAGAATAACATCAACTCATCAGATATGGAGATTAAATCAAGTAAACCATTAATCAAATCATCAACACTTGAGGATTGTTCAATCAAAGGTTCAAACACTTTGAAATCACTGAAACCATACAAATGACGAAGAATAACAGAAAACTCTAAAACTGACCAATTGAAGGATAATTCAGAAGTGTTCCATCTATGAGACAAAGTTGTTTCAAAGAAAGCCAGTCTTGCTACTAAAATACTCTTTACACAAACCATTTCACCATCAAGTAACTTCACAATAACAGTATCATCACTGGATTTATCTTTAACATCAAATAGTGATCTTAATTGATCAAAGTAAGTTTCATCTTTAGTAACAGTTCCGAATAAATCTGACATTTTGAACATCTTGATGAGTTTTTCGAAATCATCTTTAACATTTTTAGCTTCTTCGTCTTCCCAAATGGCAATTACTTTGTTGGTATAGATAAAATGAGTAAAAATGATAGCTGCTCTGACATCAATGTTAGTCAACTGCCATCCTGTACTTTTGATTTTAGCTGTAGCACCTTCATACTCCATGAATTCATCTGGTCCTAAATTTGCAGCCACTGATGATCTGGCATTGAAAATAAGACTATGATAAGGAATCTCAGTGTCATCATGGGCAAAAGTGATCTTCTTATCATAAGATTTCTCATCCCCATCACATAAGTCATCTTTCCTGATTAAAGTCATGAAATCTTCAACATCCAATTGTTCAAAAGTATCACGAGTTCTAACTCTTTTGTTATTATTGGAGTATTTATTAGTATGACGGATGAAGAGAGGATCTAATTGAAGAACCTTTTCATCTTCTTCCTCTTCTTCATCACTTTCTTCGGCCTCTTCTTCAGCTTGAGTGGTATAAATGTAGTCACTGGTATAACTCCCATTGGTGGAGGAGTCGAATAATTGATGTTGCTTTCTATAATAATCCACAGGTATGATACAACTCAAATATTCCATATCTTTTCTGAAAGTGTTCTGAGGGATCTTTAAAGGTATTAAATCAACGTCATCTCTGATGAACCCAAAAGACGTGAAAGTCTCATTGGTAGCTACCTTACCGATCTTGTTAATGAAATCCACTCTTCTGAACTTATTCTTAACAGGTATAGGTAATGAAGTTTCACTCATGGAATTCTTTCTTATCTTGGTACTTTGCAGATGTTTCATGAACACCAAACCTGTCAGAGTAGTCAATATAATAGAACCATCTGAAGAAATATCAATGTCAGTGGCTCTTAAATCACTATCATGAGATTTCCAAATACTGGTATATTTGATATTTCTTGTATCAGTGGCATTGAATCCCATAACATCTCCACTATCTAACAAAAGTCCCACATTTTCACCATTTCTCATCACAACTTTAACAATATTTGCTTGTTTAGTGGTTTTAACAGGAGAAAACTTATGGAAATTTCTATCCAAAGATCCTCTAATTGGAATTTTAGGTAATTTGATATGTTGACCTTGAGAATAAATATGTATGTCATTGGATGTAGTTATAACACATGTGATATTTTCACACGTAGCTACAAGCTTTATTTCATCTCTTAAAGTGATTTTTCTGGCTTGTGATTGAAGGGCACCTTTATAAGTAATACCTCCATGTTTGTATTCAATATTACCTTCAGTATTGAAACCCATTTGTCCTATATTCAATCCCCAGAAGAAGATATCATTCTTTGTATAAACTAAGGAGTGGATCTTGGAAACCTCTACACCTTTAATGGCACTAACATTTTTCTTCAAATCTCCAGAATAGATCAATTGAGGTTTTACCTCAAAATCATCATTAAAATCCTTCCCTGACTTAATTGTAGCATTTGTACCTAAAGCTCCTAATTGACAAAAATTATTCAATCCCCATCCATAAATATCACCATCACAATTAGCTATAGAATGATCTTGTGATATACTTATATCCTTAACATGAGATAAATCAACTATTTGCTTGAATCTATAAATATTAGTCAAATCTCCATGTCCTAATCTTCCTCTACTACCAATTCCACAAGAATAAGCCATTCCATCTTGTGTTACAATCACAGAATGATTTTTAGATATTTTGATGGATTTGAATCTTGGATTATGTAATAAATCGTCATCAAGTTTGAAATTTTGTATGGGTAACTTACACGGTATTTGACGATCGGTTGAATCTCCTACACCTAAATTATTATTCATGTTCGATCCAAAAACGTAAATATCACTTCCACCTCTTCTATTATCCCACCAATTATAAAATTGGGTGATATTCCGTATTTTAATCTTATTCTCTCCAATATTACCCACACCTCCCAAACCATTAGAATTGGTGGATTCCTTAATAACTTTTATATTGTGTTTGTCAATATCATCAAATCTATAAGTGAAATTTATCTGTTGATCATCAATAAAATCGGGGATCCAGATCAAATCTTTAAAATCATTATCAAGTAATTGTAAAGGAGTTAAACGATTCCTATCCTTACATCTGACAAGTTCATATAAAACTGAATTGGTTATGACCAGTAATTCCCCGTTAGGACTTATAGATTTTAACCATTCTAATAATACTCTATAACAATTAAGTCTTTTATAAAAAATCATATAATGCAAACAATTCCAGCCATTTTCATAATCTGTCTTGTTGATAACAAACTTGGTCTCGGGGTTTTTGAACAAATGTTTAAGTAGATCAGGTCTATTACATAAAATTAACACATGAAGTATAGTTCTACCAAATAAATCACGTCTATTAAGGTCGTTCTTGGTAATCTTATTTAATATCGCAGGTATTGGTTGTCTTGGATTTACCAGGGTAATGGAACTATTACAAGTTACTTGAGAAGCCATGATCCAACATTTGTCTTTGTATTTGCCAGGAATGTCTTTTAGTTATAAGTTAATTGTCAATACAATTGATTGTCTTGATGAATCGAAGGTTTTACACGCAGTGCGAAAAGATGTCCCAAATTGGAAGAGTTGAGATGAAAGAATATTTACATTAAGGGAACTATTCCATATCATTCATCATATTTTCAATTTCATTGGCATCAAGTTCCATATCTTGATTAATACCAAAAGGATCTTCGTTATCAGGATCTAAAGAATCTTGAATTGAATCCAATGGTAAAGATTCTTCTTCTTCAAGGAAAAAAGATCCAATTAAAGGTTTCTTCTTAATTGAAGTGATTTTACCTGTTGGTGGTAATCTTGGTCGTATGTTACGTTGTTTTTGAGGTAATTCTTCATCATCAATCAATGGTAATTTACTCAATTCGGGTAAATCTGTACTTAAACCATTCTTTTTCTGTTGTTTAACAAAATGAGCTTTGGATTTCTCTAATAATTTGGTGTAAAATGGTTGTAAAATCTCGATTTGTGATGAAATATCATTACCATATAATTTATTAACTTTAAAATCTTTCAAATCATCGAATTTATGAGCTTTAATGGTACTTCCATTAGAATTGAATGAATTATTAAGTCTTGAATGTAATAAATAAATAGGTATGGATGAACTTAACATATTGAACTCTTTATCAAGACCTAATTCCTTGAATCCAAAGAAATCATCACCTAAATCATTGGAAAAATCACCTGTCATGAATTGTTCACTATTATCATTAAAAGATTTCTCATTGAAATTTTCCAATCCTGGTCTTAACAACTCTTTTAAGAAATTCGATAGTTTTGATCTTAAATCTTTTAACTTAGTTAATTGGTTTATTAACTTTTCATTGATGAAAGTATATAAATCATCAGGTTTGTTGATACCATTTTCAATCAAAGTTACTAACAAACTCTCGTCAGAAGATAATTTATTGGAAGATGAAGATTCCTTATGGACTTTTAAGGATTTGATCAAATTACTCAAATACTTTTCAGCTAATTGAGTTAAAGTATTTATAGCAGATGATTCAGTGATTTCGAATCCTGTTTGCATCGCTATTTTACCAACATTTCTACGTAAGACATGAAATTGGATATCTTTATTATAAGGATCATGGTTTTCAAGTTTAGATATTGGATCAATATCGATTTCTTTCAAGGTTTCGATTTCTGGTTGTCTCATTTGAGTATGATGAACGAATTGTTGAGTTTGCATTTGTCTAATCAAAGAAATCTTGAAACAAATCTTTCTAATTTCTTGCATTTGATTGATATTTTGAAAGTAAATTGAATTTAATCCATTTTCGGTAGACATAGAAAACCCTGATGTTGATAATTCCATTTTATTGTTGATATAAGAATCAATAACCTTCTTTTCTTGTTTATCTTGAGTTTCATCATCAATACCTTCATATTTGATTCCTGGTAATCCTCCTGATATGTCATATTCCAATAAATAAGGTTCATCATTATCTAATAGTGATCCTTTGGAAACAACTTGATTACTGATATAATTATTAAAGTTAGCCATTTCACTAGGTTCACGAATAATAGCTGGAGCATTCATATTCAATTTAATTGTCTTATCACCATTCAATCCATTCCCATTAACTATTAAATTCTCCAAATCTTCAACATCTCCTGAATCTTCAAATAATCTGGCTCTAGCAGCACAATAATTAGCACGGGATTTAGCAGTTAAAGTTCTCCAAGCTTGTAATTCGGGTCCTATTTCATCAGCTTCATTTTGATTATTATTTTCATCATTATCGTCATCATTATCATCTTCTTCCTCTTCTTCTTCTCCATTACCAGCAGTCACAGGAGCAGGTGTTTCTTCAGGCATGGGGGTTGGTTCTATAGGAGTTTCAGAAACTTTTTCCTTTTCTTCTTCAATTATTGGGGTTTCAGCAAGACTATCAGGAGAATCAAGGGTTTCATGTTCTAATTTGATTTCTTCGTTCCTAGTACGTTTTCTACCCTTCTTGGATGATTTTCCTTTACCTTCTTCATCAATTTCGTCCTTTTCATCATCTTTTTCAATTTCACTACGATTCTTTATAGTAATATTAGGAATATGAGGAACTAATTTCAATGCTTTCTTTTGCATTGCCAAAGCATGAACTCTTAAGAAATGTTTAGGATCAGCATTATAAGTTAAACAATTAGACCAAATTAACATTATATCATCAACAAATTCTTGTTTGGAGTTATATTGTAAGTTCTTCAATTTCTTCATTACAGTATTCAAATCCATAGGTTTCTTAATTATCAACCCATAATTAGGTGCTTCTCTTTTACTGACTTTATTCAAAAATGGAGTCGAATGTTCAGTATAACTTCTTAATTCCAAAACTACCTTTTCACAAGCATCATATAATTCTTCTTGTCCAATTCTTTCATCGCTAGCCCATTTACCTCTATTTTTCTTAACATCCATAAACAAGGTTCTTAATTCATAATCATTTAATGGGATTTGATCTCTTTGTGATTGTATAGTATTCAATAAATGTTTTAATGATGATCCAGTTGCAAAAGCAAATTCAACATTATTATTGGTATTTTTAACTTCAGGTTTATTGGTATGAACAGGTTGGGAATTCTTTTCTAATTTCAAATCAGACTTTTCTAGTTTTCTACGTTTAATCAATGTCTCTCTATCATATTCAAAATTATG
The DNA here is from genome assembly GCA_030570975.1 of Yamadazyma songkhlaensis. NCBI lineage: Eukaryota > Fungi > Ascomycota > Pichiomycetes > Serinales > Debaryomycetaceae > Yamadazyma > Yamadazyma songkhlaensis. The sequence continues at coordinate 783,621 of JAJLWX010000001.1, read as the reverse complement.
GTACACTTTATTAAATTCTTTAATTAGGTTTTCTTGATCTTCTAGACTATTCTCTTGATCTTCTTCTTTAACAAAAATCGACATAGGTAAAGCCAAGATCAACTGATTATCATCGTTGAATTTCAAATCTTTGTCATCATTTGAATCTCGTAGTTTGTCTTCAGGTTTCTCTTCTTCTTCTTCCTCTTCATCATCATAATCATCTTCTTCATCTCTAACTGAAGGTTTGGTGGGTGGTTTATCGATATCCATTTTATCTGATTCTTCTGATGGCTGAATGTTATCGAGACTGTCTAATAATGCATAATCATCATTAACTTCCTCTATGGTATTAGTAGATTCATCTACATCTTTATTGGCATAATAAAAATCAATGGCTTTTTCCCAAAGTAAATATCTTATATGTAAAGCCAATCTCTTCACAGTTTTCAATCCATCTTCAATATCAATTTCATAATCTTCTTCTGTAGTCTCTTTGTCTTTAATCTCTTTTTCCTTCTCTTTGGTGATATCTTTATCATCGGGTTTATCCTTTTCCTTTTCTTTTTCTTTCTCCCTCTCCTTCTCTTTTTCTTTCTCTTCTTCTTCCTCCTTTGCTTTCTGTTCCTCGATCAACTTATAAAAATCATCATCTTTGAATAATTCAATATAGCAGTTACCTTGCAAAAAGTTATCCCAGATTTTGAAATTATCCAAGTTTATGATGAAATTCAACAATTTGTGTTGACTATCATTTAAGAAATTCTTGAAGAACTTCGAACTATTCAACCGTTTCGTTAATTCGAATAGTTTAAAACTATCATTCACTTCAAATGTTGATAGTTTATTCATAAGTAACCTCGATGAATAATCGCGAAACATGAAGACTCACTAAAATCAGAGCAGTCAGATAGTAAGAGACTTTTGGAGACAACGACTTCCAGAGAAATTGGAGACTATAAAAGAAAGGATGATATAATATAAGATCTATTATCTACATATTATCATTATGCTATTCCTTACCAAATTAAAATGAACTATAAAATAAAATATTTACATATACTTGATTATTATACAGCATATTTTTTAGTCCATTCTTTGGCAGTAGCTTCATATTTGGCTCTATCAGATTTATAAATATGAGCAATTTCTGGAACTAAAGGATCATCAGGATTAGCATCAGTTAATAATGAACAGATTGATAATAAAACTTTAGAAATGGTTAAAGCTGGAGACCATTGATCTTTTAATATATCCAAACAAATGTTACCGTTACCATTAATATTTGGGTGATAAATTTTAGTGGTAAAAGCAATCTTTGGTGGTTTGAATGGATAATCAGTTGGGAAATGGATAGATAAGAAGAAAACTCCTCCGGCATATGGTGAATCGGCAGGTCCCATAATAGAAGCTTGCCAATGATATAAATCATCACCTACTGGACCAGCGGAACATGATGAAGGGGGGTCTCTAAAAAATTGTTAGTACATAGTTTGGGGTATTCATGGTGAGCTTTGATAATCAGTTCCCGTAATTGGGTTTGAGTTATTGGCATTCTCCATCTTCATTGGGTTTGAGTTATAGAAGCTTCTCATAGTGAAGTTCTCGTACCAAACTTGACACATCACCGATCCAATGAGATCTGTAAACGGAAAAGCAATTCTCAACGAATCACAAATCGGTCAAAATGGATATCACCAAATAACCCTGGGACTGTGACATAACTTACAAGCTTCATGAACCATGGATTTTAAGATTCAAAATTATAACATACCTTCCTAAATCGGCTAATTCTTTATTAATACGTTTCGAAGACATTATTTGATTTGTATGTGATTTAAAACTCTCTGATAAAAACTGTTTTTTCTAGAACAATGAAGGATTCTCTTGGATATTTTATTGATAGTCTGTCTATTATCTTAATGAGCTAAGATACTTATGAATTTTCAATCGATAAAATAACTAAAGTTAGAATACTTCTAAAGGTTTTAGGGGGCAGATTCTGAGATTTTTTCCGATTGAACATTTGAATGATTTTCTTTGAGACTTGTCGTGTGAGGAATAAATTAATTCTGGAAACTTCCACCATTGTTGGTAGAGACACTTACCAGGGTTTTGGCTGCAAAACTTACGTTTAAGAGATTGGTAGGAAGGATGAAGGGAAGTTATAGGTAGATGGGTGATATTAAGAAAGAAGAAGGTTTGTTGGCTAAGATTGAAGGTTTAAGTAGTTATGCGGGTGGGAAAAAGGTGGGGCAAAGGATTGCAATTAGGGGTCAGAATGATAGGGGTCAGGAGTTATGATATGGAGATTTGTGGGAAGATCTAATGTGGTGGATGACCAATCAATTACATTTAGCAAGGGAAATATATTTATTGTAACCTCTAGGAAAATTAATTATATATCTGTAAAATTTGTGATTTCTACAAATTCTAACTCTTAAAATAAAAAAAGGTTTTTGGTAGTTCTGCTAATTCTAACGTCTCTATAAGCAACCTCTCCCACCACATCATCCATCCTTCACACCATTAAAAAAATTCCCAAACCTTTTGATTTGGACCGTTAGTGATTGGCGGATACTCGAATTGAGAATCCCGCTTAGATTAGAAAAGGTGAGAGTCTCACAAAAAGGCACTGATAAACTAAATTAGGAAACTATACAACTACCGTAGATTTTATACAGTTCATACATCAGACAAGCAATCATTATAATAGGTCGATGATTATCACATTCGATTCTAAAAAATCAAAGGGAAAATCAAATATTAATAATTCTTTAAGTCCATTAAATTCCACCACAGATGATTCGATATTATCAAAAAGTGATAGTAATAAAGCTTTCAAATCTATAAGACGGTCTAGAAATGGTTGTGTTACTTGTAAAATACGGAAAAAGAAATGTGACGAAACCAAACCTTTATGTTCAGAGTGTAAGAGATTGAAAAAAGAATGTATATGGGTTGACCATGATAAGATGGATGAAAGCAAAATCAAAGAGATAAAGAAGATTGTTGAGAAATCAGAGAGTGTTAATAAGTTAAGAAAACGTAAGAAAACCATACTAACTCATGGTAATCAATTAGAAGATGTTCCAAATGCTAAACGAATGCAATCCCCTGGATTATCCCCCTTGATAAATCATGTCAAGGATGAATATGAAATCTTTGACCCTTTATCTCCTGATAATTCTAGTTTTAATAATGCTTTGTTATCACCACCTTTTCATCATATTGTACATAATCCTATAGAATCATCTTCAAGATTAGAAGCTATCCCTCATCATAAAAGTTTGAATTTTGTAAGTGAACCCGATCAAGAGGTTATTGAAGAAGTGAATAATGATGTTAAGAATCAAGAAATTCAACAAGTGACCAAGGAACATCCTATGGTAGTTGCATCTCCCAATTCTTTGAGTCCAATTGATTTTTATAATTATCTAAAGGATTTTGGAGTAGATTTCATGCAAGATTATAATATCAAATCACCCGATTCTCCTAATTTCAATCAAATCTTTAATACTTTAACAACCCCATCACCTAATTTTAGCATTTCACCATTACCAATGAAACTTGATGATCGTTCATTGGAATTGTACAATTATTATGTTAACGTCTTGAGTCCTCATATATCTGTGGCTCCTAAAAGTAATGCTAATGATGAAAATCATTATCAAAAAGTATTTTTACCATTGGCACAACAAGATGATGGGGTTATGTATAGTGTGTTAGCATGGTCATCTTTTCATATGGGAAGACATACTTCTATAGAAGAAGGTTCAAGATATCTTGAAAAAGCCATTAAACATTTCCAATCATTGACTTCCAATGATAGAAATACTATCATTGTGAAGTTAGCTACATTATTGATTTTGTTAGGTGCTGAGATCTGTAGAGGAGATGTTGTAAATTGGACCAAATATATGGATTGGGGTTCAAAACTTTTACAATTGAATGGAGGATTATCTAATTTTAACAGGAACAAACAAGAAATATGGTTGATTTCAGATTTTGCCTATCATGATGTTTTATCCAGTAACTTATCTGAAAGAGGTGCATATTTCAAAGTTGATGAATATAAAGAAGTATTTAATCATGATTTAACCAGTGGTATATCTAACCCATTATTTGGGATTTCAAAAGATTTGTATCCTATCATTGGAGAAATCTCCCATTTAGCTTTTGAAACAAACGAAGATTTAAAGAACCTTAATAATGAATTAAACGAAAAGAACATCAGTGATTCACCTATCAATGATTTAGAAGATTTTGAAGATGTCAAAGAAACAGATAGTGAACAAAGTAACCATGCAAAGATGAATAGTTTGTTATTATCAGTGATAGAACAAATAAAGATTCTAGATGATAGAATTGAGAATGCTAAACCCAACAAAGAAGATTTATATGGATTAAATGAAGAAGAATTCGAATGGCAAATTACTTTATTCGAAACCTTCAAATTAAGTGCCAAATTATACCTTCGACAATCAATTGGGAAATGTAATCCATCAACATTGGAGAGTCAGGTCTTAAATAACGATCTCATTAAATGTCTTGATATTGTTCTTGGATCACCAGTTGAAAGTGTTTTAGTATTCCCTGTGTTCATTGCAGCCATTCATTGTGTTACCAAATTACAAAGAAATCAAATGTCTAGAAGAATTGATGGTTATATCAAAACCTATGGACCTTGGAGTAATACTAGAGTTAAAGAAGTTATTACCAAAATATGGGAATTAAACCCCGATGGTGATAAAGCAATTGATTGGCATGCTATCTTGAAAGAATTGGGTTGGGAAATCAACTTTGCTTAATTATTATGTATATTATACGGGAAGGTACACATTCTACTCTTTTTTGCAGTCAAAAAAATCTCTTCTCATTTCTCGGTATCAACACGACGAAAATTTTAGGAAAAATTGAGATGAGACTTGATTGAAAAAATTTTATCAAATCTCTCAATAGTTAAGATGGGTGGATTAGATTACCTTCTTTTCGAAGAAGCTACTGGATATGCCATTTTCAAAGTATTAATTCAACAAGATGATATTTCTGCTAGACTGAAAGAAGTTCAAGAAGCTGCCAATGATTTAGGTAGATTTTCTAAAATGATTGAATTAGTTTCATTCGCTCCATTTAAAGGTGCAGCTCAAGCTTTAGAAAATGCTAATGATATTTCTGAAGGTTTAGTAAGTGATTATTTAAAATCCGTTTTAGAATTAAACATCCCAAAAGGTTCAGAAAAGAAGAAAATTTCTTTAGGTGTTTCTGATAAAAATTTAGGTCCATCAATTAAAGAAAATTTCCCATTCATTGATTGTTTCTCTAATGAAATTGCTCAAGATTTCTTAAGAGGTATTAGAAACCATGGAGTTAAATTATTTAAAGATTTACAAGATGGTGATATTGAAAGAGCTCAATTAGGTTTAGGACATGCTTTCTCAAGAGCTAAAGTTAAATTCTCAGTTCAAAAGAATGATAATCATATTATTCAAGCTATTGCTTTATTAGATCAATTAGATAAAGATATAAATACTTTCTCCATGAGAGTTAAAGAATGGTATGGATGGCATTTCCCTGAATTAGCAAAAATTGTTCCTGATAATTATATTTTTGCTAAATTAGCTTTAAATATTCAAGATAAATCTTCATTAACCGATGATTCATTACATGATATTGCTGCCATTGTCAATGAAGATTCAGGATTAGCTGAAAGAATTATTGCTAATGCTAAAATTTCAATGGGTCAAGATATTAGTGAAATTGATATGTTAAATGTTTCAACTTTTGCTAAAAGAGTTGTTTCATTAACTGAATATAGACAATCATTATACAAATATTTGACTGAAAAAATGAATACTGTTGCTCCAAATTTATCTACTTTAATTGGTGAAGTTGTTGGTGCTAGATTAATTTCTCATGCTGGTTCTTTAACTAATTTATCCAAACAAGCTGCTTCAACTGTTCAAATTTTAGGTGCTGAAAAAGCTTTATTTAGAGCTTTAAAAACTAAAGGTAATACTCCAAAATATGGTTTAATTTATCATTCATCTTTCATTGGTAAAGCTGCTACTAAAAATAAAGGTAGAATTTCAAGATATTTAGCTAACAAATGTTCAATTGCTTCAAGAATTGATAATTATTCTGATGAACCATCAAACGCTTTTGGTGAAATCTTGAAAAAACAAGTTGAAGAAAGATTAAATTTTTATAATACTGGTGCTCCTCCAATGAAAAATAGTGATGCTATCAAACAAGCTTTAGAATTACAAGGTGATCTTGGTTTAGATAATGATGAAGATGTTTCAATGGCTGATGAAACTACTATTGTTGAAGATGATGAAGGTAAAAAGAAGAAGAAAGATAAAAAAGAAAAGAAAGAAAAGAAAGATAAAAAGGATAAGAAAGATAAAAAAGAAAAGAAACGTAAAGCTGAATCTGACGAATCTCCAAAGAAGAAGAAAAAGAAGTCAAAGGATTAAATTGGGAAGAGTATGATGTAAAATTTATTTGATGTAAATTATATATAAAAATTGCATGTTTAACATATTAATAAACATAATATCGGACTTGTCTCTTAGAGATCTCTTATAAGAGTAAAAAGAATATGTTAATTCATAAGTTATTAAATAGTACTACCTAATCAGCTTTGACTTTTTCTGATTTCAATGTTAAAACATTCCACATGAATTGTTTGGATCTAGCAATTTCACTAGTTGAAGTTTCTGATGATACTTTCTTAATATCTGGTTTAATATGTTCAACAATTTCAACCATTTTTTCATTAACAGGTTTGATGATAGGATCAGCAGGACTTAAGATTTTATTTTTACCCTTATCATCAAATACGGCCATTTTATAATAATCATCAACTTCTTTGACAAACTTATGAGTTGGAGCAGTAACATGCGTTTCCCATGACTTTTCAGCTGTAGCAGATAATTGCATAGTTTTATCAACAACTTTATTAATTGGTTGAACAATTGGATCAGTTAAATGTTTAACTTCTGTTGTTTTCAAACTAGGAATGATTCTATCGACTTGATCCAAGATCCCATCGGCTAATTTATCAGCTGAATTACATATAGTACTCATATGTAAAGTATTTTCAGCTTTAGTTAACATAGGATAAGCAAAATCGGTACTTTGTTTAACGAAAGGTACTTTCATTAATTCTTCTTTAGCAGCAACAGCAAGTGGATATTGTTTCATATGACTGACGAATTTACTTTCTTCTGATTCAAGAGTAGCAGGAATAGTAGTAGTGTTATCAGTAGACATTGAAGTAGAAATTAGGGTTTGTAAAATAATTGGTTGCAAAAACTTTATATAGCTGCGAAAAGTACACAAACAGAGATACGAGAAGTCTTTTGGATATGAACATGAGAACAAGTTCGAGCTAGAGACGAGAGCTCCCTCGATCTATGGCACTCCTTTGACCCGAACAAAGACTTTTCCTTCACCTCTCAGATAATCCTATCGTTTAACGTATTATTATGAACCTATCATATACAACTATTAACAGAAGTTGAACCTAAATATACAATGAATTATGCAAAACCTTGGCAAACTCTTCCAACAAAGAATCTCTTCCTCAATTGAACTTTTAATCTAATGAACTAATTTCCTTGACAACTTCATCAAAACTTTCTTTATATTCATTAACTTTATCAGCATTCTTTTTATTTTTACCACCACCTGGGACAATCATAACACAAGAAGTTGGTCTTTTAGTTGAGCCAGCAGATCCTAAATCTTCTTTTGATGGAATGAATACATATGGAACTGATGAATCTTCACATAAAACTGGAATATGGGAAATAACATCTGGTGGGGAGATATCACCTGCAATGATAACTAAACCCTTTTCACCTTTTCTTAAAGATTTAACAACTTCTTTGACACCCCTTTTAACATGTTTAGCTTTTGAAGCTTTCTTAACAGTTTTCAATACTTTCTTATTGATTTTTTTTGGAGCCAATGGTTTAGCGAATGGTAAAACAGCTGGCATTCTTTTATCGTAGTTGTCTTCTTCTTCTTCAACTTTATCAACCTTAACTTTATCCTTTTTACCCATTGTTCACTATATCTTTTACAAAGTTCTTGAAAATTTTTTTGAAATTTTTTCCTCTTCTCATTGAGATGCCAGATTATTTCGGTTACAACACGCTTTGAGATATCTTTCATCAATAGAACTGTTGATATTAAGGGAAACAATGCTGACCAAGGCTAATGGGAAAAGGAATCGAAGTAGTAATCAACCACAGACATCCTTTAAGTTGAGTGTTGAAGATTGGGGGAAGAATGTTGAAGATGAGGGGATAACTGAGGAATCTCAAACTATAGATGAAGAAACAGTTTTAAAACATCTCCAACAATTAGGTGAAACCGTGAAGATAAGGACTACTGATAATGTTTATATAAAGATACAGATTACACAACCTGAAAGTCAATATTTGGAGGAATTTCATCAACAAATCAATGAAAAATTGAAACAATATTTCGATATACCTGATATGTTAATATCTGATTCAATACCTGGAGTTATTGAGCGATTTGTCACTTTGAATGGGAAATTGAAATCTGTTATCAGAGCTGTGTTATACATAACGTTCAAAATCACCGATTTGAATAATATTTACCATGAACCCATAGAACTTCAATCATTGTTCAACCTCACATTTTACCTACAAGATTCTATGGATAATGATAGACTTCGACAAATAGATCAAAAGGCGAAATTTAGTAAACTCCAACATTACGAGTTGACTAAGCCTAATTACTTTTCACCTTCAGGCACTTATATCCTGATAATTGACATTAAAGGAACTTTTGAAACGATATTTGACTTTTTGAGCTTTACCATTGAATCATCTCCTAATAAACTGAATTATATGGAAGATTCTAAGATCTGGTCCATCCCAGTGATATATAATGATTTAGAGGTGACGAAGACCCAAGACGTCAATAAAGGGTTGATATCTGAAAGCATCAAACAATCATTGAACCATATTTATGATAAATCTTTCCTAGATAAGGCTGATATAGAGAATAAGACTTCCAATGTATAATATTTTGCTATAAATTCTTTAAACTTTTGTTACTACGACTTTATTAGTCTTACGAGATATAGTTGCAACTCTATCACCTAAAGATAATGCTAAACCTTCTCCTTTTGATCTAATTCTTACATGACCAATGATTGGACCATTAGTGGTCTTTTCAATACATAAATTAGCTAATGCATCTTCACCAAAAGTTGATCTTGAATATAAATTAGCTGATAAAAATTGACATTCTTCTCCATTAATAGCACCAGGAGTTAAACATGACATATTAGTACCTTTCATTAATTCATCTAAATATTCTTTTAATGAATAACTTTCTGATTTAATAGTAATTTTATTTTCCCATTCAAATTCATTCCACATCTTTCTGAAGACATTTTCTGAACATGTAGCAGGTTTAATATAATCCATGATATCAACATGAACATCATTTAAGATAACAATAGTTGAATCATCAGAATGAACACCATCATAAACAATATTACCAAATATAACTCCAGTATCAGCAGAAGTAACTTTGATGGTACATTGAGCTTTATAAAATCCATGAGGTCCAATATCTACAGTAGCTGGTTTATCAACAACTTTCAAATCTCCTAAAGTAGCAAATTCAAGTGAAACATTACGTAAAGTAGTTGTAGTTTGATTAACTAATAAAACATCCAATACAACATCATACTGATGAATTTTAACAAATGCTTCAGCATAAACAGGATCTGAAAAACCTGTTAATTGTAATATTTTATTTAATCTTGAAGATAATAATTCTTTTTTAACATTATTGCTTGAAATGAGGTCAACTTCATCAACATTAGTTTTACCTCCGTCAGTACCATTAATATCGAACTGTCTGAAAACAATTGATTCATCAACTTGTTCAGCATTTTCATGTAAATCTTTAGCAGCAGCTTCGGCTTTTTTAGTTTCACTAGAAGCAATTTGGGCTTTAAATGAATCTTTGGTATCATCTAAGAATGATTTTTCTATTAATTCTGAATCTTCATCATCATTTAAATATTTAATACATGATAAAATTCTATCAGCTGAATCTTCATCGATTTTTTTACTAGCAAATTTTGATTCTCCAACTCTTAAAATGGAAACCATAATTAACAATGCTTCAGCTCTCAAACCATTTAATAATTTGGCGGGAGTTTTCAATCTTTGTAATCTTAAAATTAATTTAACTAAAGTTGAAGATAAAACAGCACCAAGATAGAAATCTCCTGATAATAATAATTGACGAATTGGAGGTTTTTCAGTTGATTCATCAGTTTCAATTTCTGCAGTAAATGCATTTTCAGTGGCATAAGTACCATCAGGTAATACTACAGGTCCCTTTTTATGAGATTTACCATTAGATTCAGATTGTTCATCACCATTACTTTCTAAAGCTTTCTTTTCACTTGATAAAATTGGTACTTCACCAACACCTGATCTAATATATTTCCAAGCTTCTTGAACTAATTTTTCATCCATACAATATTCTCCAATAACCCATAAAGCTCCACGAAGAACTTTACCACTCTTAGTACTTGGTAAAGTACGGATTAATCCTGATAAAATATCAATACCCAAATCAGGGAATTTTTCAACAACTTCTTTAACAAATATAATAACTTCATAAGCAGCTGTAGTATTTAATTCATTCATTGATTCTAATAATAAATCTACAACATTAGCAGCAACTTCAACAAATTTAATAGCTAATTGATGAATAGCATTAATTAATAATTGTCTATATTCAGAAGTTTTATCATCATCATTTGAAGCAGAAGTTTGTAATTCTTTCTTCAATAATTTAACAACATCTTCAACATTTCTACTACTAACAAATTGTAAAGTAACATCTAAAGCTTTTTTACGTACATCAATATCTTGAGATGATAAAATTCTTAAAATTTCCAATGATAAATCTTGTAAAATTCCAGGATTTTGTTTATTTAATTCATCAATTCTATCTAAAGAAATGATCTTAACATTATTATCAGTTTCTTTATTTGCTAATTCAACAAATTTAGTACCAGCTAAATGAACTGATTGAGAATTAGTTGAAATTACTGTTAAAGTGGTTGCAGCTTCATAAACCACAACATTTGATGAACTTTCAATTAATTCAGTAATTAATTGAGTATATTGTTGTTTTAAATGAGGATTTTTAATGGCATCTTTTCTAATAAATTCAATAAAAGCTAATTGAATTAATGAATCTAATGTACCAATTAATGAAATATTATCTTGAATATATTGTAAAGCAGCTTCTCTGTTTAAATCTCCTAAACAAACAAATCCATTTCTTTTACAAACAGAATCAGATTCTTCTAATAAAAATTGATAAATAACTTCATCAGCATCAGGAACTAATTGATTTGAAACTTTAAAAATTGAATAAAGGGCAAATACAGCATTTTTTCTAACATATGCATGACGATGTCCAAGACATTGACGAACATTGGGAACTAAAGTTTCTAATAATTCTGGTTCTTTTAATTTGTTTAAAAATCTTAAAGTATTACCTCTAATATATTCATTTGGATGTTGTAAATCTCTTTGAATAGCATTACATACTAAAATCATTTCTTGTCTCATTTTACCCTTATCATCTAACTTTGGACAAACTTCCCAGTAGAAGTATAATAATTTCTTTAATTCTTTATTTCTTGAAGGCATAATGAATCTAATGATATGCATTAATAAATCAGGCATTGGATCACCATTTAAAATAGTGATTAAGATCTTTTTCATGGCATCGATTTTCACATCATCTTTACCTTTTTCCAATAAGTTTCTGAATTCATTGACTGAAGTCTTTGTAGCCGTATTAGGCTCATAAATCAATGTATAGCCTAAATCAGACATGAAGCTAATTGTTAGTAAAATGTTGATCTCAGCCTGAGAAAGTGGTGATGACGTTTTACATGGGTATAATTGATTGTGGATCGGAAATAATGTAACAATTCATTATCTTATCATCAATACTACCAAATTCCATTGTCTTCTTCCACTTATTCTCCCTAAATTAATCATTTACATACATTAAATTGACCTTTTAATTTTCAGAATGTGTTTTCTTTCGACGTGTTGAGATTTCCTCAATTTTCATAGCGCGCACGACTTTCTTTGATTTTGTGTAACATTAAAAAATCTATTATATTCTACATAAACCTAATCACTATCGCTATCATTATCAGGGTTAGCGAGGAATAATCGAGGTGGTTCTTTGTCATTATCATCAATATCGGTATTTTCAACTTCAGTTTCATCCAATTCTTCTTTATGGGTTAAATCTTCTTCATCTTCTTCTTCGTATTTATATCCTGGATGTTGATAGAATCCTCCTACTTGAACCTCATCATCAGAGATACTTCCTGAAGATGAAGATATTGAACTGGATCTTTTGGAACTAGGAGTTTTGGAATTATCATTGGTGGTATTAATAGAACTGGTGGTGGAGTTTTCGGTAATGGTTCTTGATAAAGAATTCTTATTACTTGGGATACTTTTGATTGAAGGTGCATCATTTGTTAATAAAGTACTTGAATTAGATGTTCTAATTCCATTACTACCTGAACTACTGGTAGTTAATGATGAATTACCTAAAGATGCTGAGGTATTAGTAGCTCTTAAACCTTTCAAAGATCTAACATCATCTATATCATCAACTTCTGCAGCTAATAATCTTGGGGCTAAATGACCATGTTTTAATTCCACCCCACTTCCTTTTTTGACCTTTTGTGAGATACCCATTCTCATGGAAGTATAAGTGGCTCGTTTATCAATTGGTGAAATCCCAATTGGTAATTTCCATTTCCCAGGTGCTGTTTCATTATAAGCTGTTCCTGAATTTTTCCTCAATGTTAAGACATAGTTGGATCTTTCACCTTCTCCAACTCTTAAATTAAAAGTTTTCTTCAAAGTAGCTAAATTTATGTTTCTATTAGAATTTGAAGACCATATAGAACTCATTGAACTAGACTTTCGATGATTTGTTTTCATGATATTTGGTGAAATGGCAGGATTTACAGTAGGATTCATACCAGCAGTTTGAGCTGAACTTGCTGAACTTCGAATTGAATCGGTGAATGTAAGATTAGTTATAGGTGTCAGTATTGTTGGATTTAATTGATTTCTAGACATTGAAGTAGTTTGGGAATTTACTTTACCTAAGGAATTATCTCTTGTGAGTTTTTTGGGTGTGGTTTCATTAGAATTATACTTTGAAGATTCAACTTCATTGGGATAAATAGGGGCATTAAATTGATTGATCTGATTACCATCACTGATGTTGGACTCTACGGAACGAGAATATGTTAAACTAGTAGGTGATGGTGCTATTGGTGAATCTAAAGGGTATGGAATGGATGATTCTTTTGGTGGTTCCAAAGATGCTGACGAATTACCGAAAACGGAATAATCTCGAAGTGGTTCTTTAAAGTCAGTTAAACTCGATTGTGATTTCATTGGAGAATCATAAACACTAGATGATGATGAATTATATGAATCTAATCTCTGAAATTCACCAACTGGTGGAATGAAATCGTTGGCTTTGCTTTCATGACCATTATCGGTGAATATGAATGGATCGTCAAATTCATTACTTGTAGATTCATCCATATTATTGATAGAACTATCCATAGTATTGTCAAAAGGGTCAGATGTTATGTTGAATTTATCTATTTCAGTCTCCAAATCTTTTATAATATCATCCAATTCATGTCTACTAGTAGAAGAATTCAATCTTTCTTCATTAATCTTATTAGCATTCTTCACTTGCACTTCACCAATCAAATCTGGAGGTGGCTTTCTTCTTGTCCTGTGAGTACTTTCGTTGCTTGATGGAGATTGAGGTCGCAATTGACTATTGGATAAGTTCATGGACAATCTATTGTGTTTAGGCGATTGATTATCCCCATCCAATGGAGCTTGGGGTAGTCTTTGACCAAACATCGATTGTGGACGTTTACCGCTATTTTCCACCATCTCAGTCGTTGATAAATGTACTGAACTTCTGAGACTACTTGATGCTGCTTCGTTTCAAATTGAGAAAAAATTTGAGGTGTGTCAAGTTTGATACTGCATCTGGAGTATAGAGAGTCAACTTTATAAATTTGGAGGTTTTGGAGTTGACAGAGATGTAGGAGGTAAGTATAGTGAAGAGTAATGCATAGGAGAAGTTTGAAGGGATTCGGACAAACAGCTGAAGAGTTCTCTTGGATGATGTTAATGGTTGCAACTTTTTTTAACCTTCGTCATAGATCTGAACCTTGAGAAAAGGACGCTTCTTAAAGGTGAGTTTCAATATAAAAGTGTCTATTATAATATTTACAGATTCATGATATTATACAAAGGGCATTAGAAGGTGTTGCAAGAAGATTAGGTGTCATATTTGAGCTGAAGTATTAATCTGGACCTCTCAACAAAGGCTCATTACTTAAACCTACAGCATGAATATCATCATGATGTCCTTGTCCAGGTCCATGCAAATATCCACAAGGACATTCAAACTTATTTTGCAACTTCATCTCTGTTATCTCATCTACTTCCATCTCATCGCTGTTCTGTTCTATCACTATTGAAACTGAAGGTTTGACAACATCTTTAACAGAATCAACAATATCTAATTTGATATGAGGAATGATTTCAACCCTTCTTCTTTTAACCTCTGAAACTCTTTGCACCAAAGTATTTGACATGATATGAACGAATTTTATTGGAAACTTTTCGGAAAAAAAACTTTTGAATATTTAAATGCAATACTATTTACAAAAATGAACTTACTAACAGATTTTCAAGTTCCGAAATGAGGTTTTAAGGGTACTTTTCTAAGTGATGATTTTCTTTTTACAATTTCCCAAATAGGTTTATTTTGCAATTTCTCAAATTCTCAAATTTGTCACAATACTATATTTAGGTAAAGAAAGATCATGGGATTAAGAGATAAGTTTAAGAAGAAAGAGCCCACTGAAGATGAGATCAGAAATCATTTGACTCATGCCGGTATAAGTACCAAATCAAAAACTGGAGGTAGAGAAGAGAAATTCGGAGCTTTCAGAAACTATGCTCAAGAAAGAGCTAATCAAAAACCTGGCTTAGCACCTGTTAATCCTTATGCTAACTTGAATCAAGGTAACAACAGTAATCCATATGCTAACCAAGGGGGTAATGAAGGGTCAAATCCTTATTCTAATGATAATCAAATGAATAATGGATCAAATCCTTCAGGTCAGCAAAGCCACAATCAGTCATCCAATTTGAATTCCAATCCTTATGGACAAAGTACTACTAGTAATGATCCATATGCCAGACCTTCAAGACAAAACTCCTATGACAACAGACAAAACCCTTACGGTGGACAAAGTTCTCGATCTACTCCACCTCAATCAGATCCTTATGTCTCAAGAACTACATCAAGAACAACTAGAGGTAGAGATTTTGATGAAGAATCACTTGATTTAAATGCCATTCCAAGTAATACCATGTACCAAAACAGAAAACCTATCAAAAAACCAGCATTTGATGAAGAAACTCTCGATTTGAATGAATTACCCGAAGAAGATGATTTAAATGTCGTCCTAGACGAAGATTTACCTCAAGAACAAGAAATCAATTCAGAAGATGAAGAAGTTGAAGCTATCAAACAAGACATTCGTTTCGTTAAACAAGAATCATTAGCATCCACCAGAAATACATTAAGAATGGCTCAAGAAGCTGATGCCTCAGGTACTAATACATTAGGTATGTTAGGGTCTCAAAGTGAAAGATTATATAATGCTGAACAGAATTTAAATTTAGCTGATACTCAAACCAAAATAGCTGAAGAAAAAGTTAAACAAATTAATAGATTAAATAGATCAATCTTTATTCCAGCTACTGGTAATCCATTCAATAAGAAATCAAGATTAAGAATGCAAGAACAAAAAATCAAGAATGATAAAGCTCAAGAAAAATACATGAGAGATACTAATAGAAAGAACATGTATGAAAGTGAACAAAGAATCAAAGCTGGAATAACAAATAATAATACCAATTCAGAATTATATCAGAAATATCAAGGTGATAAAGATTTGAAAGCTGCACAAAGATATCAATTTGAAAATGATCTGGAAGACGATGAAATTGAAAAGGAATTAGCTTCAAATTTGAATCAAATCGATTTATATGCTAAAAAATTAAGAAGTCATGCTACTACCATGAATACTGAAGTTGAAGCCCAAAATGAAAGATTAAGAAAAATTGAAGAAGATGCTGATAGATTGGATATTAATGTTCATATGAACAGTACCAGATTAAGTAATATTCGTTAAAATTTCAATTCTCTTTGGTCATCATCAATTTAATATATGTTTCTAATATCTTGCTCGCAACAGAATTGAAGGGACATGTGTGTAAAATTCTGGTGTACCTGTGTGTCTTTGTCATACTCATGATAAACATTCAACTCTACTCTTTCTATATCACTCGTACCACACATCCCCTGCTTTGGAATACATCCCCTGGCTTTGTCTCTGTCAAAGTCAAAATTTTGATCTGAGATCGATCGTTTTCTATTTTGTCCAATGACGTAATCACCCATTATGTCCAAAAAGTATATAAATTCCATAATTCCGGGGTAAATAACCTTACAATAGAACTCGATTCAAAAATAAACTTATCATTAAAACCGTTTGATTTTATCAACATTTCCTAACATTAAGTTACCATTCACCTATTCTTACCCGTTGTACTTAATCTAGGCTATCGCAATTTTCATTGAGAAATTATCTGGAGTATTCGATAAGTGATTAAAACATTTTTATAGAGACAATAAGTTTGATTTAACAATAGATTAAACAAGATGGAAACTTCAAATGAAAATCATCACCATATCCAATTGAAGGAAACAGTTTTGGTGGGTAAAGCTTTAGTGGCTTTCACTAGTGTTTTCGTAACTCAGGGTGTTCTTTTATTCGGATATGATCAAGGGGTTATGAGTTCATTATTAACCAATGGATATTTCCAGTCTTACTTTAATAATCCTAGTCCTGTTGAAATTGGTACCATGATTGCCATTTTGGAGATTGGGGCCTTATTTTCATCATTTGCTGCAGGTAAAATTGGTGATTCTATAGGTAGAAGAGCTACTATTAGATGGGGAGCTTTAATCTTCGTAATTGGTGGTTCTATACAAACATTTTCCTTTAATATTGTCAGTTTATCCGTAGGAAGATTAATTGCTGGGGTGGCTGTAGGACTTTTAACTACTATTATTCCTTGTTATCAATCTGAAATCAGTCCACCTGATGATAGAGGTTTTTTTGCATGCTTAGAATTTACTGGTAATATTTTAGGTTATGCTAGTAGTATTTGGATTGATTATGGATGTAGTTATATTGAAAGTAATTGGTCATGGAGATCTCCTTTATTGATTCAAGTTATCATAGGTTTCTTATTATTCTTAGGTTCTTTCATCATTGTAGAGACTCCTAGATGGTTGTTAGACAAAAACCATGATCTTGAAGGAATGATTGTTATTTCTGATTTATATGCTAATGGAGATGTTGAAGATGAAAAAGCAAAAGAAGAATATAGACAAATCAAAGAAGATATTCTTATTTCAAGAATAGAAGGTGGTGAAAGAAGTTATCATTATTTGATTACCAGATACCCCAAAAGATTATCCGTAGCATGTTTTTCCCAAATGTTTGCTCAATTAAATGGTATTAATATTGTTTCTTATTATGCTCCAATGATCTTCGAATCTGCTGGTTGGATTGGTAGACAAGCTATTTTCATGACAGGTATTAACGCTATTATTTATATCTTATCTACTTTACCTCCATGGTGGTTAGTTGATGGTTGGGGTAGAAAACCTTTATTATTAAGTGGAGCTGTTTTGATGTGTGTACCTTTAACTATTATTGCTTTCTCATTATATGCTAATAATGAATATACTGCCAATACTGTGGTGGTATGTGTATTCATATTCAATGCGGCTTTTGGTATGTCTTGGGGTCCAATTCCTTGGATGATGAATGAAGTTTTACCTAATTCTGTTAGATCAAAAGGGGCTGCACTCTCAACTGCTACCAATTGGTTTTTCAATTTCGTTGTGGGTGAAATGACACCTATTTTATTAGATGTTATTAAGTGGAAAACTTATTTAATTCCTGCTGTATCTTGTGTATTATCATTTTTCTGTGTTTACTTACTTTTCCCTGAAACTAAAGGGTTAACTTTAGAAGATATGGGATCAGTTTTTGATGATTCTTCTTCAATTTTTTCCTTCCATTCTTCAGGAAACATTGGTTATGGATCAACTGAGGAAAGAAGAGCTAGTGTTTCTGTAGAAGGAGGTATTGATATGTTCCATCAATCAGCAGCTTCAATTGCTAGAAATCCTAATTTAATGAAACCCGATTTCGATGGAATTATTACTGGAACTCCACCTCCACCAGTTCCAACAAATCCTTCCAACTTACATGTTCCTCATCCTCCTTTAAATCGTGTTGGTTCAGGTAATAATCTCAATGCCAATAGTTTGAAACCCATCAAATCTGATGTTTCTTCATCTTCAGCTTCCGTTGATGGCTTGAATCCTATAGATTCTAATGTCCCTCCACAAGAAATTGAACCCCCAACTTTCGATGAAATCTACAAGTATAAAGTCAATCAAATGTTGGAACCTAACATCATCACCAAAACATGGTTCAAATTAGTTGGAAGAGCTAAAAAGAGTGATGAAGAAGCTTCTTTACTTCATTAATCTATAATTTCTTAACTATATAATATACAACGAACCCCATTTTTAAATTCTCCGATAAAAACTCATCAGGTATTACGTAAAGATCAAATCTTTCAATAGTCTGTGATACAAATTTTTCCAATGTATAATCATCACGTAATTGAATCCCTATTAAAGCTCCATTATCTTCCGTGAGGAAAGCATCCACAGCATCAAGGAAGTAAGGAATAAGATATTCGTTATAAATAGTGTCACAAGCAATGATGAGATCAGGTTTAGAATCAGTTACTTCATGATAACTAGCCAATCCATATTCAATCTCTTCCCAATCAAATTCTACTACTTCAATTTTTGATCCAGCTCCATCACATTCAATGGTCCCACTATTGAATGACTCTACATTATTGATGATATTCTCCTTCAAAAGTTTCAATATGTGTTTCTGATCAGTACAGATATACTCTTTAACTAATGGACCTAAAATCAGTGCACATACACCCCCAACCCCAGTACCTAATTCTACTACCTTCAACTTTCTGCCAACAAAAAATTTATGAAACAAGCTTCCTTGAATCAATATCCAATCCACTAATGCTTGACTAGCTCTCCAACACACAAACCCCGTAGATGAGGTCTCATTCTTAGATGATAATTGAGATAATGATTGTTTAATGTTCAATTCTATCTTGGAATTCGGTAATTGGATTACGATATTATCCTTAGTTCTATTTACATACCCCAAGTCTTGGTTCTCCTCGGTCTTCTCTGTATATAGTTCGAAAACATGGTCAGAAGCATCAGTGATTTGTTCAAGACACTGGAGATCAATATCCATAGAAGTCGCGGTTTTCATCTATTGAAGAAGAGAAGTATGTACAACTAAATAACGTTCTTAGCTTTTAAGATTTCAGCAATTAAAATACCGGCACCAGCAGCACCAATAACAGTATTATGGGATAAGACAACCATTTTGAAATCTAAAACAGGATCTTCTCTAATTCTTCCAACTGAAACACCATATCCATTATCTCTATCTCTGTCTAATCTTGGTTGAGGTCTGTCTTCTTCTTCTAAGACATGGATAGTATTTTTAGGAGCAGAATGACATCCTAATTTGAAAGCTTCACATTGATAATCTCTTAATACTTGTTTAACTTCTTCAACGGATGGTTTCTTTTCATTTTTGAATTTTAATGAAATACATTCGGTATGACCATCACTTACAGCAATTCTATTACATTGAGCACTTACTCTGATTTCATCGTCACCCAAAAGTTTGAATCCAGTGTTATCATCATTAACTTGACCTAAGATTTTCTTGGTTTCCCATTCAATCTTTTCTTCTTCTCCGCTAATAAATGGAACAATATTATCTAAGACATCGATTCCACTAACACCAGGAGAGAAACCTGCACCAGATATAGCTTGTAAAGTAGTAGCGGTCAATAAATCAATTGGACCAAAAGCATCAACTAAAGGTTTTAAAGGTGCTACTAAACCAGCAGTTGAACAATTTGAGATACATACAATGAAACCTTTCTTTTCACCATTCTTTTTGGCATCAGCAACTTTCTTTTCAACAATAGATAAATGATCAGTGTTAACAATTGGAACAATTAATGGAACATCTGGAGCTCTTCTATAATTTTTAGCATTAGAAACAACAGCTAAACCATTATCACAGAATTCTTTTTCAACTTCTCCAGCAACATCAGAATCTAAACCTGAGAAAATAACATCACATTCAGCTAATTTACCTTCACATTTACATTCTTGAACAACTAAATCTTTAGCCTTTTCAGGTAATAAAGAAGTTTGTTTCCATTTAACTGCATCTACATATTTTTTACCAGCAGATCTTGGAGAAGCTCCTAAAGCATATAATTCAAAATCTGGATGATCAGCTAATAATAAGATAAATCTTTGACCTACTGAACCAGTAGCTCCTAAAACACCTGCTTTCTTTATAGCCATTATTTGAGTTTTTTAGATCAATTTTTGAAAAATCTCACCTCTATTGAGTCAGAGGTCTAGGTCACCTGATGCGCTCTGAAAAATGACTAGAAATATAGATAATTCCAAAAGCAATTTTTTAAGCCAACAACATCATAGTCAACCCATTTTAAAACTATGAAATGAGTAGTGGGCCAATAAGGAGAAAAATCGTTATAGTTGGCGATGGGGCATGTGGTAAAACTTCTTTATTATATGTATTCACATTAGGAGAATTCCCAACAGAGTATCATCCAACGGTTTTTGAGAACTATGTTACTGATTGTCGAATTGATGGTAAAGCAGTTCAGTTAGCTTTATGGGATACTGCAGGACAGGAAGAGTATGAAAGACTAAGACCTTTGAGTTACGCTAATTCCCATGTATTATTAATTGGTTTTGCAATAGATCAACCTGATTCTTTAGAAAGTGCAAAGACGAAATGGGTTCAAGAAGTCCGGACTTATTGTCCTAATACTCCTTACTTGTTAATAGGGTTGAAAAAAGATTTAAGAAAGAATGAATTATCTAAAAAGTTTGTTCAAGTAGCTCAAGGTGAACAAGCAGCTGATCAAATTCAAGCTGATAAATATTTAGAAAGTTCTGCTTTAACAGGAGAAGGTGTAGACGATATTTTTGAATTTGCAACAAGGTTGAGTTTGTTGGTTAATGAGAAACCCAAAGATTCTTGTTGTGTAATTTTATAGATGATTAATGATGACGACATCAAAACTGGACTTCTTTTTCTATTTTTAATCTATATCTCTGAAAGATAAACAGTACGATGGGTTAAAAAATTAACTGCGACCCCGGAGAGGATTGAACTCTCGATCTTGTGATTAACAGTCACACGCCTTAACCAGCTTGGCCACGGAGTCATTTTTGTGTCTCGTATATTGGGGCTTATCTGGTAAAGTGAAAATTCAAACCCCAATTTCGGTGTTTTGGCCTTTAACTTAGTATCTAGAGTATCTTTGTGGCTGAAGAAATACTTTGAAAGACTTTTCGAGCATTTTAGTCTCAATATTTTAACCTAGGAACGAATATAGAGTCAAAAGTTAATTCTCATTTGAAAAATTCAAAGTACGAAAAAGTGTCCGACATGGAAGTTGTTGGGCTGTTGCACCACTGTGTACAATAGTTGTTCCTGCGTTTTGGTCATGACTCCCTCGAACTTCCAAGAGAGTGTTAATTAGAGAAGTTAGCACACTGCACGTATGTAGCTCATTTCTCAGAACTTGTACACCGATCTACATCTGTAGCTCATCTATGTCTTGTCGTTATGTAATATGTTGATTTCTTGAACCAAAGTGACGAGCCGCGTGAATCTTAACAGCCACATGCATAAAACCCGACAGTCACATCTCTATAACTTCCCTGCATGAACTAAAGCCAAATTCTGCAGGTAGCTCAATTGGTTTAACAAATGATTTTCAATCTCACCTTTTTGACTCACTCACAATGTATATTATCCTAACATTTAATCACAAATCTCTTGACATTTCACCAATGCCAGTAGATATTTTTTCTATTTCTACTTTGGCGACTGGTCAACCGTTTAGGTTGGTATCTGCCTCTTCTGGTAGGAGACTCTTCATCCAGACTACATAACGATCTCCGACTACATCTGAACCAGATTTGCGCCGCATCATTGTTCTTTACAAAGAAATCATCGATATTTTCATGGTCTCCCCTTTCCAATACTATTTCTATTTTGTCGAAACAATCCATAAATTCTTGAGCAGCCGCTTCAGCGTATCTTATGGTTGGTACCCCAATTTGTAAAGAATCCAACCAATTGACAGCTTCTACTGGCATCCACCTCAAAAGTCTCCAGATTTGAATTGGCAAACATCCACTCTCCAAAATGTCGCATATCGTTCCATGCTCCTTGTATAGATCATTGATTTTGAGCCCAACCATTCTAGGGAAGTTATTTTCAAGATAGGACAATAAACTGTCGAAGTCCTCTAACTCATAATCAATATCAAACACATTTCCATCATCAATTATGGAGACAATCTCGTTTCGAATTCTTTGAACCAATCTATCACTTGCATATGTGCTAAGACCACATATCGTATTTCCATGATCATTACATTTATCCCATGAAAACCCCAATTTGTTTCTACGATAAACAATATCAGACACAGCAAAATAGTTCTTCATTTCCATATCTTCACAAGAAGGCTGTCCATCATCTAAGAGGGATTCCAATACAGAATGGGACTTCTGACAGATGATGTTTCTGATAGTTATAATATTATCTAAATCTTCAAAAATTTGATCACACATATTTTAGCAGTTACTTGTGGAATATAATGTGGTACTTTTTGCCCCTTTTATATTTAGGCTCTGTATCTACGTCTCCTGCAGTTCCTTCCTCTAATTTGTTTCATGTTAAAAATATGAAACAAGGATCTGCGTTTTCAGGGTTTTTGGTGTGAACCTTTTTAAGAAAAGATAGAACAAAAGGTCGAAATTATTCTTGGAAAGTGACTCAGAGATCGTTCTTATATAAGAGTGCCATATACACAAATGATTTATCTGCACAAACCTAAGGGCCTCATGGTAGTGAACTAACACTAATGGGCGTGCAAAACTCATATCTTGGAGTAGATCTTCAAACTTAAGCAGGAGTGATCAAGGACAATCTGTGTCGGTAATTTATCTCTGAAAATAGGCTAGATCAGGATTCTGAAAGGTCGTGCAAAGCTCATATTAGGTGGTTGTTTCAGAATATCCCTATTACCTGATTGGGGAGATAAAGGCCAATCTGAAACAAAATTGTGGTGGTTTCAAGATAAGGGCTAGATAAGAGACTAACACACTTGGTAATCAGGCGGACTGGGCTTCCCGTACAGAGGACTGTATAATTCAAGTATTCTCCTCAAATTTTAGAAGGCGTCTTCCAAAAACTAACACCCACAGGCCACGGGAGTAAAAACCACTATGGAGTCTCAAATTATACGGTATTCCAGATCTGTGGCTGAAGTAGATTGAATGTCATGTCAATTGTCTCTTTCAAACGATCGATCTCTCCCGATGTAGAATTCTTACCTACCCTCACCCACTCCTTCAAAGTGAATTCAACACAAAAAAGTAGCTTAATCATGCTGAGACAACTTTTCACCACCTTTTATTTCATTTTATGCCACCCTGTATATCCCTAAACAGCTAATCTCTACTAAATACAACGATTCACCCCTTTACAATTTTTTTTTTTTTTTTTAACTAATATATATTGATAATATAATCAACTATCTATATAATAAATTTTGTGTATCCTTCACATATTACCTACGACATTTTCTATCAATAATTGGTTCCGTGGTTTAGTTGGTCATAACGTCTGCTTAACACGCATAAGGTCCCCAGTTCGAACCTGGGCGGAATCATTTATTTTTTTTTTGATTTTTCTCTACAGATACAGTAGACTATTACATCCTGTTGTATTGAAGGTTCGGATTGGAATGAATCCTTGGCATGAAGGTCGTTAGTTGTTACTTGAAAGTTCATGTTGCATTTGGTTAAGCACCTAACGAATTCCGTAAAAATACTTACAAATCAAAGAAGAAGTGATCCGCCTGGTTAAAGTACAAGCCTCCACCTGTGTATGCTTTCGGAGATAGGTCACTGATACATTTTTCCTTAACTTTTTAGAAGTATTCTCTATTTCCACGATTTGTGAAATCCACGGATTTATAATTTTAATCTCTCAATAAAAAAAAGAGTACCATTAAATCTACTTAATCTTACTTGATAATAGTCTTATTGGTAACCTGACTTATACTACGTAACCATTTCCTCTTTATGTTCCCGATAGCTTAAGTCCCATACAAAACAGAGTAAAACCGGAGTTGTAAAGGTAAGCCTTTCCAGGATGAGAAAATGAATACCCGAGCGATTTAATCAAACTTCGAAATGATTAGTAAAATAGTGAAATTTAAACATTCTAGAGCTGATTAACGTTGCTTCACAATTTGCCTTCGTCTGGTTGATTATAAATAGGTATTCATCTTCTTTTAAATTTTTTTTTTGCAAAAAGAATTGATTTATAAAATCTTCTACGGATTTCTTACCTTCTTTAAGAAATCAAAAGCGGAATCAGTGCGTCGAAAATTTTATATAAAAGGAACAAAACGTTAAGTCAATTTTAATTATCGAAATGTCAGATACTGTTGGAAAAGTATGTATTTATATGAATGATAGTGGGGGAAGAAGTTAGTTAATCAGTGAATTAACTTAGATCAATTGATAGTGGTTATCGCATAACCACTTTAAATGTAAAACGTTTCAAATCCCTTATCTTGAGTGAGATAGCAATACTAACAAAATGTCAGACTATTACTTGTAAAGCTGCCGTTGCCTGGGAAGCAGGTAAACCATTAACCATTGAAGATGTTGAAGTTGAAGCTCCAAAAGCTCACGAAGTCCGTATTAAAGTTATCAACACCGGTGTTTGTCATACTGATGCTTATACTTTAAGTGGAGTTGATCCAGAAGGTGCTTTCCCAGTTATTTTGGGACATGAAGGTGCTGGTATTGTTGAATCAATTGGTGAAGGTGTTACCAATGTTAAAGTTGGTGATCATGTTGTTGCTTTATATACTCCAGAATGTAAAGAATGTAAATTCTGTAAAAGTGGTAAAACCAATTTATGTGGTAAAATTAGAGCTACTCAAGGTAAAGGTGTTATGCCAGATGGTACTTCAAGATTTACTTGTAAAGGTAAAAAATTATTACATTTCATGGGATGTTCAACTTTCTGTCAATATACTGTTGTTGCTGATATTTCAGTTGTTACTGTTAATCCAAAAGCTTCATATGATAAAACTTGTTTATTAGGTTGTGGTATTACTACTGGTTATGGTGCTGCTACTATTACTGCTGATGTCCAAGAAGGTGATAATGTTGCTGTTTTCGGTGCTGGATGTGTTGGTTTATCAGCTGTTCAAGGTGCTTTAGAAAGAAAATGTGGTAAAATTATTGTTGTTGATATTAATGATAAAAAAGAAGAATGGGCCAAAAAATTCGGTGCTACTCATTTTATCAACTCTACTAAATTACCAGAAGGTCAAACTATTGTTGATAAATTAGTTGAATTAACTGATGGTGGTTGTGATTACACTTTTGATTGTACTGGTAATGTTAATGTTATGAGAGCTGCTTTAGAAGCTTGTCATAAAGGTTGGGGTACTTCAGTTATTATTGGTGTTGCTGCTGCTGGTAAAGAAATTTCTACCAGACCATTCCAATTAGTTACCGGTAGAGTTTGGAAAGGTGCTGCTTATGGTGGTGTTAAAGGTAGATCACAATTACCAGGAATTGTTGATGATTACTTAGAAGGTAAATTAAAAGTTGAAGAATTTATCACTCACAGACATCCATTAGAAAAAATTAATACTGCTTTTGATGATATGCACAATGGTGATTGTATTAGAGCTGTTATTGATTTATAAAGACCAACCCCAAGAATTTAGAGCATTTCCTAAGTTCTTGTAGTTAGTTGAGTATTTAGATAAATTTTGCAACCATTTTTGGAAAATTTTATAACACCTCTGAAATCACAATATAAATAATTCCAACGTATTCATTAACTTCCCTTCTCTATCAATTACCCTTAACTTATCCGGATAATCCATAAACTGATAAAATCTCCTAACATCGACCAATACATAGTTAGGGAGAAATTTGAGAATGAGACTACTTCTCACGAAAGATTTCATTGGACACAAAATTCATCCAGTCCGATTGAAAATTTTATTCTCAAATCAATTAATCCTTTAGATCTCTTTTAAAGATGTTTAAACAATTATCCAAACAAATTTTAAATCCAAGATTAACCAGATCTTATATTCCAGGACAATTTACTGGTACTAAAAATGCCAATGGTAAATATACTGTTACTTTAATTGAAGGTGATGGTATCGGAGTTGAAATTTCTCAAGCTGTTAAAGAAATTTATGCTGCTGCTGAAGTTCCAATTGAATGGGAACCAGTTGATGTTACTCCATTATTAATTGATGGTAAAACCACTTTACCTCAACCAGCTGTTGATTCAGTTAATAAAAATTTAGTAGCTTTAAAAGGTCCTTTAGCTACTCCAGTTGGTAAAGGACATTCTTCAATGAATTTAACTTTAAGAAGAACTTTTAATTTATTTGCTAATGTTAGACCATGTCAAAGTATTGTTGGTTATGATACTCCTTATAAAAATGTTGATACTGTCTTAATTAGAGAAAATACTGAAGGTGAATATTCAGGTATTGAACATACTATAGTACCAGGTGTTGTTCAAAGTATTAAATTAATTACTAAACCTGCTTCAGAAAAAGTTATCAGATATGCCTTTGAATATGCTAAAACCGTTAACAAACCTCATGTTGTTGTTGTTCATAAAGCTTCAATTATGAAATTATCTGATGGTTTATTCGTTGAAACTGCTAAAGAAGTTGGTAAAGAATATCCTGATGTTAAATTATCTTATGAATTATTAGATAACACTTCATTAAAATTAACTGCTGACCCATCTGATTATAAAGATGTTGTTATGGTTATGCCAAATTTATATGGTGATATTATGTCTGATTTATCATCTGGTTTAATTGGTGGTTTAGGTTTAACTCCTTCCGGTAATATGGGTAACAAAGTTTCTATTTTCGAAGCTGTTCATGGTTCTGCCCCAGATATTGCTGGTAAAGGTTTAGCTAACCCAACTGCTTTATTATTATCATCAGTTATGATGTTAAGACATATGGGATTAAATGATTATGCTGATAAAATTGATAAAGCCGTTAAAACCACCATTGCTTCTGGTCCAGAAAACAGAACTGGTGACTTAAAAGGTACTGCTTCAACTCAACATTTCACTGAACAAGTTATCAAAAATTTATAATTTAGTTTATAGAGTCAATAAATTTTTATTTATTAGAGGAGTTTCTTCTATCTATCATTATATAGGTTCATTGTTTTGTAATTTTTTTAATGTTATGTTGGTAGCTTCAACAATAGCAATATGTTCTAATTTATGAACTCTTTCTTCATAATCTTCAACAGTTTCACCTTTAATGATATCTAAATATTTAACTAAAATTGGTTGACCTCTATCAACTTCAGTAATAACTTTATGAATCATTATACCTGCTTGATTAATTTCTCCATCTTGTCCAGCTTTCCAAGCTCTTTCAATAGCATGAGTACCATCAAAAGCTCCAGGTAATGCAGGATGTAAATTTATAATTGTAATACCATTTTGTTCTAATGGTTTTAAAACGGTTGGTGATAAGATTAACATCCATCCAGCACATACAATAAGGTTAGGTTTTTTGTAATCTGATTGTGGTTCTCCTTTAACATTACCAAAAATAATTAAATTGGCTAATTCTTTATTGAAAACTTCTCTAGCTTGTAATCTTTCTTCTTTATTTTCTTTAGGGATGCCTTTATAGTAAGTCTTTAATTCATGACATTTAGTTGGAATTTGGGCTTCTTGTGCTCTGGTTAATCCATAAGCTTTAGAACTTGATGAAATAACTTGTGTGATCTTCCCATTTAATTGTCCATCTTTCTGGCAGTTAATCAAAGATTGTAAGTTTGAACCAGAACCTGAGATTAATACTGTTAATTCTAACATAATTATTTTGACTCTTTTTTGCGAATTTGATCTGAGATGATAGGTGATGAGAGAGGACCAGAAGAGGGAGAATTGGAAAATGGGTGTGGAATCTTGTAGAATGTACGATGAAAAGTAAGAGTCAGAAGTGTACCATTGGTCATTCAAAATCAATTACCTTCAACGGTCATTGAAACATTGGACATGAGATGGAGTAAGTCCGAAGATGGTCTTGGTGAAGGTCCAATGCCCTACCTTTCTTGCTTACATCTCTTCCCTTCTTTGACTGTAACCTCTTGTTTCATCATTGAATATGTAGTGTTCTTCTATTCAAAAAATACCTAAGATGTGGGAGATAAGGTGATGGTGGGGTGTTGCCTTAGATCTCCAATGAGATATTTTATCAATCATCAACACAATTAAACCACCTGAAAATTTCAATTATTATCATACCGACTCACACACCCATCATCTCCTCCACACACCCAACACACCCCCAATCCTCTATCAACCCCAATCCTATTAACCCCCATACCTGTCGATGTCTCCAATGTCGCAGGTAGTGGTATGCCAATAAAGACATGTTTCTAGTACTCTCACACGACCCCCATTACAAAAGTAATGAAAATTTTTTTTCCCTTTTTTTTTTTCCACTAACGGTTCAACCAATTTTAATTTGAATTATTAAATAATAAAATAAGTAAAGATGGGTATGTAATTATCACGGAAATCAAGTGTACAGTGTGAATGATGAATCAGAAGTTGTAGATTCCAATCATTTACAGAGTTTTCCCAACTTTGTACCTGATGAACTGAAGGAAAATTTTTTGTCATCAAGATGGCAAATGATTTGATTTATTCAGAGTCATTGAATTGAAGTGATTGAATCTCCAATAGCTGTTGTACATTCAATGAACACAATTACACAAACACTTGAAAATAACCTTCAAAGTCTTGATTACTAACAAATGTAGTTGCTTTCACTATTGAACAAATCCGTGAATTAATGGATAAAGTTACCAATGTTCGTAATATGTCAGTTATTGCTCATGTTGATCACGGTAAATCAACTTTAACTGATTCTTTAGTTCAAAAAGCTGGTATTATTTCTGCTGCTAAAGCCGGTGAAGCTAGATTCACTGATACCAGAAAAGATGAACAAGAAAGAGGTATTACCATTAAATCCACTGCTATTTCTTTATATGCTGGTATGGAAGATGATGATGTCAAAGAAATTACCCAAAAAACTGTTGGTAACTCTTTCTTAATTAACTTGATCGATTCTCCAGGTCACGTTGATTTCTCATCCGAAGTTACTGCTGCTTTAAGAGTTACTGATGGTGCTTTAGTTGTTGTTGATTGTATTGAAGGTGTTTGTGTCCAAACTGAAACCGTTTTAAGACAATCTTTAGGTGAAAGGATTAAACCAGTTGTTGTTATTAACAAAGTTGATAGAGCTTTATTAGAATTACAAGTTACTAAAGAAGATTTATATCAATCTTTTGCTAGAACTATTGAATCTGTTAACGTTATTATTGCTACTTATGTTGACCCAGTCTTAGGTGACTGTCAAGTTTACCCATACAAAGGTACCGTTGCTTTCGCTTCCGGTTTACATGGTTGGGCTTTCACTGTTAGACAATTTGCTACCAGATATTCTAAAAAATTCGGTGTTGACAGAGTTAAAATGATGGAAAGATTATGGGGTGATTCTTACTTTAACCCAAAAACTAAAAAATGGACTAACAAAGATAAAGATGCTGATGGAAAACCATTAGAAAGAGCTTTCAACATGTTCGTTTTAGACCCAATCTTCAGATTATTCAACGCTATCATGAACTTCAAAAAAGATGAAATTCCAGCTTTATTAGAAAAATTAGAAATTAACTTAAAGGGTGATGAAAAAGAATTAGAAGGTAAAGCTTTATTAAAAGTTGTTATGAGAAAATTCTTACCAGCTGCTGATGCTTTATTAGAAATGATTGTTATTCATTTACCATCTCCAGTTACTGCTCAAAACTATAGAGCTGAAACTTTATATGAAGGTCCTCATGATGATTCTTCATACCAATCCATCAAAAACTGTGATCCAAAAGGTGACTTAATGGTTTACGTTTCCAAGATGGTTCCAACTTCCGATAAAGGTAGATTCTACGCTTTCGGTCGTGTTTTCGCTGGTACTGTTAAATCTGGTCAAAAAGTTAGAATTCAAGGTCCAAACTATCAAGTTGGTAAAAAAGAAGATTTATTCTTAAAAGCTATTCAAAGAACTGTCTTAATGATGGGTAGATTCGTTGAACCAATTGATGATTGTCCAGCTGGTAACATTGTTGGTTTAGTTGGTGTTGATCAATTCTTATTAAAATCAGGTACTATTACCACCAATGAAACTTCTCACAATATGAAAGTTATGAAATTCTCAGTCTCTCCAGTTGTTGAAGTTGCTGTTGAAGTTAAAAACGCTAATGATTTACCAAAATTAGTTGAAGGTTTAAAGAGATTATCAAAATCTGATCCTTGTGTCTTAACTAAAATGTCCGAATCTGGTGAACATATTGTTGCTGGTTCAGGTGAATTACATTTAGAAATTTGTTTGAATGATTTACAAAACGATCATGCTGGTATTCCATTAAAAATTTCTCCACCAATTGTTTCTTACAGAGAAACTGTTGAAGGTGAATCATCAATGGTCGCTTTATCAAAATCTCCAAACAAACATAACAGAATTTATGTTAAAGCTCAACCATTAGATGAAGAAGTCTCATTAGATATTGAAAATGGTGTTATTAACCCAAGAGATGATTTCAAAGCTAGAGCTAGAATCTTAGCCGATAAACACGGTTGGGAAGTTACTGATGCCAGAAAAATTTGGTGTTTCGGTCCAGATGGTAACGGTCCTAATTTGGTTATTGATCAAACTAAAGCTGTTCAATACTTAAACGAAATTAAAGATTCCGTTGTTGCTGCTTTCCAATGGGCTACTAAAGAAGGTCCATTAATGGGTGAAGCTTGTAGATCATTAAGAGTTAACATTTTAGATGTTACTTTACATACTGATGCTATCCACAGAGGTGGTGGTCAAATTATCCCAACCATGAGAAGAGTTACCTATGCTTCTATGTTATTAGCTGAACCAGCTATCCAAGAACCAGTTTTCTTATGTGAAATTCAATGTCCAGAAAACGCTATTGGTGGTATTTACTCAGTCTTAAACAAAAAGAGAGGTCAAGTCATTTCAGAAGAACAAAGACCAGGTACTCCATTGTTCACCATTAAAGCTTACTTACCAGTTAACGAATCTTTCGGTTTCACTGGTGATTTAAGACAAGCTACTGGTGGTCAAGCTTTCCCTCAATTGATCTTCGATCATTGGCAAGCTTTAGGTGGTGATCCAACTGATCCAACCACCAAACCAGGTTCAATTGTTAAAGCCAAGAGAGAAAGAACTGGTTTAAAACCTGAAGTCCCAGGTTATGAAGAATATTATGATAAATTATAGATTATTTATCAATCACTTTTATTTTTGATAATTGTTTTGTTTACATGAAATTTATTTAATAACCTTTTCATATCTAATACTCTAAGGTCTCTTTACTCTGAGATAAAGGAACTTTTCGATGCCAATCTTGGTTGAAAGGGAGATGTGTATTCTGCCAATATTTTTGTCACCCATGTTTCATAGTTGAATTTTTGTGGGTTCCTCTTATAACACAAAATTAAGCACCAACTCTCATACCTTAGTGACCACATCCATTACTGGTTTCAAATACCTAAATCCATTACAAAATTCACTTTTCTATTGACGTGTTCATCAACTCTTCGGATTTATCGAATGCGGTATTTCCGATTGCGGTAAAATCGGCCACCATTATTAATATCATCTCAATGACTAAAACTTTAACCTTCAGTGATTAATTGATCGTTATTGCTAAAGATCCTTTGATATTCATCTACTTGAGATATCCCAATTAAAAGACTAAGATTTCCACGGAATATTCCAATATATAGTGGTTGTAAATAGGAAGGGTAATCTTTAGCGTTAAAGTTTTCATAAAGGCAATTTATATTTAGAATAACCGTCAGAAGAGAATTTTCTATAAAACTTTAGGTACGACCAAGAAGTTGAATGAAATAATGTATAGTGAAACGTATGACGAATTAATGAAAGGTCTTGTAGATCATGACAAGGAAATAGATTATAAGTATAAGACTATAGTAGTAGGATTAAGTGTGGTTGTAGCAGTAGGGTATTCGATAAGATATATGTTTCTTAGGCCTAGTAATGAAATGAAACGGTTCTTTCTTTCCATAATGTCACTAAACATATGGAATATATTGAATTGTTTGGTAATAGATGATGTGATGTTAAATGTAAAGGGTTTGACATCGTACTACAATCAAACTAAAAATTTGAATATGGACCAAAACCAAATATTTAACACCAATTATCAATTTTTGAATATCAAGCTTGCAGGGAAAAGTTTCAAAATCTTGGTGGTTGCATTAACGAGTTTCATATTGTTTCATATTTTTGTGAGTAGTTCTAGACAATTGAAAAACTCAATATGTAGACCTCATACCAAGGATAATGAAAAGCAGGTGTTAGAAATCACCGATGAGTATAGATGTTCACATAAAGCATTGAAGTATATTGGGATGTTCTTCATGTTGGTCTTGATAGGGGCCTTGACAATTCCAGAACGATTCTTATTGAATAGTCTGGGAAAAATCATTACTAACGAATTTATAACCATAAAGTTTGATCATTTATTCTTTGCTTTCAACATGTTATTTATATTTGACAACATATCCACCATAACCAAATGTTTCAAGACCCAACAAAGTTCCAGAATATTGTTTGTCATAGTGTATTTGACCTGGATATATGACTTTTCAATAATCACCTTAACTAACATGTTAATGATGATTTTTAATGATTTATTAGTTAATTCATTGACTTTGATATCCAACATGATCAATGGTAATAATTTATATCAAGATGAAGAGAATATCAATTTCTTAACATCAATTTTATTATCATATTTGAATCATTCTATAACTTTCAATTGTAGATTATGCTCGAATGAAGATTTAGTCAGCTTCATGACCTACAACTTGATCAAATTCAAAGAAATCTTTATCAATTGTTTGATTATTCTTAATTGTTCATCATTGATAATCATGCCTTTGATAATATGGGTACTTTTAATCGAATTATGATATCGTAAATAGTAAATAGGGAAATGAATAATGGTTGCAAAACATATTTCCGCTAAAATCCCAAAGTAGTAATCGGCCCGTTT
Source organism: Yamadazyma songkhlaensis (assembly GCA_030570975.1). Taxonomy (NCBI): domain Eukaryota; kingdom Fungi; phylum Ascomycota; class Pichiomycetes; order Serinales; family Debaryomycetaceae; genus Yamadazyma; species Yamadazyma songkhlaensis. The sequence continues at coordinate 749,946 of JAJLWX010000001.1, read as the reverse complement.
TGATTGACAATATCTCAATTGGGATATTAAGGGAATTATGTTCAAAAAATGTAGCCACTTTAAACTATTAACATTAAACTCTTAAACTTTCTTCATTCAGGTGACAAGTAAGTACTCAATAATCACACCATCATCGTATACAATAATCTATTGAATTTAGTAAAGGGTTTCAACCTTCCTAGAAAAGAAAAGCGATCCATTTTTGCGCCTCGGGAGATTTTTCTTATTACGGAAAAGATAAGAGACATAAAAATGCGATAATTGTAAATTACGACTATTTAAAAATCACTAAATCCCTTATTGAAAAATTCTAAGTTAGTTAGTTAATCTAATAAGTAAATAAGTATGGAAAGATTACAACAAGTTGCTACTCAGCTTACTTCTGCTGGGAAAGCTCCACAAGCTCCAATTCACCCATTAGATCAATTATCTCCACAAGAAATTAAATATGTTTCATCCCTTTTAAGAGATAAATTTAGTGGTAAAAAATTAAATTTCAATACCATTACTTTGAGAGAACCTCCAAAGAACTTATATTATAAATGGAAAGAATCTAAAGGTTCATTACCTCCACGTTTAGCTTATTTTGTTGTTATTGTTGAAGGATCAAATGGTTTAGAAGAAGGTGTTATTGATATTCCATCAGGTAAATTCTTATCACTTAAACATACTGAAGGTGCTCAACCAATTTTAACTGCTGGTGATTTACAAGCTACTGAAGATATTATTAGAAATGATCCTAATGTTATTGAACAATGTGTTTTAAGTGGTGTTCCAAGAGATGATATGAAAAATATTTATTGTGATGCTTGGACTATTGGTTATGATGAAAGATGGGGTGCTTCAATGAGATTACAACAAGCTTTAATGTATTGGAGATCTGATGAAGACGATTCCCATTATTCTCATCCTTTAGATTTCTGTCCAATTGTTGATATGAATGCTGGTAAAGTTATTTTCATTGATATTCCAAACAGAAGAAGAAAAGTTAGTAAACATAAACATGCTAACTTCACTCCAAAATCTGTTGCTGAAAGATTTGGTACCAAATCTAATCCATCAGGTTACAGACAAGATGATACGCCAATTAATGTTGAACAACCAAATGGTGTTTCTTTCAATATGGAAGGTAATTCAATGACTTGGTCAAACTTCAATTTCCATATTGGTTTTAACTATAGAGAAGGTATTGTTTTAAGTGATATGACTTATAATGATCATGGTAAAGTTAGACCTTTATTCCATAGAATTTCTTTAAGTGAAATGATTGTTCCTTATGGTAGTCCAGATTTCCCTCATCAAAGAAAACATGCTTTAGATATTGGTGAATATGGTGCAGGTAACTGTACAAATCCATTATCTTTAGGTTGTGATTGTAAAGGGGTAATTCATTATTTGAATGCTCATTTTACTGATAAACATGGGGAACCAACTACTATTAAGAACGCTATTTGTATTCATGAAGAAGATGATGGATTATTATTCAAACATAGTGATTTTAGAGATGATTTCCAAACTACCATTGCTACTAGAGGTAAAAAATTAATCATTTCCCAAATTTTCACTGCTGCCAATTATGAATATTGTTTATACTGGATTTTAAGACAAGATGGTACTATCAAATTAGAAATCAGATTAACCGGTATATTAAATACTTATATCTGTGATGAAAATGAAGATATTGGACCATGGGGTACTATTGTTTATCCAAAAGTTAATGCTCATAATCATCAACATTTATTCTCTTTAAGAATACATCCAAGAATTGATGGTGAAGGAAATTCTTCAGCTATGGCCGATGCTAAACCATCACCATTCCCAACTGGATCAGCAGAGAATATGTATGGTAATGCATTCTTTTCTGACAAGACTGTTTTCAAAACTGTTGGTGATTCATTAACTAATTATGAATCAACAACTATGAGATCATGGGATTTATTCAATCCAAAATCTATTAACAAATATTCAGGTAAACCAGCATCATATAAATTGGTTTCAACATTCTGTCCTCCACTTTTAGCTCAAAAGGGTTCATTAGTTAGAAAGAGAGCTCCATGGGCTGAAAATACTATTGAAGTTATTCCTTATCAAGATGAAGATCATGGTTATGGTAGATTATATCCATCAGGTGATCATGTTGCTCAATGGAGTGGTGATGGTATGAGAGGTATGAGAAAATGGGTTGGTGATGGTACTGATAAGATTGAAAATACCGATATTGTTATGTTCCATACTTTCGGTATAACTCATTTCCCAGCCCCAGAAGATTTCCCAGTCATGCCAACTGAAATCTTTGAATTAATGTTAAGACCAAGACATATCTTTACTGAAAATCCTGTTCTTGATGTTAAACCATCGTTTGTTAGAACTACTAAAGATGTTAAAGCTGGAAAAGTTGGTATCGATTCATGTTCATTGAATGTCGATTCAACTTCCAGATTAGCTTTTAATAAGACTTCAAGTGTTTGTTGTTCCAAAAAATAAACCCCACCTTTCCCTTATATAGTGCAAAATAGATATGAATAATTGCTTTGACGTCACTACGGCACCGGTAACGCATCTCATCTCTTCTCCAAAAATCATTGTGCGAAATCGACCGGATTACCATGAAGTATATCATTGAACATATGGAGATTGGATTCTCTGAATGGGTTATACTTGAATACAGTCAAATCATTAAAGATGTTGGTAAAGAAAATTTGGTTTTAACTTCATTACCTGAAGGAACTCAAGAATCTGATATACCTGAAAGATTATTAGATTTAGGTTTACAATGGACTACTAAAGAATGTATTAATATCGATGGAGGAATTGATTTCTCTAAAGTTTGTTTATTAGATCCAGCAGCTGAAACTGAATTGGTTCCTGAAGATAAACCAAAATTTGATTATTTCGTTTTTGGGGGTATTTTAGGTTCTCATCCAAGAATTGATAGAACTGGTATGTTAAGAAAAAAATATGGTTTCGCTGGTAGAAGATTAGGTGAATTACAAATGACCACTGATACTGCTGTTAGAACCACTCAAAGAATTGTTGATCAAGGAATAGCTTTTGAAAACATTAAATTCATTGATTATCCAGAAATCAGATATAATAAATATGAATCAACTGAGATGCCTTTCAGATATATTGTTGATGAATCTAATACTCCTATCTTACCCGAAGGAATGCTAGAACTCATTAAACATGATGCTGAACAAAGTATAGATGATTTATTGATAGAGTAGAAATGTAATTGGAATGTTTATTAATCTCTTGTTCAGTCTGTATCTTTGATTAAGACTGTTTTTGAAGTAACGGGTTCAGTTGATGATAATAATTTCGACATGATGAAACCTGAAGTATTCTGATCTTCAAAATATGAAACATGTGCACTTATAGCTGAAACCAATGAAATATCAAAGAATTTCATAGGTAAACAATAATCAACTCTAGCATTTTTATTGAATGAAGTTAAGATCTTCAAATCTGGAGTTGATAACTTTCCTTTGGATGTTGTGTCAGCTTCTTCTTCATCTGATTTAACGATACTACTAACAATTTCTCCCAAAGCATTCTCATCTATGAATTTATCTTGAATACCATCAGCTAACTTGGATTTCCTATTGGATTTTAGAATCCATGATGTTGCACTAGCTATCTTTTCTTGTAAATCATCAGTAAAACTAGCTAAACCTTTGATTTGAGTATCAATTCCCTCTACTGCAAATGGAACCTCTTCTGGCAGGAAATTGGAAAATCTTGGTTTAATCAAGGGCTCTATTCTATACCCTACAGGATCACAAGGATGGAATAAATTATATAAATTAACACATTTAGGGGATGATGATGATAAATCTGGTAGTCTTGGATCATAATCTTCAGGTAACTCTTTTCTATTTACAATGTTCTTCTGACTAATTAATTTGAAAACTCCAACTGGACATCCAATACAGAAAAGGGAATCGATATCAAAAAGTAGATCCTTAGTTTTATCTGGATTCTTAGGCCTTGTATTATATTGTAAAGATGCAATATCAAAAACAATAGCTGAACCTAAAGAATGTCCAAGAACATGGAACTTTCCTTTGAAATCAGGATTTCTTTTCATGAATTCTTCATACACAAAGTTTAATTGATTAGTAACAGATGCAAGGATTTGGTTAAAGTATTTACTTTCATAGTAAAGCAAAATATCTAAAGCCACATCTCCTATAACATTTCTTAAAGATCTAACACCATCAACGTTGATCTGTGATAACGTAGGTAATCTTGAATCTTCTTCAATTTCTTTGGGTAATTTGTTAGGATGGAAATCGATCATGTGTCTCCAGGCAATAGGAAGAACTTGAATTCTATTATTAAATTTCGAATCTGAAGTTTCCTTGTCACCATAAGCTAACTTCTTATATAACGGATTATCTTTGTACACAGCTTTCATGGTATTCCTCATAACATTGATATTATGAGCAAAATTTATAGATTCATATTTTGTACCTAAAACTTGACCAATTCCATGAACACAAAATACAACATGATCAAGTTCTCTTGTGGAAGTATCTTCTGTGGTATCGTTCTCAAAGTCATCTTCAATAACTCTTTTCATCTCTTTGTTCTGTTTAGATTCATTACCATCATTTTCATCAGAATAGTTGGTAGATTTCTTTATAGGTTCTTCAGCTTCTCCTGTGAACAAATTGGTAACTTCAGTTTGTAAAATATCCGTCAAACCAGGGATAGGATTCTCAGGAATGTTATCGAAGATCGAGGCTGTCAAATCTGAAGTGAACCCTCTTTGGATATGGGTAACATTTAATAAAGAAACCGCGGTGGCTCCGAACCTCCTTATTATAGGTAATTGATAATCATTGATCATAGAATCAGGGAATAAAGCCGCTCTATTATTGTTGAAATATAAAACTGCTTTATTATTAGGTAAAGTCACAATATCATCAATTTCTTCAGTATCAATATCAAGAATCACTTCACCAATATCTTCGTCAGAATTAAATTTAGCTATATCGGCCTTATTGAATTTACCAGGGTTTTCAGCTCTCATTTTCCTTTCCTCATCAAATAAATATGGTTTCTTTGCTTCAAATCCCATTTCTATCTGTTGAGTTAGAACATGGCTCAAGGGAACTCCATCACTAGTAAACCAAAGTCCTCTTCTTACTTCATAAACAGGACCTTCCCAATAAATAGGTGAAAGTTCGAAATTCTTAACATCAACTTCAAATAACTTATCTTCACTTACTTCAATCTTGCTAGTGATGGATTCATCTCCACGTTCGAAATACTTCTTGAACTGTTTTTCAATTCTTTGAGAATCATAATCTGAAAATGGTAAGAATGTCTTTGCTTCTTCTACCTTAGTATAGTTGTACCAAGAAGGTTTAGATATTGGGACATCAGTAGCATAATACCATTTGATCTTTGCTTTAGGTATTAAATCATCTTTTTTCTTCTCAAGCACACTCCTTGCTTTGGTTGTGAAAGGTTTGGATTGTGATAGGATTGAACGAAACGAAAGCTTCAGTACGTTCAATACTGACAGGGGATTAGTTATGATCATGTGGGTGAGTTGCGAATATTTCCCTGCATGTGTCGCAACCCTCTGAGTGAGAGATAATGTGAAACAGAGGTTTGCGAATGGAGTGAGTCGTATAATTCTGATCTCAAGTAATACCTGGCTTAGGCAATGTAAGTTCACCACTGGGCCATTTCAATATTGCAGCATTGGAGTAATCACTGTATCTATGAGTACCCAAGATCTTTTTCCCTATTCTAATGTACAATGGGATATTCTCTTTATCTACCACAAATTTACTATCTAAGGTTTGTTGAATAAGATTAGTCAATTCTGTGGAGTTTTGGAATAATTCAGGAAGATTGATATTGGTGATATTGTGTCCTACGTATCGTTCAACATCATTGATCAATATTGAAATTCCATTATAAAGTCTATTTCTATTATGTGTTGGATCGGTCCATGATAAAAGACCTGTGGCTATATCAAATCCTAAGAGTTCCGGAGGTAAGATCTTTCCACTAGGGTCATTTCTTCTTAATGAAGAATCAGTTTCAGCTATAGCTGCCAATCCCCATCTCGCAGCTCCTGATAAGAATAATCCCAAAAGAATACCTTGGAATAATAAAGCTGTTACACCTCTAGTGCAACAACCAGGAATAAGAAGCATAGCGAGAATATAATGATGAACTCTTAATGTTAATCCAGGTAACTGAGAAATCCAAAAAAGTCCTAATATGAAACATCCATAAATTCCAAGATACCTTTTAAATTTCCCTGACTCCCAAATTTTGAAAGCTTGAATAACAGCACAGACCGCTACTAAACTAACAATACAAGCTACAGATATAGCACCTCCAGGCTGAGTTTTCAAATCATTTAAAGTGAACCTATCAACTGGTAATCTATCAAAACTGATATTATTTAATACTCCCAACCAAAAAAGTGGGTAGAAATAGATAACTCTACTTAAATGTGAAACTGGGGAAGGTGATTTACCCAACGTAACAGAAGTTGATGCTTTCCAAAGGGCATATAATATGAAACATGAAGGTAAAAATCTCTCTAAACCAATGGATAATAATGAAGCATAAGTTTCTAAATCATTAGAATCAACATTGACTGGAGGATCAGTAGCTAATGCAATAGTCCAGAACCCAACTATAGTGATAACCCAATAAATAACCACTCCACTAGCTAAATAAACTACTGGAATACCAAGTACTATGTTGGTTATGAGGATAGGTAATCTGGGATCACTACATCCATGGATGTATTCATGGGAAGAGAATCCACTGGCAATTCTTTTAAAGAAAAATGATGAAGGGAAGAAACTTTGGAAACTGATTGAATCATCCACTCCATAATGACCTTTGGCTGACTCAAAACCAGATTGAGCACCACTTTTATAAGAAACTCTTGCGCATCCCCCAGTAAAAGGTGAAATTATCCCAGCATGCACTGCCGACCCACAAATATATGAATCAGCTCTATAAGGGTTGGATAATTGATCTTTACCGGGATTTGACATCTTATCACCTCCCCCTACAAAATACCCTTGATATCTGATTCTTTGGTCTCCAATAGGTTCCAAAGAGTAAGTCCAACTTCTATCACATAAAGCTGGACATCGGACAAAAATATCATCAGTCTGAGAATCAGGACAATCTATACCATTTAATCCACATGCTGCATTTTTTCCATTCCATAATTGACTTGTACACCCTAGACTTATAACATGAATATCTTCATCTCCAACCACACCAGGTGGGACTGTAAAATATGGAGATAATATATTATATACAATTAGAAACCATGCTACCAAGTATACTGTCAAGATGGATGCTTTATATCTATAACTCACTCTTTCGTTGAATTTTTGGGGTATTTGTTCAATATGATACAAAACACCTTTAGAAAAAGGAGTAGGTGGGTCATCTTTGATTTCATCTGGACCGTTCCATAACTTAAGAAAGATTCTCTTTATCTTTGATTGTTGATTATATTGTAATTGTTGGATTTCTTCTTCTAATAAAGGATCTTCTGCATTATCCTGTTGTGTAGTTTCGTCATTCATATTATCATCCCTTGATTTATTGAGATTATCTAAAGGAATTTCTTCTCCGAAGCTTATGTTATCAGACGGCATACTGTCGTGTGATAAGAAACCTACAGATTGATTGTAAATATCTTACTAACGAACAATGATAATAATTTCGCTTCAATCGGATACTTTTATCCCAATGCCAAATAACTATATCCGATCAATCAACAACTATTTCCAACAGTTTTTAAGGCTATGTTTAGTTACGGTTAAGAAAAGTGAAAAATTTTGTTAGAGACTTTTTGGGTGCGAAAAGAAGAATTTCTAAAAAACTTTATTAAATTACATAAACGGGGGATTTAATGCAAAAACATGACTTGCAACGGATCCAGCGATACAAAACAATGGGTAGCTTGAAGCTAACTAAAATTACAAAAGATCATTAAATTTGAAGGTTGTTTGAACTTAACCTGAACACATAGTACAAGATTCTGGGTTATTAATAGCACAAGCAATGACTTTTGAACTATAGATATCTGAAGATAAATCTTCTTCATTAACTTCAGTAACTTCATCATCTTTTGATTCTACTTCTTTTATTTTATCATCAGAAATTTTCAATTCAGCAATTGAATTTTCAACTGATGAAGGTTCAGTCGAAGCTGATCTAGTTGAAATTGAATCAACATCACTAACTGCATTTTTAGCATTAGGACGGTATTTTCTTTGATTTAATTTTTCCATAACAGCAGTGGTATTATTAGCTTGATCAATTGAATTTTTATCAATAGTAAATTGAATAGCAGCAGCAGCAGCTTGAGTTCTTAAGTAATACATACCAGTTTTCAATCCTTTCTTCCAACCATAGAAATGCATTGAAGTTAATTTACCCATAGTTGGATCTTTAATATGAATGTTTAATGATTGAGATTGATCAATAAAAGCAGCTCTATCAGCAGCCATATCAATAATATGTTTTTGACTAATTTCCCAAACGGTTTTATATAAAGCTTTAATTTCATCAGGAATATTAGTTAAACCTTGAACTGAACCATTATTAGCAATAATATTATTCTTCATAGATTCATTCCAAAGACCTAAATCAACTAAATCTTTTAATAAGTAAGGATTAACAATTTGGAATTCACCACTTAAGACTCTTCTTGAATACATATTTGAAGTATAAGGTTCAAAACATTCATTATTACCTAAGATTTGAGAAGTTGAAGCAGTTGGCATTGGAGCAACTAATAAAGAATTTCTTAAACCATGTTTAGCTAATTTTTGTTTTAAAGTATCCCAATCCCATAATTCAGTTGGTTTTCTTTCCCATAAATCATATTGTAATAAACCTTTAGAAGCTGGAGAACCTTCATAAGTTTCATAAGCACCTTCAGTTTGAGCTAATTCAATAGAAGCTTCAACTGCACCATGATAAATGGTTTCAAAAATTTGAATATTTAATTCTCTTGCTTCTTGAGAATCAAATGGTAATCTTAAAGCCATAAAAGTGTCAGCTAAACCTTGAACACCTAAAGCAATTGGTCTATTTCTCATATTTGAATTTCTAGCTTCTGGAACTGGATAAAAGTTTCTATCAATAATTCTATTTAAATTTCTAGTAACAACTTTAGAAATTTCATGTAATCTTTCAAAATTATACCAAGTAGATTTTTCATTACTTTCAACAAAACTTGGTAAAGCAATTGAAGCCAAGTTACAAACGGCAACTTCATCAGGAGATGAATATTCAACAATTTCACAACATAAATTAGATGATTTAATAATACCTAAATTCTTTTGATTAGTTTTTTTATTACAAGCATCTTTATATAACATGAAAGGAGTACCGGTTTCAGTTTGAGCTTCTAAAATAGCATACCATAATTTTTGAGCTTTAACAGTTTGTCTACCTCTATTTTCTCTTTCATATTTTTCATATAATTGTTTAAATTCATCACCATAAACATCAGGTAAACCTGGAGCTTCATTTGGTGAGAATAAAGTCCAATCACCATTTTGTTCAACTCTTTCCATGAATAAATCTGGAATCCATAAAGCTGGGAATAAATCTCTAGCTCTAATTTCTTCTTTACCATGATTTTTTCTAATATCGATAAAATCAAAAATATCTGAATGCCATGGTTCTAAGTATAAGGCGAAAGCACCAGGTCTTTTATTACCACCTTGATCAACATATCTAGCAGTATTATTGAAAACTCTAACCATTGGAATAATACCGTTAGAAGTACCATTAGTACCAGCAATATAAGCACCAGTTGATCTAATGTTATGAATATGTAAACCAATACCACCAGCACTTTTAGAGATTAAAGCACAAGTTTTTAAAGTATCATAAATACCATCAATAGAATCATCTTTCATAGCAACTAAGAAACATGAAGACATTTGAGGATTTGGAGTACCAGCATTGAATAAAGTTGGAGAACCATGAGTGAAATATCTTTGAGACATTAAATTATAAGATTCAATAACTCTTTCAATATCATCACCATGAATACCAACAGCAACTCTCATAATTAAATGTTGAGGTCTTTCAGCAACTTTACCATCAATTCTTAATAAGTAAGATCTTTCTAAAGTTTTAAAACCGAAATAATTATAGTTAAAATCTCTATCATAAACAATAGCAGAATTTAATTCATCTGAATGTTTAAGGATAACATCATAGGTTTCCTTGGAAATCATTGGTGAATGTTTACCAGTTTTTGGATTAATATATTCATATAATTCTTTTGAAACTTGAGAATATTGTTTAGTAGTTTGTTTATGTAAATTTGAAACAGCAATTCTAGCAGCTAAAATAGCATAATCTGGATGAATAGTGGTCATATAAGCAGCAGTTTCAGCAGCCAAGTTATCTAATTCAATAGTAGTTACACCTTGATAAACACCAGAAATAACTCTTTGGGTAATAGCAACGGCATCGACATGTTTAGTATCTAAACCATAACATAATCTTTGAACTCTAGCAGTAATTTTATCGAACCTAACAGGTTCTTCACGTCCATCTCTTTTATAGACGTACATTGTTGGATTGTAAAGGTTTAAGTTAACACAAAAAAAATCTTTTCCTGGGTTAAATGCCTTCCTTTTATACTAAAACGCGTTACGCCCTTTTGTTTATTTTATTTATTTTGCGATTCGAGTTTGGTGTTTATCCTGATTTTGTTTTCAGGATTGATTGTTTGAGGTGAAATTCTGGTAGGGGATTGGTGGGTTTACTGCAGGTATGATGGTATCTATCCTGGTTGGAGGAAGGTGGAGGAAGAGATTATCTTGATCTTGAAGGTTTTACTTACACGTCTTACTAATCATTTGTTTATTATTAATAAATAGACGTGTAAACCCCAGACGTGTGATGATATGTTTAACTAATTGGGAAAGAGAAAAGCGTTTTTCGGATAATTAGATGATTAGATATATATTATTTATCTTTAGTTAAGTCACTAGAAGGTTAGTAGGTGGGGTGAAGGGTGGATGAAGGGTAGATGAGGACGTGTGAGGACGTACGTGTGAGGACGTGGACGTGTGTAGATGTGGACGTGTATAACTCGTTTGGCAACAGGACTACTCAAAACTGTAGTGTAAAACCTGTAGTGTCTATGGTTATGGTATTTTCTCACTAAACTGCCGATCACTACTTCCGCTTCGCATTGTCTCAGTGTTTCTCAAGGTTTCTCAGTGTTTCTCAGTGTTTCTGGGTATTTTGCTCAGTATCTCTCGGTAGCACTCGCAGTATCAGTATTTTTCTCAGTATTTCTCTCAGCACTTCGCACCGTCACTCAGTATCTCTGTCTCTTGGTATCTCTGTCTCTCTCAGTATCCCCTAATCTTTACATACTTGAAAAACTTTTCCAAATCAAAGTCATCTTCTTTGGCTGCTGGAACAACAGCTGTTGGTGCTGGTTCAGCTTTAGCTCTTGGCCATGCAGCAATAGTTGCAACTGAACCTAAAGTTAAAATTGAAAGCTATTAGTTAGTATACTACAGTTCCTTTTGATTCATCTATCAATTGCTATGGTCTCTATCTAATTGAATCAACCCATAGCCTTCTGTTTCCTTACATACAACATGAGATGGAATTTGTTTTCCTAAAATAGTGTAAGCTGCTGCCATTATAATCTGAGATTTTTCCAATACCGATTGCGAAATTTAACCTATCAAAAATGTGTATTCAACTACTAGCTTGTCTCCAATAGTTTTCAATTTTGAACCTATTTAAAATACTATACAAATCATCATCGTTCCTGACATTGATAATTGACCATTTTTTGAATTGTAAATCTTTGATTTGTCCCGACCAAATAAGTGTAGATTTATTATTACTGAGATCAATGGCTTCGTTATTAGATTTAGTCCATTTGATCCGATTCATTACTTTATCATATTTGGCCAACGTTTTAGCTCCTCCTTCGATCACAAGTAATGTCATTTTGTCATGAACTAAACAAATCCCATTCAATTCTAATTCCTTAGCATTTACATCAACTTTGAAGAAATGTTGTTTATCTATCAATTTATCGATTCTATAAACATTCCGATGGTACCCTAATGATAAGTCTTGTTGATGTTTTTCATGAATTTTTTCATACTTTTGTTCTTTAGTTAATTTCCTCTCTTCATTAGCTTTCATATGTTGCTTATATCTATGTTCAATATCCTTTTTAACCTTCCTTTCAATAGCTGTAGGATCTTTGATCATTTCATTGGTTAAAACATTCATTAAATTGGATAATTTAACCTTTGGTGGGGGTGGTGCATCTAATCCAAGTCGTATACGTTCTTGTTGATGTTTAAATCTTTCTTGTCTTTCATTCTTTCTTTTACGTTTCATTTCTTTCTTGGTCAAATACAAAGCCTTATCTTGAGGAAGATGTTTATCATTAGGAGCATCCAAAAATATTGGATGTTGAATATATATCGTTATAGGTGAAGTTTCATTATCTGTAATGATATTCTTCTCATCATCTATTAGATCATAATTGTGACCATTAACATAAAATGAATCCCACCATTCCAAACTAGGAGGTTTTTCATGTTTGTATGCCCATTCTCCTTTTTCTTCATCGGCCAAAAGTCCTTTTTCTTGTAACAGTTTTAATTTAGCTTGTTCTTGTTGTTCCAATTCAATCTTTTCTCTTAGTATATTTCCTTGTTCCACATATTTCCCTTTTTCATTAAATTGTAATCCTCGAGACTTCTTTCTATTCCCTCCAATGGTACTGGTATCTAAATATGGATTGATAGAGGTAGGATCGAAAGATGACCTGACTTTTCTTTTTAAAGGATTATGATCTTTAGGTATTTGAGGTATATTAACAATTCCTTTTAATAATGGATGAATTTCAACATTTAATCCACCTTTTTCTTTATCAACCTTCTTCTCATCTTTGGTCTTATCCTTCCCGGTAAACCCCCTAGCATTCCTTTGCATCTAGTGTTCTCAATTCTAGTCTTCCCAATTCGCGAAAATTACTCATTTGCGCTAAGACTCAACCAATATCTTTAGTCATTTAACATCCTAGAACATTGTTAAATATCATCGATTGGAATCTCCTAGTTATACAAAGAGTTAAGTGGATAAGAAAAAGATGATCATTTCCAAAAAAGATCAACTTGGAACTACAGAAATTGAGGATCCAGTACAATCCTTAATTGAAGAAATAGTTCAATGTAATGATTCTCAATTACCAAAGATATTAAAAGATAATTTACAATGGAATAAACCAAAAGGTGATATTTATCATTGGGTTAACGTATTGAATCGTTTCGATGATATTTTTGAACAACAAATTAAAAAATATCACTTAGATCAAGAATTTGTCAGATTATCAATCATGTCAAGTAAAGATAGTGAATTGGTTTCTAATTGTTTGAAATTTACTTGCATGTTATTGGAGAATTGTCATAATACTCTGATTTATAATAGTTCCGAAAGAATATGTCAATTTTTCAATACTCCAACATTATCAATAAGATTACCTGCTTTACAAGTATCAGTAGCTTTAAGTGATGGACATAACAAAAAGAATTTCAATGATAAGGAAGTAAAAGAAAAATTGTTAACTTTAATATCATCATATCCTCCTTTGGTACCAGGAGATTTTAAACCTTTAAAGAATGAAGGTTCAGATGCATTTATATTTGGTGGTCATTATAGTTATCGTCATACATTAAAACCAGATGCCCAAATTCCCGAATCTTGGAGATCAATTAATTTCCATTATTATAAAAACCAACCCATCATTAAACCCGATTCTTCACCAAAGAAATCAAAAAATGTTGAAAGTTTATGTACATTTTCTATATCACCAGATAATGTTCGTAAATTATCTATTGAACAAATTTTTGATAAAGCTAATGAAGTTATACCTAAACATCTTTGGTTTGAATTCTCCCTTCATGCTCAAGTTATCAAAAGTTTGAATTCCAATGATCATGATTCTATTATTTTAAGAGAAAATTTACTTATGTGTAAATTATACTCTATTTCTTGCATTGTTAATAATTCTAATGAAAGTTATGTTTCATCTAGAATCTTTGAAGTTGAACCTTACATGTTAGGATCATTAGTTGGGTTTATTATAGCTGAAAATATGGATAATTATCTGCATGAACTTATATTACTGGTTATCCGAACATTTGAAAGTTTCTCATTTAAAAGATATTGGGGTGGTGAAATTATTCGATCTTTAGGTGCTAATGTTAATCATGGAATAATTTATCAAACCTTGAAACATATTCATAAGAAATTACTTAATCAAGATCCTTGTTGTCATGAAGCAAATGTTCATTTATTTAACACCATGGGGAATTTGATTAAGAATAATAGTTTAAGAGGCAGATTAGTTAATGGAGGAGTTTTGAATGAATTAATGAATTTCCTTCAACAACCTTCAAATTATAGATGGGAAGCTGCAGTTGTAGTTGATCTTATAACTTCAGTTTTAAAGAATTCTTCACCTTCATTGAATGAATTTTTCACTAATGGTGGTTTCACTCTTTTGATTAAAAATATCGGTGAAGAAGTTGACTTTGCATTGGGAAATTCTCTTTCCTTTAGACAAGCAGATTTCTTAAGAAATTTAATGAAATTAGTTTGTTGTATAATACAATGGGATAGTTCTGATAGAATTCGAAATCTTTTTGATTCCCCAATTCTTGAAAGTTTTAATAAAATTCTCCATAACTCCAAATTATTTGGACCAAAGATTTTAGCTTCAACTACTGATGCCGTATTCTATATCATTAATAATGAACCAACAGCTTTTTCGATTTTGAATGAAGCTAAAGTTATTGATACTATTTTAGATAATTTTGATGATTTTATTATGCCTTATGATAATTTGATTTTATCATTAGCTGAAGTTTTAGGTGCTATATCATTGAATAAAGAAGGAATTAAAAAAGTTGAAAGTAAAAATTGTCTTGGTAGTTTCTATAAAGTTTTTACTTCTCCTAAATTATGTAAAACTTTAGTTCATTTTGGTATAGTTAATCATTTAGGTGGTTCAATTGATGAATTGGGTAGACACCATCCAACTTTAAAACCATTTATTATTGAATTAGTTAAAAAATTAGTTAGAGAAATTCCTAAACTTGTCAATGATAATATTCAAGGACCTAAGAATTATACCCCTTCAGAATCAGATAAACTTATTGAAAGTTGGGAATCTTCAGATTATTCACATATTTTTGAAGCTCTTTCTAACTTTTTCCGGGCTTTATTACAAGAAGGTACTTGGGGTACTGAAATCTTTAATTCTATAAAATTTGAAGAATGGTTACCATTCCTTGATTTACCTAATGCTCCTTATGATTTTGTCTTGTCTAACTTCAATTACAATATGGTAGAATTACTTACTTATTTTGATGAAGATAATATTGAATATGGATTCCCCAATTTAGTTAAATATTCCAAGGAGAAGTTTGGTAATGAAGCTTTACAAACGTTTATGAACTATCAAGGTGAAACATCTTTCTTTTACCAATCAACCTACAGTGCTGATGACTTTACTGAAATCTATAGACAACTCAATTCATTAACTATTCTTTTATTTGCTTTATGTAATGGATATTTTAAATGGGGGATGATTTCTCATGATAGATATCATCAATTAGCTGAAATGTTTGGTAGTGATGAAGGATTACAATTGTTAACTAACTTAGGTAAAATGTTATCAAGAATTATCATTGAAGAGAATTATTTAAGAAGTAATTGTGAAGAACAAATAGCTATCGAATCAACTGCATGTCCTGATAGTGCTGGAGAGAACCCCAAGATCAGAATTCTAATGGAAGAACCAAAGAGTAATGCTCCAACTTCCACAAGAACAGATTATTTATTTAAAAACATCTTACAATTAAGAATCATTTGTTTCAATCTTCTGCATTCAATTTCAGATTTGTTCCAATATGTTGGTAAAGTTGCCATGCATAGACGTCAAGAATATGCCGAATCTGATTCAAGAAGAAAAGCAGTCAAAATCACCATGACTTTAGCTGATGTTTTCAAAGATTTATTAGATGTTAAGATTCAAGATAATTATCAACAGAATTGTTACTACTTTATCAGTGTTTCTATACTTTTATATGTTATAAGTCAAAGAGATCGTGGTAAAGATATAGTTCAAACATCTTTAATAATAACCATGTTGGATAAGAAAGTTTTCCATAGTGTGGGAAAGATTGGATGTAAAATATTTGATGAATTATTACATCTTCCTGATGTTCCAAAAGAAGAAATCACTTATACCAAACATACTATTGATAGTATTGATAAGAATACTTTACTTATAATTAGTAAAATCTTTGCTAGAATTACATTTTGTGATAATTTCCCCAATTTACCTAATACAGGTTATTTCTTTCATAATTCAGCTGAAGAGAAATTCGATGTAATTGGTTCAGTTATAAGTTATTCAAGATGCATTGCAATTGATTTCTTAATTGGAACTATTGATAAATTCTTTGTTAAACCATCACCAAATCAATATCCTTCAAATATTCCTGTTCAAGTAATTAAAGACTTGGTAAGTGTTTTATCAGATATTACTCATAGTTATGGTATAAGTTATACATCAATCTTTGTACCATTAAATTGGTGGAATGTTTCACCACCTTATGAACCAATTGAATATTTAAAGTCTTTAAATATGGTAGAATCTAAAGCTATACATTATTTTAAACATGCTAAAGATTTAGGTCCTTTACTGAGAGGTGAATGGCCATGTCCAAGTTCAAGTTATGATCAAAATGAATTAGAAAATATCAGTAGGGCTATAAAAAGAGAACAACCTGAATTTACCAATGACTTGAGAAGTATTGATTGTACAGAGAAACTTTCTTCTTATCCTCCTAAAGATGATGACGATGAAATTGATACAAGATTTTTTGATTCTTGGTTTAATGTAGCTGCTGCTTATCCTCAAGTAAGTGATTCTCTTGCAGACCCAGTTCTTATGGTTGAAGAAGGTCAAATGCCTTATTATGTTGAAGAAAAACTTCGTGCTTCACCTGAAATAAGGAATGAGTTTATAGAATCCCATTATGGATTTGTTAGATCTTTACTTTCTAATATTATGAAAGATAATAGTGTTAGTTTAGCCAAAGATGTTTATATTCCGATCTGTAAAATCACCATTGATTTATTGAAAGAAGACCCACAAATGGTAAATGAAGATTTCATGGCTGAAGGTTTGTTGATTGTTGAACAAGCTTTAACTTATCAAAGTATTCCTAAAGAAGAATATTTCAGTCCTAAATGGAATGAAGTTATCAAAGATACCGTTCTTATTGAAGAAGCTCAAATATCCCAATTGCTTGAAAGTTTAATGGCAGTTGAAAGTTTTACTAATGGTAATACTGCTTCAGCTGTTATCAAGATTTTAACTGTGGTATGTATGAATCAAGAAAAGAGAATCTCCATTCTTCAATCAAATCTTATTAGTAAATTGATTCAAGCAAGCGTTTTATTCACCAATAATACTGTTGAACCAACTAAAAAGGATCAACAAGCTTTGGTTATTCTTTTAAGAAGATGTTTTGAATCCCCTGAAGTTATTAGATATTATATGAACTCCCAACTTAAACAAGTTATTGAACGTCAAAAGAATAGGAAACAATTATTGGCACTTTTGAAAGAATGTGGGAATTTACCATTAAGAGATGCTGGAGTTTTCATTGAGTTAATGTCAGAAAAAATCAGATTATATGGTTATGATGGTGTTCAAGATGCTATAATCAAATTAATGCCTGTGGTAGCAGCTCCTAAATCTAAACAAGAAGATATTGAAATGATTGAAGATACTTCATCACAACCTTCAATTCAACCAAGTTCAATTATTCATACCATTATTTCAGAAATCATTAAAACCAGTAGAAAAGATATTTGGAGTGATCCTAAAGAACCTGTTGAGTCAAAAAATAAGAATAAGTTAATGGATGTGTTTAAAAATCAAGATTTTACTTACATTTGTTTCTTACTTCAAACATTAACTGAATTATTGGGTTCTTACATGCATGCTAAACTTGAATTCATTACTTTTTCCAAGAAAGAAAATTATACTGAAAATGTCAAGTTCAGATCAACAGCTTTGAATGTATTGATTCATCAATTAATACCTACTCATTCATTATCATCAACTTCAGGTATTGAATCTGATAGACGTTCAGCTATTTCATCAATTACCAAAATTGCTATTTTAGCTTTGATATCAACCCCAGTTCTTGATGATGCTAATGATCCTAAACCAAGAAAAGAAAATGGGGATATGGCATTTATTCGAAACTTCTGTACTGATGTTATATTGAAATCCATGAGAGATACTACCAATTCAGTTCAATCTAATCAAGTTAAATATGGAAAGTTAATTGATCTTTATGATTTAATTGGATCTTTAGTATCCAACAAGTTACGTCAAATATCAGGTCCATTATTAGATAAAAATGCCAGTAAAATGGATTCTTTCTATATATCAAGATGTTTAATTGATAAACAAGTTCCTAGTCAAATAACTTCAAGTTTGGCTACATTCGACTTGAATTTCCCAGGGATTGAAAAAGTAGTTAAAGCTGCTGTTCATCCTTTAGGACTTTTAGCTAAATTAAAAAGTGATAACCAGGAAAATTATGATGATCAAGGAGAAAAAGATGATGATATTCCTGATCTGGAAGATGAAGATGAAAGAGATGAAGAGGGACCTGATTTATTCAGAAATTCAACTTTGGGAATGTATGATATTGATTATGAAAGTGAAGATGAAATGGATTATTTTGATGAAGAAGGTGAAGAATTAGAAGTCCTTATGTCAGGAGAAGAAGTTGTTAGTGATGACAATTCTCAAGATGAAGATGATTCAGAAGATTCCGATGAAATGGATGATATTGAAGACGATGAAGAAGAAGAAGATCTTGATGATGCTTCAATGGCAGATTCTTATTATCATGATGTTGAAATTGTGGATGAAAATGCTAGTGATTATGATGATAGTGATATTGAAATTATTGATACTACAGCCGTTGGTGAAGAAGATGGATCAGAATTCTATTTTGAAGATTCTCAAGAAGATGTTGAAAGTAGTGAATACAGTGAAGGAGAATTAGATGGATGGATTGAAGAATTTGGTGATGAATCTGAAGAAGAGGAAGAAGAAGATGGACCTAGTCATACTCATGAAGATGAAGATGATAGAATCATTATTGGTGAAGATATTGATAGTGAAGGATCTATTGAAGGAGAAGATTTTGAAGGTGTAGGAGTAGTTTCTGCTAATAGAAGAACACAAGGAGAAATGGCTACATCATTTTTTGATGCTCTTCGTCCAGCTATGAATCGTGGTAGTACCTTAGCTAACATTTTTAGTGGAATTTTAGGTAATAATAATTCTCAAAATGATGGGATTTTTAGAGGTACTATTCAATTGGGTAATGTTGATGTTGCTGATGGAGTTCCAAGATTTGAAAGAGCTATTGAAAGTATCCTTGAAATTGCTGGTAAACCAGGAGATAAATCTGTTGATCCTTTGAGTAATTTATATATTGAATCCACTTTAGAAAGATGGAATGAAAGTGTTACACCATTAAGAGTTCAAAAGAAAGAAGATTATCTTGAATATCTTGCTAATCGTATTGGTGAAAAAATCGTTGATGATAGTATTGAATTAGAAAAGAAAAGACAAGCTAAAGTTAAAGAATTAACTATTAAAAGAGAAGAAAAACGTCGTCAAAAGGAAGATGAAAGAATTAAAAAGGAAGAACAAAGAGCTCAACAAGCAGCTGAATCAACTCGTGAAGAAACTGAACCAGTAATGGTCAGAATTGGTGATAGAGAGGTTGATATTAGTGGAACAGAAATTGATCCTGAATTCTTTGAAGCCTTACCTGATGATATGAGAGAAGAAGTTTTTACTCAACATGTTAGAGATAGAAGAGCTCATGCTAGTACTACGGGAGCCAATTCCAGAGAAATTGATCCTGATTTCCTTAATGCACTTCCTGAACAAATTAGAGAAGAAATCTTACAACAAGAATCAATGGCAAGATATAATGGTAATGAAGATGATGAAGATGAATTTGAAGAAAGTGAAGATGAAGAACATGCTGAAAGTTCTAGAACCAATGATGGATCATTTCATAATGCTTTCCAAGATCTTGAACCTGAAAAGCAAGAGCCTAAGATCGAAAACAAACCTAAGAGCAAGAAGCTATTCTTCAAACCTTTAATTGATAGATCAGGAGCTGCTTCACTTTTAAGATTATTCTTCATCCCTCAACCAATCAATAAACGTGAAACCATTCATCAATCATTGAAATATTTATGTTTGAATAAGCATACCAGGATTGAGGTTTTAAATTTGATAATTTCAGTATTACAGGATGGTTTAATGAATAACAAATCATTTGAAAAATCTTATAATCATCTTGGATTCAAAGCTAAACTGGATGAAACCCCTAAAATCAAATCAAATTTACCTTTAAAAGCTACCATTATCAATATTGGTAATCAAATGGTTGATCTTCTTCATTACCTTTTAGAAGAGAACAAACATATGAGGTACTATTTCATTACTGAACATGAGAATCCTTATCTTAAGAATAAGAAGAGTAAGTTGAACATTGGTAAAGCTGATAGATATCAAATCAATTCTTTGTTGAAATTACTTGAGAATCAACCTTTAAGAGATGACCAACCATTTATGGATGTTTTATCAAGAATCTTACAGTTGATCACTAAATCTTTAGATACTTTCCAACGTCATAAGGATGAAAAATTGATAGTTACACCATATGTTCCTGATTATTTATTAAGTCAAATGGTTAAATTCTTAACATCTTATTATTGTCCAAATACAACTTTCAGAAGAGCTATCAGTGCAATGCAAAATTTAAGTAATTGTTTAGATAATGCTCAAAGAATCTTCACCATTGAATTAAGTGATCAAGCAACTAAACTCGGACAAGTAATTATCACTGATTTAAACAAATCCATTGATGAAATCAGAAAAGGTACCATCACCAATGAAGAAGATTTGAAAATAGTCAAGTTCAATGATCCTTCAAGTGACCAATCGAAATTATTGAGAGTCTTAACAGCTCTTGATTATATGTATGAATCTAAAAATACTAAACAAGTTGATGATGTTGAAGAATTAACAGAATTATATAAAAAATTAGCTTTAGGATCATTATGGGATGCTTTGAGTGATGGATTAAGAGTCTTGGAAGAAAATCCCAAATTAACTGATTTAGCAACTATTTTATTACCATTAATTGAATCATTAATGGTTGTTTGTAAACATAGTAAAGTTAAAGAATTACAAGTTAAAGATGCTATCAAGTATCAAGCTAAAAAGATTGATTTCACTAAAGAACCAATTGAAAGTTTATTCTTTTCATTTACTGATGAACATAAAAAGATTTTGAATCAAATGGTTAGAAATAATCCAAATTTAATGAGTGGACCTTTTGCTATGTTAGTTAGAAATCCTAAAGTATTGGAATTTGATAATAAAAAGAATTATTTCGATAGAAGATTACATGAAAAATCTCCAAAAGATGCTAAAACTTTATCAGTTAATATTCGTAGAGATCAAGTATTTTTAGATAGTTATAGAGCATTGTTCTTTAAAACTAAAGAAGAATTTAGAGAAAGTAAGTTGGAGATTAATTTCAAAGGTGAGAGTGGTATTGATGCTGGTGGGGTTACAAGAGAATGGTATCAAGTATTATCAAGACAAATGTTTAATCCTGATTATGCATTATTTACTCCAGTTTCTTCTGATGAAAATACTTATCATCCAAATAGAATTTCTTATATTAATCCTGAGCATTTATCATTTTTCAAGTTCATTGGTAAAATCATCGGTAAAGCCATTTTTGATAATTGTTTCTTAGATTGTCATTTCAGTAGAGCTGTTTATAAGCGACTTTTAGGTAGGAAAGTATCATTGAAAGATATGGAAACTTTAGATCTAGAATATTTCAAGTCTTTAGTTTGGATGTTAGAAAATGATATTACTGATGTTATAACCGAAGATTTTTCCGTTGAAACTGATGATTATGGTGAAAAGAAAATTATTGATTTAATTCCTAATGGTAGAAATATCCCAGTAACTGAAGAAAATAAACAAGATTATGTTAGATTGGTTGTTGAGTATAGATTACAAACTTCAGTTACTGAACAAATGGATAATTTCTTAATTGGATTCCATGAAATTATTCCAAAAGATATAATTGCTATCTTTGATGAACAAGAATTAGAATTGTTAATTAGTGGATTACCTGACATTGACGTTAATGATTGGCAAAATAATACTTCGTATAATAATTATTCAGCTTCATCAATTCAAATTCAATGGTTTTGGAGAGCTGTTAAATCTTTTGATAATGAAGAAAGAGCTAAATTATTACAATTTGCTACTGGGACTTCAAAAGTACCTTTGAATGGTTTTAAAGAATTAAGTAGTGTTGATGGGAATTGTAAATTTTCAATCCATAGAGATTATGGAAGTCTTGATAGATTACCTTCATCTCATACATGTTTTAATCAAATAGATTTACCAGCTTATGAATCTTATGAAACCTTAAGAGGTTCTTTATTATTAGCTATTACTGAAGGTCATGAAGGTTTTGGTTTAGCTTAAGAGAATATATATTTGTATTGTACACGACCTCTTTATCTGTTCGGGATTATCAGGGAAAGTTGTCAAACTGCCCCGCTACCGTAGCAATGAGTTCAATGATGTTGGGTATAAGGCTTGATATTGAAGGTATTTATGCGAAGAAGATGCAAAAGAAGTTATAGTGATGATGCAGAGAAATTCCGTTCTGGTTACTATGATTTCAGCGGTTCAAATAACTCTTTTCTATAGTGTTATCGCTTCCGATTATCTGATATCTGCGAAGAGGCTTTATTTCATTCCGATTTACTCCAACTCCACGTCGGTGATGTATTCCCCAACCCGCCTCTTCAATCAATATCTACATTACACCTAAATCTTTATCTCTTTAAACCTATAACAAACCCTCATCTCGTGTGATACCTGTCAAAACCCGATAAGAAAACCGTTGATGTGCGGAAAATTGTCCCAATCTGTCGAGAAGAAGGACAAGTTTGAGGTCCTTTACCGCCGATTTAAATATACGGAAAACACAGGAAATTTCACTAGTCATAAAGTTTTTCCTAAAGTCATCTTCAACCGGGGTTTTTCATATATAAACTACCCCATAAATTATAACTATAAATATACACTATGAGTCAGGTTAAAGATGATCAAAAGTCCGTTAAAAGTTTATCAACTTTACCTTCAGATGTGGATCTGAGTATGGGGGATTATCAAGATAGTTTACATGAACAAGTTAAGAATAATTACCAGAAAGACGTTCCTTTAGATCTAAGAACTGTTACTAATGAAGCTGTTTCAAGACAGTTAAGTCGAATACAATCGCGGTTATCATCTATTCATACTAGAGATGATGAAGTTATTGATGATGAAGCTCAAGATCCTGAAAAACAATTGAAAACTATTGATTCTAAAGCTAAATTTGAAAGATTTTCACCAAAAACTAAATATATTTGTTTAGTTATTGCATCGATGTCAGGATTTTTATCACCTTTAAATTCATTAGCTATCTTACCAGCTATCCCTGAAATTGCTGATACTTTTAGTACTACTACTGAAGTTATTAACATCTCCAATGCTATTTATTGTATTTTTATGTCATTATCACCATGTTTATTCTCTCCATGTAGTGATATTTATGGTAGAAGACCGATGTTCTTTATTTGTTGTGTATTATATTGTATTTCAAATATCTTGGTAGCAGTATCACAAAATTTAGCTATGTTTTTCATTTTTAGATGTGCTAGTGCATTATTTGGTACATCATTTTTCAGTATTGGAGGTCATATTGTTAGTGATATTTATCATCCTAATCAAAGAGGTAGAGCTATTGCATTTATTGTGTTAGGTGCTCAATTAGGTACTGGATTTGGGGCATTTTTAGGTGGAGTTGTTGTTAATTTTACTTCTTGGAGAGTTATTTTATGGGTAATGATGGGTATTGGAGCAGGAGTTTTAATTATTGCAATTTTTTTCTTACCTGAAACAGCTCTTAAAACTAAACATGCAATTATTATTGAAGAAATGAAAAAACTTGATCCAAAAAGGAAATTTGTCTTTGTTCCATTCAATCCCTTTAAAATTATGACCGCTTTAAAATATCCAAATCTTTCAATTGATGGATTTATTGCTATTGCAACTGTTTATACTATGTTTATGTTACAAACTCCAATTAGAGAAGTTTTAGAACCAAGATTTGGTTTAACTAAACCTTTATACTCAGGGTTATTTTATTTATCTCCTGGATTTGGTTATTTAGTTGGTAGTTTTATTGGTGGTCCTTGGGCTGATCATATTGTTAAAAAGTATACAAAAATTAAAGGTAGAAGAATTCCTGAAGATAGATTAAGAACGGTTTTAATTCCTTTAGGTATAACTTATCCTTTAAGTACATTAATTTATGGATGGACAGTTCAATATGAAAAGGGAGGTATGGCTGTACCAATTATATTCTTATTTTTAGGTGGGGTTTCACAAACTTGTATATTCCCAGCATCTAATGCTTATTGTATTGATTCTATGCCTGAATTAGGAGGTGATGGGATTGCCTCAAGTTATTTTTCAAGATATATTGCTGCAGCTGTTGCATCAGCTACTTGTCTTAGAAGTATTAATACAATTGGTCTTGGATGGACTTGTACAATTGCTGCATTTATTTTATGGGCTGCAACAGCAGGTGCATTAGTGTTGATCTATTTCGGTGAAAAATTAAGAATCAATGCATTAATTAGATATGGACTTCGTGATAAAGATGATTTTGTTGAGGGAAAGGATTAATATATAATGTTTCAGATGTCGCGTGGGACGCGATGAAACTCTCCTTAAATTTCAGTGTTTATTTTTAGCTCTTAGCTTGGAGTATTGGTGGAGGTTTTGCTCTTGGATGTCAATGTAAAGACTCTATCTCAAGTTAGACCTAACTTAGACCCTCCACCCTCATATCCCTAATCCTCTAAATACCTTCAGATCAAATCTCATTCTCGGTTTTGTTTTTGTTTACAAATCTAATTTGAGAATTTCTTAAAGACCGCCTCAAGGCAAAAACCCAACACTTTTGTTGCAATTCGATCTTACCTTTCATCACCTATCACCTTCATAGTGTAAGATCCATCAAATCACGAAACATCGAGTAAATCCCAAAGAAATCTCGCTATACAAATTTTTTCATTCCCATCAAAACCTCAGTGAAAAAAATTCTCAAATACCCTTTGTTGATTCAAGATGTCATTTAGAAATAGTGGTGGTTCTAATAGATATCAAGAGTTTGATATCGAGTCGGGGGATTTAACCCGAAAGAAATCTTTGGTTAGACCTGAAAGACAAAGAATGGACCCAAATCATCCACAATATCATTATACCCAAGTTGCTAACCAAGAATCTAATCATTTAAAGATTCAACCTTCAACTACTGGTTTAGATCCTCAGATTTCTCATGGTACTACTAATGATGGATATTATCCAAGAAATAGTTATCATAGTTATAGATCACAAGCATCAGGTTTAAATCGTCAAAGACTGTCACTGCCTTCAAAAAGTGTTAGAATGAACCCACAAAATGATGATGAATCAGGTATTCCTTTAATGGATTATCAAGAAACTACCAGTCCGTTAAAAGAAGGTAGGGAGATTTATGGATTAAATGATGAAGTTGATTATTCACCTTCAAAAAATCTTAAAAGATCATCAACTATAAAGAAGAAACAACCACCAAAGAAAGAAAGTAAAATTTATTTCTGGAAAGTTTATTGTTATATTATAACTTTCTGGGCTCCAGCTCCTTTATTAAGTTTATTTGGTTTAAAAACTAAAGAAAGACAATTTGCTTGGAGAGAAAAAATGGGATTAATCAGTTGTATTACTTATCTTGGAGCTTTTATTGCTTATGTTACCTTTGGTTTTACACAAACTGTTTGTAAAAGTGAAAAACCAAGAACTAGAATCAATCATGTTAGTAGTGGGAATTTAATTATTAATGGTAGATCATTTGATTTAACCAGATCAAGACATCCATCAGCTGCAGGAATTACTGCTGGTGCTAATGTTTTATATCCACCAGTTAATGCTGGAGGTAAAGATGCATCATTATTGTTTCAAAATGTTAATGGGAATTGTAAAAATTTAATTAAACCAAGAGATAATTGTACAATTCCTAAAAATTCTGATGATGATGTTGCTTGGTATATGCCATGTAAATTATTAGATCAAGATGGTTCAACACAACCAAATTTTACTACTGAATATTATCAAGGTTGGTCATGTCATACATCATCAATTGCAAGAGAAGCTTATTATGGATTAAAAGTTGCTGGTGATATTTATTTCACTTGGGATGATATTCGTAATAGTTCAAGAAATTTAGTAGTATATGCTGGTAATGTATTAGATTTAAATTTAATCAATTGGATTCAAACTGATGATTTAGAATATCCTGATTTATTTAATAGATTAAGAGATGATGATCTTTTTAAAGGTCATGATATTTCAATGATTTTAACTAATAGTGATGAAAGACATGCTGCTAGATGTTTAACAGAAATTGCTAAAGTTGGTAGTATTGATTCTGATTCAATTGGTTGTATTGCATCTCAAGTTGTTTTATATACTTCATTAATCTTTATTTTATCCGTTGTTATTGTTAAATTCTTAATGGCATGTTGGTTTAAATGGGTTATCTCTGGTAGTCAAGGTGCTAAAGAGATATCAAATAAATCAATGACTGAAAGAGATAATAATGTTGAAGGTTGGGCTGATAATTCAAAACCTGATGATTTATTAGTTATACCAACTAAAACCAGAGCTAATTACAAAACTAATAGACAATCTGTTTTAAATAAAAGATTATCTTTAGCTCCTCAAGAATTAGATCAGTATTATGTCAATAGTGATCATTTATCCAAGAACTTTAAGTATACCACCATGACCACTCAAAATCATTTCTTAAATAATAAAAACCAAAAGAAGAAAGATAAAAGACAATCAACATTATTTATGAATGAAACTTTTAACTCATCAACTGATTTATTAAATGCTACAATGTCAAGACCAATGTCAACAGTAAATCCTTTTGAAATGGATGAATATAATGTTATGACTGGTTTATCACCGGATTTAATTCATCCTGATGTTGTTCCTCAACCTCCAGTTGAATATCAACCTTATGGATATCCTTTAGCTCATACTATTTGTACTGTAACTTGTTATTCAGAAGATGAATTTGCTTTAAGAACTACTTTAGATTCAGTTTGTACAACAGATTATCCAAATTCTCATAAATTAATTATGGTTATTTGTGATGGTTTAATTAAAGGTTCAGGTAATGATACATCAACACCAGAAATTGCTTTAAGTATGATGACAGATTTTGTTACTGATCCTGAAGAAGTTGAAGCTTTTAGTTATGTTGCAGTTGCTCAAGGTTCAAAAAGACATAATATGGCTAAAGTTTATGGAGGTTTTTATAAATATGATGATTCAACTATTCCAATTGAAAATCAACAAAGAGTTCCAATTATTACTATTGTTAAATGTGGTACTCCTGAAGAAGCTAATTTACCAAAACCTGGTAATAGAGGTAAAAGAGATTCACAAATTATTTTAATGTCTTTCTTACAAAAAGTTATGTTTGATGAAAGAATGACATCAATGGAATTTGAATTATTATCAACTATTTGGAAAGTAACAGGTTTAATGGCAGAATTTTATGAAATTGTTTTAATGGTTGATGCTGATACTAAAGTTTATCATGATTGTTTAACTCATATGGTTGCTGAAATGGTTAAAGATCCAACTATTATGGGATTATGTGGAGAAACTAAAATTGAAAATAAAAATCAAAGTTGGGTTACTTTAATTCAAGTATTTGAATATTATATTTCTCATCATCAAGCAAAAGCTTTTGAAAGTGTTTTTGGTGGAGTTACTTGTTTACCTGGATGTTTCTGTATGTATAGAATTAAAGCTCCAAAAGGTAAAGATGGTTATTGGGTACCTGTTTTAGCTAATCCAGATATTGTTGAAAGATATAGTGATAATGTTGTTGATACTTTACATAAAAAGAATTTGTTATTATTAGGAGAAGATCGTTATTTATCTTCATTAATGTTGAAAACTTTCCCTAAAAGGAAACAAATTTTTGTTTCAAAAGCTATTTGTAAAACTATTGTCCCAGATAAATTTTCTGTTTTATTATCACAAAGAAGAAGATGGATTAATTCAACTATTCATAATTTAATGGAATTACTTTTGGTTAGAGATTTATGTGGTACTTTCTGTTTTTCAATGCAATTTTGTATTGGTATGGAATTAATTGGTACTTTAGTTTTACCTGTTGCTATTTGTTTTACAATTTATGTTATTGTTTATGCTATTATATCTGATCCAACCCCTGTTTTATCATTAGTATTATTAGGAGTTATATTTGGTTTACCTGCATTATTAATTGTGGTCACAGTTTCATCATTAAAATATGTTATTTATTTCTTTATTTATCTTTTAGCTTTACCAATTTGGAATTTTGTTTTACCAGTTTATTCATTCTGGAAATTTGATGATTTTAGTTGGGGTGATACCAGAGTTGTTGCTGGTATAGCAAAAGATAAAGGTCATGATGAAGGTGATGGACTTTTCGATTCTTCTCAAATTCAAATGAAACGTTGGAGAGAATTTGAAAGGGATAGAAAATCAAGAATTAATAATCTTCCTGTACCATCAGCTGCTTGGAATCCTTCAAATAATGAAAATTTATTAGAAGATAGTTTTTCAAATAGTCCTTAGTTTCGTTTCGAATATTTAAATTTGGGAATTATATATGCATCGGAAAATATATTTATATTAAAACCTCTAACCTATAGAATGAAGAATTGAAGTGGGTATTGTGGGGGATTTATTCAAATGAAAAATTCAATAAATCAATGGAACTAGCAGAATTTTGTCTACTGTTTTCTCTTGATAATTTTTCAACATAAACATTCTTGAATTTAGATAATCTCCAAGTATTTTTTGGTTTATGTAATGAAGGTTTGAAAGCAGAACCTGGGGTGGTTAAAGCGTAAAGCATTCTGGGGGATGAATTTCTAGAGGGGGTTAGAGGAGTTTAAATACTCTTTCGTAATTATCAGCAATTGAGTTTGTACTTTCACAGTTTAAATTCTTAAGGTGGTAAGGTACATAAAGTTTAAATTTTCTGCAATGGTCCACCATTGTCGATTTGGTTTTTCAGTGATGTGAAGGTGAGAGATAAGAGGAGGTTGGGTTATTGTAGTCACCAGTCTTGGAGAACATCAACATACTACTATTATCATTAGACGAGTCTCTTAGTCGCCTGTGAATATATTTAAACTTTAAACAATTCCAACTTCTGTTAAAAAGCCTATTTTTACGGTGAGAACAAGCTCTTTATAGTTAAATTTTAACCATCCTGCAGAACATTCCTTAGGCCATTTCGAAGGCCATTCCTATAATTGTACTTCATACAAGGGGGGATTTACGCCTTTTGGAGATATTTTGCGTCTATGTAATGATGTAACGAACCAATGGTTTTAAGCGACATGAGCCCTTGGGTTTCCATACATTGGCGAGACCTTCTTTGCGGGTGACAGACTGCTGCCTCTTTTGAAAGGGGCTAGAGACCATGAATGGTGCAGTCAGCTCCCGTCAACTCTGATCGATTATACCAACTCTACTCAATCATGCTTTGGACAGTCGTGCTTTAGTCAGCTGTTTTTCAGTCAGCCGTTCTTCGGTAAGATTACTTTAGTTTATCCCTCTAGAAGCCATATTCTTCCTCGCCAAATTACTATCCAGAAACTCAAGAGAGAAAGTTAAGTCAGAAACTCAAGAGAGAAACTCAAGAGAGAAACTCAAGAGAGAAACTCAAGAGAGAAACTCAAGAGAGAAACTCAAGAGAGAAACTCAAGAGAGAAACTCAAGAGAGAACACTAAAATTTTAATTGCATTAATAAAATATAAAACTAATATATCATGAGAAGTAAACCGGATTCATTGAATGATTTTTTTAAGATTTTTTTATTGGTATTGAAAGACGTTCTTATATGACCTTGATGTCTAATTGGTATCAAAGATGGATAATTTAATAAACCATTCTTTTGGCTTTGTATAAAGTGGTAGCACCAGGTTGAGCATATTTTGATAAGAAACTTAAATCATCAGAACCACTTGAACCAGCAGCGGCAGTGGTGGTTGAACCGGCAACAGCAGCAGCGGCAGCAGCAGCAGCAGCAGT
This sequence comes from Yamadazyma songkhlaensis, assembly GCA_030570975.1. Classification (NCBI taxonomy): domain Eukaryota; kingdom Fungi; phylum Ascomycota; class Pichiomycetes; order Serinales; family Debaryomycetaceae; genus Yamadazyma; species Yamadazyma songkhlaensis. The sequence continues at coordinate 719,506 of JAJLWX010000001.1, read as the reverse complement.
ATTAGCAGCAGTGGCAGTGGCAGTGGCAGTTCTGGTGGTAGCAACGGTAGCAGTAGCAGAAGTTGAAGCATTATCAAATTCATCAGCAGAAACTGAACCAGTGTTAAGAGCATCAGCTAAGAATGAAGCTAAAGTGGAAATAATACCACTATCACTATTCTTTAACCAGTTGATACCTTCAGCCAATACACCTGAAGATTTAGCCCATGAGTAAACATCTTTAACAACAACAGCACCAGTCTTTAAAGCAGAACTTAAGAAGTTAATGGTAGCTTCTGGATCTTGAGTAATTTTGTTAAATAATGAACTGACTAAACCTGAATCTTTAATTTCAGTAACAATGAATGAGATGATATCACCTAAATCTCTTTGTTCAATATCATCCATGTCACTTCTTTCAGAAATAATAGTAACTTCTCTTTTAGAAGCAGCAGCAGCAGCTGAAGTAGCAGCTGAACTTGATGAACCAGTTTTAGTACCAAGGAAGTTTTGGATTAAATTAACAGCAGTTGAAAATAAAGCTTTACCAGCACCTAATAAAGCACTTCTTAAATCACTATCATTTAAAACAGTTTTGAAAACATCTTGTAATAAACCTGAGTTCCAAATACCTTTAATCAAAGTTGGACCTTGAACAACAGCAGCTTGTAAAGTAGCTTTAAGGATAGCAACAATTGATTCTTTTAATTCAGGAGCTGAAGTTAAATCATCAAAAACTTGACTAATTAAACCAGAATTAGCTAAAGCAGAAATTAAATTACCTAAAACTGATTCAGCTCTTTTATCAAATTCAATTAATGCCATTTCATCATCAATTTCTTCTCTTTTAACTTTTAAATTTCTTAATTGTTGTAATTGTTCCATAACTTCATTTAAATCTTCTCTTTTGACAACTAAACCTGAGTTAGAAGTAGCACTTGGAGTATCAATGGCAGCAGCATTAGTTAAAGCTGTGGTGGCTAAAATAGCAAAGATAGTTGTGGTTGATAATTTCATGATATGTATGTAACGAAGAATAAATGGGTAATCAAGGACTTTTTGTTATTGAGAAAGGCTTTGTGATTATACTATAGATAAAAATTTACTAGGGATTTCCCACCAAATTTATAATCTCTTCATTCCCATAGTTGCAAAAAACTAATTTCCTAAAAAGGAATACTAATAGCTTTGACTGCCGCACGACTCTAAAAAATTACTTAAAAAAATCAATCACTTTACCTTATTCGTTAAGAGAATTTGATTGTGATATTAACTTTGAGAGGGGATTTTCAATAAATAACCTTAATGAGTTAATTGTTTAGTAAAACGACTTTGTTTGTAGCTTCATTCAACTATGGGAATTATACAGAGTTTATTTCGCAGCCGTTCTTTCACTTTAAAATGATTTTATATCATTATAATTACAAAGAGTTTTCTGTTTGATGGCTTTAATGAAAGGATCTAATGCACCTTGAAACTAATCATCAATTACTTTCCTTAAAAGGGAAATTCTGTCATTTCACACCCTCATACTTTAAGAATTTACTTAAAATTCAGGAGGGACAAAAATTTCCTTTTTGGGTTATATAGACAACACAACTCTCTTGCCCTTTTAATAAATTTATTGGGGATCAAAGGTATTACGCACGATAAATCCTTGTGTTCTCTATACAAATACGGCTATTTTGTGAAGTTTATTAGTGCTATTATTATCTTAAGTTTTTTTTAGGTAATATTTTAAGTATTTCGTAAAAAATGCAGAGAATGTCTTTGTTGATTTGTCATTAATATTTCGATGTTTTCGTGGGGTAAAAATTAAATTGAAGTGATTTCGAGTAGAGAAAGAATAATTACAAAGAGTAAGTAGGAGGGAGTTTCTTTTCATAGGTATATTATTGGTTGAAGTTTTAAAAATTGAAAAGTTTCATGTCACATGATCGAACACGTGATATTATACTCACATGACTTCTTACGGTGTCAAAATTAACTTCAACAAATGCAAATCCTTCCAAATACGATGGCATTAAATCTTAGATTCTGTCAACACGTAAACCTTATTGAACATCTCTTAAGACACGTTATATCACCGAGTAAGATAAAAACTTAACAAATCTTGGATTTTAAACGAGGCAATTGATTTTCTCGTACACACGATAAGAAGATCCAATGGAAGGTCAGGTATTACCCATTACCCCAGATTTGCCCGAGATAAACAAGGTCATTTCCAAGTTCTGTTAATTTTACACGTTGATATGGATCGTTAGTTCATTCCCTATCCTGTTCAACCGAGGATAAAGGCTTATTGTGTGAATTCCTTTTTCCACGTTTGAAAACCGTTGGACAGGCAGACCAATTAGTCCATCGCGGTGAAATTTTTTTTTCGTATACCACCATGTCTAGCGTTGTTGTTTCAACTGGTACAGATGCCATTAATGGAGGTAGTGAAAAAGTCGTTTCCAAAAACTTAACCACCCGTGATACTTACGGTAATACTTTCAAAGTCCCTGATTATACCATCAAGGATATTTTATCAGCTATTCCAAAACACTGTTACGAAAGATCATTGATCAGATCTTTAGGTTATGTTGTCAGAGATATCGTCTGTATGTGTTTGATTTCTTATGCTGGTAGTAATTTAATTCCTAAAGTTGAAATCGATCAATATGAACAATTATCAAAGATTTTAAGAGGTGGATTATGGTGTTTACAAAGTTATTTAATTGGTTTATTTGGGTTTGGATTATGGATTTTAGCTCATGAATGTGGTCACGGTGCCTTCTCTGATTATAAAAATATTAATGATTTTATTGGTTGGGTTTTACATAGTTATTTAATGGTTCCTTACTTTTCATGGAAGTTTTCTCATTCAAAACATCATAAAGCTACTGGTCATTTAACCAGGGATATGGTTTTCATTCCTTATACTAAAGAAGAATATAAGAAAGCTCATAATGTTTCTAAAATTAGTGAAATCATGGAAGATTCACCAATTAGAACTTTATTAGGATTAATTTTCCAACAAATTGGTGGATTACAATTATATTTAGCTACTAATGCTACTGGACAAGAATTAAAAGAATATTCCATGCCTTATAAATCTCATTATAACCCTACCAGTCCAATTTTTGAAAAAAATCAACTCTGGTACATTGTTTTATCAGATATTGGTATTATCTCAACTATTTTAATGGCTTATAATTGGTATAAATACGATGCTTTCCATATGCTTATTAATTGGTTCATGCCTTGGTTATGGGTTAACCATTGGTTAGTATTTGTTACTTTCTTACAACATACTGATCCAACCATGCCTCATTATAAAGATCATGAATGGAATTTTGCTAGAGGTGCTGCTGCTACCATTGATAGAGATTTTGGTTTCATTGGTCAACATATTTTCCATGATATCATTGAAACTCATGTCTTACATCATTACGTTTCAAGAATTCCTTTCTACAATGCCAGAGAAGCTACCAAAGCTATCAAAGAAGTTATGGGTGATCATTATAGATACGATGGATCATCAATGTGGAAAGCTTTATGGGATTGTAGTAGAGCTTGTCAATTCGTTGATGATGAAGATGTTGATGGGGTTATGATGTTTAGAAATGTCAATGGTGTTGGTATCAAACCATCAGATTAATTCGATTCTCCTATTTATTCCAAACTTATTTAGATATATGATATAGATTATACAGTTCTCTTTAGATGCTCTGATTTTCTCAGTCTCAAAACGGTGTGAAAAATTTGAAAAAAATCTGAGGTTAAAGATGTTAGTGAATAATCTCTTAAGATCAGTTAAATCTGTTCGGTATACTCCTCAGATATTAACCAAGAACTTCAGTTCTAGTATCAGAAGATTCAATGAAGTTAATATTCCAAAAACTTATGAAGAAGAAAAAGTTATTATCGATGAATTAAATACTCAATTACCAGAGAATGATGTTTCAGCAGCTCGTAGATTAAGAAATATTGGGATTTCAGCTCATATTGATTCAGGTAAAACTACTTTCACTGAAAGAGTTTTATTTTATACTGGTAGAATTAAAGCTATTCATGAAGTTAGAGGACGTGATTCAGTTGGAGCTAAAATGGATCATATGGATTTAGAAAGAGAAAAAGGTATTACTATTCAATCTGCTGCTACTTATTGTTCTTGGGAAAAAGATCAACAAGATTATCATTTCAATTTAATTGATACTCCCGGACATATTGATTTTACTATTGAAGTTGAAAGAGCTTTAAGAGTTTTAGATGGTGCCGTTTTAGTTGTTTGTGCAGTTTCTGGTGTTCAATCTCAAACTGTTACTGTTGATAGACAAATGAGAAGATATAACGTTCCAAGAATTACATTCATTAATAAAATGGATAGAATGGGAGCTAATCCTTTTAAAGCTATTGAACAAATTAATGCTAAATTGAAAACCCCTGCTGCTGCTATTCAAGTTCCAATTGGTGCCGAAGCTGAATTGAAAGGGGTTGTTAATATTATTGATAGAGTAGCTATCTATAATGAAGGTAATCAAGGTGAAACTTTAAGATATGCTGAAGTTCCAGAAGATTTAAAAGATTTAGTTGAAGAAAAAAGATCAACCTTAATTGAAACTTTAGCTGACGTTGATGAAGAAATTGCTGATATTTATTTAGAAGGTGAAGAACCAACTGTTGAACAAATTAAAAATGCCATTAGAAGAGCTACTATTGGTAGAAAATTCACTCCAGTTTTAATGGGTTCAGCTTTAGCTAACACAGGTATTCAAAATGTTTTAGATGCTGTTGTTGATTATTTACCTCAACCAAATGAAATTTTAAACACTGGTTTAGAATTAACTAAAGAAGGTGAAGTTCCTGTTAATTTAGTTCCTGCTAGTAATAAACCTTTTGTTGGTTTAGCTTTCAAATTAGAAGAAGGTAAATATGGTCAATTAACTTATATTAGAGTTTATCAAGGTAAATTAAAGAAAGGTACTTACATGAATCATATTGCTAGTGGTAAGAAAGTTAAGGTTGCTAGATTAGTTAGAATGCATTCTAATGATATGGAAGATGTTGATGAAATTGGACCAGGAGAAATTTGTGCTACTTTCGGTATTGATTGTGCTTCTGGTGATACATTTATCGGTCACAATTCTGAACAAAAAATTGCTATGAGTTCAATGTTTGTTCCTGAAGCTGTTATTTCATTATCAATTGAACCAAAATCAAAAGATAATGGAGCTTTCTCCAAAGCTATGAATAGATTCCAAAAGGAAGATCCAACTTTTAGAGTTAAATTTGATACTGAATCTAAACAAACTATTATCTCAGGTATGGGAGAATTACATTTAGAAATTTATGTTGAAAGAATCAAAAGAGAATATGGTGTTGAATGTATTACTGGTAAACCTCAAGTTGCTTATAGAGAAAGTATTACTATGCCAACAACTTTCGATTACACTCATAAAAAACAATCAGGAGGTGCTGGTCAATATGGTAGAGTTATGGGAGATTTCAGTCCATTAGAGGGTGAAAATAAATTCAGTCAACATATTATTGGGGGTAAAATTCCTGAAAAATTCTTATTTGCATGTCAAAAAGGTTTTGAAGATTCTTTAGAAAAGGGTCCATTAATCGGTCATAAAGTCTTAGGGGTTGCTATGCATATTAATGATGGTCAAACTCATGTTGTTGATTCATCTGAATTATCATTTAGAACTGCTACTCAAGGTGCTTTCAAACAAGCTTTCTTAAATGCTAAACCAGTTATTTTAGAACCAATTATGTCTGTTGATGTTACTGCACCAAATGAATACCAAGGAAGTGTTGTTGGTTTAGTTAACAAGTTAGGTGGTATGATTTTAGAAACTGTTAACGGACAAGATGAATTTACTTTAACTGCTGAATGTTCATTAAATTCAATGTTTGGATTCTCAACAAGTTTAAGAGCTTGTACTCAAGGTAAAGGGGAATTTTCTTTAGAATTCCTTAAATATTCTGAATGTTCACCACAATTACAAAAGGAATTAATTGCTGAACATCAAAAGAAGTTAAAAAAATAGTGTAAATAGTATAGAATAAATTGTAAATTTCTTAGTTTTCGTTAAGAATTCGACCAACTTCATTCATTTGTAAACTTCGATTCAGTTTGATAGAGCAGAGAGTTTCACGATATTATTTTATCTATTTTGTGATTGTTTGTACATAATTAAAACGTAAACATTAAAAAGATCTAATTATGATACCTCAAAACTAGAATACATTATATTTGACTTTATGGGGATTAAATTAATTTCTTTTCAATATTTAAGCTTTAGCAATAGCTTTTTTAACAGCATATCTTTTTTGTTTTTTTAAGACTAAAACTTGGAATCTTTCAAAATCACTTAATTCAGATCTCTTTTGTTTAGCAGCTAATTTTTTAGCCCATGATGAAGCAGCCCATTTAGCATCAATATCAGCTGAAGCCCATTTTTTGGCAACAGTGGAAGTTCTTGAACCTCTTGGTAAGTTTTCTAAGATGATTGGAGTTAAAACAACTTTTGATAATGAGATAGCTTGTCTTGGGAAGTTTGGACCATCAACTAAAACCTAAAATTGTTAGTAATTTGTTTTTGGGTTGGTTAGAGATATATGATAAATAATGTTTGAATGCTTCAAATACCTTGATATCCTTGTGGTTGTTGATATTTCATGTCATAGTAAAAATTTTACATCATGAAAATTTCACTATTGAACTTCATTTAAATAACCAAGGTAATCAATAAAATGATTTCTTGGTCTTTTATGATCCTCTATTGATTACTCAAACTTTCATTCTTATAAAGTATCTTTAAACTTCAAAACATTTTTTTATCTATCATATATAAAATTAATAATTAACATACTCTTCTTTGATCAATGATTTCGACAATGGTAGCTAAGTCTTTGTTATCGATTAAGACAACACGTCCTAATTCAACAAATCTCCAGTTAGCAGCTTTAACAGTAGAATATGAAGACATTTTTATTTAATTGATTTCTTCAATAAAAAATTTCAATAGAAAATTTAATGAGACTGAGGATTTTTTCAAATGAGAATCATCAAAAGTCGGAGACGACTTAGTTGAGATTCTTTTTGCGACATGAGAAAAAGTGACTGTCGAGGGATGAGATCATGTGATGCGCTAGGGTTTAGCCCTGGGAGATGCCATAAGATGGTTGATTTTTCAGAAAGTTTCATGAGATGTTTACTAAGGATTGTTTATGAATAATTAAGTATTGTTCGTAGTTGAGGTGAAGGGATGCTGATGTTTGGTCAAGTAATTAGACATATATACTTTGAAGAAGATCCCGTATAATTGAGTGAAATTTAGGAATTATACTTTGTATGTTCAATGTAATGATATCAATCCATTCAATGATGACTTATAATTTGCGTTCTAGAATTATGGATTCGAGGCACGCCTAGCTTCATTAAGGATTCATAGTAGTATGCGACCAATTTCTATTCTGAAGGAATGTGATTGATCATTATATTAATTCTTAAATATCTAACAATTGTACGTCTTTGGTCTTCGCTATAACCTGATCTGAACAGTTCCAGATCTTGAGAGCTCACAGTCTAAACTGTCCAACACAGTCAGTCAACCCAATCAATTTCACTGAACAATCCGCAGTCATAATAACCTTCTTAGCCTTCCTAATCCCTAACCTCTTATCTCTCTGCCATCACGTGAGCCTATATTTTCTCGCATTTTCAAGACTCATCTTCAGTGTATGTTGAAGTATCCCAAACGGATAAAAATGTCAGTAAAACAACCAGAATGGTTCAAACCAGCACTTACCACCAGACCCGTTTTAAAGGTATACAACTCCTTAACTCGTGAAAAAGATGAATTTATCTCCAAGAATGCTAACCAAATTACTTGGTATTGTTGTGGACCAACAGTTTATGATTATAGTCATATGGGACATGCTAGAAATTATGTTTCCACTGATATCAATAGAAGAATTTTACAAGATTATTTCGGTTACAATGTCAAGTTTGTACAAAATGTCACTGATATTGATGATAAAATCATTATTGCAGCCAGACAAGAATATCTTTTTGAACATAAAATTACTGAAGTTTTCAAACAATTAAATGATGAGTTGATTTCAGAAAGTAAGAAAGCTTTTGAATTTTATATCGGAAAGAACTTGAAGGAGTTTGATCAAGAGATTTCCCAATTCAAACAATGGAATCAAGGATTAAATATTACTGAAATTGCAGTTGAGAAACCAAAGTTCCCTATGTATATTAAAGCTGCCAACAAAGCCTTTGATGTTATTTATGGTGAAACTAAACCTTCTTTAGAAACTTTTTTAGCCAATATTAAAGAAATCACCATGCCTTACTTAGATTCCCAATTCTCATCAACTGTTAATGATCCTTCAATCTTTAAGAAATTACCAAGTTTCTGGGAAAATAAATTCAATGAAGATATGGCAAGATTAAATGTTTTACCACCAACTGTTACCACCAGAGTTTCAGAATATATTCCTGATATTATAGAATTTGTTGAAAAGATTGTTTCTAATGGATTCGCTTATGCTACATCTGATGGATCAGTTTATTTCGATACTGTTGCTTTTGATAATGCTAAAGATCATGTTTATGCCAAATTACAACCTTGGAATAAAGGAGATTTATCATTAATTAATGATGGTGAAGGATCTTTAACTACTGGTCAAACATCTAAGAAAAATCCTGCTGATTTCGCATTATGGAAAGCTTCTAAACCTGGTGAACCATCATGGCCTTCAACTTGGGGTGAAGGTAGACCAGGATGGCATATTGAATGTTCAGTTATGGCTTCTGATATTTTAGGTGAAAACATTGATATTCATTCAGGTGGTATTGATTTATGTTTCCCTCATCATGATAATGAAATAGCTCAAAGTGAAGCATGTTTCAATAATAACCAATGGATCAATTATTTCATGCATAGTGGTCATTTACATATCCAAGGACAAAAAATGAGTAAATCATTAAAGAACTTCATTACCATTGAAGAAGCCTTAAAAGACTATTCAAGCAGACAATTGAGATTAGTATTTGCTTTAAGTTCATGGGAAAAACCTTTGGACTTCAAAGATAGTTTATTGAAAGAAGTTAAATCTGTAGAATCAACCTTATCAAGATTTTTCACCAATGTCAGAGCTTTAAATAATGATTATAAACATGAAATCTCCGAAAGTAGATATCCTAACAAAAAATTATCATCATTAGATAAACAATTAGGAGATGATTTAATCAATGCTCAAAATCAAGTCCATTTAGCTTTCTGTGATAACTTGTCAACTCCACAAGTATTGAAAACTATTCAAGATTTGGTTTCTAAATCTAATAATTACATTCAACAGTGTTCTACTGGATCCAATGAAATGAGAATTGAAGTTTTGATATCCGTTACCAATTGGATAGTTAAAATCTTGAATATCTTAGGATTTGAAACAAGAAATGATAAATTAGGATGGTCAGATGAATCATCAGAATCTAAAGAAGGTGGTAAAGAAGATTTATTAATGCCATATATCAAAGCTTTATCTACTTTCAGAGATACTATCCGTAATTTAGGTATTGAAAAACAAGATATCTCCAAAGTTTTACCTGAAACTGATAAATTAAGATCAGAATTAATTGATTTAGGAATTTCTTTAGATGATAGACCAAATGGATCAGCTTTAATCAAATTTTTAAATGCTCAAGAATTGGCCGATTTAAAACAACAACAAGCTTTAAAAGAAAAGCAATTAGCTGAAAAGGAAGCCAAAAAGAAACTCTTAGCAGAAGCTAATGCTAAAAAGGAGGAAGAAAAGTTGGCTAAAATGAAAATTAATCCTAAAGATTTATTCCAAGATAAATCATTATACTCAGAATGGGACGATCAAGGGTTACCAACCAAAGATATTAAAGGTGAAGAAATTACCAAAAGTATGAGAAAGAAACTCATGAAACAATATCAACAACAAGAAAAACTTTACCAACAATACTTGGAATTAAATAAATAGCTATATAGAACGTAAATAATGAAGAATTTCATCATATCTCATATCTCCGTTTTGACTGCAAAAACAATGGAGGTTACGCGAAATCGATAAGGGGAAAGTCATACCAACTTGAGGGACCCCAAGCATTCAACGACAGAGAATTTTTAGTGTAAAAGGGGAGATTTTCTAAGTGATTTCGAAAGTTGATAAATATACCGTTGCATTGATTTAGTAGTTAAACCTTCATAAAGTAGCATTTTCATAAAATGTCGAAATCAACAGATAATAAAAAGAATACAAATAGATTACATATTCAGTTGAGTAGTAGTACTGATCTACCACCTTCAAGATCGATGACATCGATCTCAGATAAAGACAAGTTACCCTTGATGTCACCCAAAATTGAAAGAATCAAATCCTTGAACAAATTGGATATAAGATCTCCTATTCTTTCCCATAGTATTAACGAAGAAAACTCATTATACCGTGTAGGAAGTCGGATGAGTATGGCATCCAAGGTGGTTAGTGCTATACCTCAAACCCTTATGTCTATGAGGAACTATTATAATGATTTCACTACTATTGATTGGGCTGACGCTTTCTTAAAGAATAATAAATTTCAATATGAACTTCACAAAAAGCATTGGATGGACAATGTCGAATCGACCAATACCAAAATCCCTTTCTATGAAAGAATATATCACACTTTAGGTCGATGGTTTTTGATTGTTCTTATAGGTTTTGCATTTTCTCTTGTAGCATATGGTATAGATAAACTTGAAATAACGTTGGTAGGATTCAAGTATGGTTATTGTTCAACTAATTGGCTTGCTAGTCAAGTTTCATGCTGTTCCAAACTCGAACAGTCACGTCCGTTATCTAAGAACGTATTCAGATCAGGTTATGTAATGAATTCTAAAGTTACTTCCACTGAATTAGAATGTATGGATTGGATTACGTGGGATAGTTATTTCAAAGGTATTGATTTCCATAAAATCATTCCTTTGGATTTCGTTATTTATGTTATCTTAACTATATTTTTAGCTTATATTGCATGTTTGATTACTTTAACTACTAAAATAACGGGTGGTTATCCTGTTGAAGAGGGTGAAGATTTAGAAGCCAGTGATCTCAACTTATCTTCCAATGATGAAGATCAAATGACCCCTAAACAAAAACCTATGGAATTATATACAGCTGCTGGTTCAGGAGTTCCTGAGGTTAAGACGATCTTGTCAGGATTCGTTATCAGAAGATTTTTAGGGACTTATACTTTTGTAGCTAAAACTATTGCCTTAGTGTTGGCTATAGCTTCAGGAATGTCTTTGGGTAAAGAAGGTCCTTACGTACATTTAGCTACTGCTACAGGAAATATTCTTACAAGATTTTTCCCATTTGTTACTGAAAATGAAGCTTTACAGAAACAAATTTTATCTGCATCAGCCCTGAGTGGTGTGGCATTAGCATTTGGTTCTCCCTTAGGTGGAGTTTTATTCATTTTAGAAGAAATCAATCATTCATTACCTTCAAATCAATTATTTCAAATATTCTTCTGTTCAATTATATCCACCTTATTCTTAAAGTTCTTAGATCCTTATGGAACTGGTAATAGTGTGTTGTTCGAATTGAGCTATTCATCTGATTGGAAACCAATAGAATTATTGTTTTTCATAATGATTGGTTTAGCAGGAGGTATTTTTGGTGCTTATTTTGTAAAATTCGTTGGTTGGTGGCCAAAGAATTTCCGTTCATTAAAGTTTATCAAGGGTAAACCCATCTTTGAAGTTATATTGATAGCTCTTATTACAGGTTTAATCACTTTTTGGAATCCTTATACTAAACAAGCTAGTGCTGAATTGGTATTAGATTTAGCTACTTCTTGTGATTCTCAATTAGATAGATCATTATGTCCAACCGAAAGTCATCAATTTGTCAACGTCTTGTTGTCTTTATTGTTTGCCTTGATAGTTAAAGTTGTTCTTACTTCAATAACTTTTGGATTGAAATTACCTATTGGAATTTATGTCCCTTCAATGGTGATTGGTGCATTGTTTGGTAGATTATTCGCTACTTTCATTGAATTTTTGAATTTTACTTATAACTGGAACCTTATAGGAACTGATAATGATGTATCATCGATTATGAACATGATGTGTGGTGCAGAGAAAGGTTGTGTAGATTTAGGAATTTATGCTATGATAGGTGCTGGAGCTTTCCTTGCAGGTGTTACTAGAATGAATATCACCTTGGTAACTATATTATTTGAAATCACAGGTTCTTATACTTATGTGTTACCTTACTCAATCTCCATTGCTGTTGCTAATTGGATGGGTAATTATATTGAAAGTAATTCCTTATATGAATCATTGTTACTTGCTAATAATTATCCATTCATGGCACCCGAAACTGAACCTATTGATCCATTTAAGACTTCTGGAGAAATTATTGAAGGTTCAGTAATCAATTCTGATGCTCATGATTCTTCAGGTGCCACTACACCAGCAAGAAACACTCCATTAACTCAATTTTCCATACCTCATTCCATTCTTTCTTATGAAAATGATGATAAATTGTTTATCGATATCACTAAATCACCTTACGTTTCAAATACCATCCTTAAGAGTAAGCTACTTATCCTTGCTAATGCTTCAATGTTAGATGGATGTATTCCCTTGATTAAGAACCAAGTTTGTGTGGGATTAATATTCTTCTCAGAATTGGAATTTTGGTTGGATAAGATCGATGAATTCTGTATCCAATACGAAATAGATGATGATATATATTGTAAAGTTCATAGTGAAGTTTCATATCACAAAGAAAGTTTCAAAATACCAATCAGAAGTAATCAAACTGTTGTTAAAGATAGCATTGAGAACGAACAGGATTATTTCAATTATGGGTCAGTTGATGAAACTGCCCAAAGATTAGAACTTGACCTCCAAAATGAATTGAAATCATTGAACGATTTCACATCTATTGTCAGTCAAAACCTAATCTTCTTGAACTATGATAGTGAATTGAGTTTAGCACATTTGGTATTCGACAAAATTGGTAATAGGGTTATTGTATTATTAAAAGATGGGAAATATTATGGTATTTTACATAAGAAAACCTTGATTGATTACATAAGAAGAGAACATTCTTAATCTATGTAGGCTTAAAGTATGAGCCATGTTTTATATGCATACTAGAATAAACAATCACATAAAACTCTTTGAAAAGTCTGATGTTCTCGATAAGAACTGATGATTCAATGAAGTTGTTCGAATCTGGAAGTTCCAATCCTAGGGATCTGACAAAATCAGGATCTGGGATAATCCTTGTGACTCTAGACATGATATTAACATCACTATGTTCATAGGACACACTCAAATCCAATAGGATCTTGATGATACTAACAAATATATTGGTGGTGATTAGAACTTTTCCTCCATCAAAAGTATTGAATTTTCTGAATATTTGGACCATGAGTTCATTCTCCTCTAAGTCATTGGAGAAAAAGTTTAATAGTATCAGATAAAAGAATCTTACCATGGAGTTTTTTTCGTTCAACTTTCTAGTGACTCCCACGTCTGAAGGAATAAGTTCTTCTTGAAAGGATATCTGCTCAAGAATATCTTTCTCGTCAAACAAAGCTAAGGAACTATGTGAAAGTACAGTATGAGCATCATGTGGTTCCAACTTACAGAGGAACTCTGGAACTATTTCATCAAATCGTGGTGAGTCTACTAATTCACCAAACAAAGAAAAATCATTTTTATCAAATGAATTCAAATCTTTGAATACTTTGGAGAAAAATACCGATATGATATGATCAATTCTCTTTATTCGGAGCTCTTGGGAGTTCCTGATGACTAAAAGTATGAAATCTGACAGATCCTTCTTTTCTAACCAATCTTGGAGTAGGAATTCGATCAAATCATTTACCAACAAGGATTTGAGTGATCCTTCACTTATAATGATCATCTTGACATAGAAAGGTCTAATTGCTCCTTGAAGACGTTTATTGTTGACTCGAAATAAGTCAATGAAAAAGCTAGTCAAGTCGCTGGATTTTATAAACCATCTGGTTGAAGATCCAAATTTACTTAAATGTCTAACTAATGCTTCAATATAAGAAGTCTCATAGAAGTTGTCACAATAAAACGCTTCATCGGAGTTCTCGAAGTATCTTCTGGCAAAATAATATGGTGGGTAAGACATCCATTTATCAGGACTAGTTCTAAAATCTTCCCAATACGGAATATGATCAGTAAGGAGAAACCAAGGCTCAAGATCTCTGAATTGATCTTCATCTTCCATCGACATGAACCAAGCATCAATCAAATCCTTCCTTTGTAAAGAGAAATGGAATATGTAATCAAAGAACTCAGCCACCATCCCCCTTTGAGGACGTTCAAGTAAAGGAACAAAGTCTAGTACCAATAGATTTATCATTTGTGAGATCTCAGTAATAGCTTCCCAATCCGAAAGTGCATAAACTCTATACAAAACTTCAAAATGTTCACTTGTCAAAATTAACTTCACAAATCTGATTATCTCCTTCAAAAGCTGATCAGGTGATATTGAAATACCAAACTTACCAATATTACTCAAAGCTTTGTTCTCAACCAAACAATCAAAATACTTTTTGAAATAAAAATAATCACTACCATCTTTTTCTAACCTATCAGAAAAATCTTTTAGATTTTTATACAAATTTCCTCTATTTGCAAGATATTTCTTTTTTCCTCTTACAGCTACCACCAACTCTTTACTTAAATTAGAAGTCCATAACTTGAAGTCAATCATTTTGTGTACTTTTTGCAGCCAAAAAATTTGTGGAGCGCACACAATTATGATAGATAAAATACCACCTATCCTTGAAACCCCCCTTGAGATATTTTCCAAAGATCCGTTTCCTTCCACATGTTCAAAAAGGTAGAAAATAACTATTCCAATCATTACGTGGAAACAAAACAACTTCCTAGTGGATTTGTTACTAATAGTAATGATTTAATTAAAGGGTATCCTAGATTACAGACTTTAAGAGATTTAAAAGCTAAGCAAACAGAAAAATATTCCGTGAAAGCTTTGGGATGTAGAGTTGATACGGGGGATATTGTTTCAACAGTCAATCATTGGATTGAGGATTTCAAATTGCAATTCGATGTTATCATGATTGGTTGTATGGCTAATAACCAAAGAGTTTTGAAGTTCTTGAAAGAATTACCTCTCTTGAAACTTTGTTCCAAACCAGGTTTCTTGCTTATCTGGACAACTGTTGACGAGATTGAATCGTTAACAAATATCTTGAACCAACACTATGGTAAGAAGTTTAGAAGATCTGAAGAATTGGTATTTCTTCCTATCAGTAAAGATTCAGCCTTTTACCCCCAACAAGACTATGATAGATTATTGGAGAATCAACAATGGAATTGTTGGATGTGTATAACAGGAACCGTTAGAAGATCTAACGATCAACATTTGATCCATTGTAATATTGATACTGATTTACAATTTGAAAATGAAGAGACTATGAGTTACAATGCTGTTCCAGATTCTATCTATAAGATAGCAGAGAATTTCTCTAATTTTAATAGAAGGTTACATATTGTTCCTCATAGTTTAGGAGCAACCCCTATAAAGATGAGACATGGATGGGTCATTTTGAGTCCTGATGTTTTACTAAACAACTTCAACCCATCTAATTACGAAAGTCAATTACAATCCAAATCTTTAGTCAACTACAAAAATAATCAGGTTCAATATTTAGTTGGTCAAACTAAAGAAATTGAAGATTTAAGACCTAAAAGTCCTGGTAAATAAATTATCTAATTATGTTAGTATTATTTTTTTTATGGATTAGGAAGAATGCTTTTAGTTTTATCAGAAAAATTGATGAATGTTGGATAGGAAAGTTATCAGCATCGTTTTCACTCAGAGTGAGCTGAGTTAGGTTTTCATCATTAACTAAAAGATTTGTGTTATAGAAACATACAATTTTAAAGTGGAAAATTTTCATCGCTCATTGGGTTTTTTTTATACTCTTTGAGTAATGTGATCACGTGATGGGAAATCTATATTTATCTATAAAAATTGTACAAATTAATCCAAATCCACCAATCTGGTAGTTTCTGTGGTGGAAAATTTCCTTGCTGGGGTTTCTTGTTTGAAAAGGAAGTCGATATCATCAAAAGTTCTATCTTTTGTTTCGGGCAATTCGAAAAAAGCCCAAACCAATATTATGAAACATGTGGTAAACCAGAATAAGGCAGTATAACCTTGCAAATTCAAACTTGTGGGATTGATAAGAATTGGTTCTATAGCATTAGCGATAAATTGATTTAGACTGAAATATCCTCTGGCTATCGAAACTGTAGTAGATCGTAACGAAGAAGCTGAAATCTCTGATATGATACAATATGTTACAGGACCTAATGATAATGAATAAGTAGTCATCCAGGCTATGATAAGTCCACATTGTACCCAAATCAATTGATGATAGTCGTATACAAATGGTTGAGCAATTCCAATTAATAAAAGACAAGTACATAAAGTTGCCAAACCTACGAGATAGATATCTCTTCTTCCGAACCTAGTTATGGGGTACCAGGCAGCTATAGAGCCAGCTAAAGCAATAGAAGCATTAACAAGACTCAAGTCATACGTTCTTTTTGGACTTATTCCTGCTTCTCTAAAGAAATATGAAGGGGAAAAAGCAAATGGTAAACCACATAACAATTGGCCTGAAAATGCAAGAGATGTAACTACAGTTCTTCTTAGATTAGTACCAGAAAAAGCTTTCATGTACTTGTCCCATTCAGTACCTTCCTTTTTGTGTTGACTAATTTCATTTTCATGGGTATGGATAATCATTGATACCATCGGTGGGGCCATATGAGAAACTGACAGGGAACTCAATCTCCTGACAGAAGTTATGGCTTCTTCTTCACGATTATGTCTTACCAACCACCATGGAGATTCTGGGGCTAAATATGTTAATATAAAAAGTGGTAAGGGGAAAATCCATTGTAAGGCAAAAGGTATTCTATAAGACCATTGACTATCATTGTTAACATATAACTTGAGAATGACAGCAGATAATAATTGGCCTAAACTCCAACAAAATTGTGTGTAAGAAGTCTTAATGTTAGTATAATTCCTTGATTCTACAAATCACAAAACACATACCATATATCCTCTTAAAGCTAAAGGTATAACCTCCGAACTATAAGTAGGACCAATTATAGCAAACAACCCCCATGGTAAACCACAAAGTAATTGTCCTACAAACAAGGTTTCCACATTGGGTGCAAAAAATGTTATCAGGATAAACAATTGCATCAACACTAAACAAAACATAGTGATTCGCCTATGGCCAAAAGTTTCGATGAGGTACCCATTTACGAAAATCCCAATTATAACCCCTACAGATGGTGAAACTCCCAAAGCTATTTGCCAATGGCTCTGTAGTTCAAAAACACCTGGTGCTATTTCCACTCCATATTTCTTTTGGAATGTGGGGAACCCAAAAAGATTCCCTATAAGACTTGTATCATAACCTTCCATTACTATTGTTAAAGACATCACTGAAGCCCACCAAATGGCTTCTTTATAATCTTTAAAGGCTTCAGACGGAGTTAAATTATGATGATAATCAGATGCGATTTTAGCATTCTTCCTAAGATTACCTCTATCAATAGAACTTTCCGAAGCTGTGGTCAATACACTCTCCACTATACTATTAGACGGCTCTAAATCTTCATTCATTTTCAATGACTTGAAACACCCTGGAAAAAAAATGCCCCACAAATTTAGGAAAAATTGCGAGCCTCAAATTAAAGCCGCTCAAATTTAGGATATGAATATATATTACAAACTATAGAAGCCGTTAAAAGTAAATGATTGTAGTTATAAAAAAGGTTAAGTCGTTAAGATAAGTTTGAGATTTCCAATAAGAAATCCAGGAAATTGATGGTTGCAACACCTGATAAGTCTTTGTCATACTTTTTGAATACATCAGTTAATTTTCTTAAATATACTAATAATTCAATAAATTTATCGAATTTTAAAGTCCCTACAGGTCCTTCAGAAGTGGAATGGTCTTTGTAACAGAATTTTTGGAATAAATGTAATACTAAATCGATATTTAATTTATAACCGATTTGCTCTAAAATTTTTTGGAATTCACCGAATGAAATATCACCTGAACTATTGGTATCAGCTTGAACGAATAATTTTTTATAAGCTGATAAATATTTCCATAAAGATACAAATTGATCAAAATTTAAATGTTTAGTGGTTGAGCTTGAATTACTAAATAAATTGATCATTAATGTTACAGTTGAATCACTAAATTTAGTGTGATCGAAATTGAGTAAAGCATTAGATAATTCACTTTTGGAAATCTTTCCGGAATTGTTAGTATCTACTTTATCAAAAACTGATCTCAATTCATATTCGAGTTTCTGTTTAGTTGATTGCTTATCATTGAGTGATTCCTTTGATCTATTCTTATTTATGGTAGGTACAGCAGGAACATTTTGTTGGTGATCGTTGGAAGGCATTTTCACACCATGGCCTTCATATCTTTGTTGAACAGGGGGTTGGGGAGGTTGTTGATGATATGATGATTGTTGAGGTTGAGGAGCCATATTTTGATAACCGTGACTTGGAGAACGTTTTTGCTGTATTGGAGCTTGTTGATAATGTTGTTGAGGTGGTGGCTGTTGTTGTTGAGGTGGAGGTTGATAGTAATTACTTGGTTGCTGTTGTTGAGGAGGTGGTTGATAATAATTTTGTTGCTGAGGAGGTGGTGGTTGAGATTGTTGATAATAATTCAGCGATGGTTGAGGTGGTGGAGGACCTTGTTGGAAATGAACTTGACCTACAGGTTGAGGATTTGAATGCATTGAATGATTTGAAGATTGCATTGGTTGACCATAATTTTGTCTAGAACTGTATTGATTCGATGAAGGTGGTTTATAATTAACATTCGCGTGACTAGAAGGTTTTCTTCTGCCATTGGATGGATTAGAATTGGGATTTACCACATAAGCCGCTTGCTTTGGGGTGGGATAAGATGGTAAATCATTCATTTTAACTTACAAAATCTTGTTGTGTTTATTTATTGTTAGTGATAATTAAAAAAACACAAGTTGATTTATTTTGTTTTATTGTTCCGCACTTGATTTTATGATGGAGAGACACGACTGACCTCTGACGAGTTCAGTACCACTTAAACTTACCTTTGAAAAGTTTACTGTATTGAACTAGTTGATGAATTCAATATGATATTCAAGAGATAATCCGAATGTTTCGTTTATTAAAACATGAATAAAATACATATGATTTTTTTATTTTTCATTCACTTATTAATTTACTAAATTCACCATCAAGATAATTAAACATTATAAAGTATTTTATATATTTATATGATAAATTATATTAACGTGAAAATAATTAAAAGATTTAATCTCTTCTTCTGAAGTTACCTCTTCTTTGTTGGAATCTTGGTTGAGGTCTTTCAGCTGGAGCACCTTGTAATCTGGTTAAAGGTAAG
The DNA here is from genome assembly GCA_030570975.1 of Yamadazyma songkhlaensis. NCBI lineage: Eukaryota > Fungi > Ascomycota > Pichiomycetes > Serinales > Debaryomycetaceae > Yamadazyma > Yamadazyma songkhlaensis. The sequence goes on along the minus strand of JAJLWX010000001.1, from coordinate 699,993 downwards.
ATACCTTCTGGGATGTTTAATTCTTGTCTTAAAAATTCAACACCTTCATCAGTTAAGGTGTAGTAGTAATATTGCCATGAAAATTGGGTTTTAACAAAACCTTTTGAAGTTAAAGATTGTAAAGCTTTGATAACGTATAAGTTTTTAGTATCGATTTCATCGTGTTTAGCTTGTTCGTAGTCTTTTTTAGCAACAACAACACCTTCTTGGAAAAGATATTGGTGGATTAATTTTCTATCTTGTTTTGGAATCAACATATTGGTTTAATTAAAGATATCTGTTGAAAAATTATTTTCCCTTAACTGTGCGTATTAAAAATTTTTGAAAGTTTTTTCTAATTGTGCGACATGTTGGATTTTTAAGACTTCGCAGTCACTTTTTACGACACGCTTTTGCTTTCTAGTCACATGAGAGTGTGGGGCTCAAGCCCTTGGTATGTTTGATGTCGTAGTGTTGCGAAAGGGTACAAGGTGGTTATGTACATTCAACTATTGGGATCATGTAATTACCCTTATTTTGAATCTCAATGTGCTTCGATGAAACTGAGTTTGAAAGCTTCATTTTGAGTGTTTGAAAGAGGAGACTCTCCACGAATTTGTACCAGAGTTAGTCCATAAAAAAAATTCCACATTATATAAGAGTATTGTATGCCGTGTGTTGATCTATACTTTGAAGTCATTTCTTATTGGGGTTCCTAATAGAGTGAAATTACGGGCAGAACATAAGAACTGGCCAACACGAAGTAAACGAGCCAGGAACAATATCGTATAATAGCTTTATTAGTATATTAGACCCCCACTAAGGTTTTCGTGCTGGCTGTAAATTCAATTAGGATTATCCATATTTCAGCTACATGACAACCCACCGTATGATCCCTTTATGATCCCTTGATTCATGGTACAAAAGTTAAAACACCTTCCCACTCACAAAGGTGCGTGGCTCATGCTGAAACCCGTATCTCCTTCTTATCCCGTTTTGGTCGTGGTTGCGAAAAAATATCGAGTGGAGTAGTATAGTTTCACAGTTGAATAGTCCCATCACAGAACAACTTTAAAGAGTGGGTGAATCACATCTAGTGATTGATGTACTACACGCAATTCACCAAATTACTTTCCCCGTTTACGGCTGTAAAATTGTCCAACCAAAAGCTAAATATCTTTTGTTACTATTCTTAGAATGTCAGATTGACAACCAAAAGTTTAAACATACCCTATAAAGTAATTTCAAGGTTCCGACCGACTTATTTTTCTCATTTAACAGCCTTCACTCTATCATTACTTCGAGACCCCTAAAAGATCAATTGAAAATTCTCAAATAAAACGGTTCCATTGTTAAACAATGCCTTGTATGAAACCCATTCTAGTGGTTAAGAGAAATTAATTTATCAAGAGGAAAAAAGGGCCAAAATTGACTTGAAATAAATCACCAAGTCAATTTGAATCATCGAAATTTCCAAAATTTCTTAAGTTAACCATCCCCTTACCTCCTTAAATTTTTCAGTGAAATATTAAGGGAATAGGAGTTTCCTCGCGATAAAAAAATCAAGTGTATATGAAATCATTTATAAAAACACATAAACGAAGTGAATCGCTTCAGTCGACGGGGTCAATCCCAACCCCATTATCTTCTCCTGTGTTAAATCAATCGCCTAATTCTAACAATTCCAATTCACCAAAGAAACTATTAATGCCTATTAAACACTTGTTTCACAAAAGAAGGACATCAAGTGAAGTAGGTGATTATGCATCCAGCAATTCTTTAAGTTACAAAGATAACGGTTCATCCACAGACTTGGCAACAAGTACAAGACCAAGTTTGTTGACTAGAGGTTCAAATTTCAGTGAAAATTCTAGATTCCTGAGATTAAGTGATAAGATAATACCCACTTTGAACTCGCTTAATGATTTGAAAAGAAGTACGTCAAAGATAATCACCAAGAACAAAAGTAACGATACTGATGAACAAACTGACTCGTCAAGGCGTAAAATCAGCATAAAATCTTCCAAATCCAAGAGGAGTACCAGAAATTTCACATTAAGATCAGCTTCATCAATTCGAACCAAGATATCGAACTTTAATGGATCTTCTGATTCTATGGAATCTAATGATTCAAACTTTTCATTTGTAAAGGATATGAAAGGTGGAAGAAACACTTCTATCAAGTATTATAAGACCAAACCCAAACCGAAGAAAGAGATAGAGACCCATTATTTCGAGAATGAGGATTTGGATATAGACGATGATTATGATTACGAAAACAATGGGTTAGATGATTTTGATAATGAAGAAGAGGAAATCAACTATATTGATCAATTCGATGATGGAGATTATAATGGTGATGAATCCAATTTCCCCAGCAGGGCAATGTCTGATGACGTCTATGATGATATTGATGATTATTCAAGTTATTCAGGTTTACAGAAAGACGAAGATAAGGGACTTATCAGTCATATTGAGGAGTATGATGATGATAATTATCAGGATTATGATTACGATGAAGATTTGGAAGATCATGAACATGATTCATATTATATTCAAGAATATCAAGTTAATGAAGAGAATAACCGAAGATATAATCAAGCATACTTTGAAAATGAATCCATTTTGACCTTACCTCATAATAAAATCCCTTTCAATCATTCATACCATTTATCAATAGAAGGAATAGTCAATAATTCCAGTCAAGATTTATTTAATGATGAGTATGAGATTTTAGAAGATTATTTGGATATTGACGCAGGTCGAGACCTTCCAAGTCCCAAATATCAATCTTATGATAATTTAGAATTATTTGATTTGAATTCTCCTTTGATAAATGGTTTAACTATTGGAGGTGATTTGAATAATGGGAGGTATAAGAATTTCAGTCCTAATGTCCATATTGCCAAATACAAGTCCAAGATTAGAAGTTTCCACCTTTCCATTGATGAGATAGACTTATTGAAAAGTGAAGAAGATTTGAGTGATGAAGAATTTATCACTCAAGATGAAGGAGGGTTGGGTATCACCGATGAAGGATTAAAATTTGGGGGTGACTTGAATGAGGCTAATCTCAATATATTGAATTATGAACACAATAAGGATTTCAGTTATCCTTTGAAACAAGACAATAAGATACCTGAGCAACCCAAATCATCTAAAATCAGTCACAAGAAGAATAATTCTCATTTATCTGAAGAATTGAATAAATCATTCAAAAGTTTAGATTCTCGTGATACTTTACCTAAAAAGATAAATAGACAATCAATCAATGAAATGATGAATCTATTAGAAAATTTACAAATCGATAACGAAGAAGGACAAAGAAATAAAAGAAATTCAATTGAAAATATGATGAATTTCCTTCAAACTATTCAAAAAACTCACATAAGTCCTAAAAATAACCGTAAAGATTCTTTTGCCTCAGATGTTTCCTTGCCTCAATTAGACAATGATTTACATTTTGGCAATGTTGCAAAGATAGCTTCTTCGACGAGATCTAATGATGATTTGTTGGAGTCAACGAAAGAATATGATCAAGAATTGAATGAATTAGAAAAAGACCTCATCGATGAAATAAATCAATTACCCGAAGATTTTGATTTTGATGCCAATGAAGAATTATTATCACAATTCGATAAATTAAACAAATCCATCAAGTTAAGCTCTTTCATGAGATCTAATTCTTTCAATAAGAAACCAAAGAAAATGGCTATAAGCTCCAATTTAAGCAACAACAAAGTCCAAATGTCTAACAAGACCGTCACTTATTACAATTCATATAAAAACCTGAATAAATCAGAGTACACCAAAGAAGAATTCAACGAACATGACGAAACCAATTTCAATGAAGATGACGAATATGATGACGACCCTAACCTTTCAACCATTTCAGAGAGATAAAATAATGATGAACACGATCCTAGCATAAGCATTTATATACTAATTAAATTTCTATTTACTCTATTGCCCCAATTTATTCTTTTCATTTATGAAAGTGTTAAAATCATAAAAGCTTGTTGATTTAGTGTAGTCGAAGTACTTGTCTTCTTCCACTTCTTCAACTTTTTTTGGTAATTTAATTCTTCTGGAATTATACTTACTACTGGTTGTGGAGTTGATGGATGAAGTTTTCTTTAAATTGTAACTTCTTGGTTTAATGGATCCTTTGACATTTATTTGACCTTGACTTGCCATTGAAGTGTATGAGAAGGAACTGGATGTTGATGATTGGTCTGATCTAGTAGATTCACTTCTTCCTAACCAATTCTTACCGTATTTGGAATAAATACTTTCCAAATCTCTTTCATCATCATCAACCAAAACAACTTCAACTTCTTTACCCCCAAAACTTTCAGTTATTGATCTATACGATTGAGTAGAATTGTTTCTTTGAATGGTATAGACATCATACTTATCTTTAGTCAAATCAATCATTACACTTTCAGTATCTGACAAATCAGTGGTATCACTTTGTTTACCTGATCTACTGGTCACATAACTACTTTCACTGGTGTCAGATTTCTTAGAAGGAACCTTTTTAGATTTAACTTTACGAAGTTCATTCATAGTTGGAGTCATTGATCTGAATTCATTTCTTTCTTTGGTGGCTTCTTTGAAATCTACTTTATAGTCTATTGGCATTGGAGGCTCTGTAACTTTGATATTGAACTGATTGTCTACAGGAGTTATTGGTTCTGATTGTTCTAGTTGTTTTGGTTCTACTGATTTTGATTGTTTTGATTCTGGTACTGGTACTATTTGCTTTGGTTCTGATTGTACTGGCTGTACTGGTTCTGGTCCTCTGGCTACTTCCTTTGGTATTGGCTTTTGTAAGTCCGCCAAATTGAACTCAATCTTACCTAAAGACTTGTTTCTACTATGACGACTGTGCAGTCTATTATGGCTAACATTCTGTCTCATTGGAGTTTGTATTTGATTTCTGATCATTTCATTATCATTAGGAATTGGTGGAAGTTGTTTCTCTGATAACAAATTAGATGTTGATTTGGATTTGACAGCATTCGAGTATAATGAATAGTTGGTTGAGCCGATATCACTATCATCTTCACTGTCGTATAAATGTTTGAATTGTTCTGTGACGACTCTTCTTCCTTTTTGACTAGGAACTCCAATAGGTTCCAACTGTTCATTTTCACTATCAGAAACCAAATCATTGAATCTGGTACCATTAACAGTCATGAAGGCTTCTTTTCTAATAGTTCCTGCTTCACTGAAAGAAGCTTCACTTAAATCTGGAATTTCTATTTGGCCATCAATGGCTGAGAAGTAACTAAATCTTGATTTTCCTGATTTGAATGTTTCACTTGATATAATTCTCTTCTTGGTAATATCAGAGTTGGTGATATTATTCAAATTGTTTGGGAAATCAAATTTCTTACCAAGTCCATTGTTAACTTCCTTCTCTTCAACACCATTAGATTGAAATTCAATGGTTTCTTGTGATTCATCTGCAGATTCTGATGTGGATTCCCATTCAGATTCTTGTCTTACATCTTTCAATACCAGAGATTTTGGTTCTGCTTCTTCAACTTCAGTATCACTTTCGGTTTCAGTCATATTCAAATAGTATTCTGCAATTCCACCTTCTCCAGCTTCAGTATCTACGGTAGCATTGGCTTCTTCGAAAGCAACTTCTCTCGAATGTTCAATATCATTAGAATCAGTGATGTGTGGAATATGAGCCACTGATTTGTGTACTATTTGTTCTTTGAATTCCATTGGACGTTCTATGATTTGTTCAGAAACCTCCGATTCAGATTCTGAATCTTGACCACTCTCCAAATCAGATTCTCTTATGGTCAAATCAATACTTTTCTGAACTGAATCCCAAGATTCATTAGAATCATTTGAAAGTGTTGAACCATCTGACTCCACGGATTCTCCACTGATATTACGTTGTTTGATTTCATATTGTAATTTACTGGTAAAACTAATAGCATCGGTAACGGTACTGAAAGAACTAACTGATGATACTTTGCTTTCATCACTGAAACTACGTTTTTCAATTTGTAAGATTTGGTTGTGGGAGTCTTTAATAGGAGAGTTTGGATTCCTGAAACTGGATATGTCTCCTTCAGTCATGTATCTAGGAATAGTGATCTTTTGAGCAATTGGTGGTAAATCTTTATTCAAAGAATCTTGGCTCATCATAGCTCCAGAATTCATTATTTTGACGTTTGTTCTTACAGGAGATTGTGATTGAGGTCTTGATTGAGGTAATGGAGCTGATAAGTTTCTTGGTTGAGGAGATGGTGATGCAGCTGAAGGTGATAACATTTGATTCAAATTGAATGTGGAATTGGTTTTTGGAATTGGTGAACCGTTAATATCGATTCTGCCTCTTTCTCTACCTCTTTCAGGTGAAGCTATAGGTGGAGCAAGTCTTTCAGGTGAAGCAAGTCTTTCGGGAGATCTTTGAGGTGACATTGGTGGTTGAAGTTCAACTATTTGTTCCATAGGAGCTGGTGGTAGATTCTTGTCTTCAATATCTCTTGCACTTGATTTTCTTGAACTATTATTACTTCCTGATTGTGATTGTTCTTCAATTATACTCAATTCGTCTTGATTCAATTGTCTAGCTTGAATGGTACTCTTTACAGATTTACGTTTATTTGAATTGACAGAAGGAGGACCATTTCTCTTAGGACTTGATGGAGGTGATTGTAGGTAACTATCTGATGGTTTAGATGCAAAGTTCTTAGAATCATCTCTTGATTCCATTTCTCTTAATCTTCTCTTAGCTAGTTCGATTTGAGTTTTCTGTTCAATTTGTTGTTTTTCAAGATCTGTTTCATCTTCTGATGAAGAATTATCAATTTTTTCATAAGAAACCCCTGTGAAAACCAATTTGGATCGTTTAGATTTCAATTTTGAAGGTGAAGGAGATCTTGAATTTCTATTAGGTGAAGGAGATCTAGGTTTTTGATTTTTAGGACTCAATTTTGGTGGTAAGTTAATAGTAAATGGAATTGGTATAACATGATGACCATCACCTATGGTATTGATATGTAACTTCTTGGAGATGGGAGATTTTGATAATTCTTTTAACTTTTCACTTGCTACTGAACTTCCAGAATTATTAGAAGATGAATTAGAAGACATTGATTTTAAATCATCAGAATAAACATATGGTAATGAAGGCAATTTCATTTCAAACCCTGGAGGTAATGATTTTCTATTTGACTTGCTTGGAGATTGTGACCTACTTCTTCCTTTATTATAATCATAAGGAGATGATTTATGGATATCATCCATTGACTTATTTGCTTTCAAAATTGGTCTACTCATATAAGGTTGATATTTTACAATCTAATTGATGAGTTGAACAAGTAATTGATATGTTTTTTCAAAAAACTCTTGCAAATTCAAGGCGATGTTTAAGGAAACGTAATTAATATAAAGCCAGATAAAAACAACTAACCGGAGATTTTTCAAGTTAAAATGTGGTAACACTTCAAATTTAAACAATAGTAAAATTTTATTCTCAGTTGTTTAACAATCGACAAATAATGACTTATATTACTTTTTCAAAATTGTGTAGACCCATTCATATCCATGCAAATTAAATTTGTTATGAAATGTTCTCAATTTGGTAATAATGATGGTTTGATTAAGGAAATATTTTCCATTTTGTTTTTCTTTCCCACCTTATATCTCAAATGGGATATACGCCTAATAATAGATTTTTGTTTTAAGCTATTGTTTGTTGGGGAATTTACGGTTACAAAAGTCTAGATTTACAGTGGTTAAGAAGTATGTTGCAAAATTTTGGTTATCACCAAATTGGGCTGCGCACTTCTTTTTGGTTGCAAAAAAAAGTTTTGTGGCTGATATCCACAACAACTTTTTATTATGACTGAAGTAACTTATGAAAGACCTGATAGTGAGGATTCAATTTCTTTAAATCTACCTCTGGAAACTTTGGTTGATTTATCTCATAAATTATTATCTCCTGAAAGTTTTGTTCCTTCAATGAGAGAATTTAATGAAAGTGAAGAAACTGAAAGTGAATCTTCTGAAGACTTTAATGAGGTTTATGATAGAAAGATTGGTTTAAGTATGTTACCTGATCAAAGACAAAAGTTCTGTTCAAGAAAAGGAGGTCAATTCAATTTATTAGTTGCTGGTCAAGTAGGTGTTGGTAAATCAACATTTATCAATACATTATTTGATTGTGAATTATTGAAGAAGAATTATGATTATTCAAGAAACTATATCACTTCGAATAAATTTGAATTGATTGAAAATAACTTCAAGTTGAACTTGAGTGTTATTGAAACTTCAGGATTTGGGCAATATGTTGACAATGATGGGTCTTGGATTCCTATTAAACATTTTATTGAACACCAGTTTAGATCATATTTATTCCAAGACCAACAACCTATTAGAAGTAAAAGATCAGATAATAGAATTCATTGTTGTGTTTATATTTTACCCAATAACATCAAACAATTAAACTTTTTGGATATTGAAACTATGAAATCATTGAGTTCAATTGTTAATTTGATTCCGATTATTGGGAAATGTGATGTTTTGAATAATGAAGAAATCAAGGATTATAAAATGAAATTCAAACACATCCTTTCGGAGAATAATATCAAAATCTGTGATTTCTTAAATGATGAAGATTTGTGTGAAAGAATCAATGAACAATCACCATTTTCATTTATTGGTTCAAATGACCTTATTGAAAATGAATTGGGTCAAATGGTTAGAGGTAGAAAATATCCTTGGGGATCAGTTGAAATTGAAAATGATCTATTCTGTGATTTTAACACCATTAAACAAATTCTTATCAGCGAGAATATGCTTGATTTCATCTTATCTACTGAAACTTCTTATGAAAACTTCCGTTCAACTTTTTTGAATGAGGTTTGTTTAAAGGATTTCGCTCAATTGTCAATTTCAAGTGACAGTGAAAAGTCCGATTTGAAAAATTATTATAAATACAAATTATCCAACTTTGAAGAAGAAAACAAAGAGAAAGATGAAGTTTTACAGTATAAGGAATCCAAATTGAAAGATGTCTTCAGTATCATTATTGGAAGTCAAGAGAAAAGATTCAAAGATTGGAAAAAAGCTTTGGTTGCAAAACAAGATGTTTTCAATAAAGATTTAGAAGATACTCATGAAAAAATGATAAACTTATTCAATGAAGTCTCTCAAATAGAAGATGATTTCGTCTTAAAGAATCCAACTTTGAAAAGAATTGATTTAAATGATTCTTATAAAAATTTTGACAAAGATTTTGGATTAAACTGGTGAATTTCACAAAATTTGTAGGGAAATAAAAATACAAAAAAAAATAAAAATTTCGCCTCTAACTTTACAAGTGACAACAGCTTCACAATCAGTAGAAACCTCATCAGCCTTACCAATTCATCCCAATCGAAGTATCTGTAACTTCAGTAATATCTACTGATAAAAAAGGTCTGCGCACTACCACGTATAAAAATTTTGCTCTGCTCGAAATAATCTTTCAAGTTATCAACAGTCAATGGATTGACTTTGACTTGAACTAAGGTTCAAACAAATTAGAGATAATGGTATGTTACTTATTCAATATGATGATTTATTTATTTCATTTGTATGTTTTTTCTGGCATCTCTAATATTAAAACTACGGTTTATTGATTCCAACTTATGACTATTATCTGATCATTGATTACAAAAGTAATTATACTAACAATAAAGACATAAGAATTGAAACAATTGGTTTTAAAGGGAATGGAGGTAGCTCTGTGGATAATGGTATTGATTAGTCGTTGTTAGTACCTGTTATTGTCAGTACCTGTTATTGTCAGTACCTGTTATTGTCAGTTGAGCTGTCAGTCAAGTAGACTGCTGGTTAATGGCAAGCTACCAATCTCTGAGTGTAAAAGTCTCTTCACGTTCAAATTACCTTCAAGTTCAAATTCTTGAAGGTCATTCTCCAATTCAACCTCTCTTACACTGACTTCCCATAAGTAACAAGGGCTTTCGCACCTGATTTCTACAATCATGGAAGAGCATGATCTGGACCTAAATGGTTTTGAAGATGAACAATGGGCCTTTACAGGTAACAAGAAGCCTAAAGATGAAACAAGCTTATCTGAAAGAAGAATCAATCTCATTCTAGATTCATCTTCCTTTACCAGAGGAATTGGAAATATCAAACGTTGGTATAATAAGGAATACATCAAAAGTCGAAATAAAAGAATCAGAAAGCAAAAAAATATCATTACACTTTATATTCCATCATACACTTTACATGAATTTGATTATCTTAAGAAGGGATCATCCATAATAGCCACTTTCACCAGACAATCCATTAGATTTATTGATGAATTATTTGAGAACGATTTAACAGAGAACTCCGTATTGGAAAACTTTACTATCAATTTGGTTATTGAAGGACCTCAAGAGAAAGGACTTCCATGGAATAAATGTCAAAAATATCAAATCCATAGTCCTAAAGTTAAAGAATTCCCAAATTTCAAAACTAAATTTGATTCTAATTTTATAGGTAAAAGGAATGACTTACTTAGACCTTTGGATTCATCAGATGATGGTAAAATAAATGATATCCAATATGAAAATTCCCAATCGTTTCAAAAAGCTGCAGAAAATTCAGAAAATTATGCTAGAATGCCATCAAGATTAAAATACTTGATAAGTTCTTGTATATTCAAAAAATTCATCCAAGAACATGAAATCAATGACCCTATAGAAGAATGGAAACTTGTTACTGAAGATCCTATTGTTAAAGTATGGGGACAAAGTTTTGGCATGGATTGTATGAATGTTAATGAAGCAGAATTATTGATATTTCAATCATATGATGTTAATGAATTATATAATCCTCACAAATCGTTTTCATTGGATGATGAAACCCATCATAATAGTATTTTACAAGATACTATTGACACTTCAACTTATCAATATTTTACACTAGTAAAGTCTCGTGCAGCACAACCAAAGAAAATAAGAGGAGTCACTCAAGAAGTAAGATCAGAAACTAATGATGAAATGGTAACGAAAGAACGTTTCGATACAATTAATTATGCTCCTCGAGGTCAAGGTAAACTATGGAAACCTTGAACATCCCTTCACTTACCACACTCTTTATGTCTTGTTACACAAAATCTAATATACAGGAGATTATCTTTCAGCGCGCACTACTTTTTATCCCTCGAAGAAATATTTCAACTACTGGTAAACAGATTATCGGATACGAGTGAATAATCTATCTATTTAATTATTATTTGTTGGGTGATTTTTTTACCAAGTTAATAGTCTCATCATGAATAAACAATTTGGGAAAGAGGAATTGCAGAAGATAGTAGCAAGATGGCAACAATTAAGGAATGAATATGGTGATAATGCTCATTCAGTACCTGAATATATTCAATTAACTAAAATGATTAAATATGTTCAACAACAAACTCAAAGACAACAACAGAATATGAATCAACAGCCACAGAATTTTCAAAACTCTAGAAATGGGAATAATGCCAATTATAATCAAAATTATTCATCTTCTAATTCAAATTTAATGAATAACAATATGAATAGTAATGTTAATAGTGGTAATTCTTATGGAAGTCCATCGGTGAATAATTTCCAACAGTTCCAATCCAATCAACAAAGTCAAAACCAAGGACAGTCAAATCAAATGAATAATATGTCTAATCAAGGACCTACTATGGGGAATTCTAATATGTCCAATATGAACAACTCTATGTCAAATATGAATAATTTTAATAAACCAAGTGGTGGTAGTAATCAAGGTTCAGCTTTTACAGGTACGCAATTTCAATTATTAAAAACTCATCAACAAGCCTTGAAAGTTTTACTTAAAAATCCAGCTCCTGGTACTCCACAGATACCTCAACAATTAACAGAATTTGCAACTAATGATAGAAATGCTGTACCTCAAAATGCACCATACCTTTCATCAGTTAATGCTCCTAATTCGAATATGGTTCAAAATCATCAATCTCCAGTAAGTCAAGGTAGTAATGTTCCAACTCCAGTAATGAATAATTCTGCTCCATTACCACAATCTTCACAAATGCCCGTCCAATCAAGAAGTGGGAGTCTTGGTAAACAATCTCAAAGTCCTTATTTACAAAATTCTACTTTGAAAACAGGTACTTTAGATAAAAGAGCTAGTTCCAAATCAAGAAATTCAAATGCTTCAAATTCTCCTGCCCTTAAAAGAGAAGAAAATGGTAATAGTAATGTAGTTGTTATACCTTTTAAACCTCAAGTACCTAAACCAATCAATGAGTTTTTGCCAACAGTTGAAAATGTCGATGATAAATTAATAGTTCCAATTGATCAACCAATGATTCAAGTAGATTGTTTTGAATTCCCTTCATTAATTGATGAAAAAGTTGAAGAGATTCCTTACCAGAAGTTATTTTCTCAACTGTCAAGATATACTTATCCTGGATTTTACCCTGAAGGTATTGATATGAAGGAAATTAAAAGTAATAGGGAAGCTTATATACTATTAAAAATCGATGAAAGATTAAGTTATTTAAAGAAACAATTGAATAATCCATTAGATGAAAGTTCCAAAGATAAAATCATCATGGAAATCAATAAATTGGAATTACTTCCTCTTCAAAAACAATTAAGAGGTTCATATTTATCACATATTTGGTTCAATAAATCCTTATTACCAAATTCTCATCCTAACTTTTTAGCTAAGTTTAATCCTTTAACATTGGAAAATATTGCATCAAGTCATGAGTTATATAAAAAACAAGTTCAAAGTTTATTAGCTGAAAAGAATGAAAAACATCAAAGTATCATCACCGATATTTTATCATCAATTGGTAAACAAAATGATAAGGCATACATTAAAAGAGAAAAGATTGATAGGTTTACTAATAGAATTAGTAGTTTCCATAATCAAACAGCTAAAGAAGAACAAAAGAAATTAGAAAAAATGGCTAAACAACGTTTACAAGCATTAAAATCTAATGATGAAGAAGCATACTTGAAATTATTAGATCATACTAAAGATACTAGAATTACACAATTATTGAAACAAACCAATACTTTCTTGGATTCTTTAGCTCAAGCAGTTCAAAATCAACAAAGAGAAGCAGGTGCATCGGATGAAAAATTCGATGATGGTATGACTGATGATGAAAGACGGGAAAAATTAGATTATTATCATGTTGCTCATCGTATTAAAGAAGATGTTACTAAACAACCAACAATTTTAGTTGGTGGTACTTTGAAAGAATATCAACTTAAAGGTTTACAATGGATGGTATCATTATTTAATAATAGATTAAATGGGATTTTAGCTGATGAAATGGGTTTAGGTAAAACTATTCAAACTATTTCATTGATTACTTATTTAGTTGAAGCTAAAAGAGTTCCTGGTCCATTTTTAGTTATTGTACCATTATCAACATTAACTAATTGGAATATTGAATTTGATAAATGGGCTCCTTCAGTAAAGAAAATTACTTATAAAGGTACACCAAATCAAAGAAAAGCTTTATCTAATGAAGTTAGAAGTGGTAATTTCCAAATCTTATTAACCACTTTTGAATATATTATTAAAGATAAAGCTTTATTATCAAGAATTAAATGGGTTCATATGATTATTGATGAAGGTCATAGAATGAAGAATAGTAATTCTAAATTATCTGAAACTTTAACTCATTCTTATCATAGTGATAACAGATTGATCTTAACTGGTACTCCTTTACAGAATAATTTACCTGAATTATGGGCATTATTGAATTTCGTTTTACCTAAGATTTTCAATTCGGTCAAATCTTTTGATGAATGGTTCAATACTCCTTTTGCTAATACTGGTGGTCAAGATAAGATTGCTTTGACTGAAGAAGAAACTTTATTGATTATTAGAAGATTACATAAAGTTTTAAGACCTTTCCTTTTAAGAAGATTAAAGAAAGATGTTGAAAAAGATTTACCAAGTAAAGTTGAAAAAGTTGTTAAATGTAAAATGTCAGCTGTTCAATCTAAATTATATCAACAGATGTTAAAATATAATATTTTATATGCTGGTGATGAAGATGGTAAACCTGTAACTATCAAGAATGCTAATAATCAAATTATGCAATTAAGGAAGATTTGTAATCATCCTTTTGTATATGAAGAAGTTGAAAATTTGATTAATCCAGTTTCTGAAACTAATGATGATATTTGGAGAGTTGCTGGGAAATTTGAATTGTTGGATAGAATTTTACCTAAATTTAAAGCTACTGGTCATAGAGTTTTAATTTTCTTTCAAATGACTCAAATTATGGATATTATGGAAGATTTCTTAAGATTAAGAAATTTAAAGTATATGAGATTAGATGGTGCAACTAAAGCTGATGATAGAACTGCTCTTTTGAAATTATTTAATGCCCCCGATTCGGAATATTTCTGTTTCCTTTTATCTACAAGAGCTGGGGGGTTAGGTCTTAATTTACAAACTGCTGATACGGTTATTATTTTTGATACTGATTGGAATCCTCATCAAGATTTACAAGCTCAAGATAGAGCTCATAGAATTGGTCAAAAGAATGAAGTTAGAATTTTAAGATTAATTACTGAAGATTCAGTTGAAGAAATGATCTTGGAAAGAGCTCATGCTAAATTAGAAATTGATGGTAAAGTTATTCAAGCTGGTAAATTCGATAATAAATCAACTGCTGAAGAACAAGAAGCTTTATTAAGAGCATTAATTGAAAAGGAAGAAGAAAGAAAATTAAATAATGATGATGAAGATGATGATTTAGATGATGATGAATTAAATCAAGTTATTGCAAGAAATGATGGAGAATTAGATGTTTTTAAAGCTCTTGATGATAGAAGAGTTACTGAAACTAGAGAAGCTGTTTATCCAACAAGATTGTTCAGTGAAAATGAATTACCTGAAATTTATAAGAAAGATCCTGAATTATTGATTAAGAAGGATGAAATTAAAATGGAAGATTATGGTAGAGGTAATAGAGAAAGGAAAGTATTCAAATACGATGATAATTTAACTGAAGAACAATGGTTAAGACAAATTGATGGGGTAGTTTCTGATGAAGATATGGATGATGATGATCTTAAACCAAAACGTAAACCAAGAGGTCGTAAACCAAAGAAACCTGAAGGTGATGAAGATGATATGAGAGATTTTATCGTTGATTCTGATGATGAAGGAAGACAATTGAAAAGAACAGGTTCAAATGAATCACTTAATGGTGAAAATAAAAGACCAAGATCTTCAACTCCAAGTACTAGAGGTAGTGGTAGAGGTCGTGGTAGAGGTCGTGGAAGAGGTAGAGGAAGAGGTGGTTCAACTTTAAATCGTTCAACACCTACTATTGATCCTCTTAGTCCTGAAGATCGTGAAAGTTTACAAACCATCAGTGAAGCCATTTATGAATTGGTTTTGAACTATAAGAATGAACACGATAGAAAATTAAGTGAATTATTCTTGGTTAAACCTTCAAGAAAACATTACCCTGATTATTATGTCTTGATCAAACATCCTCTTGCTTTGGATACTGTTAAAAAGAGAATCAATTCTAAAACTTATACCAATATTCGAGAATTGGTTGAAGATATTCATTTAATCTTTAGTAATGCCAGAATTTATAATGAAGAAGGATCTATTGTCTTTCAAGATGCTGTAGAATTAGAAAGATTGGCTATGGATAAAGTTAGAGAATTTTCTAGTCATTTACCAGAAGAAGAGTTGAATAAGATTTTAGATTTATCAGATTTTGATGAAATTTATAAATTAAAACCATTGAATTTAAAACCTAACCCACATAATGCTCCTGTTGCTAATCCTGTTAGTCTTCAACCAAGTGCTCAACCAAGTGTTCAGCCAAGTCAATCTAATGTTTCAGAACCTGTTTCAGAATCCATGGCTCCGGATTCAGTACCAATGGCAACTGATTCTGTTAGTAACCTTGATGATTTAGACCTTGGTGATGATGTTTTGAAAAATTCTGAATCAGAATTCGATAAAATGGATGCTTTTGGTGATTCTTTATCCAATAATTTAATGGATGATGAATTTTCAGAAGGACTCAATTTCGATTGATCTAATGGATTAATCCTGTAATATAATTGTTAACTATAGATTAATAAATGTATAATGTACTAATTCTCTACCAACTTACATAGGGGTGTATGCTGGTAATTGTTCATCTACTTGAGGATTATTGACGGAATCATTTAAACAATGATTTACTTTATCAACAAATTCAAACAATCCACCATCGTTGAACTTGATTTCTCCCTTAAACCATTCATTTTTAGGTAATCCATCAGATATATTGGTATCTTTATTAGTCAAAAATAAGAATTCATAAAAATTAGGTCCAAACCAAGGTGATTGCATTTTATGGGAGAATTGAAGTATCGGACAATGTTGAAATTCAATTTGGAATGAGTTAATATCTCCAGAAGAAACAGTTATGAATATAAGTCTCTTATTAGTAACATAGATTACCCCATCCTTAGAATTAATATGAATAGATGCATTTGATTTCAGACTTATAGATAAGGTTTGTCTTTTAGAAGTGGAACTATACTTCACTAATTCACCTACTAGAGGTTCGAATGGAAGACAATTGATTTCTAAACATTGAATATGGTTATCTTTGAGTTGTACTTTATTGATAGACATGATCCTAAAGTTTCGCGATGATGCAAAAGAAAATCTAAAGATCTAATGAGTCTACGATCGTTAAATCCCGTATTGAAAGGGTTTCGTCCTACTCCGGTAGCTCTTGGTCTTACAAAGAACTTCCTTGAACCACAGTATCCTCAAATGTTGTTGGATAAACTCGATTTGAAATCAAAATACCCAAATGCTTCTAAATCTTTAGAAGTAGTTGACATATATAGTGGGAACGGATTATTCTCATCGATGTTAAATTATGATTTGAAACCTAAGAACCATGTGATGTTGGAAACTCTGATGGCAGCATTGAAGTCATTCCATCAGTTGAGAGAAGTCTTGAATACTGATCCTAATAAATCATCAGATTTGACTTTTGATCATCATTACTTAAATGGTTTCAAATGGGAAACTTTTACTGATCTCGTAAATAACGGTATAATAAAACCAGAATTTCAGTCCAGAGATAAGATTCATGATGATTTATTGATTTTTGCTAATTTGGCTTCTTGTCCTGGAGGTGAAGCTCTATTTGCCCAATGGATGATGTGTTCAGCTCATCAAAATTGGCTTCAAAAATTTGGTAGAGTCAGGATGATATTCATAATACCAGAAGTTTCCGCAAGAAAGTTTTTGTCAAAACCATATTCCAGATTTAGGAACAGAACTGCCATAAAACTTGAACTTTTCACTGATACTAAATTAGTAGCTATTAATGAAAGTGATGGAACCACTCACCAACCTGATGGTTACGACTATGATATCAATGTTTTACTCAAGGACCAACCTATCATTTTACCTTCATATTCATTATATCCAGCTAATAGATTTGCTGTGGTGGAGGTTTGTCCCAAAGAAAATATTGACATAGATATTCCTACCTTGGAATATGTGACGCAAATACTTTTGTTCAGAAAGGCTACTCCATTAAAAGAAAGTTTAGCCTATTTGGGACCTGGGGCAGATGATTTCTTGATCCCCAAGCTACAACATTTGTTACACAAAACTGTAAGAGAATTAACTAGTGAAGAAGTAAAACAGGTCATTGAACAATTTGAATTATGGCCTTTCAAACCTTCATTAGAGGAAATGATAACGATTAATAGAGAAGAAGGTACAGAAGAATAGCTAAAACTTGTATATAAATGAATATTCTCCCTTTTCAATCAGATGTATTTTGGAAACTTTCCACAATCAGTTGAACCATCAGTCCACCTTTTCTCAGGATTGAAGACTTTGAATTCAACTCTTCAATGAACTTGGATTTATCTGGACTTTTCATCAATTCTTCTTTGACTTGTTCGAAGTCACTACAGGTAGGTTCGCTTTCAGGTGATGTTAATTCCGGAGCGGTAACAACTCTGTTCAACAATGGTTGACTACTGCTCAATGGACGTGGGTGTTTAATAGGACCGTCATACACATGACTATTTCTTATCCTAGGAAATTGTTCAAGACCGCTGTTAGGACGGGGATCTAAACTTTTAGAGCTCATTGGATGCATGATCTCTTCAGGATGTGAGTCATGATGGGACGATCCCTCGTTCGAATAGACACTGGAAGAACCTTCCACCGACGTCCTTGCTTTTTGTGGGGTCAATGGATAAAACCCATCTTCGTCTGCCTTTGGTGATGAACCATTTGTGATGATAGAATGAGGGTAAGGAGATATTAGTTTTCCCTCTTCAAGATCGGGGTTCTTATGGAAATAAGTGGACCATTTATCGGACCAAAACTTAGATACTTCAAGATAATCTACCAAATAGTCAAATAAATGATATGTGCTGTGAATGTTGAACAGTATACCTGCCACTAACAGGAAAAACTTTCTTGTAAATTTGGAATTACCTATCTTATTCTGATACACTATAATAGAAACTAGTTGAATAGTCTGACAACAAAAGCAAACAAAAAAACCAAGGGATAAAAGGGTAAACATAATAAGACTGAAAATTCTGGAATCAGTCCAAATCGAAAGCAACGACATCGATATTATCATGATGGATACAAGTATCAAAAAATTGGTAATATGGATCATATACCATAATTCTGAGTTCTTCACAATAGGGAACTCCTCATCATACAAAAGATTGATTTGGTTATTAAAGTTCTTGAAGGAAGTTATGTTACTTGAAAGTTTAAAAGGACTGTAATCAAAATCATAGACCAAGAGGGAACCAACCCAAGAACCTTGTGAACTGTTAGTCTTTAAAGCCTTTGAAGGGTTAGAAAATTCGATAAAACCGTCCGTAAGATCGATTTGACTATGGTATCGGTTGAAAGATAACTTGGGAGTTACCAGAATGGTCATCTTATCAATATTCTCAAGATATGTCTTCTCATTTCTAATATAAGCATCCACCAAAAATTCATAAATTTCTTTAGAGCCCTGTTTGATACGATCTGGACTCTCCAACATTCTAACAACATCTACAGGGGTGAATTGATGATCGTATGAATATAATGAATAATAACCGGTTAAATTGATAGCTATTAATATGAGAAATGTAGATATCACTAAGTTACTTCTTCTATTTCCAGATCCTTCCCATAAACTTCTTAAACCTCTACAAACCCTCAGTTTATATCCTACCTTACTTCTTCTATTTCCAGATCCTTCCCATAAACTTCTTAAACCTCTACAAACCCTCAGTTTATATCCTACCTTACTTCTTCTATTTCCAGATCCTTCCCATAAACTTCTTAAACCTCTACAAACCCTCAGTTTATATCCTACCTTACTTCTTCTATTTCCAGATCCTTCCCATAAACTTCTTAAACCTCTACAAACCCTCAGTTTATATCCTACCTTACTATCAATATCTTCAGGATCACTCATTATCAAAGTAGCTATGTTAATAATCTGCGGCTGCAAAAAATAAGTGTTTGTGGGTATCGGTTGCAAAATCAAAAGTTACGATCACGAGCGGGTCGTGTGTCTCAGATTATTTTTTCAAGTGGGGTCCGTTTTGGCAATTGTGCATTAACACTTCCTAATTAGGAATGCGGTAAATAAGATTTTCACATTCTCATAAAACAATTATAATATTCTTAAGTTAAGCTTAAATTGGTTGGGAAATAAGGTAAAATTAGTCCCGAGGAACCGACTGAAGGTAATATAAACATAAGACATTCCCAAATCTGTCAAATAATTTAAATTATGGCTATTAAAGAGATAGCAAGGTATCATGGTGATGTCCATGATAGTTATGATGCAGTATCAGGTGTGATGGGTCTAGTACATGCATTATATAATGGTAATGACCCAGGTTCAGGTATAAGATACTTTTCCATTTGGGGTACCAACCTTTTAGGTCCACGATTACCTCAAATCTTCATCGATTATAGTATATTAATGCAGAATAATTTATTTGGTGATTATCCCAAACCAAGCGATGTGATACCGTCAGCAATTTTTGCAGGACTCTTTGCAATGTTAGCATTAATGCATTTGGGTCTTTACATTATGAATTTAACAAGAAAACATTATTTCCATTTCAGTTTGTTTTGGGCTGTTTACTGTTGTATCAGAGTTATTAGTTTTGTCACAAGAATAACTTGGAGTTATCATATAATCAATGTTGATATGGGATTAGCGAATGAAATTCTTTTAGTTATTTCATCAGTTTTAGTTGTTCCATCGAATTTGATCTTAACTCAAAGATTATTTACTTGGAGACATCCTGTTGGTGGTTCGAGAAGATTATTCACATACTTTATGTGGGGATTATATGCATTGGTAGCAGGAGTTGTTGCCATGACAGTTTTAGCTTCAGTTAAACCATATATAACCAATTTAAGTGTCCGTAATTTCTTGAATTACAAAATATGTGTTATGGTATCAGCAGTTTTGATTATAGTATATTCATTAACTGCTATATTCTTATTGTTATTGTCTTACTTCTTCAAACCAACAAGAAAGGATGAAAACTTATATACTTATCAACCATGGTGGATCGAGTCTTTCCATCCATTGTATTTCGTTAAAAAGGGAGTGAAGGAAGCAGCTGAAGAAACATTCATGAAAAGAAACCATAATCATCGTCATGCTATCAGAGTTATTGCAGCAACTCATCATCACTATAATATGGTTCAAGGTTTAACTAACCAAAGAGGTAATTTGGAACATAACAAGTCAATTTTAATCATTTCCATATCCACACTTTTCTTATTTGTTGCAGCCGTTTTGAGGGCAATTGTTGTTTTCCAAGCAAACAAAGTAATAAATCAGAGTATTGTTGCCCATGCCTCTGTCATGTATGTATTTTGGGGAGGTTTTGAAGTCATTATTAATTTATTGTTCTTATTTGGAAGGGTTGATTTAAGATTCTATAGACCTGATAAATTACCTAAAAAGGTCAGAAGTATCATTACTGCAGAACAATCTGTTACTTTATCAAGAATGCAAAGTAGTGATGAAAGTTATGATGATGACGATGATTTCTTAACTGATGATTATTCCCGTGATTACATTAAAGAAACTAAACCTGGTTTCAGTAGTAATGATGACACCCCTGTAAATAATGGATACGGATCTAAAGTCAGTGTACCTGAAAGTAATAGTGATAATGAATCAGAATTTCACTTTTAATACCAAAATATGTCAGGCTAGGAAAGCCAATGGCAAAGGCTAGGAATGCCTTATTTTTTTTATAGTAATAAAGTTAGAGTTAATAGAGTTAGAATATATTTTTTAGCAGTAAATGGTTTTGTTTGAAAAATTTCCCTTTTGAGTTATGAAATTGAATGGAGATCATTGCGACATGCGACATAATTCTGAAGCTTATGAGAGATAGGTCAAGAGTATCGATATTTGATGGGAAGACCATTAGACACTCTATGACCTTAGAATATACGGACAGATATATCATATAAGCTTTTTATTAGAACTCATTATCATCCAAACACACCATCTAAGCCTTCGTTCCAATTCTAGTCATCGCGACATTTGTGCTACTGAGATTAAGCAAAAATTACCCTTTTAGATTGTGGAGAAACTGAGAATTTATTTAAATAGATCCCAAGCGAACAACTTTAGAACACATATTATGACTAGAGAATATACTGCTGCTGATGGAGTATTGCTGTTGATTTACTCCCTTAACAACGGTGCTGCTCACGGTACCGGAGTGAAAAGATTATCAGAAACAGCAAGAAATTTACTAGGTCAGGATTTACCTCCTGAAATTGTAGCTAGAGCTGCCAGTTATTTAAATAATCTTTATGGGAATTATCCAACAAATAGTGATCTTGTTCCGTCAATCATATTTACTGTGATTTTCTTTGTAATTGGAATTTGTCATTTAACATTATTCTTGGTCAATTTTTCAAGAGGTCATTTTTTTTATATTTCATTCTTATGGTTTTTATATGGTATGGGTAAAACCATTGGGTTTGCATTAAGAGCTGTATGGTCAACCGATGTTACTTTGGTTGATACTGGTATTGCTAGTGAAGTATTTTTGATTATTTTTGCTGTATTTTTAACTACTATTAATTTAATTTTAGCTCAAAGATTATTCAGTTGGAGACATCCTGTAGGTGGTGCAAGAAGACTATTCAACTATACTATGTTTGCATTATATTGTTTAGTGGCTTTGGTTGTGGTGTTAACAATTGTTTCATCAGCTGTTCCTTATCTTTATTATTTGAGTGCTAGAGCTTATACGAATTATCAAATTTGTGTTATGGTATCAGCTGTATTAATTTTCTTATATTCATTAACAGCTGTATCATTATTGGCATTGTCTTATTTCTTCAAACCTACCAGAAAGGATGAAAACTTATATACTTATCAACCATGGTGGATTGAATCATTCCATCCTTTCTATTTTGTTAAGAAGAATGCTGCCAGAGATGCTGAAGAGACTTTCATGAAGAGAAACCATAATCATCGTCATGCTATAAGAGTTATTGCTGCTACACATCATCATTACAATATGGTTGAAGGTTTAACTAATGAAAGAGGTACTTTAGAACATAATAAATCTATTATCATTGTTACCATTACCACATTATTAACAATGGCTGAAGCTGTATTAAGAGGAATCGTATGTTTTCAAACAGGTCAAGCTTGGTTAGAACGTCCTTTAACCAAACCAATTGTTGCATATATGACATGGGGTGTTGCTGAAGTTTTGGTTAATGTATTATATTTGGTAGGAAGAGT
This sequence comes from Yamadazyma songkhlaensis, assembly GCA_030570975.1. Taxonomy (NCBI): domain Eukaryota; kingdom Fungi; phylum Ascomycota; class Pichiomycetes; order Serinales; family Debaryomycetaceae; genus Yamadazyma; species Yamadazyma songkhlaensis. The sequence goes on along the minus strand of JAJLWX010000001.1, from coordinate 677,180 downwards.
TGATTTAAGATTCTATAGACCAGATATATTACCAGCTAAAGTTAGGGCTATTATCACTGCCGAACAAAGTTTCTTTGCTTCAAGAAACCAATCAAGACATGCATCTCAACAAGTTTCTGATGTTGAAAGTACTGAAAGTATTTCTGATTTTGAATTTGAATCTCCAACTTCATCTCCTATTTCTTCAAAAGCTGAACCCCCTCATTATGCTAGAGATGAAAAGAAATATGAAACTTCTTCAGATAACGAATCAGAATTCAATTTCTAATCCAACCTTAAATAAACCATGGAGTTTGATACCCCGTATTTAGTTCTGTAATGTATAATTATTCAATAGCGCATAGCACCTATAATAGTAAAAAGAGCGCAATATTTCAATCAAATTAGTTATCAGTCCAAATAGAGTTAATGGATGTTATCAAAGATTTTCCACGATTCTTATCAAAGAGATTTTTTTTGCGGAAAGTGGAATCCCCAAAAAAAAAGTTCAAAATCAAAGTATAATAATCTTCCCAACAGTGGGACGATTTTTACTTGGAATAAAAATATTAGTCACTTTGCCTCGATAGTGACACTATAGGTCTGTGTTTCAACCGTTTCTTCCACTTACCAGATTCATAAAGATGAAGTTTAAAATCATCGCACTCGAATTCCTAATTAGGATAGCAGCGACACTTTCCCAAATAGGAAGGTTGAATCTATGATACCGATCGATAATAAAAAATCTATAAAATGAAAAGTTTATCCCTATAGATTTTTTCATAACTAAATTTTTTAAATAATGGAAATTGCAGTTGATAAACAATCAGTTAAGATTCACCCATTCGAAGGGGTCAAAGATTTTGAAATCAGAACTGCCTCAAAATTAGTTAAAGATGCTTATCCATCAACTGCTAATGTTCATTTTGTCCAAATCGATAAAATCGATCCACCAAAAAAGGATATGCTTAGATACTTAGAAGCTGAAAAACATGGTGCTCCTTTACCAAACATTCCAAGAGTTTTATATTGTTATTATTATACTAATACTCATGAATTCAATAAAGCTTTAGTTAATGTCTCAATTGGTCATATTATTACTAAAGTTAAACAACCTCAAGGTGTTGTTGGTCCTTTCTTACCAGAAGATATGTTAGAAATGGAAATCTTATGTAATGAACATCCAATCGTTAAAGCTGAAATTGAAAAATTAAAATTACCAAAAGGTTATACTGTCAGAAATGATCCATGGATTTATGCTACTGATGATCCAAATGAAAAAAGATTATTAGTTCAAAATTTCATGTATGTTTTAGCTGGTAATGGACATACTGAATCAAATCATTATTCTTTACCATTGAAATTTTCCCCAGTTTTTGATGCTTTAACTAAAACTTTCATTAGAATGGATTACTTACCAGGTGGTTTTGATGCTACTACCACCCCAACTACTCCATGGCAACAAGTTCCATGTGTTGAATATCACCCAGACTTAAATGGTGAAGTTCTCTCCAGAGATGTCAAACCATTATTAGTTAACCAACCAGAAGGTCCATCATTTACTTGTGATAGAGGTAAAGTTAAATGGCAAGGATGGGAATTCCAAGTCGCTCCAAATGCCAGAGAAGGTTTCGCCATTTACAATGCTTCATTCAAAGGTAGACAAGTATTTTATAGAGTTTCCTTAAGTGAAATGACTGTTCCTTACGGTGATCCAAGAGCTCCATACCACAGAAAACAAGCTTTCGATTTAGGTGATTGTGGTTTTGGTGTTAATGGTAACAAATTACACTTGGGATGTGATTGTTTAGGTGTTATTCAATACTTAGATGGTTACGGTATCCACGCCAATGGTGAACCTTACGTTATTCCAAACACTGTTTGTATGCATGAACAAGATAATGGTATCTTATATAAACATGTTAATTACAGAACTGATAACGCTGTTGTTGCCAGAAAGAGAGAATTCGTTGTTCAAACCATTGCTACTGTTGCCAATTATGAATATATCATTAACTTCAAATTCGTTACTGATGGTTCCCTTGATATCGAAGTTAGAGCTACTGGTATTTTATCAACCATGCCAATTGATGAAAATGTTACTGTTCCATGGGGTACTATTGTTGGACCAAATGTTATGGCTGCTTATCATCAACATATCTTATCTTTCAGAATTGATCCATCCGTTGATGGTCACAAGAATTCTGTTGTTTACGAAGATACTCACAAATTACCAAAAGATGAATTAAATCCTTTCGGTATTGGTTTCGTTACCCAAAAAACTTTTGTTGAAAAAGCTGGTTTTGTTGAACAAAGTCCTTTCACTAACAGAAGTTATAAAATTATTAATGAAAATGTCATTAATCCAATTTCTAAAACCCCAGTTGGTTACAAAATTGGTATCCCAGCTAAACAAATGTTATTAGCTGATCCAGATTCTTACAACAGTAAGAGAGCTGCTTTCGCTACTCAACAATTATGGGTCACCAAATACAGTGATGAACAAATGTATGCTGCTGGTGAATTCACTAATCAATCTCAATATGATACTGGTTTAGCTGTTTGGGCTAATGGTGAAGATAATGTCAGAAATGAAGATGTCTTGGTTTGGGCTACTATGGGTTTCACTCATATTCCAAGAGTTGAAGATTTCCCAGTCATGCCTGTTGAAACTCACACCATTCACATAACTCCAAACAATTTCTTTGACAAGAATCCTGCTTTAGATTTACCTCAAGCTAACAACACTTTCAATAAATCCGTTTTAGCCAACTCTACTAGTGGTGAAAAATCATGTTGTAAAACCAATTTATAATTTTAGGTCGTGTTAATTGATGTATATATATAAAACTTTCGAATTCTTCTCTAAATTGGATTGTAAAGGGACTGTCTCTCATCTTATCCCATCTCATCTCATCGCAGTTTGTTAGAGAGACCCCACACTCCCGATTTTATATCTATCAAACAATTTATCTTATCTTAACTATATGTTTCTCTCGATGTTTTTGTACTTTTATTTAGTTATCATCTATTTACTCTCGTTTCTTTTTTAAGTTTTTTTGTTTTTGATTGTTCATATTATAGTGCAATTCCGTATCATTATCACCTTGGTTATATCCAACATCACTACTCCACACACCCCTTCACACCCATTCTCTTCGTACCACCCCGTAAGTAAATGGTGCCTCCGTATGTCTCATAAATTCCTAATACAACCCACAAGCTAGATCCTAATTAATAGAGGCATATTCGAACTGTAGTCAGCAAGCTCAACATTCTAGACCACTCATCAATACCCTGTAATTGCCTCCTACTATTACTGCAAACTCATTTGTTCCTCTTCCACTTGAATATATCCACTTATTCGATTCAGCGACTACTATTGACGAGATAATCCAGGTGGTTATAAGTTGAGGCAGAACTACTGATTTCTCTGCTCATTTTGTTGACAGAGCTGTTGAATGTGATTGAAATGATGTCTCGAGCTCGTAATCAAAAACTTACCTCTATCGCACCCACTAGGGCATGGCACAACAAGAATATCATCATGAGGATTACGCTGAATATAATCTTTTATCTCATCAGACGGTGCGTTCTCAAATTCTATAACTCTATACTCAATTTCAGTATGATATACAAGTATCATAGGGATGTAATTAGTAACAACTTTTTCCCTGATAAGGAGACTCCTCACTGCGAATCAAAATGATCATACACGTGATCCCTCACGTGATGTATTCAGATTGAAACCCAGCTAACTCTAATTAACCTACATTAGACGAAGTTGGTTGAGATGAACACTATATTAAAACCACAGGCCTAAGCTCTACGACAAGTGGGTGCTTTTTCCAGTCATAAGGATGAATAAATGAATTTCCCTTAGGAGATGTCCTATTTTTTAATCAGTGCGGAAAAAAAAATTTTTAGAGAAGAGCATCTTGAATCAATTTTCAGTTACTTAAACTACTGCAAATTAATATATTCAGACCGAAATCTCCCAAGGATAATAATACTTAGCCATGAGAGTTTATCAATGTCATTTTTGTTCATCACCAGTGTACCCACTTCACGGTATAATGTTTGTCAGAAACGATGCTAAAGAATTCAGATTCTGTCGTTCTAAATGTCACAAAGCTTTCAAACAACGTAGAAACCCACGTAAATTAAGATGGACCAAAGCTTTCAGAAAAGCTGCTGGTAAAGAATTGGTGGTCGATTCTACTTTGACTTTTGCTTCTAGAAGAAATGTTCCAGTTAGATATAATAGAGATTTAGTTGCCACTACTTTACAAGCTATGTCAAGAGTTGAAGAAATCAGACAAAAGAGAGAAAGAGCTTTCTATAAGAACAGAATGAAGGGTAATAAAGAAAAAGATTTGGCATTAGACAGAAAATTAGTTGAATCTAATCCTGAATTACTTAAGATGAGAGAAGTCGAATTAAGAAGAAAGGCTGAAAGAAAGGCTGCTAAAGAAGCCTCAATGGATGTTGAAGAAGATATTGATGTTGAATCTTCTGAAGAAGAAGAAGAAGACATGATGAGTATGAGTGAAGATGAAAGTGAAGAAGAATCAGGTAAGGTAAAACAAAAGGTTTTATTAAAAAACAAAAGAAAAGTCAAACGTTCAGCATAGGGATCATGAGAAATTGTAAATTACACTAATATACATGTATGGAGCTATAATATGTCTTTTTATCTCTAACGATATCAAATCAAAAGATAATCTTAATTCTTAACTTTATTTAGAACTGGCCAATAAGGAGCTTGTTTAAAATTGCTTTGTTCATCAAGTTGTTGTTGTTCTGGTTGGTGTTTTTCATTAGTTTGGAGAAGTCCTGCTTTTTCTAACTTTTGTAAATTCTTTTGAGCATTAATCATCATTTGTACCGTGTTTTGGTGAGTTTCAGTAAATATTTTCGTGTCTTGCCAACGTTTCATAGAATCTTCTGTATTATAATAATCAACTTCATCGTCTTCGTAACTTCTTTTCCTCCTTAATGGCGAAGAATTGGGTGGTGTAATAGATAACATGAAACGCCAGAATGAAAATTATATTTCGCGAGCGATGTCAGTAGAAGCGATGCATAGTAAGGTTAAACACCACATAAATGGGAAGCATATAAGACATAGCGCCAATAACAGCATCAAACCATCAGTAGAAGTGGAAACCACTTATTTGGTTAAATCGTCTACCCCTTTTATTTCAGGAGTAAAGAAGATCAATAAAATACTAGATAAGTTCAATAAGACCATCAATAGAACTAATAGGAAATATCAAGGTGGTGAGTATAAGAAAGTTAACTATATAACAGTTAAAGGTATGGGGAAAGCTATACCCAAAACATTATCAATAGCCTGTAAATTTCAAGATGAAATGGACTTTAAGGTGGACATTCTTACTGGATCAACAGAAGTTTTAGATGAATTTGAACCTGATGAGTCCATAGAAGGCTCTATAGAAGATACAGTATACAAGAAACGAAAAGTGAGTTATATCGAGTTGAGGATATGGCTAAAGAGGGAATAATTCATATCATATGTACATAAGGACTAAATAAACGGATTAATTATCAGTTTTATTCAATTTTTCAAGACATTTCTCTTTTATATGTGCTAATTCTAGTACTTGTCTATCAATGCTAGAACTTTTTTTTGTCTTACCATTATCTGACGGTATATCTGCATCATAGAATTTTTCACCGAATTGAATCATCTCCCAACATTTATCGAATTTTCTTTCAAAGTATAACTTTTCACAAGCAAATATTATTCTAGTTCTATCATACTTATTGTCTTTGTCTAAGTTTGCCAAATCATCTTCATTTAAGAGCCAGTCTTGATCGTTGACTAATGGTCCATTTTCAAGGAATATTTGCTTTTGGATTTCATATTCTTCATCAGTTTGACCCTTTCTTTGCTTAGCTTTCTTAGGTTCGGGCTTTTCTATGGTGACAGGGTTAACAACTTCCTTATCACTCATCTTAAACTTGCAGTCAAATTTTTGGTGCGGATATAAATATCAAGCATATCCAGATAGCATTATGACTCCTACAAGAATTGATACCAAAGAGCATGTTGCTTCTTTGCTTGATAAGTATGACAATTTCTTATTTGATTGTGACGGTGTGGTTTGGTTAGATGAAACCTTAATTCCAGGAATGTTGGAGACAATCAAATACCTACAAGCCAACGGTAAAGGATTTGCATTTATCACCAATAACTCATCCAAATCAAGAAATGAATATATTGGAAAATTCAAGAAATTAGGATTTGAAGGAATAACTAAAGAAATGATCTTTCCTACTTGTTATGCAGCAGCTACAACCGTTAAAGAAGAATTAAAGATCCCACAAGGTAGTAAGATTTGGGTTTTAGGAGATCACGGGATTGAAGACGAATTGAGAGAACAAGGTTATATACCAGTTGGGGGATCAGATAAAGCTTTAGATACAGAATTTCATCTTGAACATGAATTATTGAAAGTTGACCCTGATGTTAAGGCAGTAGTTGTGGGATCAACTAAACATTTCAATTATATGAGAATTGCCCTGACTTTACAATATTTGTTACACGATAACAAATCTTTACCATTCATAGGGACAAACATTGATAGATCATATCCTGGGGGTAATGGGTTGATTTTACCAGCTGGAGGAAGTGTGGTTAATTTCATGGAATACACTGCTCACAGAGATTTCATCAATGTTGGTAAACCAAGTACTTTATTCTTAGACACTGTATTGAAACATATGAATTTCACTAAAGAAAAGACTATTATGATTGGTGATACCCTTTACACTGACATTAAATTCGGTAATGATGGTCAATTAGGTGGAGGTAATGGTGGATCTATTTTAGTTTTGTCTGGAGGTACAAAACCTCAAGACTTACATAAACTACATGAATTGGATACTTCAATGATCCCTTCCTTTATAATTGAATCCTTTGGGGATGTTATCAAGCTCTTAAATTTATAGATTGTTCAATGTACAAAGATACGAGGTTGTGATGCGAAAGTGAGATTCTCATAGAGGCAAAGATACCAAAATGATAAATTTCACGGGGCAAACTCGTAAAAGGAACGTCAATCTTGGAGATAAACGACAAAGAGGAATTGGTACCACCAATTACTTGGAGAAGACCAAATTACAGAGACAACAAAGGGAAGCACAAAGATCAAAGGATAAGTCAGGTTTACTAATACAGAAGTGTGTTATCAGATATTTGCAGTACAGAAGAGAAGCAGAATCCCGGTATGATGAATGGGTAAGCATGAATATAAAGAGTCAGGATATGTTTGACACTTGGGTGGCTCAGTTCCCTTTTATGACAAAGTGGAAGTTTCCCTACTGTTCTGTATCTGTGATATCAGCCTTTTTGAGTATTCTTGCACCACTATTGACTAAATGGAAATTAACACCTTTGACGAGCAAGATAATAACAAAGACTTTGCTTCTCTTGTTGAAGTTTGAAGATGGAGATATTTTGTCCAATACTATACGACTCATGGAGATTGTTATACAGAAATCACAATTTGAAGTTGAATACCCTGGATTCATTGATTCAATCTCAAAGGTGATCGATAAGGATGTAAGGGCGAAGGATCTTATAATTAATGTGAATATCAAAGACTCGAAATTGTCATTTCTTCATTTCCTAGCAAATATCGATCTGATTGATCAAAAATATATCAATTTGTTGAGATCAATCTTATCGGCAAAAGATACCGTTGATACGGTCAATGACTTCACCAGACAACAGAAGATATCATTATTAGTATTATACATCAAAGTTCATGGTGATATACCTTATACAGATAGAGATTATACTTCCATAGGTAATATCCTTACCACTATCTCATTTTCAGTTATGGTTGAAGACGAAGACTCCATGGATGATGATAGCTCCAAAAATGATAACAACTTTGAAGTTTCCAACTCCGAATTCATGACACTCACCAAGTTATACGAAAAATCATTCGTTGAAAGAATGATCGACTTATCAACTAATAATAGAGATTCAGGATTAGCTATCAATATCATTTCCAAACTTTTCCATTTACTACCCGAATTTAAATCTAGACTTTCAGTATCGATAACCATTGTACCGGGATCATATAAATGGTTTTTTGATCAAATTCAAAAAGATCCTATTTACAAACTACTCACTGATTCATTTGGATCCGACCAAGACTATGTTAAGTACGAAACTATCATGGAAGCATATAAAGAGCTAAAAGATTACGAGATAAAGAATTTTTGGAATATACTTTATACTTTCGAAGAGCTTTATTCATATTGGTTAATCGTATCCAATGATTTAGAAAGTTTCGATGATAGTAAATTGAGTTTAGAAGAGGCTTCCTCCTTCTTGAAGTTCTTAAGAACTTGTTGTTTGACATTGATATTCATAAATGAGAACCACAAGTCTAAGATTGCCAATGACTTTGATAAGTTGAAAGAAATCTCAATCACTTTATTGAATCAACTTTATCTTAAGAACTTAAGATTGAAGTTCTTACCCAAGGACTTCTGGAAAGTTAATGAAATCAATTTCAATCTTGATGTAATGTTACAAATCATTGGAGATGAAGAAGAAAGGAGAATTGAAGAATTGGACGAAGATGAAGACGACAAACCAACAAGAAGAATAAGTAAGAAACCACTCCCTGTTGATACACTTGCCAAACTTGAAATTCTTAACAAACTTCCTTTCTTCCTCAAATTTAACGATAGAGTCCAAATCTTCCAAAGTTTGATTGATCTCGATAGACAAAGATCTGAAGGTAATGTAGGATTCTTCTCATTCTTTGATGAAGTTAAAGTAAAAGGTGAAATTAGAAGACAACATTTACTTGAAGATGCTTATCAACATTTTGGGAATTTGGGTGGTGGATTCAAGAAAAAGATTGGAGTTTCGTTTATTGATCAATGGGGAAGACCAGAAGAAGGAATAGATGGAGGTGGATTAACCAAAGAGTTTTTGAACAGAGTGGTAGTTGAAGGATTCTCACCTAATAATGAGTTTAGGCTATTCAAAGAAACTTCAGCTAATCAGTTATACCCCAATGATGAAATTTATTTGAAATACAGTAAGAAAATCGATAGTGAAGAACAGATCGAGAAACTAAAGTATTTGAAATTCTTAGGTTCAGTTATAGGGAAGTGTCTTTATGAAAGTGTGTTGATAGATGTTTCATTTGCACCATTTTTCTTGAACAAATGGTGTACTTCCAAGAATGTCATGAAGAACTCCATTAATGATTTAAGGTCCTTAGATGAAGAATTATTCTTGAACTTGATGAAACTCACCAAAATGAGTAGCGAGGAATTGGAATTCTTGGATTTGGATTTCACTATTGATGAAAATATTGATGGGAAAAGTCATGTGGTTGAACTAATGAAGAATTCTGGTAATTTGAAAGTCACCACAGCCAATAGATTAAACTACATCCATCAAATTGCCAATTTCAAGTTGAATACTTCGTTAAATATTCAATCAAAATATTTCTTGGAAGGGTTATGTGAAATAATATCTGCAGATTGGTTAAAGATGTTTGATTTCAATGAATTACAAATGTTAATTTCAGGTTCAGAGTATAATATTGACATAGAAAATTGGAAACAAAACGTTGAATATGGAGGTTATTTAGAAAATGATCTTACTATCAAATATTTCTGGGAAGTAATTGAAGAAATGACACCAAAAGAAAGGTCGCAATTACTTAAATTCGTTACATCAGTTGCCAGACCTCCATTGCTTGGATTTGAAGTACTTAATCCCAAATTTGGTATCAGAAATAGTGGAAGACAATTAGAAAGATTACCCACAGCTTCAACCTGTGTTAACCTTTTGAAAATTCCTGATTATCAAGACAAAGAACTTATAAGATCCAAATTACTCTATGTGATCAATGTGGATTCCGGATTTGGATTATCTTGAGTTACCCTGACATTCGGTGCATCATATTCTGAAACTTTTCAATTTAACTGAAACGCGAACTAGGTGGCTTATACATAGGTAATAATATAGCATGATTAGATTACTATTTAGACCCACTCTAAGACCAAGTATCATACGAAGAGGACCAATTGTTAATGTTAGGTATTTGAGTTCCTCGAAAGTTTTAAGAATTAATCCTTTATTACCATTTGATGTGCTTGAAGAATTAACTTCTGAAGAATTAGAGGAGAAGAATGAAAAATTGAAAAAAGATAAGAAGAAATTGAAGAAGAAGTTACATAATGCTAAAGATAACAAAGTTTTTAAGACAGAAAACGATTCTGTACCTTTGAATAAAGCAGTTATTCCTGGAACTCAAGCTGTGGACGTTAAAGATTCGAACGGCTCTACCACAGGGCAAGTAGGAGGAAACTCCGAGGGTGACCAAAATAATATCAATGTAAATAGAAATGGTGGAGTTAGTTCAGAAAATGGGGGTGTTAGTTCTGGTAACGGAGATGGTGGTAATAAACCTCCAAGGGACGAACAAGAACCGGAAGAAGAAGAAGAACCAGAGGAGGAAGAACCAGAAGAAAGTAAATTTCAAAAGGTTATTGGTAGATTAAGTTCCTTCTTCTTTAAATGTCTTGAAACTATCGGTATAACTTTCAGTTCAGTGGGGATTTTAGGGGTAGCAGGATTCCTTTACCATAAATTCTATAATGCTCATGTCTTAGATAAAATTGATTTAGCATTTGATAAAGGGGATCCAGGATTTCAACTTTCTATTCATAAAAGAACTAATAAACACATTGAAGACGAGAATTGTGTTGATCATGACTTGAGTGAATATTGGGTTGAAAGACCTCAACAAAAATTGTTAGATGACATTGTTGCTGGTAAGATTGTTGGTAGATACTTCCTTTTAGTTGGGGAGAAAGGTACTGGTAAAACGTCATTATTGTTAGAGTCCATGAAAAAAGTTGATGGTCATAATGTTGCAGTATTTGATGCTCATGCTGATCCTGAAATCTTTAGAATCAGATTAGGAAGAGCCTTGAATTATACTTTCAATGAAGATTATATTGGTTCATTATTTAGTATCAAAGGTCCAAGAGATACTACTGCTTTATTAGATATCGAAAGAGGGTTTAATAAGGTAGAAGAATTGGCTTTAAGAAGAGTACCTTTACATGGTAATAAACCTTTAGTTATTATCATTAACAATTCTCATTTAATCAAAGATAACGAAGAAGGTATCAAGTTGATCGAATTACTTCAACAAAAAGCTGAATCTTTAAGTGGTTCAGGTTTAGTTACTATCATTTTCAACTCTGATGATTACTGGGTATACGAGAAATTGAAGAAATTAGGTACTAGATTAGAATTGATCAATGTTAGAGACTTTAATCGTCATGAAACTGTTAAAGCCCTTAAATTCATTAGAGAGAAACATTTCCCATCACATATCAACCCTAAGTTGAAATTGAATGATTCTGATTGTCACAAGGTTTATGATTTAATTGGTGGTAGACCTCAACATATCCTGCAAGTCGCTAGACACAAAAATGTATTCAATGCTTGTCATGAAATCATTGACAGAGAAAAGACATGGTTCCTTAATCAATGTGGGATCTTAGGATTCTCCATGGATGATGATGTTATGGAACATGGAAAATTCAGTGCTAGTGCTATGTTATTAATGAGAGAGTTTGTGGAAATGGATAGAAGTAGAGAAAATACTTTGATTTTACAAACCGATCCCGAAGAGAAGGATAAGCATAAGAATCATGATTTACCCGAATTACCCCTTTGGAGAGCCCGTCAAATTATGACAAGACCCGACTATATTCAATCATATGATAATTTGAATATCTTCACCATTGATTCAGAATCCAGAGTAAGAGCTGATTCTATTCCAATGATGAGAGCATTCCATGAAATTGCTTCCCAACCATTCTTTGATAAATTATTGGAAGATACCATTGAAAGAGTTGCAGACATTGAATCTTTGGGCAGAACCAGAGAAATATTAATCAAAGATTTAAATCTCGGTAGTAAATACCTCCTCAAGAAGAATGAAGGGAATTTCGAATTTTCATTGGATAAATCTAAAAAGCATAAATTTAAAGTTGGTGATGAAGATGAAGATGAAGATGATGAAGAAAATGCAGCTTTCTTAGAAGCTATTCATAGAAAAGAATCTAAACAATGGTGGAAGAGAAGAATGCAAAGATTCAATTCAAGAGTCACTTCCGATGGTACTGAATATGATATTGATTTAAATAGAAAACCTGATCAAGAAGCAAATACGAAGAACGCTTAAAATACATATTGTCCTCGGACTTTATTCCTACACCTCCCTCCCCCTCCATTTCTAACCTCTCCCAAGAAATGGTGATTCACTATAATAAGAGCTTACATAAGCGTTGATTTCCTATAAAGCCTGTGAATCTAACCCTCGGCGGAGATAAATGTATTAACCATCGGGAGTGAAAAGTGTCGCGGATACGATATAAAAATCCCACCTCACCCCAGGTTTTAACTCTATTGATAATGTCAGGATACAAAAAAGAAGTTAAAATCACCGATGCTCATTTCCCAAGACAGTCTGGGTCTACAATTAGTGTGGATGATAAATTGAAGATAGTTTATAATAAGTTCTCTCCAACAATTCCACCACCTGAAGATAAAATCAGAGTTAATTTGTTGTTCTCACATGGTACGGGAATGAATAAGGAGATTTGGAACTACCATATTGAAAAATTATACAGGGAATCATATAATCAAGAACATTGGTATTTAGGTTCAGTCATCTCGTTTGATTGTGTCAGTCATGGAGATTCTGGAGTAATGAACAAAGATAAATTAGGATGGACTTATGGATGGATTGATGGGGGTAAAGATATAATTGAAATTGTCAAACATGAAAATTCCACTTGTAATGATTTTTTGAATAACAGAACCAGTAAAAACATCATTATTGGCCATTCTTTAGGAGGACATCAAGTTATGGTGGCAGGATTTTTAGAACCTCAATTATTCGATACTATCATTCCAATTGAACCAGTTTTCTACACACCTGATAATAGATTTTTCTATGTTTTCATTGATAGATTTAAAAAAGTTCAGAAATATATTTACGATACTTTCAAAACAAAAGAAGAATTTTATGAATATTACACAAAATTCGCTTTCACTAAAGATATGCATCCTAGAATCTCTCAGGATTATATCGATAATGAATTTTATGAAGTTTACGATCCTGCTACCAAATCAACTGTTTATAAGAGTAAAGCCAGTAAGGTAAGTCAAATGGCTACATACTTATCATCATATTGGGCTCTTGAACAATCTACTGCTATGATTCCTCACATGAAATGTAAAATTTGTTATGTATGGGGAGAAAAGGCAAGATGGAATCCTCCTGGTACTGAGGAATATTTCCTTGAGAATGCCAAACCTGAAAGTTTGATAGAATATCATTGTGTTAAAGATGGTACTCATTTATTGAATGGAGAATTACCCGATGAAACAGTCAAAATCATTCAAGGTGTCATTGAAAAAAGATCTAAATCTGCTTATGAGGATAAAGATTGTTATCCTGAGATTAAATTCAAAGGTAGACCAGCGGAAGAAGTAAGTCAAGAATTTCTCAATAAAATGCTTGAGAATAAAATGGATGAAGTTGTTCATTTTAGTAAAACTCCTTTACCTTTACCTCCAAAAATGTAAGTTTTAGACATATATAATTTTGCAACTCTTTTCATCTGCTACTGAAATGTCTTATCAGAAATGTCGCAATTAGTGGTAGTGCGACTTATCTCATCTCTGCTCAAAATTTTTTTGTTATCAAAGCTAAAGATGCCTTCTAAGGAATTAGTACTTGCTTATGTGTTGAAATACATAAAGGATCAAGATTATTTAGATAAGACTGCCAAAACTTTAATCAAACAATTGAAAGAAAATGATATTGAATTACCAGAAATAAATGATGATTTAGAAAAGATTTTAGATGAAGCTTCAAACGATGATGTTGAAATGAAAGATGCTGAAAGTGATTCAAGTTCTGATTCAAGTTCTGATTCAGATAGTGACAGTGATTCAGACAGTGATAGTGAGTCAGAAAAGGAAGAAAAATCAGAAAAAGAGGAAAGTAAAGATGAAAGTGATAAATCAGATTCAGGATCAGATTCTGATTCAGACTCAGACTCAGATTCAGACTCTGATTCTAGTTCCAGCTCTGATTCAGACGATTCAAGTTCTGATTCAGATGATTCAAGTAGTTCTATCTCAGACTCAGACTCAGACTCAGACTCAGATTCAGACTCAGATTCAGACTCAGATTCAGACTCAGAGACTGAAGATAAGAAGGAGGAATCAGAAACCGAAGAAAAGAAAGAGGAATCAGGTTCAGACTCAAGTGACAGCTCAGACTCTGACTCTGACTCCAGCTCCGATTCTGATTCAAGTTCCTCAGATTCTGATTCAAGTTCTTCTGATTCCGACTCTGACTCCAGTTCATCAGACTCAGACTCAGACTCAGATTCAGATTCAGATTCAAGCTCCTCAGACTCAGAATCAGAATCAGAAACTGAAGGAAAAGAAGAATCATCCAAAAGAAAAGCCCCAGAATATTTAATGCCAATCAAAAAACCAAAACTTGAAAGCCCAGAAGATTCAGGTTCTCAAACAGATGATACTCCATCTCCACAAGGTATCCCAGCAGAAGTTGACGAATTGAGACCAGGCCAAAGACATCATTTTTCCAGAATAGATAAAACCAAAATCAGTTTCGAAGATACTACATTGCAAGATAATACTTATAAAGGAGCTGCCGGTACTTGGGGAGAAATGGCTAATGAAAAACTTTTACAAGTTAGAGGTAAAAACTTCACCAAAAATAAAAATAAGATGAAGAAAGGTTCATACAGAGGTGGTTCCATCACCCTTGCTTCAGGTTCATACAAATTTACTGATTAGATTAATATAATGATATAAATGAAAAAGTCTCTTAAGTTGCCTAGTTCGCACTAAATTTAAATTTTCAGGTTTCTGTCCCTCTGATTAATAATGTCACGTCGTGGAACTTCAGTTAACTATGCTGACTTAGATGCTGGGAACTTCTCTGATTTATCATCATCAGAAGATGAAAAGTATCAAGATATGGACTTCAAGTTCGGATCACGAAAGAAAAGAAATCATCAACCTGAAGATATTAATAATGAAGAACTTTTAAAGAAGAGGAAAGCAGAAGAAAGTATTGATGCCATTAAAGCTTCTATTAGTAATAAGGAGTTCAATGATGATGATATGATCGATTTAACTCCTGATATTCCTACTGATTATGTTCCTGATGCAGTTTCTAAAAGTTTCAATAAGGGAGATTTTTCATATTTAAGATTGAAGCCTGATCATTTTTCAAGACCAATTTGGATCTCACCTAAAGATGGTAGAATCATTTTAGAATCATTTTCTCCATTGGCTGAACAAGCACAAGATTTTTTGATCACAATTGCTGAACCTGTTTCAAGACCTTCACATATTCATGAGTACAAGATTACTCCTTATTCATTATATGCTGCAGTATCTGTTGGTTTAGAAACTGATGATATAATTCAAGTTTTGAATAGATTATCCAAAGTTCCTGTTGCTGAATCAATCATAAATTTCATTAGAGGAGCTACTGTATCATATGGTAAAGTTAAGTTGGTCTTAAAGCATAATAGATATTTCGTTGAAAGTGCACAAGCTGATGTATTACAAATGTTATTGAAAGATCCTGAGATTGGGCCTTTAAGAATCAATAGTGAAAGTACAGTTAATTCCAATGGATTAGTTAAATCATCAGCCCCACAACAAGGAAATTTAGTTATTCCAGGTACTAAAAAAGATGATAAATCAAAAGAACAAGATCAAACAGAAGATATTTTTGCATCAGTAATTGGTAACAAAGCAGAAGACGATGAAGATGATGATATGGATGCAGTTCATTCATTTGAAATCGCTAATGATTCAGTGGAAATTGTTAAAAGAAGATGTCAAGAAATAGAATACCCGGTTTTAGAAGAATATGATTTCCGTAATGATGGTAGAAATCCTGATTTGGAAATAGATTTAAAACCTTCAACCCAAATTAGACCTTATCAAGAGAAATCTTTATCAAAAATGTTTGGTAATGGACGTGCTAGATCAGGAATTATTGTGTTACCTTGTGGAGCAGGTAAAACTTTAGTAGGAATTACAGCTGCTTGTACCATAAGAAAATCAGTTATTGTTTTATGTACATCATCAGTTTCAGTTATGCAATGGAGACAACAATTCTTACAATGGAGTACAATTCAACCTGAAAGTGTTGCTGTTTTCACATCAGAGAATAAAGAAATGTTCACTACTGATGCAGGTTTAGTTGTTTCAACTTATTCTATGGTTGCAAATACTAGAAATAGATCACATGACTCTCAGAAAGTTATGGATTTCTTAACATCAAGAGAATGGGGGTTTATTATTTTAGATGAAGTTCATGTGGTTCCAGCCGCAATGTTCAGAAGAGTCGTTACTACCATTGCAGCCCATTCTAAATTAGGTTTGACTGCTACTTTAGTTAGAGAAGATGATAAGATCTATGATTTGAATTTCTTAATTGGACCTAAATTATATGAAGCCAATTGGATGGATTTAGCACAAAAAGGGCATATTGCTAATGTTCAATGTGCTGAAGTATGGTGTCCAATGACTTCCGAATTCTACCAAGAATATTTAAGAGAAAATTCTCGTAAGAAAATGTTATTATATATCATGAACCCTACTAAATTCCAAGCCTGTCAATTCTTGATTCATTATCATGAAAAAAGAGGTGACAAGATCATTGTTTTCAGTGATAATGTTTATGCTTTACAAGAATATGCTTTGAAATTAGGTAAACCTTTCATTTATGGTTCAACACCTCAACAAGAACGTATGAAGATTTTACAAAATTTCCAACATAATGATCAAATTAATACAATTTTCTTATCAAAAGTTGGTGATACTTCCATTGATTTACCTGAAGCTACATGTTTAATTCAAATCTCATCACATTATGGTTCTAGAAGACAAGAAGCTCAAAGATTAGGTAGAATTTTAAGAGCTAAAAGAAGAAATGATGAAGGTTTTAATGCATTTTTCTATTCATTAGTTTCTAAAGATACTCAAGAAATGTATTATTCAACCAAAAGACAAGCATTCTTAGTTGATCAAGGGTACGCTTTCAAAGTCATCACTCATTTAAATGGTATGGAAAGTTTACCTAATTTAGCTTATGCTACACCAAGAGAAAGAAGAGAATTATTACAAGAAGTATTACTTAAGAATGAAGATGCTGCAGGATTAGAAATCGGAGATGATGCTGATACAACGTTTGCAAGAAATAGAGCAGTTAAAGTTGAAAATTCTGGTAATTCAGTAAAGAGTGCAGGATCATTAGCTGGATTGGCCGGAGGTGAGGATATGGCATATATCGAATATAGTAAAAATAAGAATAAAGAAATCAGAGAACATCATCCATTAATTAAGAAGATGTACTATCAAAAGAAGAAATAAAAACCCTTTATATAGACTAATGTATTTAATGTTAACTTACAAACTCTCCAAAATCATCATTATCATCAAGGTCATTATTTGGAGGTTGGAAATTATTGATATTGGTGAAATTTATAGCATCGATATCATTCAATGACATATTGCTTTGTTTAGTTGTTAACTGTAACATTTCAATATCATAATTATATTGTTCAACATAACTAGTAAATAGTTTCTTATATGATTGTAATCTTTCTATGAATGTATATGCATCGATTTTATCATCAAATTTTAATCCTAGGGCTACCTGTATCAATTTATCATCATATTTATTGGGGGAATAGTTGGTTCCTGGTACTTGTACAATAATTTTGAATAATCTATAAGAATGAGTTCTTTGAATGGTTTCTATTTGTGGGATGTCTGTTGATGTTGAAGGTTCACCAGAAGATTCTTTAGTATCTATTACCTCTATCAAATCATCTTTTATATTGATCAATGGATTATAATAAACTTGTCCCCATAATAAATTATCATCATTGTTAGTATTGAATAATTCAACTTTTAAACGGATTTTGTTTATGGGTAGGATGGGAAGATCGGAATTTTGTGAATCTTCCAGTTCAATATCATCAATGGCTTTTTCTGTTGGAAAAGATTCCTGTTCTATCAATCTTAGACTTCCTCTCCAAACAGTATTAGATTCATAATTCGTCCATTGATTTAAAGTTATTTCTCCTGGTGGGATTTTAAATACTTCTACGGCATTGCATTCAAATATTTCCGAACTAACAATTTCAATTCCTTCGGACATAAATATTTGATTCCAATTGTGGTTTAAGGAGGTTGGTGCTTATTGAATTGCAAATTGTTCTATGTCCGACATCGTCAGTTGTCGCGCGGGTGTCGTTTGTTGCGAAAAAGCTTCAAAAATTTTTCACTCATACACCAAGGTTTCTTGAATAATTCTTTTTGTTAACTAGATAATCATGTTCATCAGAGGTTTAAGAAATAATGGTTTGATGTTCAAACCAAATTTCATAACGAATCAATTTTTCAGCACTTCAAGAATAGTATTTAATGATAAAAAATCAACTGATCAATTATTAGATTTATTCACCACATCAAATAATAAAGATAATGAAATTGAAAAGAACTTATTTGGATTCTTAAATCAGAAAGATAGATCTTCAAATATAGAAAGTAAGGTTATGCATCCAAGAGATGTTGCTAAAAGAATTAAAATCACTGGACCTTTAGCTGGTAGAACCATAAATGTAACTAATAATAATCTTGGAGGATCATTAAAGATGCTTAATTCCGTTATAATGTCTAATAAAATCAGATACTTACAAAGAATTCAAAGTAGGTACATTAGACCTGCTAAATATAGAAAACAATTGAAAAGAGAATGGTGGAGAAGAAAATTCTCTGAAGAATTCAAGAAATTACTTGCTAAAGTTAATGATGCCAAAAGAAAAGGTTATTAAGAAGTCTTTTCTATCATTTAAGGATATCAGGAAGTATATTCTTATCATTTAAACTCATTCCGGGATATATTCCTTATCCTCGCAAATGTTCATAACGAATTACCCTAATAACTTCTTGATTTCAAGGTTTCCATCGTTATTTCAATATCCACCCTTCCAAAAGCAACTCATCCATATCAATAAGTTTTGTAAATAGTTCAAAATAAATACTCCTACTATTTTGGTATATTTTTCCTATCTAAATACTCCGAGATTTGAGAATTTTTCCCATTAGGTGAAGCCTTTTCTAGATAAGATCCATTGGAAATTTTAACAGTGAACCACAGAAACAAACGGATTGGTTTGAATTGTTAGTTATCATCAATAATCACCTATCATAGTCAGAAATTGGTAAGTTCCTGGGAAACAAATCTATAAACGTGGTTAATCCTTATCTCAACCTCATCAAAAGGATAAATTTAATGAATAATGTCAGTGGAAGCAAAAGATATACCTTCCAATTCTAATGGGAGTATCCCTGCTATCACAGGGGCTTTGGATCATAGAGATGCACTCCATATATTCCCGGATTTCATGAAACCTTATAGATCAACTATCATTGCTTACGGAGCATCATTTTTAGGTACAACCATTGGATTCCCAATGGATACCGTTAAAACAAGAATGCAAACTCATAGAGAATTCACAAGTTACTTTGATTGTGCTGCTAAAACTTTCAAAGCCGAAGGTATGAAAGGTTTCTTCCGTGGGATTTGGGCTCCTTTGATTTCAACTTCTTGCTCAAAATCAATCAATGTTTCACTTTTTTCATATTGTAAACCGTTTTGTCATGATTTGATCTATCAACATGATGATGATAATACAACTCATCCTATCATAAGAAACATACCTGTTTGTTTCTCTTCAGGTATGATAGCAGGTGCTGGGGTATCACTTTTTGCATCACCTTTTGAATTTACTAAAGTGTTTTCCCAGATTTCAAAATTAGTGGAAAGAGATTCCGTTCATAAAGTTAACTTAAGTAGTGCTTCAACTTTAGCTACATTCAAAAAAATCATTAAATATGAAGGCCCTACAGGTTTATATTCAGGTTTCAGGTATCACGTGATGAGAGATTCTCTTTCATCAGGGATCTATTATTCCATTTATGAAACTTTCAAGTATTCCATTAATCAATTGATCAATTCTGATCCTTCCACCAATTCTCCTGTGGCTATTTTATTGGCAGGAGGGTTCTCAGGAATAACTTGTTGGACATTAGTTTTCCCTATTGATACAACTAAATCATTAATCCAAAAAGATATTATCCATAACATTTTCCGTAAAAGAGATGGGTTAGAACCTCATCCATTACCGGAAAGAAAAATACGTATCGAAAGAAGTTTATATAGAGGCTTGGGAATTTCTGTCACAAGATCATTCATAGTTAATATGGTATTCTTTAGTGCTTTCGAATTCCTTATGGGTCACATTGCTTAATGCAGTTTATTTATTTTCTTGTACATAGATTGTTACATTTTATATGCATATTATGGCGCCTACTATTACAGAATCTTTTACTTTACATGGTTATCTTTTTCTTCCTCTAGTTTCTTGTTCTTCTTGAATTTCTTCGTCAGTGTACATTTGTTTCCTCTTTCTTGTTCTTTTGAGTCTTTGTCCTATAGGGGTATTATCAGTGATGATATCTTGAATGGTTTCTTTGATAGGTGATTTAGATCTTGTTCTGGAAGCAAGAACATCTTTGGATTCTGCTAATGACTGTTTTTTAGGAATGGTCTTGGATGCTAACTTGGTGGTTGGTCTTTTTTTGGTAGATCTTTTTTTCTTGGGAGAATTTCCAAGGGAGGTGTTGGTGGTATTTTGAAGTTCAGGTTTTTCTTCAATGTCTTTACTGTCTTCCACATCCAAACCAAACTTGTGGCCATCTCTTAACAGATGGGCAGGTTCGAGATCTTCTGGACTAGTATCTAACTGAAATCTTCTAGATTTACGCACAGGTCTTTGTTCAGGGAGGTTTTCTTCGATGTTCTCTTCCTTTGGTTCAGGCTCTTTTGATTCAGATTCCTTTGGTTCGGGTTCCTTTGGTTCAATATCATTTGATTTTTCAGTTTCCTCTGCTTCGGGTTCCTCTGGTTCTTCAGGTTTAACCTCTCCCACAAGACCATCAAGAATCTCGACAAAAGATTTCTCTTCCTCGACTTCTTCGACTTCTTCAGCTTCCCCGCCTTCTACTTCCTCTGCACGTAGGACAACCTTCTCTTCCTCTTCAACAACCTGGTCATCTACCTGAAGTTCTTCTTCTTGAGGTTCGTCTTCTTTAACATCCTCTTTTTGTTCGTCTTCTTGTTCAAGTTCATCCTCCACCTTCGATTCGGCCTTCGAAGGTTTACCTCCGATGAGACTTGAAATCCATGACAAAGGATTGAACTTTCTACGCTTACTAGGAACTTCATCAGTATGTTCATGTACTCTCTTGTTGGGTTCGATTCTAGAATATTCACTGATAACTTCACCATCCACAATTTCGTCTGTCACTTGGTATTGGGGGAACGCTACTATTGGGTCCTCAGGCACGAATATTTCTGTTGGAACCACTACAAGACCACTTTCTTCATCATCCATCAACTCCTCCATTATTTCAGGTTCTTCAGAGGGTTCTATAATGGAAGTAGGGGCGATAACCTCTTCTTCATCATCCCCATCATTCCCGTTATCAACATATTCCGGAATTTCGCCTTGAGGTACGGTTGACTCGCTGGATCCCTGTTCGACTGGTGGCTCACTAGGTTCCTTCTCGTCCGTAGGGTGAAGGATATCCTTTTCATCCATCTCGAGTTCTACTTCATCACCATACTCAACGTATTTCACTTCTGGTTCTTCAACAAATTCCACGACTGGGAGAGTGTCACCCAGTCCCACTGATTCAAGTGATGGCTGCGGTATGGAATATGCAAAACTGAATACAGGCTCTGGATCTTCAGCTTTTTCTGTATCATCTTCCTCTGGTTCTGGAATTTCCTGTTGAAGATCTGATTCAGATTGAAACTCTTCTTTGAACTGTTCACTTGGAATAATTTCATCTGAACCCTGTTGGTCAATAAAATTTTCTGTCTTCTCATCATTGACTTGGGTGCCCTGTTCATCTTCTGCCTCTAATTCTTGAACTTCGGTCAAACTATCAAGTATCTCCACAAATGATTTTTCATCATCTTTTGATTCTAACTCTTTAGATCCTTCGTCTTTTGCTTCAGAAGAGTGACTTATTTCGGGTACTTCTTCGTCAACTAGTTCTTCTACAATTGGTTCATCTATAACTGGCTCTTCTTCGACTGGTTCCTTGACAATCAATTCTTCTTCAAGTGGTTCTTCTGTTAATTCTTCTTCAATTACCTCTTCAACGGCTGGTTCTTCTACAACTGATTCTTCCACAGCTACAATTGGCTCTTGAATATCAGATGTTTCGTCACTTTCTTCAATCACGTCGTCTAGGACTGGTGCTTCCAAAGCTGGTTCCAAAGCTGGATCCTCGGATGGCTCTTCAACAGTCTCCTCAGCCAAATCTACCAACATATCTACAACATCACCAAGTGAGGTTGTGGGATCGTCTCTTTCTTCTACGACATCGTTTTCCTCTGTGCTGATTTCTTCTTGTGGTATAGACTCACTTTTATCATCTTCAACCCCTACCAAGTCATCAAGGACTTCCACAAATGATTTTTCTGGTTCATCTTCATCCTCAAACGCTACAGAAGTGTTGAGGTTTTGTAAAACAGGTCTGATTGGTTCTTCTTCATCTATCATCAGTGAATCAACAATAGAAGAGTTAATGTCATCTAAAGATGGTCTTTCTGGTTCCTCTTCATCAAATTCCATCATTGACGTATCGATGTTGAGTAATTCTGGTCCTCTTGGAATGAAACGAGCTTCAGTAAGGTCTATCATTGAAGAGTTTATTAGACTTGGTCTCCTTGGCTCTTTAAATTCAAGATTATCATGGGTTTCCAATGATTTCATTTGCTCTTCGTGTTCTTCAGGACTTAAATATGAAATATTTAATCCGCTTGACTCAGAGACATGTTCCTCCCCTCCGAAAGAGGAATCAATACCGATAGTTCCTTCTACAGCTTCTTCCTGGTCAGAACTTTCCTCAGAATCTTCAGAATCTTTGTCCGAAACAATTGGCTCAAACTCATGTTTGATTACATCGTCACTGGGAGAACCAGTTGGGGTCTCTATTTCCACTTGACTTTCTTCTTCGATTACTTTCAGTTCTGGAATAGCTTCTGGCTCTAATTCCTCCTTTTCAGGTACCACTTCTGGTTCAGATTCACTCTCATAGTCAGATGGTAATTGCTCAAGTTGAGGGAGATCGAGTTGATTTTTAAATTCTTCCATTGGATCAATTCCCAATTCATTTTGTAATTCTTTTCTGACGGACAACTTGAAACCAAACTTCTCTTCCATTTGTTTCAACTCGGCTAGAACTTCTTCAGAAGTCTTTTCGTCCACTGTCTTGAACGATGTTGGTACTTCAATGTCAGAACCAGATAGTATATCTTCCTCTTGACCATCTTCAACAGAGACATTATCTACAATTGGCATTACGTCTGGTTCTGGAATAGGTACTATGTTATCTTCGTAATCAGCCAATGAGCCTTCACTCATGGCGGCTTCACTTTGAATTTCCACTTCAATTTCTTCTAATTCGAAAGGTTGAGGTATTGGAGCTACAGGGGATTCTTCACGTACAACTGGTTCCAAATCTTCTGCTTCAACACTTGCGTTATATCCTTCTGTCAATTCGGTAATTTTGTCTGCAAGTGCCTGGGGTGCTTGGGTATCATCTATTTCCATATCTTGTAATCTTTCTTCATCGGCTTCTTTCATGGCAGCTTCTGCAAGGTTCATCAAGTCATTAGGTAAATCATCTAGACCTTCGAAATCCATTTTATCGTAATTCTCTTGTACTAAATCGGCGATATTCTCATGAAGCTCTGGATCAAGTAAATCATCTATGCCATGACCAAGTTTATAGTCATTTTCGATATGTTCTGTCTGTAAGTGTTCGGTATGAATGTTATCATTGTCAATTTGTTCTTCTGGTTCGAAATACTCTGTTGTATCGTAATTGTGTACTTCAGAATGTTCATTCTCGTCTTGTTGTGAATATTGAACTTCGCTTATTCCTTTTCTGGGGTATTTTCCACCAACAGATTTTCTTGAATACACCAGATGTTCTTCTGGGTCTACTTCCATCTGGTCTTCATTCTGTTCACTATTCCAATCTTCTGCATCAACGATTTCTTCTCCTTCTGATTCTTCGTCTATGTGTTCAGATAATATTTCAATCTCACTATCACTCTCTTCCAAGGGACTTTCCGAGCTTTGATCACTTACTTCTCCAGCCAGTTCTGGTTCAGGTAAATCCTCGATGAATACTTTCTGACTATATTTCTGCCTTAATTCATCAACATCTAGAGATTTATTAAATTTTATGATCTCATCATTTTGGTACTTCAATTCATTATTTAATCTACTTTTCAAATTATCAATCCAATTCACCAAATCTTCTGACTTGTCACTCAAATCATTGATATTCTTGGGCTTTTTTATGATTGAATTATTCTTTTTGAAGGATTTGTTTCCTTCCATAGTTCGATAATTTTACTTGATTGTACACTTTCTAAAGTGCGCATAAATTTCATCACGTGCAACTCGCGTGACCAAAGAAGAGATTCAAGGATATTAAGAGTTAAAATGGATTTGGGATGTTTGACGTAACTGATAAGTCAAATTTAACACAAAAATGCTAACGTTACATATGTCGTAAAAACTTGCCACATTTTGAAGATATTTCGTAAATTTTACATTTAGTAGAAATAGATTGCGGTTTTAACCAATTGGGCATATACCAGCAATGTTAATAAATATTAATTATAAACAACACTTTGAGGTATCCTTGGTCGGCCTTTAGACAATTACCCCAATAGGAAGAAAACGTCCGAAACTAGAGTTATAATAAACTTTTAACCTTTGGCCAGGCTCGACTTCCCAATTAAGTTCACTGCCAGTTATATTCAACTTAGCAAGAACAAACTGACATAGCCATGGAATTGACACTTTTATCCGAAGGATCATACATCTATTATTAGTTTAGACTTAACCTGTAAATCTCGGTGTACATGAAATTTTTGCACACACATCAAAATTTGCATACGAATCAAAGTTTAATTATGGAATAATGACCATAATAAGGTTTTGAATTGGCAAAGCCAAACATTAGAATCTATTTTTATGAATGATTGGCGTCATCACTCCCTAGGGTTTATGAACCAATCTCATGACGTATAACCTTCGATGGGATTCTTCTCTCGGGTTTGAACATAAACTTTTTCCATGTGCATTTGTCTCGGACACTAAAATGCACTAAAAATGAATCAAAGTTGCGTTTTAGAATTTCTTTAGACAATCCTAACAATAAGACAAAAGTTATTTCATTAAAATCATTAGGAACACCCACTCAGTTTCATAATTAGAACAATTAAATAACCAGTAAATTACAAACAATGGAAAAACCAGTATAATTATGAAAGCGCGGTGAAATAATTAATGATAACAGTTAAATGGTGGCTAATTAGTGAAGGTAGAAGTTCGGAAGTATTGGCAAATCATTCACATCATAAAAAATAACAACATTTCACCAATAATCATAAAGCTGGATGAAATAAATGTTGTTATTGTTATTTCCCAAAGTAGTACCTCATCGCATCGAAGGATTTTTCAAGTTCCAGCCTGGTTTCTTAATTTAGTAATATTATGAGACTTTTTTAACCCTTTCAACGTCTAAGGGGTTAAAAACAGACAAGTGTTCCTACGCAACCTGTAAATCTAGGAGGATGAATTTCTTTTTAGAGGATCTTCTGTACGTATTTTTAGCCAACCTGTAAAAAATTCCTTAAACTTACCGTTTTTACTAATGTAATTCACGGGGATGTTTCAGTAAAAAATAGATGAAAGTTTACTGGTAATTATTTCTTTTTTCCTTAAAAATTTATTTAAATAGTGCCAACGATCCCCCTTCTACATCAATAAAAATTTTATAGAACCATGACTACTGGAGAAGTTGATCTTGAATCTCAACAACAAATTGAAACTTATGAACCAAGAGATACTTTAAATACTGGATCTCCTTGGAAGAACCATTTAATTGCTGTATTAGGTGAATTCTTTGGTACTTTTGTTTTCTTATCCACTGCTTTCATTATTGCCCAAATTGCTAACCATGACCCAACTATTTCTGATGTCCCAACTGAATCAAACCCAGGTCAATTACTTATGATCTCAATTGGTTTCGGTTTTGGTGTTTACTTAGGTATTGTTTTAACTTTCAGAGTTTCAGGTGGTAATCTTAACCCTGCTGTTACTTTATGTTTAGCTTTAGTTGGTGCTGTTCCTCCAGTTAGAGCTGTTTTAATGATGATTTCACAAATGTTAGCTGGTATGTCAGCTGCTGGTGTTGTTAGTGCTTTAACTCCCGGTCCAATTTTATTCGCTAATGCTATGGGTGGTGGAGCTTCAAAATCTCAAGGTGTTTTCTTAGAAGCTTTTGGTGTTTTCATTTTAACTTCAACTGTTTTATGGATGGCCGTTGAAAAACATAGAGCTACTTTTACTGCTCCATGGGCTATTGGTATGTCTTTATTCTTAGGACATTTATGTACTATTTACTATACTGGTGCTGGTTTAAATCCTGCTCGTTCTTTTGGTCCAGCTGTCGCTATCAAAAGTTTCCCAACTTACCATTGGATTTACTGGGTTGGTCCAATCATTGGTGCTTGTGTTTCTGCTGGTATTTACAAATTATTCAAATACTTAAACTATGAAACTGCTAACCCTGGTCAAGATGCTGATGCTTAATCTCATCTATTTAATTAATGCTTAATATAAAATTTCTGTACTTGGCTCTCTGGTACTTTTCCTATCTACGGGTTTTCACTAGTATCACCTATAGCATAGGTGTTCACTACTGTCTCTGTAGGTGTCATCTTCATACGCATCACCTGTCAAGATCATCATGCATGAGCTGTTAGAATTACGGTCGGTTGCATTACCTATTTCTTTATTTACAATTAATAGAGTTAACACGTAGTTATATATGCTAATTAAATATTTCAAATAATGATAATAATCTATTCAATTTCCCAATATTATTGATTTCTCGGGATTGCAATTGATTCAAGATTCTTAATTCCAGTTCCAATAATAATTCTTGTTCATTACCTTTAACATCTTCTCTTTGACATTTTTCCAATAAGGATTTATGTTGGTACTTGAAATCTTCAATATTACGTAAAATAGTTGAAATATTAAAGATTAATGAATGTTTCAAAAATTGATAATTGGTGTGATTTTTATATCTGAAAGCAAAGAAAGTTTTCAGAGCTGCTCTATCATTACTTCTGGGGATTTCTTGAATTTCAATGACATTTAATTGAATCAATTTATAGATTTCATTTCTGACAACTTTTTCTTTTAATAATACACTATTTGATACAGTTTTTTCATCCACCAACTTCATTGATCTTATACATCTTAAGATTCTTAATGATTCTAGACCCAAGGTTTTCTTGATCAATTCATCGTAAGTGTATTCTTTGACTATATCATTCAATTTATAATAAGGTACAGTATAACTACCATTCCCTATTTCCATGATAAATGGGATTTTGGTGGAAAATGCTAATAATTTAAGATGTTGTATGACTAAATTGGTATTACTATCACCATTAGTTGTATGATAATCATTATCATCTTCATCCATTTCTATAATAGCTTCATTATCTTCCATTTTGATTTTAGGCTTTTTAATGGTTCTTTCTATCTCGCTAAAACTTACCACTCTTTTTCTCACAATAGCTGGTTTAACAAAGTTATGAGTTAATATACTGTTGTTCAAATCGATGTTGTTGGGTAACTTCTTAACAATATCATGAATCTTAGCAGTTAAAGATTTATTATCTATCAATTTATTTTCAAGTTGTTCGAAAGTTCTTTCTCTTTCTTCAGGAGTAGTTATTATTCCATCTATTTCGTTGATATATGGTTTAGGATCAGGACTTTGTTTTTCTAAAATCTCCAATACTACTTTATAAACTTCAGCACTAAGTCTACCAACTCTTGATTCACATAAACTGATTAAAGCTTTGGATCTTAAATGCTTTTCATATCTTTTGAAATTGAAACCTATGGATATTTTAGGATTTAAACTTTTCACCCCATCAACTGTGGTATATAAATCTTTAGGTGATGTTTCAAATAATTGGGATAATTTCTCTTTGGATAATTCTTTGATTTCTGCTACTCTTTTAACTTCACTTAAAGT
Source organism: Yamadazyma songkhlaensis (assembly GCA_030570975.1). Taxonomy (NCBI): domain Eukaryota; kingdom Fungi; phylum Ascomycota; class Pichiomycetes; order Serinales; family Debaryomycetaceae; genus Yamadazyma; species Yamadazyma songkhlaensis. Next base: position 648,823 of record JAJLWX010000001.1, on the reverse strand, counting down.
TGCTGATCTTGGAACTAATTTGGTGGTTTCATTATATATTTTATTCCAAATATCTTCTAAAGGATTGAAATCATGCGGTTGTAAGATTTTGATCCATCCATCTCCAAATAATTGTACTAACTTTAAATTTCTTGAATAACTTGATTCTGCATCGAAACTTTTAAGGTATTCAGATACTTTAATGTTACCTAGTTGAATTAAATTTTGAATTATTTCACAGCTTTCTTCATCATATTTATTCATTATATGAGTAATGATGTTCCCACTATGTAAAATGACAAATAATCCAGTATCCTGAAACAGATATTCCACTTTTTCTTTATCCACCCAATATAACATACAATTTAATTGAATCAAAGATACTAAAGTTGTTTTCACTAATTTAATAGGAACCTTAGATCTTCTACTAATCTCTCTTGCAGTTAATCTACCATGAGATATCAATGTTGATATAATGATGGCTGGAACTTCTCCTAAATGTTCTTTAGCCACAGAAGTCAATAAACCACTCATTGGTGATTGAGTCTCTGCCGATGGCGGGACATTAATTACCATATTCAAAGTAAAATATCAACTTTTCAATGATCTTCTTAGATGTCTAAAATTTTTTTTTCACATCTGAGATTTCGCGAACTAAGATCTTTATGTCTAACGCTACAGCTAAACATTATTTGAAATTAGCCAAAGGGGCAATTGAAAGTAATGATCCTGAGTTGGCATTGGAGTATGTTGAAGATGTACTTGAAGCTGATAAAAGGAATTATTTTGCATTCATTTTTAGAGGGAAATCTTATCAATTATTGAAGAAACCACAAGAAGCTATTGAAGCTTTCAATAAGGCAATTTCAATCGATGAAGATAATTTACTTGGTTGGAGAGGTTATTTCCAATTAGTGAAGTCACATGATGATTATGAATTGTTCTTCAGGGTATTTGCAGATTATTTAAGTATATTATTAGATCAACAACAATCATTGATTGAAGCATTAGATGATGCCTCCAGATATTTGAATGCTCATGAATATCAGAAGAATCTCAGATTAACAGAGATTTATTTGAAAAATGTTATACCCGGAAGTGAAATCTATGAGATGGTACATGACCATTTTGGTAAAGGAGAAGAAAATTTAAAGAAATTAGTGGATTTACTTTTGAAGAAAGAGGATGATAGTATCAATAAGATTATATTTAAAGAACGTATGAGATTACCAAAGGTGTTAAACTATGAACAAAGAGTTAAACTTAATCAGTTAATATGGCCAGTATATCAACAGTCTCAATTAATCACTTACTTTGATAAGTTTTTAAGTATATGTGATGATGAACATTTAAGAGTAGAATATCAAGAAAAATATTTAAGGTACAAGTATGAAGTCTTGAGAACAGCACCAGAGAATGAAAAGGATAAATATTTCGGAGATGTAAAATCAATGGTTGAAGATTTAGTTGTGATTAAAGTTCCTAGTTTGTTCATTTGGTCATTATATCTTGATTTGATTGATATCAAGAATTTCCACGATTTGACCAAAGAAGATGTTTTATTTGTCATAAATAACTTTCCTAATGAAGGATTAGGAATACTATTGTATGGTTTCTTGAATAGTGAAATATCACCCTTCGATCGATCAATTTTAAAAGAGATCAAATTCCAACCAAAAGATGAAGTTGTTAAAGATGAAGAAGACGACGAGGTGATTGATGAAAGTTTATTGGATGATGAACCAATATCCACAGAATTGCAACCTGAAGATGTATTGTCTCTTATGGTTGAAGGATTTGAGAAGTGTAAAGAATCCATATTAGCTAATAGAATCATTATCAATTATTATATCACTTTAAGAGAATACTTACAAGCTTCTGATCGTTGTAGAAACGGTATCAAGATGCTTGCGGATTTACAAAGATCCATTAGTGCCAATTTATCAAATTCTCGTGAAGATTTGATTTGTTCATTGGCCGTTGCATATACTTATCATGAAGCTCCTAAAAACTTTTCTCGTGCTTTGGAATTATACGATAAAGTTTTACTCAATACCCCTACAAATAAAAGAGCCAGGATAGGTAAAGGGTTGATTTTAATGGAAAAAGGAGATTTAAAAACTGCCAGTCAATTATTGAATGAAGTTTATAAAGAGTATCCTGAAGATCCTGATGTTTTATTAGAGTTAGGGTGGTGTGAAGTTCAATTATCAAATAATGAGTTCGGTAATGAATTATTATCCAAAGCTTTATTAGGAATCAGGGGATCAGATATTCAAAGTCTAGAATTGAGAGCAAAAATCAATTGGAGACTTGCTACAAGTTACATGGAAACTGACTTCCAGAAATCTTATGATTTATTAATTAATTCTTTGAAAGAGTTCAAGAACTTTGCTCCTTCATATACTCTTTTGGGTTTGATCTATATAAATCATTACGAAGATAAAATAAGATCACAAAAATGTTTCTATAAAGCATTTGAATTAGATGTTGGTGAAGTTGTAGCCGCAAGATACTTAGTAGAGGATTTAACAGCTAAAAACGAATGGGAAGTGGCAGAAATCTTATGTACAAAAGTTGTAGAATCTGATAGATCCAGAAGATCATTAGGAGCTCAAGAAGATAAATCATGGCCCTACAGAGTTTTAGGGTGTTCTGCTTTGAATAGACAAGATGATGGTAAAGCAGTAGAATGGTTTCAAACTGCTTTAAGAATGTCTTCTATGGATTTCGAATGTTGGGTTGGTTTAGGTGAAGCTTATTATAATTGTGGTAGATTAGATGCTGCACAGAAAGTTTTCGAAAGAGCCTTAACTATTAAAGAATCTTGGGTGGTTGTATATATGTTGGGAAGAGTATTATGTGATACTAAAGAATTTGAAGATGGTATTCAACAATTAAAGAATGCATTAGAACAGAAACCTAATGAAGAATGTATTTTGAATTCATTATTCCAAGCAAATTTGGAGTACATTAAGAAATTGATGGATAGTGGGTTCTTTGGTAAAGTTATTGAAATCAATAAGGAAAATATTAAAATCATTAAACAGGCCAGTGTTGATTACTATAAATCTCCTTCCTTATGGTTGTCCTTGAATAAATCTTTACATATATTCCTCAAGATACAAACTAACTTATCCAACTTCCCTATTGAAGATGTGGTGGAGATTTTCCAATGCGTTAAAGAGAAGTCCCAAGAACCATTTTTGATCGAAATCAATGAACTTGATGATAACTTGAATTTAATCACAGCTCAAGACCTTTTCGCTAAAGGCAAAAGCGTTGAAAGTATAATGGCTTTAATCATCTTATCTTGTAAGAACCCAATTGACCTTTTCCCCAATGAAGGAAGATATATAAGATCCATCAATTATTATAATTTAGGATTATCATACTACGAAGCTTTCAACACTACCAACGAGAAAAAGTACAGAGATTGTTCAGTCAAATCCTTAAAGAAAGCTATTCAATTAGAAGGTAAGAATTCTAGTTTCTGGGTAGCTTTAGGTAACGTTTACTCATCATTTAATCCTAGAATTGCTCAACATTGTTTTATCAAAGCCATAGCTTTTGAATCAAGAGATGGAGATATATGGAATAATCTAGCTGCATTATATTTGAAATATGGTGATACAGAATTAGCCCAAGAAGCATACCTTAGATCTCAATCTGTTGCACCTGAACAATCTCAACCTTGGTTAGGTCATGCTTTGACTGCAAAAGCTAACGGTGAAACAGAAAAGGCTTATAATTTATTCACTCATGCATATATTTTATCCAATGGTAGATCACCATTGGCTCAATTGTTATATGCTTTGAATGTCATCAATAAAAGAATCAATGATACATCTGGAAGTGATCCTAGAGATATAGAGACTGCTCAAGAATTTAGTATTGGGAATTTTGCTATTCAGAATTATCTTCGTTATTATCCTAATGATAAGCTTGGGTTGAAAATTGCTTTGACTATAAGTGAAAGATGTAAGAACTTCGCCAGGGCTAAAGAGATTGGTGAAAAGTTATTGACAATTCTTGAAAATGAATACGAAGAAAACGAAGATTTGAAAACTTTAGATGAATTCATTGGTGTTAAATGTCAAATTTCAAGAGTTTATTTAGCTATGGGAGATTATGATAAATCTATTGAAGAAAGTGAATTGGCTTTAGGATTATGCGAAGATGATAATTCCTTACATAAGAAATATTTATTATCATCACAAGTTACTATTGGGTTAGCTTACTTCTTCCAAGACAACTTATCCAAATCATTAGAACAATTGAAAACCATTTTAGGAGAATATAATAATTCTCAAACCATTATTAGTTTAACAGCCCAAATTTTAAATGGTTTTAATACTGAGGATACCAAACAAGCAGCTTTAGATCAATTGTTTACTTACATTGAAGAGAATGGATCATCATTATCAATTGTTTTAACCTTAGGAGCCATTTCCGTAAAAGATAATTTAACTGATTACTTACCTGCTGTTAAAGATGAGTTATTACAATTATCATTGGATGAAATCCTCAAAGATTCATTCCGTTCTATTCCAAGATTATTAGAGGAAATTGATAAGAGATTACAAAAATCTAATAATAATATTTGGTTAAAGAACGCTATCTTATTCCCCAATGATTATCATATTTGGAAACATATCAATAGCAAATTGGCCCTTTCCATTGCTAATTTGAAAGAAACCAAATTAACTTCAAGTGATGTATCCAAAGCTCTTATAACCAATGGAGGTAGAAGAGGTATTCAAAGAGGTATTATACTTGCACCTCAAGACTTTAAATGGCCTTTCACTGTTTAAAAAATAATGAGATAAGGAGATAACGACGACAATATGGAGACAATTGCGGGGGTCTCCTTTTTTTTCTAAAAAACCCTTCAAATGTAGATAACAACCTTTCAAAGTAGATAACAACCGTTTATATAACTTAATAACCAACCCAACATTCTCAAATTAACTTTTTTAGTCTCTAAATACTCTTCCCCAATATCTCATGCATCGCGATCTAGTCAAGTGACATTCGCAGCGATTGATAAGAATTATAGCGTGACAGGGGATAACAGTTATATTTATATAATTGTTAAATAATCACAAATAACATCCATATTTACTAATTAGTTTTAGTGGATATAACTGGATTTTAATTGAGTACTTTGAAAATATTGATTAATCTTATTCTAAAGGTTTAACTCAGTCATACATATCATCATGGTATCACCAGGGATTAAAGAATTCGATAAATCCCAGTTAGATCCATATGTAAAGAAACAAAATGCAAAATTAACTCAAGTAGTACAAAACTTCTTCATAAAAATAGTAACTATCATAATAACATCACGTAGTGAATATCAAGTACAAGATGAATCGAGAATAAATAAATGGTTCAATCTATTAATGCCTTCAATAAACATTAAGGATGATTTGAAGATTTGGAAGAATGGTGAATTAAGTTCATTATCTCCTATGATAATTGAAACTTTGATAGATCTTAAATCCCTTGATGATAAGAAGTCATTGATATTGAATGATGAGAATAATAATCCTTGGACGGTAATAAAGAACGGTGGGAGCAAGAAGAATGAAATAGTTATAGAAAGATGGTTGATAGAATTTGATCATAATGAAGTAAGTGGATCAATCATGGATGAATTGCCTTTGATTTATAAACAAGCCATTGTATTATTTAGAAGTCTTTACGGATTCACAAGATTGATGCCTGCTTATAAACTTAAAAGAAATATCGATAATGTAAAACCATTAAAAATAGTTAACAAAGTAGTCGATGGGAAACAACCAATAAGTTCTAAGGGAAGAATCGGATTATCTAAATCGATTATTCCTCATCAAATTTTAACTACTGATTCTCATTTAATTCAACGACAATTTCATCCTATTCAAACAACTTTGGGGACATTAAAGGTATCGGTAGTTTATAGAAGACATTCAAGTTTCAAGGTCGTAGATGAGATTTTGAGTCAATCTAATCCAGAAAATGCTTTGGAGCCTGTTAAGGTTGATTTTGAGATACCTAAGGAGAAAGCAACGGTTGAGGATGGAACTAGAGGAACAGAGGAGGAAGCCAGAGAGTCAATAGAAGTGGAGCCAGAAGTGACAGATCCAAATGAGGATCCAAGTGGACTGGGCGATTTCAGAGAATCAAGAGATATGAGAGAATCAAGAGAATCTCGAGATGAATCACCTAGAAGAATAAGACCATCTATTCAACCATTTAAAGTAGGATCTATTGGAAATTCTCCACCTCCAAATCAACCTTATGGAGGATCATCATTGGAAAGAAGAATTTCAATCACCAGTAATAGATCAACCTCAAATGCTTCATTAGTTGCAATGTTAAGAAATCCTCGAGGTAGCGTTTCTTCAACTACTGGAAGTACTGCCACTAACATCCCAATATCAAATAGTCCAAATCCTATGAGTGTAGCCAGATCTATCTCATCAAGTCATGGATCTAATTTTATAGGACATGAAGATATTGAAACTGGAGGCACACCACGATTTTCATCATCTTTTGGTTCAAGAGCAAGTAGAAGATTTTCCAATACTAGTATTAGACAGAGCGTTTTACAGAATAATAATGATAGTTTATTAGGAACTAGTGCTGGACTGACAAGTTCAATTAATCCATTGAGTGGATTATATATTGATGATGATATCAGTGATTTTGTTCGAATGATCGATAGTAAAGGAGATCTTCGATTCAGTTATGGAGGAGTAGGCAGTTATAGTGGTAATAATGATAGTAAAGAAATTTTGAATAAATTTCAATTACTCAAATCTCAACATCAATCATTTAGTGACAGTGTGAGTCAAAGTTTGATTTTACATCAATCACCAAGAAGTTCACCAACTCCTGGATCATTAAATAGTCATAGATCCAACAAAATGGAACTGTCAAGATCTAATTTAGGATCAACATCACAAGTTAATTCTCAAATGAATTCACATCTTAGTTCTCAAGCAGTATCCCATTCAGGTAGTAGATCAGGTAGTAGGAAATCATCCAATTCATATGATCAACAAATTTTACCATCAATAACATCAAGATTATCCCAATCACCAAAAGATGTTAAAGGTTTAAGTACTGATCCATCATTCAAAAGACCATCAATTGAATATGAAAATGTATTTGATGATGAAGATGGTGAAGATTATTATTTACAACGCAAGAAACGTGATGATGATGATGATCTTTTATTCACTATGAGTGATATGAATTTAACTAAGCATTAATATATAGTTCTCTTTATCACCCCGGAATTTTTTCGCTTCACTTTCATGAGACCTTTCGGGAAAGTTTCTCCAGGAATGAGACTACTACCTAAACGATTTAACGTAAGAGGGTTCCATTTCACTCGAATACTTCATGAAAATCCTCTTGAATTGTATAATAGTAGAATTGAAAGTGGTAGATTAAGAGATGATCCTTATCAACGGAAAATCATCACTGACTTATCATTACTTCACCAATCATTGAATGACTATAAACCTCCAAAAATAACAACTCCTTCAGTAGAAGATTTAAAACCAAAAGTTGGAATAAGTAAGTTTATGAGTAGGATATTCCCCAATAGTATTAAGGAACCAGATATTGAAACATTATTAGAGAAAGATAATGAAGTTAAAGGTATTTATTTATATGGAGATGTAGGATGCGGTAAGACAATGTTAATGGATTTATTTTATGATACTATACCATCCCATTTACCTAAGAAGAGGTTACATTTCCATCAATTTATGCAACATTTACATAAAAGATCACACCAATTGAAGATTGAACATAACCATAATGATTTAGATACTATCCCATTATTAGCTAGTGAAATTAGTAAAGAATCAACTATTTTATGTTTTGATGAATTTCAAGTTACTGATGTTGCAGATGCTATGTTATTACGTAGATTAATGATGATTTTACTCAGTCCTGATTATGGAGTTATTTTATTTGCAACATCAAATAGAGCACCTGATGATTTATATTTAAATGGGATTCAAAGGAAATCTTTTATACCATGTATTAAGTTAATTAAGAAACAAACTCGAGTTATTTATTTAAATAGTCCAACAGATTATAGAAAAATCCCCAGACCAATCTCATCAGTTTATAAATACCCAAAACCTGGAGTTAAATATGATTCCAAACTGTTTCAAACGTCAAAATCTAAACATATTCAAGAATGGTATGAATATTTTAATAAAGAAAATGATGATAAAGCAGTAACAGAAAATTTCGAATTAGAAGTTTGGGGTAGGAAATTAACTGTTCCAAAATGTTCATATCCTTATGTTGCACAATTCACATTTGAAGAATTATGTGGTAAACCATTAGCAGCAGGAGATTATTTAACATTAGCTACATCATTTCAAAGTTTTTTGATCACTGATATTCCTTATTTAAGTATTGAAGTTAGAGATAAAGTTAGAAGATTCATTACTTTCTTAGATGCTATTTATGATAACCATGATAGAATTGCAGTAACAGCAGCATCAAATTTTAATGATTTATTTGTTGAACCTGAAGATTTAAAAAAGGGGAACTTTCAATTATATAAACATCAAGTTAATAAAGGTGAAGAAGAGACATTTGAGAATGATGAGTTAGTTACCAAACATGGATTTGATAAAAAGATAGCTAAAAAAGCTTCAATGTTTGCAAATGATGAAGAAAGGTTTGCATTCGCAAGAGCATTATCGAGATTAAGTCAAATGAGTACAACTGATTGGATAGAGAATGTTAGACCTTTAAAGGATTAGCCCCAAAGAACTAGAGAACCTTTGGATTAAAGACCTTTAATAGATATTTATTGTATCTCTGTGCAGTATTTGTGGGTATTTTGTGGGTATTTTGTGGGTGTAGGTACCTCAAACTATTTATAGCCTACTTGTAACTTATTCTTAAACCTCACCACACCCCACCATAGCTCACCAAATCTCCTATACCTCCCATACCCCCCATACTTCAACACTTCACCACTCACATTCCACTCTTATTTCCGTTAATTCCAAAATTTCACTTGTTCATTGTCGTATAAAATTCTCTAGGTCGTGTAAGTCGCAAGCAATGGTGTTGAGGATAAACAAATTAAAAAATTTCAGGGAAGTGAATATTGAAACCCTAAACATCATAAGGGTATCACTTCATTCGTTCTAACAACCTAACGGTTCTCATAAATCCATTCGCTATGAATCAAGAGAATTATTTTGATGTATCAATAAAATCTAAAAGAAAACCCAATGTTCCTTTGAAAAGACATTCTTCGGCTAATAACTTATCTAATGAATTCAAACGACCAGGGGATTATTATATTCAAAAATTAAGTAACAGTTCATTAAACCTTTCCAAACGTCCCATAAGTGGTGATTCAATAGTATCATTAAATTCTACTTATAGTGATGATATATCAATAAATTCAGAAATTCATGATTCGAGATTATCTTCATTAACATCAAATTCTATTATCATTTCTCCTAATGATAGTCCACAATCAGGGAAATTAGATGATTCAGTAACAACCATCAAAGACTTGAATGAATTTCCTCAAATAGTTGAAGATCCAGAAGAGAAAGAAGATATATTAGAATCCAATGAAACTGTTGCTACTATCCCACCATCTAAAAGTAATTCATCATTATCAAATATGAGTCCAAATACTTCATTTGGAACTCCTTTAAAAAGTGTTTCTACAACTACTTTAACCAGAACTAAAACTAAATATTTATCACAACAAGAGATTAAAACACGTCAAAGATTAAGGAAAAAAGCCTATGATGATAGTTATAATGAAGATGAAATCTTATCCAACGACATAGATTTAGTTTTCAACGTACCCGTAATCAAAAATCAAAGTGAATTATATTTAAAGAAAAATTTAAGAACTGATTTTGATGATAAATATAAACCTTTCCCATTACCAGGAAAATTAAGAAGTAATTCCACTCCAAATATTAAAACTGGTAATCTTAGCATTAACTCAAGTATGAGTTCAATTAATACCCATAATGATACTGATCATAACATCACCAATGAAAGTATTATTGAAGAAGATTCATCATCTTTTGAAGATGGTGATGAAGATTCAATGATTATTTCTAACATCTCCAATTATTATAATGAAAGATCGAAATCTTACTCAAAATTAATGAAAAGTAGCAGACAAGATAATTTATTATATAAATTACCAAGTTTTGTTAAATCTCAATCATCTTTGGATGATTTAAATTTAATGAGTTTGGAGAAATTAACAGTTATTGATCAAACAAGACCTATAAATTTACCACCAAAAAATTCTAATGATATAATGAAACATAATAAAGAATTACAAAAAATATTGAACGATTTACATGACGAAGTGAATTTCAAAGATGATGATGAATTCCGTACTGATTGGATTAAATTATTTGATAATTTATTGATTAAATTATCAACTCAAAAGAATCTCATAAGGAAATTAAATTGGGAGTCCAATTGTATTCATGAAGAAAGATTCAATTATTTCATGAAAATTTTATTAAAAGATGAAAATAGTGATAAAATCGATGAAAAATTCCATGATTTGATGAAAATTTATGAAAATTTGAATGAATCTATAAAAACCAATAGAATTTTGGAATTTAATAAGATCTTTCAAGATTTGATTAATAAACCTTTATTCCATTCTTTAAATTTATTGATTTATAAACAACAATTTCTTGATTTGATGTTTTTATTATCTTTAGATAACAATTTACATAAACACGATGAGATTTTTTTGATACCCATAACATTAATTTTATTCCCAGAGGTTGAAATCATTGAAAAATTCAAATTTTTAAGGTTATTCAATGATAAAATCTTTAATAAAGATTTAATAATGAACATTAATGAAAATTTTGAAAATTGGTCAGTGAAATTACCTAAAAAGGTTCGTCCATTCTTGAATAACTTTAATTTGAAGGAATTCACCAATTTAAATTTCTTAAAATTCTTAGAAATCCTTTTACAATTAAATGATAAGTTACCTTTATCAATATCAGCATCAAATCCTTCAACTCCAATATTGAAAAATAACATTAAATCTTGTAACTTAGAGATTATTTACAAGTTCTTACAACTTTTAGTCATTTATTCAGTTAATTCAACTTCAAAGAATTATAATCAATTAAAGATATTCCAAAGTTTCTTGATGGTTTTGATCAAATATTATCATATCAATTGGAATGATTTTAATGATTTGATCAAGTTAAATAAATCTATAAAGATCAATTTTAATATGGATCAAGGAATAAATTTGAATAACTTTGTTGATAAATGGAGAAATATCTTCCATAAATTGTAGAATGTACCATAGCATAATATATTAATTACATATCTAAATCAATTTCATCAGGATTAGTATTATCGATTGGTTTGACAAATCCGATAGGTTCAATGAAACTTCTCTTATATTTTAACATTTGTTTGAAACCTTCTTCATCTCCATGTTCGAGTTCAAATTGTTCCCATTTATCACAACTACAATTTATGGATTCATGTAAGTAATTGAATAAACTTCTGGCTCTTTGGTATTGTTTATCACCAACCTCAAAATCTACAAGTTTATAAATAATGGTTTCTAAGGATTTATTTGACCATTTCAATGATATCCAATTGTCGATATGACTTCTTATCATCTTTTTGTCAATGGTAGAAAACTTATTGATAATGATATCGAGAATTTTCACACTTGGATGGTTGATTAGGTAATCATTTAGAAGATTAAAAGCCTTTAAATAAAGGTGTTGATTGAATTCAAATTCTGAATATAAGATTATCACCGGTTCAAGAAGGTTACTGGAGACTTTGGTTTTTAGGTTTAAACAACTATCGAATAAATCTCTTATTCTTTCAACATCATCACAATGTTTAATCAATTTAATCAAATAAATATTATAGAGTTCAAACTTGATTTCATTATCTTTGAACTCTCTTAATCCTATATCAAACATCTTGAACATTTCTTTGAATTCTCCTTCTAACTCAAGAAAGTTTCCAAAGTTTATGATCATTCTTGGTGTTGCTTTCTTCAACTCAATCATTTTATTATAACTGGCCAAAATCTGTTGAATGTCATCGATATTGATTTCAAGAATTTCAAAGTAAAATTCCCATAAGCTGATATTACTAACTTTATTGGTGAATAAGACTGATTGTAAGATTTCCAATTGTTTGGTCACATTATCCTTATATATCTCACACCATGATTTGTAGATGTTCATAAGATCCAAATCACTTTTGAATTTCGATTGGGTTGACTTTTCAAAGATCAAATCCACAGTCTTGAAATCTCCTCCATCTCCATAAACCTTTGCATATTTAATCCAAATATCTGACATTTTATGAACTTTAGAATGACATTTTAAAGGATTGACTGTTGTAATGGCTTCTACAAAAGTCTTTAAGAGTTTAGGTAAATCATCTTTGAATATTTCAAATCTCTTGAACCAAACATCTAAATCTTCTTTGTCTTGACGTAAATAAATATCATTCACCATTAAATCTCTTGAATTAAGTAATTGTTCATATTTATCAATATCTTTATCATCACTATTTTCATCAGGTTCTAGAAACTCAACATAAGATTCATAAATCTGGGTGAAATCATATACTGTGGGACACTCTTTCAATGCTTTCTCATAATATTCAGTCTTGTTTTTGGCTATAGCTATTAATTGTAAATATCCTTTTGAATATTGATCTTTGAATTTAGAAAGGTATTTGTTGCAATAATCTTCATCTCCTAAAGATAATAACTTGTCCCATTGATCAAAAGGTCTTTCTTCATTATAGAAAAATTTCCAATCTCGAGTCCATTGGATATATTTGATTAAATGATCAACTTCATATTCACCGTAACTAAGGAACCTTCTCATCATTTCTCCTGCTATCTCAGTATCATATTTCGATATCTTATCTACAAATTCAAGACATAACTTCCAAATATCACCATGGTCTTCTAAATCAATTGTTTTGAAACATTCAACATATTCATTCAATATAAATCGAACGTCGGTTTGTTTATTCAACCTTTGAAGGTATTTGACCCAAATATCTTTATCCTTGAACTGGGATAAACATCTTTGATATGCTTCATTTACAATTTCGTCATCACAATGATGTAAGATCTCTAGATACTCTAACCAGAATTCTTTAGTTGCATTGAATCGTAAACATCGTTCCAGAATAAATACTTGTTTTTTTAATTCCGTGGTGGATCTAAGATACCTTTTCCAAGTATCAATATCATTTGGATCTTTTTGGAGTTGATACTCAAACGTTAGATCTTGAGCTGTTATTATAGACTCTAAATCCATAATGCGAAGAGCTGCAAATTCGCGTCTTAGCCTAATGGTTTTTGAATTGACCATTGAACTCCACTATTACTGTTGAGGAAACACTCTACAATGATTTTCAATAGCTCATCGTCCTAAAAACCAAGGGTCTGCTAGTGCTGCCTCTTAAAAGTTTTATTCACCCTGGTCCTATCTTCCCCCTAACTTGGTCCTAACTTTACCGCGACCCTCGTTCCAGGGTCTCACCACCCTAATTAATCGATAAGAGTGCGAAATTATTTGTCGAACGGTAAACTCCTTTAAACGAAATGAGTGGTGCAGGTAACAGGGAACAAGTCTTCCCAACTCGTATGACATTGACAACTATGAAAATCAAGTTGAAAGGTGCACAACAAGGACATTCATTATTGAAAAGAAAATCAGAAGCATTGACCAAAAGATTCAGAGAAATTACTCAAAGAATTGATGAAAGTAAAAGAAAAATGGGTAGAGTTATGCAAACTGCTGCATTTTCTTTAGCTGAAGTTCAATATGCCGTTGGTGGTAATGTTGCTTATCAAATTCAAGAAAGTGTCCAAAATGCCAGATTCAAAATTAAAGCTAAACAAGAAAATGTTTCTGGTGTTTATTTACCAACTTTTGATAGTGAAATTAATGAAGATATTAATGATTTCAAATTAACCGGTTTAGGTAGAGGTGGTCAACAAGTTCAAAAGGCTAAAATGGTTTATACTAGAGCTGTTGAAACTTTAGTTGAATTGGCTTCTTTACAAACTGCTTTCATTATCTTAGATGAGGTTATTAAAGTTACCAATAGAAGAGTTAATGCCATTGAACATGTTATCATTCCAAGAACTGAAAATACTATCAGTTATATCAATTCAGAATTAGATGAATTAGATAGAGAAGAATTTTATAGATTGAAAAAAGTTCAAGAAAAGAAACAAATTAATGCTGAAGCTGAAGAAGCTGAAAAGGCACAAAAAGCTTCTAAACAACAACCTCAAGATGAAGCAATTGAAGCTTCAACTGAAGAACAACCAGCTGAAGAAAAATCAACTGAACCAATTGATACAACAAAACAATTAGATGAAGAAGAAATAGCTAAAGAAGTTGAACAATTAGAAGTTGGTGAAACTCAAGATTTATTACAAGAAAAAGAAGACGATGTTATATTCTAGTTTGATTTTAATATACTAACACATTGCTCTCGGAGTTATCATGCAAAATTGATAAATTTCTCGTATCCTCTAAGGTCTTTAACCATGGTTGTAAGGTGAATTTTGGAATTCTGAAAGAAGTTACCATTGATCTTCAATGCATTGAGTAAAGGAGAATCTTCACTGATCATAAAATTATTATTAATGCACTTCGTCTACCACATCTCTACTTTGTCGAGAAGTGAGGATCTACATCGCTCTGCAGATAAGCTAAGAAATATTACTGCCTCCCTTCATATAATGATTTCCGAATTATGTTCCCATCCGGGCCGGGTTCTAGAAACAAGTGCAGCAGATGATGTTAAAGTACTATAAATATATATTTTTCTCTGACCTCTGCAGAAACTCTACAAACTCAATGCTCTTTTCAATTTTCAAGAATTAACGGAATAATTTCACATATACACGTTAATTCTTGCCAAATATTCAATTCTGAAGACGAAAGCTCTCTAAAAAAATAATTAGGATATGCGATTTCTACTACCCCTTGAAATTTGTATCAATCTGAAATGTTGAGCTTTTGCGGAAATGGCTGCAAATTTAGGAGAATATCGACGGCCCGTTGTTAATGATGATGATACAAAAAATTTATGGTTGACTAAACATGTACAATGCATAGCCAAATGCAATTATAAAGTGTGATTGAAATAAATGTGGACGAATTAAATTTAGAAAAGTTGGTTATTTTTTAGCCATTTGACCAGGGCTCGGGGTTGTTACTTCTTGAGAAGAATAGGCACTGGTATTGATTGGGTGATATTGAAACTGATGATTTGGACTATATTCTAATAATGGTGATTCAGCTTTGGATTTTGGAGATGATTTATCAGCATCTACCGCAACTCTTCTACCTTTACTATCAAGAACTATTTTATACTTTAATAACTCATTATTGGCGAAAAGTATCCCTTTTTTCTTAACTAGCTTGTAATGATAGAGTCCACAGGCGTTACATAATGTCTTACTTCCATAAGGACCTGTTCTCCATTCTGGAGTATCAGATGTTCCACATCGAAGGCATTTTCTATCTATTCGGGCTTTCTTCTTCGATTTCCCTTGATATACATCTGATGATTGTTGATAAGTATTATTGAACTGTGGTGGGTTAAACTGACTAATTGGTTGTGGGAATAGTTGTCCAGTTGACATGGAAGTTACTATTTGATATGGATATGGCGTATAACTTGGATATGAATAATAACTCAGCATATCATTAATCATACCCAGATTATATTGATTATTGGGAATAGGATGTAAGACAGATGAAGATGGTGAACCTATTCTACTTGTATCATCAATAATTGAAGAATTGGACGTTATTGAAGAATTTTGATAGCAATAATTACTGGGTGAAGTATCCGGTGTGACATTAATATTTGGAATAGGTAATTGATTGTTATTTAAATGCTTGGATTGTATCGTTGGTAATTTAACTTTTTTGTCCATTATTTTAAACGTTTAACAGTAACTTCAACGGTTATTATAACGAGATAAAAACCATAAAGTTAAAGAAACTTTTCAAAATAGTAACAAATTGAAGATATGCGAATACTGCACCTTTACGATAAGGTTGAAAAAGTAAGATGAAATTTTAGATCTGTGGGAGACTGCATAGGAAATATGAATAATGCTCACATTTCACAGGACATAAAAGTTGAGGTCATAAGTGGAATAATTCACGATGTGTCAACAATAAATAAAGTTCAGGAGTTATAATTAAGGAGTTATGAATTAAGGTTTGAACCAGATTCCAGATTTAAACAATTTTAAGATTTGCTATAACATTTTTAGTAAAGCAAAAAAAATAAATCCGTCATTCACACGTTAAGTTGTTGGATATTTGACCAACCAATAAATCTTTACTTAACCGGGAGTTGAATTAATTTTCCTTCATTCATGATGGATGATCTCACTATTTCCTTTTTTCGTAAAGCCATTTTTTGGTGAGGTTTGCACAAAAGAAAATAAAAACTTAGTACTACGTGGCTATTGTCTAAAACCGGTAATGTACCACCTCTAATTAGTGTATAATAATTAAGGATAATTCTAATTGTCGCGAATGTCATCGGTGTCGTATTCTTCAAACCAAATGTTAGGAAAATTGCTAGTGCATATGGAAATGCCAAAAGTCGCGATGGATGTCGGGGAACTTGGTTGAAAAGTCCCAAAAGTCCCCGACATGGCGGGAGGGTCTAAATAATTCTCGGATTAATATGCGGATCAAAAAACTTTGGTGGTGGAATACTTTCGGAAAAATGATGGAAATTTCAATGTTTATATGAATTATCTGGGGAAATAGGGTGGTTGAATGTTAGTATTATCATTAGGGGTACTTTTTTCATGATCTAATAATCGGAATTTTCAATATCTTTCCTGATAGTCATTTATTCTCCAGTTCAATTCTCCAAAATTTTCAATTCTCCACAATTTCTTTACTACTCTATTCATAGAAGTCATCTATCTATGGACTATGTAGTTAGTTGTATCATAGATGACCTTGTGATGTAAGGTGTTGTAATTCTCCCGGTTATTTGACAATAGATGATCAAATTTACACGACTGTAGTTTCTTTTCGCAACCGTTTAAGGTGGGGGAGGGAGATGGGACTATTTTCTTTTGAAATACTATAAATATACAAAGTATCTTTCGAATATCTTCACGAATTCATATCAAATTAAAATGACTATTGACGGAGCCCAAAGTTTAATTAACACTGCTGTTGGAACTGTGCCAGTTCCTTTCCCAACCCTCCCAACTAACATTATGGATTTATTTATGTTAACTGGTAAAGCTGCCATTGTTACTGGTGGTGCCAGAGGTATTGGATTCACTATTTGTGAATCTTATTTACAAGCTGGATTGTCTAAATTAGCCATTATGGATTATTCACCTCATGATGAAAACTTAAAGAAATTACAAGTTAATTTCCCAAACAGTGAAATTGTCTTTAAACAATGTGATGTTAGAAAAGCTGAACAAGTTAAAGAAGTTATAGAATCAATTGAAGAACAATTCAAAGTCATTGATATCTTTGTTGCTAATGCTGGTATTCCATGGACTTCAGGACCAATTGTTGATGCTGATAATGATGCTGAATGGCATAATGTTTTCGATGTTGATGTCAATGGTGTTTACTATTGTTCTAAAAACATTGGTAGAATCTTCAAAAAACAAGGTAAAGGATCATTAATCTTTACTGCTTCAATGTCAGCACATATTGTTAATGTTCCAAATTATCAAGCCCCTTATAATGCTGCTAAAGCCGCCATTTTACATTTAGCCAGATCATTATCCGTAGAATGGATTAATTTCGCTAGAGTTAACACCGTTTCACCAGGATATACCGGATTAACTGAAATCTCTGATTTCGTTCCTACTGATATCAGAACCCATTGGTGTCAATTAATTCCAAAAGGTAGAGAAGCTGTACCAAGAGAATTGGCTGGTGCTTATTTATACTTAGCTTCTGATGCTGCTAATTACACTACTGGTGCTGATATCAAATGTGATGGTGCCTACACCGCTGTATAGATTTAATGAATAGAAATAGATTTCTCACTTTCACATTTTCGCAGATGTTCCCCGTATCGGGTCCTTGAACTGGAGGGTTGACAGCTGAAGGACTATAACTTCACCCAATGCTGACCCCCTTTACCCACTATAATCCCATCATCCCGAATCCTCCTCTAAACCCTTTACTCTTCATCCTTACCCTAAATTTTGACAGCTGAATACCCCAGATAATTTATACCCGAGGACACTACCTTTATGTCCAATGAAAATTATTGAATTAGAAATGAGAAATTTCCAAACACTTTTTAAACCTCAAGCTTTATTTAGTTAATAAGAATCATTCAATATGATTAGTTTAAGCAAATTAAATAAGTTAAGTGTTAGAAACTTAAGACTGTTTTCTTCTTCAACAGTTAAATATCAAACCATAGGTTCAAATATCAACGGTAAAGATTTCAATGCTGCCAAATATATGAATCAAAAATATCATATTATAGATCATGAATATGATTGTGTAGTTGTTGGAGCTGGTGGAGCTGGTTTAAGAGCTGCCTTCGGTTTAGCTGAAGCTGGTTTTAAAACTGCTTGTATCTCCAAATTATTCCCAACTAGATCTCATACTGTCGCTGCTCAAGGTGGTATTAATGCTGCCTTAGGTAATATGCATAAAGATGATTGGCATTGGCATATGTATGATACCGTTAAAGGTTCTGATTGGTTAGGTGATCAAGATGCTATCCATTATATGACTAAAGAAGCACCAGCTTCAATTTACGAATTAGAAAATTATGGGGTACCATTTTCAAGAAATGAAGAAGGTAGAATTTATCAAAGAGCTTTTGGTGGTCAATCTAAAGAATATGGTAAAGGTGGTCAAGCTTATAGAACTTGTGCCGTTGCCGATAGAACCGGTCATGCTTTATTACATTCTTTATATGGTCAAAGTTTAAGACATGATACTCATTTCTTTATTGAATTCTTTGCTATGGATTTATTAATGCAAGATGGTGAATGTGTAGGTGTTATTGCTTATAATGAAGAAGATGGTACTTTACATAGATTCAGATCTCACAAGACTGTTATTGCTACTGGTGGTTATGGTAGAACTTATTTCTCATGTACTTCAGCTCATACTTGTACTGGGGATGGTTATGCTATGGTTTCAAGAGCTGGTTTACCATTAGAAGATTTAGAATTCGTTCAATTCCATCCTTCTGGTATTTATGGTTCAGGTTGTTTAATTACTGAAGGTGCTAGAGGTGAAGGTGGTTTCTTAATTAATTCTGAAGGTGAAAGATTTATGGAACGTTATGCTCCTCATGCTAAAGATTTAGCTTCAAGAGATGTTGTTTCAAGAGCTATTACTATGGAAATTAATGAAGGTAGAGGTGTTGGTCCAGAAAAAGATCACATGTATTTACAATTATCTCATATTCCAGCTCCTGTCTTAAAAGAAAGATTACCAGGTATTTCTGAAACTGCTCATATTTTCGCTGGTGTCGATGTTACTAAAGAACCAATTCCAATTTTACCAACTGTCCATTATAATATGGGAGGTATTCCAACTAAATGGACTGGTGAAGTTTTAAAGAAAAATGAAAAAGGTGAAGATGAAGTTGTTCCAGGTTTATTCGCTTGTGGTGAAGCTGCTTGTGCTTCAGTTCATGGTGCTAATAGATTAGGTGCTAATTCATTATTAGATTTAGTTGTTTTCGGTAGAGCTGTTGCTCATACTATTACTGATCAATTAACTCCAGGTACTCCATTAAAATCATCTCCAAAGGATATTGGTTTATTCTCTGTTGAAAACTTGGATAAAATTAGAAATGCTTCTGGTACTAAATCAACTGCTGATATTAGATTAGAAATGCAAAAGACTATGCAAAAAGGTTGTGCTGTTTTCAGAACTCAAGATACTTTAGATAAATGTGTTGAAGAAATTACTGCTATCGATAAAACTTTTGAAGATGTTAAAACAACTGATAGATCAATGATTTGGAATTCTGATATGGTTGAAACTTTAGAATTACAAAATTTATTAACTTGTGCTACTCAAACTGCTTATTCAGCTGCTGCTAGAAAAGAATCAAGAGGTGCTCATGCCAGAGATGATTATCCTGATAGAGATGATGAAAACTGGAGAAAACACACTTTATCCTACCAATTAAATCATGGTCATGATGTTAAATTAGATTACAGAGATGTTATCAAAACTACATTGGATGAAAATGATTGTAAACCTGTTCCTCCAGCTGTTCGTGTTTATTAATGATACTAAGACATTTTAAGAATGGTTGTTCTCTATTTATTCTTAATATTTTAACTCAATATATATATTTTTGCATCTTTTCTAGATTTTTCTCGAGATTCCCGAAATGTGGAGGAAAAAAAATGTCTCACCAAATCTATGACGTAGTTGAAGAAATTCCGTGGCTGATGGATGATGGTGGATACTGATGAAAGTTTGTTGATGATGGAACAGCTTATTAGGTTGTAACGGTAAGAGTTAAGTTTGGGAAATGTGACAAAAATCAAATCTTAAAAATAGATCGGAAAGTTCCTATTGTTGCTGAATTGCGATAACCAAACCTACCAGATCTCTCTTTTCGATCTCTTGATCTTTATTTAAATTATATAAAATGGACAACATCACCTCTTTTGGTTGTCAATTGGTCCCCCTATTCATAAGCAATAACCAGGATAAATATTAACCCGGAATAAACATCATGGAAAAATATAAATGTAACAGCAATTGAAAATCCCGAGTTATATATATAGTGGGACATCCCCCACTCGTTTTTTCTGAAACATTTTTCAGACAATAGTTAAAAAAGTAATTAAATATGGCATTAGATAGTGTAGTAAATACCTCATTAAAGAACTTACCAACCACACAACCTCCAGCACCTAAAAATGTTCTTAATTTATTTTCATTAAAGGGTAAAGTTGCATCAGTTACTGGTTCAAGTACTGGGATTGGTTTAGCTGTTGCTGAAGCTTATGCTCAAGCAGGTGCAGATGTTGCTATTTGGTACAATTCAACACCTGCTGATGATAAAGCTCAAGCTATAAGTGAAAAATATGGAGTTAAATGTAAAGCTTATAAATGTAATGTTAGTGAAGCTAAATCAGTTGAAGATGTAATTGATCAAATTGAAAAAGATTTTGGTACAATTGATATTTTTGTTGCTAATGCTGGTGTTCCATGGACAGTTGGTGAAATGATTCATGCTGAAGATCATCAAAGTTGGCAAAAAATTATTGATTTAGATTTTACTGGAGTTTATTATTGTGCTAAACATGTTGGTAAAATTTTTGAAAAGAAAGGTAAAGGGGTTTTAATTTTAACTGCTTCAATGTCAGGTCACATTGTTAATTATCCTCAAAAACAAGCTCCTTATAACGCTGCTAAAGCTGCTGTTATTCATTTAGCTAAATCTTTGGCTGTTGAATGGTCACATTTTGCTAGAGTTGTATCAATTTCTCCAGGTTATATTTCTACTAACATTGGAGATTTTGTATCAAAAGAACAAAAAGATGTCTGGTTAAGTCATATTCCTTTAGGTAGAGAAGGTACACCTGAAGAATTGGCTGCTACTTATGTTTTCATAGCCTCAGATGCTGCTAGTTATGTTACTGGGGTTGATTTAATTGTTGATGGTGGTTATACTGCTCCATAAATATATAGACATTTCTTTTGGTTTTTTAGAATATCTAAGTCTTCTTCTCTCTAAACGTATAACTCTTTTATATTGGAGTCCTCGCTAAGTCCTTACTTTTGAGATCTTATCATTCGCGATTCAACACTAACAGGATGAACCATGACGATGATTTAACAGCGTCCCATTGGGATGATGTGTTCACTCCCAGTAACAATTATGGAACTTCTAGTTTTGCAGCTCCTGATTATAATGGATTCAGTGATTTAAATATCAATAAGCAACCAGAAAGTGAAAATGATGAAGATGAAAATAAAAGTGATGATGAAAATGACGACCACCATTCTACCAACGATAATGATTCAGAAAGTCACAATACTTACCATAACAATTATAATCCCAATGTCAGTGCATATGATGCTGCCAAATCAGAAATGGATCAAATGTATGAACTTCGGAAAGAAGCTAAAAATGAACAAAAATCACAATTAATGGATGAATTGACTAAAGATGATAACTTTGATTTGGAAAATTCCATAACTTCTCCAAAGATTGAACCTCAAGATTCTCTTTTCCTTGATAGTGGCAGTCCAATAAAATCAGAGAAAATTGAACCGAATGATAAGAAAAAGGGTAAGAAATTTAAAAGACCTAGAAAGTTCTCTTCACAAAGAAATATTCAACATTTATCCAATGTTGGACCTTTAGGATTGAATAAACTGTCAGATAATTTAAGTATAAAATCAAATAATGCTAAAGATGAATTATTAAAAGAATCAGAAGCTCCATTATATGATATTAAACCAGAAAATGAAGAAATTACTACTCCTAAAGTTGACTTACCCAAATTACCAAGTGAAAAACTGGTTAATACCTTGGAAATATCAGTAAGTGATCCAATGAAAGTAGGAGATATCACCAATGCCCATATTATCTATACAATCACAACAAAGCCTAAACAACAAAATGACAAAATCCCTAATGAAGTTTCTATTACTAGACGTTATAAGGATTTCAGATGGATTTATCATCAATTACAAAGTAATCATTTGGGTAGAATCATTCCACCACCTCCACTGAAACAAACATACATTGGTAGATTCAATGAAAGTTTTATTGAAAATAGAAGATTATCATTAGAAAAGATGTTAAATAAAATCTCTTCCATAGATTATTTAAGTGAAGATGAAGATTTCATAATGTTTTTGACCAGTGAAGATTTTGCTAATGAAGCAAAAGAAAGAGAAAGAATTAGTGGTAGTGGAGCTTCTACACAAAATAATGATAGTTTGGATAATGACAAATTCTTAGACACCACAGTGGATAATTCGAGTAGTAATAGTTTTATGTCTTCGATATTCTCCATATCCACCAAGATTGATGAACCTGATGAATATTTCGAAAGTAAAAGACATTATATAGAAACTTTGGAGACTAACCTCAAAAACTTTTATAAATCAATTGAACTCATCATTAATCAAAGAGTTGATATTGTTAATATTATGGAACAAATCATTATTACAATTGAAGAATTAAGTGATTTGGAAATAAGTAAAAAAACCACTAATCTTTTAGCTGCCTTCAATGATATTCAAATTAAATTAAAAGAAAATTTGGACAGAATTAACTTGCAACATCATTTAACTTTAGGTTTCACTATTGAAGAATATCTTAGAATCATAGGTTCAATCAAATACATTTTCGATCAAAGATTGAAAATCTATCAAACTTACCAAAATTATCTCCTTGACTTGAATAAGAAGAAATCATCATTAAGTAAATACCAACTGAGAAATGCTGTGGATAAGATCGAAACTTTGAACTTTGAAATGGATAAGTTATCGACTAGAACCACAAACTTCGAAAATAAATTCAACCTTATAAGTGAAACCATCAAAAGTGAATTAGAAACCTTTGAATTTGAAAAAATTGATGATTTTAGAAATTCCGTGGAAATTTTCATTGAATCTTCAATTGAATCACAAAAAGAAAGCATTGAATTATGGGAAACCTTCTACGAAAGACAAGAGTTATCAAAATATTAAAATATACACATCCGGATCAGATTCGTGGATCATTGTCTTTCACCCCTTCCAACCCTTCCTATTCTCCTCTATCTATCTCCTATATCTACAAGGTGGTGTCTTACATAAACATTCCTCAAACCTTATCTCGTTAATTATTTCCATTTTGGTAGATCTGCAACTTATCTACCATTATCTACCACGTAACATTGCAAAAAACGGTGAAGAGTTAACGAGTCAAATAGGGGTCAATGCAGGTAATGTGATGTCGATTTAAAAGTTCGTCTCATCAAAACTGTCTATGAGAACCGATTTCTACCGTTACTTACCGATAAAAGATATATTTAAGCGGTTTAAGAAATTTAGCATTGTCGCATTTAACTCCAGATGAACAAGACCATAAAGGCTCAAATACTTGAACTCATCCTAACATACCTTAAGTATTATGAAGATATTAACTAGAACTAATTGAACCCTTGAAATTATCGAAGAACCCCCCATCTGTATCTCACTGCCCCAAAACAGACTTTTCCAATCTGTTTTCAGTAATTTTCTCAAATTGTCAATGCAATCTATTTTAACAATAGGCTACCTAAAAAATTTCTACATAAAACTCTATTGTGAAAAACTTCAAAAAGTCGATTGTGTTATCGATGAACAAAGGAATTGACAAAGACGTTAATTGGTTTCCACACCCTAGTAGATAACAACACAATCAAGGATCATTATAATGAATTTGAGTATAATGAAATGTAACCCATAATCATATGAATCAAAATTCTAGTCTCGAGGGTCTTCCGCCTAAAGAAGGGGAACACCGAATAATTGGTTGTAATGAAAGTTAACAATAAGCTAAATAAATTAATTCTTATTGCCGTATGATTTTTTTATTGTATAGTGAACTACCAGATTTTTCAAATTTTTCACCCAAACTACTCTTTATTTACCTTTTTATTTACTTTTTAACTCATCAACCCTTTCAATAACTCCATTAAATCTCCTTATTTTCCCAGGGTATTTAAATAGTTGAATAATCCCAAAATCATTAGTTCGTGTCCTGGTAAAGATAAGATCGCATTGACTCCACTATTTTTGAGTCAGATTTTTTAGTTAGTCATAAGGTAAATTTTTTTGTTTAAGGTTTAGCTTTGAAGACCATTACTTTGCCCAATTTGTAAATATCAGAGTAGTTTAGAGTTGAATAAGTTCCAACGATTCGAAGAAGTTTTCAGTTCATTTTAATAGAATTTTTTAAAAGTTAATAGAGAAGGGGAACAAATCATGAATCAGGTACAAATCAACCCTACTAAATTATCCATTTTGTCTATAAAGAGATCGAAGTATTGGATATTTAAGAGTGCCATATTAGAATTCTTACATCTTGAAGCTAGTAGGAATTCAAAGGAAGAAGAAGTGTATAGTAGTGAAGATGAGATTGATTCATTAAATGATAAGTTTTCTTATTTAAATAGACTGAAGAGAAATAGTCTTTATGAACTGTCACTGACATCATCATATTCTCCAAGAGGTAGGAAGAAACATGGATCTGTATCTTCGACATCAAGTTTCAATGAAAAAGAAATAGACAATTCAAGTAAAGATGAGTCAAAAGATGACTCAAAAGATAAAGAAGAGAGTGTCGATGAATATGAAGAAGATGATGAGAGTAATTATTTCTTTCATATTGCTTTTACTCCAATAGAATGTACTATAATTTGTTCCACAGTAATAATGACGAAATTATTCACTAAACCTTTAAATTTATGTGAATCTTTAGGTTATGATGATGTGAAGTTAGTAGAAGAGAAATTCGTTAATTTACAAATAGATAGTGGTGGTAATGATAATAATAGAATTCTTCAATTAACAAAACCATTATCAGAGAATAATATTTCATTATTCTTCTTATCTTCACATTTTAGTGATATAGTGTTGATTCCTCATCACTTAGAAGAGAAAGTAATCAATATCTTAACCCAAAATAACTTTGAGTTTAATGATATTTCAGGTTCTTATATAATCAACAATTTCAATAAGGAAGAATCAACTGAATCAACTGTTGATTTGGTGGAGAAAACTTTCAAATTATTTAAAGACTCAAACATTAGACCAATCATCAATAAAGATATTTCATTATTATTAACAGGATCAAGATCAAATGATGTTACCACCACCATTCTTAAGACAGCTACCAACATTTCGAAAGATAACATTCCTAATTATTTCGCCATAACTAGAACTTCTGTTAATGAGATGTCTTTAATCTTACCTAAATCTTCAAAGACCAGAGCCAAATTAGGATTCCAATCGAAATTCTTAATCGGTTCTACTCAAGATATCATCAATCCTATAACAATAGATTTACAAAAATTACCATTAGATTCAACAGGTATTGTTGCTGGTATGGCCAGTATGATAATCAATGGAGTTAATTCATTTCCTATTGATTATCCTTTCGAATTAAACTATTTATCAATGGCTAGATCAGCTATTTTGATGATTCCAAAAGAGAATATAGATTTAGTTGATGAGATTTTAAATATCGATTACAATCAACTTTCTTAACCGGTCTTTGTTGGCCCGGTCTTAGTAGGCTCAACATAGGCTCAGCATTTAACCTTTTTTTATTACGGACATTTATAGAATATATGCAAATATGTATTTCTTATGTATGTAAATTAATTTTTCTTACCTTTCTTTTTAGGTTTAGTACTAGTTGACCAACCATCTTCAACTTTTTCAACTTCACCACTTTCAATTATAGCTCTTGACCATTCATTTAAATCACTTCCAACAGCTCTATCAACAACACCTCTTTTTTTCAAGAAATCACTAGCGAAAACTCTTCCATTCATAGTAGTTGATGAAGAATAAATAGTTTCTGAGATCAATTGATTTGAATCTTGGTTGATAGGTAAAGAAATAAACATTTCTAATAAATCATTAGTTGATACTGATGGATATAAATTCACCATTTGAGATTTGGCCCAAGAAACGAATTCAATCCTTTGTTTCATAGAATTATCAGAAACTAAATTATTGGCTGAAATACTTCTTAATTTTGATGGATCAGTAACTGTTCTAGAATTTGAAATTTGGAAGGTGGAAGGTTTGGGAGTGATTGGTTTTTTATTATTATTGACAACAGTAGTCCATGAATTATCTACAGTTGGTGTGGAACTTAAAGTTGATGCAATAGAAGGTTGTTTAGCCTTTTTAACCATTTCACTAGCTTTCCTTTCTTCTTCTTGAATTTCCAATAATGTTTTAACAGGTTTTTGAGTTGAAGAATTTGATGTACCCCAAGTTGAAGGTAAAACTTTTTCACTTTTTTCCAATTCTTTTTGTCTTTCTTGTTTTTCCATTTCTTGAATTAAGAAATTAGTGGTTTCAGTTTTAGTTTCATTTTCAAGTTGTTTTTGTTTTAAAAATTTTTCATTTTCAATCCTTTGGATATCTTTTAAACTTAATTTTGGCCCATTTACAATTGAAACATTAGCCCAAGGAGCTTTGTTATCAACTTTTTCATCTTTTTTATCTTCTTTTTTGATTTCAGTAACTAATTTTTTCTTTTCTTCTTTAATTTCTTTCTTTTTAGGTTCATTTTTGATGATTTTTGGTTGGACAATTTCTTCGGGTTTGGTAACTTTTGGTTGAGAGATTTCTTCAACTTTCACAACTTTTGGTTGAACAATTTCTTCAACTTTGACCACTTTAGGTTGAATGATTTCTTCTACTTTAACAACATTGGGTTGAATAATCTCTTCAGCTTTGATAACATTAGGTTGAATGATTTCTTGAATACTTTCAAATTCAGGAATTTCTTCATTTTGGATATTGATTTCATCATTATCTAAACTGTTGGTTGTCTTCTCATCCATAATTGATTCTGAATTGGAGTTGGAATTTTGAGTGGTAATGAATGGTGAGTTGGCAACAGGTGTTGACCAAGGAGATAAAGGAGGTTGAATACCCATGTTAAGGTTGTTCAAGTTATTCAAAGGTTGATTCATGTTCAAGGGTTGATTTCCTAAGGGTTGATTTCCTAAGGGTTGATTTCCTAAGGGTTGATTTCCTAAGGGTTGATTTCCTAAGGGTTGATTTCCTAAGGGTTGATTTCCTAAGGGTTGATTTCCCAAAGGTTGGTTCATATTCAAAGTTTGATTTCCTAAGGATTGGTTTCCTAATGATTGATTCAAAGGTTGATTCAAAGTCTGATTACCATTTAAAGGATTCTCTAATTGATTCAAAGGAGTTGAAGGAGATGAATAATCCACTCCCCAACTAGAATTGGTTCTTGATAAAGGATTCATCAAATTAGAATAATTCAAGTTGGTATTCAAATTTAAATTCTGGTTCATGTAGTTGATGTTGGTGTTGATGTTGGAGTTATTATAATTATTGAAAGTGTTGATGTTTAAGTTATTATTTAATAAATTAGGATTGATATTGGTATTCAAATTACTGATACTTGAATTCAAATTGGAGTTCATGTTGTTCATTAAAGGATAATAATTCAAATTCAAATCGTAATTGAAATTGTTAGATAAATTGTTATTTGATAAGTTATTATTTGGTAAGTTGTTGCTAGACAAATTATTACTGGACAAGTTATTATTCAATACAGGTTTTAAAGATTGATTTAAACTTGGTTCAGGTAACGAAGCATCAAAAGGTTTTGAAAAACTTCCCAATTGACAGATTTCCTTCAACTTTAAAAACTTGGAATTATTATACTTTATCATTAATTCAAGATTTAAATATCCATCATTAAACCAATTCTGCATTTGAATAGAAGTGAAAGGACCTTGTTCATTATTCATGGAATCTAGATAATACCACACAAGATTTTCAGGACTGATCATTTTTATGGAAATATCTTCATCTTCAGTAAAAGATTGTTGAATAGGTTGAGATTGGGTAGACGGCTGTGATTTGAAAGGTTCATCATCAATAGGTTCAGATTCTTTTTCAAATTTAGTAAAATGAGTTACATCTTTTGGAGTTGCATTTCTGTAATCATTGGCTGGGAAACTTAAATTATGTAGGAATTCCTTGTTGTGATTATAAATATCAACTGCTTCATTAAGTTTATAGATCTTAGATCCTTTATTTAATGGTATAGATAATTCATTTTGGTTTAAATTCAAATTATTTAATTGATTTTCCACGCTAAAATGTTAGTAGTTGTTTAACCTGGGTATTTAGTTTGACGTTAGGCTAACTGTTTGTTCAATTATCCAAACACTCAAAAATAAATCTAATGATTCAACATACACTGATGACATTTGGTAATGAAAATTTTTACTCGGTCGTGCGAGTTTTGGTGTGCGAATTTGGTTCAAATGTTAGATCTAGCACTGACACTAATTGAGAGAGAAAGAAGAGGAATAAAGGGTACAAGAGTAGAAGATATAAATAAATCATATATTTTTAAACATTAACTTTTCCTGAAATCTATTCTACTTTTTGTTTTTTAGCTTCTGGTTCTTCAGCTTTTGGTTCTTCTAAATCAGAATGGAAATCTTTAATTATAGAATCAACATCATCAATATTTAATTGTCTTACATCACCTAAGATTTTAATTTTATTAGTAACTTCTTTGATTTGATCATCAGTTAAATGTAAATTTAATTGTTCAACTCTTGATTTAATAGCATTCCAACCAGTTAATCTATTAGCAAAATGAATATATCTGGTTAAACCAAAATCTGATGGATTTAAAATTTCATAAGTTGAAGGATTAGCTAAAATGGCTTTAGCATGAATACCAGCTTTATGAGTAAATGCACAAAATCCAGTAATTGGATTATTAAATGGAATATTAACTTGAACAGCATCAGCAACTAAATTTTCTAAATCTCTTAATTTATGTAATTTATATTTTGATAACACATAATCTCTATCAGCAGTTATCATTCTTGCCATTAAACCACCTAATGGGGTAATACCATTTCTTTCACCAATACCTAAAACTGAAACATCAATTAATTTAGCTCCACCTTCTAAAGCAGTATAAGCATTAGATATAGCACAACCAGTATCATTATGGAAATGACATTCAATATCACAACTAACAACTGATTTTAAAGTTTTAACTAATTCATAAACTTGTCTTGGATTAGCACATCCAACAGTATCAGCAATACCAACTCTGTTAACACCAATTTTATCAACAGTTTTATAAATATTTAATAAATCAACCAAGTCAGATCTGAAAGAATCTTCTGAAGAGAATCTAATTTCAATACCTTTAGATTTAACAAATTCAATGACTTCAATGGCACTTTGAGCAATATAATTCATATCTTTACCATGACTATATTGTCTTAAATATTGTGAAGTACCAATAACAACATCGACACCATCAACACCAGTTTCAACTGCAACTCTAGCATCATCCATATGACATCTAATATGAGTTAAAATTTTAGCTTTTAAACCTAATTTACAAATAGCTTCACAATCTTTTCTACTTTGTTCAGAAGCAACAGGTGAAGTTAATTCAATATAATCAACACCAAAATCATCTAAAGCTTTAGCAATTTCAATTTTTTTTTCAGTAGTAAAGAAAGCATTAGCAAATTGTTCACCTTCTCTTAAAGTACTTTCAATGATTTCAAATTTAGCAACATTTGATAAATAATCTGAAGGATTTGGTCCGTATGGGTTAGCACTCATTTTTTTAATATTTTAAGCAATGGAATTTATTCAATTTATATTTCTGATAATGACTAAATCTATTGAAAAATTTGAAAAAAATTCCTGCATACTGTCCATTTTATCTCATTTGAAAACTGATAATGACTCAATGGATCATAGTGAACATCGGTACACCCACTTAGGTTGAGATGAGAATTGTGGAGATGGGCGAGGGACTAGGGTGTGGTGGGAGGATGGTAGGGCGAGGATGGAAGTAGAATGAGAGTAGACTGAGTGGTGTGAGATGGGGTAGGAGGAGGTGGAGTAGGATGAGATAGGATAATTGGGTTAGTGGAATTGGATTAAGATCTCGGAGTTGTTGGTGGGGTCCGATGTAATTCTCTTCGGAGTGTCTCTGTAGACTCCATGTACTCCGGATAATGTGTAAAAATAAACGAAAAGTATGTGGATGGGTTCGTGTGCAATGGAAGTATGGAATTTGATCAATGGTGTGAATTGACCAGAATTGTGAATTTCACAGATTGAGATGAGGTAGATTTCCAGATTAGGACATAATGGAGAAATAAAAGATGGTAACAGAGACACCATCTTTGGAACACAGAACAAAGAACGCAAGATACAAAACAGAGAACACAACACAACACAGAGACACGCACACACCGTAATATACATTAACTAGAAATCATCTTAACGTATCTGAAGATTTCTAATTTAAATTTACAAAATTCATCATCCTTAATAATCAATTTATTATTCAATTTATCCAAAATCTTTTTAATGATTAAATTGATTTGATTATTCGATAACCCTACAAGATTACTCCAATTTTTATGAATTTTCTCTTGCATCAAGGTTAATTTAATACATCCAATAATCAATTCTTTTAATGGGAAATCCATTTCGTTGAAATTGGCAAAATTATTTGATTGATTTAAATATCTCAATAAGTAAATAATATCCATGTATCTTAAAAGGTAAATGACTGATTTTAAAAATGAATTCACTGATAATTTTAATCTATTTATTATAATAATCAAGAATTTCTCTAATGATAGTTTATTTTCTTTGAAATTTGGTGGGAATAGGTTGGTAATCTTAATGGAAATGTATTTAATAATAATCATCATTAACTTATTTCTTTGTTGTTTGAAGATTGAAGGTGATAAGTTAGTTACTTTTGATAATCTTGATCTTTTCTTTCTTTTCTTTGGTTTTTTAACCTTTTTAGGGTTTGAATTTGAAGCACTATTACCATAGTTTGAAAAATTATGTGAAGTTTCAGTTAATTCACTTTCGGTGAAGAATTCAGTTAAAACTTCAGTAAATCCACTCTCGGTTAATCCATCAGTTAAACCTTCGAAATCGGTTAATAATAAATCTTCATTAACTTCATCTTTGAACATGAAGTTTGTATCTTCAATTACTGGTTCATTAATATAATCATTAATATTGAACTCTTTACCTAATTTGATGCTAGGTACTTCGACCTCTTTAATTTGATTGGCAACAACCATTACTTTTTTTTACTTATGAATCTTTTTTCGATAATTGTTGAAAGAATTTCAATTTCCAATGATCAACTATATCTAATGAATCGATTAATAAACCATGTTAAATCTATAAACTATGGCACAAAAAAAAGGGAAAGAGATTGATTTCTAAATTTCCTCCCTTTCAAATCTGACTCATTAAGAGGGTCGTGGGGATACCGGATAAATTTTCGTCATAAATTGCTTTTTTCGTCGCACCATGTTACTGAGGGTGGTGGTAGGATTAGCGAATTGGCAGAGCGAATTGGCACGTTAGTGCCAGAGCCAACTGTTGGGGTCTTTATTAGGCCCCCATTGCTCGTGAGGTTTGGTTCAAAGCACCAACAACGGGTCTATATTGGCTTATACAGGCCAGACAGAACCTTGGCTCATTGGCACTTGCCATTTCGCTAAGGCACTCGCTAAGGCACTCACGTGACACTCACTTTTTAACCAAAAAAATGCGACAATACTTCATCATGTTTGAAGATGAATTTAAGAAACACCTTGAAACATTGACCTCTGATTCCCAAAAAGTAATCAATAAATTAACAGATATATCTCGTGAAAACCCCGATAAATCCGATGTTATAGTCAAATTAATTGAAGAGAGAATTACTAAATCTCCACCAAAATTTAAAATTTTAGCATTCTATTTGATTGATTCAATTTTAAAATTTGTTGGTAATCCTTTTAATTCTTTATTTGAACATAATTTACTTAAAATATTTAAATCTATTTATTCTTTAATACCCGAAAAACGTCAAACTTTAATTGAAACTTTTAAAACTTGGAAATTTAGTGAAAAAAATAATGGTTTAAAGATCTTGAATGATAACCTTATAGATGAGATTGAAGATTTTATAATAAAAGTGACAGGTTCAAAATCTCCAAGATTGAATAATTCAACACCAGAGACTGTAGTTATTCCTAAACCTAAAGAAATTATAGAAATTGATGAAAATGCTCCAGATATTCAATTTAAATTACCTGATGATTTAACACCTGAACATTTCTTGAGAGAATGTAATTTATTATTACAAGATATAATACGAATCAACAATTCAATAAGCAATTATCAGAACACTAAATTCTATAAAATTAATATGAAAATTCGTAATGATTTAATTGCCAGTATAAATTTAATTCATGATTCATTATTAAATGATAATAGATCAAATTTCCAATATAAGATTCAAATTTATCATTCAAAATTCGTTAAAATAAGAACTACCTTATACAAACAAAGTTTAAAACAAAACCTTTATCTTCAAAGGAAAAGACCAAATTTAATCCCTAATTTAAATTTCATTAATACCATAAATAAACCCTTAGGTTCAATTGAAGATGATGAAAACTTAAGTTTATGGGTTAAAGAATTTGGTTTACCATTCAAAAATGAAAAGTTATTCAGAAAAGATATGAATAAACCTCCTAAAATCAATGAAATATTACATAATGATAAACAAAATGATATAATACCAAGTTTTAATCCCTTAGGATTAGATGATAGTATTTTTAATGATAACCAACCAGACGATTTTCCTAAATCAAGAGACAGAGCACCACCAGTAAAATCAATTATAAAACGTAAATTAGATCATGAAAATAAATCTATAAAAAAAGTAAGATTTAGTTCATAAATGCATAAATTCATCTCTATTGAGTATATGGAAACTTCTTACATATCAAATGAACCAGCTTTTCTTAAATGCCAATAAGTACTAATGAATGGGAAAAAGAAGAAAAATCCTAAAGTTCCCCAATAGTAAACTCCTAATGGAATGAATTTTCTTTTAACTTTGAATGGAATATTACTGTAAACACCTTCTTCTGGGTGGAATCCACTTAATACTCTTCTAGTGGATGAAAAGTTTCTTGTAACCAATCTATTAATACCAATTCTACCAAAACTCATTGTATTATTTATCGTTGAGAATAATTTCCAAATCTCTCATTGGAACAAAAAATTATCATCAGATTTTTGAGGTGGTACCAACACGACTTTTCACGTTATGGTCCAATGAAAAAAACTCTCAAACTTTTGAGAAATATTAAATTTAAACAATATAATGGCTATTGCACCAATTACTGGAACTTTAAGAAGAAAGATCATCACTGATATTACCACTGGATTTGGTTTAGGATTTGTATTTGCCATTGCTTATTGGCAATTTGAACATAAACCAATGGTTGAAAAAAGAGATGCTTATTATGCTAAATTAAAAGCTCAAAAAGAAGCTGAAGATGCTTTATAGATCATTTTTTCCCATTTAGAGTCATATTTTTGAAGATAACGATAACGATTATTCATTACTATTCATTTAAAAATTGTTGTAAATTGGAATTTTTTATTATACCATTGGAAATTATGGATATGTTATGACCTTTGGATTTTAATTTACTATTTAAATAATTAATACATGAAATTTCACTATATGTTATACCACCAAGAAAGATTAAGATTGATTTATCAACAAGTTCATTGGTTTTATTCTCTATTATAGGTACTTTAAACATTTTATTTAATGATAAGTTTTCCCAGCTAGGTTGTTTGGTAATTTTATTTAATGGTTTATAGGTCAAAAATTCTCTGGAAAATAATGATTCGATAATTCTGATGATTAATGGGATAGTATTTGAAGGTAATGTGAAGTTTGGTGATTTATAATCACTAATTTCATTTACTTCTTCTGGTTCTTCTGGTTCTTCCGGATGTAATGACCAGAACTTATTTAGTAATGTATATGTACTGTTGTGAACATCTGTCAAGTTAGTATCGTAAGTATCTTCAATATCTTGATATTTAATTAATTTGAATTTTAAAAGGTTATCAACTTTGTTTAATATCTCAATGCCAAAATTACAGATAAGGGAAGATTTCAATGTTTCAAGATCTTTAGACTTCCATCCATGATTCACAACAGATATAAGGATTATGCAATTGATTATAATTCTTTCATTCATGTTCATTAATAAGAATTCATTTAATTTGGAGATTTGGGCTTTATAAGTCATAGTAAATATATCATTTTGAAAGTTTAAGAAGATTTCATATTCGTCAAATTTGTTATCTCCATTAAATTTGATCTTGTTAAGTAAATGTTCGGAAATATTGGTATGTTTCTTGATTAAATCCTGTTGTTTGTTCAAGTTCGATAAGTTCTTAATCAATCCTTTGATTTTAATAAGATCTAAATCATTAGGATTAGAATTATATTGATTTTTAATTAATTTGGCTAATTTATTCAACTTGAGTCCTATCAAAGAGAAGTTCAAAAACTTCAAATTTTCAAATAATTCATCATTGATTTTGATAGTCTCTTCATCATTTAATTTGATCAAATTGATCTTGATATCTATCAAATCATCAATTAATCCTACATAATTGATTTGGTTCATGGTCAATGGTATATAATCGATATTTCTATCCACTACAATCAAATTATGTGTAGGTTTCATCTTATTCAAATAGAATTCTTGTTGTAAATTATTCATACGATCATTCAAATATTGATTTTTCTTTACTTCAAAATTATCAATCAACTTTTCACTATTATGTCCAATCGAATAAATATTGTTTATCTTTATACCTTCTCTATCAATTAAATTTATTAATCCTTCGTTTAGCTCGTTTATCTGTTTGATGGGTTCATTGAAGTAATTATTGATACAATTGTTGTCTTGTAAAGTTAAAAGTCCATTAACAGTAATACCGTTCATTTTCCAGTTATATATCTTAACATTTCTTCCTCTAATGAATGTTAAATCATTATTGATGATATTATCAAGATCTAAATTCAATCCCGAATTTGATTGACTTATTTCATATAACTTACTCTTGGATAAGTTCTTAACTATAACAGTTACTCTAGAATGATCAGGTATATTGAACTTGGTTAAGTTATCGGCTATAATGACAATATTTTGATGATGTTCAATTATATCTTCTCCTAACCAGATGATCTTATCAAATTTCCCCTTTTGTTTGAATGTCTTGAATGGTACAAGATAATTTATCAAAGGAGACAATTCTTTATCTAAAACTAACAAATGATCGGAAGTATATATTTTATCGAATATATTAAATAAATCGTTTATTACGTTGTCGTTAATTGATTTGAATAAATCTAAATCTTCACTATCAACAAACTCATTTCCATTATCTAGGGTTTGATTAGTCCCATTAACATCATCAATTGAATCATCTAAACCCCCAGATCCTTCAAGTTTGGTTATGTCCCCCATTAGCGCTTGGTCAAATATCAAGTGCGGATAATGTTGCAGATTTGTCTGCAAAAAAAAGTTGCGAAATATTACTCATGAAGGACATTGAATTAGTTAATATTCCTAGTAGATTTTCTGCTGAAGAATCCATAAGTGTTATTGCCGAAACGGTTAGATCCCATTCAATATCAAGACTGAACACTCCTAATGATTCAGCAGACTTTTCAGATATCGTAATCAATAATAATGGTACTGGTGACTCACTAGAGATCTCAAATGATTTTGATGATAAAGATGATCAATATTATCCTGAAGGAGGACTTGAAGCTTATTTAGTAATGTTTGGATCATTCTGTGGTGCTATTACATCTTTGGGGATGATCAATTCCATTGGGGCTGTACAAGCTTATGTTTCAACTCATCAATTGATGAATTTAAAAGCCACTACAGTTTCGTGGATTTTTTCTATTTACTTATCTATTTGTTATTCGGTAGGAATTATTATAGGTCCTATCTTTGATTATAAAGGTGCAAGAGGTTTAATCATTATTGCCACAGCTTTGACTTTTGCTGGTTTAATGGCTGCTGCAAATAGTACTAAAATTTATCAATTCATTCTCAGTTTCATTTGTTTGGGTCTTGGTAATGGTATAGCTTTAACACCATTGATTGGAGTTACAAATCATTGGTTCTTAAGAAGAAGAGGGTTTATGACAGGTATAGTAACCAGTGGAGGAAGTGTTGGAGGGTTAGCAATGCCTTTGATCTTAAGACATGCTTTTAAAGTGTACAATTATGTTTGGGCCATTAGAATCATAGCTTTCTTTTGTTTAGCTTTATTATTAATTGCTTGTGTTTTGGTTAAAGCTAGAATCTTCCGTGTTAAACCCCCCAAAAGCGATACCAAACCCCTGATGGCTGAAAATTTAAAGAAAGTTATGAGGATAGTAAAGAAACATTCAGATAAAACTTTCATCTTCACCGCCATTGGATCATTTTGCTTAGAATTAGGTTTAGTGTTATTTTTAACTTATTTTGTTACTTATGCTATGGCTCAAGGATATTCAGAATCAACTGGTTATTTATTATTGACTACTTGGAATACCACCAGTATTGTTGGAAGATTGATTCCAAGTTTAGGATCAGATTTCATAGGGAAATTTAATGTCAATATCTTAATGACATTTGCTTATAATTTATGTATATTTATAATCTTATTAGGTTTTGGATATGATTTATCGGCTTTATATGCATTTGCAGGTATTGGAGGATTCTTTTCAGGTTCTATCCTCGGAATGATACCAGCATGTTTAGCTCAAATCACCAAAGTATCGGAATTTGGTGAAAGATATGGAATTTTAAATTTTGTCATTAGTTTTGGGAATTTAGTTGGTATTCCAATTGGTGCTGCTGTTATTGATGATGGTAGTGTTAAAAATTATAACTATCTCATTGTTTTGATTGGTTGTTTATCAACCCTTGGTACATTGTTCTTTTATGTTGCTAGATTTTCCATGGTGGGTTTTAAACTTAATGTTAAGGTATGATTTATAGATTAGGTTCTATTTTAGGTAAGATCAAACTTTCTTGATAAATCGTGGAGAATTGTACACCATTGACGGAGAATAATTCTAGTTCGATCAATAATACGTCATCGATGATTGATAATACTTTCAATTGAACGGTAACAAAATCCTTTTCGTTGAAATCATCATCATGGAAGTAAATGATTCGTTCTTGAATCTCAAAATCAAATGGTTGAAGGAAATTAAGTGAGTCTAAACAGTCAGATAATCTACAGATTGAAGAAAACTTATTATCGGGGACGTTTTGTAACTTACAGAAGAAAATAATTGGATTTTCGTAGTTGTTTTTAGTTAAATCTATGTCCAAATTACCTTTAAACTCAATACCATCTTTTACTATCAGTGACTTACTGATTGTTGATATATCTGGGAAAGGAACTTGGAATTTAAAGGGAACTTCCACTCTTTTAATATCATCATCGTCATCATCATCTTCAGTTTTACCCATCTTTCTTCTTTCAGCTATCAATTTCTGATAAGCCTCGTATCTTTCCATCAGTGCTTGGAATGAGTTCTTTGCTGTGAACGAAAAGTTTAAGAATACCGTGTTGATGCCATCATTGGACCCTATTAATGATCTATTGACAAAATTATTCCCATCACTGATATTCTCGATCAGCCATTGAACTGGTTTAAAAGGTTGCTGGAATGCCCCATGAATTGAATGAGGTTGAAACTTCCCATCGAGGTTTCTAACCAATTGATTTAATCCATCTTCAATGATACTACCATACATATCTGACAGCTGTTATGGATGAGTTATGCCTTATATCAGCCTCATGTGATTTTTTTCTCCACAATTCGCATCGGTCAGAAATCGGTGAGAAGAGACAGCAGCATCGGGCACAAGATATCGGTCGTAAAAGGTATCGGACGTGAAGAAGATGGAGATGAGCATAGAGTACGAAGATTACGGAGAAACTGGGGTATGGCGTATATCAATGAGATATATCGGACGTAGGCCAGAAAATCTATATCGGACGTAAGAGAGATTAGAGGATCAAACAAAGATCATGACATAAATATATTATAGTTTATAAGTTCCACCAATGGTTTTATCAAGAATGCCTTTATCTAAATTGATCAAAGCTTCTTGGGTGATGGAAGCAATCATTTTCCCATTCAAATCAAATACTGAACAATTACATAAAACTCTCTCGTTACTCATTCTAGGGAAAGTATAATCCAAAAATAACCATTCAGTGGAATCAAAATCATTATCATGAATAAATACTGAATGATCCAATGATACTCTAAAAAATGCAGTATTCTTATGTGCTAAAGGTATACCCAAAGATCTGGTAATACATCCTAAATAAACACTATCACTCAAATAAAGTAAATTGGATATATTGATTTTTTGTTTCGATTCATTTTCAGGAAGTTTATCATTAATTTTGACAAAGAATCCCAATTTCCTATCACCAGTGGCAACGTCCTTATATTCGCCTTCTTCAACTTGTAAATATGATAATGGTAAACCATGAGTAACTAAATCATGCGTATGGGTCATTTCTAAGATACCATCACCTTCCTTGACCTTTTCACGAAGTTCCTCCAAGTACTGATGGGGATTCTTTTGAAATTCATAAGGTATTCTCTTAGTTTCATTATTAGCAAATTGAACTTTTCTATTATGGATATTATTATTTCGGGTAAACGAGCAGGTTAAAATGAAGACCAATTCATTACTATGATCTTGATATACTTTAACTGATTTGTTTATATAGTTTTTACCACTTGAATTGGTTTCTACTTCATATCTCATAACACTTTTCTCTGATCCAGCTCTTAAAAAATATGCATGTAAAGAATGAACACTAAATTCATTACTATCAATAGTTTCCCAAGCAGCCAAAGTAGCTTGACTAAGAAGTTCACCCCCATAAGTACCTCTTTGACCAGCTTCAAAAGGTTCTAAGGGATACTTTCCTTTAAGAAGATTGTCACTGACCCTTATAAGTTGGAATTTCTCTTCCATAAGACTGGGGTATTGATCCTTTTGTGCATAAACTTGTTCCATAGTTAATGTGAAATTTCGCAGTATTTTCAATATTTATGCGAAATCCAAAATCACAGGATAATTTACTTGAACCGAGTTTAAAGTACGGTGATCACATGATGCTCTTCGTAAACACAAATAACGGCCAACTAACCGAAATTATGTGTCAGTATATTTTTTCGCTTGACATGAGGAGTATAGAGGGTGTTTCAGTTTTTCGCAATGGCTGCAAAAATATATTATTCTATAAAAATTACCCGTACTCTATAATTTTGCTTTCAAATCAGCATCATTCTTAAAGAAAACTAACCCTTCTTGTGCAATTGAAGCAATTAATTTACCTTTATCATTATAATAACCACCAGTGAATAAAACTCTATTATTTGAGAATCTTGGTGATTGATACATGAAATATAACCAATTAGTTGGATCGAAATCGTCATCATGGAAATAAATAGAATGATCTAAAGAAACTGAGAAGAAATTATGATTAACACCTCCACTTGATCCTAAAGTTTTACCATCTTTGGTAGGTAAATGTAAGATTCTTGAAACTGAAGTTAAATATAATGAATCAGTAACTAAACCCATTGATCCATATCTATAATTTGTAGGTAAAGATTGATCATTTAATTTGATAAAAAATGATAATTGTCTTTCACCAGGAGTTTTATCAAGTTCATTTTCATCAACTGTGGAAAATTCTGGTGTTAATTTATGTTGTAACATAGTATTCTTATTAACTGAATTATAATTGAAATATGGTAATTTCTCAATAGTATCTTTATGCTCAAAGAAACTTGAACCAGGAGGTAATTGATATTCAAAAGGTCTTGGATTCTTATCATTCTTTTCAAAGTTATTCTTTGTTAACTTGATACTGTTTCTTTTGGTTAATGAAATCATCACCATATATTTTAATTGACCATTTTGTAAAACTCTAACTAATCTATTGGCGAAATTTTTACCATTACTTAATTCCTCAATCTTATAATCACAAGGTAAAGTATCTTCACCAGCAGCAATGAAATATGAATGTAAGGAATGAGGAACAAATCCTTCAGGAACAGTTTCCATTGCAGCTATAATACTTTGACCACATAAATTACCTCCATAAACCCCTCTGGAATTAGGTGAAGGTTTAGATAACGGTTTTAAACCTCTAAATTCATTATCACCGATCTTTTTGATCCCTAAACTTTTTTCAGTATTTGATATACCAGTAGTTTCAACTGACATTTTCTTTAACTTCCTAGTATTTGAAAAGTAATAAACCTATAAAATCACTGGCTTTTGTAATAAACGGATTGCTACAGTTATTTATAATTAAAAGATCCTCGGTACTTTCTTGTGATTTTTGTTGAGAAAACTTTCGCAGCCTTTTGACTGCAAAATCCTCGCAACCATGGAAATGTGGAATTTAACATACATTCACATTATATACAAGATTACTGTCTAAGACTATAAGAAGTATCTGATTTTAACTTCACAAATGGAAATAGCAACCAATCTATAAATCACAAAACATGCTATTAATCCACCAAAGAATCCCGGTAAGTAACTGGATAAGTTATAATATTCCAATACTTTATTACCAGTACTTAAACTACATCCAATGGCATTACCACAATCAAATTCTTGACCTCTTAAACTTAATTCAGCACAAATACCAACAGCATATTTCAAAGGATTTATATAATTAATGGCTTTAAAGAATGCTGGCATATGTAAGGACATGGTACCAGCCATAAAAATAGCCACAATCATTATATTGGATAAAACATTAATTGCCAAACCCATGTGATCAAATACGGAATTAACCATAATACCTGTACTTTCTCCAGTGTTAATGGCAATAAATGATGTTAAGAACATACTAAAGTACATTCCTGCAGTTCTAGGT
Source organism: Yamadazyma songkhlaensis (assembly GCA_030570975.1). NCBI lineage: Eukaryota > Fungi > Ascomycota > Pichiomycetes > Serinales > Debaryomycetaceae > Yamadazyma > Yamadazyma songkhlaensis. Next base: position 607,178 of record JAJLWX010000001.1, on the reverse strand, counting down.
AAACCTATAGCAAACACTATCAACACACTAAATAACAAACAAGTTAAGATTTCAATGACACTTTCAATGATGAAGTAGATGGCTTGGAATTCAAGATTACTATATAAACCATCATGATATTCTTGATAGAATAAATCTCTTTCAACAGGGAAAATCGAGAAGTTGTTGATTAAACCAATGAAAGCAAAGTTCAACACTTCTTGAATTAATCCTAATCTGTTATCGATACCTTCTTTAGAATTTCTTAAAGGAGCAAAGAATAATGTGTGAATGACAGCTAATGCTAAGACTTGAGTGGTTCTGGTGATAAGAGCATCTCTTGATCTAAAAGAACTTAACAATTGACGATGGAAAATGGCTTTAAATCTAACATTCAATGGTAACTTTCTTAATTTGAAGTCTCTGATATTGACTTCATTACCTTTAGTGAACTCAACTTGACCTTGATGTTTCCAATTTTCTGTCAATCTATTAACTCTATCATTAACTTGTTCTTTGGTTTCATCCAAACCTTGACTTACTATATCTAAGATATAATCAGCGATATTAACATTTTCAGGTTTACTGAAGTTAATATCATTCAAATAGTTCTCAATATCCTCACTTCTACCGTTATAAATAACATTACCACCTCTGGCTAACAAAAGCATGGATCCAAACTTTCTGAACATGGTTTCATTAGGTTGATGAATGGTGGAAATGATAGTAGTACCATTTTCTCTAGTTAATTGATCTAACAAGTTAACAATGGATTGAGAAGTGGCAGAATCTAAACCAGAAGTTGGTTCATCTAAAAACAATACTTTTGGCTTGGAAAGTAATTGAATACCAATTGATACTCTTCTTCTTTCACCTCCGGAAATCCCTTTCAATATTTCATTTCCTACAACTGTATCAGCACAATCAACCAATCCCATTTCTCTTATTAAAGTGTTGATGATACTTGGGATACGAGGATGTTCCTTAACTTTCAATCTCAATTTGGCTTGATAGTAGAAAGTTTCACGAACTGTCAAATGGGGGATTAATGAGTTATCAAATTGTGTAACATACCCTGAAATCTTACTCAATTCGTTAATGGTAATTTCTTGAACATCGTTGATTCTTACTTTTCCAGTTAAAGCAAAATTGCTCGATTTGGGTAATCTATTGGAAATTAAATTCAATAAAGTGGTTTTACCACTTCCTGAAGGTCCCATAATCACATTAACTTTGTTAGCTTGGAAATTAGCAGTGATAGAATTCAAAATTTGGAATTCTGATCGTTTGAAAGATAATTTCAGGGGCAACACTTTAAGACTAATGTCTTGAAGTTGAATAGAAACATCATTTTGTAATTCATTATCAAATTCATGATCATTGACTTCAATAGACTTTTCTTTGGTGAGATTATCATCATGACTAACGATCTCTTTGGATTCCTCTTCTTCACCGATTTTGTTTTGTTTAGTTTTAGCCATGTGAACATCATAGTTCCTGAATTTGAAACCGGCAGCTGCCATAAGATAGAAACCTACTAACCAAGCTACAAGAATCCAAATTGGTTCTGAAATCCAATTTCTAGGGAACCCTAACACTTCCAATTGATAGTCTCCACTATATTCAATACATCTTTCTTCAGAGTCATAAGGACAATCTCCTTGCCAATTGGTATATTGGTTAGCAACCAAAGCTCCAAAAGCATACCAGAAATAACAGATATATTTCAACCATCTGACATAAACAGGCATAGTAGCAGCATTAACAAAATATCCACAAGCACTGTTTTGTAATTGATAGAACAAATTCTGGATCATAGCAGTAACAGGGAAATCAGAAGAAACAGCAAATCCTGCTAATGCTGAAGCCAATGCAATTAAGTAGACTAAAACACAAACAGACCAATAGATTAAGAAATAATGAATATTGAAATCACCTCCTATCTCATCACTAGTTCTTAATCCCCACATGAAATATGTAATAAAAGCAAAACTGAAACTCACAGGAATATCCTCAAGGATCAATTTACCCAATTTTCTTGAAAGAATAAATCCTGGAATACTCACATAATTATCGGTATATTCACGGAAAAACATTATTCCGTCAACTTCCCATAATCTTTCAATTTCAATGAAAAGAGGCATAAATCCCATGACTTCTAACATCACATATAAACTGGATGTGTAGGATCTTATACCTGCCAAGTCAGGTGGTGGTTTATAGAATAAAACCCCGTTAATGATAGCCAACAAGATAGTCAATCCAATTAATGATATATAGGAATAAGTATCTCTATAACTTAATACGAAAGTTCTCTTAGTAAGGATAGTTAATTCTCTTAAGAAGGATATCTTGAGACTTCTTGGAGTCTGGAACAATTTCAAGTTGGACTCAAAGGATATAGGTTCAATAGGTTCAGTAACTTGATGGATTTTCCAATTATCCACCAATTTATTAATCTTCATAGCAGTTTCTTGTTCCTTAACTTTGGAAGTGGTATCTTTCACTGAAAGGTCCATAATGAAGTCCACAATCTTGGAAGTTTGAATATCTGGAGGTAATAAATTCAAATTACTAAAGTAAGTAAAGGAATTAACTAAATTCCCATAGTAAACCAATCTCCCACCTCTGGTCAATAAACATATCTTATCAAACACCACGGATATCTCAGGTCTTGGTTGATGGATAGATAAAACAATAGTAACACCTAATTCTGATGAAGATAACTTTCTTAACACTTGTACCAACTTTAATGAAGATGAAGTATCCAAACCAGTGGTTGGTTCATCAAGAAACAACAATGATGGTTTGTTCAAAAGTTGAACAGCTAATGAAACTCTTCTTCTTTCTCCCCCTGACAAATTAGTCTTATGGCTAAATGTCATGATGACCTTATCTCTCAAATGATCGATCTCTAAAATATCCAATAATGATTCAATCAAATTGACTTTTTCAACCTTTGTTATCAGTTCAGGTAATCTTAAATCTGCTTGGTAAGTCAAAAATTCCCAAGTACTTAAACCAGGGGTGAAAAAATCGGTTTGTAACATGTACGAATTCTTAATATGGTTATTACCAACAGCCTCATCATTCATATAATAGTTAATACTACCACTAAAAGCCAACTTCTTGTTTGAAACATTCAATCTTTGAGATAAAGTGTTTAACAAAGTAGTCTTCCCACTTCCAGAACCACCCATAATTGCTAATAACTCTCCACTATTTAAATCAAATGATATGTCTTCTAAAATGTTCGTGTGAGGCTTACCAACATTTAATTCCTCATCTGTAGCCTTAATAGCTTGACTGTTAACAGAAACAGTTAAATTTCTTACCTTAATAGAAACCCTTTCTGATGGGTCTATACCAAGGACATCATAACTCATAATGTTTTAAGGAGAAAGATGGAATATCATAGACTTTTAAGTTAATTCCGCACTCACAATCTAGCCGTTGGGATTGCGCTTTGTCATCGTATATTTTTACTCAATTCGTTTGTTCCCCTTTCTTTCCGTCACACTTTTGACTCATTGATTTGTCAGTCGTATAGTTTCACAAGTTAATAGAATTGTTGAGCCCGCCCAGACTTCACGTAATTGTATATGGAATAGCCTTTAGTGCATCGGGTCGGTTCGCATCTATTCGGAACGGCTTATCGGGGCTATTTTTGGGTATGGTCAAGATTGTAATGTCCGATTGCGTTGCCATTTGAAGATATTATTCCCCTATTGCGTGTCATTTGTTGGCTTACTCCTATGTTTACGGTGAATCAATCTCTTTTTGGTTAGATTCACGAATGTTTCATGACCAGAGTTAGAGTTTGTTGGCAAGTAACAATGATGGAGGCTTGGTTAATCTTAATATTAACCGATGGGAGAGCAAGACACTGTTATACGATGATCTGTTGGAGTTTCCTTCCTAGGAAATTTTAAGGTTGCAAAAAATAGTGTGAGAAATGGCAGGATCTAGATGCAGTGAGTAATCTGATCGAGTATAAAGGAAATTCCGCCAAAATGACAAAAAGTCTCAAATGAAGAAACTATTTTAGGCGAGTCCAGAAACTGTTTTAGGATTAGCTTTTATTATTTGGTCCTTACATATTTTAGACCCAATTCCAATCTCTTCGTAAACTCATCATTTTACCTCACAAGCCCCCATTATACCAAGGATTCATTTGAGACTCTACTAGAAATCTCCAATGATTCCACTATTCCACCAAATGGTGCTACTAATATCACTTGACTACACATCTTAACTTCACCACTAAAGGTATCACTAAACCTCTTCCATCTATAAATAACTTTTTACACGAAGGTATAAGGCTCGTCTTCACCTTCGCACTATTTAGAGGCTTGAACCTTTATCATTCACATAAGTAGTAACACAACTTTTGTTAACCAAAATCCCTTTAAAGTCCTTTGTCCAGTGACTATTCAACAGAAGTGTTTCCAGGAATATCATCATTATACCTTTTTCAATTCCCTAGATCTACTGGACCATTTGCATTGATCTGTTAAGATGGGTGATTCGTTTAAAGGTCAGACTAATGACTATGATGATGATTTCCATCGAGCCGGATCTTCTTCAAATGATACCAATAGACGATATAGTGGGACGTCCAGAAGGAAATCAACCAAAAGACCCTTTTCATTCAAGCGTACATCAATTTTGAGTGTGCATTCAGCTAAACATGAAGACTCAATCAATGACACAGAAGACGTGGCTAACACGTCAGGTATCAATAATGATCATGATACACTTGTCACAAAGTCCCTTCTTGATGATGCGGCTGAAGAACAAGATTTTAATGCCATCAAAGAAAGTTTAAAAATAGCCTTAGGTACAGAAACAGGTGATTCAAATTGGTTTCCTATGCATAATCATAATGATCTTAAAGTTCATCAACCACGAAAGAAACCTCCTCCACTTGATTTACCTTCCTTGCATATTGACACATCAGAAAACACACATTCACCGGTAATACGAACACCTCGACCTAAGCATTTAAATCCTTTTGATATATTCAATGATTCGTCATCTTATCTTCAACCAGCATCACCTTCACTTAGGAATAGAGATCTAGAATCAGGGTTAATGACACCAACTTTTGCATTAAATGACGAGGTAATTCATGGAAGTCCAGGGAAATTCACAAATTTAATTACTAGAGTATCTGATCGTATTGCAGGTACTGGTACATCAGCAGAGTTATCCTCAAGAAAATCTCCATCATTAAGAGATGATCATAGTATTAAATCAACATTTTCATCCCAAAATCACCTGTCCACCAGTGTGAATTTAAATCCAGCATCCAGTACTCAAGATAGTAGAGATACCAGTTTGGGACATTCAATGGAAGAGTTTCAAGATGATCATAATGTTTTTGATATGGAATCAGATCCTTATCTTGATCGTCAAGGTATACTGAGGAACCTAAGTCATGACACTTTCCGTAATCCTAATCAATCTAGTGAAGGTATAAGTCTACAAGAGATAGATCCTCCAAATACTGGTATACATAATAATAGATTTCCTACCAGCAATTCAGTAGCTTTTGAAAATGTCCCTTTCACTAACAAGGTGTTACCTCAAACCAAAATATCCCAAATTTGGAAATCTGATAAATCGTCCATGTACCTTTTTGGGAACACCTTAAAGTTCTTTTCACCACAAAACAAGTTCAGGTTGACTTGTCATCATTGGGTCTCCAACAGGTTGAACAATACTTTTTTCTTGTCGTTATTGATCCTACAAACCATCTTATTGAGTTATAGACAATGGAATCCAGCATCAACACATGGATATGTTGAAGATGGGAATAACTGGGCTGATTATATATTATTAGTGATCAATGTCGTTTATACCGTGGAGATGGTAGCAAAGATAGTTGCTTATGGGTTCTATGATGACCGTGTAATGTTTGATGAATTGAATCTTCCTTATCCCGAAAATCCAGTGAAGATTAAGTTATTAAAAGGTACATGGTTAGAAGCTATTAAAGAGCATTTCTCCATTCTTCTTACTAAGACAACCAAATTTAGTCAACCTTCAAGACCTTCATACAATAAAACAGATTCCAATGAAGTGTATGCTGAAGAAATCGAATTGGAAGACCAAACTCCAGAATTTGAAAGATCTGAAGATAACCATCATGATTATAGTGATGTTATATCTGCAAAATACGATTTATCTTCACATCATCAAGATACCTTCACTGCTCCACCGGTTGGACGATTGAAAACTGCAAATACTTTACTTAAGAATGACGGACCTAATATAGACATCGAATCCTTACATTTGAGAAGAGCTTATTTCAGGAACAGTTGGCATAGGATAGATTTCGTGTCGATTGTATGTTTTTGGATATCACTTTTAGTTTCTGTGAGACGTTTTGATGCTAAACACAATTTAATGATCTTTAGAGCTTTAAGTTGTCTTAGAATTCTACGTCTTTGTAACTTAACTAGAGGAACATCATTGATCTTAAAGGCCTTGAAAAACTCAATTCCTGAATTGGTAGATGTCATTATCTTCATTGGATGTTTCGGGTTATTCTTTGGTATCGTGGGAGTTCAATCTTTCAAATCTTCTTTGAGAAGACATTGTGTTTGGTATAACCCTGATGATCCTTCAGATACTTTTGTTAACACTGACAGTTTTTGTGGGTCATATCTCGATATCAATGGCCACGCACGACCATATATACTATCTAATGGAGAACATTCCAGTAGTATCAAAGGGTTTAGATGTCCTGTTCATTCACGTTGTGAAACATTAGAAAACCCCAGTGAAGGTACAGTGAACTTTGATAATATCTTCAATTCTCTTGAACAAGTGTTTGTTATAATGAGTGCTAATACTTTCACAGATATTTTGTATATGACTTTGGACACTGACACTCTAGCAGCAGCTTTATATTTTGTGTTCGGGATGCTTATCATGACAGTTTGGTTATTGAATGTTTTCATTGCTATCGTTGTTAGTACTTTCAATATGACTCGACTGGATGATGTTAAAGAAGATCAAGGAGATGGTTTGTTGGGAACGGTCACCACTCCGGTTTCGATGCATAAAGAGTTGATTGAGAAATTAAAGAAGCAGAATATAGCTCTAGGAATTTATTACCGTCTTGAGTTCATTTTCCCTATAGTAGTTGTATGTGATTTAGTAGCTCAATGTTTCAGATCTTACAAAATGTCACCAGTTTTGGCTCATACCTTATACAGATTAGAAGCTTCATTTACGGGAATTTTCTTCATTGAAATCATTTTAAGGTTTATCCTTTACCTTCCAAATTGGAGATTATTCTTTAAGTTGAAGAGAAATAATTTCGATTTGTTCTTAGCTATCATAACAACGATCATCATCATTGGTCCTATTAAGAATAAACTTGGCCATGCTTACTATTGGTTAACAATATTCCAAATCATGAGAGGTTATAGAGTGGTATTGTTATTTTCCTTTACTAGTGAGTTGTGGTTAAAGATCATGGGTAACATTGGTCAATTGCTTGATTTGAGTTTGTTCTATTTCCTTTTAACTATGTTAACAAGTATCATATATTCGAGATTTTTTGAAGGAGTGATAACTCCGGAGATTCTTGAAGAAGATGATGACATATCCTTTGATTTCCAATCGTTACCTAATACATTTGCCGGGCTATATACAATTACTTCCACAGAAAATTGGACAGATATTCTATACGCCCTTCAAGGATATCAAACAAGTGCTAGTTCAAGAGTGTTTTCAGCTATATTCTTAATTGGATGGTTTTTGATCTCCAATATGGTTATTTTGAACATTTTCATTGCTGTTATTGCCAGTACGTTGAATGTTCCTGAAGCTGAAAAGAAGAGAAAACAGTTATTACAGTTCATTGAGAATATCACCGCTAGTATCCAACATGTAGATAATGAAAGTGGTGCTTTATCCAAATATAAGAATCGATTCTTTAAAAGAAAAGGTATGGCTGAAGAGTTACAAATGGCAGTAGTTAATTTATTATTGAGTGGTACTGCTGTGAACAACTTCTTGGATGATCATGATGTCGATAATTATGATGATGAAGAAGTACAAGAATTACATCATAATAAGTTCGTTAGATTCTTCGTTGTACACTATAAACGATTCAAGGCATATTTTGATGATCCTTTCAAAATTTCCAAACCAAAGGTTGGTCAAATATCTAGTTTTGACCCTACTACTTATGCTAAGAATATTTTGAATGAAAGAAATGTTTTGATCAACAAGCAGAATCAGTATCTTAGAGATAATCCTACATATAACAAGGTATTTTATGTTATGGGACCTCGTCATAAGATTAGAAAGTTCTGTCAAAGAATTGTGAATTCCAGTTATGGTGAAAGAATTGATGGGGTAGAACCTTATAAACGAGTATCGGAGATATTCACCGTAGTCATGCTTATATCAACCATAGCATTAGTGGTTACAGCTTGTTATATGACACCTTTGTACCGTTCAAGTATCGCTACATCTAAGGAATCGCATGATTGGACATTTTGGTTGGAAATCGTATGGCTTTGTATATTCTCAGGAGAATTCACTATAAGAATCTTAGCTGATGGTTTGATCTACACACCAAATGCTTATGCTAGATCGTCATGGAATTTGATTGATTTCATTGTGTTGGTATCTTTATGGATTCAATTTACTGCTTACGTTACTAGTAATGGTGACTTATCCCGATTTGTTAGAGGTTTCAAAGCTTTGAGAGCGTTGAGAATCTTGACTATCAGTGAAACTGCAAAGAATAATTTCCATAATACCATCATTTCTGGAATAGGAAAGATCTTTAGTGCTGCCATTTTGTCCCTTTGTTTATTGATTCCATTCTCCATTTGGGGGTTGAATATCTTCAATGGTAGATTAGGAACTTGTACTGATGGTGTATCAACCTTGGCTTTATGTATGAACGAATACAATCCCGAAGTGTTCGATTGGGAAGTTATGAGTCCAAATGTGTATGCTAATCCGTTACTTCATTTTGACTATTTTGCAAAATCCTTTTCCACTTTATTTGAAATCACCTCATTAGAAGGTTGGGTGGATTTATTATTGAACCTTATGCAAAGTACAGGTATAGGAACAGTTCCAAGTCCATTTGCTACACCATTCAATGGATTTTTCATCATTTTATTCAATTTCATTGGAATTGTCTTCATTTTAACATTATTCATTTCTGTTATCATTCATAACTATTCATTATCCACTGGTAGGGCATTTATGACCACAGACCAAAGAAGTTGGTATCATGTCAAAAATTTCCTATTACAGGTTAGGCCATCCAAAAGGGAAAATCCCGATCAACTTGGCCGAATTAGGAAATTGTGTTATCGTATGACAGTAGAAAGACATAAAGGTTGGAATGGATTGTTGAATATAGTATTGTTTGCTCATGTGATTGCGTTGCTATTAGAGAAGTACCCCACAAGTACAGGTTTGAATGCTTTCACCACAACTATTTATTTGATGGCTTCAGGATTATTCACTATTAATGCTTTCATGTTACTTATAGCTCAAGGATTTAGAAACTTCATAAGATACAGATGGAACGTTTTTAATTTGGTAGTATCTGTAGGTGCTTTCATCACCACCATCATCGGTTTTGCAGTTAGTGAAGAAAGTGCTTTCACTAATATCAATAAGTTGTTCTTGGTAGGAACACTACTTTTTGTTATACCTAGAAGTGATAGATTAAGTCAATTCTTAAGATTTGCATCAGCTAGTGTTCCCAATTTGATCTCTTTGCTTTTCACGTGGTTGGTATTGTTTTTAGTGTTTGCCATTGCTATGAATCAAGTTTTCGGTACTACTAAAATTGGAGCCAATGGGTCAGGTAATCTTAATGTTAGAACAGTACCCAAAGCACTTATTTTGTTGTTTAAATGTTCTTTCGGAGAAGGATGGAATTATGTTATGGATGATTTTAAGCTTGAGGAACCTTATTGTTCCACTAAACCTAATTCTACAGAAACTGATTGTGGGAACAAACAATATGCATTTATTTTGTTCTATGCGTGGAATATCATTTCCATGTATATCTTTTTGAATATGTTTATTTCCTTGATTTTAGATGGGTTCAGTTACATCACCAATAAAGGTGATTATTCTCGATTAGTCGAGAGGAGAGAGATCAGAAAGTTTAAGAAGACCTGGCAAAGATTTGATCCTGAAGGAACGGGTTTTATTCCACCCAAAGAGTTACCTAAGTTTTTGAAATCTCTAGATGGTGAGTTATCTTTCCATTTTTATCATGGATCTTTGGAGATTCCATTACTTTGTCATAAATGGTTTAAGCGACTCAGTTCTGATCCATATGATGTTCAAGTGAACTACGATGAAATCGAGAAATCGTATCAAGAATGGGATATTGAGAAGATCAGAGAAAGAAGAAAGAGCTATGAAACTTTCATTGAAGAAGCGATTTTGAATATGGAATTGAATAGAGAACCAGGTATCTCATTCAGAAGAGTTTTGTTACAACTTCCATTATATAAAACCTTCAATGCTGGAACATGTTTGAACTTAATCGATTACCTTGAAAGAACATTGTTATTACAAAAAGTTCAGAAGAGAATGCATCAGAATAGAGTTTATGAAACTATCACAGCTTACGTTATCAGATGGAAATATTTACAAGATAAGAAGATGGGTGTTAAGAGTACGAATTTGAATTTAGACAAAGCATTGAAGAGAAGAAGTTATTTGTCCGGAGAGAGATCACCAATGGAACAACCATATTTGGATGATCAATTTGAAAAGAATTTCGGTGATCAAGAAGATTTCAGTTTATACAAGGATCACGATGATTCTGTAGCCGTTGGAGCATCCTCTGGATTGTTTTCTGACAGTGATGATGATCAAATATTAACTAAAAGTGGAGTTTATGTACCAAAATCACCACTTGAAGTAAAGAAAAAAGGAGAAAGACCACTTTCAAAACCACCAAAGTTCTTTATTTCTGTTCCTCAAGGAATAGATGAAGAAGTATCAACCAGATCAACAGATTCTTTAGTAGAGATCAGTGAAATCGGAGATACCTTGAAAGATTCACCTTGGGGTGATACTTTAAAGGATATTCATAAAGATAAGAGTTAGACAATCTATGTATGTTGTATATAATAATTTACAGATACCTAATCGGTTTTCATATCGTTTAAACCTAAATCTTCATTTTGTTCGTGAGATCTTTCAAATTCTTCAATAGTCATATTTGGATCATTATCTGGAGCATAGACATTTTGAATATATGAAGAAGCTAAAGGATCAATCATTTGAATAGTGAAACCAATTTTACCATCAATAGCATCTTGTAATCTAGCAAAGAAAGTTAACCATCTATTCTTAGTTTCTTGATCCATAGAATCTGAAGTTTCAGAGAAAACTCTTGAATTTAATTCTTCAGAAACTTGAGTCAATAACCCTTCAATGGTAGTGAATCTTCCACCTAAAGTACCAGGAGTTAAATCTAAATTTAATTCAGGAATACTCATACCACAAGTTTCGGATTTCAAGATATCTCTAGCTAAATCTTCAGCATCAGTTATTTTTAATATAATCTTTTTACCCTTTGGAGGAATTTCACCACCAGTTTTAACTTCATTTGATTTATAACCACAATGATCACAATTAGTTGACATAATAATAACATCTTTAAAATGAGGAATATTAATGGTTTTCATATTAGTAGCACAAGGTTGGAAACATGATGAACAAGTAGCATGGAAAGTTTGAACTTCATTATCTAAATTTTCAATTTCAGTTTCATCAGAGATAAAACCTGTTACTTTTGGATTATCATTAGATTCATTTTGTTGAGATGAAATATTCTTTTCAGTAGCAGCTTTTTTAGCTTGTAATTCTTCTTGTCTAGCTCTAGCAACATCGTCAGCTGAAATTAAACCAAGGAAAACATTTTGTTCAGCAGTTCTATTATATTCATACATTGACCATTTATGACTTGGTTCATTTGGAACATATTCAATCCATGAATTACCTGCTGGATCATCAATTGAAAAAGTTAATGGTAAAGTACCTGGTTCACCATTTATATAGCTTTTAATTTTTTCAATGATTTCATTAATCTTTTCATAAACTTCAGGTTGTAAAGATTTTCTAGCTTCTTGATCACTATTTAAATCTTCAATCATTTCATTTAATAACCCTTCAATATTAGTTAATTGACCTCTTTTAGGAGGAATTTCGATATCTAATTCTTGAAATTTACAGGTTGAAGTTTCAGATTTAACAACTTGTCTATTGAAATCTTCAACAGTTTCAATTTTAAGGATATATCTTGAACCTTTTTCAGCAATTTGAGCAGCTGGTTGAATTTCACTATTTTTAAGACCACAATGAGGACATTCGAATGACATGACAATGATTTCTCTGAAGAAAGGAATTCTAGTTAATAACATTCTGGTGACACCATTATCTCCACAATTAACACAATAACTTTCTAATTCTTGAACTGGATGTCCTTCAACATCTGCCATTCCAGTATATTTGATTTCACTGTTGATTTCATTTTCATTTTGGTCAACTTGTTCAGCTTGTTCACCAACGGTTTGAAAGAATTCGTTCTCTCCCATCTTTAATTTTTTTTCTTGTTGGTTGGAGTTCAAATCTTCTGATCTCTTCATTTGATGATCATCTCAAAATTTTTCAATTGAGCTTAATAAGCTGCTTACGTAATGGGTGCAAAACTTCCAGATGGTTCTAGGGGTTGAAGGAAGGAGATGGAGTGGGAGAGTTAGTGGGAGGTGGTAGTTGGTGGGAGTATGAAGTAGTTGATGGCTAGTGGTGGATGGTAGTTCGAAGTAGGTGGAAGTAGATGGCAGCTGAAGGAATTATATTGTGGCCAGAGACTTAAACCCACAGTATTTGACAGGAAGTGTAAGTACTCCATATAACAATACATGATGGTACTTCTGGAAAGTACAAGAACCTGATATAGGTACTGTCACCCCTTCTAACACATTGCACCGGAAAAACTACCCCCTTAAATCGCCCCACTCTACACTTGCAATTTCGAAATTTCTTTCTTATCTGAGTGCTAATCATGTGACTTGCAATCATATGAAATATCTAACGCAACATCTTCAAACACTCGAACCCTGAATAAAACAGAAGTCATTCATTCTTTAGACGAAATAAATATGTGGCAACCGGGTTAATTGTGGAAACGAGTTAATTTAGATGTGACGTAAAAGTGTGGTTTACGGGTAAAGTGTGGGTCGATAAAACAGATTCCACCTTCAACAGTCACCAACCCAGTTGAGTTAACAACCTCAAACTAATTCTTTCATCTCTCCAACATCTCCTCAACATCTCTTCCATGTAACCTCTCGCCCATTTTAGAGATCTCTTAAGTTCGGTAAGGTGGCCCAATTTGGAATAACCTTTGTGGTCTACACACCGCTTAGGGAGTGCGACTGAAAAAAAAACTGTGGTGTATCGCATCGAATATAAGTCATTAAATATCCATAATTTCAATAATTCATTGCCAAAACTATGAATTTCAAGGAAGATATTGATGCCTTCAGGACGCCTGAACCTGAGGAAAAGACAGATGGGTCAGTATTGACACCATTTCTCACTCAACATATTAGTGAATCAGCCTTACCAACAGATAATTATCATAAATATTGTTATCGTCATAACCCTGAAATTACTAGAAATAAAACTGTAGATGATGATAAAATGAAAGGATTACAAGAGAACATAGATAAGTTATCATCTAGTGATCAACAAGCCATTACTCATGTATGGTCAATTTTCAGTGCAGCACCTTCAAACCAAAGAAAGTTAATTTTACAAGGGATTTTATCACAATGTTGTTTCCCAACCTTATCATATATTTCAAGTGAAGTATCATCATTGATCAAAATTGATTTCATTTCAGCTTTACCTATGGAAATAAGTTTAAAAATTTTATGTTATTTGGATTGTGTGTCTTTATGTAATGCAGCACAAGTACTGAAAAATTGGAAAAAGTTAGCCGATGATGATAGAGTTTGGCATCATATGTGTGAACAACATATCGATAGGAAATGTCCTAAATGTGGATGGGGTTTACCATTAATGCATATGAAGAGAGCTCGTGAAGAATATGAAGCTAATGTTAGTGATAGCTCACATGATCAATCACAAACCCAAATCCCTCAAGCTCAAGTAACAGCAGAATGTGAACCAAAAATAACCGAAATTAAATCTCAACCACAACCAAAAAGAAGAAAATTATCCAAAAGACCATGGAAATCAGTTTATAGTGAACGTTATAAATTGGAAAAGAATTGGAGGAAAGGTATTTATCAAATGAAAGAATTCATTGGTCATACTGATGGTATTACATGTTTACAATTCAATAACAAATACCTTATCACGGGATCTTACGATACTTCAATTAAAATTTGGGATATTTCGACTCAAACCTGTGTTAGAACCTTAACTGGTCATACTAAAGGAATTAAATCCTTGGTGTTTGATAATCAAAAATTAATCAGTTGTGGATTAGATCTGACTATAAGAGTTTGGAACTATCACACTGGTGAATGTATAAGTACTTATAGAGGACATGAAGATGCAGTAGTAAGTGTTGATTTCCTGGATAAAACTATCATTAGTGGATCTGCTGATAGTACAGTTAAAGTATGGCATGTTGATTCAAGAACTTGTTATACATTAAGAGGACATACTGGATGGGTTAATTCAGTTAAAATCCATCAACCTTCACAAACAGCATTTTCTGCTTCTGATGATACTACTATTAAAATGTGGGATTTAAATACTCATAAATGTATCAAAACTTTTGGAGGTGTTGAAAATAATGGACATGTTGGACAAGTTCAATGTGTAATTCCATTTAATTATAAAGATAAATTATATGATGATAGAGGATTTCAAGATTCAAGTAGTAGTGAAAGTGAAGATATTGAAGAATTTAATGAAGAAGTTAAAAATGGACCTAGTCATATTTTAACTTCATCTTTAGATAATACTATTAAAGTATGGGATGTAAAAACTGGGAAATGTATAAGAACCCAATTTGGTCATATTGAAGGAGTTTGGTCTATCAGTGCTGATAATTTCAGAATCATTAGTGGGGCTCATGATAGATTAATTAAAGTATGGGATTTACAAGATGGTAAATGTTTACATACAGTTGGAAATAATTCCAGTGTAAGTTGTGTTGGATTGAGTGATTCTAAATTTGCTGCTGGTTTAGAAAATGGTGTTGTAAAATTATTTTGTTTCGATTAATACAATGTAACAACAAATAATACAGGTTAGTGATATCTTGGAAATAGGAAATGTTGAGAGGTTAACTAACCATTGTAACAATTGGTGAGATCATAGCTCGCCTTAGTAGAAAGTTTAAAAAAAAAATAGATAGGTTGGTGATTCGGAAAGGAATGTAAATTAATAATATGTAGATTAGGTATCAGCTGATGAAAGGAATATATAGTGAAAGATTACTCTAACTGCTGATCAGTTACCTTTTTGATAAATCCTTCATTTTTACAGTTTAGGTACTCCAGATGGCTTCCAATTTAACCTTTTCGGGAAGGTTTTAAACTTTACCCTTACGCCAATCACTACGGAGGCTTCAGATAAGTAAGTGTTTTAGGGGATAGACATAGAGGTAACTAACTAATATTAAGGCTCTTATTCTAGATTCGTTATCTATCTCATCTCATCTTATCAGAGTTTGGGTTGTCAATTGGGTATATGAAGGTCGTGGGCTTCCGACAAAAGCGACATCTGTCTTAACCGGAACCTCAACATTTTTGACGATCTGCATAGGTTTCCTATTAAATTAGTCTTTCAAGCCAGGATTGTCGTCATTTTTTATCATCATACCACTTCTTCATAGCCGGTCGGACCTGTTTATCCCCCATGATTCCGTTCCTTCCCTAATCTGGAGTGTTCCTTAAACTACAATTAAAATCATTTGATTTTTTTAACATTATCACCCAAGTGAAAAATTTTTCACTCATGTTGCCCTTTGGGTTTATCAATTATTGTTGGAGGGGAGGTGAACAATGTGAGGAGAATCGATCGCGTCCCTCCTTCTGAGTAAAAGCTTAATTTTGTTCTTTCTTCGCACTATATTGTTTAGTGCGGAGGGTCCCTAAAATAGTGCGGGGGCGCACCGAGATATTTATACGAGTCCCCAGTATTTAGTCAGTCGCGAACTCTCTGGTTACGCACCCTGGTCGATGGCTGCAAAACTTTTTCACCACACTTTCCCCACTAGAATAGAGAAAAGGGATAAAGTTTAAAGAGGAATTAAAACGAAAAACTATATCATATTACCAGAATAGATAAATTTTATCTGTTACCCATTGTACAATGCAGAAATACAACCTATCAAATGCATTATTTGCCCTCAAATCCTTTTTCTCTCTAGGATTTTTCTATTAAATTTTATGTGCCTAGTAAACTTGATACACTAAAAGTATCATCATTATTCTTATCACTATTAAAGAAACAATAATTATCAATTAAATCTTTATAACTTTTGGAATTAATTTCCATATTATTTAATTTAAAATTATCAATTTCCAATTTTTTTGGTTCTGGTTCATCATCAAGATTTTTAGTAGCATTAAATTTCAAAGTATCAGTTGAAGTATTGTCATGTTCTTGATAGTATTTAAATGATGATAATAAAGGTGAAGATAAATAATAATTATTCTTAACATAATCAATATCTAATTGAGAATCACTATTAATTCTTTTAAGATAACTATTAGAATATTTTGGTCTTGGAGATCCAAATTCCATAGCTTGGGAATGAATTTTTGAATGATATTGAGGAGTTGATGAATTATTTGGTGATGGGAAACTAAAACTATTAGAATGATGATGACCATTAACAACATTATTATTATAATTATCATTTTTAATGATTTTAATGATATTAATTTCATAATTATTGAAATTATTATTATCCCAATATTCACCTGTTGGAGTTTTATAGTAAATACAAAATTTAAAATTATTCTCTTGATAAAAACTATTGGAATTATTAACAAACAAATCATTTAATGCAATTTTGAAAATAAATCTATCATAACCATTATTTTTCAAATTTTGGGGGAAATCAGGGACATAAATTGATGGAACTTCAATGATAGTTGACCAATTATTAAAAGTATATTTTAAAGAAACAGATTTTTCAAATGATAAGTTTTTAACTGCAATATGACCTAATAAAAACTTTTTATCAATAGAAATGAAAATTCTTTCCAAGAAAATTGGTTTGTTAGAACGGAAATTTTGATGATAATCAACTGGTGATATGTTTGATAATTTTAATTTCCAATCAATAAGTTTTTGATGTTTTGGATTTGGATAGGTAGTTGTACCATGATGGTCTTCAAATTGATTAAAATTTCCAACATCTCCGAAATTATTAAAAGTTTCATCATCACTAATATCACTATATTCACTATCATCTGTATCATCAGTAAAATCAACTGAATTTAAATCAGGACTTTGTAAAACTGGTGAATTAGTTGCACTAATAGCATTTGGCTTATCTTTCTTTCTGAAAAATTTCACATCAAATTGTGTACCAAAATGAACTTGTTTCAGATTCGGAGTTGATGGTAATGACTTTGAAATGAACTTATCTTTTAATGATGACTTTAAAATCTCTCCTGATTTTTTCCTTACTAATTTTGTTCCGAAATAATCATCTCTTTTACCACTATTTTCATTATGAATGATAAATTTAGGAGATTCCGGCCGAGTTTCATGATTGGTTAAATTGTTAGGTATTACGGTAGTAGTTAACTTATCATTACTATCATTAAATTGTTGGAAAGTTTGTTTTGAAAAATCAGTTCTGGGGTCTTCATTTTCATTACTTCTATTATATTGGGAATTTTGGGTTAATTTGTAATTTAAGGAATTTTCTTTGATTAGTTCTTTCGACCTTGCAGGTTTGTGGATGAATTTTAATGATAATGGTTCAGCCATCATTAACTGAAGGAGTGTTCTAAAAAAATAGAAATGTACTGATGATATAAAAAACTTGAAATTTTATGATTGATAGCAAATTAAGGATAAAATTTTTACCACAAAAGGTGTCGCAGGATCCCTTTATTATCGGGAATGATTATCGCTAACCTGTAAAAATAATGATTCTCAATTTACGGAAATGATTTACTAATTTCCTTTTTCGATGCAAATCACTTAGGTCTAAAATGGAATGAACCTTAGTGGGATGGTTGTATTGGATGATAGTCTTGAGATTGGTTAAACTTTGATATTGATAGTTATACAAATATTAGTTCTAAATATTTAGCAATCGTAAGTGACGTGTTGTGACTTATTGTGTTGAGTGGTTTGTAGTCTGTCTAAGAATTGACAAGTATGGGATATTTTTTACAGCAATTGTAATCCCCCCACCAAGAGTAACCAGTTTTTCACCTAACTGGGGATATGTGACATTTAAATACAAACAAAATAGTTTCATAACGCGGCAGAACTGGAGTTATCTTTGGCCGGGATTTCTCTTTGCCGAAATTATTAATAAAGTTAATGTGTGACATTTATTTACACTATATACAGCAGGTGAGGGTGACATCTTAGTAATCTTACTAAATTTATTCTTCTTCTTTAGTTGGTTGGAATGGAGGTTTAGAATCTAAGTATTTGTCAAAGGCATCATTGGTTTCAGGGAATGGTCTTTTACCTAATAATCTTATCATATCAACTCTGGTAATGAATTCTTTCTTTAATAATTCATTAGCTACCATTTCCACTTCCTTAGTTTTGTTTACTAATAATTCTTTACATTGAGTATAGCATTCACTTACAATCCTTTTGATTTCTTCATCGATTAATTGATTGGTTTCATCACTGAAAGGTTTAGTTAAATCATCTTGATTTTTAGTATCAGCATAATTAATCATACCAATTTTTTCACTCATACCAAATCTTAAAACCATTGATTGAGCCATTTGAGTAACTTTTTTAAAGTCATCATGAGCTCCTCCGGTTACACTTTGGAAATTTAATTCTTCACTTACTCTACCACCTAAAGTCATAATCATTCTATCACGTAATTGTTTGGTATTAAGTAAATATTGATCTGGTGGTAAATATTGGGCATAACCTAAAGCTCCTTTACCTCTTGGAACAATTGAAACTTTTAATAATGGATGTGCATATTGTAAATACCACCCACAAATGGCATGTCCTGCTTCATGATATGCAACGATTTTTCTTTCTTCTGGGGATAAGACTTTAGATTTCTTTTCAATACCTCCAATAACTCTTTCAATAGCTAATTCAAAATGTTTTAATTTAACAAAATCATCATTAAATCTTGCTGCAATTAAAGCTGCTTCATTACAAACATTAGCAATATCAGCACCTGAAAATCCGGGGGTTAATGCTGATAATCTACCACTTAAATCATGATCAATTCCTTCGACTAATTTGATTTTTTTCAAATGAACATCAAAAATCTCTTTACGATCGTTTAATTCGGGATTATCAATGGTAATGTGTCTATCAAATCTTCCAGGTCTCATTAAAGCTTTATCCAAAATATCAGCACGATTAGTACCTGCTAAAACAACCACATGATCATCACTTTCAAACCCATCCATTTCAACTAATAATTGATTTAATGTAGTTTCACGTTCATCATTAGATCCAGTGGCATTTCCTTTAGATCTAGCTTTACCAATAGCATCAATTTCATCGACGAAAACAATACTAGGGGCATTTTCTCTAGCTTTTTTGAATAAATCCCTAACTCTAGATGCTCCCACACCGACAAACATTTCCACGAATTCCGAACCGGAAACTGAATAAAATGGTACACCTGCTTCTCCAGCAGTTGCTTTGGCAATTAAAGTTTTACCAGTACCTGGAGGACCGGATAAAATAGCACCTCTTGGGATTTTAGCCCCTAATTTTTGATATTTCTCGGGGTTTTTCAAGAATTTAACAAATTCCATTACTTCTTCTTTAGCTTCATTCATCCCTGCGACATCTTGGAATCTTATTTTAACATCAGTTTCTTGATTAAACTTTTTGGCGGTACTTTTACCGAATCCTAAAGGACCATTCATACCACCCATAGCTTTACGAGACATGAAATACATTGATCCTAACAATAAAATAGGTGGTAAGAAATTGAATAATACTCCTGACATCAGTGAAGATCTGGTATAAACAACAGGAGTTCTAAAATCGTCTAAAGTACCTAATTCATCATGATATTTCTTTAATGCATTTTCGAAATTTTCTACACTTCCAATGGTAAAATAATAATGACCTGGGAAATTGGCTTTAGCTGAATCATTTACTTCCATGAATACTTGGTTTCCTTGAACTGTCAACTTTGAAACTAATCCTTTGGATAAATATTTATTATAAAATTCTTGCATGGTGATTTCAATTGGATCTTCACTAAATGAACTAGAAAGTAAGTAACCTATCAACCCGAATATCACTAAACCTCTAAAGATCTTATTAGGATTTAATTCTATTTCAACTTGATAAAGTTTTCTATCATCTTTATCATTCTTTTTGTTGGATCCGTTAGGTTCCTGATTATTAGATTGTTTATTTTCTTTTTGATTCTCCTTAGGAGCATTAGGTTTCTCATTGAAAACTATCCCACTCCATTTGAATGAGGCTCCTCTATTGATTATAACACTGGGAATTCTACTCAGTAGAACTCTACTGAAGTTATATCTAATTATTGGTGCTCTAATCATTGCCATCAAAATTTTTCGCGGACAAAACTTACAGAGTGTGAGAGGTGAGACAGATTTCACATTATATATTATTAAACCCCCCTTAAATTCTATCCTTTAATAAGTAACAATATCCACAATCACTGGTCTATGATCAGTTGATCTGAATCCTTGTTCTGTCCAAGTATCAATGACATTATAAGTTTCAATTTTGACATCTTCTTGACACCAAATGAAATCAATAACATTATGAACATCTGATGGTTCAAATCCGGTATAAGTATTCATATAACTTTGTTTATCATAAGCAATTTCTCTTGTATCTTTTAATTCTTTGACCAAAGTTTTATAACTAGCATCTGAAGATATGGAGTTAAAATCTCCAGAAAGGAATGTTTTATAATCATTAGGAATTAAATTAATGAATTTCATTATTAATTCTGATGCTAAACCTCTAGCTTGTTCACTTTTATGATCATAATGAGTATTTAACATATTAATACAAATTCCAGTTTCAAGATTTTTGAAGGTGGTCATAGTTACTATTCTAGTACAAGCCGCACCACCAAATTTTGATGGCATATCTGGAGTAGTACTCAACCATTTAGTGGTACTATTTAATAATTCCCATTTGGCTGGTTGATAAAAGATAGGTGCATATTCACCTTTACGTACTCCATCATCTCTACCAACACCATAATATGACCATGGATGTTCACTTAAAGCATTCATTCCAGAAATTAAATCATTCAACTGATGATGCTTTAATTCTTGTAATCCGATTAATGTAGGTTTGTCTTCTGCATGATTAGATAACATTTCAATAATATGACCTTTCCTTTCAGACCATTTGTGTTCATGATAAAATCTTGAGGAGGTATCCACCCTAACATTCGAACTTATTATTCTAAATTTGACATCTTGTTTCATTATAGGAACACCTATGATTAATGTTAAAAGATAAAACACTATCAATAACTTCATTCTGTTAAAGATAAAAATTCTGAACGAACTAAACCGATGTGGATTTGAGTCATTTTATAGCCGTTCCACACGCTACACGTTTGATAGTTTAAGTTACATTACACAAAATCATTTGTCTTATTTTTTGCAATTAAAAAATTGGTCATCGCACGTACACGTGGAGTTTTAATGTTATTGATCTGTTTTAGTTCCACTTATCTACGAGGTTACAAAGGAGGGTATTGTGAAGAAACGAGTTGGAAATGGGTCTGGGTTGGTTGTTTACTATGGATGAACTGTTGGATGCGTTTAACAAGGCTGACAAACCTTAAACTAAAAATAAATTAAAGGTTCCAGAGGTGATCCTAGCAAATTTCAAACTGTCAGCAAGTTGTCGCTTTGATGACTTATTTTGTACTAATCCAGTAAGCTTTGTTAGCAATCCGATAAATTCCATCACCAATGCAACCGTTATTTCTGGCGGATGATTAAATGGTTGGATGGTTGCAAATATTCATGATAAGACTTAATGGCTATTTTGGTCAACACCCCCAAATCATACCATTACTATAACTCTATTCTCTGTCATGTGATGAAAGATATCAAATCATCATCATCAGGTTTAAGGTTTGTAGTTTGACAGTTGCCAGATAATCCGCGCTGCTGAATCAATGACTTTAAAGGCCATCGATAATGAAGAAATCATTGTAAAACAGGATAATTTAGACTTACATGAGGAATTGGCTATAGAGGACCTTGAATTGGATGATGATATTGACGATGAGCTAGAAATTGACGACACTGTGGAAGATTTGGATGATCAAGATATAGTGAATTATACAGGTGATGACATACAGGATAATGGTATCAGTAAGAAATTGAGTAGAACTGATGCCAATTCCTTTGTTGGAGGTGATAATACTATAGATTCAACCAATAAGAAAGTGTTTTCCTTTCAATTACCCTTTGGATCCAATTTTAAACTCAAAATCCCTTCTTTACCGTTAAATATCCCAAATATCAATTTACCTATAAGTATATTTAAAGATGATACTGATCCTATTATGGATGATATCAAGTTAAGGTTATCAAGACAACAATCAGTAAATACTCTAGATGAAGCAGCTTTCTTCAAACAATATAAGGGAAGGGGTGAAGTAAGAATGAGAGCTGTTAAACATAGTCTTACTACTAAGTACAATGAATTCATATCAAATTCACCTTTGGTTTCAAACACTGTACCTGAATATGAGTCAATTTACTCAAGGTTTGATGGGAACATTGTGATTTTAGGTGGTTACAGAGGGTCCATTTTACGAGATACCAAAACAGGTAAAAGATTGTGGATCCCGTTGAAGGCGGGATTTCATTTAAGAAAGATTAACCTTCTTCTTGGTCCTAATAAGGAAGATGAATTAAAAGCTCCGGAGACTATTTATCCTGATGGGGTGTTGAAGAACATTGGTCCTATCGATTTATGTAAATCATTCATTAAGAAATTACATAATGGTAAAACCAATGTTTATGAATTTGGCTACGATTGGAGATTGAGTGGAGATATTTCAGGAGAAAAACTTATCAAATATTTACAAGATATCCGTGATAAATCCGGTAAACCAACTCTTGTGATAGCACATTCCATGG
The DNA here is from genome assembly GCA_030570975.1 of Yamadazyma songkhlaensis. Lineage (NCBI taxonomy): Eukaryota > Fungi > Ascomycota > Pichiomycetes > Serinales > Debaryomycetaceae > Yamadazyma > Yamadazyma songkhlaensis. The sequence goes on along the minus strand of JAJLWX010000001.1, from coordinate 583,845 downwards.
GAGGTCTAATAACTCATTATGCTGTTCAGAAACGACCAGACTTATTCCGATCGGTTATTTATTGTGGAGTACCATCAGAATGTTTGAATATTTTAGGACCTATCAGAACAGGAGATGCTGTTCTTTTTTCCGATAAGATCTTAACAGCAGAAGTTAATTTCATGATGAGATCGAGTTTCATCTTTTTACCTTTAACTGGAATGGTATTTTATAATAAAGATACTCATGAACCTTATGTGTTGGATTTATTTGATCCCGATACTTGGGTTCAATATAATTTGAATCCTTTAGTGGCTAAAGATCGACTTTTGAAGAAGCCAACCACAGGTTATTTTCTGAGGTTCAAATCAATGATGGATTCTATTCCTTTGAGATCAAATTCTTCTTCTCCTCCAAGTACTGACAATTTATCCAAATCTCCAAATTCACCTAAATCACAATTTTTCCCTAGGTCTTTATCACCTCGTGGAAGATCTCCTAGCATCAAAATTAAAGCATTGGCATCTCCAGCCACTTCTTCCACTTTGACAACTGTGAAATCAAATAGCAGTACCAATGATTTCAATCCTCCTTCTAAAACATTACCCGTAAGTCAAACTCAACCGAATCCTATGGGATCTTCAGGATCTCCAAAAGCAGATGACGATTATGCCATTTCTTTTGATCAAGCATATACTTACCTTGCTGAAACCTTAGCCAACACAAAGAAGTTCATTGAAGGACTTGATTATAGACCGGAGCTAGAATCAAAATATCCTCCTATGGCTATCGTTTATGGGAATACCGTACCATCAGTGCGTGGATCGAATGTTCTGTCCCCTCAAGATATAGTAGAAGGAAGATACTGGGATTTCTTCTATGGACATGGAGATGGGGTTGTACATCAAAAATGGTTAATGCCTGAACGTAAAGGATTCGAAGTTTTCGATGAAGATACTGGTAAAGGTCAAATAGTAGGTAAATTTGCAACTAAATGTGGTCATGTTGATTTAATGACTGACCTTGATGTCATGGGTAAAGCTTTAAATGCTGTTTACCAAGCAGAGAAGATATGGCCCAAGAGAATTTAGAAACAATTGCATATCGTTTATATCATAAAATCATTATTCTTCTTCATATTGTACTCTTATCCACAAACTACAATCTCCACATTGAACTATTACTTCATATTCATTATTCTCTTGTTGAGCTCCTCCTATAAGATCATCTTCTGTTAGTTTAATACCATTTTCCGTTCTACAACGAGGGCATTTCATACAAAACTCCACCTCATCGCCCTTTTCATGTTCTTCAAAATCTGCAAGATTGAAAATGTCTAAGCCATCACCAAAAATAACTTGTTTTTGATACTCTTCATTATCATTGATTAAAGTATGGTAAGCTTTATTTATCAAATCAATTGAAATGGTTTTCTCTGAACTTTTCACTTTATCAGGATGATGTAGAAGTAATGCTTTCTTATATGCTGCTCTAATCTCCTTATCTGTTACTGGAGGGGTCAACCCTAGAACCTCATAATAATTCATCTGAGATGAGATCGGTGTCTCAAGTAGTTTGAGTTTCGCGATGAGATAAATTTTTTTAACCATGAAGAGGAAGAGTGATAGTGATATAAGGATTAAATCATATATTGAGGAACCTTCGGTGGCTATTGGATCATTCTTTAATGGTTTAAACATCCCAACATCTACTGATTTCCAATTATACCAAAAAAATGATAATTTTGAAATGCATGGAGAAAATGAATCAGTTGAGTATATTGCCAGAACTAATAATGATGAAACTGATCATGCTTATGCTTTCGCCATATATGATCCTGAGCTGAAATCTGTTGAATTAGTATCATCTCCTATGGTTCATGGACAAGTTATTGCTCAAAACAAAAAAGCTTATAGTGGACCTAAAATCAGACAATTAGGTATAAGGAATAATGAACAACGTAATAACTTGGGTGAAACTTTCGGTACCAAGAAAGCTAAAAGTGCTATTAGTAATTTAGCTAGAAATAGAATTGATAGTGAAAAATTAACTGATGTTGAATTAGATATTGTCGATTCAGTCAAATTATCAACATCTGACTTACCAACAAGACAACAAATGGATAAACAAACTACCGATTTGAGACCCATCCCTCACATTAATATGGGAGCTACTCGACTGGAAGATATTTATGCCCTTCATGCCCTTTTACCTAAAGCTGAATGGCTTAATATTAGAGTTACTTCTATATTTTCTGAAGAATCTTCAGAAGAAAAATTGAAAATGTTACCTTTCGATAAATCACCATTCCTTTCTAATCATATTGATACTAAAGATGAAGAAAAATTGAAAGTTATTTACTTTTGTTCCATCTTATTGGGATTATATCATAATAGAAGAATCCGTGATAAATTTCAATTGGTTTCTAAATTCAATCATACATTACCTGATTCCATCATTAATTATTTACTTGAAACTTTCACTATATCAAAAGCTACTAAATTTGGTAAAGCTAAAGATAAGTCATTTTTAATTGATCCTCAAAATGAAGATAAATTAGTCATTTACATCATTGCCACTATGTTCCATATCAACAATTTCTTAATAAACTTACAACCTTTAGGATTCGAATTAAATTTAAAAACTACTAAATTAGTTAATTTGATAAGGATTATGGGAGGTATTGTCAAAACTCCAGGTCAAGGGGAAGCTGAAGCTTTAGATATTCCAAAGAGTTTAATAAATAACTCTAAGGTTGCCACATTGAAAGCTCCTGTCAAATTACCTGATATGAGTAAAAGAGTTAGAAGATAATTTATGTTCCATTTGTCTCTTTAGGTCTCTCGTTTCTCACACTTTTCTCACTGATTTTTTTTCAACTATGGGTGATATTGAAGTTAATTTAAATAAGTTGGGGGAGTGTGAAAAGTTGATGGATGAAGCTGAAAGAGATGCTGAATTCTATAGAATCATAAAAACCCAACCAATATTTCAAAAAAGAAGAGAAATCTTGAAAAAAATCCCAAAATTCTGGTATTTGATTATAGCAGAGAATGATGATTTTTCTGATTATGTTTCTGTTGAAGATTTAAAGTATCTTGAATCTATATCAGATATTTACGTTCATTATAAGATTGCTGACGATAATAATTTGAAAGCTAAAGACTTTTCAATAACCATTGAATTCGATAATGAAGAAGGTGGTAGATTAGTACCTTCACAAACCATCACCAAGCATTTCAATGTCACCATAGAGGATGGGGAAGAGAAAATAACATCACAACCAGCTTCTATAATCTGGCCTTCAGAATTAGATTTAATAAATCCCCAATTAATAAAATCAGAATCCAAGAAATCAGGTAAACCAATAGATAAAAAGTTATATAGAATGGGTATGAAATCATTTTTTGCATGGTTCGATTGGACTGGTGATAAACCGGGTAAAGAATTCAGAAATGGTGAAGATTTAACTAGATTAATCACCGATGATTTATTCCCTTATGCTGTAAAATACTATACTGAAGCATTACCTGGAGGTGATGAAGGTGATGATACTTCTGATCCTGAAGAACTCGATTTAAGTGAAGATGAACAAGACGATTCAGAAGATGATCATGAAACAAAGAAAAGAAAATTGACTTAAAATATACACAAAGATCTATGCTCTCTTTAAAAACACTTTTCGCACTGAAAAAAAATTTTGCAAGGTCAGGGACTGATTAATTTTTTGTACCTACCCCTTATCACTGATTACTTACTATTAGATACTGTTTCAGAGACTAGTATAGAGATTTGTTAACTTGAATAGAATATTTAAAGGGATTTATCAAGTAAAAACCTGATTAATTATCAATTCAATCGAGAGTTCAGAAATATAAAACTATTACTAATACATTCAAAGAAAACTATAATCAAATACATTTAATTAGAGATGACTACTACTTTATCACCTGTAGATGATGTGTTCACTGGTCCAAACTTGAATATCACCTTGATTTGCCCTGATTGTAAAATATATCCCCCAGATTTAATCGAAAGATTTAGTGAGGGAGATATTGTTTGTGGAAGTTGTGGATTAGTCTTAAGTGATAGAGTTGTTGATACAAGATCAGAATGGAGAACTTTCAGTAATGATGATCAAAATGGTGATGATCCCTCCCGTGTGGGTGATGCCGGTAATCCTTTATTAGATAATGAAAATTTATCAACAATGATTTCTTCATCCCCTGATACTTTGAAAGCAGGAAGAGAATTAAGTAGAGCTCAACAAAGATCATTTATTGATAGAAAAGATAATCATTTAGCTTCAGCATTTGCCAAAATATCTCAAATGTGTGATGGTTATCAATTACCTAAAATCGTTCAAGATGGGTCCAAAGAAGTTTATAAATTAGTTTATGAAGAAAGAGCATTGAGAGGAAAATCTCAAGAATCCATCATGGCTGCAGCTATTTTCATTGGTTGTAGGAAAGCACAAGTTCCAAGATCTTTTAAAGAAATTTGGGCTTTGACTAATGTTCCAAAGAAAGAAATTGGTAAAGTATTCAAAATCATGAATAGATTATTACAAGAAAAAGCATCTACTAATCCTAATGCTTTCGATTTGGTCGAAGATAATATGCAAACTTCCCAAACTTCAGCTGAAGATTTAATCAGAAGATGTTGTAATAACTTAGGTTTGTCTACTCAAATCACCAATGCCGCCGAATATATTGCTAGAAGATGTACTGAATTGGGTGTTTTGGCTGGTAGATCTCCAACTACCATTGCAGCCACTGTTATATATATGACCAATCTCATCTTCGGAGCTGATTTACAATCTTCCAAGATTGCTGACAAAACTGGGGTTAGTGAAGGTACCATCAAAACTTCTTATAGAGTGATGTTAGAACATAAAAAAGATTTAATAGATCCTTCTTGGAATGATCAAACCCAACCTGAAATTTAACAGGTTTATTTCATTTATAATGATAGTGTAAGTTTAGGTTTAATGTACTGATATTTTTTACTTTACTTCTGGGCTTCTGTAATTTCTTGTAAGTTCTCTCCTGCTGACGTAAGTCGGACTTATTCGGTGTAACGTCTATTTCACAGGGTTCAAGAACTGCTGCAAAATTATCGCGAACTTATGTCAGTTGCTAAATTTCTTCATGTCAAACAACTAACTGCCAAACCTACAAAATACCCTATCGTGCTCTGTCATGGACTCTCGGGATTTGATAGTCTTCAATTTCTACGTCGTCCTCAGTTTTGGCGAAAAAATGCCATGAAAAAAGTCATTCGTGATAGTTTAATTAAGATTGATTATTGGTATGGGATTCAAGATCATTTAAAACAGATTGGTTGTGAAACTTATGTAAGTAAAGTACCTGCTTTCGGTACCATTGATGAAAGGGCTAAGGGATTGAACGATTATCTCGATCATATATTACCCGATCTGGGGAAAAAAGAAGTTAATCTAATAGCTCATTCTATGGGAGGTTTAGATGCTAGATATTTGATTTCCAAATTAAAGAATAAGAATTTCCAGGTTAAATCTTTAACAACAGTATCAACTCCTCATCACGGATCTGAGGTTGCTGATTTTGTAATTGATCATATGAATTTTCCTGTCCTCGTGTCAAAAGCAGTACCTCAATTGACAACCTATTACATGGAGAAATTCAACCAGCAGATTCAGAACGATCCTGATGTGGCTTACTTTTCATATGGGGCTCAATTCAAACCTCATTGGTATAATGTGTTTCATTACCCTCATAGCATCATTAAACGTAGAGTGTTGAGGAATGGTGGAACTCATTGGGAAAATGATGGATTAGTAAGTGTTGAGAGTGCAAAATGGGGAGAGTATTTAGGGACATTGGACGGAGTTGATCATTTGGATCTTATAAATTGGACTAACCGACTTCGGTCAGTATTTGATAGTATGGTGAACAGAAAAGAACAATTCGATGCTCTACATTTTTATTCTCACATTGTCAATGATTTATATAAACGTGGATTTTAGAGTTATTCACACATGGTGATGACCTTGTCATAAGAAAATTCATCAACACCCCATTGACTATTAAATCTTCCATACCCACTAGATTTCACACCACCATGTGGACTAACAGATTCATCATAGATGGTACCACTGTTTATATGAACACCACCACTTTCAATTGAACCAGCTAATTTATAAGCTCTCACTGTGTTCTTAGACCATAATGATGTTTTTAATCCATAATCGTCATCATTCAATTTATCTATCAATTCATTGATGTCCTTGTATTTATAGATGCATGCAACAGCTCCAAATACTTCAGTATCATTGATTTCTGCTGATTCAGGAATATCCTTTAACAATAAAGGAGCAAGGTCAAAATTGACATTTTGAACAACAGGTTCATAATCTCCTAATAAGATCTTGGCTCCCTTTTTCAATGCGTCATCAATCAAACTTTTGGTTTTCCTGGTGAAAATCCCTGTACGTTGAAGGATTTTAAGATCAGGATTCTTAATGAAATCTTGACCAATCTGAACAAATTTCTCTAAAGTCTCGTCATATATAGATTCATGTATAAAGATCTTATCTGTTGACATACAAATCTGACCTTTATGACCCCAAGAAGTGAATAATGAAGTACCGACAGCTTTATCTAAATCTGCATCAGGTTCTATGATTGTACAATTTTTACCTCCTAATTCTAAAATGCAAGGTTTGAGGTATTTACCAGCTATTGATGCAATGCTACTTCCTACTTGAGTTGAACCTGTGAAACTAATCTTTCTAATACTCTTGTGTTTAATGAATTGTTCAACTACTGATTTATTATCTTCAGGTAAAACATTGATCATTTGTAAAACATTCACTGGTACTCCACCATTATGGAAACATTTTACTAAAAGTTCGGTTGTTCTAGCCGATAGTTCATTGGATTTAATAATAACCGAACATCCAGCAGCTAAAGGAGCAGAAATGGTTCTTCCGGTTAAAATTCCAGGAGCATTCCATGGAGAAATAGCTAAAACTGGACCAACCGGGGTCTTTACTACCATTGCTAAGTCCGTTTGTTCGCTTTTGACAACTTGTCCATTGGATTTCGACATTTGGTGAATATATTCTTGGAGGTGAGTGGATATACTTCCGGCATTAAATTCACTAAACCATCCAGGCATACCAGTCTGTTCCATGGATTTAATAAGTTCATCTTTACATTTATCTACTTCAATGACCACCTTTTGTAAAATGGTAATCCTTTCTTGAAATTTTAATCCACTCCAATATCTGAACCCTTTAGTTGATTCACTACAGATCTTATCGATAACGGATTTGTCTTGTTCGGAAATACACTTCACTTCATATAATGAGCTCCCCACTTCGTCATTCGATGCAAGAATGTATGATGATTTGGTAGCCACTTCAAAGTCTACAATGCAATCAATGATCTCTCCCATTATATCGTTGGTGTTGAGAGTTTTTACCCAAAGTAAAAAATGGAAAAATGGTTGCGAAAAGATTTTTTGCGATTTTCACACATTTTATATATTTCATTACATCATAGTTAAAAATGTTAGATAAGGTTCAACTTTGAAAACTCTTGTGAACAACTTTCACAATATGATTTTAAGGATTTAAGACCTTCAACGAGTTCAGTTTCATTAATGTTGGATTGAAGAATTTCGTTAAGGCTTTCATCATTGAGATAAGAACATTTTTGCAATTCACTCATTAACCAATTCTTCCATTCACTTCTGGCTATTTCGGTTTCCATTTGATTTAAAAGATTGAACTCAATAAGTAATTTATGACGTTTGATACCTATTTCTTGGAAGGTTTTCTTCAAACCTTTGGCGAATTCTCTGGTGGAAAGATCAGTGTATTCTTCTGTCCAATTGATAGCATTCTCGAAATTACTAACAAATGATTTTTTCTTAAATTCTTGTAGGGTTTTAGAATCTTGAGCCACTTGGTAGTCACCAAGGGTGAATCCTGTGATATCCTGAAGATCTTTCAAATAAACAGCTCGTTGTAACATCACAGGATCTTGATTGAATAGTTTATCAGCTATTTGATTTGCTTTACGAACAGTCCAATAACTTGTGGTAGTTCTCGACAAAAAGTAGATATTGGACATGGATAAGAAAACAATTAATGCTAACAATAATCTTTGTGCAGTGATTGCTTTGAAGTATCCTAAGATACTCTTAATAATACTTAACCAGAAACCTAATAATGCTAAAAATAATCGGTATAATGGATTAATACAGAAGTTAAGAACGGCAACTCTGAATCCAAATCGACAAACAGGTATTTTAGTATCTTGCTCCACAGGACTACTAGATTGGGTTAACTTTCCATACAAGTAAATAGATCTAGCCAAAGGAGAATCTTTTCCTATCAATTTGCAAACCTCTATCAACTTTTCATGACGATCTTTCAATTCATGTTTCTGGAAATTATTGGTGATAAGCTTGGCTATCAAGTTTGTTGGTGTCTTTGACTTGAAAGTGGCGGAGGAATATGATCTCACAACACACATATCAGAATTAACACTTTGAATAACAATACGATAATTGACCGTGAATTGTGATCCAAATACTATGAATGATTTTCTATCATATACAACATTATAATATTCGTTTTCTACCATTTTATCTATCTTGTAAGTGACTAAGATTTTATTGTTTCCTACACCAGATCTATGAGTAGTTGTCATTAGAGATTTAGTCAACTTACCATCTTTAGCAAGACTCCAGGGTTTCTTCTGTATCTCCAACACTTCAGCTTCAGTTGAACTTTGAATAATAGTAGAATTATCACCAAATAATACATGAAACATGGCTTTGGCAGGAATTTTATACTCATGCACTGAATGTAAAGGAATTTCATTGGCATAATCAACAGTGAATTGTTGAGCCTCATTTGAAAGGTCAGTCTTAACTATAGAAGAATAATCACAATTAGTAACATCTTTTTTCACTAATAAATGGTTCACTGCTTGAACTGAGACGTCATTATCAATATGCTTTTTCTCAATAGTTTCCAAAGTTGTTAAAATCTTAGCAAGAGGGAGTGGATGGTCTTTCAATCTATTATTAATGATGAATTTCAATTGTTGTTCTACCAACTCCCCTCTTTCAGTGAATATTTTAACTTCAATGGAGTCACTGTAGGCATTGATGGTTAAAACATCATAATTTTCACCTACAGTGGAGGATACAGACATGATCTTACTTAAAGGAGTTTTGAATAATGAAGTAAATCCTAAAGCCTGATTACATAATAACATATTACTATTGGTAATGAAACATCTGCAGCATAATTCTTGACTAGAATTGGGGGACCATAAACAAGTAAAAGAGATAAGACAAATTTCATTAGATTCCACACCACTTTCAAATAAAGCTCTCATTTCTACGTCCAAGGATATTTTGTCTTCAGGATATTCAGGAGGATAGGTGGAGCCTGGTTTGATGTCGTAAACACTGGAATCGGTAGATTCTTCAGGAACAAATGGTTCATTGACATCAGTATACACATTAGGTACATTATTTTCAACCAAAGAGTTCTGTAAATAATATAACCCCCAATTGACACTACCCCAAGTATTAGCAGTCAAAGCATTAGGTAAGGCTGTTGCAGCAGCAATTGAATATGAAATAATGGCTGTTTTAGTATTACTTGTTATCAAAGGAGGTCTAATGGAGGGAATTCTGCTATAAAGATTGGTTTGAAAGAATTTTTCATTGGATTTGATTCTTGATGATAAAGTACTTGAAGTAATCACCTGACCATTATCGTTCTTGATACGAGTATTTGTTAATTGTCGATCAATGATAGTATCAACTGTAGAAGCAAATTCTGTGATTAATGGTGGATACCTTGAACTTGCTACTTTATATTCTTCCAGTCCTTCGCCCAAATTAGAGATCCTTTGCGTTTCATTCTTGAAAACCTTAAGCCAAGATTTCAATTCCAATAAACTTTCAGCTTGTAAGGTAATAGTTTGATCAACAGTTTTGATTTCAAAACAGAATCTTCTATCTTCTTGGGCAGCATATCTTATGTTCATTAGAAGTAAACCAATTTTATCAGTTTCTTGAACAAAAGTTTTTGAAGGTGATAAGATCAACATCCCTAATAACCCACTTTTTATAAATACCCATCTTTTCACCCAAATTGGTTTAGGAGAACTGGTTACCCAAGTTTTCATTAAAAGGTAACCATGTTTTTCAAAAGCTGGTTCATCTATATCATCCAAAGTGTTGCTATTAATCAAAGTAGACTTATAATCATCAGGATGTTTAGAAGGTTCAAATAATTCAATAGACGAGTTCTCAACTTGAGTTCTAGCCGAAGTCACATCTTCAGCTAAGAATTTCATAGCATTTGAATAAGCCATTGACCAAGATTTTGACCTTAAGATAGTAAAACTTTCTCTTTCAAAAGCTTTCAACATTCCTCCACTTGTATCAGCTTTAACTTTGTCACTCCAAGCATTTGATACTATACTAATCATTTCAATATCAAGAACACTCGATATCTCGGTTTGCTTAACCACCATATTCAAAGAAGCATGCAAGTATTCACATCTACAATTGAATAATTGAATAGCATCTTCAATTGCCATTTCACTATGTTTAACCTTGGGACTTGCCATATAAACACTTAAATATTGATCGTATTTAGCCTGTAACTTATCAAAATCTGCTTTTAATACAAGATACTCACTATACAATTGAGTGAATGTCTTACTGAAGTTAACTAAAGGTGCTGCTTCATAATTGATAAAGATCATACAAATATTGAATAGTTTCTTATTAACTCCTAATGATTGTTTTAACAAAGGCACCGTAACTTCTTGATCTAAGATACCATCATAAACAAACCCTGGTGATAATTGTTCAATAAAACTAGTTAAATATGCTTTCAATTCATTGATCTTCTTTGGTACTTTCTTCATGGAACTCAATACGGCCGGTATCCATTGAGAAATATTTAGCAATTGATTATCTAAATGGTTGATAGAAGCTCTAAAACTCGGTGAGTCCAAAGCTGCTTCCTTGAAGTTCACTGATATCAAACGAAAATGTTTATTTACTGGAGGGGGTTCTGTCATGATGATAGTTCTTAGTTGCAAAACCTCCAACTAAACTTTTTCGCAGTTGCGATAATGAAATTTCCAAAGTTGGTTGATGATACCAACGGTTGAAATGGGAGTGACGATTTTGAAGTTCTTGAACTCTGAAACTTATATAACGCTGATAATTCTTCACTTCGGGCAACTTCTTTGAAATTCTATCATATATCATGTATCACGTGACTAACCATTGATAGATCAAAAAAACGCGATAGAACAATAAACAAAAAGGTTCTTTGATATGAAAGTTGAAGAGTTGATTATCGATGGTTTCAAATCATATGCCACTCGTACAGTCATATCGGGATGGGACTCATCGTTCAATGCTATCACTGGTCTAAATGGGTCGGGGAAATCCAATATATTGGATGCTATATGTTTTGTTTTGGGTATAGCATCAATGACAACAGTGAGAGCATCTAACTTACAAGATTTGATTTATAAGAGAGGACAAGCTGGGGTTACCAAAGCCAGTGTAACTATTGTATTTGATAACAATGATGCGTCCAAATCACCTATTGGGTTCGAAAATTGTGCACAAATATCTGTTACAAGACAAATCATTTTAGGAGGAACATCTAAATATTTAGTTAATGGTCATAAAGCACAACAACAAACGGTTTTAAATTTGTTTCAATCAGTTCAATTGAATATTAATAATCCTAATTTCTTGATTATGCAAGGGAAAATCACCAAAGTGTTGAATATGAAACCTTCAGAGATTTTATCATTGATTGAAGAAGCAGCAGGAACCAGAACTTTTGAAGAACGTAAAGAAAAAGCACAAAGAACAATGGTTAAGAAAGAAGCTAAATTGATAGAAATCAGAAATTTGTTAAAGGATGAAATTGAACCTAAATTAGAGAAACTTCGATCTCAAAAGAGAACATTTTTAGAATATCAACAAACTCAAACTGATCTCGAGAACTTATCTCGAGTGTTATCAGCCCATAGTTATGTTCAGTTCTCGAATAAGTTTGATGAATATCTGAAATTATTGAATGAGAAACAACTGATAATGAATGATTTGTCTGTATCTATTGAATTGACTGAGCAAGAGATTAAACATTTACATCAAGATTTAGATCAAGTAAAGAAACAAAGAGAAGAAGAAATGAAAAAGGATGGGAAGATCAAAGAGTTGGAAATAATGGAAAATCAATTGACTGAAGAATTAACAAGATTAAACACTTCATTGGATTTAACTAAAGATAACTTGAAAGATGAAGAAAAGAAAACAGCTAAAATTAAAGGTCAAATAACCAACCTTGAAAACCTTATAACTTCGAATGCTGATAAGTATACACAGTATGAAACCAATTTTCAGAAATCTAAGAAACAATTAGCTGATATGAAAGAAGAATTCAATAAGAAAGAAGAATTATTATCATCATTATCCACAGGGATTTCCACAAAAGGTGGAGCTTCTGGTGGGTATATGGCTCAATTAAAAGAAGTCAAAGATGAATTAAATGAGACTTCTAATTTCATTCAACTGTCCAACTTAAAGATTAATCATTTAAACCAACAATTAGTTGAAGATAAATCAAATTTAACTAAAGCAAAGAAAGAATTTGAAAGTTTGAATGCCGAAATAGAGAATTTCTCTCAAATGATCAAATCTAAAGAACTTAAATTGAAAGATTTGGGTTATGATCCAGAAAGAGTTTCTTCCTTAAAAGATAAAGAATATTCTTTAACTAACCAATTGAATAAGTTAAACACAGAATTAGATTATCTTAGGAGAGAGGTGGGAAATGTTGATTTCCAATATTCTTTACCTTATCCAAATTTTGATCCTTCATCGGTTAAAGGAAGTGCTATTCAATTATTTAATTTACAAGAACAACATAACAATAAAGCTATGGCCTTACAAATTTGTGCTGGTGGAAGATTATATAATGTGGTTGTAGATAATTCTGAAGTAGCATCACAATTATTGGAGAATGGGAAATTAAGGAAAAGAGTTACTATTATTCCCTTGGATAAAATTAATTCTCGTTCAGTAAGTAATGATGTGGTTAGTTATGCCAAACAATTATGTCCAGGACAAGTAGAAATAGCTATAAACTTGATCGATTATGATAATGATTTAGCCAAAGCTATGGAATATATTTTTGGATCAACATTTATTTGTGATTCTCCTGATGTTGCTAAAGCAGTAACTTTTGATCCAAAAATCAGATCCAGATCGATCACTCTAGAAGGTGATATTTATGATCCTGAAGGTAATTTAGCTGGAGGATCAAGAAGAAATACTTCAAGTTTATTGATAACCATGCAAAAGTTCAATAAAATCCAATCACAAATCAATGAATTATCATCAGAATTGAAAGCTATTCAAAACGAATTAGGGAAATTCAAAGAATTAAGTTATAAGACCAAAGATTTACAAAACGAAATCAATTTACAACAACAAGAATTGAAAAATTTGAATAGGAAATTGGAAAATAACCAAGCAACCATTATTGTTAAAGATTATGAAGAAAAACAACAAGAAGTCAACCGATTGAAACAAGAAGTTGAAGAATCTCAGATCAAATGTGATGAATTTACCAGACAAATCAAAGTCATTGAAAAGGATATGAAAGAGTTCAATACTAACAAAGGATCTAAATTGAAAGAACTTGAAAAAGAAGTAAATAAGTTAAGAAACCAAGTGATAGATAAAGAAGAAAGTATCAGCAAAGAAGAAGATGAATATCAAAATATAATGGTAGAAAATGATCAAAGAAAATCAGAATTAGAAAGTAATCTTGAACAATTGAATCAACAAACAACCATTATTAATGAATATGAAACCAAATTAAAAGATATGCATAATGAAATCCAACAACTTAATGATAAACTTAACTTCACCAAAATCCAATTGGATGAAGAGAAATCCAATTTAATGGGATTAAATGAAGAAATGAATGAATTGAATAAGATAATTCATGAAAAGACAGAAAAATCCAATGAACAGAAATTAGCTATTCAAAAATTGACCCATGAAATCGAAAAGATCCAATCAAAAACCAAGGTTTATGAGGTGAAACTTAACGAATTGATTGAAAAAGTTGAATGGGTAACTGATGGGAATATAGTTGAAAATTTAATCAAAGAATATCCAAACTTCAATATTGAAGATAGTTCTAATCAAATGAATATCTTACAAGAGAAATTCGATGAAATGAAAAGAAAAGTTAATGTGAACATTATGAACTTGATCGATAATGTAGAGAAGAAAGAAACTAGTTTAAAACAAATGATTAAAACCATTGAAAAGGATAAATCTAAGATCAATAATACCATTGAAAAGTTGAATGGATATAAAAGAGATACTTTGAATACTACATATTCCAAGGTTTCGGTGGATTTCGGGGCTATTTTTGCTGATTTATTACCAGGATCATTTGCAAAATTAGTGCCAGTTAATCCAATGGATGTTACTAAAGGTCTTGAAGTTAAAGTCAAATTAGGTCCTGTTTGGAAAGAAAGTCTCGTTGAATTATCTGGAGGACAAAGATCATTGATTGCTTTATCATTAATTATGGCCCTTTTACAATTCAAACCAGCACCTATGTATATTCTTGATGAAGTTGATGCTGCTTTAGATTTATCTCATACTCAAAATATTGGTCATTTGATTAAAACAAGATTTAAAGGGTCTCAATTCATTGTTGTTTCTTTGAAGGAAGGTATGTTCACTAATGCCAACAGAGTGTTTAGAACTCGTTTCCAAGATGGTACTTCCGTAGTATCAGCTATGTAATATATGTATAATTAGCTCTTTAGGCTGCGAACTTCGCGAAGACTTTAAACTCTGCGAAGACTATGAGACAGTTGCAGATATCTATACGACAGCTAAGGAATGTTACCAGGAATCCCATTAACTTGAAACAAGGGTTGGCTAGTGCCGTGGGACACGATTCCAAAAAACAAGAAATCTTGGATATCATCAAAAACAGAAGAAAAACTAGAACTATTGAAACATATGTTGATCTTGAAAATATCAAATTAGACTTATCAGTTCCCAACAATAAACTAGTAGAGATGATAACAGCCAACTGTCAAGCTAGAATGCTTCATAGGTTTACTGAACCCAACGAAGTTTGGTCGAAAAACTTGTTTAAACTCCAAACCTCCAATGAAGAAATCACTAATCATATTGAAAGGTCATTCAAGAATGGGACTATTTCCAGTTTAGATTTCGGGAAACCTGTTAGTGTTGGAGATTTGGTTATATTAACCCAAGGAAGTACAGAATTCTATATTGTGGTGGGAGTACCTCAAGAGATTGGTCTGAATAGTTATACATATATTAATTCCAAAGGAAGAATAGTCTTTGGATCTAAAGGTCTGATTAAATTTAGAATCCCTTCAGTATTCCCTGAATCCATTCATAAAGTGTTAGAGAGTTTGGTTATTGTGGAGGATAAAGTAAGCGGTATTGCACCTATAGGTATAAGTGATGAAGATTTAAGTCGCTCATCACCTACTAAGGAAGAAACCAAACAAATCCAAGCTATGGAATTCACTGATGATGATTTATTACTGGCTCATGCATCACCTAAGTTATTGAAAGATACCAATATCAACACTTATATTGTACCTCCTAAAGCTAGACAAATATACTGCAAACCATTAACACAATTAAGTATAGATAGTATGGAACAGTATCAGGAACTTAGTGGGAAGTTAGAGATGTTACATCGATTATTACAATACAATGAAATGGGTGATATTGTTACACAATCCAGAACTATCTCAATCTTCCAAATCATGCATATGCTTGATAATTTTGATATCAATAGCACTAAAACATCACTCAATCAATGGAGACAACAGGTGAGAGAGTTATATGGAACTGGTTCATCGAAATTAGGGAAACAGATCACCGCCATTGATTGTGAAGAAAGAAAGACTCCTATAAATTCATATGTAGCTACTGTTTTAGCTCTTAGAAGACAAAATAAGTTATGGAAATTAGTAGAACAGAATTCTATCAACCCAGTCAATAGTATAATAATCTTGCCTTTACAGGATATAGCTACCAGAGATAATTTGGCCAAGTATT
The DNA here is from genome assembly GCA_030570975.1 of Yamadazyma songkhlaensis. Taxonomy (NCBI): domain Eukaryota; kingdom Fungi; phylum Ascomycota; class Pichiomycetes; order Serinales; family Debaryomycetaceae; genus Yamadazyma; species Yamadazyma songkhlaensis. Next base: position 567,681 of record JAJLWX010000001.1, on the reverse strand, counting down.
TGAAATTGGATAGTAGGATTATGGTTGATCATATAGTGAGTTTGATTAATGGGAAGACAAGTGACTTGACTGCCAAACAGAAAGATTATTATAATTCCACAATCGACTTGATTAAAGATTTTGTTGTGGGTAACATAGATGATTTGGAAATGGTTTCCAAAGTAGCCAGACTTGTCAGAGAGATTGAAGTTCATGTGGATTTACCAGGTCAATTTGCTTATGATTATGGAAGATCCAAAGCATTTGAAATATTGAAAAAGCTCGGTGAAGTTGGTGAAGGAGAAGAATTCATCTATTGGTCATGGGGTCTTGATACTGGGAAGTTATCATTGGAAGAAGAATATTTCAAGTATTTGAAAGATATTGAACAAGGGTCATTGAAAGTGGAAGATTTGAGAACCATTGATTTATCTGATGTCAGTGAAGATTTAGACGAAGCAGTTTTCAAACAAACGGATTTCTATGATGATCCAATGGAACTGATACGTCAACCTTTCACCGATCCTATTTTCTGTATCGATTCTCCTGATGCTCACGAAATTGATGATGGAATAAGTATCATTACCAATGAAAATTCCTACACTGTAGGTATCCATATAGCCAATCCTTCATCAATGATAGATCCTTATTCTACTACCAGTCAAATTGCTTTCCGTAAAGGTACTACCACATATTTGCCTTCAGGACCAATAAGAATGGTACCAGAATATATCAGTGAGATGTCAGGTTTAGGTAATGGGGAAGCCAAAACTTTCACTATTGAATTTGAAATTCCCAAAGACTTACAAAACATAAAATCAATGATTGAACAAACCAAAAGAATCAAGTTTTATAATGCCACTAACTTTCCCAAAGGTTATACCTATGAACGAGTTAATGGAATTATCAATGGAGTTCAAGATACTTTCAGCGAAGAAATTAAACTTCTCCACAAGATATCAGAAACCTTCAAAACCTCAAGATTAAACTCTGGAGGTATAGAATTAAATCGTACTAATCAAGTAATGAAAATCACTAAAACCCAATCAGTCGATGGATTCAATGAACTAGGAAATGGATACGAAGTAATAAGCCAAGGAAATAAGATTTCTCTTATCGAAGAACAATTTGATAAATCAACGACCCTAGTTACTGAATTCATGATCATGGGTAACCATGTAACAAGTTTGATTGCTGAGGAAAGGAATATCCCAGTTATTTTCCGGAACCAATGCTTAAACATAACTCCATTTATGCATGAGAAAATGAAAGCACCTCAATCATATCAAGATGAATTAAATATATTCAAACATATGACCCCTGCGTCGTTATCAATCGTTAACAAAGGACATCAAATGTTAGGACTTTCAGGATATTGTCAAATAACTTCACCTTTGAGAAGATATAGCGATTTAATTAATCAATGGAATTTCCAAAATTATTTTTTAAACCGTCCTATGATAAAAATATCACCTATAATTAATCATCTCATCGGAAGAGATATTATTAATAGACAAATTTCACAATTCTGTGAAAGGTATTGGAGTGGTGAAATCTTAAAATATCAAAAGGATATGAAATTTAAAGTTTTCGTAAAGAAATTCTTCAATGACAACTATAAAGTTGATTTAATCGGATTTAGGTTCAATACTTTATTGAATAGTGATAACAAATTAGAGTTCAAGTTATTAGAAAAGCAATTAGAGTTTGATCAAATAGATATTTTTGAAAATGAGGTTGTAGCTCGAATCAAAAGTATAAACTGTAAATAGTACTCATCTTGTAAATATGTAAATATTCGTACAAATCTTATAAATAGACCGAAGCTTACGAGCCTTTAGCCACTAACATAGTAAAAAATATCTCTTAAATAATCCAAAAATGTGAAATTATTAGCTCATTTGAATTTCTTAGAAAAAAGCCCTTCTGAAACATATCAACAGATCACCCATCGTCACTAACCTTGTAGGAACGTTTAGCCGTCGTTTGCGGTGAGGAAAAATGCTCTAAGGGTAATATATTTTTCCATAACCACTAATTCCAGTGGTTGAAATTTACTACCAAAGGAAAATTTCACCCACGGACTTTAAGTACGAGATGATCCATGGATAATAAAATTTGAAAAGTTCAACGTCTTGAAAGCTCAATGTATTGAAAGCTCAACGTCTAGAAGTTACAGATGATGAATTCAGGCTAAAAAAAGATAATTAATAAGCCATAGGAACAATACCTTTTAAACCTAGGCCTCTTAGTATTCGGTAACAATACTCTTATTGTCATCTCAGAAACATTAAAAATGGAAATGTAAAAGCAATTCAATGTTTTGAAATTACCGCATTCGATCAAATTCACTTCCAAAGAAGTACTTCTCACAGCAATTGTTTTCACCGAACATTTCATTGTTTGTACTATGAGGTATTGTAATGAGATAAAGAAAGCCAATAATTTACTTCAATAGGGATGAGATAAGAGTACATAACGTCAATTTTATTATAATAATTGAGGAGAAAAATGTATATTCTATTGCTAAATCTATCTTGCAGCTATTAGATCTTATTTAGACAACCCCCTAAAACAGTAAGGGAAAACAGATCGGACACCATTCGTAGAGATTTTTAGCTAAAAAAGATGTACCGATACCGATAGATCTACGAGGGGGGAGGAATTCGTCTGCGCACTAAAAAAAATCAATTTCATGTACTAGACACAAATTTCATACATAACTCAAAAACTGTTAAGATTTTAAGATTTATGATATTTAGACTAAACTATTAACCGATTTATAATTAAAGATACTATAGTAAATAGATGTATAACTTCACGTAGCAACCTTAGCCATAAAATATTCTCAACTAAAAAATTCTCTTAGATAGGAGTATTTCCTTGGATATTATAAGGAAAATTTTTCAGGAGATAAAAATTCCACCATTGTCTACTTTTGCCGTCCCTATAATTCGAAAATTTCCTTCCCTAATTTCCTTCTTCCAGGTGGGTAGTGCACGCGGGTTGTAGAAAAACGTTATAAACTTTCCTCAGGGATAAACTTCACATCACTGTCGTCAACTGTAACATACTAAATATAGGTTATTAATATATATTATATCATCATTTATTCACTTAACTACCAAATCTAATAATAACCTCATATAGCCCAACCCTTTAACATCAAATGACTAAGCTTGTCACCCCTTCCGCTCCGGTACATAAAATGTTGGTTAGATTGTGCACAGAAGTAAAATGCGCCTCGTGCATAACATGTAAAACATCGTATGCAATAATCGATTTTTTTATATTATTCCGTTAAATGAATTTTTCTCTTTTCCACCTTATCAATTCCACTATATATTGTTCTCTGTTTCCTGTTATAAAATTTTTTATTAAGTTCATTTTATCAATCGCTTATACAATGAAATTTTCATCAGTCTTATCAACTGCCGTTTTAGCTGCTACTGCTATCGCTCAAGATGTTGCTTGTTTAGTTAATGGTGAACAAGTTGCCGTTGTCGATTTAGATACCGGTGTTTGTCCATTCACTGTTCCAGCTTCATTACCAGTTTCATTCGATTTCGTCTCATTAGAAGAATACGATGTTACTTTCTACTACGCTATCGCTCAAGCTGTTAAATACTTCACCGATATTGTTGGTGCTGGTAGATTGATTGAAATCCCAGCTATTGCTTTATACGGTACTCCAGGTGTTCCATTATTCCAAGTTCACTTAGAAGCTTCCCCAGCTGCTAACTCTACTGCTGCTATCAGAAGAAGATTATTAAAACAAGTTGAATTAGTTAAAAAAGCTGAAATTGATGATTTCTTAGCTATTGCTGAAGCTGCTGATGGTGTTGCTGTTGAAGGTAACACTTTCGCTGTTGTTGATTTAACTTCATCAACTGAAGGTGCTACTACTGGTACTGATGCTGCTGGTACCGCCACTGAAACCGATTCATTAACCACCATTGTTACCATCACTTCATGTTCTAACGATGTTTGTGCTTCAGGTGCCGTCCCAGCCACTGCTTCCGAAGTTATCACCACCGTTGATGAAACCGTTTACACCACCACCACTTACTGTCCAGTTGCTACTGTTGTTACCATCACTTCATGTAAAGATGATAAATGTCACGAAGCTACTGTCCCAGCTACCCCAAGTTTAACCACTGAAACCATTGCTGGTGAAGTTACTTCTTACTACACTTACTGTCCATTAACTGAAGATCAAACTGAAGTTGTTACTGAAGAAGTCAAAACCGTTGTTACCATCACTTCATGTAAAGATAACAAATGTCACGAAACCGTTGTTCCCGTTACCCCAGCTACCACTGTTGTTACTGATGTTCCAGTTACCACTGGTACCACCGTTGCTCCAGTTACTACCGGTACCACTGTTGCTGGTGAATCAACTGAAGCTCCAACCACTGCTGTTGTTGTCCCAACCTCATCTGCTCCATCCACCGTTGCTTCAATCTCAACTTACGGTGGTAGTGCTGCTAAAGTCGGTGGTTCTTTATTAGCCATCGTTCCATTATTCGGTTTATTATTATAAATTGTTTAATTTAATTTCGTTCTCATATATAAAAAATTGTTTTACGTTTCAAGGTTCATCATATTTAATGATTTAATGGTTAAAGTTTGCAAGTCAAATTAGTTTTTCGATATTCTGATTCCCGTTTCGAAAAGTTGTATAGTATTTCGGTCAATAATAGGTATTCTATTTTATCTTTGTCTTCTCTAACTTATAAATTTGTTTATTTCATACTTTTCTCTACTTTTCAGTTTATGATGCAGTACAACACCCTGACAATGCAAGGTGTTACACTGCATCATTAATGGGATCTGATGAAGATCTGAAGGCTGCAAAATTCCGGTCGTGTGCGAATATAATCTTATTTTTTGTCTAAATCTAAGACATCCACTTCAACACCATAGTGAACACAACTAGTTCATCGATGTTTCTACTAGTTCTATGAACAATACCATAGGAGTTACACATGGACAATAAGAGGTGAAATGACGAATAATAGCTTATAAATGAAGAGTTAACGAGGTTTCTCAATCTCGTCAAATAAAATGCCATAATACTTCAAAACAGAATGCCATTATCTAACCCAGAACGGCAAATTGAAAGATCTGAAAAATAGAACATTCAATTAGATAATATTCATTTAATGAATAGAAGGATTACCGTGTTTCGTGGAACATAATATAACCTTAACTCAAAGTAATGAAAATTTTTCATTCAAGTCATTTCAACAATATAATAGCAAAGTCTTAATCATAACATGCCTCCTATTATGAAGCCGTGAAAGTCAACAATGCCCGCATGAGAGAATTCTTATTGTTGGAATGATGAATTGTTATCATCCGTTTACAGTAAATCCTTTGCCTAAAAAGTTCTCGCCCCCCCTTGTGGCACCAAGCCGGCGGTGGTTGTTAAGTCGACAGGGGTCGCCCTTTGGTAGCAAATATCTCAACGTGTTTCATGTGAGGTCTATTTTCGTGTTATGTGCAGGGCGTCTCCTTCGTCAAGGTGATAAGCGCGATTTTGTTTTGATTCTTTCCCCTTACGATCGTGTTGAGGAAACGATTGTAATTAAACAATGGCGTCTTTAAGGAGACAATGGTACCGTCACTGATTGTAACCACCATTTTGGGGGCGATGCCCCTAATATCTTACTGAGAATAATGCCAGACTCCGTCTAAATTAGGAGTGGTAATGGGAATTTTATTTGTTTATACTTCGATTACAAAGGAGTTATGTTTATATTATTCCCAGAATAAAATTTGAAAAATTCGTCTCCGGTATTGTATACTAATCGTTAAGGAGTTTCAAATGATCATTAGTATATAATGTTTGTAATCCCCAATTAAAAAAATTAGTCTTTCTTTTATCAACTCACCCCAATACTTTCTTTAAAAATGAAATACTTATTATCCATTGCTAGTTTATTAGCTACCACTATTGCCAAAGATGTTGTCTGTATGGTTAACGATGAAGCTGTTGCTACCGTTGACTTAGATACTGGTGTCTGTCCTTTCACTATCCCAGAAGATTTACCAGTTGAATTTGATTTCACTAGTACTGAAGATTATAATGTTATCTTCTACTATGCTGTTGCTCAAGCTTCAAAATACTTCAATGATATCCCAGCTGAAGGTAGAACCATCAATATCCCAGCTAACTTATTATATGGATTAGATTCTACTCCATTATTCCAAGTTTCTGATTCTAAAACTCCAGCTGCTAACTCCACTGAAGCTTTAAGAAAAAGATTATTAGGTAAAACCGCTTTATACTCAAGAGATGCTGAATCTGATTTCGTTGCTTCTCTTGAAGGTGAAGAAGGTGTTGAATTACCAGGTCAAACTTTCGCTGTTGTTGATCCATCTGTTGCTTCATCTGAAGTTGCTGATGCTTCATCAACTGCTGCTACTGATGGTGAATTAACTGTTACCAACAAACACACTACTGTTATGACCATCACTTCATGTTCAGATAACAAATGTTCAGAAACTGAAGTTCCAGCTACTGAAGTTGTTACCACTGTTACTTCCGAAGGTATTGTTACTGCTTACACTACCGTCTGTCCATTAACTGAAGAAGGTACTACTACTGAAACCGAATACTCAACCACTGTTATGACTATTACTTCTTGTGCTGATAACAAATGTCATGAAACCGTTGTTCCAGCTAAAGAAACCGTTACCACCGAAACTGTTGAAGGTGTTGAAACTATCTACACTACTGTTTGTCCATTATCAGATGAAACCACTGCTCCAGCCCCAACCACTGAAGCTGCTGAATCTTATGATGCTACTTCAACTGAATACGTTACTTCATACATTACCATCACTTCATGTGGTGCTAACGGTTGTGAAGAAAAATCAATGGTTGAAACCGTTACCACTGTTACTATCAACGGTGTTGAAACTGCTTACACTACTTACTGTCCAGTTGAAGAAGCTACCACTGCTGCCACCACCCCAGCTACTACTGCCGGTGTCGAAACTACTGCTGCTGGTTTTACTAACTCAACAGCTCCAGTTACCACCCCAGTTGTTGCTCCAACTACTTCTCTTAACACTACTGATGTTGTTAAAGTTTGTACTGGTCCAGAATGTGACACTACCACCACCATCCAATCAGTTGTTACTGTTTCAGTCTCCGGTGTTGCTTCTCCATCTGTTGAAGCTGATGTCTCAACTTTCGAAGCCGGTGCTGCTTCAAACGTTGGTGGTATTACCTCAATTATCGCTTTAGTTGGTGCTATTGTTTACTTATTATAGATAGATACCCCCTTGCACTGTTTCTAACTAGTGATCTTCAAAATATTTTCTGCTTTCTTTTAAACATGGTGTTTTTCTTTCATATTTGATTTTAATTTCTGATGTTGCATCCCGTGATATCTTAAAAAGTTTGGTTATTTCGGTTTAAATTATTCTTATCATTGTATATTATCTTGTATACCCAATGTATTTTTATGGCACTATGTTAATAGGATTCTTACGTAATTAATGTATAAACTAATAATGCATCTTTAGATATCTGTACATTGTGCGTGGTGGCTGGCTATAATTTCCAAATATAAAGATATCAGCTAACTTGTAAATTATAACAATATGTGGGTTAAACTAAACCTTAACTAGAGTGACAAGAATAGCTTAAACCTTGACATGGTATAAAGTCCTTATCATTGTTGTAGACATTGCTATCAGTATGAGCGTTCATCTATCTCAATACCAATAATAGTAATGCGATTTACTTTTGTAGATTTAAAGATCTAAGAATTCAAGGGCTTGAGTAGATCTTGCACCAGATCTAGGATCATGAAAGGGTATGAATCATCTCATTACGAAGAATGTTCGTAATTGAAGGACCCAACACGAATGTTACATTCTCATGCGATACCTCACATTTCATCTCACTCTGCTTTTCGTAGTGAGGCAGAGCTCTTGAGGTTTTTTCAATATGTTAAAGCCTATAACATTTTCTAATGATTCAAGTTGACTCCTTGAATCAAATCTTAATTGATCAGCTAAAAGGCTGGTTGCTTTGATTTACTCATAAATGCTGGGTAACTCTATTTCAATTTTGAGACATCACTTTTTACAAGTTAGAGAAAATGTGTCTAGTGCGTCAATATTTTTTAAATATTATTGAACCTTGCTTGCATTCTATTTTATAGGAGATCTATTTAGGTTTTAGTAACTCCGTACATGAACAAAACAGTAGATCTTTTCTTAGACGTTTCATTATGAGTAATTATAACCGAATCGCCAGAACTCAATTCCACAATGTTACCCCAAACGTTTTTAAAACTCAACAAAATATTTTTTTGATTTCGGCCGTAGAAAGTCATGTGAGCAGGCACGGGATAGTGAATTAAGATGTTTTCTCTCATTCTCAAATCTATCGCGATATGGCTCAACCAACGCTTTATGAGTTATCTGATATAACCGTTGGTCCTCATAGTTTCAAATCAAATAAGCCTAAAGCAGCAAGAAGATTCAAACCTGCACGTCAATTACTTACAGATGAAACTAAATATTTACAATCAAAGAACTTGAAATTTGATACACCTACTTATACATCTTTAGTAGCACCACCAACTTTGAAACCTATAAAGAAGTACTGTGATATTACAGGATTAGAAGGTAAATATAAATGTCCATCAAACGGTATTAGATTTCATGATGTAGAGGTGTATCAAGAAGTAGTTAAGAATATGACCACCTCATTAGATCAAGAATATTTGAGTTTAAGAGGTGCTAATGTTGTGTTGAAATAATGGTTAATGTATATTGAAAATTTAAGTATTCGAACTTTCTATTGTCTCTTTGGTATCTTCAGTGTTTTCCTTAATTTCCTTTTGTTGTTCGTTCCATTGATTGACGATTTTCTCTATTCCTCTATCGAAACTTGGGGTTTGTAATACATTGGTGGATTCTTCTCCAAATGGGTTACATACCGCTTTGATATAGTTCTTATAAATGCCTTTGAATAGTAAATTGACGTCTCCTTGCTTAGTACTCACAAGATTATCAAATCCAATGATTATTTTGATCCCTGTATTGGTTTCATATCCATACACTGATACATCATCTTGGATCATTAATAGTATGCTATCTGAGTTTTGTTGGGTCTCCCTTAAAGATAATGATGCTGGTGATGTTATAATATCAAGAGCCATATGTGATAAAAAGTTATACTTTAAGAATTTGTTCATTTCTCCTTCATTAGAAATTGTTTTATCTTCATCTTTCAGTCCTCCTTCGAACGATTGGATGTATAAAGGTTGATCATCTCTGGAAATAAACGATATGAAACAAATGGCTTTATCTTCTGACATGCTCGTTTTAGAAGTAAATTCTCAGTCTTCAAGACTATGGCGGATATTTCACCAAACACAAATAAAGTCAATGACTTTTTATCGTCCTTGTCGAAGATGTCTCAGGATAGGTTATCACAAGACCATCAGATAGGGAGAGACTTGGATCGAGATATCGAATCTTTGAGAGGAAATGGTAAACGGTATCACTATTTACTGGATGGTACACCAATAGAGTATTCGATTCCTGAGGATAAAGGGTCAAGAAAGTTACAATTGACAACAGAAGATAATGAAACACCACCAGAAATGCCTAAAAGACCTAAAGATCAATCACCTCCATCTTTACCTCGTAGGAAATACTTAGATGAAGATGGACCTCCTTTACCTCAAAGGAAAGTTTCTGGAACCAAACCAATAAAGCCTGCAAAACCTAGCTTTAGTGAAAAGAAGTATGAAGTTGAAATATTACAACCTGTAGCTCGACCATCGGCGCCTCCAGTTAAGAAAGATATTAGTATCACAGAGAAATATGGGTTAAAAAAATTTACCCCCACAACACTGACAGGTCATAGATCATTTGCAGATATTGAAACTTCAATCAGAAATGGTAAACCGGAGGTTCCTTCAAAGCCACCCAAACCTGCAAAAACATGGCTCAATTCAAGTATTCAAGCATCTAAACCTTACCATGAGACTAATGCCCCTAAACCAAATTCAGACATTGCAAAGTTGGTAAAATCACCTAAGAAAGAAAGTACGTTTGATGTGAACGATATCCACAGAGAGAAAAATTCGAATTCATGGATAGATAGTGTAGTGAACAAATCTCCAAAGAGGGAAGAAGCACCAATTAAACCTATTAGACCACCCAAGCCTCAGTTCAAGGAGATGAAAAGCGATGTTAAATTGGAGGTTACTAAGCCAGAAATATCCAAGCCGGAAATAGCTCATCCAGAATCAACTAAGCCAACAATAGCCAAGTTAACAACAAGCAAGCCAGAACCCCTTGTTAAAGACACTAAACCTAAGCCTATACCCCCTAAACCATCAAAGCCCAATTTCCAACAACAGGACAACGAATTGCTTCTAGCCCAATTACTGAAACTCAAGTCTCGTAAGACACCACCACCACCAAAAAATTTCAAAGAGCTTGATGTGGCACCTTTGAAGAATACCCTTGGGAGGTTGTCTCCTACAAAAGGTGTTAAGGAAGATAAGAGTAATTTGGGTAATTATAAAGATGCAGACAATGCATTATTGAACAGTCAATTGAATAAGATTAAGGAGAAGCCTATAGTGAAGGCTAAACCAGTGATAGACAAACCAGCTGTAGAGAAAACATTGATAGAGAAACCGGTGATCGAAAAACCAGGGAAGAAACCATCGGTAGAGAAACCACCAATAAAGGATAAACCAATTATTAAGAAACCAGTAAACACCATTCAACCAATAAACCAAAATTCAAACAACTCCCAAACTTCCCTCAATTCCATAGATTTTAAGTCTCAATTATCATCCATACTTAGGTCGAATACTGACCCCACAAGTCCCAGTCCTCCCGTACAAATTCAACGTAGTAATACTGAACCCACCAAGGCTGAATCAAAATTGACGCACCCCAACAAATCTCGTTCCAAAGGTCCAAAAAGACGATTACCCAAGAGTTTCAAAAACGAGAAGTCATCACCAATACCAGAGGCCAAATCCAAACCCCCTATCAAACCCAAACCCAAGTCTGTGGGTGATTTGAAATCCAAAATCGACTTTGATGTATTTATATAGAATATAAAGCAATTTTTATTTGCAATCTTGTGCGAAAACATTCAACGAAACCTCACAACACCATGGAACAAATCAATGAAATTAAATCACAACTTCAACCAAAATTGGAAGAGGTTGGTAACTACTTAAACGATTTGAAAACTACTTTACCCAAAGAAATCGAAGCATTTCTTTTAGATCTTAAAACTACTTCAAAAGATGACTTGTTAAATGATTTCAATGCATTAAAGATAACTCCTGGAACTATTACTGTTTCAATCATTGGATTAACCAGTGTTTTAATTATTGGAAGATTATTATTCAGTAGCTTATCATCATCAACACCAGTTGCTAATGATGATAAAAAGAAGAAAAAGAAGAAAGTTTCAAGAGCTCAAAAAATTAACAAACAAATTCAAGAAGTTTTAGATCATTTTGAAAGCAAATGGGTACCAGAAATCAATGAATACTTTGCTAATTATAAGGAATTATCTGATGAAAAGATCCAATATCAATATAAATACTTCCAAGAAATGTTATTAAAAGAATTGTTGAAATTAGATGGAATTGAAACTTTAGGTAATGAAATTATCAGAGAAAACAGAAGAAAGGTTATTCAATTTATTCAAGATCATCAAAAGAGATTGGATTCTTTTATGAAAGAGATCGAATTATAATTTTAGATAGTATGCTTATCATAATATATATATATAAAGTCAATAGTAATCCTTGGGATCGATTCTCTTACCTCCTTTGACTCCAAATTCTGGTATTCCTTTGGAATCATCAAAGACATCTAATAATAAAGGTAATTTATCACCTAGCCACATTGCTCGTTTAGTATGATCTAAGATATCATCACCAGTTTGAGGATGAATTAATACAGAAAGGTTTCCGTGATTCAATTGGAACCAACTGATAACTTTGATAAATATCTCAGGTCTCAACACATCAACTTCCCAAAATTGTGTTGGATGAGGTCCAATGACTTTCTCATCAGGTAACTTCTTAACAATTACTGATCCATCTTTTCCTTCGGTGGAGAAATCTTGTAAGAATTGGTGTTGCAATTGGTTGGATTCCTCTAACGAAGTTTTGTTATGAGCATAGTAATAGATATGGAAGTCGTAATATTTCACAGGGAAAGTATATTTCAAGTCATACACTGATTTGGTAGCTGTGGTACCATCAAGAGTTGTCAAATACTCCATCGCACTATTTGATAGATTCCTGGGGTTTAAGGTTTTTCGACATTTTAAACTTCAGGAGCTTAGAGTTCAGGAGCCATTTTAGAGGAAAGAGCCACATTGTAAGAGAAATCATCACGTGATTATATATTCTATACTAAACCAATGTCCTTTTCAACTAAAGATTTACAGATTGGATGATATAATGATTCATATTTCTTGTAAGTTGCAATAGCAAATTCATTACTGACTTTGGTGTTTAATAACTTAAACCCAGGTCTCACATATTTCATTCTTCCTACAGTACCTAACCAATTTGCAAACTTTACCACCACTGGATGAGTCTCGGATAAGTTTCCATATTTGATAAGAATGGTATTAAATGATGCTATCAATTCGAAATTACCTGTTTCTGGATAATATGGATAAACTTCAGGTAATTTCATTATCAATTCACTTGATGGATTGATCTTTTCAAGTTCAGCACATAATTTATCTAAGAATAACATATGTTGGTTAACTTCAAAGGTTTCAATATCCTTAGTAGAAAATTGACTAAAATCTTCTTTACCAGTTTTAAAGAAATCTAACCATTTTTCAACTAATTCTTCAACTTCAACAACTAAAGATCTATCGAAATTTGGTTCTTCTGGCATTCCTTTTCCGAATAACCATTTGTTGAAGTCAATTGAATCTAAGATATCTTTCTTGCCTCTTGGTTCAAAGAATTTATATAATTCATCAATAAATTCAAAAGAATCTAAAGATTTATATCTGAAGGTCTTGAAATAGTGAGGAATGAACTCATCGAATTCCTTTGGACCACCTAAAATAGTCTCTAAATAGAAGAGGAAGAAGAACCCCTTCTCGTAAGGCACTTTAGAAAATGCATCATCGGGGTCACAATTGTTTAAGTCCCACACCAATGAAGTGAAAGCAGGGTTGATGTTATTCACAGATTCTTTCAAATTCCCATAACCTAAGATAGCATCAAAATGACGGGATTTTTCTCCATACTCAACATAATCAGATCTACCTTCCATTTTAGCCTTTAAACTAGCTACACCTCCTAAGATTCTTCTTTCAAGATAGACGCACCAACCTTCATTAAGCCAGAAATGTTCCCAGGAACAATTAGTAACCAAATTACCAGCCCAACTATGAGCTAACTCATGAGCAATGACTTTAACTTGAGATCTGTCCTTACAAATTAAAGTAGGAGTAGCAAATGTAATATTTGGATTTTCCATACCTCCATAAGGAAAACTCATAGGTAAAACTAAAACATCAAAGGTTTCCCATTCATAAGCAAAAGTTAAAGATTCGGCTACTTTCAAAAAGTTTTCCATATCATTTTCAAATTCCCATTGACAATCAGCAATGTTTGGGGTTTCTGAGTAAACTTCTGATCTTGGACCAATTGGTGCTGATACAATGTTACCACTGGCAATAGCAACCAAATATGATGGGATAGGAACAGGTTGTTTGAATTTATAGACATTCTCTTCGGTAGCAATTGGTCTAGCTGACATCAAGACTCTATGTGGAGATTCAACTTTGAAGGTATAAGGAGATTTGATTGCTGGAGTATCAAAACAAGGGAAGAATGATCTGGCATGAATCATTTCACTTTGGGAGAACAAGTATGGCCCGGTATCACCTCTAATGAATTGAATAGAAGTACTTTTTTCTGTAGTACTGAATTCAATACTAACAGAAACTTTACCTTCACATTTGTGATTGATTTCTAATGGAGATCCATAAATAGGTTTTCTGGCACATAATTTATAATCTACAGGTTGTTTGTCAACAGAAACTGATCTAATAAATAAATATGAAGTATCTAAAATAATGTTATCACATTGATTAATGGTTTCAAGATCAAAAGTAACAGTACCTGTTATAACTTTATCATCAAAAGAAACATGTAAATCTAAATCTGTGTTGATAACTTTGAAATTTTTGTAGTTAGAATTAGTACAATTATCTAAAGATTGACCTGAAGGTCTGGTCAATTGACTAGTCATTTGCAGTTAAAGAAGCTGTCAAAATCGCGATGTTTTTACTATGGCTGCCACTATCTGGAGTGGCCATCACGAGCGGCGTTCTGGGTGCTAAAAGTTACTATTTACAGCGAGGCTTTAAATCTTTCATTATGTTTCGTTTATAAATACTATCTATCACTATCTATTGAAATTGATAAGTTTCTGGTTGAGGTTCGGATTCTGGGGGTGCTTGAGTCTTTGGTTTCTTTTGTCTTTTCTTCGATGCTTCAGCTACTAATTCTTCGAAAACTCTGGCTTCTTCAGCTTCATCTTCTGTACGAGTAGTAGAGGAAAATACTTCTCCTATTAATCTTAATCCTTTTGCTCTAGCGATTCTTTTATCTAAAGGTACTTCTTTATCTTGTAATAAACTATCACAAACAGCTCTAACAGTTTGTTGAATTTCGAATTTAGATCCTGACCAAGCAGCAGCTAAAACTTTCCCCATTAAATATTTCTCCATTTCTGCTATTTCTTCATCACTATGTTTTTCAGGAATTTTCTCTTCCTTGGATGAACCTTCTTCTGCCTTTTCTGCTTTTTCATTTTCGACTTTTAATTCCTCTAATTTTTGTTCGATCTTATTAACTTCTTCTTCTTGTTTCTTGGCTTCTTCTTTAGCTTTTGCTTCTTCTTCGGCATCTTTCTTAGCATGGAACTCATTATCTTCTTGCATTTTAGTATATTCTTGCATGGTAGATTGAGCATCTAACGCACTGGTAATAGTATTGAATGTATCTCTTACGACCCCACCTTTGTCTTTGACTGACCACCATAAACCCCCTAAACCTAAGAAAGTTTGTGATTTTAATAAGATTTTCAGCTTCAACTTATAAATTGACCCGATAGTATGCAAGATTTCCAATCCAAAACTTTCCATTTTCAAGGATTCAGCTTCATATTTCATTTTGGCTTTAAAAGATTCAGCTACATCATCTTTCATATCAGTTTCTGTGAACAAAGATAATCTATCAATTAACTTTTGAAGTAATTCCTTTCTCATTTCAACTTTCTTAACTCTACACTCTTCTTCAAACTTTTCCAATTCTTCTTTACGTTTAGCTTCTTCTTGTTTTTGTTTCTCTAAATCTGTCTTCGAAGCATCCACAGACAGTTCAAGATATAATTTCCCAGTTGCTGGTTGTGAATCGGTGTGTGTATTATGTACAACAGGATCTTCCTTTGTTTCTGTCTTCTTATCCTCTTTCTTATCTTCTGTCTTTTCTTCCTTCTTTTCATCATCGCCATATCCCGATAACTCGGCTGATTTAGATAACTCTTGAAGTAATGATAATTCACCAATCCAATCCTTGAAAGCTTCTCCACCAAATATCATGGAGAAGAATTCACTTGGATCTTCAAACCCTTCAGTGGGCATGGATTCAGTCTTACCAAATTTATCATATTTTGCCCTTAAACTCTCATCACTCAATACTTGATAAGCTTCACCAACTTCTTGAAATTTAGCTGCACTTTCAGGATTATCGGGGTTCTTATCAGGATGTAACCTAATTGCTGCTTTCCTATAAGCCTTCTTGATCTCTAAAGATGTAGCATCAGGTTGAAGACCTAATAAATCATAATATGTTGTATCTACAACCATCCTTGTGAATTTTTATTCTCGCGCGAGATGACACAAGAGTTACGGACTTCTATGACATTACTATTTACATATTTACAACTAAGCAGAATAATAGACTTTTCTTAAGTCTACCAACTTCTTACCTCTACCAGCAGCTATATCTTCCAAAGAAGTTTGATTGGTTATAGCATGGTAAAAAGCTTTAACAACATTCATGGGGTTTCTTGATTTATATACTTTACCTCTTAAATCTTCAATTCCAGCAACTTGACAGATTTCGAAAATGTTGGAGTTAACTCTTAAACCAAACCCTTGAGGAGCAGATTTGATAAACAATTTAACAGCATGGTATTTTAATGAAATATCACCAATAATGGTTCTATTTTCATATCTTTTAACAGGTTTTAAATTCTTAACGGCATTCCAATGAGCTTTAATTAAAGCTGTTCTCATACCATCTCTTGATTTACCTTCACCTAATCCTACCATACCATTTTTATCCCCAACAACGGTTAATGCATAGAAATTTGGAATTTTACCTTTGGATGTTTGACAACTAACTCTCTTCATGACAATAGGTCTTATTTGTAATCTTTTAATATAATTTTCATCCAATCCAGTTAATTTAGCTAATCCTTCGGCAATTTGGGCATGAGTTTTCAAAGTATTAACTCTTTTTTCTTCAGTTGGTTTGAATCTTAATTTTAAATCAGTTCTATCGGCTGCTTGAATTTGGGGTATAGCAGGATATGGTGCTTGTTTATTAGGTTGATTTGGATATAAGATAGGTTCGTCCCATTTTGGATCGTTCTTAGTGAAGTCCATAGTATCTTTTGGTGGGTTAACGGATTTGGCATTGATACCTTGTTTGTTCAACTTCAATAATACATCAGGTTCAACTAATGATTCAGTGATTTTAATACTTTGTAATAATTCTGGTGAATAAAACTTCGATAAATAATCTAAATGTGAGTCTATCTTTGCCTTTGATTGTTTGTTAGCCAACTTTATACTGCTACTAAAACTCCTGAACTGAGTATTTAAAAGTCTAGCTTTAAACATGTTGGTGATGAAAATTTTGAGAAAATTTCTCACATATATTTAGTCGTGTGAGTGCGATAGAGAGACAGCTGGGATACAACGATAACTAGAGGAGGTTGAAACGTAGAGGACTCACATCATAGTTATGTATTGTTTCTTGTGTTATTTCTCTATATATACTTTCTATAAGTCAATGACAGCAGTTTGGAGGATGAGTTTCATGAACTGATCCTGCTTCTAAAAGTTCATCTAGGTTATCACCAGGTTCAAGCTTGACTACTTTGTCTGGATTCAAAATAGCTCTAGGGTCTAAGGCAAACTTAAGTTTTCTCATTAAATCTACTGAATGAGGGCCTAGCTCTTTGGTCAAGAATTTTCTCTTACCAATACCTACACCATGTTCTCCAGTACAAGTACCTTCAAATTTCAATGCTCTATCAACCATTCTATCAACTAATACTTGAGCTTTAGAATAATCTTTTTTGTTGTATAAGATCAAGAAATGACAGTTACCATCTCCAATATGACCCATAATGGCGAATTTATTCTCAAACCCATTATTATTCAAATCATCATTAGTTTCAGAAATGATGTTGGGTAAATCGGAAAGAGGTACAGCTATATCGGTGGTCCAAATTTGAACATCGTTAGGATCTTCTAATACTTTGGTACCATGTTCAATAGTTGACCATAATCCTTGTCTTCTAGCACTCCATAAAATAGCATTATCTTCTTCACTTTTACTGACTTCGTGTTTGATAATGTTATTCTTTTTGGCAATCAGTTCAACAATGTTATTTTGTTCTTTGATTGATTGTTGAGTAGCACCTCCTATCTTTAAGAATAATGTGGGATTTTCAAGGAATTTTTTTGTTTTACCTTTACCATCAGTAAGTCCCAGACTATTGACAAAACTCATGGTAGTTTTATCAAGAATTTCAATGGCGTTCAAATGTAATCCCGATTTAGCTACTAAAGTAGAAGCTGTTTGAGTTGCATCTTTTACTGAAGGGAATGTCAAAATAGTTACATATTCATAAATTGGACGAACATTCAATTTAACAGTGATTTCTGTAATCAAACCCAAAGTTCCTTCTTGTCCAATAAACAAATGAGTTAAATCATAACCTGCACTGGACTTTCTAGGACGTTGTTTGGTTTTAAGAATGGTTCCATCAGCTAATACTACAGTTAAATTGATTACATTTTCTTTCATGGTACCATACTTATAAGCATTTGTACCACTGGCACTTGTACTTGACATCCCTCCAATTGTGGCCCCCATTCCAGGATCAGGTCCAAAGGATAAATGTTTCCCATCTTCTCTATTCAATAAATATTCATCTAAATCTTGCCAACCCACACCAGCTTGAACCACAGCATCTAAATCATCGGGATGAAACTCTAAAACTTGATTCATTCGTGTAAAGGATATGGAAATTGAATTAGGACCTCTAGTATGAATAGTATGACCTTCTAATGAAGTCATCCCAGAATTTGCAACTATAGGAACTCTATATTTATGAGCAATTTTCAAGATTTGGGAGACTTCTTCGGTATTCTTAGGTGATACAATGATTCCTGGTTTATTTTTCAATGGTTCCGGAGGTCTATGAGTTCCGAAATAAATATCAGAAACAAGTTTGATTTCATCTTCATTCTCTGAAAAGTTATCTCCTACAATGGCCTTGATCTCTTTAACAGCTTGAGCAAAAGCTTTATCGTCAGCAAATTTCAAAGGTTTGACATCTTCTAAAGGAATCGTAGATTTATCGGGATTATCAATCAATTTAGGTCCATAAAAACTACCAATTGCAATACCAACTGTCAATAATACCGATCCACCTAAGACCCCATTTACTCTAGAACCGGTACTATAACTTCGTCTAAATTGAGGTGCTAACTTCGTTCTAGTCAGCACACCTCTCAACAATCTAAACATTATCTAATATCTTCAAACTTCTTCCACTTATATCATAACTATGGCTCATATATCCACAGTTATCTTTATCAGGTACACGAATATCCGAGAACAAAAATGTCATAACGGCTTACATCAGCCGCCAACGACATCTCACGACATTAATGCTGATAACATATCACGTGCTGGGGATGAATTTGCATCTCAAAGAAATCTTGATAATTCAATAGTGTTATATCAAGTTAAAAGCAGAAGACATGGCACCTCACGCTATTGAAACAGGAAGTATTGGTTCTAAAACCAGTGTAACTTCCAATCCTTTTGAGTCAACTATCGACCCTTATTTATTATCAAGTAATTATATTTCACCAATCACTATCATAAATCAAGGTATTTTTTCTACCCAATCAAAGATCTTTAGTTACGAAACTATTTGTGATGTTGAATTCGATAACTATTTGAATAACTGGATCACCAACTATCAAAGAATCAATGGGTTCAATGAAAAACCTGAATTCTATAAATTTCAAATCAGATCAGGTGCTGGTAATAATCTTTTAGGTTATTTAGATAATGATAATTCTGGTATTAGTGTTATTGGTGATGGTAATGGTTTAAAATATATGTATCCTGCTTTAAGTCAAAACAAATTACCTATTGCTTTGAATGTTTCAGCTATTGATTATAGTAGAGATCTTTTGGTCTCTAACTATGAGAAAGTTTTATCAACTGCTAGATCTTTAAACTATCCAGTTTCGACAGCTACTAACTATTATGATGGTAAGGAATTACAATATTTAACTTTATTGAATCAATATTTATCTTTGTTATCCAAGAATGTTTCCATCAACTTATTTGAAGGTTTAGAATCAACTAATTTCTTTACCAAATACGATAATTTATTATCAGTTGAAGATTTAGCTACTACTTTCAAAAACTTAGAATTCCCTGAAACTGTAGGTGATTTAAATGAAACTGTTTCTTTTGGTATTGAAAAATTAAATCAATTACTTGGAACTGATTATTCTAACTTTAATTATATTGGTAATCCAAGACCATCAACAGTTTTCGTTGTTTATGGTACTAATGAATCCACTAAATTAGGAGAAGTTTTCCAAAAATTAGTTGATTATTATAAAGTTGGTCTTATTCAAGTAAGAATTCCAATTCCTTTTAATTTTAATGAATTCATTAAATTAGTTCCAAAAACTACTGAAAAATTAGTGGTATTATCACCAAATAGTGGTACTAATACTTCCATTAAAGCCGATATCTCATCAGCTTTATTCTTAAATGGAATGTATAATCGTTATGATATCAATGAATACGTTTATGAATTGAATTTCAATTGGACTCCAATTACTATTGTTAAATTATTATCCCAATATGTTGAAATCGATGAAAAACTTGTTTTGAAGAATGATATTGATATTGATTATCCTATCAACACTAACAGTTCTCCAATTGGTCAATATGTCATTTGGGGTAAAGATAATGGAGAATTCTTTGAAACTGCTAACAAATTAGCTTTTACTTTATCTTTAGATGATAGTAAAAAGATTTCTATTCGTAACAAATTTGATAATTTAACCAAAGGAGGTATTTTCCAAAGTCAAATCAATTCAACTGATGGAATTAATGAAATTGATAGTTCAGATTTAACTATTGTTGAAGATATTGATTACTTCAATCACTATGATATCATTTCTACCACCAAACCTGGTTCTACTATCTTAATTGGTAATTATGCTAAATTTGATGATAGTAAATTATTATCACAATTATCCAACACTACTAAAGAATCATTACTTGCTAACGAAAATGAAATTGTTGTTATTGATTTTTCAATTTTTGAAGATTTGAAAGAATTAAATGATTCAACTAAAGGATTTTCTAATGAATTTTTGATTCAATTTGGATTCTGGAAACAAACCTTCCCTCAATTAGATTCCTTGATTGTCAATAAATTGATCCAAGGTAATGGAGCTGGATTTGAATTATTAGCTGCTGTTGTTGACAAGTTTATTACTGAAGTTGAAGCTAAAGGGGGATTAAAACCATTGAAAGTTGAAATTCCAAAAGAAGAAGCTCCAAAAGAAGAACAAAAAGAAGAAGAAGAAGTATCTTTACCTTTCTTCATTAACGAAACTTCATACTATCCAAACCCAAGAAACTCTAATGAAATCGATTTAGAAGAAGCTAATACCGGAACCTACTTAGATCTCGCTAAGAAATTAACCTTCAATGAATCTTTCAATACCAAAACTTCTTTAAGACCAGATTTACCAGTTAATAACTTCATAGTTAAAGTCCAAAAGAACATCAGATTAACTCCAGATGAATATTCTAGAAATATTTTCCATATTGAATTTGATATTTCAGGTACTGGATTAACTTATGATATTGGAGAAGCTTTGGGTATTCATGGACGTAATCATCCTGAAGATGTTGAAGAATTTTTACAATTTTATGGAGTTGATGGAAATTCAATTGTTGAATTGATTAACAAAGATGATCCTTCATTAGTTGAAATTAAAACTGCTAGACAATCATTATTAGATACTGTTGATTTCTTAGGTAAACCACCAAAAAGATTTTATGAAGCATTAGCTGAATATGCTACTGAAGAAGAAGATAAAACTAAATTAACTAAATTAGCAGGAGCTGAAGGAGCTGAAGAATTGAAAAAACGTCAAGAAGTTGATTTTTCAACTTATTTCGATATCTTAGAAGAATTTAAATCAGCTAAACCACCATTTGCTGAATTAGTTAAAATCATTTCACCTTTGAAGAGAAGAGAATATTCTATTGCTTCATCACAAAAACTTCATCCAAATGCTTTACATTTATTAATTGTTGTTGTTGATTGGACAGATTCTAAAGGTAGAAAAAGATGGGGTCATTGTTCTAAATACTTATCTGATTTAAGTATTGGTGATGAATTAGTTGTTTCAGTTAAAAAATCAGTTATGAAATTACCTCCATTATCAACTCAACCAATTATTATGTCAGGTTTAGGTACTGGATTAGCACCTTTCAAAGCATTTATTGAAGAAAGAATTTGGCAAAAAGAACAAGGTATGGAAATTGGAGAAATTTATTTATTCATGGGTTCAAGACATAAAAAGGAAGAATATCTTTATGGTGAATTATGGGAAGCTTATAAAAAAGCAGGTATTTTAACTCATATTGGAGCAGCATTTTCAAGAGATCAACCACAAAAAATTTATATTCAAGATAAGATCAGAGAATCTTTAAGTGAATTAACTGATGCTATGATTACTAAGAATGGTTCATTCTATTTATGTGGTCCAACTTGGCCAGTTCCTGATATTACTGCTTGTCTTGAAGATATTATTATTAATGCTGCTAAGAAGAATGGTGAAACTATCAAAGATGTTGGTAAGATTGTTGAAGATATGAAAGAAAGTGGTAGATACATTTTAGAAGTTTATTAGAATAAATATTTATTTGTGAATCTCTAAAGAATGTTAACAAGTTCTCAATCATTAAAAGTCGTGAAAGTAAAAGTACAATTATTTGGGTGTTCTGTGTTTTAAATCATCTAATGTTGAATCATGAGGTTTTAAAATAGGTGAAGTAGATTGACTTTCAATCTTAGCTTGTAAATCATCAATTTCTAATTTTAATTTGTGAACTTCTTTTTCAAATCTTTTACCGAAAACATCAATATAATATGTAGCTCCATTATAACTTGCCCAAACAAATACAAATGTTACAAAAGCTCCACATAAATGTTTATATTTGAACCAAATTGGACAAAATGTCATAGTTAAAATTTGATAAAAGAACTGAATAAGGGTAAATGCTGTAATTTGCATCCAATTATAAGGTAAAGAATTAACAAATTTTCCTAATGTAGTACCTTGATTCTTATTTTTTAAGAACGTGAATGAAGTAACTCTACCATTATCAATTTCTTTCTTCTTTCTGATGGTAATGAAATAATGATAAGTTACTTGCCAAATAGTATAATAAATAGATGTGATAATAATCCCATTAAAGAAATTCCAATGAGTGACTTTTTGTAAAGCAGGGAATCTTTCATTGGAGAATTCTTTAGGTAATTCATGAACCATTACAAACATTGTAATTGGAGGCATAACATGAATAAATGAACTAGTGGTTTTCTCAATTGAATGTAATACTAAAGAATTTCTCCATGTAATAACAGCAAATGATAAAGTTCCAAGACTTAAGGAAAATACTGAAACGAATAAAGATTTGGATGTTGGTTTATACCAAATAAATACCATTAATAATAAATTAACATAATAACATAAATCAGCCAAATAATATTGAAATGATTGTTTGAAATATGAATAAAACCTAATTGGCATTAAAATTACAAATAAAACTGTGTGGAAGATATGGAAATATGTAGGATATTTACCAATTATGAAACCACCACAAGCAATCATAAATACTGCCAAAGCATAAAATAACTTCTCTGTACTGGAACTTTGTAAATTCTTATGAATTCTTTGATCGAACTTACTTAATCTTTGATTTAAGAAATCTTGTAATTTCAATAAATCCTTTGATTGCATTGAATATTTATTCAATCTTTGCTTTGTCTTCGTTTTCATGGTTTCAAACCTTTTTTTGGTGGAATCAGGATGAAGTCCGATCCCAAAATCAAAATCTGGGATATATAACAATTTGTTCAAATCAATATAACTGATAGATGAAGAAGAATCACTCCTTTTTAAAGTATAATCATCAAGATTTACTGTTTCATCATGAGAATTAGGTGAATCATTATCTCCACGATTGATTGAATCATCTTCAAATACATCATCAGAAAACTGATTTAATTTTGATCTTAATTCATTTAGTGATGCTTCAGTCATTGTGGAAGATGATGACACTGAAGATTTATTACTTCGCATTTTTGCTTTGGGTGATAAGGAACTTTAAAACTCAATAAAAAGGGATGATACAAAAGGGGATGTTCTCATGAGAGGATTAGATGATCTGAGAGAATATAAATAATGTTTTAGATATCGTGTGATAAGAAATCCACGTGTAAAGCCCTACCACGATGGTTGATTAAGATTACATAATGATGATAAACGCGGGGCGTGTCAGTAATAATAGTGATGATTTGGGTCGGCGAATTGAGTCCGCGGGGGGACGTACCGCTAATTAGGGGAGTTACCGCGAATTGGAGAATGGCTGCAATTTAGCTGCAAACAGGTAGATATACGAAGATTGGTTTAGATGAAGGAGAGAAGTCTTTTGATATAGTTGGTTATTAGATAGTTTTAATACAGCCAACCTACAAAATCTCCCCTCTTCAAAAGCATTTTTGATCACCTCATACTCCCTTAACAACCCTATCCTTTCTCAGTCGCACCTTCTCCATCAATCGGTAATGTCTGAAGTCCCTTTATTACCTACTGAAACCATCACTGATGATGAAGAAACCCCCGAAATCACCCAACATACATTATTCAAGAACTACAGATTCAGAAACTTATTGGCTTTCAATTTGTCCGGGTTCTTTGCCATTTCATTCATCATCTTTTTAACATCATCTCAACCTTTCTTCATAAGTCAAATCTTACATGTCGATAATAATAAAATTGGAAAAATTATAGGTCTTTTGGGTGTTGTAGATGAACTTACTAGTATATTGACATCGCCATTGATTGGTTCATTGAATGATAAAATCAATAATTCCAATTTCTTGTTCAATGGTTCCAAATTAATAGTCTTTGGAAGTTTCCTTTTGATTACAGTTTCATTTTTGTTTTATGGATTACAAGATTTCCATAATTGGTACCAATTAATAATTCCTAGAATAATCTTTGCCCTTGGTGTCACTTCAGCTATGAGTATGATCCCAGTTCTTTTGCATCAATTGATCTATTCAGACTTTAAATTTTCCAAGATCTTCTACTGGAAAAGAAATACCGATACACCAAATTCAAACTTAAATAAAAACGGTAAATATTCAGCTATGATTGGTATAGCTACCGGCTTAGGAGCCATCTTTTCTGTATCATGTTTCTTATCTTTACCAGTGAAATTATCAGTAGATTTCAATCTTACAACTAAAGATGGCCTTAAATTGAGTTTCGTTATCATAGGGTGTATTTCCATCTTGGTAGGATTATTCATGTTTGCTTTCCTTTATAATTTCCCTACTAAAAGTTCATCAATCAGTTATTTTCAATTATTATCCACAGGATGGTCAAGATTTTTATCATCTTCTTCAGTCAAGATCGCATGTATTGGAGGTTTCATTGCTAGATCAACTTCGGTTTTAATAGCTGTGTTCATTCCTTTATATGTATATAAATTTTATTATCAAAATGAATTATGTGATGCTGATGGATTACCTTCTAAAACTAATTGTTATGATGGTTATGTCTTTGCAGCCATCATGTCAGGTGTGGTACAAACAATTGGTTTGATTTCGTCGCCTTTTTGGGGTTACGCTATTGATAAGTTTGGTAAAATCCCTTGTCTTGTGTCAAGTTCCTTATTTGGTATTACGGGTAATTGGTTGATGGTATTATTTCAATTAAATGATCCTCGTTCTGCTTTGGTGTTTTTCCTTGTAAGTTTAGTAGGAGTTTCACAAATCGGAACGGTCATTACATCTATGAGTTTAATCTCCATGGAGAATGATGTTGTAGGTTCCATTTCAGGTATTTACAATCTTTTTGGAGGTTTGGGGATTCTTTTATTAAACCAATTTGGAGGTTTAACCATTGATTATTGGAATTTATCACCATTCTTTATAATGGGATTATTCAATGCTATTTTAATAGTTACATGTTTCTTTCATACGAGAGATCAAGGTTTATAGACATATATTACTAGTTCTTTAAAATCTTGACACCTAAAATATCACCAATAGTCATACCAGCTGCAACAACTTCTTCATCATAATATCTTCTACCACTCAATTGTAAACCAATAGGTGCTCCAATGAATTCATCAGGTTTATAATTACTCAATTCCAATTCTTCTAAATCTGATCTGAATTTGTAATCTTTGAAAGATTCATCCCATTTGTCAACTTTAGGATCTTGGAATAATCCAGTTTGGAAAACAACAGTTGGAGAATCTAAAATGTTCCATAAAGTGGTGTAAGACCAATTGAACACTTCTTCAGGTTTTGGAGCTACATTACTGGAAGTTGGACTTAAAATAAAATCAATCTTGTTTTCAGTAAAATATTCCAAGTATTCTTGTCTTAAAGTATCTCTGGCAATATTTAATTGATGGTTTTCATGGATGGTAAATGATTTCTTACCTCTACCATAATTTAAGTACCATTTAGTCAATTTAGTTAATGGTTCTCCTGATTGGGCCAAGTATTTCTTAGCTCCAACATTACCATCAGCAGTATACATATCATTGATCAAATCCAAGGCTTCCTGAGCTTTAAATGGTTTAAATTCAATGATTTTAACACCAGCTTTTTCCAATTTAGCTACAGTATCTTTTAAAGCTCTTTCAATTGGTGGGGTTGGTTTAACAATTCCATCATCGTAAATCACGGCAATAGTTAAATCTTTGGCAGCAGGTTTTGGAACTTCTCTCCATGGCATTCTAACACAATCTTGATCTAAATCCCATGGTTTACCATCGTTAATATATGATTTCATCCAATAATCAACATCCTCTAAACTTCTAGCTAAAGGACCACAGACAGCAACAATACTTTCTTGACCTCCAAAAGATGCAACTGCACCAGCTAAACTGATTCTTCTATTTGAAGGTCTTAATGAGAAACATCCTGAAAAGGCTGCAGGTGATCTAACACTACCACCAATATCACTTCCAACTCCTGCAACTGATCCTCCCATAGCAATTAAAGCTCCTTCACCTGATGATGATCCTCCAGCTGATAATGAAATATTGTATGGAGATCTTGCACCTCCAACGAAATTGTTTTCTGAACATAAATGCATTAAACATTGAGGTTGATTAGTTCTAACATAGAAAACAGCACCCAAATTTTCTAAGATTTGAATGGTAGTACAATGTTTTTCAGCAACATTATCAATCAATGATACGAATGAAGCATGACAAACTTTGCCTTTATATTTATAATGTTCTTTCAAAGAAATTGGTAATCCATGTAAAGGACCAATAGTTTTACCATTCTTAGCTAAATATTCATCCAAGTATTTAGCTCTTTCTAAACCCTCATCAATGAAGATTTCCATAGCACAATTAGTCAATTGATGAGCAATAGTAGCTCTTTTAGCAAAAGCTTTGAGTACTTCAACTGAACTATATTCACCTTTAGCGATTTTTTCAGCCAATTCCGGATTATTGCAATCAGTGATTTCAAATTCCTTTTCGGTTAATAATTTCTCTTTGTATAAATAGTCCACAGCATTGAATTGATCATCTCTTAATTCTTCAATTGGTTTAGGTAAAGTGATAGCATATTCCGGTTTAATACCATCATTTAAAGCCTCAAGATATTTTTCAAGCTTTGGTTTAAAAGTTTCAAATTTAACTGGATCTTCGTATCCTTCGAAATCTTCTTTAGTTAAGAATTTTTCATAAGTAACAGACATCTTTAATTAATGGAAGTATCGATAATTATTGGGGATAAACTATGTTGGGATAAACTATTGAATTTATAATTCGCAGCGGTATCAGGCATTTTCCCGATTTGGATAGTAGCTGCTTATCATCCAAATTGGGATATTCGCATTTAACTTTGGACACTAAAGATAAGAGAATGTATGTTAAAAGGGGTTATGATAAGATTTTGATACTAATAAAGGATATATGTCGGGAAAAGATTGTTATCGGTGAAGTATCCTCTATCTCCTTTTGAGAAATCAAAGATAACGAACGGGATAAATGTACCCAATTTTTTTTGAGATATTTCCGGTTTCTCTATCAGTTTCCCATCAAGGAAAGAAACAAGGTTATCAAAGGTATTTAGTAAGCAACAAGGTTATCACAGATGTTTATTAAGCTATTTAATAGATTTTGGTCAAATCAACGTCAAGGATTTCAACAATGAGTTTAGAAGCAGCAACCACTTCTTCATCAGTATATCTTAATCCACTCAATTGCAAACCAATTGGAGCACCAACGAATTCTTCAGGTTTATAGTTAGTCAATTCTAATTCTTCGACTGGAGATCTGAATTTATAATCTTTGAATGATTCGTCATATTTATCAATTTTAGGATCTTGGAATAATCCAGTTTGAATAGTCATAGTTGGGAAATCTAAGATATTCCATAAACCAGTGTATGACCAATTGTAAACTTGATCTGGTTTTGGAGCAACATTGTTGTATGAAGGAGAAAGAACAAAATCAATCTTGTTATCAAGTAAGAATCTATTATATTCATTTCTTAATTGATCTCTGATCATGTTTAATTGACGATTTTCAGCAACAGTTAAAGCATTTTTACCTTCACCATAATTTAAAGCCCATTTAGTTAATGGGAATAATGGTTCACCTGATTCAGCTAATAATTTCTTTTGCATATAATTACCATCACAATTATACATTTTTTTGACGGTTTCCCAAGCTAATTCAGTTTTAATTGGTTTAAATTCAACAATTTTAACACCAGCTTTTTCTAATTTAGCAACGGTTTCTTTCAAACCTCTTTCCATTGGTGGAGTTGGTTTAACAATACCATCATCATACATAACAGCAATAGTTAAATCTTTGGCAGCAGGTTTTGGAACTTCTCTCCATGGCATTCTTAAACAGTTTTGATCAAATTCCCATGGTTTACCATCATTAATATAAGCTTTCATACATAATTCAATATCATCCATGGATCTACACATTGGACCAGCAACTGCCATAACACTTTCTTGACCACCACCGGATGATAAACCTCCTAATAAACCAATTCTCTTGGATGTTGGTCTCAAACCATGAGATCCAGAGAATGCGGAAGGACCTCTAATGGATCCACCAATATCTGAACCCATACCAATAATTGATCCACCAAAACCAGAAATTGATCCTTCACCTGATGAGGAACCACCTGGTGATAATGACATATTATAAGGATTTCTAGTGTAACCAGTAATATTTTGACCTGAATCTAAATGCATTAAAGTTTGAGGTTGAGTAGTTCTAATGTAGAAAACAGCTCCTAATTTACCTAAAATAGTAGCACTAGCACCATGTTCTTCACAAACATGGTCAATTTGTGAAACATAAGAAGCATGACGAATGTGACCTTTATAATCCATTTGTTCTTTTAATGAAACTGGTAAACCATGTAAAGGACCAATGATTTTACCATTTTCTTTATAATATTTATCTAAAGCTTCGGCTTGAGCTAAACCTTCTTCTGGGAATAAATCCATGGCACAATTGGTGAATTGATGACAAATAGTGGCTCTCTTAACAAAAGCTTTGAAAACTTCAACAGCTGTTAATTTACCTTCACTCATTTGTTTAACTAATTCAACACCTGAAGTGTCAGTGATTTCAAATTCCTTTTCGGTCAACAATTTTTCTTTATATAAATATTCAATTGGGTTAAATTGTTCTTTGACTAATTCATCAATTGACTTTGGTAAAGTAACGGAATATTCAGGTTTTATACCATCGTTTAAAGCTTTAACATATTTTTCAATCTTTGGTTTGAAAGTTTCGAATTTAGCTGGATCTTCATATCCTTCAAAATCTTCTTTAGTGAAGAATTGTTCAACAGTGACTGGCATTTTGAATTAGATCTAATAATATAAAAGAAAATCTGATTTGGACCAAATGCGGTCCTTTTATAGATAAGTCAATTATCGCATACACCATCCCGATTGGGAAATACATCAAATTTATGGTGGATCTTTGCAACTAAAATTCGAATTTTATTGGTTAGAAATACGAGTGCATTCCTTGTTTTAGATAATAGGGGGATGATTGACCTGTTTAACATTATATGCATTAAAGATATGTCAAATCTTGCGGATAAATCCCATAAAGGAGTTATCTGCGGGTATTTCTGAATTAGGTAAAACTTTATGGACTACTCATTTTGTAGAATTCACAATTCATGAAATATATATGGAGTAAGGATTGAAATGAAGCTTCCAGAGAATTTTCATCAAATGAAAAAATTCATGTTTTAACAATTCCTCCAGCTCTCTCCACTCCTACAACTCTTACTATCCTAATATTTTTGTTATATCACACAAAACCTGGAAATGCGTATCAAAATCTCACCGCAATGACAGACTTAACAGTGGAACAATTAAACGAAAAGATTGAATCATTAACAAAGATTGTTGAAAAGCAATCAGCTTTAATCAGTAAAACAGGTCAACAATTGATAGAAATGCAAGTCAAAAATGTTAAATCAAAGATGAATCAAATAGATACTAAACAACCGGATTTGAGTGATTATGTTTTAAATGAAGATATTGTACAACTCGTTGGAGAGTTACAAAGTCAATTAGATTGCTTAGAAGATAGAACCATAGCCAGAATTTTCAATTCAAAGTTAGGTCCTGTTAGTGTCGGTAAAATAGCTCCCCTTTCTAATAAAGATGGAGAATTACCTACGTTTGATTATTATCCTCAAACAGTAACTGACTTTTCAAAATTAAAAACTGAAGAAATCCTTGAGTTATGTGAATTTTATGAATTAATCGTACCAAATGATGAAAGCTTACAACAATTCCTTAATGATGAAAAACTGCAAACTTTAGAAGAGGCCAGTAACCTCATAGAGAATAAAACTAAAGCTGAAGATCTTTCCGAAGGCGAAATTAAGGACTTACAAGACGAATTGGCCCGTTACTTGGGTTTGTTACATAGAAATAGCCAAGACGCTTGGTAAATAAATATATCTAACAGAATCAAAAATCTCACACCTATTCAATCTATTGAGTGCGAATTTTTCAACATACGTGTGTCAGGAAGTTAAAATGGATGAAGAAATTCCAAAGACTGCCAACATTTCAGTCTTCACCCCAATAATCTACTTGGTTATATTATTATCTGGGTTCATTGCATTTTCGGTGATTTACAGAAGAAGAACTGTTAGAAATTTACAAAAAATTGATCCAATATTTGAAGAAAACTATCCATTAATAATGTATAGCATTTTAAAAGATCAATATAATGACCCTAACTTACCAAAAGATCAAAAACCCCATGAAAAAGTAATGAAGGCTGCATTATTAAGAAGAGGTGTTGAAGCTATAAGAAGATCATTAAAATTAAAAGAATCAGAAACCGTTTATAAGAATTTATATGAAAATGGATTAATAGGTGATGATATTTTTAAACAATATAACATTCAAGTTAAATTTCAAGAACTTGAAATTCAAGAAATAGCCAAAGAATGTGAAGTTTATAAGAAAGGATGGACTGCTAATTTCTTTAAAGTCGCTCAAGAAATTTGTTTTAATGAAGCTTTAAGAAGAAGAATCTTAATTATTGAAGATAGAGCTAAAGATTTATCTGATTCTTGGGAATATTATGAACAAGAAGTTGAAAAAATCGAAAAAATCAAAAAGATTGATGGTACAAAAGCTTCAGGTGTTGAAAAACTTGCATCATAAAGAGGTAAATAAATGAAATATAAAGATCCAATTATAATACATTAACAAAAAAGTCTATACAATCTATAAAAATCTAAACTCTTTCCAAAGCTTGTTCAATATCAGCTAATAAATCATCAGTTTCTTCGATACCAACTGAAACTCTAACTAAATCATCGAAAACACCATTAGATTCTCTTTCAGCTTTTGGAATACCACCATGAGTCATGATAGCTGGAACTTCAATTAATGATTCAATACCACCTAAAGATTCAGCTAAAGTGAATAATTTGGTTGATGATGTGAAAGTTGAAGCAGCTTGAGCACCTCCATTAATTCTGAATGAGATCATACCACCACCTAAACCATTTCTGTGTTGTTTCAAAACGACATCGTGGTTTTCATGGGTTTTTAAACCTGGGTAGTTAACCAATGATACTTTTGAATGTGATGATAAGTATTCAGCGATTTTTAAAGCACTTTCAGAAGCTTGTTTAACTCTTAAGTGTAAAGTTTTCAAACCTCTGTGAGCTAACCAAGAATCAAAAGGTGATGGAATTGAACCAATGGCATTTTGTAAGAATCTTAATTTTTCATGTAATTCATCATCATTAACAGCTAAGATACCCATAACAACATCAGAATGACCATTAATATATTTGGTAACGGAATGGATAACAATATCAGCACCGAAGTTCAAAGGATTTGAAATGTATGGTGATAAGAAGGTGTTATCAACGACTAAAATAACTTTATTACCAGTGGCTTCTTCGTGTTGGTTTAAGATTTCTCTAACTTTGGCAATGTTAGTAACTTTTAAAGTTGGATTTGAAGGAGTTTCTAACCAAACTAATCTGGTATTTTCTCTTAAATTAGATTTTAAATCTTTGACTAAATCACCAACGAAAGTAGCTTCAACACCATGAGTATTGGCAACTTTAGTGAAATATCTATGAGTACCACCATAAACATCACCACTACTAACAATATGACTGTTAACTGGTAATGATTGAATAATTAAAGCAGTGGTAGCGGAACCTGAAGATAAAGCAAGAGCATATTTGGCATTTTCTAATTTGGCAACAGCAATTTCAAAGTTATCTCTGTTTGGATTGGCAGATCTTGAATATTCATAAATACCTAAAGGTTTTGATGGTTCACTTTGAGCAAAAGTAGTTGATAATGAAACTGGTTCAATAACTGCACCGGTATGAGGATCAATTGGTGCACCGACGTGAATGGCATTAGTACCAAATCCATAATTTGTAGCTTGATCTTTAGTCATTTTATATTCTTATTATCAATGAAATTGTTCTATATAGTCTTAATTACACTATTTATAGTTTTTAGGAAGGATGACAAAAATTTTTTTTGGCATCTCAAAAACTGTGGCGTCTGGTTGCAAAAAAACTTCGCAGAAGTGGAATCAGGTAACGGAACTGATGGCGATTATTAATCAGTTTATATTAAAAATTACGTATTAAATTATTAAGTGGTGTATATTCTAAGATCATTTTATGATGGATATGCGCTTATATAAACGCATGAGCCATGATTTTTTTTTATATGATGGTTAATCATTGAATATGTGTTGCTTTCAATGCGGGATCGCATTGTTGCCAATAAATACATCTAAATGGCTATTAAAAAATTCAATGAATTCATCAATTGGATAATCTTTGTATTCATCAAGGTAACCTAAATTAATATTGGTACCGTTGATAGTCGAAGCTACACTGAATACAAAAGGACTTGAAACTCCCGTAGTTTGAGTAAAAAACAAATCATCTACTTTCCATTCATCGTTATGAATGTTGGCAAAACCTAAGTTGGAAATTTCAAATAACAGGCTAGCATTAGCTTGTTCCTTAGGTTTGACAAAATCATAGATATTCAAATTATCTAAGAATCCATAGATTCTAAACCTATCTCTGGATTTAATTTCTTTTTCAAGCTGCGAATTGATACTCCTCATAATAGGGAACCAATTGGAGTCCATTTTAGTGATTGGTTCGGAATAAAGATCCACTGATGTCACCATATAACCGAATTTCAAATCGTCTGTTTGAGAATAGTATCTTCTACCGGAAATAGGAATGCAAGACACTGTGGATAACAATTGTGAGCTATGTTTAGCCAAAATAGTATTCTGTAAACAGTAGTTGAAAAAGACATTTAAGAATGCAGTGATAGTAACATTATTGAATTTCAACACTTTTAACAATTCAGGCATTTGTTCCTTTTCAATCTTAATCAATCTTAAATTTGATTTATAAGTTTTCTTATGTTGAGATGTAAATCTAGGATATTGGTAAATATTTGGGTAATTCTCCATGAATGTTTGGTTATACAATTCTTTAACAACCTTTGGTAGCAGATCCCAAATCAAGTATTTGAAAAGATCCCAATAACTATACCTGTACAAATCATATTTTTTGGTGGTTGGTAAAGTAACTTCACTATCATCGAAAGTGTATAATTTATTAACAAATTTGGCATCTTTCAAATTACTGAAGATTCTACATAATTCGGAATGGAAATTTTTCCCACTTTCACCATCAAATAACAAATGATCATTAAGGAAAGTCAAATAATTGTTACTGAATAAAAGAACTCTCCAAGTAGGTTTGTCAGCATTTGGTTCACATTTGATTTCGTTGATATATTCCAATTCTGACTCAGCAAATGGTCGGTCTATAATAGTAACAACGGTATCAAACAAGATCTCTTCAAGCTTCACGATTCTGTAGTTCCCATACCCATCTTTGATATCATCTCCACCAAATCTTTTAACTGCGTTTTGGAAAACTGGGAATTCTTCGATTAAAGTTTTCAACCCTTGAGAGAGTAACTCTTTAGTGATAGGGAAATTATAATGTCCAGTTAGGGCAAAATTTGAGTAAACGTCATTACAATTTCTACAAATATTGAACTTTTCAATGGTATCTAATTCTCTACTCATTCGGCACAATCTAAAGAGTTAGAGGCGCGATTTCTGACCTTATAAAGTCCGCTCAATAGGGGTGACCCCTAAATGAAGGTTTATCTATTATGTGAAATAAAATTGAACAAGCTGTCTTCAAAGAAGGTCACAAATTCTGAATTTGGACAATGCTTGTATTCATTGAGATACGAGAATACTATGTTCATCGAATTTGGTGTCGAAGCCACAGTGAATCCAAAAGTATTGGAGATTCCAATACATTGACTGAACACTATATCTGTTATCTTCCACTGGTTGAAGGAGATATCATTAAAGCCCAAATTCGAGATCTCGTAAAATGTTTTACAGTTATTAGGATTATCGGGGGCAATATACTCATAGGGGCTGTGAATAGGTGGTAATCTAAAAATATCTCTCGATTCTATTTGGTCTTTGATTTGGTCATTCACTTGTTTCACAATTGGCCACCACTCATTATTGATCGTAGTTATAGGGGCTAAAATGATATCGACTGCACTCACCATGAATCTAAATTTAGACTCTTTGAAAGGGGAATAATATCTCCTTCCAGATACAGGAATTGATGATAAAACTGATGACAACTTAGGTGTCATTGATGGTAGGATGGTATTTTGGAAACAATAATGGATGAAGACATTCAAAAATGCTGTGAAGGTGACTCCATTGAACTTCAAAATACCTAGAAGATCACTTACTTGATCTTTAGAAAGTCTGATAATTCTGAAATTGGAGTATATGGTTTTCGGATGAGATTCTTTAAAAAGAGGATATGTGCTAAGAAACGGATGATTGTACCATTCAATAATGAACTTTGGTATTAGTTTCTTGATATAGCTCAAGAAATAATCGGTCCAGCCAACTTTGAATAGATCTATAATATCTTCAGTTTTGGGTGGGGGAACATACTGTTGATCCTTGGTGTAGATCGTATTGACAAATTTGGGACCAACTACTGAACTAACAATCTTACAAAACTCTACGTGGAAGTTCATACCACTTTGACCGTCAAACAAAGCATGATCACATAAGAACGTTAAGTAGTTATCAGTAAAAAGAACCAATCTCCAGGTTGGTTTATCTAAATTTGTAGGACAACGTATTTCATTCACAAACTTCAAACTCTCTTCACTGAAAGGTTGATCCGACATAACCACCACAGATTCATACAATAGCTCCTCAACAGACTCAAGAACATAATCATTACAGTTCTTATCTCTGCCTTGATTTGAGAATGTACTTACAAACACAGGATACAATGTACACAATTCTACTAAAGATTGTGAGATCAATTCCTTTGTTAATGGTAAATTGTACTTACAAGTCACTGCAAAGTTGGAATATATGTCATTGTCGTTCCTACAAACGTTATAACGTTCTATGTTATTCAATGATCTGAACATAATGCGCAATCTTATCAGAGGGAAGGTAATAGTACATTTATTTCATTAAGCATCTAATTCGTTTAAAAAATTTGGATTATTATTCAATTTGCCTTTGAATTTATCCCACCAGGCATCGAATGCTTTGATTGGAACCATCCCATTACCATCAATAAAACTTGTTAAATAGTTATAAGCATGGCCCACAATCTTATTGGCTAAAGTAGCAGTATCATTAACATTTATAAGCGGTTTTGTAGGTTTTACCAATGCTGTGGAGTTTCCTGACAGTTTAACTTTCTCTTGGTTCAATTGTATCTCTGCATCAGCTGTGGGTTCAATGGAAAGCCCAATATTAATCGTATAATTATCATTAGCATCAATATCATCTTCCATGATCATATCTTCATTAGTTGATTTGATATTATTATTCAATTTGAATATACCACTTGGTTTGTTAGCATTTAAACCTCCTAATAACTTAAAATCTTGGGAATTTGGTAATTGGAAAAAGATCAATGCAGTATAATCAATATTGAATTCGCTATTTGGTAATAAGAAAATAGCCAAATGAGAAATATTCGATGCATTAGGTATGGTTATGATGAACTTATTCTCAGCAACTTGAGTTGCCATTTGTAATTGTCTACCTGAACATACAGCTCCAAACATTATTAAAAATTAAAGGGAAACGTCAGATTTTATGTCTCAAGCAAGCTCAATTTTGAGGGTATAAATATTCTGAGAAGTTCGAGAAAAAATTCACGGATGATTAAGAAGATGAGTTATTGCAACGACCAGTAATTTGTTGATACAATTGTCCTATATTAATACGTTGAACATATTCTCCATCTTTTGTTAAGTTTTTCTACTTTAAAGATGAATATGGAGAAGATACTTCGTTACATTATATCTAAATCTTTTTGAACTCATCTCATCGCTTTATTGAACTATGAATGTGGTAGCACATCCACAACTGATCATTGAAACTGAGTTGGGGTAAATTGGATTGAGTTTTTTGAAAACTATTTGATCATGGTTGACTTCAGTGCTGGTACCACAATTCCCATGTTCTCCCCATCCCCAACTATATAGTTGATCTTCTTTTTGTAAGATTCCATGTTCACTACCAATTTCGAAGGTTTGGACGTCAGTAAGGTTATTATCAGAAAGTTGGCCGTGGCTGTTGTTACCTTCGGAGTAAAGAACGTTGTCTATTTGATAATGGATGGAAGACCACATTGTTTTTACGTTTTGGACTTGTCCCTTGATTTCCACCTGTAGACGACCAAATGTTTTGATAGAAGATCCATAGTTCAACACTACAGAATCTTTCATTAATGCAAATGATTTTATGTTGCTGGAGTCAGGAAAATTGACCTTTGTGGGAGTTTTGTGAATGGCTTTCTCTATAAACTGACCTTTTTTACCATTGCCCCAACCATAAAAACTATCACCACTCCTTAATAATGTGTATTGTACAGATGATTGTATTTCACCTACCTTGATGTCCATTGACAATTTTGACAATTTACTTTCACTAATATCACCTAACCCCAATTCTCCTTTAGAACCTATCCCACAAACAAAAACCTCTGAATTGGAATTGACTAAAACAGAAAACTCCCAACCACATGATACTTCAGTCCAATTCCCAGGTACCTGTGTGAATATGGTAATCATCTTGAGATCTTCATGGCCACATTGTCCATATGTATTATCTCCACAACTAAATAACTTCCCATCTTCGAACAAAATCATGGTATGATTACCTCCATGAACAATCTTTCTAGGGCGTTGAACATTTTCCGTTATAACCCCATCTACAAGGAATCTACATGGTACGAAGACAGAACTATCTTCATCATTTCCGTTACCTAATTGATATTTCCCATTAGATCCACAGGCTAGAATCATCGCAGACAATTACACGCAGATCAAGTCTTACCGAAATGAGACTTAAGAAACACTACCGTTTTTACTCACACACGATATCCCAATTAAGAAATAAACGGTGTTAGACTCTTATTTCTAGGAGTGGAAAAATTAGAGGCTAAAACCTGTAGTCAGGTGCGAAGAACAGTTGGGCTATGGCTCATGTTCTCTTACCAAGATAAAACCCCCTCCATGTCATGGCCATAGCTAATTCATCTCTGATATACACACATCTAGACCCCATCTTATCTAAGGCTCTACATTCAGGAATTTCCTTCGAGGATTACGAGAGAATGTTGTATTTACAATTTTAAAAATAGATGCGAGAAAATTTTTAAACGAGATTATCAATCATATCTAAGAATCTGGATTAAGGAAAAAAAATATCAGATTTTTGATTCAACATGATATTCCATTCGTTTTTAGTTGTGTTCATCTTCACATCGTTAGTTAACGGTTTGAATTTCCTTGGTAAAAAGCAAGAACAATTACCTAAGAATGAAGAGTTCCAACAATCTATATCTAAAAATTTAGAAACCATAACAGAATTAGTTGAAGTATATAATACCGTCTTGGAGAAGAGGGATACTTCAAGTAATTCCACTATATCTACAGGATTTACCACTTCAAGTATCAGAGATGGTGATGACGATGATAATGATAATGACGATGATAACGATGACGATGGTGAAGATTCATCAACTTTTTTCTTTTCATCTAATTTTTTCACTACTAGTTCAAGTTCCAGTTCAAGTTCTAGTTCAAGTTCAACTTTTACTTTCAGTCCTAGTGTATTTGTCCCAAGTTCAACAGAAAATTTCCCAAGTTCCTCATCCACTTCAACTAGTTCTTCAAGTTCAAGCACGTTCCAAGAACCATCTACCACTGAACCACCAAGTTCCACTTCAACTTCAACTTCCAGTTCCAGTTCCAGTGATTCTCCTTCAGCAGCTAATGAGAATGATAGTATTACTTCAGGTGAAACCGTGTTAACTTCTCATTCAGTTGATAATGGGTCTACTGTGATTATTACTCGTACCTCAGTCATTGAATCTAGTCCTACTGCAAGTTCCAGTGATAGAGATAATGATGATAATAGTAGTGGTGGATTATCTGATACCAATAAAATTGTTGTAGGTGTAGTGGTTGGAGTTGGTGGAGCAGTATTACTTGGATTGGTAGGTGTTTTCTTCTTAATGAAAAGAAGATCAAATAAAGAAGAAAATGGATGGACTTTCTGGAGAAAAAATGAAAAATCCGGTGGTGACGAATTCTTAAATGGTGAATTAGGGGTCAGAGATAGAAATATCAATCAAGGTTCAAATTTTTAAAAAATGTATAGTTAAATAGAGGAAAAATGTAAAAGATAAACATCTAATCTTATGCAATAAATGCTCCTTTACTCCTTAAACTCAGTTGTAAATCTCGTAATTATGCATTCAAGTGTGAAATAATTAACTTAAATTAACCCCATTTCAATGGAATTAATTTGACCGATTCAGGAAATATGTTGGTTTTGAGTAAACGCAGCTTCTTTTTCGGTTACATATTGCCACATTAGAGTTTGTCATCCAATAACCAGTGCAAAATAATAAACGACATTATTTTTTAGGATATATGCAAATGATTCATAAGCGATGGGGCAATTGATGAAAAATTTATCAAGGCTTGATATACATACACATGTAGTAATTGAACACCTTCATTGCAACATCTCTAATGAAACATTTCACACCGTGTTACGCCGATTTCATCTCAAGTTCGACCGCTTATGCACCTGTGATTACCCTCAAAATATAGTGATTTGTCTCAGACAATTTCTACAGCAAATACTGTGTAAAGGTCAGCGGAACTCCAATTGGAGAATTAATTAATTTTGAAGTGATTTAACTATATATTCCTTAATTGATATCGTATCCAAAAGCTTCCCATAATCCACCTCCATCAATTGACCTCTCCTTACCTTCACTTACCATAGAAACTTGCCATCTTTAGATCACCCAACGTAGGAATAAAAAAATATTTGAGACAAATCTCCTGTACATAACTGAGACATTGATAAATAATCCTCATTTTTTCATATAAAGAAAACTATCCTTGAAGGTAAAAAATATCAAAAGAGCAAGAATACTTCCAATTTAATATACTATTTTAATTTGTTTAATTTGTTGAATCGACCGGAAAGAGCTAACTAATACAGATTATCAACTAAAAAGCGTACCAATAATAAGTGTTGGGCAATTAAATTCAATTGCTATTTAAAAGAATTGAAGAAAAACTCTTCATTAACGATGCTGAATCTTAATGAGATTTTGAATCAAAGTGATTCGCTGAGTGAAGAAAGTTCTGCACAAAGTTCTTTAAGTTTGGATAGAAAAGGTACTGGAAGTACTGATAGTGAATCGGACTTGACCAAATCAACTAAAAATCTTGATATTGAAAAGTTTAAGAAAGAACCAAAGGAAGGATTGGCAAATGAAGTAAAAGAACAAATTGAAGAAGATATAGAAAAACGAAATATGGAAATTCCCAATCATTTACCTCGACCTAGAGTAAATAAGAATCTTGTTAGTAAGAAGTTAGTTCAAATTGCTATTAGAAGAAAATCATTATCTAAAGATGCCATCTCGAACATTCCTCATAATTCAAAACTACATATTAAATCATTAGAAGCTGGTTTAAGAGTCAAATTAACTTTAGCACCAAGTTTAATCCATTTATATAATAGTCTTACACCTCACACTAATAGGCAAAGGAAACTTTATGTATTCAATTCCAATGATGAACAAGCCAATGTGATTCATAATGACAATTACTTGAATGAAGTCTACTTAACGACCAAACCTGTTCAATTGATTGATAACAATTTAGTCAATTTATCGGTGTTTTCCAATAAGTTGTTGAAGACTATTAAAAACGGAAAAGCTCAAGTTAAGTTGCCAACTTTTAATTCTTTGAACACTGCTGTTAAGTCTTTGTTCAATGTCAATGAGTATTCCTTAGTAAGAATATCAAGATCTACTACGGTTGATTCTGATGGATCTCAATTATTGAAATTTGAGACTGCTAGACCGGGGGAATTTCATTTGATTGATGATGATGAATACTTGGATGAATCTTTACATTCAATTGGTAAAATTGGGGAAACTCCTTCTAACTTGTTTATAAAAAAAATAATTGCAAGACCAAGATACAAAAGTGACATGAAGATTTACTTAATTCCTAAAGATTGTAATGCATCTTTGTATATTGATAAAAGAATGTTTGAAAGAGATTTGATCAACGGTGTCATTGATACACCTTTTTACAAAGATATTCATTGTACATTTGAATTTGATGAGATCTTAAATTCTGTCTATGAATTGATTAAGTTGACCCAAGAAGCAGAAGCTAAAGAGAAAGAAAATCCAGCTTCTAAAGAATATCATCCTCCATCTAATCTTCAAAGATCGAAATACTTCAGCCAAGGTAATCAAATGATGCCAATTTTATCATCCCATCCGCGTTATACGAATTATCAATCATTACAACAATTGAGAGCTGGTGGTAATCATTTACATCAAATGCATTATTTATCTCAATTATCATCAGGCCCTAGATTACCTCAAATTTCTCCCCTTCAATCAAGTTCCTCATCAGGTAGTTCTTCCGGATCAGGATCAATTTCCAGATTAAATGATGCTTATCCACCATTTCCGGACCAAAATTCCACAAGTTCAAATTCTATTCCCAACTTAAAGAATCAAGAGATTACACAAAAAGGACCCAGTCCAATTAATGACTTATGATTGTACCATAGTATAGATTTTTTTGTTTTCTTTTTCTCTTGATTACCTCTGAGACGTTAGATAGGGACCCAGTTTCTCAGTTTATAGTAAGGGAATTTTGTGTTCAGAAAACAAGCAAATTGTTTGTCTCTTGTTACAAGCAACTCTTATCAGAAACCCTTTCTACTAGGGAAACAACTATTCTAAGCCACGGGCTAGTCGAACCTAGTGCTTGAAACCAACAGAACTTTATTCTCGAGAAATACCAAAATTTCAAGTAAACTACAAACTTTATTCCACCATTGCTTTAACAAAAGTTCTTCGTACAACTAAGAAGACTCCATATCTCCATTACCAATCTCTCATCGGCAATAAAATATAATTGTTTCATTTTTTCATTCGTTTATCAGAACAATAAGAAGCGCCTCACGTTGAGAATTTTTTGCAGCCAAATAGAGTCTCGCATAATACCGATTGTAAATTATAAATATATACTTTTTTATCCCAATATTTTAACAATTAGACAGCTAACTTAACGTTTTCACTGTTGATGAACTGTTCGAACTTTGATAAAGCTTGTTTAACATCTTTGTTAACGAATTTTTCAGTTTGTTCTGGAGCTCTACCAACAAAAGTTTTTGGATCTAATAAATTATCTAAATCATTCCAGATTGGTTCGAAATATTTAGTGTTTTTGATTCTTTCAATTAAATCATTATCACCACCTTCTTGTTTAACAACAGCTGAAGCTTGGTGAGATAAAACTCTGATTTCTTCGTGACAATCTTGTCTAGATCCACCTTTAGCAACCATAGCCATAATAATGTTTTCAGTAGCCATGAAAGGTAATTCTGAGTTAATTCTTCTTTCGATAACTTTAGGGTAAACAACTAAACCTGATGAAATATTGTTTAAAGTTGATAATAAGATATCAGCAGTTAAAAAGGCTGAAGGTAAAGAAATTCTTCTGATAGCGGAATCATCTAAAGTTCTTTCAAACCATTGAACGGCAGAAGTTTGAATAGCATCGTTTAATAAACTTCCTAAATGTCTTGATAATGAACAAACTCTTTCAGATCTCATTGGATTTCTTTTATAGGCCATAGCACTTGAACCGATTTGAGATTTTTCAAAAGGTTCTTCAATTTCTTTTAAGTTAGCTAATAATCTAATATCAGTAGCCATTTTATGACAAGTAGCACCGAAAGAAGCTAAAGGAGAAAGAATATCGATATCGATTTTTCTTGAATAAGTTTGACCAGTAACTGGATAAACATGTTCGAAACCTAATAATTTAACAACGGTTTCATCTAATAATTCAACTTTATCATGGTCACCTTTAAATAAACTTAAAAATGAAGCTTGAGTACCAGTAGTACCTTTAACACCTCTTAAACCAATATCATTTCTGGCTCTTTCGAAATTTCTTAAATCCCATAATAATTCTTGAATCCATAAACAAGCTCTTTTACCAACAGTAGTTAATTGAGCTGGTTGGAAATGAGTCCAACCTAAAACTGGTAAATCTTTATATTCTAAAGCAAATTTAGCTAATCTATCGATAACATTAACTAATTTTGGAATTAAAACATCATAAGCATCTCTTAAAAAGATCAAATCAGCATTGTCAGTAACGAAACATGAAGTGGCACCTAAATGAATGATACCAGCAGCATTTGGACAAACATCACCAAAAACGTGAACGTGAGCCATAACATCGTGTCTAACAATAGCTTCTTCTTTAGTAGCTAAATCAATTTCTTCATCAGTAATGGTTAAATGTTTTTTCATTTCTTCAATGGCTTCATCAGTAATAACATCTAAACCAACTTGCTTTTCAGCAATAGCTAAATTTAACCATAACTTTCTCCAGGTTGAAAATCTATTTCTTAAAGAGAAAATTGATGACATTTCTTCACTGGCATAACGTGAAGATAATGGAGTACTGTATTTATCGTAATCACTCATGTTGTATAGAAGTTGTTGAAACTGTAAAAATTTATTTCAAAGAAATTGACTTCTTAAGTATTAATTAATTGAGATTTGAGAAGAGACTCCATCTGACTCGTTGGTGCGGTGCACCCAATATAGATAAATTTTACGGAATTTAGGGACATTATTCATTATATTGATAAGGGGACTATTTGGGTAGACTACTTTAAGATGGGGATGTTCCATTTAAGAAGACTTTGTTTGAATGTCGAGACTTTCCCCGGAGGAGCAAAACTTCAATTAGGGTCTAACTTTAGACTTGTGTTGATGAGTTGCATGGTCTAGGACATTATTAGTAGGGTTGTCGAATTGTTTTGGATGGTAAATTCCCTATACTTTTATAGATCGTGTAAGGAAATTGAAGAAACACGTCTTTGACCCTCTTACTCGATTGAATTGGTATCTTCTCATGTTTATGGTGTTCATCTGTTCATGGTTATCTTCTATTCATGATTTGTTTCTGTTTATGGTTCACTCATCTACTCTTCACCCCTCGTTCATCACCTCTCCTCTCATTTAGTCATCACTGTATGTGATCAAGGAATATATCGATGATTTGAAAATCTCATAAACAACAGCTAGTTTCTTTTCAAGATCTCTCATATTCTTTAACATTTCTTCACTAACTCCATCATTATCTCTATTGACACCAAGGTTAATATTTTGTATTTCATTATCCAAATCATGTAATTGTTTTGATAAGATCTGATACTGTTGTAAGATTTCAGTCTCTATACTACTCAATCCTAATTTACTATAATCAACTTCCATTACAATTCTTCTCTATTTGCGTATTATACCTTTGGTTTATTTCAATTGCCTTCTGATCACTCTTTATTACTCAAAGATCTATAACCTCAGTATTTTGATTTTACGTGTATCCGCAGTTTCAAGTCAAATTCGCAGCAATTAAAATTTCATCTTGGTTCAGTTTCAACAAAGGTTCAATTCAATTAGATTTATTTGAATAGTACAATGCCTGACGTTTCACAAATTCAAACAGGTCAAAAGAAAACCAAATTGGTTAGAAAGCAAAAA
Source organism: Yamadazyma songkhlaensis (assembly GCA_030570975.1). NCBI lineage: Eukaryota > Fungi > Ascomycota > Pichiomycetes > Serinales > Debaryomycetaceae > Yamadazyma > Yamadazyma songkhlaensis. Next base: position 523,233 of record JAJLWX010000001.1, on the reverse strand, counting down.
GGAGAAAATCCTTTAAAATATAAATTATGGTTAGGTGGTCATGTTGCATGTATTGTATTTGGTAGTATTTCATTTGTATTCCAACTCTTTTGGTTACCAAACAAATATTATATCAATTCAATTAGTTACAGACTTTCATTAATCGGATCTATAATGGCTTTGGGATCAACTGTTTCCCATAGATTCGGATTATATTTACCTCCTTCATCAACCTTAGTGGCTCAACAGAACTTTCAATTTGTTATCCTTGGATTGTGTTGGATCTTCACTTTCAAATCCATTTTCAAGATCATTCCTTATTTCTTGATCTCATTATTACAATTGGCATCCCATAAGAAGATCAGTGCCATTACAAAACAATCTGATTTCTTAGCCTCCATTATTGCTTTTGATGAATTATTCTTAGTAGGATATTTATTAATTAGAACTTTATTCTTCAGAGGTACTTCTGGATTCCAATTGGTATTATTCTTGTTATTCTACTGGTTAAGAATCTTATATAATAAAGATACCAAAAACTTATTTGTTGCCATCATTAATAGATTAGACGGAAAGATGAAATCAGTTAAGAATGAAAAGGTAGCTCATTATTGGGAAAAGACCAAATTGATCTTAGAACAAAAACAAGATCAAGATTCAATCTAGTATTGATCAATGATGTATATTAAGAGATGTTTCAATACAATTTGAATGACAATTACTTTGATCTCTCAATCTTTAGTCTTATCTTATATAGTCGCATAATCTCCAACCCGCGCCGACGAAAAGATCATTAGTTGAGAGATACTCCTATGTCAATTACTTACAAATTATCCAATAAACCTATCCATGACCATGCCTATTCTCCGGATGGGTCAATCTTGGCCATAACTAAAGAAAATGTCGTTGAAATTTACCATGTTTCAGCTAAACCAACTTTGATTACTACTTTAAAAGGTCATGATAAAACTGTTACCTCAGTTGATATTTCAATTGATGGTAAAATCTTAACTTGTTCTCAAGATAGAAACGCATTGGTATGGGATTGGGATCAATCTAAGAACGAATACGTTCCAACATTAGTTTTATTGAGAATAAATAGATCAGCAAACTATTGTAGATGGAGTCCTAATGGTACTAAATTTGCAGTAGCATCAAGTGATAGAATTGTAGCTATTTGTTACTATGAAGAAGAAAACAATTGGTGGGTTTCTAAACATTTAAAGAAACCTATCAAGTCCACTATAACTTCATTAGATTGGCATCCAAATAATGTATTATTAGCTACTGCTTCTACTGATGGTCATGTTAGAGTTTTCTCAAGTTTCATTAAAGGTTTAGATGAAAAACCTGAAGGAAGTGTTTGGGGTACAAAGTTACCATTTCAAACTTTATGTGGTGACTTTACCAATGAAACTGGTGGTTGGGTTCATGATGTTAAATTTTCTTTAGATGGTGACTCTATTGGATTTGTCAGTCATGATTCTTCATTAACCATTGTTTCACCTCAAGGTGAAGGTGTACCACCAACTTTTGTCAACACTTTCACTAATCATTTACCTTTCAAAGCATTATCTTTCATTGGTCCAAATACTGTTGTTGTTAGTGGTCATAACTTAAATTTATTGGTTTTTGAAGGTCCAAATTGGGAACAATCAAGAGTTGTTGATGAGACCGTTAAACCTGTCACCAAAGTCGATGAAGATGAAGAAATCTCTAGTCATGATGCTTTGAACATGTTCAGACAATTAGATTTAAAAGGTAGAGTTAAAGAAAAAGCTACCAATGGTGGAGCTGATCACTCAAATACTGTTGAAAGTATTAGAATCGTCAATGGTAAAGTCAGTACCAGTGGAATTGATGGTAAAGTTGTTATCTTCTCAGTTTAGAGTTCAGAGTTTCTAGAGATAAATAAATATAAACCCGTTTTTATGTATTTCTCTATTCATAAATCATTAAAACTAAAAAATGTTAGTAAAATTTTCATTTTTGAAAAAATGGAGGATCAGTGTAATTCTAGAGCTTGGTGTTTTATCTTCAGCTTGTGTCAGAAGCAGAACTGAAAAAGTTTTATCATCATATCCTCAATAATTGTACATACCAATTGAATGTTTTCATACCAATTTATATTGGGGATCTTAATGTTGTTAGTAATGGAATTTCCAAAGCAATACTTTAACTCAGATGGTGATGCATGTATTATCCTGGCTCAGGAGTCACCGGGACAGATTGTGAGAAATTCATCATTGTTAAAAATGTTTAAACATACCATTAACTAAAAAAGAAGTTAGTTTTAAATCCTCAATAAAGTGAAACTCATAATTAAAAGCGATTGTTTCTATCTGCATTATGTTCTCAGACTGACGTGCAAACAAGTTGTATAATCATTGTTTTTCATGTTACATACAATTTGGATCAGAAAGGTGTTGACCTAACGATGAAAACTTTTCCAAAAAAAATCTCATCGTTTTATGGTGATGGCCGGGTAACCTCACTTTCTCAAAAGAGAGATTTGAGAATGGCCGAGTGGTCTAAAGAAATAGAGCGTAGTTTTTTGAGATTTTGAGAAGTTGTCATATTTAGTGTATTAAACTTATTTAATGTAACTTTTGAATTTTTCGATTTCACCTTTTGAACCTAACCAAATACCAGATCTATCATGAATTCCTTTAGGTACTTTTTCTAAAATTCTTTCACCTTTATCATTAACAGCTAAACCACCAGCTTGTTCCATTAACATAGCCATTGGGAAACATTCATATAAAACTCTTAATTTACCATTTTTCAGTTTAGCATCAGCTGGATAAGCAAAAATACCTCCATATAATAAAGTTCTATGAATATCTGCAACCATTGAACCAACATAACGAGCACTATAAGGTTTACCATTTGATTGTAATTCTTTTAAATCTTTTATATAATCTTTAACGTATTCTGGCCAATATAAGGAATTACCTTCATTCATTGAATAAATTGATCTAAATTCTGGAATTCTTAAATTTGGTTGAGTTAAGATGAATTCACCTAATTGAGCATCTAAAGTAAATCCATCAACTCCATTACCAGTAGTTAAAACTAAATGAGCTGATGCACCATACATAGTATAACCTGCAGCAATCATTTCAGTACCTGGTCTTAAAACATCTTTAATTGAACCATTTGAATCAGGTTGTAATTTATAAATACCAAAAATAGTACCAACTGATACCCCAGCATCAATATTTGAAGATCCATCAATTGGATCAGTACAAACGGCATATTTACCACCTCCTTCAAAAACAATCAAATCTTCTTGTTCTTCACTAACTAAGATTTTAACTTGACCACTGGATTTCATGGCATTGATAAAGATTTCATCCCCAATAACATCTAATTTCTTTTGTACATCTCCTGTGGAGTTGGCAGTACCTGAAACTCCAATTAAATTAATCAATTCGGCTCTTCTAATGTTATGGGCAATAAATTTAAAAGCAAATTGTAAAGCATTTAATAATAATGATAACTCACCTGTAGCTTCTTGATGTTTTTGTTGTTCTTGAATAATGAATCTTGATAATGTTATAATGTCAGTATCAACATTCATTTGCTTGGAAACTGAGTTGGACATTTTAATTTGACTTCAATTGATTTTATAAATAAAAGAATTTACTAAAAACTCTAACAAAAAAAATTAACATAAGGAAAATATGGGGCATTTAAATTAATAAAGTTCTGCCGAAAAATTGGCTAACAAACTCAAGGACGCAATTGTCACCAATTCTCGCTAGCTGCGGGTCCAGCGTGGTAGTAAAATTACTAAATATTTAGTGCCCCTACGTCTTTTAATCACTTTTTCGCAATCACAAGAGTCCCTAAATCCCGGATGTTCACCATCATTTCCTAAAATCACCGAGCGTTTTGTTTGCATTATGGATTTACAAGTGCGAGGTTAAGGAGGTTATCAGTGGTGCAACCGGTTGAAGGGAGATCGACGAAGTGGTAAACCAAAAGCCGTTTAAGATCTATTGGAGACGTTCAATTTCTAACCCAAAGGATTTCAATAGTCTATGAGTGTGTGACTTCGTATGACTTATGCTTAACTCCAGAAGATTCCGGTAGGTAATAATAATGATGTGCCGATATCATAAGGTGGAACCATATTTCCACATTTGGTATTTCACGGAACGATGTTTACTAACAAGGAGTTGATTTATGGGGATTTAAAGAGAAAGGCTGTTCTATGGAAAGGCTGGAACAGCTCTCACCATTACTAATATTTTTATAAACTGATTTACTAAAAGTAACCTCCATAACCGTCTCTCCGCTCATAATGTCTACACTTACTTCCAAGCAATACCCCCTACCTGCCCTACTTTCCCTATCATATCCACCTCATCCCTAAGAACCTTACTATACCCTGCACCCTTTCTCACTTGTGCACGTGATCAAGTAGGTAGGTACACCCAATTGAGAAATCGACGAGTGAACACGTAAATTTGAAAAATTTCAATCAAATCAAGTGTCAACTAATCTAACATTCTTCCATCTATAATTTTAATTTTTCAAACATAAGAAGATGTCATTTCGTGTATTAGATTTGGTTACACCATTTGCTGCTTATTTACCTGAAGTTCAGCAACCTGAACGTAAAGTTCAATTTCAACAAAAAGTAATGTGGACTGGTATAACATTACTTATCTTCCTTGTTATGAGTGAAATTCCACTTTATGGTATTGTAAGTTCAGACCTGTCAGATCCTTTATTATGGTTAAGAATGATGTTAGCTTCAAATAGAGGTACCTTAATGGAATTAGGTATTTCACCTGTTGTTTCAGCAGGTATGGTATTTCAATTATTATCAGGTATTAAGATTATCAATGTTGATATGACCAACAAAGCTGATAGAGACCAATACCAAATGGCTCAAAAATTATTTGCCATCTTATTAAGTGTTGGTCAAGCTACTGTTTATGTTTTAACTGGTATGTATGGACCAACCTCATCTTTGGGTTTTGCTGTTTGTTTATTATTAATCTTACAATTGGTTTTCGCTAGTATTATTGTTATTTTATTAGATGAATTATTACAAAAAGGTTATGGTTTAGGTTCAGGTATTTCATTATTTACTGCTACTAATGTTTGTGAACAAGTATTCTGGAAAACTTTTGCTCCAACCACCACCAACATTGGTAAAGGTGTTCAATTTGATGGTGCTTTAGTTTCTTTAGTTCATTTATTAGGTTCAAGAAAAGATAAGAAAAGAGCTTTATTAGAAGCTTTTTACAGACCAAATGCTCCAAATATGTTACAATTAATTGCTACTATTATGGTTTTCTTTGCTGTTGTTTATTTACAAGGTTTTAGAATTGAATTACCTGTTAAATCTACTAGACAAAGAGGTCCTTATGGTTTATATCCAATCAGATTATTCTATACTTCAAACATTCCAATTATGTTACAAAGTGCTTTAACTTCAAATATTTTCTTAATTTCCCAATTCTTATATATGAGATGGCCAGAAAATGTTATTGTTAAATTATTAGGTGTTTGGGATACTAAATATCAAACCAGTCAATTATATGCTGTTAATGGTTTATCATATTATGTTCAACCTCCAACTTCATTCACTGAAGCAGCTTTAGATCCAATTAAAACTGTTATCTACATTACCTTCGTTTTAGGTTCTTGTGCGGTTTTTTCAACCACTTGGATTGAAATTTCTGGTTCATCTCCTCGTGATGTTGCTAAACAATTCAAAGAACAAGGTCTTGTAATTGCTGGTCATAGAGATACTAGTGCTTATAAAGAATTGAAAAAGATTATTCCAACTGCTGCTGCTTTTGGTGGTGCTTGTATTGGTGCTTTATCTGTTGTTTGTGATTTAATGGGTACTTTAGGTAGTGGTACTTCAATTTTATTAGCTGTTACCACCATTTATGGATATTTTGAAATCGCCGTTAAAGAAGGTGGTTTAAATAAAAACTTAGTCGCTGGTTTTAGTGATGGTATGTAAGTTTCTCCCATCCATTAAAATTTGTCATAGATTGTTAGCTAGTTTAACATATTCATACTATTCTTTCTTTTCGGATTTTAAACTTTGGCGATCTAACGAGGCTCAAATATTTCACATCTCTTAACGGGACGTGGAGGGAAGACCAAGACTTTTTGGTCCGAGCCGGGTTTTTCACAAAAAATCATTCTACTCTTATTCATCTCCAATACTTCAAGACGAACCGTTAAACCACTTACTACACTAATCTTCTAATTCCATACTATCCTAGTTTCAGATCTGAGGCCGATATCTTTCGCGATAAAATTTAATAATAACGATGAGGTTTAGAAGATCTCAAACCTTGATTTTACTATTCATAATAGTTCTATCTAATGTGTTGTATGCGGTCTTCTATATAGATAATGTCAAATATCATGCCAATAACGTTGCAGCCGCAGCTAACAACGTTTGGGATAAAATAAACAGTAATACCAAAACTGACACTACAAAGGAAGAATCTTTCGAGGATTTCATAACCCATAACTTGTCAGATTCGCTAGAGATAGATGGAGATTCCTTAACTTCAGATAAATGGATCAACAATCCGACCCTTTTTTATGATCCAAGGTTCACTTTGTCTGTGTATACTCATGAAATAGGGTTAAATCCAAAATCAGTGCCGTTCGCATGGTCAGATTGGGTTAACTTGACCATGTTAAATAATGAATTTACCAAGAGTCCAGATGAAAGAAGTCGATGTAAGACTTTAAAAAGTCATCATAACGATGCTAGACCAAATTTTTGTGTTGATACAGATGAAATAACTGCTGAAGAAATGGAAACAATAGCATTACCTATTGATCAAATACCAGGTTATGCTATTTTCTTTGCTCCTAATGATGGGGATAGTGAAGTCCAAGTCATTGAAGGTAAGGTTTATTTGATGACTTTCATGCCCATTCCAATGAATTTGGTATTTTTGAATGAAGAAGGTATTGCATCTGTTCCAATAGAAGGAAAAAGTAGAATGCTCGATAGTTCTTTGGTTTTATATTTACAAGGATTAAAAGAGATTATGGTGGAAACTGTAGGAAACTTAACCAAGCAAGATTTGAAAGAAGCCAAAGAAGAGAACTTCCATTTCAAAAGTAACTTTTTAGAATTAGAATCGAGAATTAACCAATTGAACAATTTAATCACCAATGAAATAATATTTGATATTGAAAAGATTGATAGTTTGAAATTGAATAGACAAGAAAAAATGGTTTACGATAGTATGAAGTTCAGTAACCAAGCGGAAGAAGAATCAGTTTACTTTTACACACATTTATTCGAAAATGAATTCAGAGACTGGAGATTCATACCTCAAAAGGAAATCGTCAATAAGAAATTCGAAGCCAGTCAGAAACATAAATTGATCAAAAACTGGTCAATGTTTACAAAAAATACTGGCATAAATTACTGGACAGAAATGGAGAATTGGCACATTAACAAATCGGGTAATTTGACTGCTTATACCCCCATCACCGATTTGAATAATCTCTGCTATCATAATCAATCCTTGATAGTTAGTGAACTTGATAGATACTATTTGGATTGTTCTCCATTTATTAACAATAGAAATCAAGAGATAGTTGATGCCAGATTCATTGATCTTGACTCTGGAAGATATATTGAAATAATGGGAGTTTCAGCTATGCCCAATGGAGACATAAACAGCGAAGGTAATACATGGTCTTATAAAGACAATAGTGGTAAACAGTTCTTAATGGACGATATACTACCATTAAAATCAGTAACTTTTAGTGAATTGAATATTCACGTTCCTTCAAGTCATCAAGATATCCATATCGAGAATTATGGAACAATTGATTTGAAAAGTTTATCAATAATAATGAACAAGAAGATTGAAGAGTTATACGATTTTGAAGTAGACGAGACTATATTAGATAAGTTAAACGATTTAGATAGGGTGTAATATGCATAACTAGGATACGCGGTATCTCTTTGATCTTTCGTGATGCTCTATAGCCTCTAAAAGAGGAGCTAACATTCAAATCAGCCCCAAAAATCATCTAACAGTGCCTGGTCCTGAAAACACAAGAGTCCCCCCGTAGAGAAGGCTTTTTTCGCGAAGCCCCTAGTAAATAGGCGCAATCGCGATAAGTTCTCTCGGACTTATTTCTTAAGGTTAGACAACATTCAACCTATAATTAACAGGTTTGTGGGAAAAAAATATTAAGGAACCCTTATTCCAGCTTATGAGAGGCACTGTTATTACGGGATTTTCATATTTCCATAGCCTAAATCCTCTTTTTACCACTGTTTATAAATCTGACCAATACGGTTGACGATAAAAACAATCATTGCGATAACCCGGTTTAAATCACAACTACAATACATTTACCTACTATTAAGGATCAAAGATATTTAAAAATATAACCACTATCGTCCGATAATCATCCATAACCACTTATCCTGCAAGTAATGTGTCAAATGCCTATCAAGAAATCAGACAAATTTCGCTAAATTAGGAAGCAATTCCTTTTTTCGCTTACGTAACCACCTCTTCTCTACCAGGAGTGCTACTGTCACACGATCTATGAAATTTTTCTTCGTTTTGTTATTTCAATCATAAGAGGCCCAATATTTGATATTATTCCTTCGAAATCATAGATCATAATGAAGGGGGAAATTATCAAAAGGTCGAATATAACTAGACTAATAAAAATCATTTCGGTGATAATCGTAGTTATAAACATAATATACTTTACTAAAGTTTATAGTCAAAAGGAACAAGCATTAAAACAACAAGCATTAAAGCATGTCAAAATCAATTATGATAATGATGACATCGAATATAGCATTAACAAGAATTATAATGAATTGAATGATAGTGAAAAGATTAGTTATTTATTACATTTAGTTGAACTGGATAAACAAAGATTCTGGTTAGCTCAAACCTCTATAACAGAGCCCAACTTGATTATTAACCCCCAAGATTTTTTACCTACTAAGAAATCAAAATCCAAAGACGATAAAAATAGTAAGGGTGATAAGAAGGACGACAAAAAAGACGACAAACAGAGTGAAAAGAAAGATGTTGAGGATAAGAATGAATTAGAAAAGGTCAATCAGGATCATGAAAAGCCCCAAAATCCTTCTGCAGAAAATGAAACTCCAGATAAGATACAAAAAAATCAATTGTCCGGAGATTCCATTGAAGATATTACCAAAAGGGAGGAAGAAAATTGGGTTACTAAGCCTACATTATTTTATGATCCACGTCTCACACTTTCAATATATCTTGATGAGATCAAACACCAATTTCTTAAACATAATCCAAACAATGAAAAAGCCAAAGATCATTTGGTCACTGTACCATTTAGTTGGCAAGATTGGGTTGATTTAACATTATTAAATGAAGAATTATCAAGACCAATTGATGAAAGATTGAATTGTGATTGGTTACAAGAAGAAATCTCCAAACCTACTAAACACCCTGATTTTTGTAAAAATTTAAAAGATTTAAGTGATGATGAATTAAATGATTTAAATTTACCTAAATCTCACTTACCAGGATTTATAGTCAAAGGATCACCAATGAATAAGACTCCTCAAAAACAAGCTATGATGTTAGGAAAAGCTCATTTGTTGACTCATCAAGAAAATCCTCTTTCTTTGATTTTTTTAACAAAAAATGGTACTTATGAAGTTCAAATTGATGAAAAGAAGAAATTAGTTGATACCCCATTGATTAAGAATTTCTTGAAAAGGAATAAGTTAGAAGGAGATTCAGTCATTTTGAATCCTATCCATAAATTCAATGAATTGGAGAAGTCTATTGAACCGAGAAAGGAAAGTTTAGAAGATGATATTCATAAAATGCATGCTATTACCCATCAAACTTTCCAAAATGCCAGTAGAGAATTATATTTAGATCCTCAAGTATTCAATTATAAGACTCCTGAAGTTGTGGAACAAATCGAAGAATATGAAGAAAGATTAAACAAGATGAAACAAGCAGTCACTAATGAGTTACATTTCGATAAAGGAGTTATTGAAGCCAATAGATTAAATCGTCATGAATTAAATCATTATAATTCATTAAAATATGCCAATGATTTAACAGTTAAAGAAGAAACTACTTATTATAAGTTAGCTACCTTATTAACTGATGAAACAAATAAAGATACTGGTTGGCATTATGAATGGAGATTCTTTAATGGAGCTTTAAGATATGTCAAAGAAGGTTGGACAGCTGAACAATTAGAAATCAGAGAACAAATCATTTTAGATAGATTATTAAGAAATTGGTTCAAATTTGCTGAAGAAAAAGGTATTATAAGTTGGATAGCTCATGGTCCATTATTATCATGGTATTGGGATGGTTTAATGTTCCCTTATGATATTGATGTTGATATTCAAATGCCAGCTAGTGAATTAAACCGATTATCTAAAAATTACAATATGACCTTAGTTATCGAAGACATTAATGAAGGGTATGGTAAATATTTAATTGATTGTTCAACTTTCTTACATCATAGAGATAAAGCTTTAAAAGATAATTTCATTGATGCAAGATTTATCGATATTGATACTGGTACTTATATTGATATTACTGGATTAGGTAAAAATGATGAACCTCCACCACCAGAATATGATTCTTATATCAGAAGTAAAAATGCCAATGATGAATCAGTAGAATTATATATGGATAGAAGAAAGCATTGGCTTACTTTTGAAAAGATTAATCCTTTAAGATATTCATCGATTGGTGGAGTACCAGTTTATGTTCCTAATGATATCATGTCAATGTTAAATCATGAATATGCAAAAGGTACGAAATCTTATAAATTCCATGATTATTATTATATCCCAATTTTAAGATTATGGTTGAAGAAAGATGATTTCAAGATCTTATTACAAGATAGAAACTTGGAAGAATTGAATAAGAAACAAACCATTGATTTACTCCAAAATTTGGAATTAAAAGATAAAGTAAGATTACTTGAAACCAATGATAATATCTTAACTGAATATTATTTAACCCATAATCACACCCAATTACATGAAGTAGAGAAAAAATTCATGTTAGATCCTTCCTTACAATTCAGTATAACAGATTTGAGGAATAATTTCGAATACCATCATTTGACATCGAAATTCAAAATGGGAAAACCTTTAAGAAAGGCTTTATTTGATTATGAGTATATTGAGAGATTAAAATATGTAGATTAGCACAGTAGAATAGAATATTTAATACGGTAAGCCTGTCTCTCTAAAAGTTGATGAAACGGAAGTAAAGTGCGAAAACTATGTTCAGAGCCGTTAGAATACCTATCAGGACCTACGCGTTATTCAAGGACTTACCAAGAAGGACAGCATCTGCTGCTTCTTCTACTAGTCCATCTAAACCAATCACACCAGTAGTTGAACCAAAATTTTCTAATCCCGTAGTTGAAGAAGAAGATATTGTAGCCCCAATGCCATCACAACCAATTGGTCACCTTTCCTTCCATGATTCTCCCATCGGAGTTAATCCTTCACCAGACAATGGTCCTATAAACTGGAGTGATTCATTTCATGGTTTAGGACAAGCTCCTTTCCCAAAAGAAATTATTGAAACTTTATTAGCTCCTATTGAAAATGATGACATTGAAATTACCCCTGATGGATTACTTTATTTACCAGAAATCAAATATCGTAGAATGTTGAACCGTGCTTTTGGACCCGGAGGTTGGGGTTTGGCTCCTAGAACTGAAACTTTCATCACTTCAAGACAAATTAGTAGAGAATATGCTTTAATTTGTCATGGTAGATTAGTCAGTGTTGCTAGAGGTGAACAAGATTATTTTGGTGGAGAAGAGAAAATCACTACTGCTTTGGAAGGATGTAAAAGTAATGCTTTGATGAGATGTTGTAAAGATTTGGGAATTGCCAGTGAATTATGGGATCCTAGTTTCATTAAACCTTGGAAGAAGAAATATTGTGATGAAGTATTTGCAGAACATGTTGTTAATAAAAAGAAGAAGAAATTATGGAAATTAAAAAGGAATAAAACTTTAGATTATCCTTATAAACAAGTTTAGACAATAGATTTAGATTTTTCTTGTATATATAAAATGTGTATATTTAGTTTACAAATGCAATAAATAAAATTCATTAACTCTTATGGTTTAAGAATACCACGACCGACCCCAACTTCTTCAACAACTTGACTCAAAGGTTTTCTTTGAACAACATCCCAGAAACCTTGTTTTGGTACTTCATCATTCTTACTGAAATGTCTAACATCTCTACCTGCTGAAGAAGTACTTTGAGCCCATAACCATTGGTTTAAAAGACCAGAAACGGCAGCACCTGAAATACCAGTCATGAATTTTTGTCTTAAAGGCATGTTCTTAAAACCAGCAGTTAAAACAGCTAAATTACCTAAACCAACACCCCAAAATAAATTCCATCCATCATTCTTTTCTCTTATATTAGCAACCATACTTTTAGTGGCAACAGCAACAGTAGTGAAACCAATGAAAGTTAAAGGTAATTCTAATTTAAATGTAGTTCTTTTCCAGAAATATAACCATGTATAAGCACCAATAGTACTATAAAATGAGAATCTAAATACTTTAGAAGTTTCTGCTCTGGTATCAATTGGAGTCCAAGTTGGATAAGCTGTAGCATTATACATGTTGGAGAATGGAGTAGGTAATTTAAACCTACTATCAGGTAATTCTATTTGTGTATTTTCTGGAGTATCTGACATGATTTATTTCCTTCCAATCAAATATCGATTATTTCGAAAATTTTGCACTGCGAAAAATCCAAAGGTTGATAAATTCTCGTCATGTGACTCGGAATCTGGAGTGCGAAAAATCATTACTCCAACTGAAAATTTTTTAGATTCAAGAATTTGCTAATTGACGATAATGAATAAATTTACTACTTTTACTGCTATTGCTGCCACTGCGATTGTTGGATATGCTGTTTATTTTGATTACAATAGAAGAAACAATGCTTCCTTCAGAAAATCTTTAAAGAAAAAATCATTAAAACATGAAAAGATTGCAGCAAAAATTGAAGAAGATTCTAAAAAATCTAAATTAGAAACTATAAAGAAAGCTTTAATTGAAGATTTAGAACAAAATCCTATCCCAACTGAATTATCTCAAAAAGAAGAATTCTTTATGAAACAAGTTGCTGCTGGTGAACAATTAGCTTTACAACCAACTAAAAAAGTTGAAGCTGCTATTTGTTTCTATAAAGCTTTAGTTGTTTATCCAAATCCTACTGATATTTTAGGAGTTTATCAAAAATCTGTTCCAGAAGATATTTATGAAATGGTTATTATGATGATTGCTGTTAAACCTCCAGCAGCTGTTACTAATATTTTAGGTGGTCAACCAAAACCTGCTCAACCTGATTTAGATTAAAGTCCCTTTTATTTGATTATAGAAATGATGCACTTGATGAATGTTGATTTATTCTTGTATATACAATGTATAAATTCTGGTAAGAAAGAAGAAAAAATAAATTATCTATTACCTAAGCTAAATTCTTGTTCAATCTTTTTTGAACAGCATCAATAAATTCTTCTGTTGTAACATATGATGATCTATCAGTTTTACCTTGAGTTAAAGCTAAATCTTTAGTCATAATGTTATCCAAAGCAACAGTATCAATAACAGCTTTTTCTAAAGCTTCACCAAATTCAACAACTTCTGGAGTTTCATCTAATTTACCTCTTTGAATAATACCTCTGGTCCATGCATAGATTGAAGCAATTGAATTAGTGGAAGTTTCTTTACCTTGTTGATGTTGTCTATAATGTCTGGTAACAGTACCATGAGCGGCTTCACTTTCAAAAGCTTTTCCATCAGGTGTCATTAAAACTGAAGTCATTAAACCTAAAGATCCAAATCCTTGGGCAACAATATCACTTTGAACATCACCATCATAATTTTTCATAGCAATAACATATCCACCCTTTGATTTTAACATTTGTGCAACCATATCATCAATTAATCTATGTTCATACCAAATACCATTTTTTTCAAATTCGGCTTTGTATTTAGATTCATATAATCCTTCGAAAATGTCTTTGAATCTACCATCATATCTTTTCAAGATGGTGTTTTTAGTTGAAGAGAATAAATTCAATTTTCTGTCTAAAGCGAATTTAAATGATGATTCAGCAAAATCAGTAATTGATTTATCAGTATTGTACATGGTCATAGCAACACCCTTACCATCATATTCATAAACTTTATAAGTTTTTGGTTCACCATTTTTTGGTTTAAAAACCAATTCTAATTCACCAGGTTGATCAATTATAATATCAGTAGCTTTATATTGATCACCAAATGCATGTCTACCAATAATGATTGGTTTTTCCCAAGATGGAACAATTCTTGGAATGTTATCGATAACAATTGGTTCTCTGAAAACAGTACCACCTAAAACATTTCTTAAAGTACCATTTGGTGATAACCACATTTTCTTCAATTTATATTCTTCAACTCTTTGTTCATCTGGGGTAATGGTAGCACATTTGACACCAACACCATATTTTAAAATAGCTTCGGCAGCATCACTAGTAACTTTATCATCAGTTTGATCTCTGTATTCAATACCTAAATCATAATATTTCAAATCAACATCTAAGTAAGGTAAGATTAATTTATCTTTAATGAATTGCCAAATAATTCTGGTCATTTCATCTCCATCCATTTCCACAATGGGATTCTTAACTTTAATTTTGTCTGACATGTTCCTTCGATCCTTGAATAAGTTTTTTAAGTTTCAAAATTAATCCAGTGCTAACTCGTTCAAAAGGGATTATCAAATGATATTTATACTAAAAATCGTGTCAAAGAGCGGAAACTGGGGTAATCCCGGGGATTTCTGTCCCTCACCAAATTTCATTAACTTTGATTGGTTCTGAACATTTTATCAATGTTACGGATCAATGACGTCCCTAGAACTATAAGATTAATGGTTGGGTTGTATTCTTGGTCTAAGACTGTAGGAAACTTGTATTATGGAGGGGGTAGACCAATAAATTGACCGGCGTTACATTTCTCAATCCCGACAAACTTCCATTCTTCCAGAAGTGAAAACTTTATTTGTATAGGGGTGATTACAAATGCCGGCAAAAACTATGGATAATTTCATGAAATGGGTTTAATTCCTTAGTGGATGCCTATTAAGCGGAATGGATTGTGACGTATTTAATTCCATTTTTAGGCGGATGATGCCCCTCTGCCCCTCACTCTCAAAATTCTGCAGAAGTTGTAAAAATCACTAATTGTATTGATTCCGGGCAGGACTTATTTTTTTGACCTCAAAAAAAGTTTCTGTGCTTCTTTGATCATTCAAGAACATCTTCCAGTTCTAAAACTCGAAGAAATTTGCACAAATAGAGAGTAAAACCCCATTTTCGAAAACCCCAAAGTACACTCAAGAAAGATCACATGATTCCTGTGTATACAAGCCTGGCTAGCTCAATCGGCTAGAGCGTTTGACTTTTAAGAAATTTAAAAGTTATCAAAAGGCTGCGGGTTCGAGTCCCGCGTCGGGCTTCTTTTTTTCCTTCATGGATCAAATTCAACAGTCTTTTTGAATATTTACAAGTACGTCCAAACATGTAAATCGGGTTAACTAATTGGGTCCAAGGAAACAATAACCAAATCTAGATAACCTGTCCTAAGAAGAGGTTTACTAATCCAACTTTTTTTTCAGTCAAATTTCAATTGAATAGATAATTCACATCACGTAAGATAAGCCATTGTTGATTCAATCACATCCAAAGTGTAATTAAGTTATGGTTTAGCAAATTATATAAGGTATCCGCTAAATAATCGCTAAATCAATTGATAGGAGGTGAGGTTTTTTATCAGGGATTTTTATTCCCAATCGGGAAAAGTTGAGAGAGATAATGAATTGAGGGTAATCTACTAAATGGAAGAAAAACTATAAATTAAAGGGTAAATCTTGAATTTAGATCAATTGAAACAGACTCAATTACTTGGTTCAATTAATTATAGAAAATAACTGCTCAAAATGCCAATGAAATATAAACCAGCTGCTGAAGGTAAAGCCATCACTCCTCCACTTTTAGCTGAATCCCCAGGTAAAAACTCATTCTTAGGTGATGTCTTTGTTTCTGATGAAACTGATGACAAAAAAATGAGTTGTGGTTTCTACAGACAAGAAAAAGGTGAAGCTTTAGTTTACACTTATACCTATGATGAAATGAAAGTTTTCTTAGAAGTTGAAGGTGAATACACCATTACTGATGAAACTGGTTACAAAGTTAACGTTTCCCCAGGTGACGTTTTCTTCTTCAACAAAGGTGCCACCATCACTTTCGAAACCACTGGTTATGGTTTAGCTTTCTTCACCGGTTTAAGACCTGGTATGTAAGATTTGTTATATAGTATAAAATATATCTTAGCATACAATTATTATATCTTGGTACATCTATTAAATGTCTAGAAGGAAGAAAACTGAGTTGATCATAGTCCAAATTGATACCCATAGTATCAGCCCAACTGTTACTCCCTCATGTATTTCTTTGTTGCATTATGGCTGCAAATTTTAGTGGCTAGATGCATGTTGAAAACTTCCTACCAAAAATAACATTCAACTATCACAATGTCATTTTTCACCTATGGGTAGCTCTTGAACACGTTCAGTCTTCTTCAAATGCTCTTCAACACCTAATCGTTCACCCGAATCTTTCTTCAGACCCTCCACGATCTATAACTAAAAACCGCGAAGAATTTTCCAGAATTACCACAAATTATAAATACCTAGACCTTTAGTTTATATCCAAAATGGCTATTGATTATTCCAAGTGGGACAAGTTAGAATTATCAGAT
This sequence comes from Yamadazyma songkhlaensis, assembly GCA_030570975.1. Classification (NCBI taxonomy): domain Eukaryota; kingdom Fungi; phylum Ascomycota; class Pichiomycetes; order Serinales; family Debaryomycetaceae; genus Yamadazyma; species Yamadazyma songkhlaensis. Next base: position 506,400 of record JAJLWX010000001.1, on the reverse strand, counting down.
GATTCAGATATTGAAGTTCATCCAAATGTTGATAAAAATTCTTTTATCAAATGGAAACAAAGAGATATTCATGAAAAGAGGGATCAAAGAAATCAAGAGATTAAAACTATATTGGTACAATTGACTATGTATGCCAAATTGAATGCCAGGGTTGATTTCATCTTAAAGGAAATCAAGTTACTGGATGTTGGTAATACTGATTTGGTCATGGCCAAATTGAATAAAGAATTCGATGCCGATGAAAAATTCAATTATGAAGAATTGATCAAACAGAAAGGTGACAACTTAAGAAAAGGATTGAAAGATTTGAAATTTGAAAAACTGGAGATCGAAAATACTCCTCCATACAATGAAATGATTGAAGACTTATTCGAACAAATAAAAGAAGATCATCCTGATGCTCTGGACAACAGTAAGTTAATTGATTACTTAAGAGAACATAGAGCCAAAATCGATGATGTTTTATCCAAGCAAACCATCAAATTGGACGAATTATTGTATCAAAAATCTTTGTTGATCAGTTCAGATGATTACCACACAGGGTTTGATCGTTCCTTTTTAAATAAAGATAAAGACGAACCAGAACCTCAACCTAAAGTTAAAGCCACTGAAAAAGTCACCACTGTTGAAACAATCAACTCTCCTAGTGAAAGTGAACATAAAGAAAAGTCTGATGCCGAAATGTTGGATGAATTGGAGTTGTTACCCGAAACTGAAGAATTTTCAAAGATAAAAATGGATGATTATTCAAAGACGAGTGAATACTTGATTAAACATTCATGGATTTGTACTGAACAGCAAAAAGATGCTTTGATAATGACAGCTTTTGATAGTCAATTCCAAGGAGATAAGGCAAGAACTAAACAAATCATTCACCAATCACTTCTTTTACAATATATTGCTCAATTATCTGGAGGTCCTAAAGGAAATAAAGAATCAAGAATCAAAGGAATCAAGTTATTCCTTAGTAAAATTTCTGAAAATGGTCCTGCTAGAACAGCATTCTTCCAAGATGTTGAAAATACTTTAGCTCATATAGTGGAAAGATGTAAACTTATACAACAAGAACAAGAACAAGAGCAAGAAGAAGGCGAACAGATTATCCAATTAAGGTCTCTTGATGAAAATGCTCCATTAACAGTTCACTTACCATCATCTGATTCAGAAGAATTCAAAATCTTCCAATCCTCATTACCAAAGCCTTTACAAGAAGCTATCAAGACAGAAAAAATCGATGAAGTCAATAAAGTATTTGCACAATATCAAATAGAAGAAGCTGAAAAATATTTAGAAGTTTTAAATCAATGTGGAATAATCAGAATTGAAAGTATTCTTGAAGATGAAGAACAATATAATATGTTGAAAGAAGAATATGATAATCAAGAAGATTTACAAAAAGAAATTGATCAATTGGAAGTCAACGATGACAGTGTAGTTCACGATACTACTGATATAGTAGATTAATGCTTATATTAATTTTTCTAGCAGTTCAAAGATCTCTGGGGCTCATTTTTTACTCAATTTAGCTAAAGTGTCCATTAAGGAAGACGATGTGGAGCTCTCACTATTGGGATTAGGATTACGTGGTGGCTGTGAAGCTTCACCGTATTGTCCTCCATAATTTTGCCCATAGTTTTGAGCGTAATTTCTCTGAGGACGACGACCTTGATTTCTATCAATTCGATCATCTCTACTTGAATATCTGGCTGATCTCGATTGATATCCAGAAGAGTCTCCGTAGTTTATGGGTTGACGTTGCTCGTATTGTGATTGATTATAGTTTTGATTATAACCTTGAGATTGTTGAGGAGGGGGTTGTTGCTGTTGTTGTGGTGGAGGTGGAGCTGGTTGTTGGGGAGGTTGCTGTTGCTGTTGCAATATCGACAAAACACTTTGTTTTGCTGCTGGATCCAAATTTTGGAGGGTTTGGTATAAATCTGCTTGATTTTGTTGAGGAGGTGGATTCGGTTGGCCGTATTGTGATGCAACAGGTTGTTGACCATATTGGGATGGTTGACCATATTGTGCTGGTGGTTGACCATACTGAGCAGACTGTTGGCCGTATTGTCCTTGTGGTTGGCCATAATTTTGAGGTGGTGATTGGTTATAACCCATTTGGTTACCATATTGGGATTGAGGTTGATTATATTGATTACCATATTGAGCTGGTGGTTGTCCATAATGTGTTTGTTGATTATATTGTCCTTGATAACCTTGTTGACCATACTGTTGGCCATATTGACCTTGATCATAACCTTGATAACCTTGATTGAAATTATTATATCCCCCTCTACCTCTACCACCTCTACCACCAAAATTACCTCTACCACGGCCACGACCTCTACCTCTATCGTTGAATCCACCATATGTACTATTATCGTTAGAACCATATTGGGAATCGAAATTTTCAGGTTGGAATGGGGGTAAAGTTCCACCATATTTCTTTAACTTGGCCTTTTGTAAGATATCTGCAGCATCTTCTGGTTCAATATCTGCATATTCATCAAATTTGATTCCTCCATCAGGTGCAGTTTCGAAAGTTTGAATATCAACTTTCAGTTCTTTAATAACACAAGTCCCTAAGACTCCAGAGTAGGCAGCTTCACTTATGACTTCAGATATTTCTCTATGAGTAACATCTTCAATATCGCTAGATACTTGAGCATTTTGGATAGCTCTTTTAACCCTTCTAACAAAAAAAACTGATGATTTACCTGTAGTATAGATTTGACATTCTGGAGGGTTTCTCTTTTGTTTCTTGAAAGAAGTATCATCATCGTATCTTTCTCTTCCCCTATGATCATGATTGAATTTCTTAGAAGGTTGAGGCTTAGAAGCATCTAATCTCATGATTTTATTATGCAAAGGAACATAAGTTTCTCCTTTGATACAATCCAAACAACTTTCCATAGTTCTGAATTGAGCAAATCCATAACCTGCTTTAATAGCTATTTGTACTACTTCACCATACTTATTGAAGATTCTGAATAAATCTTGTTTAGAAATGGTGTTAGCAGGTAAATTACCTAAGAAAAGTCTTGACTTATCAGGAAAATCTTCACAATTTTGATCTCTCATATAATCAGCTTCTGTCTTAATGAATTCATCATAAAGTGCATCTTCTTCAGGTGTCATAGGTAACGTGACATTAGGTCTTCTGCAGAATTCATTTATGGGGATCAATGGAATAGGGTTTTTTAAATTCTTATAAGGTTTATTATAAGAATAAACTTGATCAAAGTTAATGTCCAGAGCTTGAGAAAATGAAGTACCAGTATTCAAGGTTATACCTCTAGCTTCTAGCTGAGGAGAAATAATTTTGAATTTTTCATAATCGGATAAATTATGGAAATCAGGATTATTTGATAATTCGGATTGGGTGATTTCATCACAAGCTAATTTGATTATTCTTTGATATTGATGAGGGTCAGCTGATGGATCAACAGAATAATCAATTGAAGGTTTTTGAGGAACTTTAGGTCTTTGAGGTAAACCACTTGGTTTTTTTATTTCATTAAGGGGTTCTGGCTTATTTGGAATATTAGGTGGTGAAGGATGTTCATTAGGATCATAAGCTGCTTCAATTTCAGGATTGTATTCGTCAGCAGATTCCCCACTTTTTTCATCTTGGTCATTATTAATAGGTCCTTCAGGTTCATAATCATCAGAGTTTGGTTGTTCTAGTTCATTGGTTGGAATTTCCTTTTCGTTAGATTGCTCACCCTCACTATGCTCACTCTCTTTATGTTCTTCATCAACAGTTTTATCATTAGAAATCTCATCAACTACGGGATTTTCGATTTCTGGTTCATGTTGAGTGGTAGTTTCTTGTTCTCTAGCTTCTTGAGTATCATTACTATCATGATGATTCAATTTAATAGGATTAACTTCCATTATAATCTCACCGACAAACTTTTCTACTGGAACAATTCAGTCCGCGAATTTTCCAAAGTAGTAATAATGTGGAGTTGCCGGTCAATAAAATGGCAGGTGGTAGCACTCAAAGGAATAATTCCTTGAAAATCTTAATAATCAACTATTTTAAGCCTCTTTACACACAGTCTTAATTACTCCGATGTAACACCTGATTTCATGGATAAATTTGTATATAAACCAGAGGTTTTTCCGTAACCTTTCAATTCTCAAATTTTCCATTAATCTAAAAATACATTAAATATGAGTAAAGACTTAAAGTTAGCTATCGTAGGTACAGGTATCTTTGCAACTGATATGCATTTACCAACCATCAACAAGATTTCCAACTTGAAAGCTGTTGGTTGTTATAACAGAACTAAAGCAAAAGCTGAAACCTTTGCCGATAAAGCAGGTATTGCTAAAGATAAGATCTATGATTCATTAGAAGAAGTATTTCAAGATGATTCAATTGATTTTGTTGATACTTTATTACCAGTTCAATATAACTTAGATGCTGTTAAATTAGCTGTTAAATATAATAAACCAATGATTTTCGAAAAACCAATCGCTGCTAATTTAGAACAAGCTAAAGAAATTGTTAAAATTTCTGAACAATCTGATTTACCAATTGGTGTTTTAGAAAATTGGTCATACCTTAGTGCCATTGAAAAGATTAAAAAAGATTACTTACCAAAAATTGGTAAAGTTGTCAGTTTTACTTATAATTCCACCGGTCCATGGATTTCTGATAACAAATATCTTGAAACTACTTGGAGACAAAAACCTCAACATATTGGAGGATTTTTAAGTGATGGGGGTGTTCATCAATTAGCCTTATTAACTGGTCTTTTAGGTGAAGTTGATTCTATCTCCGCTTTAACTGAACAATTAAGAGAATCTTCAGGTACAGATGATATTTTATTCTCAACTATGAAATTGAAATCTGGAGCTATTGGTACTTTTACTTATGGTTCAGCTTTCGGTGCTTCAGAAAAAGCTCAATCTTTAGTTATTTATGGTTTAGAAGGTTCAATTGTTTATAACTTCTCCAAATCTTTACCAAAACCAAAAGTTACCTTAAAAACTGGTAGTGCTAACCCAGCTGAATTCGAAACATCTGAATTTGAATTAGATGAAGTTGATACTATGGTAGAAGAATTTAAGAACTTCTCCGATGCTTTAATCAAAAACGATAAAAAACTTGTTAGAGTTCCACCAGCTGTTGCTTTCCATCATTTAGCTATTGTTGCTGCTGCTCTTGATAGTTCAGCTAAAAATGGTGATTCTGTTAAAATTGAACAACCTTAAATGTATATTTCTACAATTCATCTTTTATTATATCACTAACTATCTCTTCCCATGTTTCCATACTTCCTTGCTCTATATCCATAACTATTTCTTCATTTAATCTTTCACTTAATGGTGAAGGGACACTTGATGTTATGGTTGAGATGATTGCTATGGTGGATAATGTAGCTACTGCAGTTGCTGATAGGTCTGAAGACAATGTAGCAGTGGCTGATAAATCTGAAGCAGCGATTTGTGACGATATAACTTCTTCAGCATCTAATACTTGTCTAGGCATAAACCATAAGAAAATTCTGAAAATCTTGAATGTTGACCATAACAAGATTTTTACAGGAAGTTTCAAGATTCTTCTCCAAATCACCCATGCACAACATACCATCAAAAATCCCAAACTAAGGTAGATTCTATTTTTATCTGATCTATCTTGTTTCTCAATGAACTTTACGATGTTTCTGGATTTCTTTAAAGTGTTATTTAATTCATCCAATAATCCATTGAAACTATTCAAATCTTTCAGTTGTTGATCCAAGGAGTCAATGCTTAATTCAGTTTGTATTATTGATGCTGCCATTAATTGTCTTGTATTTTTTAATGATGCGGTGACTGATTTGTTAGTATCTAGTAATTGCTCTTCAACATTACGTTCTCTTAATTGTTTATCTTCACTTGATCTTCCTTCAAATAATTCTTGTTTCATTTCCTCCATGGTTTTCTCTCTTTCAGGAACTTTACTAAAGTTTCTGATCCTTTGTCTGTGATTGAATTCTTCTTCTAATCTATAGGATTTCAATTCAGTTTCTTTTAATTGATGTTTCAAACTAACCAATTTGTCTTGATACAACTCTACCGTTACTTTCAACTTATCTGCATCAACACCAAACGTTCCAATGTAATTATTTACTTTGATTTTCAAAAGATTAAAGGTATTTTCGAATTTACCAATTAGTTTGGTAGAATCTTTAGATATTGAAGATCGAATGAATTCAATGGATTCTATTGATCCTCCAGTCAATGGATCACCAATATTAATTATTTCTTCAAATTTATCAAATATTTGATCTTGTAAGTCATCTAGGATAGTCAAACATTGAGTAACGTCAGATGGAATCATTGTATTGTTGGTAACAGCTGGTGTGAAAAATGCGATTTTTTGATGCTGCAATTGACACCCAAAAATGAAAAGAAACTGAAGAAAGAGAAATCAAAGAAAGCTATTGATCCTTCCAAACTAACACCGGAATATATTGAAGAACAAAGGAGGTTAAGGAACTTGAAAAAGGAACAGAAAAGGAAAGAACTTCTAGAAAAAGGTGTGGATGAGTCTCAGTTAGATACTCCAGAAATACTTAGATTTAATACCAGACCATTTGTTTCTGTCCAAGATGTCGAAGGAAAGGTCACTTTGAAGATCATGTCATATAATGTGCTTGCCCAAGCCTTAATCAGAAGAAAATTGTTTCCTACAAGTGGAAATGCCTTAAAATGGGCCACCAGATCTCAGGTACTTTTGAATGAGATGAAACATTATGATGCAGATATTATGTGTTTACAAGAACTTGATTCTGTTCAGTATAAGAGTTTCTGGAAGTCAGAATTACTCAAATTAGGTTACGAAAGTAACTATTTTAGAAATCCAGTTAAAAACCATGGGGTTTGTATCTTTTATAAACAATCGAAGCTCATTTTTAAACATCAAAGTTTCATAGATTATGATCGAGAAGAAAGTGGTGATATTCCTGCTAGAACTATAACTCAGAACATCGGTTTATTAGCATGTTTTGATTTCCATCCAAAATTTATTGGAGATGCAAAATTATCAAGAAATGGATTGATCATTGGTACCACTCATTTATTCTGGCATCCTTTTGGTACATACGAAAGAACTCGTCAAACATATTTGATTCTTAAGAAAACCAAAGATTTTATCAATGTTATGAATAGTTTGAGTGGTAATGATTTAGGGTGGTATACTATATTTGCAGGAGATTTTAATTCTCAACCATTTGATTCACCTTACTTATCCATAGTTTCGAAACCTATAGAATACACCGACAGAGCCAAGAATGTTATCGGATGCAGTTTATCATATCAGTATTCCAAGAATAGAGGTTTGAATACCAAAGAAGAAACAGAAACCAATGAAAAAGACGAAGATATGGAAGAAGAAGAAGGTGGTAATGTTGAGAAATATGGAAGTAATCAACCACAACATCCAGTTCCTGAAACATTCGATCCGACTCCAGAACAGTCAGAATTGATCATGAAAATGCAAGATTTACATAATAACTTACCTGTAAGAGCAGTATCATTATATTCTTTGGCTTATGATAAAGTCGATAAAGAAAATGCTGGGAAAGATAATACTAGAAACGAACCAATGTATTCTAATTGGGCTCATGCTTGGAGAGGATTGTTGGATTACATCATGGTAATCACTGACTGGGATCCTTCAACTGATGGAGCCAAACTCGATACCATAGAAGAAGTAACTAACCGTGACGATATAAGATTATTAAAATTATTAAGATTACCTAGAGGTGAAGAAATGGGAGAAGAACCATCAGGACAACCTCGTTCAGGACAATATCCATCAGATCATTTTTGTCTTATGGCAGAGATTGAACTTTTATAGAAATCATAGAACACCAACATTTATTCACCTCTAAACCCATTTAACCCTGTAACATTGATTCAACTAAATCTTCCAAAGGCCCATAATCTTTTTGTTGAATCAAACCAAATTCTTTACTAAATAACACATAATGTTTTAAACTTGTATTAAGATGAGATTGTAATCCCAATTCACAAATTTCATGGAAGTGGTGACAATAAATATGAGCATAAATTCTGAATAATCTTTTAAAGATGGTTTTAACTAACGTTGGGAATTGTTGAGGGAAAGGAGCACCCATTTTTGAAGGGAAAATATTATCATTATCGAAGAAACCTTGAATCCAATTCATTAAATTTTCAGTATATTCACAAGCTGGTAATGATATTGGTCTTTTTGGTGATGATTGTATACCATTAGAACTTGGATTGGTTTCTTGCCATAAATATTCATATTCTTCAGTGGCAATCATTCTAGGACATGTTTTTGGAGAACAAAATTCTGTTATAGCTCCATACAACATATTAATTTGATTATAAAAATCAACTACATGTACAGCTAACCATTCATTTAAGTCTTCATCTTCTGGTAATTTTACAGCTTGAGCTAAGGCATTTTGGGATCCCAAAGTTTGTTCAGCAAAGTTCCTGATATCTTTATGAGAAGTAACATTTTGACCTTGTCCACCATTTTGTAAATTTATTGTTTGATAAGGTTGTTGTGGAGATTGTTGGGGTGTTTGATAAGAATTTCTTGGATGTTGTAAATCTGTTTGTGATGAATATTGATCAGGGATTCTTGAAGGACTATGGGGGAATACAGAATTAGAAATTGGTTGAGGACTTGAAATTGGTGATGTTTGTTTTAATTTAAATCCCCTTGTGGTTCTTAAACTATGGGTGTTTAAATTTTGTAAAAATGACATCTCTCTTGACGATAATGCTATTCTATAAGAAGTTATTTAAAGGAATGAAAAAAAGACAGATGAAATGGAATCTTTGGAATAAAACAAATGAAATAGATATTTTCTAAGACCCTTCAACTTCTCATTCTCATTTCTCAATTGTTTATGGTTTGTCTCTTTTAGGAAATCTAATTGTGATCTGATAAAGACACTATTTTCATGGGATGAGAGATTCGAAGAATGAAGGATCGATGAGTGTAAGACAATGAAGTAGTTGGTGGAGGTTTTCAAAAGTCTCGGTAGGGGACGAAATACCGTGCTTTTTGAGTTTTGAGACTTTTGCAGAAGTTTGATTATTTCTCATTATACTGATTGAATTGAAATCCTTGGATAATTTGATCAATTGGATCAGATTATGGAGGTAGATATCATTGGGAATTGGTTCATAGATGGGGGATTGTTGGATAAGTGAAAGATTTTGTTTAAAGTGTTCGAAATTCAAGCAAAAGAATAGTCTCCCATAATATGAGAATACTAAAGGATAAGCTCGTTCCAAGTGAAGTATCAATGAACAAGTAAGATAATTGAAAAGGACCAAGAGATCCATGATTTGAATGGATTCTTCACTTACAAAGTTGAATGTCAACTCCAATCTAGTGAAGAATCCAATACTCTCTGTATCCATTAACTCTACAATTCTTTCTGTTCTTTTGCAGCTAATCTCATAACTGATGAGGTTACCGTGATTATAGCTATCGATCTTATAACCAAGAAGTTCCCAGAATTCACTCTCGAGAATGCATTTTTCAAACACTTCAGTTAATTTCCGATACTTAGTTTGAAGATTATGGTGATTGATATTAATATCGAATGAAACCTATGGTTAGTGGTTGCAAAAACTATCTCCCAAATAAAACATACTATAAGATTTCTGGCAGGAAATACAACATCTCTTGAATTTCCCTTTAAAGTTGTTGAAACATCTATTGAACCCATGAGGTTCTTCAACTGAACTGCTAATGACTCCATGATCAAGGCCTACGCACTGTTATCTCAAATCTCATCAAAATGATACATCACATTCTTAATAAAAATGGGTTGTTCGTGCTAAAGGCCATTAATAAACCCGTGTCAGCTGATTACCTTCGACAGTTATCTTCAGATAAATCAAGGTATCTTTGTCTATATAAGAAATTCTATCGTTTAAGGAATTATATATCTAATGATACAAGAGAGATAAGTAGATATGTTGATACTATACGATGGAAATTTACAAGAGAGCATTTCAATTCCAGATTAGCAATGATAGACCAATCACCATTAAGTTCGGTGGATATTTTTGACAGACTTATCAACACCTTAATATTTGTCAATAATGCAACTGTAGCTTTACCAGAAAATATACCTGAAAAACCCATAAATTTCATTCAAGATGTCAAGAAGCCTCAGAGAATAGAACGTTCAATAATAAAAACCATTCTAGATATGCAATTATCCAAACCTAATGACATCAAATACGATATGTCATATAAATGGTTTAAAGATACTGAAGAACTATATAAAAATTTCCCTGAAGAGATTTCCAAAAAAAATTTCAAATCCACATTATCAAAAATAGGAATCATCGGATTCTATAATTATGAATTGAACTTGATGATGTTGAACAATTCGTATAAAATGGTGTTATGAATCTCCCCATACTCATCATCGCTGCGAAATTTTGCATTTCTCATAAGTTTGCCATGAATTGGTTTAGATCTAAAACTAACACCAACTCGGAGACTACTCCATTGACTCAAAAGTCTCATCAACCATTGAACTTGGATAATACTAAACCTTTAGATCCTAACAATTTAAATCCTCAAGAAACAGATATTAATCATACTTTAAATCAAATAGTCGACAAAGATAACTTGGCCATAAGTGAATTCAAATCCAAATCCGTCAATGAAATGAACGATTCAGTTTCAAAATTTGTATCTATGAAACCAAACAACTTGTTCGTTATTGATGGTGAAAAAGATGTCGATACCAGTATCATTTGTACAGAAGATATTAATGGAGGTAAAACATGTTTAAAATTACAATATAATTCCATTCAATTATTTAAGCAAATGCAAAAATTAGAGTATTTCTGTTCATTACCTGACGATATTAATGCCACTTACTTCGAATGTAGAAAGATTAAATAAGTATGTATTTCAATATACCTTGTTTAAATTAATAAACCACCAAAAATACCCATCAAGGTTGAAATAATTGGTAAAGTGAAAGATGAACCACTATTCTCACAATCTAATCCATTCAATGAAATGTTGGATTTATTAGATTTATTGGAATAATCATCACAATCATCATCTGAATCATCAGTATGATTATGACCACCAACAAATTGTCTTTGTTGTAATTCTTCATCTTTTTCAAATACTTCTTCACTTCCTTCAAAGACATAATTTGAAGCAACGAATTTTTGTAACTCATTTAAATCTTCATTACCATTCTTAGTATATTCAATTTCTAAACTTTGAATTCTACCAGTATCAGCAACTTCAATATTAGCACAAGCAAATTTTGATAAATTATCATAATGGAAAACTAAAGCTCTACCTAAAATATTAGATTTGGATTTCCCAACCAAACTTAAAAACTTATCATCATATTTGGTTTCAAAACAAGTGGTATTAATCCAACCATGTTTACCACTTAAATCACCAACTTGACAATGAGCATCAGACTTTTGACTACCACAATCGGGTGGAGCATCATAAGGATTAAAATGTTGTCCAACAGCTTCACAATCACCATTGGCAGGAACTGGGAATTCATGGATATGATAAACGAAAGGACCTCCCGATTTAGGTAATCCTGTCATATCAACATGAACATTAACAACCTTACCTTCTTTGGCTGTAAAGACTACATTTCCTTTGACATTTTTATCACCAGAAGCTGGGAAATCAGCAATGGCAATAATGTCAGCAGGATTCTTTTTAATCTTTGGAGCTTTACCTCCTAAAACTCCAATGACTGATAATGATAATACTAACAATTGATTAAATTTCATTCTTTAAAACTTTCTTTCTCAACAAACAAAAAAAGGGATGGGAAGTTTTACAAGAGCGAGACCTTTCTATTTATTCTTTTCACCCTGTCCTTGTGGTTATCAACATAGTTTACAAATGCTTATAACGAAATTTTTTTTTGCAGCCAGCGACATCGCGACATCTCAAAAGACATACCGATCCCGAATCGGTATACATCATGGAGAATACCAAGACATATGAAATTGGAGATATTGATAACAAGGGGTAAGTTACAATAAGTTTATATATTCGTAAAATCTATGAGTCATAAAATGCTAAAATAATGCAATGTAAAGGGTATGGATATCTAAACCATGAATGATTCACCACATCCACAAGTCCCTTTTGAATTTGGATTCTTGAAAATGAATCTGGATGATAATTTATCATCTAACCAGTCCATTTCTGATCCCACAATTGAGAAAAGAGCTTTTGAATCAACAAAAACTTTTACTCCATCTTGTTCGACTAATTCATCAAACTTACCACATTCATTAACATATTCTAAATGATATGTTAATCCTGAACAACCTCTATTTTGTACACCAATTCTGATATATTTACCTTCAGGTTTTTCTAATAATCCTCTTAAATGTGTAACAGCTGTTGGTGATAAAGTTATTATAGCTTTTCTTGGTTTCAATGTTCTTCTTTTCTTTTTAGGTTTTTCTGTTAATGTTTCTTTTGGTTCAGTAGCAATTGAATTGGAGGTGGTTAATGGTGAAGTGGTCTCTTCAACAACATTATTTTCTTTAACTTTTATACTTGAATCAGTTTGTAAGTTTACTTTTGGTTCATTATCTAACTTGTGTTCTTCTAATTTCTTGAATCTTGAAGTTCTAGATCTTCTAATTGGTAGTTCCTTTTCAGTTTTAATGCTTGACCATTTAGAACTTTGTAATGAATTGGTTGTATCTCTATTATTTTTACTTTTGAAGTTATTTAAATTCAAAGATTGATAAAAATCTGGTTTTTCTTTAGTTATGGGTATAGTTTGAATGAATCTCTTACCAGCTTCAGTTTCATTAGATATATATCTAAATAAATTCAATCTTCCACTATTTATAATTCTTGTTCTGATCATTATTAATGAGAATTTTTGCTGTGACGATTTCGCATTAAATCACAATTAAAGGTAAGCAATGATTAATGCGATTTGATTGGTCAGTGCGAAAAGGTTGAGATTTTGTGTAACATTAGATTTTGTGTAACATGAAAGAGATTGGAAGTTAAAACTCACTTATATTTATAATGAACTTGTTTCTCTTAATAACCAATTATATTCAAATGAACCCTTAGTGAATGAAGAAGATAAATCATTCCAAATGGTTTTATGGAAATCATTTATCCATGATTTTTCTTCTTTGGTTAATAATTTGGTATCAATTAACTTTCTACAGAAAGGTACTCTAGTTAAAGTTTCAAATTTATAGAATTTCTTACCATTATAGATTCTACCGGTATCAACAACAACCATATCATTTTCAATTCTTATACCATATTCACCATCTTCATAATAACCTGGTTCATTAGATATGATATTACCAGGTTTAATTGAAGTGGTTGAAGCACTTGGTCTTAAACCAATACTCATTGGACCTTCATGAACATTTAAATAACTTCCAATTCCATGTGATGTACCATGAGCATAATCAAGGTTATATTTCCATAAATGTTGTCTTGCAATAGAATCTAAATATGAACCTAAAGTATTTTCAGGGAATTCTAATGATGATAAACTTACTACTCCTTTCAATACAAGGGTATAATTTCTTTGTTGTAAAGCTGTTGGAGTAGTTAAATGAATAGTTCTAGTGGTATCAGTAGTACCATCTAAGAAATGAGATCCTGAATCATTTAAATAGATTTTATCAGGATTTATCATGGAATAATTAGTTGATGATGGACTATAATGAATTATGGCAGAATTAGCACCTGATGATGATATAGTACTAAATGATAATCCTACAAAATCTTTTTCTTGTTTTCTGAATTCAGTTAATTTTAAATCTGCTTGAATTTCATCCAATATCTCTCCTTTTAAGATGATTTCATTCTCTAACCAAGAAAAGAATTTACATAATGCTCTACCATCTTTTATATTAGCATTTTTAGCACCTTTAATCTCAATTTCGTTTTTAATAGATTTTAAATCTTCAATTGGTGATCTTGATAATTGTGTAAATGAACATTTTAAACTTCTGACAATTTCCCATGATACGTTTTGATTGACTAAAAGTTTATTACCTTTTAAGTTGTAATCTTTTGATAAATTGAATAAATAATCCCAAAATTCTTCATATGGTTTAACTTTGATATTATTTTCATTGAGATATTTGTCAACTTCTGATGATACTTTGTTAGAATCAATAAACAATATTACTTCATTTGAAGAATCTATGATTAAATAACTGAAAAATAATGGATTATAAGGAATATCGTTACCTCTTAAATTAAGTAACCAAGCTATTTCATCTAATGATGAAACTATCAATGCATTACCATTATTTTTCTTAATTTGGTCAACTATTTTATTCAATTTACTTTCAAAAGATTCTCCACAATATTTCAAATCTAAAATTTTAATGGCTTCACCTGCTGATTTTGGTAAAGGTTCAAATTGGTCCCAAATGGAAGTAATCAAATTATCTTTGATAGCAACAAATTCTACTTCAGCTTTAGCATTTTTACTTAATTTTAATTTCTTATTTATGATATCAGTAAATTTCAAATAACTTTGATAAGTGATTAATTTAGGGTCAACACCAATATGAATCTTACTACCTGAATCTAAAGATAATTGAATAGCTTGATCAATAGACCAATCTTCCCAAGTTGGTTCATTCATAGCTCCTTGTCTTAATAAGGTCCAATTGAAATCTAATTCATTTAATGCTTGATTAAAGTATCTACCATCAGTTGATAAAACAGCTAAACCTTCTGGAGTGGAATTCATACAAGTAACATCTCTAGTTATAACAGCAACTCCTGCACTACCTTGGAACCCTGAAATAAAACTTCTTCTTTGATCAGTACTAGCAGTATATTCACTTTGATGGGCATCTTCACTTGGGACTATATAAACACCTAAATTATATTCTTCCATCAAGTTTCTGACTTTTTCTAATCTCTTAGAAGTATTAACTTCTTTTGCTTCAGGTTCACATAAAACTGATGGGTCAATACTGAAAACAGATCCTTTTCTTGACCCTGGTCTAGAACCACTGGAACTTCCGGTCCTTTTCAAATGAATTTGTCTAGCCATTAAGGAACTTCTCCTGTTATTTCTGGCTAATAAACCTGGGGAACAGGTACAATTATTACACTGAGCTCTTCTCATATCCTTCCGCTATGTAACTTTACAAAAAAACATTCCACCATTTGCTCGTTTTATAAATAAGCGCGACATCGATGATATCTCCATGCGACATCTTTGACATGGGAGATATGAAACTGGGGGTGAGTTAAGAAGAGGTTCGTTGTAGTGGATTAAGAGTTTGGGCTAGAGTTGGTGAGGATATGAGATTTGAATGGGGGCTGATTAAATAAAGATGAGTGGAAAGTCAAAGTCAAGAGTGATGGGATGTGTTGCGACACAACCAGCATCGAAATAGGCAACCATACATCAGAGTGGCATATTTTAGAGAGAAGAAGATTAATGGAAGGTTGAAGACTATAGGTGTGGTCCGGGAACTATAAGGCTTCTCTGGTGGCTATTTTTCTTTCTACTTCTTACTCTTTAAATTAGTTTGATGGGATTTTATTATTGAACCCTGAGATAGATAATCACCTGACCCACATTTTTCAGATTTTTGAATTGAAAGTCATGACTTTAACCTAGGGGTTTGAACATAGAGAGTCGTGTCTTCCTGTTGCTGCAAGTTCCATTGAACAAAGATGACACATTCAGACCCCATTAACCTGAAACATAGCTCATCTCATTCAACTCCGGTCTGTGTAAATTCGCCTTTTATTTAGTCAACCATCAAGTTGTCCATCAATTTATTCTTCAAGTTTTCAACCTAGTCAAACACCTAGTCAACCATTGTGGTGTCAACTATGGTCAAAACGACAAGGGCCAACCGGTCTCACGTGACTTCTCTAAACATCTCACAGAATAATCTCACTACATCTACATGACAGAACTATCTCAGGTTCTATCTAGTATCGATAGGTTATACACATCCAAGGACCCTCATGAGATACAGAGTCTACAGAATGATCTCACTACAGTCCAGAAACTAGACAATGGTCAACTTGCTAGTAATCTTTTGCATCAACCATCGAAGAATCACCGATTCTTCGGAGCTTTAACTTATACAGTTATAATCAACAGAACCCAAGTATTTGATCCCGAATCGCTAGAGACCATAATAAATGAACTCCAAAGTCATTTAGCCAATTCAGATGCAATGGTTGTCAAGAAACTTCTAAGTAATTTGGCATTATTATTCATTTACAATTATGAACATTATAATAACCCCATTGAAAGGTTTTTGAGTCTTTCAACCAATTTAGATTTGAATCAGTCCATTGACACCCTAAATGAATCCATGGTTTCAATTGTCGTAATGTTCTGTTCCATTGTGGTGGAAGAGTTGATCAAGAAAGAAAAGCTTATAAATATTCATGAAACAGTGTATGAACATATATTCAAGAATCTTAAAGTGATCTACGAACGTTATAAAGCCCTGGAAGACTTAGAATTGCAAATTCTAGATTGTATGAATTCCTGGGTCACCTACATATCATTAGCTGAAAGTCAATCAAAAGTTAGGTATAATGATATTGAGAGTCTCATTGACTATGTGTTCAGGAACTTTCAAATGAAGACTCTTGAAGCAGAACTTGAATTCCATGATATAGAAGTGATCAATAAATCCATCAATATCCTTACTGAAATTTTAGAAATCAATCCCACCATGATCAAAGGAGATCGAAAGAACCATCTAAAAAGCTTATTGTTTGAAGAAGGTAATTGGGGACAAGTCTTTATTTCCAAATTCATAATGAATGAAGAATTAGAACAAGAAATCTTAAATATCATCAACTTGATTATTGTATTTGTTCAATTAGAATCATTATCAATAACTAAGAACTTGTCATTACCTATAAACAAATACATCTTAAACCTCCTAATAAAATTGACAGACTTCCCAGGGATGGCTGTAATTGAAGAGAAAGTCAGTTCCCAGTTTTTAAGTTTCTGGGATGAATTTTTCAATGTATTCATTGATAATGAAGAAATTTACGAACATTCCCTTGATTCCCTTCAGAAACAAGTTTTTTATAATGAAAGAAATGATTTGTGTAATAGTGTGTGTAACATATATTGGAAGAAGATCCATCTTCCCCCATTACCGGTCCTTCAAGCCAATAAATCTGAATTCTTATACTTCAAATCCAATGTAGGTGATTTCTTTTCCAACGTTTATCTGTTATTGAAATTACCCTTTTATGAGAGTTTAACACAAGTAGCTATTAGTCAGATTGCCAATAATCAATTGGTGGAGTTGGAATCAACCTTATTCATACTTTTCAAGATCAATGATGATTGTACATTTTACGAATCTCAAAGTAATTCTTTGATACCTTTCATCAATCAACTATTCTCAAATAATGTATTAGGAGTATTTAATAACAATGTTGATAATCCGTATGTGTTGTTGACTTTCATGAATTACATTTCATCAGTACAATTCTTCCTTAAAACTCCCAATGGATCAAATCATTTGGGTTATATTTTCGATATCCTTTTCACAATAATCTTGAAATCAGATTTATCGTTATCGTTGAATGCCTCCAAAACCATCGTTCATATCTGTCAGGAATGTAAAAGCAGTCTCAAATCATTCATACCTAACTTGAAACCTTTAGTAATTGAAATGATTGAGAATTCCAATTTTGATACTTTGATCAGGAAACGTATGGTCAATTCGTTTATTTCCATTGCTGCCAATGAATTGCCTTCGAGTTTTGGTAAGAATTTATTAGAGATCTTGAATATTATCGAGAACAAATCCCTTCATATCATGGAATTGATAAGTAATGATAACTTACAAGAAGATCTTGAAACTGTGGAAGAGTACCTTTTATCGTTATTAGGATGTATTGAAGAATGTGGTAAGGCCAGTATCTTATCAGAAGAAGTTGAAGATCTCTTTACTGATGAAGAAATCAATCTAATCAATCAGTATTGGCAAAAAGATGAACTTTCCATTAAATCTAAGATCTTCAATATCATCAATGAATTCTCCTTATTATTCACACCATTTATCAACAACTCCAGCATTACAGAAACTTGTTGTCAAATCTTAAAGAGTGGATTGAATGAACCTATAAGTGGACCATTCAAATTCGAAATATCCATCATTTTTGAATTCATCATCAAGAAATCTCAATATTGTGATGGTATATCCATTAGTTATCTCTTCAGATTAGTTGAAACCATAGTCATCACCAATACTAATGTTCTTAACGAAAATACCATCACCACCCTCATAAATGAGATTTTCATAGATAAATTATCAATCATCAATTCAGACCCTGATTTGATTGGTACTTCTATTGATTTGTTCAGTTTGATTTTGGACAAGAAACCTGGGATTTTAATCAATCTACCTGTGTTCAAAACCATAGTTGAATTTGGAATCAATGGTTTAGGTGCTAAAGAATCACCTATCATCAAATCAGTTTCGAAATTCTGGGTTTCGATGTTATCGATGAAAAAAGGGTCAAGTTCTGATCAACAGTTGATGAAATCTTTGTTGATAACAGAAAACTTAGGATCTTTGTTAACTAAAACTTTGGTTTTATCGTTCATAGCATGTCCTCGATCATTACTTGATTATTATTACCCCATATTCCGTCAACTAATAGGTAAATATCCTTTAAATTTCAAACCGTGGTTAATGCAAATTCTCCAAGTGGTCAATATCAAAATCAATGATAAAGAGAAGGAAACTTTTGTAAATAAACTTATGATCACTAGAGGTCATAGGAATGCTAATGATATTCTTAAACAATTCTGGTTAAATGCCAATGGGTTGATAGAATTTAATACTAGAACTTACTAGTTTCATAAAACAAATTATAATCATTATACACACTATAAAACTCTTTAGCTGAACTTGTTCTTTAGCTTATAAAAGTTGTTCTAACTCTTTAGCTAAAAATTCCGATTCAGCAATAAAATCAATATCAAAAATAGCTGAAGTTTGATATCTAATTCTGGTATTACCATTATAAGTTTCTGATCTTGCTTTAATTCTGAAAGCATACTCTTTCATAGTAGCATTTTCAACAATTGATTTGAACTGATCATTATCTTCATTACTTAATCTGTATAATTCATTAGCTGGTTGACCAAAAATCTTGGTAGCTTCATTATCGAATAATGTAGTCCATAATTGACCTGAAGAATCCATAATAGAACAATTCAAAATATATCTATAATGAGGTTGTTCGTATTCAATATCACATTTTTCACATCTCCAAGTTCCATTACCTTGATCAATCACTTTTCTATTACAAGTATTCATTTGACCTTGTGATGAACTTGATGTTTGATTATTACAAGCTGGATAACAGAAAGTATCAGTTTTAAAGAAATTAATGGTTGCTTTAACATTAAAAAAATCAGGTTTTTCATTCATACCTAAATTTTCATCTTGAGCTTGTAAAATTGATTTTCTTGAATTGATATAATTGTTACTATTACCTTCAGTTTTTAAAGTTTGGAAAGTTTCTTTAGATCCTTGATTATCATACCATCCTTTTAATTGATAAGCTTCAGGAGTATCAGGGTTTTGTAAAATTGAACCTGTTTGAGTTAATGTCAAACTTCTACCACCAAAATCTTGAATTTTACATCCTTTTAAAGCAATAACTGATCCTTGACCTATATTGAAATCAATAGCAGTATTATTCCATAATCCAACAGTAATTGAAAAATTTGAATTATCAACAATTGAAATATCTCTTCTATCAAATGGTTTACCAGTTTTTTTAGAAGTAATTTGGAAAGCTGGTTTAACTTCTCTTAAAACTCCAATAACATCAACAATTGAATCAGCTTCAGCTTCTTGAATTTGATCTAATTTGGTGAAATTAAATTGTAATTTTGGAATTTCTTCAACATTATCAAAACATTCTTCAATTATAGTATCTTGATCTAAAGACAATTCATAAGGATGACTTAATCTTGAGAATTGAGGTTTAGCTGCTTGAATTCTGGCTTTACTAACATAAACAACTTTACCTTCTTCTAACATTGAATGTAATTTTTCTGCTACATCATTAAAAGCTGTTGCTCTAATTTCATCACTTTCATCAAGTAAATTAATATTAAATAATTTACCTGAACCTCTAGCATTTTGCCAAGTTTTTAAATCTCCTTTATAAGAAACTCTAGCTTTAATAGTCCAAGAATTTTGATATGGTGATAATGATTCAATTGGAACAATATTACCATAATTAGCATTTGATTTAGGTTTACTTGTTGGAGCTGGTGAATTAAATTTTTGTTCACTATTTTGATTGGTATTATCATTAGAAGTTCTTTCATCAGGATGATGTTGATAATAATTCATTTCAGGATTACTAGCAAAATAATCACTTACTTTCATAGTTTCAGTAATATTAATAGGATAATCAGCTTCTACAACATCAACATCATCTAAATAACTAAAGAATTTTTGACTATCTTTTGGATGATGTTTTGAAACCTTAATAACTGAACCTTTCTTAAATCCTTGACTTTCTAATTTTGAAGCTACTGATTGACTTATAACTCCATGAGAATTATAAGTACCATCATACATAATGACTCTAACTCTATGAAGTGCATCATCATAATATTTTAAATTAATTACTTGAACAACAAAAGGAGTTTCTAAATACTTCTTTCTGTCAGTAACAGAGTACATCTTCATTAATGACCCTTTATCAATAATAGATTCTGAAGTCATAGTTCTTTTACAAAAATTTTAGAATTTAACGCGAAAGCGCGTATGGATTTTGAGAAAAAGATCAAAGAGTAAATCAAATCTATTGACTATGCTAAAGTTTGGATTGAAGGGAAACAACATTAAATAATTCATCTTTGGAATTCAATTTAACAGCTCCACTTTTTAATAAAGCTTTAGTTAAATCATCAATTAAATCATCACAATTTTCAATACCAATACATAATCTGATTAAATCTTCAGGGAATTCTCTTTCTTCCCTGGTTTTAGCATCAATTGAAGCATGAGACATTAAACAAGGCATGGAAATTAATGAATTAACACATCCAAATGATACAGCAATACCAAAAATTTCAGTACTTTCAACGATTTTTTCCGATATTTTAATATTACCAGTTTCGAAACTTAATACTGCTCCAGCTCCTCTACACATTGAATTATGTAATTGATATTGAGGATGATTTTTTAATCCGGTGAATCTTACTTTAAATCCAACATTATTTAAAAATTCAGCAATTTTATAACAATTTTGTTGTTGTTTTTCAATTCTTACAGATAATGTTTTTAAACCTCTACATAATAACCAAGAATCAAATGGTGATAATCCACAACCTGTTGAATTAATAACAAAATAAATCTTTTCAGCTAATTTTGTATCTCTTGTAGCAATTATACCTGCCATAATATCATGATGTCCATTAAGATATTTTGTACCTGATTCATATTGAATATCAACACCTAAATCTAAAGGTGTCATTAATATAGGTGACATCATAGTATTATCAAAAACTACAATTATATCAGGATTGACTTCTTTTGCATGTTTAGTAATTGATTTAACATCACAAACTTTCATTAATGGATTTGTAGGACTTTCCAAAAAGATCATTTTAGTTGATTTGGAAATTTTAGATTTTATTAATTCAGTATTGGTGGTATCATAATGAAATAATTTAATATCACCTTTATTATGTAAATAAGTTAATAATCTATGAGTACCACCATATAAATCATCACCAGCAATTACTTCATCACCAGGACTTAATAATCTTGTAATAACATCTAAACATCCCATTCCACTGGTTACAGCAAATGCATGATTAGCTTTCATAATTCTACATATTTGATTTTGTAAGAAAGTTCTTGTTGGGTTACCTGATCTTGTATAATCATAATCTCCCATATTATGTAATGAAGGTTGTTTAAAAGTAGCTGATTGATATAATGGTGGAACTGATGCATTATGTTGATCATCACTTTTACTTAAGACCAACTCAGTCTCTATATGATAATTCTTTTTAACCATTTTTAAGATAAATGAAAATTTTTGACTTTCTTTATCTTTAAATCTGTGAGTAACAATCACTCAAAATGATGAAATATCACCCCGTTAAAGGAGTCAACTGCGACACCATGTCGTAACGGGGTCAAAACTAGACTCTTTGCATCCATGCGACATCTTTCGTCTTTAAATCTATGCGACATCTTTGAGAAGGTCATTTTGTGAGGTTTAAAAGGACAATGAATAGATTATTTGGATCTAAGAGTAATATACCTAAACCATCATTAAATGATGCAGTTAAAAATATAGATGAAAGAGTTGGATCATTAGATGTTAAATTATCCAAAATTAATAGTGAATTATCTACTTATCAACAAAAGATATCAAGAATGAGAGATGGTCCAGGTAAGAGTGCATTAAAACAAAAAGCATTAAAATTATTGAGACAACGTAAACAAATCGAAGGACAGAAAGATCAATTGGAAAATCAAAGTTGGAATATGACTCAGGCAGCCATGACAACTGATAATTTACAAAATACTATGATTACAGTAGATGCTATGAAACAAGCAAATAAACAATTAAAGAAAACTTATGGTAAAATTGATATTGATAAGATTGAAAGTTTACAAGATGAAATGTTGGATTTAATTGATAAATCTAATGAATTACAAGAAAGTTTATCTATGACTAACGATATACCTGATGATATAAGTGAAAGTGAATTAGATGCTGAATTAGATGCTTTAGGTGAAGAAATGGATTTTGAAAATGAATTTAATGATGGCATAAGTATGCCAAGTTATTTAAATGAAACTCCTTCAGAAGTTCCTACTTTTATTGATGAAAGTGAAGAACCTGCTAAAATTGCTAATTAATATTTATAGATCTATATACATTTTGGGTTTTTTTTTCACTATTTTACTCTTTGAATGGCCATGAAATAATTACCTACCTTTTCATTAGATGTAAACTTCCATCCATAACTAGGTAAGTAAATACATCCTTTTGAATCAACTAATTTGAATTTATCACCATTTTCTTTCAACCAACTTTCAATTTCTCCATGGTTTATATACTTTTCTAAAGTATGGGTTCCAACAGGTACAATATTAAGAACATGTTCACCAATAAATATAGTAGTAAACCAACTAATGAAATCTCTATTAATAGTTGATAAGAATAACCAACCTCCAACATTGACTCTATTTAAAGCTTCTAACAACACTTGAGCTGGGTAATCTACATGTTCGAGAATTTCAAATAATGTTATGACATCAAAGGTTTCTTCCAAGGTTTCAAGTGATTGTAAATTATAAGTTAATTTATCTTTTAACATTGGATCTTTTAATTTATGTGCTTTGGCAGCTTCAATGACATCCAGGGATAAATCTATTCCTTTGACACTTTCTACAAAATTCAATCTTGCCATTGATTCACTCAATATACCTCCACCACATCCAACATCTAGAACTTTCAACTTGTTTGCTGCAAGAATTTCATTTCTTCTCATCTCTTGGTCCAAAACAATATTTTCTTTTATTGGTTGGGGTAATAAATTGACATTATAAGGAGGAATATAAACCTCATCTTCTGATTTAACATCATGAGGATTCAATTTCAAATGATTTCTTATATTATCTCTAATGAAATCCATTCTTAAAAGATTCATCTTATGTAAAATTCTTTGAGGTCCATTAACATCCCACCAAGATTTGGCTAAGGCATTGAAATGTGATAATTCAGATTCTGATGTACCTGTTTGATGAAACCTCACTGATGTTCGGGTGAATACCCTAACATTTCTAACACCACCTTTGAACATGAAAAAGATAAAGTGCGACTCGAATTTTTCATTATTTTGAAACCATAATGTCAGACGATGAATTCTTAACCACTACCAGGGAAAGAAGGTCTAATGCTGGTTCCAGATTAAGACAATTGCTTGATCTAGAGAATGATTCAAAACCTTCAGTATCGAAATTCATTAGTGAAGATGATGAGAATGTTGATTTGTTATTCCAAGAAGATGAAGATGATGGAGAGTTCGAAGAAAGTGAAAGTGAAGAGGAGGAAGAGGAAGAAGAAGGTGACGA
This sequence comes from Yamadazyma songkhlaensis, assembly GCA_030570975.1. NCBI lineage: Eukaryota > Fungi > Ascomycota > Pichiomycetes > Serinales > Debaryomycetaceae > Yamadazyma > Yamadazyma songkhlaensis. Next base: position 482,235 of record JAJLWX010000001.1, on the reverse strand, counting down.
ACAACAAGCCAATGATGAAAATAATGATGAAGAAGGTGACGAAGAAGATCAGGAAGAAGGAACTGCTGCTGATGAATTAATGTCTGATGGACCTATAGATTCAGATCATGATTTATCAGACTCAGATATATCCTTATCAGATGATGACGAAGAAGAAGGTGAAAGGGAATTAGAGAAACAAGAAAAACAAAAGAAACGTAAGAAATTGAATAAGTTGGTTCCACAAATTAAAAAGTTCAAGAATGACACCACCAAACCCAAACCTAAGAAAAGAGTTACCAGTGAATCTTTGATGAACAGTATTAGAAAATCATCCAGATCATCTGCCATAGAGAATAAAGAAGCTTTAGTGGAGAAGTTAAGGCGAGATGAAAAACGTAGAGAGAATTCAGCACCTATAATAAGGATAAAGCAAAGAGAATTAACTCAAGAAGAGAAGTTAGCAGAAGCTGTTGAAACAGAGAAACAAAATATCATATCTTTAGAGTTATTTAGACAACAAGAAGTTGTAAAGAAAGAAAGACAAAAGCACCTTCTACAACTGAGGAGGAAAAAATTAGTTGATATAGTCAGGTTTTTAAGTGTTCAAGAATATATCACACCCAATCAAGAAATTGAATTGGCCAGAAATTTATATTGGTCATTGACCACAAAATCCAAAAGAAGAAATTTGAAGAAGATTCAAAGAGATTTTGATATTGATTTATCGAGAGTTCCTGGTGAAATCGATAAATCCTTACCATACTATATAGAAGAACAGAAACAATTAGAGTTAGAGAAGGCTGAAATAGCTGTTTCTGTAGAATTCAATGGATCCGAAGAACCTGTAGAGAATGGTAATGGGCATGTGATAAGGAGTGAGGGGGTGAATGGAGCTGATAGTAATGGTGATGTTGAGATGAAGGATGTAGATACTGAGGTAACTGAAAATGGAGGGAAGTCGATAGTTTCTTCAGAAAATGGGGATATAGAAAAGGAACGAGAGGTCACAGAGAATAAAGAAGTAGCAGAGATTCCAGAAGTTACAGAGAATCTAGAAGCTAAAGAAAATCAAGAGACTAAGCAGAACCAAGATACAGAAAACCAAGACACAGAATCCCATACAGAGAATGGAGAAACTAATCCTCCAAAAGAAGATGAGGAAACTAGAAAAACCGTAACCTTTGCTGAGGGAGTCAAGGAACCAAGTGAACCTATTGAAAGCGTCAAGGAACCCGAACCTAAAGAACCTAGTGAAGAGCCTAGTGAAGACGTAACGGATACTCAAGATAATGATGATGAAGAACAGGAAATCTTCGAAGGTCCACCTCAAAAAATCTGTAGAAACTATATCAATTTAATTGAATTCACTGCTGACAAACCTTTGAACGACATCAATATGAAAAGGTTTGTTTTTGGTGAAGATGCTGCATTAACAGGTTCTCGTAGATTCAAAGATTTGAAAACTATCCTAAGAATAGGTAACGTCGGAAATCCATATGCTAAGATTAAAGAAACCAAGGATGAGTTATTCACTCCAGTAACTGATTTAACTGAAGATAATCCTATGTTTGAAGAATTGAATAGATTACCTCAATTGGGTATTAGACAAGAGATTGTGGAAGAAACCACAGAAACAAATGATAATGATTCTAATATTAAAATTAATACCGAAGCTCCCTTGGGTCTTTACTTACCTAATGGTAATAAGAAAATATGTCTCATCACAGGTACTGAAGTCAAATATTTTGACCCAAGTATTGGGGTTCCATATAGTGATGTTGATACATTCAAATTCTTGAGTTCCATTGAAAATGGTAATATTCCATGGTATAATTTTGATGGTGAATATAATGATACAGGAGCTACGGAATTGTATTTGGGATCCAGAGATGGAGTTTTAAGACACGCCAGAGGAGTCCCTGAAGGATTTGATTAGCCATGATTCATTTATTGTAATATAGTTCTATAGTCTATTTTCTATCTACTGTACTCAACTCTTATATAAGTTCTCAATTTGAACTGTGTTGAATATCCTTTTCATGAGCTTTGATCAAGTCAGGTTGAAACTTCATTAACTTGGATTTCAATACTGGGATTAAATGTTTTTTGACTTCCACAGTGTTGGAACTACTGATAACGAAATTGTATTCATCATCATCTAAATCGTGCATGAATTCATCAATTGAAACAGTACCATTAAATTCTTCTTCTTTTAAGGTTCCAGAAATAGCAAACACGAGATTTAAATCGAAGATACATTTAACCTTACCCTTTCTTTGTGTAACATCACAATCTCCATTGATAGAATCTAAGTTCTTAATGACAATTGTGAGATCTTCTTGTTCAATTGAAGTATTGACGATTTCATTTTCAAGATAAGTTTTTGACCAAGGAAGACAGTTTTTATCTACCCAGTGCCTAAACTGTTAGTATATTGTCGAAGTTCATAAGGTAAATAAGCTAAACATACCAGTTGTTAGGATTATGGACTACCATCAGATTGATGAAATTTTCAGTGAGAAAGTTTCTAGTAATTTCTAATCAAAGATTTTGAGCTGATTCACGAAAGATCAATGTTTGAGAGAAAGAGTTGTTGGTTGAGCTTGTGGAAGAAGACTCATGTTGGAGAGGGTAAAATGCATTTCTTCAAGATTTCAGAGACTATTTCCCCGAAGTTGATAGATCAGCAACACATCATCGATCTGAAACAAATGTGAGACATAGTTAAACTATATCGTCTTATTTCGTATATGTGTTTACCCAGAGTGTGTGACTACACAGAGTGTGTGACTACACATGGCAAGTGTTTACACAATATTATATCTATGTTTTTGTAAATTAACCTATCTTTCTATAAACCTTTTTTATCGTTCATGCTAAAGTAAAGAAAATGCTGTTGCTAGTAAGATTGTGAATAATCCTAAATTTGATGATGCTGATGATTGAAATGTTGAATATTCGTATGACTTGAAAGAATTCTCAGACAAGCTTGTAGAATCTGGAGCTTCTGGAATAATAGTTTGTAATGCTCTTGGTTCAAATGATGTTGAAATAAAATCTTCACTTATGACAACCAAGTTGGTAGGAAATCCATCAGTACAGTTACTATCATGTTGAATACCATAAATTGTTCTCCCATCTCTTTCTATAGGACAAGCTGTCCAAAAATTTGTGTCATTGTAAAACAACTCACCATATGCAATACTGAACCCGAATCCTTCATCTGTGGGAGTGACACCCAAGAATCCTTCTTTATTAAACCCTGTGATGTTCCCATCCTTCAAACGTAATTGACCATGAGGTGTCAACACCGGCGTTATATAAGACCTGAGATTTGAAAGTAAACTCAAATCACCAGCCTTGAAAACTCCTGGATCATCATATTCCAATACGATTGGCCAATTGTCAACTTTACCGTGAATTTGTAATTCTACTTCAACAGAATATACATAAATCCCTTGTCCATAAACTGTCGTTACTACACCCAACCATGCAAATAAAAAAATCGAAAAAAACATATCCCTGGTGGTGGATTACGTACCCTTATATAAGACAATGCTAAAAAAAGAAACTGGAACAGCTGTTGCATGAAACGCAAAAAGTTTACGTCGGGGGAAAGAGTTTTTTGCACAATGGATTAAAGTTCGAGAGTCCAGATGTTATATAAAGTTTGTACAATAGTATATTTAAAGTTCAAATCTAATCTTATTACCTTACCTATAAATAGGCTCCAAACATATAAGGTTATATTTGAAGAACGAAAAAATAGAATTTCTCACTACGTCATTTCTCATCGTATATCGCACTAGATGAATAAGGATTTACGATCTCACCCCATCGCCTATAGTATGACATGATCTATTTTCTACCTATTGACAAATAAATGCCAAGAGCCATTAATCTGGAACTTTTTCTATTATTAATGCATGAAGGTCTATTTCTATATGGAATTCTTCGTTCGTAACTGTATTCAATAAATGCGAAAAAACGCAAAATATCTATGGATTAAGCCCAAGCGTAAGGACTTTGTTTACGGAAAGTTTCACCATATTTGGAAAATAAGAAAGCAATAGGAATCAAAAGACAAGAAAACAAAGCTAAAAAGGTACATGCCCAATGAACTCCCATTCCAGAAAACATTTGAACCCCAAATAATGGGAAAACACCTGACATAATTGACCTCACAAATGAATTACAACCCATTGCAGATGCGGCATACAATCTATAAGCATCCACCGTATAACCAAAGATCCCATTAAACACGAAAACAATACCAAAGGCAAAAATGGCTGAACCAATTATAGGACCAATCCAATGGACATGAGCATAAGATGTCCAACCAAGGATAAATAATCCAATCGGAGTAATGAAGATTCCAACCCTAACACTAAAAAATCTAAATTCAGGAATAAGTTGCCCGCCATTTTGTGCTGCCAATTGGTTCATTTTCTTGGTGACAACTATAGGACAAATAATTGAACCTAAGAGTAAACCAGTGATCAATCCACAATATGCCAATCCTACTTGATAGATTTCAAAATGGTAGACTGTTTCGAAAACATATGGGAAAGCAACGAAGAATAAATAAACGATAGCTAATTCAAACCCTGTGTAGAAACATAAAATGATTGTCATTTTATCTTTGAATAATAAATTAAAAGGTCTAGTTGCATTAAGAGCAATGGATCTTGCCAATGTTTGATCTTTCTTTTCAAGAGGAGCATAGTAATTGTTATCACCAGTTTCTTTTCTTAATCTTTTGGCTTTTCTTTTCAACAAAACAGGTTCATAAGTTTCGGGAACTAAGAAAATAACCAAAACTAAAACAACTGCTAACCATATAGTCATACAATGGAAAGTCCATCTAAAATTTTTAGGGTTAACGTTAATGAAACCTGCTAAAATTGGACCAATACCTGGTCCCAAGAATGGAGAAGCAGTATACAAAGATAAAGCAGGACCTAACTGTTTTTTATCAAAAATATCAGCAAATGATCCAGAAGCAACTGCCATGAAAGAAGATGCAAAAAATCCTGACATCAATCTACCGAATAAAACCCCACCAACATTGTTACTAAACTCTGGAAGTAAATTAAATACCATAGTCAAAAATAACCCAACAGTATAAGTAATTTTTCTTCCATAGTACTCAGAAATTGGTGCTAATATAATACCACCAGTACCTAAAGCCCAAATGAATAGTGAGATCCCCAAAACACTCACTTCACGACTGATATGAAAATGTTCAATAATATTATCACTGGCTAACGACCAAATAGATGATAAACATGTAACACATAATGAACCTATTGAAATAATCCAAACAATAAACCATTTATGATAGAGAGATAACCTTTTGGCATCTTCCTTATCATCTAATCCATCAAATTTGACTTCATACTTTTCTTGGAATGCTATTTGCAGAGAAATATCCTCTGTTTGTTCTGACTCTTTATCTAAATTAGACATGATGTTTATAAGTGGTTCCACACAGAGAGATGTCCTTCCATATTTATACCCAGAAGATTATTAATAAAGTCTCTCGCTCTTATCGGTCTTTAAGTTTGTCAGTTGCGAAATTCCCCTTAACAAACTTTTTGACAGATGAACGGATTTATCGTTGGATTTGAGAATCAAGATATTTTTATCCTCAAAATGATGGAAAGTAGTGATATAGATAGATATTGTAGTCCCTTTGTCAGTTAAGTGTTAGTATTAACATATGACCTTACAATTTCCTCCAACATGGAAGCTAAAGGTATTTGTCAGTTGCAAATTTTTAAAATACGAAGGTTCGTTTTGGGAAGGTGCGACGGAAAAGTTAATTCCAAAATTCTCCGTTTTTCATACAAATGCATAAAAATGGAGATATTTGTCATCACCGGTGGACAAATGGATTTGTAACACCACAATAGATTCACTGCTAGCTGTTGTCATATATTTCTGGACATAACGGTCGAAAGTTTTGAAATGCGATGTGTATGTATGGGACATAATGTAAAAGTGATTATTAGTCAATACAAGAATCATCCAATGGTCCTCTGGTTTTACACTTCACACGTTCATCAAGTTCTGTTAATCATCTACGGCCGGCTGAATTTGTGTCTGAACCCTCAAGCAGTCAAAGGTAGTGTGATGGCTAACTTCTTTGCGGCTCAAGCCCAAGCATAAGGACTTTGTTTACGAAACGTCTCCCCATATTTGGAAAACAAAAAAGCGACAGGAATCAAAAGACATGAGAATAAGGCCAATAAAGTGCAAGCCCAATGAATTCCCATTCCAGAAAACATTTGAACTCCAAATAATGGGAAAACTCCTGACATTATTGATCTGATAAACGAATTACAGCCCATTGCTGAAGCCGCATACAATCTATAAGCATCAACTGTGTAACCAAAGATCCCATTGAACACATAGATACAACCCAATCCGAATAATGCTGATCCGATTATGGGACCAATCCAATGAACATGTGAGTAAGAAGTCCACCCAAGAATAAATAATCCAACTGGAGATATGAAAATACCAATCTTGACACTGAAAAATCTGAATTCAGGGATATGTGTTCCATCATTTTTTTCTGCTAGATAATCAATCCTTCTTGTCACTATAATAGGGCATGTAACTGACCCTATAAGTAAACCAACAATCAATCCACAATAAGCTAATCCCACTTGATGTAGTTTGAAATGGTAGACGGTTTCGAAAATGTATGGGAATGCAACAAAGAAAAGATATACAATAGCCAATTCGAAACCAGTGTAGAAGCATAAAATGATTGTCATTTTATCTTTAAAAAGAAGCCCAAAGGGTCTTGATGCATTGACAGCGATGGATTCCGTTAAAGTTTGGTTGGTCTTCTCAAGTGGAGCATAGTAGTTGTTATCTCCAGATTCTTTTCTTAGTCTTTTGGCTTTTCTGATTAACAACACAGGTTCATAGGTTTCTGGAACTAGGAATATCACTAATATCAATATAAATGCTAGCCAAATGGTTATACAGTGAAAAGTCCATCTGAAATTCTTGGGATTTTCATTAATAAATCCTGCGAGAATAGGACCTATCCCTGGTCCCAAGAATGGTGATGCAGTGTATAAAGATAATGCAGAAGCCAATTGCTTCTTATTGAAAATATCTGCAAAAGTTCCTGAAGCTACTGCCATAAAAGACGATGCAAAGAATCCTGACATAAATCTACCAAATAACACACCTCCAATATTTTCACTGAACTCTGGAAGTAGATTGAATACCAAAGTTAAAAATAAACCCACGGTATAGGTAGCTTTCCTTCCATAATATTCAGAAATCGGAGCTAAAACTATTCCTCCTGTTCCCAAAGCCCATATGAAAAATGAGATCCCTAACACGCTAACCTCGTGACTTATGTGGAAGTGATTGATGAAATTATCACTTGCCAATGACCAAATGGACGATAGACATGTAACACACAATGAACCCATAGATATGATCAACACGATGAACCATTTATGAACGGTGGATAATCTTTTGGCGTCTTCTTTATCATCTATCCCATCAAATTTTACTTCGTACTTATCTTGAAACGCCAATTCCAACTCATCTTCATTGAATTGTTCTGATTCTTTTTCAGATGTATCAGGCATGTTAGTGTTTTTCATTGGAATGTAATGAGCTTATTGTCCATATTTATACCCAGAGGATTATTAATGTAAAGCTTATCAGTTTACGAACTTTTTAGCTGCGAAAAATTCACACTTATCGGTAGGTGCCGTGAAGTATACGGATTTCCACAGATTGAGACGTCAAACAAAGAAGACAGTCATGGCTTCCTATTGGTGTTCTCTCATTCTGTTGATCGTAGATTAGTCAGCTCTTGATATTTAACCCGAAAATCCAATCGAAAATGGCCATATTTTGAGGTATACGGCAGTTATTTGTCAGCCTTGCAGATACCTTGACATTTTTGGGTAATGCACAAAAATATCCCTGGAAATCGTTGCCGTATGAGGTAGTTGTGTTTGAAGTTGTGTTTCAGTATGCAATATTTGTCATCAATCATGTATGAAGAGATGTAACCATGATTCAGTTGTTGACAGGAATCTTCAATGTCAGAAGTGGGAGGTAAAAAATAATCTAATTAAACGGCTCAGAAGACCCTATAAATTGCTCTTTGAGTCACAGTTATCATATACATCAACATCCCCTTCCAACTTTCATTCTATCGCTCCCTTTCTTTTCCAGACCAACTCCTACCCTTTTCCCTTCACGCGGCTGAACAATACGGGGAGGGTGCCAAAAATAGTGCGATGTGACACAAATTACACGTGTGCGAATGAAAAATTTCGCACACGATAGTTGATTTGAGTCCAGTGTTATGAGTAAACCCATACCCTTACAAGACTTTAAAGAGAATGAAAAATTCGATGAATTGAATAGAGGTTTGGATTCTAATTTATATCCCGTACCCAAATATATCAAAAGAAAACTTATCGGGAATTTATTAGTTGAAACAGCATTATCAATAACTATCTATTATTATTATGATCAGATATTGAAAGTTCATCAATTATTAGCCCCTACCTTATTGGGATGTTCTACTGGCATGTTAGCACAATCTATAACACAATACCTGAAACATAAATTGAATTACAATAAAATTTGTAAATTTGCTGTTTGGGGATCAATCAATGGATGTTTTACGGTGTTATGGTTGAATATATTATTTATCAGATTTGACAGTATGGTTTATAGAATCTTGATCGATCAATTGATAGGAGCTCCATTAACTCAATTAGTATTCAATATCTTAAATACTTTATGGGATCATGGAGAAATACATCCAAATACTAGAGCAGTATACATCAAATCATTAAAATATTCATATTGTTTTTGGCCATTTTTTTCCATAGTATCATTCATATTCATTCCTTCACTGTTATTATTCCCAGCAAACTGTTTAGCCAATTTATTTTGGAGTTTAGTACTCACCAGATTAGGTTAGATTAATGATTGAATGAAAGATTTTATAGATTAAACAGAGTTAAAGGGAGACATTAAATATACCTACAAACTTACTTATTCATTTTCAATGATTTTAAAGGATCATTCTTTCTACCCTTTTTCTTTCCTTTTCTAACTTTATTCTTATGGAATGGGACGAATCCAATTTTCTTTGGATCACTTCTAGCACTTTCAGGTAATAAATACTCAGGAACTCTTTTTAATTGTGATTGAACTCTTGCAGGATGTAATTCTTTATCGTGTCTTAAACTGGTTAAATCTTGAGGATTTTCTTCAAAGAAAGTTTTCAATTTTTCAGAATTGATCAATTCTTGTTTCAATTCTTTAATTCTTGCTTCTCTAATAGCAATTTGTGTAACTGCTCTGAAAGCATCTTCTGATCTATATCTAAAACCTTCGACTTGTTTGATATTAAACTGATAAGGTTTTAATTCAAATCCATTCTTGGATTGTTGTTTAATGATTCTGCTCAAGACCTTTTCATCCCTCTTAGATGATGATAATGAAGCAATCTTATGTTTACCAACTTCTTCCTTTGGTATCACAAATGATAATGACATACCTGATTTTCCTGCTCTGGCAGTCCTACCAATTCTATGAATATAACTAGTTGATGATGTAGGTAAATCGAAGTTTAAAACACATGCAACATTCTTAAAATCAACCCCTCTGGATACTCCATATTCTTTATCTTTCTTTATTTTTCCTTTACCTTTCTTGGATTTTTCTTCTTCTTCTTCATTTTCTTCGTCTTGTTGTTCATTAGTTTCATCAGTTGCAATTAATAAATTGTAGACATTCTTATTGAATTGTTCTACGATATTTAATCGGGAATTAACAGGTAACTCACTGTTTAAAATACAACATCTTATACCGAATTGTTCTAAGAATAATTTTAATCTGTAACCTCTATCAATATTGTTAACAAAGATTAAACTCTTTCCTTTGATTAAATTCAATTTGAAGATAACGTAACTCAACAAGAACTTATCAAATTCAGTGGTCTTACAATAATATTGAACTAAATTCATATTAGTACTGGCTTCATCACTTAATTTTAAAATAGCTGGTTTGGAACAGAATTGGTTTTTAATATCATTTAATTCTTCGTTCAAAGTGGCTGACATCAAGAAAGTTTGTAAGTTTTCTTTGATAGGTAAAACTTTAGCTAACTTCATAATATCCTCCTTATAACCATAACTTAACATTAAATCAATTTCATCAATGGTCAAGTTTTTAACAGTTGATAAATTTAATTTGGTATTCTTTTCTGTAACTGACACCAACTTGGAAGGAGTAGTTATTATGATTTCTGGTTGGTTAACCAACAAACTATTCAAAACTTGATCACTTAAGTTATTGGATAAGTTTACTACATTGATCTTATTATTACAGTAAATCAATAATTGAGTCAAAAATTCATAAACTTGATTGGATAATTCTCTGGTAGGTACCAATATTATACTTTGGACTTCACTAGAACTGCTTTCATTGGATAAAATCGTTTGTAAAATTGGTATACAATAAGCTGCAGTTTTACCTGAACCGGTTGAAGCTTTGGCGATGATATCTCTTTTTTCATCTAATGCTAATGGGATAGTATGAGATTGAACTAAAGTAGGGTTTTTGAAACCTAAATGTTCAATGGCTTGGTTTAATCTAGAGTCTAACTTAAAAGACTTCCAACTGGTGTTGTCATCTAAATATGCAATTGAAGCTGAACTCATCTTGGTTGAAAAAAAGTGAGATGAGATGCGAATCTCAATTTTAGGGTATTTGATCTTTAATTTTTCTCAAAATCTCCGCCAATTCTCATTTTCTCGAGCTCTACTCATGCTAACATACTCTTAGCGCACACATCAAACTGAAGGTGGTATCAAATACTCTTTAAATAGCTTTGGGGCCAAACTTACTAAGCTTCTTCAGTTACATCACAAATTAGGAAGGTAGATTTGGGGATGTGGTCTAGTGGTATGACATTTGCCTTGCAAGCAAAAGGCCATCGGTTCGATTCCGGTCTTCTCCACATTTTTTTTTCTTGTCCTTATAAAGATAATTCAGTAGTAGAATAAACTATTATACATTAGAAATCTATATATGCTATTAATCTGGTTGACTTTGGGGTGATGATACTCCCGCAACATTATCACTATCATTCATTGCCCTGTCATCAATACCTGCGTTCAACATTCTATTGGATAACCCTCTTCTATCAGTTCTTACTGACCTATGAGAACTGACAGAATATTGACGAATCGAATTCATTGACATATCATTCGTGCTTGAGTCTCCTATGCTTTGCTCAGGATCATCGGTTTTCAGAAACCTTCTGGTAAGATAATTCCTTATTCTTGATCCCATGAATTCAGCTGAACTCTCTCTTCTTTCGAGATCTATACTTTCAGCTGGATCCATGGATTCGTCTCTCTCTTTGTACCCTGATGCAATTGATTTTTCTCTATTTAAGGGTTCTCCCATTCCATATACGGGGAAAACATTTTTTGGAGATCTTATTTCTGATCTTCTTGACCTAGTTTGATGTAATGAAGACATAGACCTATTGGTAAGTCTGGTTGTTTTGGATCCCAAACTTTCAACACTTTGTCCAAATATGCCATAAGGTGGACTAACATTACCTTGAGAGCTGGTATCTTCAGAATTATCACCTCTTTTTTCATTATCTGAAATTGTGTTTTCAGGTATATACTCATTATTGAAGTCATCATCATATTCCCTGGTTTTGGTTCTTATAACTCTTGAATCGGTATTGATTTCTGGTTGTTCGTCTCTCAATTCATACTTAGGTAAGTTCAATAATTTTTGATCTTGCTCAACAGTATAAATATGAGAATACCATGGAATTACTATTCCAAAAAACGATCCTCCGATGATATTACCTAATGCTCCAGGTAAAAATACTTTCCATGCAACTGTAGCGACACTAACATTACCACCATTTACTAATCCCATCACCACTACAAACATATCAGCTACAGAATGAGTAAACCCAATGGAAACAAAGGTGAATATCGGTAACATCATTAAAAAGAACTTAACATGTAAAGGTTTGGCCATTATTTGTAAATAAATAGCTAATGATACAAAAAAATTCCCTGCAATACCTTTGATTAATGTTTGGTGAAACATGAAGGAACTTTTATATTCTAACAAATATCTTGAACCTTCAATCACTTTATCTGTTCTGAAAACTGCTGAATAATAACATATTACGTAACATACAAAGATGTTAGCTATCAAATTAAACCACCAACTAACTATCCAACTTATAAGTACATCGAGTACGGATACTGCCCCTCTTACTAATCCCACACTGAAAAATAAAATATTAGAATTGAACAATTCACACCCTAAAGTAACTACGTAGAACAATCCAATAGGATAACATAATCCTTGTAATAGCTCCACATATCCAGGATTTTGTTTATATGTTTCTGGTAAATTAGATTGAAGGATAACATGAAACATCCCTCCAGTTGAAAATAGTATACCTCCCATGATTGAATTCACCACTAAAGTATCTAATCTTAATCTGGCTTTCTTCATAGACGTAGCTACCAACGCTAGAGCCGCCTCGTAGGTCGATATGTATAAAGACTCGTCTGCCATCGATTTATTTGAATATCCAAGTATGAGCCAATTTTTATCCGGTAATAATCCGTGGTTTGCTGTTTCTTTTTTCTCAAGGGGATTCCCAACAAATTAAATACCCTGATCAACTTTTAAATATTGAAATCTCCTGATGTTGAATTATATGATTTTTAACTAAAGGTAAAATAACTGTTGAAGTTAAGTGGTAGCAAAAAGGAAAATATTTCCTTTATGGTCCAATGTATGCGAAAAAGTTGCAACTTCGGTACACCGAAAAATGGTTGCAAATTGCGAGATATGGAAATATGACTTTATGCTAAATATTATATGTCCTATATAACTTAAATAATTGGGTGATTACTCATCATCGCCTATAAATATTGAATTGGTTTTGAATGTTGGTTCGGTAGCCACTTCTTTGGTGACTTTAATGTTCTTTTTTGCTTGTTCGATCAATTCTTTAAACTCCAGATGGTACATCCGTTTCCATAAACTTACTGAAAAGTTTTTGTCCACGATAGATTTGGTGGCATTTTTTGTGAACAAACTAGTGACTGATTTGGAGTTGAATGCTGAATGTGATGCCTCCCATGATATTAATTGTTGTTTCAATGTCTTTATATCCACTGGATGATTACTATCGAGATTGGAATTGAAAAGGATGTAATATTGGTTATATCTTAATTCAAGTTGATTTCTCGTTCCGTTAGTTGACAAATTGACTGAAGATAACTTCTCCTTCAATTTGGGAGTGGTTAATGATTTGAAGTCCAATTTAGGTAACCTATTGGTTGATTGGACATGTTTCTCGACTTGATTAAAATAAAAATCCTCATGGTTAACTTTCTTGGGTTCTTTTGATTCCTTAGCCTTGAAAAATGATGATATGTTAGTTCTGGTCTTCTTGGTTCCAATCGTCGGTTTAGGTAGTATAGTTTTACCTGAAAGACATGCATCTATATGAGTACTTTGTAGGAATGTAGAATCCATGAATCTTTCACATATAGGACATTCAGCTAAAGTTTCCGATACCTTGATTTTCTTCTTATCTTCTTTATCGTCTTCTTCTAGCTTCCTTTTGGGTGACAGTGGTAAACTCAGTGATACAAGAGTTTTGTCTGAATCAATTTCTTTCTCATGATCGGATTTCACGTCCGATTTCAAACTGTTCAACAACATGGGTCTCAAACTACTAAAACAATTAATAATCTCTTCCAATAACACGTCCCTCCTCAAGTTACTCTCATACTGAGTTGATTTACATAAAGGACATGAATCATTATTGAGTAAATATTGTCGTATGCAAATAGAACAAAATGTATGATTACATGACGTTATCACCGGCGCTTTCAAAAAATCCTTGCAAATATAACATCTTTGAAGTGAATCCAACTGTGAAAGCATAGGCAAACACGTCGTCTTCCAATCTGAAGGATCAGAAACGTTATCGGTGTTTGTCATAGACATTAGTTGATTGCGCGTTAGAAATCGCGGGATAGAGATGAGATAATGATCATGTGTATTAAAGTTCATCATGAACTGGGGGTTTAGTCTTTTTGACCTTTTTAACTTTTTTCTTCTTTGGTTTTGAAGATTTTGGTTTAGGAGATGCTTTTGGTTTGGAAGATGCTTTGGATGAGGGAGATTCTGAGATGGTGGTTTGAACGGTTTTGGTGATTTCAATAGTCTCTAAAATTTCTGGGGTTTCAACGGTTGTTGAGGTAGTTTTAGTTGTTGCAGAAGGAATTTCTGTGGTAGATTCTGACTCAATTGAAGATTCAACGGAAGATCCAACGGAAGATCCAGAATTTGTTGATTTATCTTGTGGTACTGATTCGGTAGAATAAAGATCTTCTGGCTCTTCAGTTGTTTCTTCAACTGCCGGAGAAGGTACAACATTTTCAATAGTTGGAATGTCTTCCTCTTCAATTGATGATACTGTTTCATCAAGAGCTTCTTCTACAACTTCAGCTGCAAGTGGAGTTTCTTCAATTACTTCAGAAGTTTCAGTTTCAGTTTCGGTCTCCTCGACGGTTCCTTCTAAATCAGTAGCTATTTCGTCAGCTGATTCAGATTCAATGTTGATATCTGTTTGGGTGGTAGATTCGAGGAATGAAGCGTCAGAGGTTTCATTGTAAACGATCTCAATTGGTTCCTCGATATCCTTTTCTTCAATAAGTGGTTCCTCTGAAATTTTTTGATCGACTACAGGGACTTCTGCTTCGGTTTCTTCGATTTCATTGACAATTTCCTCTTCTGGTATTTCTTCTTCCTCTGATTCTTTGTAGATTTGCTCTTCGCTAGCTTCTTCGACTTGTGGTTCTTCGGTTTCATCAGCTTCTTCAGGTTCTTCAGTTTCTTCCACCTTTGGTTCTTCTTCTTCAGCTTCTTCTTCAGCTTCTTCTTCTCCTTCTACAATTTCAACTTCTTCTTCTTCTTCAACTTCTTCTTCTTCTTCTACAACTTCGGCTTCTTCTTCTTCAGCTTCTTCTTCTTCAACTTCTTCTTCTTCTACAACTTCGGCTTCTTCTTCTACAACTTCGGCTTCGGCTTCGGCTTCTTCTTCCTCAACTTCTTCATTTTCTTCGGCTTCTTCTTCCTCAACTTCTTCATTTTCTTCAGTTTCTTCCACCTCTGGTTCTTCTTCTTCTTCTTCTCCTTCTACAACTTCAGCTTCAACTTCTTCTCCTTCGACTTCTTCATTTTCTTCATTTTCTTCAGTTTCTTCTTCTTCAACTTCTTCTTCTTCTTCTTCTTCTTCTTCTTCTTCTTCAACTTCTTCTTCTTCTTCTTCTTCAACTTCTTCTTCTTCTTCCTCAACTTCTTCTTCTTCCTCAACTTCTTCTTCTTCTTCAGCTTCTTCTTCTTCAACTTCTTCCTCAACTGCTGGTTCTTCTAGTTCTTCTTCGACTTCTTCATCATCATCATCTTCTTCTTCTTCTTCTTCTTCTTCTTCTTCTAGTTCTTCTCCAGCTTCTTCGACGGCCTCTTCAGCTTCTGGTTCTTCTTCAGCTTCCTCAACTGCTGGTTCTTTGACTTCTTCAACTTCTTCTTCCTCGATGACATCATCTACTTCCTCTACTTCTGGAGATGATTCTTCTTCTGGTTGAGCAACTCTTTTTTCAACTTCTTCAATTGGTTCGGCTGTAGATTCTTCTACTGGTTCAGGAACTGAAGTTTCCACAGTTGATTCGATATTGGTTACCATTTCACTTTTGGAAACTTCACTTACAATATCATCCGCAGGCCAAGTTGATTCAATTACTGGTGAATCTGTGGTGGTTTCTTCCCAATCACTCATAGTAAAATACTCGTTTGTCTTTTCATCACCTTCTAATTTGGTAATTTTCTCTTTCAAAAGTTCGTAACTAGAAACTGAGAATTCAATTATTGAACTAAAGTAATGAGTAGCAAAATCCAAGGAAGTCTCATAATAAATGACTAAGTCACCAGATTCATATGAAGATTGAATAAATATAGCCAAGATAATCAACATCAAAGAATAAAATACTGAATTGACCAAAGTATTGAGTACAGAAGTACCTTTTGAATAATTATTAGGAATTTTAAATACATGAACGTTATTTGAAGCTGAACCTGTAACTAATTTAGTACCATTTGGAGAAAAACTAACAGAAGTCAATGCAAATTCATGTAATTTGGGGAAAGTTTTCAATACTTTTAAATCAGATAATCTTAAAATGGTTAAGGAGAAATCATTTCCTGCAACAGCTATTAATCCACTGTTAATATTAAAATCAAAAGCTACTAAACCTTTAATTTTAGTGGAAAATTCATTCATTTTGGTGATCTTTCCATCTTTATATTTCAAAACACATACTCCTTTCTTTTTATTGGCAGTAATAACAAATTCATCATCACTAATGTATTTTATTTTAGTTAATATGAGATTTTTAAAAATAGAATTTGCATCAGTTTTGGTGGAAGAATGAATGATTTCCATAGTATCAGTTGAAATAATTTCAAGTTTTCTACTGGTAATGTAAGCCAATTTCTTGTTATCAGGGGATAAATTGAAATCCTTGATTTCATCAGGAGATGAAAACTTGGAAGTCAACTGTAATTCAACTGGATCAAAGAATGAAATAACACTTGGAACACTTGAAGTCATGAAACATCCGTACTTATTATCTGTTGATAAGTCGATGATCTTGGGATATTCTCCAACATCATCAGCAGAGATATCATCATCTAATTGAACGGCATCAATGAATTGTAAATGTTCGTCGGCTGTGAAAACATATTTTCTTAAATTGTTATTGATATTCATTGATTTCATCAATTGAGTGGATTGGTTACATCCCACAAAGACATTATACTCTTTACCATCCTTCTTAACAAGATCAATACACATGGGAGAATCTTCAGTTGGAGGTAAAGTGATCTCTCTAAATCTTTGTAAACGATGATTCTTATCCATTTTAAAACTGACTTTAATGGCGGTGATCTTATTAGGTATACCATTATTACCTTCACCACCTCCACCTAAAACCACCAAAGTCTTATTGTTAATGAATTTGGTTGCATAAACTGGATAACCAACATTAATGTTGGCAGACTCTTTTATTGACATTTGAGAATGAACAGATCGCTCGATTTGCGCGAGTCAAATAGAATAGTCATAGAGACGAGCGGTTTTTAGGAGAGCATTTAAATAGATCACATAGGATAGTGAAGTAATAACGATAGTCAACACATAATTCAATCAATCACTTAATCTCAACCACAATAAAATAATGGCAGGACAAATATTAACTATATCTTCTCATGTAGTTCATGGATATGTTGGTAATAGAGGAATGACATTCCCTCTACAAGTAATGGGATGGAATGTTGATGCCTTGAACACCACCAACTTCTCAAATCATCCAGGTTATGGATCATTTTCGGGAGAGATCGAAAAATCAGAACTTATCTTTGATGTACTTCAAGGATTACAAGATATTGGTAATGGAATTGAAAACTATGATTTAATGATAACAGGGTATTTACCTAATTATGAAATCATCACATCTGTTAAAACCATGATTGATAATCTCAACGGACCAAAGAAACCGGTTATTGTTATGGATCCTATCTTAGGAGATAACGGAAAATTATATTTATCTGAAGCGGTAGTACCTGTCTATAAGGAGATCTTGGCAAGTGGTAAGATAGATCTTATAACCCCAAATCAATTTGAATTCGAATATTTCACCGGCGTTACCATAAAAGATGAAGAAACCTTGAAACAAGCTATAGCAAAGTTCCAATCATTATATAAAGTTAAACATATAGTCATTTCATCAGTTAACTTTAATGATTCAATGTATTGTGTGGGATATGTTGATGACTTGATTCTCATTCCAATAGAAGAAATCCCTGTAAAGTTTTTCGGTTGTGGAGACTTATTCACTGCATTAATGGCCCACAACTTTGTTAAATATGATTTCAAACATGCATTACAAGATTCAGTTGATAAATTATCAAAAGTACTTCAAAGGACAGTTGAACACGAACCAGGTGTTAAAGTCATAAAAGATTTAAGAATAATTCAACTGAAAGATATTTATTTACAATAGATTTTATAGACCTTTCTATCTCTTATCTTTTTACAATTTGTGGTGTACGGATGTTTCTCATGATAGTTGATAAAGTTTTTTTGAGATACCGCGATTAAGGTCATGTTTAAGTACTTGATTATTCTATTGATTATAAATGTACTTTATTGGTATCGGCCAACAGAAGTGGTAGAAATCCCAGTTATAAAAGAAGAAGAAGAGTATGACGGGTTTAAAATCAAACATATTTTCCATCATGGATCAGGAAGCAATCATAATATTCACAGAAGACTTGATTTAACTCCTGAATACATAAAGAAGACAGGACTTGATGAAGTAGATGTCAGTAAGTATCACCATGTTGAAACCAAACAAGAAGGTTTTATAAATTTAGATGCAATGAATAATGAATATGATTGGCCATCAAGCATAAAAGGTAACCCATGGACGATGAATTTACCTTATAAACATAAGAAAGGTAGTATTAAAAGACTTACAGATCGTCATAATCCTAATTTCATAGATTCATACCTTGATTATGCCATGTCTGTTAAAGGAAATCCACAAATATTGAATCGAATCACTTTGGATTGGGAAGATGAAGAAGTGTTATTACCTGATATTACTGATAAAGAAACCCTTGTAACATTAGCTTTAATGTCATCTAATGCATATGTGAAATACCCAATTGATGATGATGGTAAAAAAGCATCTGATTGGTATGATATAGGAGAACCTTGGGTTCCTGATAAGAATCACAGTGATGTTGAATTTGGATGGGGAGAAGATGGTATTAGAGGACATGTATTTGTAAATGAGAAAGATAAGATTATAGTAGTAGCTATTAAAGGTACTTCAGGAGCTGCTATACCTGGAGGAGGAGATGAGGAAACAACCAATAATGATAGAATTAATGATAATTTATTATTTTCATGTTGTTGTGCAAGAGTTAGTTATATGTGGAAAACAGTTTGTGATTGTTATGAGAAAGCTTATACATGTAATCAAGATTGTTTAGAAAAGGAATTGATGAGGAAAGATAGATATTATCAATCGACATTGGAAATTTACAGAAATGTAACGGAAATTTATAATACACAAGATTATGAAGTTTGGGTTACAGGACATTCATTAGGAGGTTCATTAGGATCACTTTTAGGTAGAACTTATGGATTACCTGTAGTAGCATTTGAAGCACCAGGAGAAATGTTAGCAACAAAGAGATTACATTTACCTCAACCTCCAGGATATCCTAAATATATGGAACATATTTATCATATTGGTAATACAGCCGATCCTATATTTATGGGAGTATGTAATGGAGTTTCACTGACATGTAATGCAGCTGGTTATGCAATGGAAACTGCATGTCATACAGGTAAATTGTGTGTTTATGATGTTGTTACTGATAAAGGATGGAGTGTAAATGTATTAAATCATAGAATACATACTGTGATTGATGATATAATAATGGTTTATAATGATACTGCACAATGTGTAGAACAACCACCATGTAGAGATTGTTTCAATTGGAGATACGTTGTTCATGATGATGATGAAAATGATGAACCATTCTTACCTAATCCTTTAAAACCTCATAAAAGTAAAACCAAAGAAGAAATTACTTCTGTTGAATCTACTCATCATTCAACTTCTACTAAACATTCAACCATTGAAACAGGTTCAACTTCAAGTGAAACATTACAACCTAGTGAACCACCAAAGAAACAAAAATGTCTTAAACGAACATGGTATGGATGGTGTAGTGAATGGGGCGAAGACCCTGAATATTAGTACCTTAGAATGGAAACATACTCAAATAATAAATAAGTTTAATATATGCATAATGTAATTAATAATAGACTAATGCGGAAAGAGAAACCTTTATCATGGCCTAATTAGGAAATGTCAGCCTCATAGACGAAATTCTCAATTAAGGAAAAAACAAACACCCGACATAGATTGCTACAGAGTGTCATAAAAGGTCAAGTCAATGATTATGGTGTACGTAGGCCTTATTGATTGGTGATCGTTGAACGAATACAATTGACCAAAGAGATGGTTGCTACGAAAATTTTTAGTGGACTTGACTACCATCAGGGAGTGTTCAGGGGGAGTGTTTCAAGTCTCAAATAGTATCTGAGTTCATAATTCTAAATTTCAACTACTGACATATAGTCAACGGTTAAGATAGATATCTAAGTGGAATTATCAATTAAATCCCCGAGGTATATAATACTACATAACCCTCAAATAATACTATACCAATTGAATAATTACTTAAAATAGCAATCAACTAATAAGCTTAAACCCGTTACTTATTATATAACCCTACCTCATTATACCACCTCATTATTACCTGTTATACTATGTTAACATCTCTAACATCTCAATTAACCACTCAATAGAAAAAATGTCGGCTATTGATATTTTGGTCAAAAGGGGAAACAATAATAACATTGTCATCATCACTGAAATTTCTCAAAAATAAATAAATTTAAACCCTTTCGTCATTTTGAAATTAAATATTTCGTTAACTAGTTTAATTAATTGATAACGTTTAATTGAATACTTCAAGATGAAATTAGCTAACACCATAGTAAACATTGTCTTATTAGCAGGATGTTGTGTTTTATTAATTTTAACAGTTGCTGGGGGTTCATCTAATCATTTCCCCTTTAATGAATTTTATTGGTTGAGAGCTGACACTTCAAATATAAGACGTGCTCCAAATTTATCAGCTTGGACTTTCTGGGGGGTTTGTGAATACAGAGATTTTTCTTCATGTACTTTAGGACCAGCTTATCCAATTTCTCCTGTTGATAATTTCTCAACTGAAGAAAACGTTCCAAAAGATTTTGTTGATAATGAAAAGACTTATTATTATTTAACTAGATTCTCATTTGGTTTTACCTTTGTTGGTTTATGTTTTGCTGGTATTGCTTTATTAATTGACCTTTTAGGTTTATGTTTTGAAATTGTTGATAAAGTTGTTATGGTTTTCGTTACTTTAGCTTTATTATTTGTTGGTGGTACTGCTGGTATGCAAACTGCTGCTGCTGTTATGGCTAGAAATGCTTTCCAAGATGATGATTTAAAAGCTCATGTTGGTGTTAAAGCTTTTGGTGTTTTATGGGGTGCTGTTGGATGTTTAATTATTATCTTCTTTAATACTTGTTTCGGTAACATTTCAAATTCTTATAGAAAACATATCAATAAAGTTCAAGAAACTAAAGATGAACATTATGTTCCACCTCAAGGTGAAAATGATGCTTCTTCATTTACTAGAAATGTTGAAGAACCAAAAGAAGAAAATAATGGTGGTATTAGATTCTTCAAAATTAAGAGAAATAACAAAGTTTCTGATGAAGAAAGTGTTTAATTGTATTATACCTAATGTAAGATCTTATTAGATTTCGACTCTTCTCTTTTTTTTTGCAGTGAACTCTTTGTTGGGGTTGTTGATATGGGGTTATTTCCTTTTTCTCCATTTATTTCATGTTTTCTCGCAAATTTCACATTTCAGGGTCTTTCCATTTTTCAATTCCAAAGGATACAAAAAGATTCAAAAAATATATCTCTCTAACTTTGACCTATAAAATGCAAGTTCTTTTTTAAAATTTGAAATCCTCTAATGCATAATTATCTAAAAAAAAAGCCCCTATCGTTAATCATGCAAAAGAAAATTCGTAAAAAATAGAGTTTATTCCCCTTTTATCCTCCCCCCTTCATTATATTGCTGAGGTATTCATCTACGTTACAAAAGAAATTACGATAAATAATAATGGATCTTAGCATTCCCAAGAATGAAAATCATAAGAGAATAATTCATGATCGACAATTGTTGTCAGGTGAGACAACCTTATCTCTGAGGAAGATATCTAGTTTCTCCCCTTTTTCACCACCATAATATTCAATTCATGACAGTATATATAACTCTAACTCTGACACTGGTCATACCTTTCCAAACACTGTGAACAATTGAATGTCATAATACTTGGTGAAATTCTCTATGCCCGAGAAGACCCCAGGTGTGAAAGTTTATTTTTTTTAGATAAATTAATTATTTTCCACCATTTAAATTGGAACATTTACCAATTTCATTGAAATTTAAGAGTTTACTTATTTCTAAATTCCTATTAAACAATTCACTAGTTGTTTATTCAGAACTTTCCGTTTTCAATTCAGCATAACGTCATCACGTTCCAGTGCGAAATTACTTATTTTAACCCAAATTCTCAATTTAGTGTTCCAAGAAAGATCAATTAAACCCAAGATTATTAATATTCAATGATGACAGAATCTAAAGGTTTAAAACATCTATTCAAACACGAAAAGTCTGATAAGGAAAAAGAGGAGAAACATGGAATTTCAAAGTTTTTCCATCATAATTCTTCAGGAGAAATCTCCAGGACCCCATCGGTTTTATCATTAAGAAGACATAATAGTCAAAATTTTAGAAAAGAGCCTCCAAAGAAGTTATCTAAAGCAGAAACTTTGGCTCATTTATCTCATTTAGATAAGAAAAATAAGAAACATCTTGAAAGAAATAATGAAAAGTATCCTGAAAATGATGATAGTAGTTCAATTGCTCCTAGTACCATGAGTGTTTCAAATAGTACTTATTCACAAAATAATACTCATCATGAAAAGATTGTTTATAATCCTTTTGGTATGAATAAAGATTTAATTGATGATAAACCAAAAGAAGCCAGTTTTTATATGAATAATACTGGAGGTGGTAGAATTTTATCAAATCCTGTTCATGATCCTAATGATTATTTACCTGATGATTTGAAAGAAGATCATATTAATTTATTTGACGATTTTGATATTGATACTCATGAAAAGAAATTAGGTGATGGAGGTTCAAGTGATGTAAGATTAATTACTTTACATAGTAATAAGAAGAAAATATTTGCATTGAAAAGATTTACTTTATTAGATAAAGAAACAGATTCAGAATTTTATAAAAGAGCTGTTAAAGAATATTTAATAGCTAAAAAAGCCGGAAAATCTCGTCATGTAGTTAATACTTTATCAATTGTAAGAATTCAAAGTTTAAATGATTTAAATAGAGGTTGGGGATTTGTATTAGAATTTTGCCCTGGTGGTGATTTATTTAATTTGATTGTTAAACCTGGATGGAAAAGAACTAGTCTTAGTGAAAGATATTGTGTTTTTAAACAAATAGCTCATGGATTAAAATTTTTACATGATCAAGATATTGTTCATAAAGATTTAAAACCTGAAAATGTTTTAATTGATCAAAATGGTATGGCAAAATTATGTGATTTTGGTGTTAGTGATTATGGTCATGAAGTTGAAGGTGATCTTACACTGGAAATAAAATTATCAACAGCTTTTGTTGGTTCACCACCTTATTCACCCCCTGAAGTTATGCAATTAAAAGAAGTTAGTCATTCAGAAATTAAAAATTGGGCTTATGATCCATTTAAAATGGATGCTTGGGGTTTAGGTATGTTATTATTTGTAATTGTTTATGGTGGAGTACCTTTTAATTCTGCTTCACCTAATGATCATGGATTCAGAGATTATAAATTTAATCATCATAGATTTTGTTCAAGTAATTTGAATTTTAAAAATAATGTCGATTATAATAGAGGTCCAGGATCAGAATTTAAATGGGCATCACAATTTCAAAGTCATGGAGCTGCAAGAGTTGCATGGAAATTATGTGATCCAAGTGTAAAATATAGATATGATATGGAATTATTATTTAATGATCCTTGGTTCACAGGATTAGAAATGTGTACTTATGAAGATGATGATCAAAATGTTACAGGTATAGTATTTCCTAATACTGGGAATTCAACTAGTCATTCTAATTCAACTTCAACTAATGGATCTCGTGCCCCTTCAAGAACAAGTTCTAAACATAAAAGAAATGCCGAAGAATTAAGTCATTCATTTAAGAGTATGTTAGATTTAGGTAATCCTAAAGAAATTAAAAAAGAAGAACCACCCAAAAGCTTATTAGACCCTTGTGAAACTACAGATAATAATGATCAAGAATCAATAAAATCTGCTTCTTCATTAACACCATTGGAATTAAATTGTTGTGAATGTAAAGGTGAAGAAAACATAACCAAAAAACAATTCAAATCTATGTTAGATTTCCAAAAAGAGTTACCAAGTGTTAAAGAAGATGTTAATCTGATTAATAATGAAAGTTCAAAAGATCAATGTGTTTGTAATTGTCATAAGAGAACAGAATCCAAACATTCTTTTGAAAGGAAAGATAGTATAATAAAACTTAATGAAGAAGATAAATTCAGATCAAGAACAGGTTCATCATTGTATCTTGATGAAGAAGTTAAATTATGTGACGTTAAGTTAGATAATAATGGACTCTGTGATTTAGGGTATAAGATAAAGAAACATCATCATCTTGATATAAGTGGAGTTTCAATATCTGGTAATGGTAGTAATAAGTGGCATAGATAATATATGGGGGTTTTACTATGTGCTCTCAGACTCAGACTCAGACTCAGACTCTAGAGCTCTCAGTACTTTTTACTCTTCAGCACTCTCTACTCTTCAGTAAATTTCCCCTTATACTTTCACCCCCATCGCAGAGAGAGACTCTAATACAATATGTATTTATGGATCTTAAAATTTACATTAAATTATTTAAGCTTCTAATGAAACTCTACCTTTAGGATTAGTAACTTTAATACCTGATTTTTTAGCTTTTTCTAAAATTTCAATTCTGTTTTTAGCTGAGACATTGTGGGCAATTTCAGCAGCATAAGTTTTAGTATGCATTAATAAAACATCTAAATCTTTTAAGTTTTTGACTAAGAAAGCTTTGTGACCTGATGGCATTAAGAATTTGGTTTTTTTGTTTGAACCGTAACCGATGGTTGGTTCAGAAATGTTACCTCTGAATCTTCTTCTGACAACGGAATCAATACCTTTTTGCTTTCTCCAGTTTTCAGCAACTCTGTGGTATCTGTCGGAGTGATGTCTTTTAAATTTTTTGGTATGTTTTTTAACAATCTTTGGATGTGGTAATGAAGCAGCCATCTAGAAATAGTTAGTATTTGAATCTTAGATCAAAGTAATTAAGTAATTTGGGAATTTGGGGTTTTATCGAATGAAATATGATGACTTTCAAAAATTTTTCACTTTTTTATTCCACTGATTGAAAGGTTTATTTGATGTAACTTTGATGATAATAACAATTAACAAACACCAACGACGAATAATATCTTCAATATGAATATGAATTACTTTTATTACGTTTTAAATAAATCATTTAAGTACATACTTTTATTGATTAATCCTCTATTAAAAATTTTCAGAAAAATCTTTTTGAGACGTTTGATGGAAAAAAAACCGACGACGCACGACCATAGTTAAGGAATTTTCTCATAGTTAACAATGTCTCTGGAAAGATGTGTGCGACATAGAACAGTTTAGGGATGTCGGGAAAAGAGCAGTCACAGGAGAGAAATGGAAAGCCCTAAATGGGTCACATGATTAGAATGCAGGATAGGGTAGATGAAAGTCAAGGTGAAGGTGAAGGTGAAAGTGAAGGAAGAAGGGTAATGGAAGAGATATGTGGTGGACAAGATTGACTGACAGTGCTCTTTGGTATAGTCCAAGGTGAGTAGTACCTTGATATGGTCAATATACTTGAGGCTTTTTAAGATTGCTATGGAAATATTAAGTTGTAAATCAAGAGATTTTACACCGATTTAGATAGGTACGATGAAGAAAAGTTGATATGAAACAATGGTAGAGATTTGAGGAACATTGGTAGTGGTTTGGACTAGCGATGTAAGAGATGAGCTTGCATCAGAATACGAGCTTATCGTCACATGACTCTCAGATAGTAAATTTCGTCTAATCCATGATTTACCAACAACATCAACGGTATCACTTATTCATCCAAGCCATGAGTTAACTAAGCGCTCAAGAACTGATACCCATCAACATCTCCTCTAATCAAGAGGATTCAAGCCAACTTTTCAGTCTACAGGACATTTCCCCAGAGTGAGACAAAAGTAAATAAACTCTGCCACATCATCAAGTTACAAGATTACAAGATTGTCCCCATATCTCCCCCATCTCTCCCCTCTAGCAAGCACTTATACTCCAACTCCCTAAAACAAGATCGTCTCCCAAATATACGATATAGCCCCATGGGATGATTAAAACGGAAAATCGTAAACATTGAGATAATCACTCATTTTTGCAGCGAATTCGTATTGAGTATAAAGTCATTACGTTTAACTTAGGTTGATAGATTCATAATGATCAAGTTGAGTCAATTGATACTATACTTGCTTCTATTTATAATAGCATGGACTATATTCTGGTCCGTTACTTATAAATTATTTGGTATAAGTATCGGTTCTATCAACATAAATAATGGAATACTGTTTAATAACATAAAGATACACCACCGTAATATCATTAATATCGATTCCATAAGGTTTAGATTATGGGGAAATAATAGGAAACTCATTATAAGTGGACTTGATGTCACTATTCATAAATCACCAAAGAAGAACCGAAAATCTAAGGAAAGAGAGTTATTTGACCTTATATTATTCCCTAAAAACACCATTGGTAAGGTAATTGTCAGGTTTTTAGTATGTCATATCCCTAATTTCGATATTCAAATGAAGCATACATTTTTCCGGATCAATCAACAAATAACTTACCTCGAATATATCAGTTATACTAGTGAATCGAGATATTCAAAGCAAGATAGTAATAATTTGAAATTTAAAGCTACTACTATCTTCAACCATATAAAGATTTATAACAAAGATGCTAAAGAAGAAGAATTTCCAATTGTAAGTGTCGATAACCTTAAATTCGATCAGAAGTTTGTCATAAATTTAACCACTGGGTTGCTAAACAAAATCAGATTCCAAATGTTTATGGATAACTTCAAGACTTCAGCATTTAAGTTAATCAAGATCTTTATTAATGATATAATTGAAAGTTTTGAACCTAAAGAAACAGAGAAATCATCGACTAATCAAGAGAAATTTGAAGCTGGCTTGAAATATTTAAGATTATTATATACCAATATCGATGAAATATCAATTCTTATAGAGAATTTCAATATTTTAGAATTACCTGTCATTACCAATCAACCAATAAGTGAATTATTGAATGGACCATTCCCAAGAGAATCCTTAGAATTCTCAACCAAATCCATAAATTTCAATGTAATCAAATTATCTAACGATTCAGCTGGGTTTCATACCATTTTCAACCATAATGATATACCGATTAATTTTTCCAATGCCATTCAAGCTTTCGTTGTCAAATATTCAACTATCAGTCAAAAAGAAGATTTAGTCTCAAAGTCAAGTGTGGAAGTATTGAATTTACCCAATTATTCTATCAATTTCAAGGGTAATGTTTTCGACAGATTAACTAAAGGTGAAGGATTTAAAGATTGTAAGATTGAAATCTTCTTAACATGTTCCAATCCTATTTTGGACTTGAATTCTCATATTCTTTCATTATTTATATTCAATTTGGTTACCATACAGAAATATTTCAAATTCAAGAAACTCTATGGGATTTATAAGAAGGTAGTTAATCATCAAAAGATAGATCTTATTGATGGAGAAGAAAGACTAGAGAAATCTCCATTTAAAGATAAGTTATGGAACTATTTACAAGAATATTATCCTAGATTAGACGTTAAGTTTGTCATTGAACAACCAAGGATTATAATTAAACATCCAGTGGATAAGATTCAATTGGTGAACTTTCAATACAGTTCATTAATGCTTCAAGTGTTTACTAATAAGGATAGATCTTATGATGTGAATTGTCAAATCTTACATCCTTCAGTTAATTATATTGAAAACTTTGAAAATTTTGAATTGTTTTCTATTAATGATATCAACACAAGAGTAGAGATCCTTAAGAATTTGAAGTTTAATATTGGAGTTCTGCTTATGAAACTCCGATTGGATTTTTCAAATATCGATGCTATTGATGGTATTCAATCCTTAATATTGAAATTGACTGAAGAAGCCGAATCGACATTAAAATCTGGTTCAATGGTTAGTTATCTTGATCAAAAGATTCAAAAATATGATCGAATTGTTTCGAAGTTGATGAACCAGAATAAAAAGCATAAATCTTTAGCTGATAAGATATTTACGTATTTACCTGATTGGTTAGTAGAGTTTAAGTTGACATTGTCAGAGATAAGTTTAGTATTTGCTTCCCAATCCGTTATTTCAGATATAAAGGATTCTAGATGTATTGGAATCAACTTACGTGAATTTCAAACCAAATTAAAAAATGAAAATACTCTAGATTCAGAGAAATCTTCTACTCTGGATACTTTAACTGAAAGTTATTGGTCTAACCATTGTCATTTAGAAGATTTCAAGTTTGTTATCAAGGAACACAATTGGGTACCGTTCATTGAACTTCCATCCATTAACATCAATACCAATGCACAGAAATTGTTAGATGTGAATATTTTAATTGATCAAATCACTGGTGAAGTTGATTATTTCAAATTATTCACCATCGTTGGTTCATTACAATTGCTCAAGAAGGTTATTGAACCAGTAAAGGTTCTTCAATCAAAATTACCTAAATCTCAATCATCTCCAGCACCCAAAAGTTCCATTAAAGACTTATTGAATATTGATTGTAAGGTTAAAAAGACAGACATTGGTATCAACTTACACAATGATTATAAGATGAAATTGGATTTCTTCCAAACCAAAGTCAATTACCATCATGATATTTCTTTGTATAACAAATTCGGAAGAGTTTTAACAGAATCTCCTACTTTAGAAGGATATTGGAGTAGAATGATGTGTTTAGACGATTTAAAACTCCGTTATTTACTCAATAGTAAAGAAATTTTGATCCATTCAGATTTCATTAAACTTATTCATCCTCATCAACATGTTACTTATAGATTATTCGATAACTTATCCATCACCATCAAGATCTTGAAGCATTTGTTCACTATTTTGAAGAATCCTGATATTGATAAAAAGAATGTCCATCCATCAATGTCTAAACCACGAAAATTACCTCATATTAATATAAAGACATCCAAGTTATTGTTTGTTATGGAAGATGATCCATTTGAAAGTGAATTGAATATGATCTTTCAATTGGGTAAAACAGAACAACAGAAACGTTCAGATCTTTTGCAAGTATTTGAAGAAACTGCTGAAAAGAATAGAACACATCCTGATCAAATTGAAGAAGCTATGGAGAAATTATCAGAAACTCTTTCAGAATCTTGGATTAGGAAAGTTAAAGGTTATAAATCTCAATTGAATGAAGAAATCATTAAGACCAAAAGGTTCTTATTTGGAAATGAAGCCAAGTTAGAACCAAAGTATCAACATCATATTCAACCTTATTCACTTCATGCTCCATTATTAACCATCATAATGAATGATCTTAATCTTAACAGTACTTCACCAAAATTTCAAATGAGTGAGTTACCACAATTCTTATATGACATTGGTCAAGGTCAACCGAAAGATACTCAATGGTCTTTAAATCTTCCTACATATCTTGATTTGAAATTAGGAGAATTGAGAATGCATTTAAGAGATTATCCTTTACCTTTATTATTTGTTCCTAAAGTTAAAAATCAATCATCAGTTCAAATGTCAGGACATTTAGTTATTGGAGAAGCTTTAGTTGATGGTGAGGAACATATCAGAAAAGTTAAATGTGATTTGGTTAGAGGTGATGATGATTATAGTATTAATATCTTTAAAACCTTAACTTCAGTTAAATTGTTCACCGATTTAGAAGTATCTTTTGATAGTAAAAGACCTTCAAGATTTGTTTGGGGACAATCTTATCAATTTGGTATTCAACAAGTAATGTTAAATTTTGAACAATTTTCTAAACCTCCTATTGATCCTTCAGCCAAATTAGGATTCTGGGACAAATTAAGATTAATAATGCATGGGAAATTCCGTATTGAATGTAATAATGGTCCATTAGAAGTTGCTTTTAAAGGATCACGAGATCCTTATGAAATCTTTGATGAAGGTACAGGGTTTATACTTTCATTTAAAGATAATGTTGTTTGGACAATTAATGAAACTGATGATTCAAGAGAATTCTGTAATGTTAATAGTGAAAATATCACTTGGTATATCCCTAATTATTTAGCTGCCCCTATGGTTAGTTGGTGTAATGATTCAAGTAGAATTACTTATTTCCCTGATTGTAAAGAATTTGTTACTTCAACTTATGGATATTATTTAAATGATGATAATTATTGTAGTAGTAAAAGTTATAATCCTGATAATAACTTTGAGAAGAAAGTTGTTAATCTTAGTGGAGGTGTTAAGTTCACTGTAGGATTTGTCTTAGAGAAAGATATTGATGGTGAGAAGAAAGATACGGGTATTCCACATTATGATGTTAAATTATTTAATCCTGAGTATACCAAGGAAGATCATGATTCTTATACTGGATTTAGATCAGATTATATTAATATGGCTATTTCTTTAGATGCAAACTTTTCAGAAAGTTATAATACTATTCATTTAAGTCCTACAGTATTTAGTCAATTTTTTACTTGGTGGAAATTATTTGCTAGTAACTTACAATTACCCATTAGGAAAGGTAAGTTATTTGGAGAAGTTAAGAAATCAACTAAATTCTCCCAACACTTGGTTACCAATAGATTCAAATTCAATTTGAAATCTTTATTCATATCTCATATCTATAGAGAAGAGAACCTTAATAATGAAGATAACTTTATTCAATGTTGGGGATTAAGAGGTAAGATGAATGATTTCATTGTTGATTTACATCAAAGAAAGGAGGAACGAATTAGTGTTAACAAGAGTTTATCCAGAAACTTGAAAGTCAAAAAGATGAATTTCCATATAGCTGATGTTCATTTGAATGGTATAGATTTAAGAATTGTTTCAGCCAAATTTGATCATGATATTTATAAAACTTCAGCTAATGTTAATCCCAACATTGATTATAAGATTGATAATTCCAAAGATTCCAAGTACAAAATTTTTGATAATGATAAACAATGGTTTGATATTGAAGATTATCAAGAAGCTTTCTTACCATCATTAGCTCATTGTAAGAGAATTATCACTATTTTACCTCTTTTATATTCTCAAAGATTTAGTTATCTTAGAGATACTGAACCTGATGGTAGATTTAAAGAACAAGATTTATTCCAAAGTGAGATTGATGTTT
This sequence comes from Yamadazyma songkhlaensis, assembly GCA_030570975.1. Taxonomy (NCBI): domain Eukaryota; kingdom Fungi; phylum Ascomycota; class Pichiomycetes; order Serinales; family Debaryomycetaceae; genus Yamadazyma; species Yamadazyma songkhlaensis. Next base: position 450,859 of record JAJLWX010000001.1, on the reverse strand, counting down.
TAGAACAGCTGAAAAAAGTCTTCAAAACCAGACAATCTGCTGTTAAGAATAGAATTAAACAATTGAATTATCATACCAAACAACATGGAGAATCTAAAGATTTAAAGAGAAGAATTCAAGTTTTACATGAAGAATTAGATAATCTTAAACAAGAAGAATTGAATTATACTAATCACGATAGAAGAATGCTGGTTTCAAATGTCAATGCTAAGTTCAGTAATAAATTTGTACTACTTCATATGTTATTAAAATGGAATAATTCCAATAGAAACCTTCTTAATAAGTATCTTCATTATGTCAAGTTATTGAGATTATTAAGAAGATACTTATCATATGAATCTGTTAGTATTGTTGAAGAGATTATTGAAAGAGCTAATAATTGGGATGATGCTAGTTATTCAATAGCTAATTCCAAAAATTTAAATAAGGTCCGTAGTGGAGCTAAATTACAAAGTTGTCAAGATAGGATTGATAATTTTGATGACATCTTGGCTCAGATATCAAGTAATGAAAGTCTTACAAAAGATTATTTATTTGAAATCATTTCACCTCAAATTCAATTACAAAGTGAAGAATCTAAAGATTCAGTGGTTTTGATTACTACTCCTCATATTGATGGGAAAGTTGTTTCTATTTATGAAAAAGGTAATGATAAGTTAACTATTGGACTTGAAGAATTAGAAAACAGGTTTGGGGTTCTTTTACAAAATGCTAATGTATTCGTATTCAAGAAAAGTGATGATATCGAATATAATGTCTTTGATGAGAATTGTTATGGTTCAACTACTGATTGGCCTCCTTGGTTAGGTTATGAAATTAGTAAAGATTCATCTTTAGCTGGTAAAGATAATGTTTTAATTGAAAATATCTCATCAATGGTTACTATGATTGATCAAAAACCTTTTGCTTCAGGTTTTTCTCGTAATGAAGAAGATGATGATAATAGTGATTATTTTGATGCTGATACTGATGATCATAAGTTAGCATCTCAATCTTTAAAGGTTGATATTCCTAAAGTTATTATAACTTCTACAGCTTCACAATATTTCACTTTATATTCAATTATTACTGACTTGCTTATTTATACTGAACCAAGTAATAAAGAGTATCTTGAAAAATTAGAGAAATTGAAGTTTTCCAATGATTTCCAGAACTTACCTTCAGTTTATGATAGAATCATGAGATTACATAAATACTTCTATTTAGTGAAGTTTTTGAATAGGAATTACAACTTCCGTCAAGCAAGTTTGGACAATGAACAGTTGAATGATTACCTTGAACTTCAATTGATTTTACAGGATATTAAGAATGAAATCAATTTGTTGATGCATTCTATCTTAACAGGGAATGTGGATCTTAATGATAATGAAGAGAACTCAACTAAAGCAGAATTCGCTATAAATGCTGATGAAATTATTTTACATATGCTTGAAGATGATAGATCTCCAATTATTGATATTGCTATGGCTAAAGGGAAATTCAAGAGATCAGTTAATGTTGATGATTCTAATATCAATAGTGTGGAAGTTAGAATGTTACAAGGATTCAACTTATTACCTAATGCCAGATTCCCAGCTTTCTTAGAACCTTTACAACATGATGAACACGATAAAGATAATTTGATCACCATCAATTGGTCAGTTCATCAAGATGTTGGAGGTATTAAGTTGATAGATAATTTTGAAGTTAATTCTAAACCTTTAAGTTTAAGAATTGATGAAAATACAGGTTTGAAATTAATGAATTATATCTTCCAAACAGATATTTTAAATATTGATGAAAGTCCTCTTTTAGATAAAAAGAAAGACAATGAAGAAGAACAAGAAGATATTCAACATCTTCAAAATGATGATGAATCAGAAGAACAAGAAGTTAAAGAAGGAGCTTCAACAGTTGGAAAAAGAAGATCCCAAATCTTGGGACCCAAATCTTTTAGTCATTCATCAACTTCCGATGAAGATTATGATGAACAACTTGACGATATGGTTTCAAGATCAAAGAAATATATCTCAGTCAATCATCTTGTGATTAATCCGGTTTCATTATCGGTATCATTAAAATTAAAGGGTGGTTATAAAAGATTACTCAATGTAACAGATTTTAAATTCTTGTTACCTGAATTAAGAATCCACAAACGAATTATGTCAGTTTTAGAAATCACTATGTTATTAAAGAAATTCATAACAAAAGCGATTTTAGGCCATCTTGGAGGATTGGTTAAGAATAAAATGACTATTCGAAAAAATCCCACCCTGATGTTTGATGAACCTTTAAAACCTTTAAAAAGGTATGTTAATTTCACTCTGATAAATGAGTTGAGAGGAACTACCACTGTCGACAAAGACAATTAGAACTTGTATTATATATTTTAATTTTACACGATTTTTATCTTTTCAATCATTAAATTCATTACATGTGTTGTCTCTTCAAATCACCATTAAGTTGAGATTTCTTCTTTCTTTTATTTTTTCTTCCTTCTTCATCATCGTTATCAATATCTTCACGTCTAAAAGATCCATCTCCAGGACCTCCAATAGCAATTTCCGATTTATCAATCCCTGGGATTCCTCCATGTGGCAGTTTTTCAAACATTAAAGCTTTCAGTAACATTTGACTATCAAGAGGTTTAATTATATGAGGTGCTTGACTTATCATAGGATCAAGCATTCCATTCGGTATTGGTTTAGGTCCAGGGATATTATGTTTACCCGGTAAATCACTTATATGGTTTTTATATGATTTTCTTAACTTTACACCTTTAGATCCATCTCTGTTAGTTCTTGTTAATGATTCAGCTGTTTTCTCCAATCCAAATTGTTTCAAAAGATTATCTAATGGAGATGGCTGGATAGGTAGATATTTTTCTATTTTTGTTAGTAAAAACCCCAAGAATCTTCATAAAGACTTTAATAAACACATACTACTATCATCTATGAGATATATCTGTGATTGAGTTTGTTTTCCACTCATTTGGTCTCTCAAGTAAGTTTCTTCCACAATGAACTATTTTCAAGAGTCGCACTTTTTTTATCTGTACGTGATATACTGATAAGGATGTTTAGTAGAGATTCACTTAAAGGGAACTCGATGTTCGAGTCCATAAGTTTATCTTCAACCATTGGAGGCAATGGGAATCCATATAAAAACACTTATCGACCTGAGACTAAAAACCCTGATTTAGAGTCTATTCAAGGAAGTACAGATGAAGAGTTAGATCCAGCAGAATTCCTTTCACCACAATCACCAGAATTATTAGCCCAGAAACCATTACAAGACGATGACCCTGAAGAAAAAATTGAAGAACCAAAAATGCTGAGTGCATCAATACTGACAGAAACTGTGGAACCTTCAGATGAAGAATTTAATGAATCTATGTTATTCAGTTTAAATCTTGTAATGCCTCAACATAATACATATTCAACGGATTCTCCCCTTCAATATCTTCAAGAAAATTTCAATAAACTTGAAAATGATTTCCAAAATCAAACTCGTTTACATAGACAAGCTTTAGATAATGGGAGTGAGAAATTACATAAAATACGACATAAGATTGGTAATATTCTAGATTCAATGTCAGAGAATCAATATTCCTTACATGAATTGTATGAAACAGAGTCAAATTACAATTCCCAAATGTTGAAAAAATTCAAGAAATGGGATGATAAACGAAATAGACTTATAAAAAGAATCCAATCAATAAAGAGTGAAGATAATGAGTTTGGAATCAAATTACTGAAACTTTTAGACGAATCTTCAAGTTTAGATGATGAGATCAATCAGTTGGAGGTGAAATTACTTTCTTTGAAGACGAAGAAAAAACTTTTGGCATCAGAAATCAAAGATACAAGCTCAGTTCTTGAAAGTAGAACCTCAAAGTATGTTAAGGCATTTGAAGAATTGGATAAAAATGGTGAAGTTGCTATATTGGAAGTATTACGTCTGAACGGAGTAGTTGAAGAGAAAGCTCGTGAATTAATACGTTCTACTCCTGTAGCTGCAGGATTTGCAGATCATTATATGAACAAACTGAAACGTGATAAGACAATGGAAGTTAGAAAGAGTATGAGTCCTCCTTTGAAATCTGGAACCACAACTTCCATCAGCCCTATTCTGTCGCAAGGGATATCGCAGGGCAACAAACCAAGTATGGGTATGCAAGCTTATGAACCTCCGATAAATTTTACAGCTCAGGATGCAGATCCGGCTAGTGACCTGATAGGTACAAAGCCTTATGAACCCGTTATGAATAACGATCCAGTAGGTATGAAACCTTATGAACCGATGGGTACGAATCATTATGAGCCCCCATCTGCATATTCTCAAACTCACCTGGCTGTTCCATATGATAAAGGATTCCATAAAGGTCTAGAAGCTTCAGAAAAGTTCAAACGTCAGTTGAATCAAATATTTGAGCTTTACATCAAACCTTTGTTGGAACAAAAAGGTAAATATCAACCATCTATGAATGTAGATGATTCATCAAATACAATCAAAACTAAAATAGACTTGACTCCAATACTTTCATTCTTAGAACATAAGATTGAAGCATATGTTGAACTTTCTCGTCAAACGGGAATTAAATCAACCATTTATCATAGAAGTAGTATTCTCTGGAAGGATACTCATAATTTGATTCAAACTAGAGAAAATGAACTTCAAGGTAGTATGATCATGTCCAGAAATGAAGTAGAGAAAACTATTGGTGGAGTTTTGGTAAATTCTTTGAATGAAGTATTTTCGGCTTTGGATAAAGCTGATGAAGCAGTTTCCAAAGTTATCGAAAATGAAGCTCAAGCTTCAATCAGTGCTCTTTCGATGTTACCACGTCCATTCAAAGAGAAAGGACTTGAATTCGAATCTAGACTTCAAGAGAGAAATAAAATCCAACCCAAAGTGGATTTAACTGCTTCAGTAGCTTCTACTTATGATGACTCAACATCTGACTATCTTTACAATATCAATGCCAATGCCATTGAGCATAAAGTCTTAAAACCAACTATTAGGACTATAAAGCCATCAAATAAAACATCTAATAATAAATCGGTAAAGGGGGAATAAAGAATTTAATATATATAATCTATATAAATGCTATGGACGTCTCTTTCTTGGAATGAACAAACTCGATTTCTTTGGTCTAGGAGGTAACAGACCTGATTTAGAAGGGTTGATTTTCTTTTGGTTTGATTCTGCTGTGGTTCCGGTAGTTACATTAGTACCTGCTTCTGGTTCTTTTGGAGGTAGTTTATAGATTGTGGGTTTTGTTTTCTTGGTGACTTGTCGATCTGGGATAGCAGAAAAGATTCCAGATTTTGTTGGGGTTGGAGATAACGATTTTTGTCTTTTGGGTTCTTTAGAAATTTCATCAAGTGGTCTTTTCTTGCTTTGACCATTGGAGATTTTATCTTTACCCTTTTCGGATTCGTTAATTTTTGGTTCTTTATCCTTGGTAGATTTGGATTCATTCTCTTTTGGTTCTTTTGGTTGTTCAGACTGCTTATCCTTGGGTTCATGCAATTCTTCAATTTTTTCTTTATTCTTTTTCTTGTTACTCTGGGGTTGAGGTGGAGGTGGATGGAAATACTCTGATCTCAAGAACCCTGATTTAGCATCACTAACAAGGCCCCTTGATCTGGCATCTTCAATCAAATCTTTCCAGGTATGATTCCTACTTAAAGAAGTAGCATTACCCAATACCCAAAGAGTTGATTTAGCACGAGTTAATGCCACATTCATACGTCTAACATCACTCAAAAACCCAACACCTCCCGCATCATTAGCTCTTACACATGACATGATGATGATATCTTTTTCCTGACCTTGAAATCCATCAACTGTATTGAAATCAATTAATCTTTCAATATAGGGATCCAATTTGCTTCTAAAGATTCTTTTCAAAACACTGATTTGTTCCTTATAGGGAGAAATAATCCCAATTTTACCTTTATAATCTCTATCAGGCATTAAGGAGATCAAATTTTCCACTAATTCTAAGGCAATGTTAGCTTCTGAAGTGTTAAAAAGGGATTTTGTCCTTTCATTCTGTTTATGTGCCCCTGTGGTGTTGAAGAATCTATAAGGAGATAAAAGTGTATTCTCATGCCATGAACGAGTATTGGAAGGTAAGGTATTGTCACCATTTTTCAATCTTCCTTTATAGAATTCTCTACTTGGGAATAGAGATATATCTGGATGCATACGATATTGAACATCTAAAAGGTATACCGAGTCAGGGTTCTTCTTCTGCATTCTAACGAACAAACTTTGATCATATTGTAAATCAGCAGCCTTTTGTGATATAACTGTTGGAGGAAGTTGGTTTGGATCACCAACCATAATACACTGAGTACAACCATATCTAAGAGGAATGATAGATGATAACTCTACACATTGACAGGCTTCATCAATAATAACTTTATTGAATTTAATGAATGTATTCGCCAAGATATCATGTGCTGACCCTGATAAGGTAGCACAAATAATCTGTGCATCATTTAAAATCTTCGCTTGAAGTTGTCTCCTCTCAATATCTCTTGATCTATAAGCCTTTGAATTTTGTTCCTTTTGTTCTTCGATTTGGTTCAAAATTTGATTTCTTTCTTTACTAAGTAAACGGATTTTATAATCAATTTCAGCCAATTCCTTTTCATCTCGAATGGTTTCTTTCTTAGAAAATAATTTCCTTCTTTCGTCAGTAATTTCATTCTTCTTCTGTTTGATTGCGGAAAGATTGTTAGTCTCCGTTGGTGCTGCTGATAAATGTCTATCTACCAATTCTTCTAAAGTGCAATCTTTAACAGCGCTATTAACTGCATCACTTCTACCTAATCTGACAACTTTAGGTGCAACCATTTGACCAGTGGAGTTTAATATTCCTCCTCTAATTCTAAGGACTAATTCATCTACAGCCGCATTACTTGGAGCACATATAAGAATCTTATTTTCTCTTTTAACAGCTTCACCAACGATTTTAATTTCACTTGCATCGGCTTTTTCTTCCCTTAAGTTATAACCTAAAATCCCTAAAATAGTCTTAGTTTTACCTGTACCAGGAGGACCTTGAATCAAAGAAAATCCTTTGGCATTTTGTGTACCCAAAATAGCTTGAGCTTGAGAACTGTTAACATTGAAAGTTTTCATAGCGGATTTCAAATCTTCTTCAGGAATTTTGACTGGTTCTGCTGGTTTAGAAGCTAAGATATCTTTACAAAGGTCGTAATATTGTAAACCTTTCAAAGATGAATATTCTCTTTCGACTGTTACCATTTGCATTACTTTCATAGCACACAATTGAACTCCAGGTCCAAGTTTACTTAACATATCTCCAACAGGATTAATTCTCAAAGTAACATCTGAAGTTTCTTGATTAGCAGATTTGATGGAAGTAACTTTAGCCAACCAGGTAATTGTGTTGGGGTGTTTTATATAAGTAGTAAGATCAGAACCACTTGGTGCCATTTCAGCAAATGTTATAACCACCAAATCAGTTTCAATCAATTTGATATCACTAACTTTCTTCTTACTCATACTACAATATAATTCGAAGAAACCATCGTTGGAAACTCTTGAACCTACATAAAGTTCAAAAGGAGTTTCTTGACCTCTATCTTTAGCTGATTGGATCTGTGACCAGCATTCAAGTAATAATAAAGGTTCAGTAGCTTTGGTATATTCTGAAATATTCTCATAAGTATCTTTCAAAGTACCAACTTCAGCACTAACACCAGGAAATTGACTATCTGAATAGTTCCATCTTAATATTTGACGATAAAGACCATTCAAATCAACGTTAAGACGCATACGTAATTTCAAATTTTCTTCTCTTTCGATTTCTTCGGCAGATTTTACCCTTTTGGTTCTAATCAAAGGTTTACCATCAATTCCAATTTCAGTGACTTTAGTCTTTTTGGAACTTTTAACGAAAATATCAGAATTATCGGTTTCTCCTTCAGGTTCAGAATCATCAGAATCGTGAGCTTTCTTCTTTTGAAGATTTAATGATCTTCCTACAGCAACTTCTTTTTTATTGAAACCAGCAGGACGAGCAGGTGCTGGAGCAGCTTTAGGTTTATTCAAAAGGTTTCTAGCCAATTCCAAGTTGGATAATTTAGTAGGTTTAGGTTGAGGAATTGGAGTCGGAATCTTGGAGTTGATACCGAAATTAGTTATCCTTGGTTGTTTGGAATCACCTTCGCTGACTTCTATAACTTCAGGACTTTTACTTACTTTCTTTGGAGGTGGTGCAAATTCCAATAGAACCTTTTCAAGGACTCGAATATTGATCTCTTTAGCTTTAGCAATAATACTGGTTCTTTGTTCCTCTGTAAGTCTGGTTTTGAACTTTCTTACTGAAAGACCATATTTCACCATACTTGCAATCAAATCAGTGGATATCTCCAATTTGTTAGCTACAGCTAAATCCAAACCTTGGAAAATAAGCTCCACGCATGATCTCGATAATGAAGAATCCTGTAATTTGAACCATACCATAGCACTACTAAAGACATTCAAAACTTCTTGAATGAACTTCTTGGCAACATCTTCATTCTTAATGAGATCTATCATTAAACTGTAAGAATCCAATAACAAATGACTCAAATCCAAATTATCACGAGTGAACTCAATTAACAAATCAGCAGAATACTGATTAGCCCATTGAATGGTTTTAATATAAATCATTGTCAGGAATTTCCATGTCACTGACCAGAACTCTTTCAAAAGATCTTGAGCAACAACGTCGTTGACAATTCGAGGATTCCTTCTTAAAATACCTTCAGTAGGATCGGAAAGACAATTAATCACATCCATAAGAACTCTAACTGTTTTAGGACATGGTTCGAAAGCTTCTAAGATCAAAAGCTTTTTAAGTCCAGATATGATAGATCTCAAACAACTAATAAAATGATTTTCTAAAAGATTAGAAATCCCTTCGAGTCTCCCTTCAACATCAAATGCTTGGTACAAAACCGAGAGGGTATCTTGAGAATTATTAGCGGAGAATAAACAAGACCAAAATCCATTCATAGCTTCAGGGTTATCGAAAATTCCTCTTAAATTTGAAGGATTCAATTCTCCGAGTTTATTGAACAATGCATTTAAATAATCAATGATTCTATCAGCATTGGCCTTATGAGCTTTGATGGCTACTGATAATCCCAAATCATCATTCAGTTTACGGTCTTCAAATTTATCTATCATACAAACGTCTTGGAAACTTTGGAATAATTGAACTACTGGAATTTTCACATCATTGGAGCTGGCGAGTCTTTTCCATAATAATGGGTAAGAATCAAAAGTTTTGGGGTTTCTTCCTCTTTCTAAATGGACACTATTGGAGAATAATATCAATATATCGAAACTTAATGCTGAACAAAGTAAGTCTAAGATAAGTAATCTATGTTCGACTTCAAAAGAATCTAAGCATTTGAGTATAACATCACTATGATCATCCAAAATAGGTCTGAAATCTTTGAGTTTCCCTATTTCAACATCCAATTTATCAGGAGTAGAAGATTTTAATTGCAGAATATTGAAACTTTCATTCAAAATTTGAAAAACGGGATATAAAAGTTGAAGGTTATTAATTGTACCATTGAAAGCCAAATAAAATCTAGCGATACGAGTCCCAGCCCTAATGCTATGAATCCCACTCAATGATTTCCAAAATGGATAAGTCCATGAAATCATAGTATCAACATGACCTGGTGATTGAATGAACCTACTGAAACTACTATTACCGAGAATACTTACAATGAATTTTTCAGGAGGTTCTCCACGGAAATCCCATTTAGTCCATAATTCCAATTCATAATTGACTGTGAGATGATTTAAGAATTCAAGTAAATGAGGTAATGGTAAACTTACTTGAGCAAAAATATGATTTCTTAAAACTGTAAGTAAACGGAAGTATAAAACTCCGTCAAGTTTAGATTTTGGTTCCAAATCTCCAGGGAGATTAAATACATTTAAGAACTCTCGTTTAAAACATTTGATCAATAAACAACAGTTTTGCCAGAACAAACTGGCACTTTTCTCATCATAAGTATTAGGGTTTTGGATTTTATACAGATGAAGGGAGAATTCATCGGTCATTACATTGGTGTCTTTGATGATATTCACATGAGGAAGTTTCCTAGTGGTCCATTCTCTTAAAAATGTATCGTCACCAAATAAGAAATATATATAAGAACCACCAAATCCAGTAAACTGGTTAATGCTTGATCTTTCTATCAACAACCTAAAAGCATTCTTGATTTCATCATCTTCCTTTAAGATCTCAGGATCATAGAAACATACATAAAGGTAATTTTCAACCACGCTATCAAGAATTCCTGTAGATGCTGCTTGTAACAAATGGTCTTTAATGATCTTAATCTGCCATTGAGTTATTATCTTTAGAACTTGATTCACCTGAGGAATAGGTATATTCCGATTAACTACAAATGTATGATATAATTGAGATTTGGCTTTAATAAACCCTGAAACACAATCTGGACATCGACTGAGACATGTAGCTATCTGATCTTTCACAAACAACCCGGTATTCGTATCATTCATGGAAAAGAGGAATAGAACATGAGATGCCATGGGATAAATGTAGGGATCACAGTACCAATGAGAATGCGGATGGGATTTAAGAAAGTCAGCACATCTGTTGAAAGCTGCCACTTGAGCTGGTTGGTTGGTGATCTCTTTGTGAGCCTTATCGATGTAACTCACTATTTCATCGAAATTCGGAGGTTTATGTGATATTTTGGCATTCAATGCATCCATGCCATCAATGAAAAAAAATCGCGGTTGAGACGAGACGTGAAGAGGTGAGACAAGTGAGAAGAGGTTACACAGTTAAATAATCATTTCTCATTAAAGTAAAGTAATATCGATGTCTAAGTTCTTAGATGCTTCAATCCAATCTTCTCCGGATTCCCAACATCTTTGCATGATCTTGAAACTCTTCAATGCCAATACATTCCCCATCTCTGATAATTTGGTAAATCTATCACTGAATAATTGTCTCATATCGATGTCTAAGGTTTCACAACCAGCACAGAATAAACAGAAAATGGAACAAATCTCAGCTGATGATCCTGATTCGATGTTATCTGCTAATGTACTTCCTATTTCATTAGCCAATTCTTGAACTATCAGTGATGATCTGGGGATTTGAAGTACTCTTCTATAAAGATTTAAAAGTCCCATATTATAAAAGAACTTGTTGGTACATCTTAAGACGTGATCTTGTTGGATTAATCGATTAACTCTTTTGTGTTTCCTGGATAATTCTCGAGGACTTGTTTCTGAAGTTTCAAAGTTACTGATTTTATCAATTCTTTCTTGTCTTCTAGCTTCACCTTCTTCATAAGCTTTAGATAATTTAGCTTTCACTTCTAAAGCTTCGGTTAAAATTTCAATGGGCAAAACATTTTTATTCTCTTTCTCGAGGTATTCGTTGACTTTACGGATCAACATAACTGTCTTACTCAAATGTGGTAAGAATTTAACATCAAATCCTAATACATAATCGATATCTCTCTTAGGATCAATATGATGAAGAGTTGAATCTATGGAATTCAAGTTGTTAACTGATTCGGCAGGTAAATAATTGGTTTCATTCTCATCATTTTGGGATAAATAATACTCTGATTGTGTAGTGGCTGATAAAGCTCCAATAACATCAACATATACAAACCATCTCATCAAAAAGAATGTTACATCACCTTCAGTTCCTGCGATAGAATCTCGGGACAGTGAGTTAGAATCTGGAGAATCATTAAGCCTAGAATCAGTATCTAAAGTGAAAGGTTTATCTTTTAACCTTCTAGCTTTGATAATTTGACGAGCTCCTAAAGTATGAGCTCTGTGCTTAGCAAAATCATTAGTACTCAAAACTTCATAACATGATAATAATAATACAGTGGCTAAAGTTCCATCTGAAGTGGCTTCATCTTTATCCTTTAACATTTTCAATAACATATTACAAGATCTTGCAATTAATTGATCAACAATTTCTGTTGGAGCTTCGCTTCTAGTAATTGAAGACATGGATTTAGCAGCAAATGCTAATATGGTGGTTAAGATAGCAGGATATTCCATAGCCATCTGTGGTAATAACACTTTGAAAGGATTGTCTTGATAAATATGTTTTGGGGCTGGAACCAAATTATCAGCTGCAGTATTAACCCAAAAATGCATCAATTGTCTATAATAAGGAACTTGATTCAAAAGTTCAGGAAGAGGTATCAACAGTGGAGGGATAGTTTCTAATCCATTAATAAATGTTGAACTGATGGAAGAACTTGGACTATTCTCATAATCTAATGCCAATTCGTTATCATCATTTGAATCCAGGATCTCTCTAATCTTATTGGAATTCTTCATAAGTGAAGCAAGATCAAATATTGAAGCTGGTGAATCTTGACGGAATAAATGTCTTCTGCTATTCAGTATATATGCTTCACTTTTAGCTAAGTCTGTGGAATAATTGTTAATAAATTCATCATCAAGTTTAGATATTTGCAGTTTACTCAATTCAGGGGATAACATGAAATTTGGAGAATTTTCAAAAGATATCGGACTTTTCCTATCTTCTAAGGAGTTAAGGAACTTATTGAAAATCTCTGAATTCTGAAGACTGAATTGATTACCTCCATCAGCAACTTTCTCGAGTGCATTGGATAAATTCTCTATTCCACTGGACAAATAAGGAAATGAGTTAACCAAAGATGTGAATGAGTTCTTCCTGCTATCGGATTTATAGTTCGATTGGTGTTGACTTGAAGGAGAAAATTTATGTTTAGCGAATTCATCTGGTATTATGTTTTGAGGTGAATAACCATTGACGGAATTGAACTCCGAAGCTATCTTAGGGTTGGAAAATGGTGGTAAAGGTGATAACACTGGAATGTCATTATCTTGAGTTATAAAATCTGATAATCCTGGTGAATTTGCAAATAATTGTTCATTTTTGATTTTGGTCTTTTCACTTATGTCTTCAATGGTTTTCTCCGAGCCTACTTGACTGGATTTGCTATTTATCATCCCATTGATTTCAAAATTGGAATCCGACTGTGAAATGGTGGTTCTTAAAGCACTTGACATGAAATTAGATTCTGAATTTACGGAATTAGAAGGTTGTAAAGAATCTGCCAAACTATTGTTAGTATTGAAACTTCCAGTGTTCAAACTATTGAAGCTATTGTTTCCCAGATCCAGAAGATCTAGACTAACTATACTATCACTCATCCCTAGTGGTAAGGATCTTGGTGTGCTGAATGCCAGATCCGAATTTTTATCCATAACGAATTTCACCCCACCACCAGCTTTAGACTTTATCTTCTTGGTTTTCTTTGTTGAAGGGGATTGTGGATTAGTTGATATGACAGTTTCAAAAGGATTCTTTCTCTTCGAGGCATCTTTATATGGTCTACCACCCCAGGTTAATTTTATCGAGTAATCACAATCACTATTAGTTTTAACACAATATGAACACTTGGGTTTCTCTTCATCACACTTTATTTTTAGTCTTTTACAGTTGTGGCATCCTTTTCGAGACCTTTTAATGGTGGTCTTGGACTCCGAGTTACCAACAGCCATATCCTTAATGTCTGAAGTTACTGGAGAATTTTACCGCGCTGATAGGAGAAATGGTTGCAAAACTTATATACATTTATAAATTCATGTTTTGGTTGAGTTTTTGGGGTGAATTCAAAAATCTTTCCTTATATCTGTTTTTTCATTATCTAATAAACCTCCTGATTTTTTTTCGGTGTCTCTTTCAGTGAATTTACGTCCAAATAATATTCTTAAAAGTTTCTCGTATAATTTCAAGAGATAACCAGCCAAATTCATTAAACCTCCACAAATAGTTCCTAACTTGGCTACGAATTGAATGAAAGGAATTCTTCTTTCGGCTATTAATAATCTGATAGGTTCGAAATCGTATTTGAAGAAAATTCCTGGTGGCAGTTGACGATTTGCTGTTTTTTTAGGTTCAATAATCTTATGTTGTTCAGTAAGGGAATATTGATTGGTATCAATGATTATTCCCAACTTTTCATAAGTTGTAGGTACGACTTTAGCATAGTATTTATAAGCCTGGTAATGTTCTTCGGTGGTTTTTCCTGTGAAATCTAAAGGATTATCAATTAATGGATAAAAAGTACCAAAAGAGAATTCTGATATGACATGAGAGAAATTGAGGTTTTCAGCAGTTGCCAGTTGACGGTCTCTATAACCAAAACCTTTGGCAGTTATATGAAATTCTCCACTAACTTGATTAACAGGAATTGATCCGAATATATGACAAGCTGGAGCTCCTTGATTCATTCTTTGACCTTGAATACTGAATTCTGCCCTCAAATTCTCTTGCATGACGTGATCTAAATCTGGAGTTTCATATTCAGAGTTTTCATTATTGATTTTAAACATTTCAGGTAAAAAGAATCTGGTTCCTTCAAAGTTCAATGTTTCACCAGCCAAAAATCTATCATCTGTTATATCCACCACATTAGTATGAATCAAATCACATGGCATAGCCACCAACATATCGATATTTATTAATAAATCGGTTCGAATTTGATCATCTACTATAAATTGATGGTCCACGTATCCACCAAGAAATCCTCCAATTTCGATCCATATTATTACCAATGTTAAAAATACCGTCAATATCGTAGAAAACCCTCCTCTATCTGATCTTACAGTATGTTGCGAGTCAACTTTAGGAAATGCATCGAATGTTTTCACTCTATTGGCAAATGCATCCATGGTTGAAAGATTGTACCGAGATCGCGAATTTTCAAATTTCTATATATTTTTATTTATGTATCTTTACTTCATATTTCAGGTCTAAGAGGTTCTCTTCCATACCTGTAGCATTCCCTATAGAGTCTTCTCCTTCTGAAAACATAATCCAGATCAGGAATGTCCTTGGTATTGTCATATATCCAACCTTCAGTTTCATCATCTTTTATATGATAGATCGCAGGATTCAAAAGTGATCTTTCTCTTAAGAAATCTTTAGGAGATTTATCTATAGTCCAAGTGTTTATGTAACTCATTTCGAATTTCCAGTCTTTTGGAGGATGAACTTTTGAAAGATGATCAACACCAGTAGGAGTTTTACCACTCATTCTTAAATGATCTTTCACATTGAATAATTTTGGAGTATAATTGAAAAGTTCATAATTATTATGAGTTGGTGATCTATATTGTAATTCGTAGATTTCAACCACTCGAATCTCAGGAATATCATCGACTATAATGTCGTGTCTTTCGAATAATGACACTTCCTTTTCTGTCTTTGTTTCTTTAGGGGTAGTTTCTTTTGGTCTAGGAGGCAATTTTGGAGGTTTTTTCTTTTGTAATGATACAAGGTATTTCTTACTGTTTGGATGACAAAGAAGAATTATAGACCACCCTGATTGAATAAATATAAATCTCCATGGAATGAATTGGCCTAAGAATATTATTATTGATGTAGCCACCATTACTCCATAAAATATTAAGGTTGATAATTTTTCATCTTTGAATCCTGCTGTATCAAACCAAAAGATTTCAGCTTTGTCCATACCTTTTAAAACTTCAGTAGTTAAGTTTTGGAGATCTCTCATATTCATTAAAAGATTCATTTGTTTTTGAATTCTCTTACCTTTCTCTTTCTTTTCTTTATGAGCTTGAAGCTCTTCTGGAGTATTTATTGATGGAGATGATGATGTCGATCCATTAGATGAAACAAAAGTTGATGAATCTGATGACCTGGAACTAACTGGTTTCAATACATTGTTATTTTCTTCCATCCTTTCCATGAATCCATCGCTGATAAAATCATCTATTATACTTGAACTTGAATCATCGGTCAAGAAATCCCAAATCGATTGACCCCTTTTCTTGACCTTGAGTAATTCTGGGGTTTGCATTGGATGACGATAGACATAGCCAGGGATAAGAACACCAAACATAAGAAATAATAAAGGGTATGCTAACACCAAATGAGGCCACAAACATATCGACGTATAGAAAAATAAGAAACATAATGTCTTAGTTGGCTTCTTCCATGTAATGATATGAACCAAACCATATTGAAGGGCAAAGAATGCCGTCATCTTTGAACTCAACTTTTTGAAATTCGAAATTAAGATTCTAATTGAAAGGCTCGGACTATTCTTCCTATCTTTATCATTGATTCTTCTCTCGATCAATTCTGCATCAGGTTCTCCTTCGGTGATAGTATGTTTCACCATTTTGTCAAGTAATCGATCCATGAAATGATTACCTGATTTTTTGCTTTCTTCCTCGGCAGCTGATCCTGCCATATCTTGTATAGCAGCCAATTCAGCTTCGGTGTATTCAAAATTTGAATCTCCTTTATTTAATTTATCAATTCCTAGACTTATAAAAGCAGCCGCAGTTCCTGCTGCTAAACCCCTATTTTGTCCTTGATGTTCTCGTGCAAGGGAATTGGCTGACTCGTAAGCTTTCTCCAATATCCTACTGGTCCTTTCCCTATACTTGGAACTCGAACTAGTAGTTGATCCTGTCTCACTCATAATCAAAGTTAAATGTGGAGTTTCTCGCTTTCTTCTGAAAATGAGGTTTTGCAACTTTTTCTTTGATTTTGTGTAACTTAGATTTTGTGTAACATGATGAGAGTATATGATTATGCTATATATTATACACTTAAAAATGGATCATTTAGTAATTGAGTAGCATCAGCTCTTTCACCAGGATTCCATTTAAAGATTTTGTTAAGGAATTTAATGAACAAAGATGAATCTCTTCTATCTTCATCGCATAATCTTAATCTTAATCTTATTTCCAAGTTCTTGGAAGAGACTTTGAACACTTTCCTTGGTTGATTGAAATTAGGGTTGTTACTGGTAGCAGCATTGACTCTCATGTTTAAGAATTGCATGTTAATTTTCCCTTCCATATCAAACAAGGTATATAGAAGAGTCTTTTTGATGGTTTTTTCATCAGCTAAACCTACTTGTAAGATATTTGGATTTTCAGCTAACTTTTCATCAAACTTTTTAGTTGATTTTCTTTCTTTGATAGATCTTAATAAATGGTGTCTTTGTTGGGTGATTAAAGAAGAACTTGGTGAACCAAATAATTCTAAAATATATGCTATTTGTTCGAGTTCATTTTTCCCTGGTAAAAGAGGATCACCAGTGAATAACTCGGCAATGAGACATCCTATTGACCATATATCAATCATTTTATCATACTTTGCTCCAATGATCACTTCAGGAGCTCTGTAGAATCGAGATTGAATATACAGATATGATATTTCATTGGTGAAACAAGATGATCCGAAATCAACTATTTTTATAACTACCGAATCTTCAGATAAGTTATCAGGATTGAAATGTGGAGGGACTTTCATCATAATATTCTCCGGTTTGATATCACAATGTATCACATTCTTGCCATGGATAAATTCTAGGCCCTGGAGTATTTTGGAGGTGAAAATCTTTATCAAAGGTAATGATAAACCTTGAAATTTGATGATCTCTAATAATGAGTAGAGATTTATTGATAATGGTTCGGTGACAATACACATATGACCTCTGAAATGGAAATGATCGTAATAAGTCAATACTGGACAATCCATCGAACCGTATTCGTTAGTATATGGGTCATTGGAATTTAAAGGAGATCTATTACCATTCAAATGCTTTAACATTTTGATTTCATAAACTGCCTGTAAAGACCAATTCAAATCGTTCTTAATGATCTTGATAGCCACTATTTTATTGTTATTTATGGATCTTCCAAAATATTTCTTATCTTTACATTTAACAACATTTCCAAAGGATCCGTTTCCCAATACTGATAATATCTCATATCTGTAGTTGATATGATCCTTAGGCACCACTATATAATTCCCATTAGCATCGTCAAAACCATAATTGTTACTATAGTTCCTTATATTGATCTTTCTGTCAATTTGATCTGATGATGGGGGGACAAAGTAAATATCTTTCCTTCTTAGTATTTCACCTCTTTCATAAATATCAAGAGGATTTTGATTTGTCAAGTCACTTTGTTGAAGGTCTTGAGGTGGCCCTGGTTCGTTACATTCGTATTCTTTGTGGTTGGTGTCTTCGAATAAATTTGGATCTTCTTCGTAGATTATTTGATAAAGCTCTTGGAGGGATTCCACTTTAGTTATTGTCTTATCAAGATCAAAACTTCCTGAACTTCTCCTTATAGGTCGGGAAGTATCGGTTTGATTTGTATTATGCAATTGTGGATGGTTGAAATGAGGTAATGAAGGTACTCTTACTTTAGAATCGTTATAAAGTCGGGTATAAACATCAGGTCTTTCTCCTTCAAAGGGTTGGGAAACGTGTCGACGGGGTGATAATTTGGGAAGTTCTGGTTTCCTGGTTTTTTCATAATTAAGGTTGGTGATATCCGTAGGTCTGGAGGAAAGAACTTTTCGAGCCGGTGGTAACAAGGTAGGTCTATGCTCTAATGGTCTTGGTGGTGGTTTCTGAGTGGGAGACGAATTGACATTATTGAAAGGGTTGTTAATTTTTCTTATAGATGACGAGGTATCTCTCATATAAGAGAACTCTGCTGCTTTATAAGGTGTTCCACCTACAGATCGACTTTCCTGATGCAAATGTGATGACAAGGCTTTTCTGTTAGCTTTAGCCGTCAGTAAAGCTTTCGGAGCTGTGGGATTCCTTGAGGGAGTTTTGGATATATGAAGATTAGCAAGATTATTGGAGGAACTGGATCTGGATAAGTTTCGTTGTTCAGCTCTTTTCGATGTGGATAAAATGGGATTGACAGGTATAGTTAACGAATCTTTAAATTTGGAATTACCTTTATCATTTTTATGAATATCAATTTTGGAAAATCTTTCTTCAATGTTGGGAGAAGAATTATTCATTGCCATTGTTGATCTCAGGGTTTGACTCCTTCAATCTCTAGCTTTATAGATCCAATACACAAACGATCTAGATCTGAAACAGTGTCAAAAATCTGTATTTTGAGAATCTCGCACTGTTGACAATTTTGGTCTTACACTAATGTAATGAGATTAAAGCTACTTACCCACTCCACACAATCATTGACTAATAGTCTACAATTGGTGAGTCAGCTGAGGAAACTAGTGATCTTAAGATTTACTCCTGAGATTCTTTACGTTATTCTGGTTAGTGATGGATCTATAAATCAAGAACCTCAAATATGGTGTAAGATAAAGATGAATTCGATCTTTATACTGACAGAAATTCAAAGTATGAATGATAACATTATCCTGATAGAAGTAAGTGCCGATATGCTTTTACAAACATTGAAACATTTTGAGAAAGCAAATAGTGATCAATTAAATATAAGACTACAAAAGAAAGATGTTACGGGTGCTGAATCTGCAAATAAGGAATCGGGTAGGAATGCTACTTTGGCTTTATACTATAGTCATATGAATGCAGACTCCAGTAACATTAACCACACTTTCAAAATTCCGGTGAAAATCTTAAAACACAACCATAATTCAGTATATTTGAAAGAACCTGAGCTTGATAGTGTTGATCTATATATGAATCTACCTAACGCGTTTGTTTCCACATATAAACGATTAGATAAATACAGGAAGAATGCCAATGATCTTGTCACTATCAAAGTTACCAGAAGAAGAGGAGGATTTCTAGGGTTTGTTCTAGAAGAACAAGGTAAGTTTAAAGTAACTTTAAGTTGGAATGAAGCTTTAGATATTCGAAAACCCACACATGAGATTCAGAGTGATTCTTTAATTCAATCAGCTTTCACCAGAGCTCCAGAACAAGATGATATTGATGATAATGATGAATCTGAAGACAAAGAAATAACAGTAAAACTCAAGGATTGGAAGATGGCTTCTAAAATTGTTGCCAGTTGTAAGACTGTAATATTCTTATTAGCTGATAAAGAAGGTTGCGTTCTACATTGTCTTCTAGAAGAATCTGATGATGTGGAAGTTATTTATTATATAAATGCTGTAAGATTAAGAGATCAATATGATGAGTAGATATGTAAATAGTTCTATATAAAAGGCATGTAGTGATAGTCCCTCCCTCTCTTGACTGCGAATTGGCTGCAAATCTAATTTGTCTCGATGACTCAGTCTCAATTTTCTCAATGACTGAAAGAACTATTGATCGTGAACAACCACACTATTTTGGTGCTGGTCCAGCATTATTGCCTGGAGATGTATTAAAAGAAGCCGCTTTAGACTTGGTCAATTACAGTGGTGACAATTTGGGTATTGGAGAAATTAGTCATCGTGATAAAAGAGCTGTTAAAGTTATTGATGATACCAAAGCTAATCTCACTAAATTGTTAAACATTCCTGAAACCCATGAGGTTTTCTTCTTGCAAGGTGGGGGAACCACTGGATTTTCATCCATTGCTTATAATTTGGCAGCTAACTATGCTACCAAAAACAATGGTGAAAAACCAAAACTTGCCTATGCTGTAACTGGGGGTTGGTCTCAAAAAGCCAATGAAGAAGCTAAAAGATTAGGTTTTGATACTCAAGTTGTTATTAACACCAAAGATATTAAATATACTGATATCCCACCATATTCTGAATGGAAACCAATTGAAAAAGGTACTGCTTATTTGTATGTTGCTGATAATGAAACCGTTCATGGTAATGAATTTAAAGATATTCCAACTGATTATTTACCTGAAGGAGTTGAATTAGTTGCTGATATGTCATCTAATATTTTATCCAAGAAAGTCGATGTTTCCAAATATGGTGTTATTATGGCTGGAGCTCAAAAGAATATTGGTTTAGCTGGTTTAACTATTTATATCATCAAGAAATCATTACTTGAACAAGCATCTGATGATCAATTGGTCTCTTGGGGTATTCCTTTACCTCCTATTGCTTTCCATTATCCAACTGTGGTCAAAAATAATTCAACTTATAATACTATCCCAATTTTCACTTGTCAAATATTGAAATTAGTTACTGAAAAATTGATCAAAGAGGGTGGTATTGAAGAAATTCAAAAAACAAATGAAAAGAAAGCAGAATTGTTATATGGAGCTTTAGAAAAGTATCCAAACTTTTACAAGTTGGCTGTTAACAAGAAAGTTAGATCAAATATGAATGTTGTTTTCACTCTTCATAATGCTGATTTGGAACCTGAATTCATCAAACAAGCTGAAGCACAACAATTATTCGGTTTGAAAGGTCATAGATCTGTAGGTGGTATGAGAGCTTCAATTTATAACGCTGTTACTTTGGAAACTACCGAAAAGTTGGTTGAATTTGTTAAACAATTCGCTGAAAGCAATTCTTAATAGATAAAGATTTAGGACTTCTCTTCTGTCTCTATACATTTTTTGCAACCCGCGAAAATTTTCATCACTATGATTCTACCTAGAGTTGGTAGGTTAGTTACTACCACTAAGTTCTATAGGACATTTCACATATCTCCTATACTAAGGAACATCAAGACAGGTTCCAATCAAGAAAAAATCAATTCCTTGGACAAGGAAAACTTCAGTAAAAAAGTCCAGGAAAGAATATCTAAAATTCCCATTGAGAATTTCAGAAATTTTAGTGTAGTAGCTCATGTAGATCATGGGAAGTCTACCTTAAGTGACAGATTCTTGGAGATTACAGGGGTCATTGAACCAGGTACGAATAAACAAGTTTTAGATCGTTTGGATGTCGAAAGAGAAAGAGGGATCACCATTAAAGCTCAAACTTGTTCAATGTTTTATCAAGATCCTATTACTAAAGAAGATTATTTGTTGCATTTGGTTGATACCCCTGGACATGTGGACTTTCGTGCAGAAGTTTCCAGATCATATGCATCGTGTGGAGGAGCCTTACTCTTAGTGGATGCATCACAAGGTGTTCAAGCTCAAACGGTTGCAAACTTTTTCTTAGCTTACAGCATGGGATTGAAATTGATCCCCATCATCAACAAGATTGATTTAGATGCTGCTGATATTCCTAAAGCTATTGAACAGGTAGAAACTACTTTTGAGTTACCTGGTGAGGATTGCATTCCTGTTAGTGCCAAAACAGGACTTAATGTTGAAAAGATCTTACCTCGTATAATCAGTGATATTCCCCCACCAACTGGTTCGTTGGATAAACCTTTGAGAGCATTGTTAGTTGATTCATGGTATGATCCTTATGTCGGGGTGGTTATGCTTATTCATATCGTAGATGGTGTGATGAAAAAGAATATGAAATTATTGTCAGCTCACACCGGGAAGAAGTACGACATTAAAGAAGTAGGAATTATGTACCCTAACAAATTACCAATGGACGGTTTGAGAGCTGGACAAGTAGGATATGTAGTTCCAGGAATGAGGAATTCTAGAGATGCTAAAATAGGTGATACTTTCTTTCAATTAGGAAAGCATGAGAATTTAGACCCATTACCTGGATTTGAAGAGTTGAAACCTATGGTTTTTGTGGGTGCTTTCCCTGCTGATGGTAGTGAGTTTAAAGCCATGAATGATGATATTGAGAATTTAGTTTTGAATGATAGATCTGTTACTTTGGAGAAGGAGACTTCTGGAGCTTTAGGTTTAGGTTGGAGATTGGGATTTTTGGGATCTCTTCATGCATCAGTGTTCCAAGAAAGATTAGAAAAAGAATATGGAGCCAAAATCATTCTTACATCACCAACAGTACCTTATAAAGTAGTTTACAGAGATGGTACGGAAAAGATAATCACTAATCCTGATCAATTCCCTGCACTCACTCAAAATATCGAACAATTGATGGAGCCTTATGTCGAAGCCATTATGACCATCCCCGAAGAATATATTGGTACTGTCATGTCGATCTGTGAAAATAATCGTGGTGAACAAAAAGACTTGGAGTATTTGACTACTGGTCAAGTTTTATTGAAATATGAAATTCCTTTGGCTCAATTAGTTGAAGATTTCTTTGGTAAACTCAAAGGTTGCACTAAAGGATATGCCACTTTAGATTATGAAGATATCGGATATAGAAAGTCAGATGTGGTGAAAATGGAATTATGTGTCAATGGTGAACCACAAGATGCTTTAACTCAAATCATGCATCGTTCACAAGTTCAAACCAAAGGTAGACACAGTGTAGATAAATTCAAAAAGTTCCTCAGATCACAATTATTCGAAGTGGCTATTCAAGCTCGTGTAAATAATAAAGTCATAGCTAGAGAAACCATCAAAGCTAAAAGAAAAGATGTTACTCAAAGATTACATGCTGCTGATATCTCCAGAAGAAAGAAATTATTAGAAAGACAAAAGGAAGGTAAAAAACAAATGAAATCTACAGGTAGAGTACATATAGATCATAATACTTTCCAAGAATTTTTAAGAAAATCAGATTAAACCTTGTATATATGTATATAATTTGAATGCATTTGATAGATATTTAACTTAAGAACTTTTTATAAATGATATTGTCAGTTTCATCAGAAAATCTGTAACCTAAAGTTTTCAAGAATGCTTGGAAATCTTCTTCTAAAGTTTCTTCAGGAGTAACAATTCCACATAATACTTTGGCCACGTCATTACCATGATTTCTATAATTGAATAAAGTAATATCCCAATCTGGTTTTAAGATATTTAAGAATTTGAATAAAGCTCCTGGTCTTTCAGGGAATTCGAATTCATAAACTCTTTCTCTTACAATTTTGTTAGGTTTCTTTTGGAAATTACCACCGATTAAATAACGACCATGACTCTTAGCTACTTCATTATCAGAGATATCATGAACTTCATATCCGTATTCTGGACTTCTCATTTTGTCAATGATGTCTTTTAAATCATTTTCTTTATCGGTAACATTGAAACTTACGAAAATGTTAGCTGGGTCATTGTTATTGTATCTATAACTGAATTCAGTAATAGATCTTGGGTCAATGATGGATTGTAATTTTGAAAATTCACCTGGTCTTTCTGGAATACTAACAACTAATGAAGCTTCTTTACCTTCACCTAAAACAGCTCTTTCACTTACGAATCTTAATCTATCGAAATTCATATTGGCACCACTTAAAATTGGAATATAAGATTTGGTTTTGTGATCAACAGATTTATTTTGTTTAACGTATTTCTTCATACCAGCCACCGACAAAGCACCTGAAGGTTCAACAATTGATCTTGTATCCTCAAAAATATCTTTGATGGCAGCACATAATTCATCAGTTGAAACTAAGATAATATCATCAACTAAATCTTTACATAATCTCCAACATTCTTCACCGACAACTTTAACAGCAGTACCATCAGCGAATGCACCAACAGTATGTAAAGTTTCAAGATGATTAGCATCATAAGATTTTTTCAAGGCATCAGCATCAAAAGTTTCTACACCAATGATTTTAACATGAGGAGCTATTTTCTTGAGATAAGCTGCAACTCCTGATATTAAACCACCACCTCCAACAGGAACAAATACCGCATCTAATTTATCTAAACTTAATTGTCTAGTTAATTCCAATGCAATAGTACCTTGACCAGCAATGACATAAGGATGATTGAATGGTGGGATATTAGTTAAATTTTGAACGATACTTAATCTTTCACATTCTAACTTAGCAGAATCAAAATCTTCTCCATATAAAACCACTTGGGATCCTAATCTACTAACATTCTTATATTTGATTGATGGGGTAGCAGTAGGCATAACAATAACTGAAGGAATACCTAACTTGTTAGCTGAGAATGCAACACCTTGAGCATGATTTCCTGCTGAACAAGCAATAACTCCATCAAGTTGTTGATTAGGGTTAGCATGTAAATTTGCAATCATATTATAAGCACCACGAAGTTTGAATGAAAATACTGGTAACAAATCTTCTCTCTTTAAATATACATTAGTGCCTAACTTTTGTGATAAGTTGACAGCAGGAGTAAGTGGAGATCCAGCATCTTGAATAACATCATAAACTTTTGAGGTTAAGATCAATTTTACATAATCTGGATTTCCTTCACTATCTAAATCGGTAGCATTTAATTCAGGATACTTTTCAAGCCCATGTTTGACTTTGTCTGACAAAAATCGACGTAACAGCACCTGAGGTCTGCTTTGGTTTAAGAGTCTTAAATAAGATGTATTCAACAACTTCATTTGACTCATAGATTTTTCAGTCTCAAATTTTCTGTCACCTGAGGTATGGTGATTGTTGAGATTGAGAAACCTTGAACGGCTGAAGTAGTTGAGTCATCATAATGAGAGGTGATTTTGTACTTGGAGACGATTGAGTGTTTGGAAGATGCATGTAAGTATTTGTTCACTTTTCATGTAAAACTTATAATATTATCATTGAGGTATCATATAAGGAAGGAATAACCACTGTGCATTACATTTTAGGTAATGATACTTACCTAAAATATCACAACTTCCAAGTTGATCATCCAAATTAGCTCAATCATCCTGTCTAATATACATACACATACATGTTGGCAAGTACAAAATACCTAAAACAGAAATTTCCATGCTTCAGAATTTGGCTGCAAAAAATCTATGTCTGTGAGAACATAACTCACAAAAAAGTATTGTTCCCTTTATCATAAATTCAACTTATTCCCAAGTTTTATTTATTGTTGCTAGTATTCTACTATCATAACCTAATTTTCCATTAAAGAACTTGTACCATGAAAGCTAAAAGACAATATAATGGAGAATTCCCATTTACCAAAAGATCCAGGGTAACTTCCATAACTTTTAATGATTTTAATTATGAAAATAATTTCAATATCACCCCTAACAATTCCGATAATAATTTAAAGCATCATTTTAGTGAACCAAGTAACTTATGGTATGAACCTTTCACTAGAGATCAGTACATGAACCCTACATACCTGGAAGTTTCTTCATCAACTACTGACGATTCCATGATTAATTCCTTAGAAGATGCTTTTACTAATTATGTATTCAAAGTTGAAACAAACAGTTTTAATGCTGATACAGATTTTTCCTTGAATATAGATCCTTCTAGAATACCCTTCGACATGGTTAGTACTAATGTTGAAAATTATGAGACTATTGGTTTAGAAGATACCTTCACTGGCTTCAATGAGCCATTATCGTACCAAACCCCTGATTCGATTGAGCTGGGTAAAGAATATGATACCGAAGATGAAATGTTTATCACTCCAGGTACTCATTTCAAAGTGACATTCAATAAATATGGTGATAGTAAAACAACTTATTTAACGAGAAGACATTTTAACATCTCAGAATCTGCATATAACTCACCTCAAAAGAACAGTGAAATGGTGATGAAAACCGTTCATCATGAGTTCGATACCATCAGAAAAGCAGGAAGAAAGCTCTTTGTTCCTTACAAAAACGTTATGAGAAAAGAAATTAATAAAGATAGTGAAAGAATCACAAAGGCAAGACATCGTTGGATGCCTACATCTATCAATTGCATATTTCATCAAGTGAATTCTAAGGATTTAAGAATCCCTAGAGATTGTTGTTTTGGGTTATTAAATTGTAGACCCCAAGCTCAAGCTTGGAAAAGAAAACTTAAATTTTGTTAATTTCATTTTATTTTGAGCTAATTTTTAATAGTGATCGGGTAAGATCATGAACCTTTTGTATTGGTGTTTAATATATAGTCTTTTGACTTCTTTTCATGTAGGTAAACCATTATTTTAAGGAATCGTGGTGAAAACTTTAGCTTCCTGTATGCAAAGTATTTTTTGTGTTAACAAGAAGCGCTAGTGGTTTAGTGGTAAAATTCAACGTTGCCATCGTTGAGCCCCTGGTTCGATTCCTGGCTGGCGCATTCTTTTTTTTTTTTGAACCTTGAACTGATTTATGATTATAGATTTTGAACTGTTATAATTTGTTATCTTATTAGAACGAATGTACGCCTTTGTCCTGAGAGTGTCCAAAGTCTTAAAATACAACAGAAAATTTTTTGTGAATTTTTTTTCATTTATTTAGAGTTTTTTGTAAAAATCACAGAAATCCAAAATATATTTCAACAAACATTTAAACTAAAACCAAAACTGTCACAAACATCTGCCCAATCAATTATTTTATCACCGTTAGGATTTAACTCCCAACACTTCTGTATTACAATCCATGCCTTCTCAGCATTTTGCACAGGACTAGTTTTATGGGTTTTCATAATCTTTTGCTTTAATACTTCTTTATCAAATTTATTGACACAACAAATTCCACATAGTATCAAGGGTAAGCAACTGATAACACAGAATCTTGTTTTGGAGAAAACATCGATAATTTCAAATAAATTCTGCACTAATACTTGATTATCAATATTATCAGGAGTGAGCTTCTTAACATATAAATTGAAATAAAGACAACAAATGTTTTTATAAGATTTGAATGTCAAGACACTCAATTTGTATTGTTCCAGTTCAGGATCCATTAGACGTAAAAGATTTTCATCAGGTTGACAGTCAATAATTCTTCTGTGCAAATTGTCAATTTCTTCATTTATCTCTTTAAAGTAAATGTTACGAAGGGTATTATAATTCTCTACGTCTTTGATTTCTTCTAATAATTGATAAAACTTATTGATTTTCAATTTGAGTTCGATAATTTGATGGAATTTGATCAACATGGTCTGCAGAACACCTTGTAAGGTATCCACACCATAATTAAGTTCATTGTCTTTGAAAGGGGTATTAAACATCAACTCATGATACTCCAGACTCTTAAATTCAGTTCCATATTTGTGGCCTTTGGAATTCAACATATCATT
Source organism: Yamadazyma songkhlaensis (assembly GCA_030570975.1). Classification (NCBI taxonomy): domain Eukaryota; kingdom Fungi; phylum Ascomycota; class Pichiomycetes; order Serinales; family Debaryomycetaceae; genus Yamadazyma; species Yamadazyma songkhlaensis. The sequence goes on along the minus strand of JAJLWX010000001.1, from coordinate 423,158 downwards.
ATACTGAAGACTTGAAATTATGAATCTTATTCCATTGGAGAAATGGAATTTTTTACAAACTTCAATCAACCCTCCATGTTCCTTTATTATATGACACATCTTCAAGAAATTCTCATACCACATATCATCATTACCTAAACAGACATAATAAGTTGTTAATATACTTATGAAACTTAGTTTAAAGTACAAGTTGGTATCATCATTATCGACGAAAGTTTTATTGAATTTGATCGTAGCTTTATTCAAATAAGATTTGGCTTCTTCACCTCTACCTCTATAGACCGATCCCCAAGCAGCGATAGCATACATAAAACTCTCTTCATTCATAGCCAAATCAAAGAAACTTTTGATAAAGTGGTTTGATGAATCGGGACTAATGGATAAAACGATTGCAACTTTTGATTTATAATAATCTACCGCTTCAAGACCTTGATTATCAAGATATAAAGAAGGTAAAGATGACGGCTCAACCGTCATTGGGCTAGGATTCATAAAATAATCAATAAGATCAAAGTTCATATCTATTGGAGACATTGAAACTAGAGAATCACTATCAGGTAAACTTGAAAGTTCTAAATTTGAATCCTCATCAAGAGGAATTTCATCACTTTCTAGTTCAGATTCTTGACCTTCTATTATTTCAGTAATGGATGTGACTTGTGTTATGCGTGTAACCTTAGGTTTGAAAATCTCAGGCTCAAAGGGTATTAACTTCAAATCATTATTTCTTTCTACCTCGGGATCAACTCCTATCTCACCTTTATCATTATCTCTTGGTTTAATGAAATCAGGATTAGTGGACAATTCCCGAGGAACAAGACTGGTGACTTGTACCTCTTTCTTCTTCTTCAAATCTTGATCAATTTTGTCATCTAAGTATGAACAGTGTAACCCCTTATCCTTACAATAATCACATTCAGGGAATCTTTCGTCACACTTTCTTTTCTTCTTTCTACAAGTCAAACATCCAGTTTTGGATCGAATCTTTGTACCCAATATATACCTTGTGTTACCTTCTTTGAATTTCCTCTTGGGACCTTTCTTTTTCACATTAAAAGATTCATCTTGTAGTATCAAAAACATATTTAATCTTGACAAAATCTTATCGCAAAACATTCCGGATTTAATACAGATAACCCTTTCTTACATAAGAGATTACATAATCAGGATATGTGAATTTTCTATATATATTAACAAGCATTTAAACACCAACCATATTCTTCACAAATATCCGACCAATCTATGATCAAATTACCATGAGGATTTAATTCCCATGATCTTTTTATAACCATCCAAATCTTTTCAGCATTTAAAACAGGAGTTGAATTCTTAGCTCTTAATAATTTCTTTTCAACCTTTTCTTTATCAAATTTATTACTACAACAGATTCCACATAATAATAATGGGAAACATACTATAACACAGAATTTGGTATTAACAAGGATATCGATAATATCATATAATTCACTTACCAATATTTGATTAACCAAACTATTAGGAGGAATTTGTTTGATATATAAATTGAAATAAAGCTGTGTCATTCTCTGGTAAAGTTTAAAGCATAAGTTATTTAATTTGTAATCTTCTATGTCGTTGATTAACTTAAGGAGTTCAGCATTGGGTACACAGTCTTCAATTTTCAATTGTAAATTATCAATTTGCTTATTGATTTGTTGGAAATTCTTATCTTTGAATTGGAAATATTCTTTTTGGTCTTCGATTTCAAATAATTTACTATGAAGTTTATTGATATGAACCTTTAACTCAATAGTTTCACTGAAAACCATTAAAATCGATTGCGAAATTCCTTGTAAAGTATCAATACCATAATTAACTTCATTTTGTTTGAAAGGGGTATTAGTGAATATATCTAAATACTCTTCACTTTTGAAAACAGGACCGAATTTATGAGCTTTGGAACCAAAGATATCAGAATATTGAATATTAGATATTATGAATCTAATCTCATTACTGAAATTAAGTTTCCTACTCAATTCTTTTAACCCTCCATTAGCTTTAAAAAGTAAACAACACTCTAGAAGTATCTTATACCATTTGTTGGTATCACCCAAACAAATATTTTGGGCAAAAAGTATAGTATAAAAACATAATTTAAAATATACTGTGGATAAATCTTGTTTAACTTGATTATTTTGATCATATTGAGAATTAAATTTCGCTATAGCTTTATTCAAATAATGATTCACATCGGCCAGTTCTCCTCTATATAAGGCTGACCATGATATGACAGCATACATAAAACTTTCATCATTATTTGCTAATTTATAAAAAGTTTTTTGGAAATGATTGGATACTTCTGGACCAACAGCTAAGATTTTCGATACTTGTTGATTGAAATAATCAAGGAAATCTATACCTTTGGAATCTAAGTATAATAAAGGTAATGAAGTTGGTTCAGTGGGTATGTTATACATATAATCATAATTGGGAAGGTTTTGGTTTATGTGCATGTTTATATTATTGAGGTTGTGCATGGGGTTCATATTGTTCATCATTAGGTTTACGTTATTCATGGTCATACCATTCATTTGGTTCATATTCATCATATTCATATTATTCATATTCATTACATTCTCCATATTGAGGTTCATATTATGGTGTAAATTCATATCATGTCCATTTACCATATGAATGTTCAATTGGTGGTTGGGATGAGTTGTCTCTATAACTTTTGAATCATGCTGATATTCATGATTTGGAGGTGGATAATTGTCATTATAAACATCATAAATGGGTTCTTCCAGGGGTTGGAAATTTTCAATTTCTTGTCGTCTTCTTATTATGTCATCATTACTTACAGGTCCTAGTATAGATCGGTTTGAATTGGTTGATACTTTCTCCGTTGGGAATTCATTAACTTTAGTGGATTCATAATCATTGTCTGTATTGTCGAAGGATTTAAGACCATTCGCCCTTTTATCACCATTTCCATGGGTAGAATTCCCATTTAACTTATCGGAATCATTCCCTGTAATTACACCAGTAACATTATCCCCACCATCATCATTACCTTCGGATTTATCATCATCTAAATAAGAACAATGGAGTCCTCTTATTTCACAAAATTTACAAATAGGATGATGTTCATCACATTTCCTCTTCTTTTTCCTACAAACCAAACATCCTGTTCTTGATCGAAATTTCGTTCCTAAGATATACCTCGTCCCACCTTCTAGATTCTTTCTATTCCCCTTCTTCTTCCCCTTACTGAAGGATTCATCTTGAAGGATCATAAACATGATTGAGAAATCTCAAAAAAAAAAAAAGTATCAAAACCAAAAGATATGAATGTTTCCAGGGTCTTTAAATGTTAAAAATGATTATAAATGAATTTAGTTCGTGTATACAAATCAATAAATAATGAAAAAATAAATGCCTAACCAGAAGAACCGAATAATTCCGCTAATGTAACATACAATATTACGAAAGAGGCACAGAATAGGAAGTAGTTTTTGCAGCAAAATATTGACTGCGAAATCAATTCCATTAATACGTTCAATTGGTGTGATGGGGTCAAGGGGGGTCTAGAAAGTTTAAAAGAGGCCCGAATTAAAGTTGGCAAATTTTACCGAAGGGAATTTCCCAATGAAGCAACCTCGGTAGACAAATCATCCGACGAAGCAAAGATATTATTTAGAATGAAAAAATGATTAGCTAAATTTCAGGCTATTATTTATGCAAGAGAACTCTGTAGTTTTAATATGAAAGGAAAAAATTTGTTCCATGCAAAAGGCTGTTTTTGTTATTATACTAATTCAGTAAATAGCCTGAATTTCATTCTGCACCATTGCGAATCTCAACTTGATGGTACTTTTACGACAATGCCATGGGAAATTCCATTGCGACATTGCCAATCATCATGAAAAACTTCCCCAGTGAGAAATTGCGCATGAGAATTTGTGGGTTAACAGTATGAGTGAAGAGAAAAGGAAAAGACAAGCTAAAGCTTCAGTATTATCAGAAGAACAAAAGAAAGCTCATCATATTGCATCTGAACAGAAAAGAAGAGAAAATATTAGAAGTGAATTCGATAAGATTGTTTCATTAACTCCAACTTTGAATGAATCTGAAAATAGGTCAGAATTAAATATATTAACTAAATCGGCCGATTATATTGATACTTTGAAGTCTGAAAATGAAAAGTTAGTTGCCTTATGCAGAGAAAGAGGAATTGCTATTCCTGACGATTTAATTTATACGGGTCCTGATGATATACAAGATCTTGATTTAGAAGAAAGTAAAATAAAGGGAAATATCTAATAGGGCTAGATTATGAATTATGAATGTATATTAATTTTTAGATGGTTAAGATTATAAAATAATCGAATTTTTCTCCTTTATGGTTATAATTCCCTTTAACGGGTAAGAATTCGAATGGGTGATTAAGCTTTTGGAAATTTTGGAAATTACAGGTGATCTTTACATGGATATTCTTCTGTTGAAGAAGCTCATTGACATCTTCATGAGAATTGGAGAAGATTAATATCTTTTTGAAATATTTCAAATCATTGATAGATTTGTTGGAGAATTTGTCAATGACGGAAGGAATCTGAGATTCTTTTGGTTCATCGTCATCATCGTAATCTTCAAATTTTCTATTAGTTTCACCTCCACATTCGACAAGGGCATTCCTTGGTAATTTGTTGACTCTGACAATGACAATCTTATCTAAAGTTTCTTCATTCTCTTTTAATCTACAATAATTACCCCAGATATTTGTTACTTGGGGGACTGAGATGTTATCAGTGATAAAATAAATCATATATGAAATATCAGGAACATTAATTAATTGTTTGATTCTGTAGAAATGTTGTAATGAAAGGACAATATCTTTAGCTGGTATATCATTCATAAATTCCATGGTTGAAGGTACTAATGGGATTTGTCCTGAAATAGTGGCTAAATTAACATTCACTTGTTCTTCGACTCTAGCTTGAGAATAAGGACCAATATTTTGTGGTGCCCAATATGATCTTGATCGTATATGAATACCTTTCTTAACAGTGGTTTCTTTAATAATACATGTACAAGATAATTGAATTTGAACATTTTTAGGTAAGTTGGTTTCGATGGTGATTCTTGAAGGTGGTAAAAATCCTTTGAAGTTAGATTCGTAGATTTGATTAATTTCAGCAAATTTAGTGATATCATTAAGTAATAATGTTATATGTTGAATGTCATTGAAAGTTAAGGAATAATCATTGAGGATTTCTTCCAAATTCATGAATATATCTTTCAATTGATCTTTGATATTGGAAGATGTACTAGTTAAGTTTGAAATGTATAAGTTGTTACTGATTTTAGATATAGTAGGTTTTACTATAACATCATTATCTTCAACTTCATTAATATATTCTTCATCATTATCAAAAGATTCTTCAAAAATTTCTTCAAATTCTTCTTCAAAAACACTTGACATCATTACTGGCTCATAGTGAACTTCTTTATCTTCAACTTCAACCGTAAACTTTAAATATGAAACATCACCAGAAAATTCAATTACCCTTTGTTCAACAATGTTTAACTTCTTCTTGAAAAACTTGGAATCCAATACAATGGTTTCAAATTCTCCACCTTCACCACAAATATGAACTTCATACATTTGGTTTAACTTAATCAAAGCGGGTAACATCTCAGTAATGGATTTTCCCAAATGTTTAGATTCTAAACCAATGGCCGCAACTTTGATTAATCTGGCATCTAACTCATTGGAACACATTTCTGTCATCAATTCCCTTTGATCCCTTTGCCATAAAAATGCCAATGGAGTTAAACCATACCTGTCACAAATATTTTCTACTCGTGTTCTTTGATAATGAGACAAAATAGCTCCACAACTGACTCCTTGAATATCAGGGTGTTTACCGATGATAGTGGAAATCAACTTATCCAAATCTTCTATTTCATCATTTTCTGTTTTGGAATATTCTAAGTCCTGGTTTTTGGAATGTCCCTTGATAGGTTGTCTGTATAAAGGTACATCGAGACATTGTGAATAATAATCGATGATATCATGACCAACAGTTTGAAACATAAACGAATCAAGTTCATCAACTTCTTCAGGATACAAGTTTCCTAAGGCTACCAATTCATGACCTTGACTAAGACAATGGTGTATATTATGGAATGAATCTTTACCTCCAGATATTAAAGCTAAGAACTTCATGATAGATTTCCGCACAGATCAGATGAGATAAAATCTCACCTACAAATTTGCAGCCAACCAACTTCTAAAAGAGTAATTTTAGAGAGAAACACGAGTTAATAGAAAAATGATTTATTTAGCTAACAATTTACCATGGTAAGACATTACCTTCTTCATCAAATAAAGTACCTGACTTTTCAAGACCATTTTCATTGATGATCTTTAAAAGCTTAGCTGCACTTTCATCAGTGGTAATATACTTTTCTCCAATCTCAGCCAATGCCTTCCTGGATAAATCATCATGCATAGTAGTTTCAACTACACCAGGGTGAATGACTAAAACTACTGATTTATTAATCAATGGGTCTTCTGATTTTTTATTTTCTTTGGCAATTTGGCTTCCAAATCTATGAACTGCAGCTTTTGATAATCCATAAGCATTACCACCAGCACTAGGTGCACCAATTTGACCGGAAATACTACCCACTAACACAATTTTCTTTGTGCCTTCACCTTTGAAGAGATATGGATAAAGGGCTTGATAAGTTCTAACAGTACCTGTGACGTTAACATCAAAAACTGTAGAAAAGTATTCAGTGTCACACAATGTTGAGTGTTTCATGGTATCAGGATCAACGATAGCAGCATTTTGAATAAACACGTCAACACCATTTGGGGCATATGTTTCAAGTACTTTGAATTGCTCCTTGAATTTGCTTATACTATCGACCATATCGATATAAACCAACTTCAAGTTTTCCAATTTCAAAGAAAGTAATTCTTGTGCTTTACTTTCATCTCTAACTGTTCCAATAACTAAGTTATCTTTGTCTTTGGTTAATAACTCAACTAATGATTTACCAATACCTTTGTTAACACCAGTAATGAAATATGTGGTCATGATTGAACGAAAGTGTGTTTAGTTTTAAGAGAGGGGATGTTTACGTTTTATAAACAGCTCAATGATAAGATATTCATTAATGGTCGGAAATGTGAATCACAATTATTAATGTCAACGCTCCCGTACACCCATACTCAATTTTAGAAAATTAATAATCTCTATGGCGGGATTGTTTCTGTTCCTGGAATTATCTCATTGGTGTGATTCATATTAGTAACAAGCCAAATCGGTACATTACCACACATATTTAACCATTTAACTTCAAATCGTGTCCCCCATATTTTCATACCCTAAGGCGGACTGAAATTAACTGAGATGCGAAATTTTCATCCTTCACATCTCAAAAAATTCTGAGGATTTAAATAGAGTGAGAAAATTTTTCAAAATTTTCATTCTAAGTAAATTTATTTAACATGCCTCGTATGTTAACATTGAATATATCATGATATTATACATATAATATTAGATATTCAAGAGGTTCGGGTCCTCACTAAGATTCTTATGAATCTACAGAGCTTATTTATTGTGATTAAATCCCCGACACTTTAATCACTTTAAATTTGAATAAGTCTCGTCTTTATTTCAATTAATTCATCAAAAACTAATGTTTGATGAATTAACTAGAATAAAAGAGACTGATCTGTAATTCTGAATCATAGTGAGCTATACCTGTAACCTCTTATTTAAAAAAAACAAAATTCTAACAATTTTTAGGTGCTCCAAGAACTTACTCAAAGACTTACTCTGTCCCAAAGAACCCTTATGAATCTGCTAGATTAGACTGGGAATTAAAATTAGCTGGTGAATACGGTTTAAAAAACAAAAGAGAAATCTACAGAATTGGATTCCAATTATCTAAAATTAGAAGAGCTGCTCGTGATTTATTAACCAGAGATGAAAGAGACCCAAAGAGATTATTCGAAGGTAATGCTTTAATCAGAAGATTAGTCAGAATTGGTGTTTTATCAGAAGATAAAATGAAATTAGATTACGTTTTAGCTTTAAACATTGAAGATTTCTTAGAAAGAAGATTACAAACCCAAGTTTTCAAATTAGGTTTAGCTAGATCAATCCACCATGCTAGAGTTTTAATTTCTCAAAGACACATTGCTGTTGGTAAACAAGTTGTTAACATTCCATCATTCATGGTCAGATTAGATTCCCAAAAACACATTGACTTTGCTCACAACTCTCCATACGGTGGTGGTAGAGCTGGTAGAGTTAAAAGAAAAAACCAAGGTAAAGGTGGTGAAGAAGGTGAAGAAGAAGAAGAATAGATTATTCGCTTTTCCAATTAACTCCCTCATATCAAAAATAATTAATACATTTCTTTGTGTAGATATAATATACTAAATTACTGTATTATAATCTTTTCAATCTCTATAGTCTTTTCGAATGTGACTGTCGAGCGTATGTCATGTGATCAATGAGGGCATCAACCCGCGCGCAAAGACCTCACTCTTTATATTGAAAAACTTTTCAGTATAGTAAATAGTTAGATATAATTAAAGATGGGTAAATCGTATGTAAACTGAGTTTTGAAAGGATATTATTATATTACATGGAACGTATAGTGTCATAGGAATAATTTCATGAAGTTATGAGGAGAAAATATTTCAACCCCAGATAAGTTCACACAGTGATGAGCGAGTGAAGAAATGCAAGGATTCATTTATCGGTTATTTATGGAAGATTATATTACAAAGTAGATCTATATTATCAGAGAAAACGTATAAATCACAGAAAGTCCGGCGAATTTAAGTTAAAAACTCATGAATATAATTTTATTAGAGGTTCAAATACAGAATACTAACAATTTTTTAGACATGGTTATAGATCCCGTACTAGATACGCTTTCCAACGTGATTTCAAAAAACATGGTGTTATTCCATTATCAACCTACTTAAAGACTTACAAAGTTGGTGATATTGTTGATATCAAAGTTAATGGTGCTATCCAAAAAGGTATGCCACACAAATTCTACCACGGTAAAACTGGTATCATTTTCAATGTTACCAAATCAGCTGTTGGTGTTATTGTTAACAAAATCGTTGGTCACAGATATATCGAAAAAAGAGTCAACATTAGAGTTGAACACATCAAACACTCAGCTTGTAGACAAGAATTTTTAAACAGAGTTAAAACTAATGCTGCTTTAAAGAGAGAAGCTAAAGCTAAAGGTGAACAAGTTTTCTTAAAGAGACAACCAGCTAAACCAAGAGAAGCTAGAGTTATCTCTACTGAAGGTAACGTTCCTCAAACCTTAGCTCCAGTTCCTTACGAAACTTTTATTTAGATGCATGTACAGTTCTCTAGTAACTGATTCCTATCACTCTACTGCTCTTCTAACCGACTGAGCTGTCCATTGCCAAGATCAATAAATTCTCTATGTTTTACGATGCTCACTTTTCACTGGGGTAGAAACAAGTGAGGTGTAACTCGCGATCAATATGGAAGAAGGAGTAAAACAAGTACAGGATGTTGGCACCACCAGTAATGGTGATACTACTTCCAATAATACCAATGTTTTCAGTACAGCCTTGAAATTTTGGACACAGATTGATTTACCTACAATTCAAAGTCAATTAGATAAACAAGGAATGGAGATTAGAGAAGATCAAAAGGAATCTTTAAATAATCGTAAGAATTTGGCTTCCAAGACCAAAGAATTCAGAAAATTACCTGACGAGGAGAAACTTGAACAACTTAAAGGAGTATTGAAGTTATATCAAAATGAAATTGATTCATTAACCACCAAACAAAAGAAAATTGAAAGTTATTTCTTTGATTTCTATAGAGAGATAGCTGAAGCTCCCGATCCAAAACCTTTATTGGAATTGTCATTAGATTCAGTGATAAATAGTGGTGAAGTGGACGAATTGAAGGAAGAAATCAGTAAACTAAATGAACAATTGAGTAAAAAAGCTGATTACGAACAACTTAAACAAAGATTAATAAGGAACGAACAGAAATCAGCTGAACTTTTAAGTAGTAGATTAAAATCCAAAGAGGATGAATACAAAGCCATTATCGATGAAAAGGAGAAGAACTGGTTAGAAAAGGAGAAATTCTATGAAAAACAAAAGAATGAATACAATTTAAAGATTGAAGAGTTAAAAACTTCCAATGAAGTTACAGAATTACAATTGAATTCACAAAGTCAATTCAAAACCAATGATAATAATGATGTGACAGTGATGGCAGAGTTAGAGATGGTTTCCAGAGATGCTGAATTTTCTAAACAAAGATTATTAGAAGTAGAAAAGAGGAACGAAAATTTAAGGAAAGAAATCTCCAACTTAAAGAACAACAGTCAATTGGAAAATGTGAAGGAAGAATATACCAAGAAGATATTGGAATTAGAAGGAGAAAATTCATTACTTATTGCAGAATTGGACCAAGCTAGAAGACAAATAAGTAATATAACTACCGAAAATGCCAATAAATTGAATAGTTTGAATACTGAACTTGCCAATTATAGCAATGAAATCAAAGATTTGAAGAATAAATTGTATTCCCAGAAAGATTATGAAGAAATCAAGACCGAATTACATTATTTAAGAAAGATAGAATTTGAAGATGAAGAAGATGAAGATGAAAATAGAGACACCAAAGACAAAGTTGATTCTGTGTTGATGAAGAAAAATAAAGCATTGAACGATGAGTTAGTACAATACAGATCACAACATGAAGATTTAATCAATAGGATCAATGGATTTGAACAGCAAATCTTACAATCCAATGAAGAAATTGAAAAATTAAATAGATTGAATCAAAAATTGGAAGATGATTTATTCAAGTTCAACGATAATAATAAATTCAATGATAATATGAGTTTGATCAGTGGATATACTAAAAAGACTAACGAAGATTCCTCATCCATTTTACCTATCATCACCAAACAAAGAGATAGATTCAGAGATCGAAATAATGAATTAGAAGAGGAATTGAAGAGACAAACCTCTATGATCAATGATTTCAAGAGAACTATCAATCAGTTAAGACAAGATAATGAAGAATTATATGAAAGAACTAGATTCTTAGCATCATCACAATCAACTAGTAAGAGAAACTTATTCCCTAAACCTAACATGGATTTAGAGAATAACAATTATAGAAATAACTATGAAAGTAAATTACATCCTATTGAACAGTTCAGAATAAAAGAACAAGAAAGAATTTCTTCAAGATTATCACCATTTGAAAGGATCTTCATTAGTTTGACAAGAGCTGTTTTAGCTACTAGAACTACTAGAATGTTATTCTTAGGATATTGTGTTGGATTACATTTCATTGTCATGCTTGTAACTATTTATTCTACCAGTCTCAATGCTCAATTAATACCTGAAGTTGGTATGAATACTAGTACTGGAGGTACACCCCACGAAGGTTAATAGATATTTTCACGACATACGTCATTCCCTCTAAATCCTTTGATCTCCTTTTGACTGCGAAAATTGCGTGTGTGATCACTTAAACTCTATTTAAACCACTGAGTTGCCATACTATCAATAATTTCAGAATGAGTGAACAACAAGATAAAAAAGATTTAAATCTTGATCCTGATAACTTGATGATTAACATTGGAGGCAAAAGTGTTCCATTTAAGTCTATCAATAAACCTCACACCGTGGTTACCAGAAATATTCCAAGAGAGGGAATTATGAAAGCTGGTGATCATCATGAAATGTCCAAGAAAGATGTTCCTGAACCTGAAGATGAAGCTACTTTAAAGGCTAGAACTGAAGAATTGAATAAGTAAAAGTAATATACGGTTGATTTATGATCCCTATGATTTCATTGATGAAGAGAGCAAACTTCTTGAAGAGCTTAAATCTTGAAGAGGTAAATCTCTGAAACCTATACACATCCCCTCTCAATAATCCCTGATCATCAAACTTTTCATTGAGTCTCTAATACCTCAATATGATCTCTACATCACCCCCAACCCCGTTATCTATCCAAGCTGCAAATCAATGCGAAAAAATCAAAATGGTGGGCTTACCCAAAAGATTTGTTAGGATATTTGGTTATGGTCTAGCTGTGTTCTCTCTTTTGGGAGTACTTCTAGTGATTGCCAACAACAAACAAATTATTGAAATCAATGATTACCTTCCAGAATATCTAGTCCCCAATTTTTTCCAACCTCCTGCCGATTCATATATCCTCGATATTTCAATCAAGAATTGTTTCAGATTGAATAGTAAGAATCCTGCTTGTGGGATCCCTTCCAGACACGAGGGTATGTTCGAAGGATCTCCAGTTGTTGATTGGGTTAAAATAGACAAGGATTTATTATTAGGTAATTCGTATTTGAACAAAATGTATTTCAATTATAAGACTGTCGATCACAAACAACTTATGAATAAGGATTTCTTTGATGGTGGTGATTTTCATGTGATTACTGATATTGCAATGTATTCTCCTTCAGATAGTTCGATCAAGGGAAATAAAGACGATATACCCAAGAAGATCCTTGACGAGATTAAGAGTGGGATCGTTTTTGATGAAGATCTTATAGAATTCTATAGTAATTCCAACGTCCAAGGAGAACTATATAAAGAAGATAGCCACAAGCACAAAGCCAGTGAGAAAAACAAAGAGTACGAAAAGGAGATGCTAGCCAAACAAGCTGAAGAAGAAGCTTTGCAAAAGGAAGAAAGTAAGCAGAAGGAAGCAGAAAAGGAAGCTCAAGAACAAGAAGTGGGTGAAGAGAAGATAGAGAAGGAAGGGGAATGGAAAGATGAGAAAGCTAAGGGGGATGATAAAGGGGAAAAAGATGAATCTAAAGAGGAACCTAAGAAGGAAGATGCCAAAGAAAACGCTAAAGAAGAAAGACCCCCTCTCGAATTGGAAGCTGTTGAAGGTTCTAAAAAGAAAAGAAAAGTAGAGACCGATAATACAGATTTGGAAGTTACTTACAAAATTCCTTCTAAGGACGATCTTGAGGAGAAAGGTTGGTATTACAAAGGTCACGGTATTTGGGTCAAATATGAATCCTACAAAAGTAAGAGATCTATCACAGGAATTGATGTCTTATATGGTAAAGAAGCAATAGATCCCAGACCAAACTGGAAATTAGTTAAAGGAGAAATCAAGGATCTTAAAGGCAAATTACCTGCCCGTTTATCTTTTAGAAGAGGACCCAAATTAGATTATAAATCTAAGGATTTCCAAAAAACTTTGAAAGTCGATAAAGACGGTAAATTTAAGATTTTACAAGTAGCTGATTTACATTTTTCAACAGGATTTGGGAAATGTAGAGATCCTGTCCCAGAATCATCAGCTAAAGGATGTAAAGCTGATAGTAGAACTTTGAAGTTCTTAGAAAAAGTCTTGTCTTTGGAAAAGCCAGATTTAGTGATATTGACTGGAGATCAAATATTTGGTGATGCTGCTCCTGATTCAGAAAGTGCGTTATTTAAAGCCTTAAATCCTTTTATTAAGAGAAAAATCCCTTTTGCTGTAACTATGGGTAATCATGATGATGAAGGATCATTGTCAAGATCAGAAATTATGAGCTTATCAGCAAATTTGCCTTATAGTTTATCAGCATTAGGACCAGATGAAGTTGCTGGAGTGGGTAATTATATCGTTAATGTTCAAGGAAATAAATCCAAACATTCTGCTATCTTATTGTATTTACTTGACACTCATAAATATTCACCTAATCCAAAAGTCAATCCTGGATATGATTGGATCAAAGAGTCCCAATTGAAATTCTTAGAAAGAGAATATGCAACCATGAAACCTTCAATTGAAGCCTTTAAACAAAAACATTTAGATATGGCTTTCTTCCATATCCCAATTCCTGAATACAGAAATTTGAATCAACCTTTTATTGGTGAACATAAGGAAGGAATCACCGCACCTAAATATAACACCGGAGCCAGAAATATTTTGGGTCAATTGGGAGTTAAAGTTGTCAGTGTAGGCCATGATCATGCTAATGATTATTGTTTAGAAGATATCAAAGATAAGGATGATGTGAAGCATGAAAATAAAATGTGGTTATGTTATGGAGGAGGATCAGGTGAAGGTGGATATGGTGGATACGGTGGATACGTTAGAAGATTAAGAGTCTTTGACTTGGACACCACTAAAGGAGAAATTAAATCCTGGAAACGTCTTGAAAGTGATCCAGAGAATAAAATAGATGAACAAATCTTAGTCACCGATGGTAATGTAGTTAATTTCTAAGTGTTTCAGAACAAAATCTTAGAAAAGTTTGGAATATACCGAAGAGATTACGTTTAATCAAATTAAGTAGTTTTTAATATTAATAGACATAAGCAATGATGGCCATCCATTCAGTTGGAATCCAAGATAAATCTTTTGAAGAATTCTCCCCTTCTCTTAAGCCTTGCTTATCTGAAAATGGTTCCTGATTCGCAGCAAGATCTCAGAAAATTCTTTAGATTCAGTCTTAAAACTACAAATTTCAACCATGGCAGAAGTGGGTAAGAAGAGTCCTACAACTCCTAGCGTAGAGCTGCCAACTAATGATACCAAAGAATTGAAGCAATGGTTGACAGTATCCAATTGTCAGCAATATTATTCTAAATTTATCGATAACGGTATAACCTATGATTTATTACCTGAACTAGATACTGAAGCATTGAAAGAGATTGGAGTTACTAAAGTAGGTGATAGATTGAAACTTGAAATAGCTATAGGTAATATGAAAGCAGAATCTTTGAAGAAAGTTATCAATGTGGATGAATTGTATTCCAATCTAAATCTTTTGAATTTGACCTCACCAAATACTGTTAACATGTCAGACTATGCCATTACCAGTGAAAATACCTTAATCCAACAACATGATGTTCCAAACACAAGTTCTACCACCTTAAATTTGGGTGGCAATATGGAAAGTAAGTCATCAAACAAGAATATCACTTTTATCCTTGCTGATGGGTCCTTGAAGAAAGTTAATGTCACGGGATGTTTCAATGCTCAAAGTATCAAAAGGAAAGTGTTAAGAAAGTTAGGTATCAAACAACAAGAGAACTTATATGATACTTATATCCATAATAATGAAAATAATGTCACTTTGTTGTATGATGTAGAGTTGGTAACTATTTGTTACTCCCCCGATAGATTAGAGAAACACCGGATCATATTATGCGAGAAAGATCGTTATCCAACAGAAACTGCATTAGAGGTGAGTAAGAAGATCATGACAAAATACGATAAGTTCAATAAACAGAAACAAAAATTACAACAGTACCATTTACCGGAAAAACAACCAACTATGAGACAATTTTTCGGCCAAAGACCACCAAGTGAATTAATTTCTTCAAATTTAGCTGAATATTTCCCCGAAGCACATCAAAGAGAGTTGGAACAAAGTGTACGTAATTCAGTCAGATATAGTGTAAGACTATCAAGAAGATTTCAAGGTCTTGGAATGATTACAGGTAGTAATTTATCCGTTAACAAGAGACTTTCCAATGCCACAATGAAATACCATAGTCCGTCAATATCATCGGGCGAACATAATATACTTGCACAAAGAAGAGTTCCTGCAAGAACTATAGGAGATATGATGGTGAATAATGTTAATGCCATTGAAGAAGTTGTTAATTATCCAATGTTCCCTGATAACCAATCGATTTTCAGTAAACCATCAATTCATTCATCTGATGGTGCTAGTATAAATAGTCCTTTCCAAGATTTGAGGCCCATAAATTCCAATAATTCTAAGAATCTTCATAATCATCGAGTTTCAATTGCAGCCAGTTTCTTGGATCAAAATAACGATAACAATAGACTTTCTAGAATCGAATTGTTGAATGTAGAATCGGACGAGGAAGATTATGATGACTATGGAGATGATTTGATTAGTCAATATGGTGATAGTGATAATCCATTATTCGAGTTATCTGAAGATGGTCCTAAGAATTGGTTGAAAGGAGCAAGAATTGGTGCAGGTAGTTTTGGTACTGTTTACTTGGGAATGTCACCATTTACAGGAGAATTAATGGCGGTGAAACAAGTATCTATAGCTGAAAATAATAGTGAGCTGCAACAATCAATGATTTCTGCTTTACAACATGAAATGTCATTATTGAAAAATCTTGATCATGAAAACATCGTCAGGTATCTTGGATCTTCAATATCAGATGATAATTTGAATATCTTTTTAGAGTATGTCCCTGGAGGGTCAGTTCAAACCATGTTGATGTCATACGGACCCTTCGAAGAGCCATTGATCAGAAACTTTATTCGTCAAGTTTTGATCGGTTTGAGTTACTTACATGGAGAAGACATCATTCATAGAGATATCAAAGGAGCAAATATCTTAATTGATATCAAGGGTACAGTTAAAATCAGTGATTTCGGTATCAGTAAAAAGTTGAATAGTAAAAAAGACGATGATGAAGCTGATAAGGAAAAACCAAGTAGGAGAGCTTCATTACAAGGATCAGTTTATTGGATGGCACCAGAAGTTGTTAAACAAACTGCTTATACTAAGAAAGCTGATATTTGGTCTGTCGGATGTTTGATTGTTGAGATGTTTACCGGTAAACATCCATTCCCAAATTTCAGTCAAATGCAAGCTATCTTTAAAATAGGTACTCATGTATCACCATCTATACCTGAATGGTGTACTACTGAAGCCAAAGAGTTTTTAGAAAAAACTTTCGAGTTAGAATATGAGAATCGTCCCGATGCTGTGGAATTATTAGCTGATACGTTCCTTAATCCTTTAATCATGTCAAAACAATAATTTGTATAAATAAAATGTATCATAGACTTTTGCACCCAAAACTCTCCGGTCCCGGTTCACCGATGCGGTAGGGGGACCAAAAACATCCCATCATTTCGCGCTCTTGTACATTACATAAGAAGGATAACACAGATGATATGGAGATTCCATTGAAATCCAAGGCCAAAGTTTCAATGGTCAATATACTGAATGACAAGTATTTCTTACCTATAGATGAAGAAAGTGAAGGAGAATATAAATTGACTAGAACCTATTCGGAAACTGAAGTTAATAATTTTGATGAGGATACTGGTCATCGTTTATATGATGATGAATTATTCCGTCCTAAAAAGATGAAATCTGGAGTTACCAAGATTTATAGTAGATCACATGGTTTGGGATATGGAATTGAAGATGAATATATTCCAGGATTGAATTTTAGTGATATGGTCTATCAATGGGCAGAAACTCCGGATTTATCTAGAACTAATAGTACCACATCTTTTTTAAATCTCGATGATCTTCATGCCAAAGTTTCACCAAAAAGAATAGGGTTTGTACCTCGAAGAGTTAACTCGGGGAATAGTGATTTTGACTCGATTCTTGATAGTTTACCATCAAATTTCAATGATTTGCCATATTCTCAAAGAAAGAAATTAGTCAAATCGATCAATGACCTGATTGATTATTCTCAATTCTCCAGTTATATGAAGAACAATTCCGGGAAGAAGACATTAGCCAATAGATTATTATCATCCACCACCGATTTAAAGAAATTGAATCCTGTAAATGTTGATGAGAAAGGTGCAAAAGTAATGAACTACGAATTAGGAAAAGTTATAGGATTTGGAGCTTGGGGGACAATTAGAGAATGTTTTGATGATAAGAAACAAATTTTCGCCATGAAGATAGTTAATAGTAATAAAAAGATATTCAAGAAAGAGATTGAAATATGGAAAATAATGAATCATCCTAATGTATTGAAATTGATTGATTATCTTGAAACTGACAGTTCAATATTTTGTCTCATGTCACGAGCAAATGGTGGGACTTTGTTTGATTTGGTACTGAAATGGGGGATTTACGAAGATGAAGATTTCAAAAGAATTGATTTGACTATCAATTATATCAAACAAATTACCAAAGGTATAAATTATTTACATAAACTAGGAATTGTTCATGGAGATATCAAACTAGAAAATGTTTTGGTTGAGAAAAAGGGAGATGAAAGTAACTGGAAAATGATTTTATGTGATTTTGGTATGTCCAGATTCTACAAGACTAGAAGTGAAATAAGATCGAAAAGTTCTATGACAGAAATCAGAAAACCCTTCAAAGGAGAAAGTTTACATAGTGCTTTATTAATAAGTGAATTAGGAGCATCATTGGAAAACCGATCGGAACGAACTTTGATCAAATCTAAATCTAGATCTAATTCACCAATCAGGAAATATTCTCGATCCAGTTCTCCATCAAGAGATTATTTAAGAACTTCACAAAGTGTTTCTTCAATTGAAAGTATCAAACAATATCTTGTGGATCTTAAAGATAAAGAATTAAAACGTCAAAGTCAAGTAGATTTGAATTTACCTGATAGTCATATTGGTTCTTTACCATATGCCTCACCCGAATTATTATCTCCCAATCCCCCACCTTTAGGCCCCTCAGCGGATATATGGGCCTTCGGAGTTTTGACATTTACCATGATCATAGGAAAATTGCCTTTCCAACATTTCTACGAACCCAGACTAAGAGCCATGATTATTAAAGGAAAATTCCCCCAAGATGAATTGAGAGTAATCTTGGATAAGTTCTCTTGGTTGGGCGACTTAATCAATGGATGCTTAGAGAAAGATATTACTAAAAGATTGGATATTAACCTTATTAAGGATTATTTAATGATTGACGACTAGCATAAATATAAAACATTTCTTTCATAAGATCTCTCGCTTACATAATCGAAGTTAGGGGACGCAAAAATACCCCAACATTAAGTCCGCTATTGTCGCTAGATTTATTTAGCTCCGTCATCGCGGTACAATTTTTCGCAGTTGGTTGCAAAAGACTTAAAATTCACAGGAAAGTCAAAAATCAAATTGAAATAAAATCCCTTTTGTCATGACTTCAGAAATTCCAATGTCTAATCCAACTAAAATTAAACCTGTCAGTTCAAGTGAAGGTACTATTGCTAGTCCTTTGAGGTATACACCTCTCCCAGAAATTTCTAAAGGAGTGGATAAATTAGTTGCCTCATATCATGAGACTCATAAAATGGATTCAATTCAATATAGATTGAATCAAATTCGTAACGTTTATTTCGCTTTGAAAGATAATGCTGATTTGATTTGTGAAGCTTTAGAGAAGGATTTCTTCAGATCACCATCTGAAACCAAATCTTTAGAATTAGGTCCTTTATTGAATGAAATTATTCATACTATGGGATCAATTTATAAATGGTCAAAACCTGAACCTGTCTCCGACAAGACTATTAATGTAGCAACTCAACCAGTTTATATTGAAAGAATCCCATTGGGTGTGGTTTTGGTCATTTCACCATTCAATTATCCTTTGTTATTATCAGTATCTGCTATTGTGGGGGCTTTATCCGGTGGTAATCATGTTGTTTTGAAACAATCTGAATCCACTCCTCATTTCAGTCAATTATTAACTGATTTATTAACAGATGCTTTAGATAACGATGTTTTCTTTGCTGTTAATGGAGCTATTCCTGAAACTACTGAATTATTAGAGCAAAAATTCGATAAAATTATGTATACTGGTAATGGTATGGTTGGAACCATTATTGCTAAGAAAGCTGCTGAAACTTTAACTCCAGTTATCTTGGAATTAGGTGGAAAATCTCCAGGTTTTGTTTTCGATATCAAAAAGAAAGATATTCCAACTTTAGCTAAGAGAATCTTATGGGGGAAATTTACTAATGGAGGTCAAACATGTGTTGCTATTGATTACTTATTAGTTGAAGAATCCATTAAAGGTCCTTTGGTTGATGAGTTGGTCAAACAAGCTGAATTATTCTTTGAAAATCCTGATCATAATTCAGATTTTACTCATGTTATTCATGATAGAGCTTTTGATAATTTAGTTAAGATCATCAAATCCACTAAAGGTAAGATTGTTTCTGGTGGTAAGACTGATAAAGCCACCAGATTTATTGAACCTACTATCATTGATAATGTTAAATTTGGTGATTCAACTATGAGACAAGAATTATTTGGTCCAATATTACCAATTATCACATATTCAGATTTAAAATCTGCTGTTCAATCTGTGGTTAAACAACACGATACTCCTTTAGCTTTATATTGTTTCACAAGTGGTAAAACTAGTAGATCTACTAATCCAACAATTGATTATATTACCAAACATGTTAGATCAGGAGGTGTTGTTATAAATGATGTTTTGATCCATGTAGCATTACCCAATGCACCATTTGGAGGTATTGGTATGTCAGGTTATGGATCATACCATGGATATTTCTCCTATAGATCATTCACTCATGAAAGAACTGTTGTTGAACAAGTTTTCTGGAATGATATGATTTTGAAATCAAGATATCCTCCATATAATGAAACTAAAAATACAGTTATTGCATCAGCTATGGTTCCTCATCGTGAATGGTTTGGTAGATCTGGTGATGTTAAACAACCATCAATTTTCTTTAATATTTGGAATAGTGTTGCAACTTTGACTAGTATTGGATATACTGCAGTTGTCAATCGTGTTTAATGAGTTCTGAAAATGTAAAAGACTGTCTTTATACTCTGATTCTTCCCATCGCGATCTTCTATGTGTAAACTTTACGCGAAATTGCCACTTTAAAATGGTTGTAATCAAGATTAAAAATGCAGGGAAAGTTTATGATATTGAAGTTGAAGAAACTGCCAATGGATTAGATTTCAAAACTGCAATTGCTGCTAAAACCAATATCCCTGTAGATAAACAAAAAATTTTAATCAAAGGAGGAAAATTAAATGATGATTCAGTATTGAAAGACTTGAAATTTACTCAACCTATTATGGTTTTAGGTACTGCTAATAACAATATTAACTCCATTGAATTACCAAAGACTGTATTTTTGGAAGATTTGAATCAAAATGAGTTAGTTAAAGTAAGTGATGAACCTTCAGGGTTATTGAATTTAGGTAACACATGTTATTTCAATTCTTCTTTACAAGCTATTTATCATATTCCTGATATTAAAGATAGATTAGAAAGTAACAATAGTAACAATTCATTTGTTGGGGCATTAAAAAGATTATTTGGGTTGATGCAAAAGAAACAAGAAAAGATTAATCCAAATTTATTCTTAATGAACTTTAGAGATAACTTCCCTCAATTTAGTGAAAGGGATAATCATGGATTTTATAAACAACAAGATGCTGAAGAGAGTTTCTCTCAAATCTTGAGTTTATTAATCGACGATTTGAAAATTAGAGATATATTTAGAGTTCAATTTAATGTTGAAACTAAATGTTTAGCCCAACCTGATGATGTGGTTATAAGTAGTGAAGAAGCATTAAAATTAATGTGTCATATTGATATTAAAACCAATTTCTTAAGAGATGGATTATTAGGTGGATTAACTGAAACAATTGAAAAATTCAATGATACTTTACAATCAAATACTGATTATCAAGTTAGTAAGAAAATCATCAGAACTCCAAAATACTTAATTATTCATTTTGTTAGATTTTTTTGGAAAACAGATGTTCAAAAGAAATCTAAGATTTTAAGAAAAGTTCAATTTCCATTTGAATTAGATATTAGTGAAATGTTAGATGATTCCATTAAATCTTCAAAAACTAAATTCAGAGATGATTTCAGAAAGATTGAAAAATCTAATGATGATTTAATGAGAGATTTCAAAAAAGCTAAAAAAGATAGTAGTTTAACTCCTTTACAACAACAAGAAGAAGATAAATTGAAATATTTATCAATAAAATCTAAATTTGAAGATGATTATAATGATTTATTAACATCTCATAATATTAACCAAAAAATTGAAGAATTAACGGAAAATCCTTCATCAATTTATTCATTAAATTCCGTTATTACCCATCAAGGATCATCAGCTGATAGTGGACATTATCAATGTTTCTCAAAAGATGAAGAAGATGATGATACTTGGTGGAAATTTAATGATGATAAAATTTCAAAAGTTAATAGAGAAAAAGTTGAACAATTATCAGGAGGTGGAGAAAGTGATAGTGCTTTATTATTAGTTTATAAAGCCACTGGTTTATAGGTTTCTTATATTACGAATGTCTTAGTTTTTTTATAAATCTTTAACCAATTGTTTGAATTTTTGAACTTCTTCCCAACAATTTAAACTTCTTCCTTCATTATCTTTTAAACATTTCAATACTAAATCTCTTGAATTAGTGATTTCTTTACTAACTTCAACTTTGGTTAACTCTATATTTTCTTGCATTAATTTCTTTAAAGATGTGATTTTTTCATTAGATTTTTCAACAGAAATTAAATCTTTTGGATCTTCTGGTAAAATGCTATCATTAACAGTATCTTGAAATTTCAAAATAGTTTCTCTTTCTAATTTAGTTAATTCTTGTTGTACTCTATCTTGTATATATTTTTCAGTATATTGAGATCTTGAATAATCAGATTCTTTACTATTTTCTAATTGTGATAAAAAAGATGCACTGAAATCAATTGGAGCTGCTGGAGTGAACACCTTTTGTTCAGGTTTTGAAGTAGTTGATCCCATATCTCTTTATAAATTCAATGTTGAAATATCAACGAACCAATGATAAAATTCCTAGCGCGCACTGGGATAAAAATTTTATTGTACATAGTTAAGAAGTAAAGAATGCCACCAGTTCAACAACAAAGATACGTTCAACATCAACCATCAAATTTTGATAAATTCAAAATGGGAGCTATAATGGGTTCCACTGTTGGTGTATGTGTTGGTGTGTTATTTGGAGGTTTTTCTATTTTACAAAATGGTGCTGGACCAAATGGAGTGATGAGAACTTTAGGTCAATATATTATGGGATCTGTTGGTACTTTTGGATTATTTATGAGTATAGGTTCTGTTATTAGATCTGATCCAGGTTACCAAGCTTATCAACAAGCTTTAATGGCATCTCAAAGAAAAACTTTTAGATCTGCTTATGGTTTGGATAATTAGTGATGTAAAAAATGTAAATATGTATTTTAATATATTGGATATTGAATATCTTTTTCGATATCAAATAAGTATGTTAAACCAAATTCTGGGGTTTTAAAATATTCTGTTTTACCTCTATCTTGTGATAATTTAGTTAAAAGTTTCTTAGGTTCAAGGATAGGTTCACTACTTAATTTGTATGTACCCCAATGAACTCCAAACATGAAGGTGGATTTGAGATGATCAACGATTTTTAACGATTCTTCTGGTGATATGTGACGAGGTTTTTGATGCCATGATGGACAATATTGTCCTATAGGTAATAATGATAAATTTACTGGAGAATGAACTCTTCCAATTTCTTCAAATAATTCTTTCAGATATCCTGTATCACCTGCATGATAAACAATAGATTTACCATTTTGTTTGATCATAAATGAACACCATAAAGAGAAATTAGCATCTATTATCCATCTACCACTCCAATGCATTGAAGGTAGACAAACAATTTCATAATCATCTAATTTATCACCTCCTTTAATATAAGGATTCAATTTTATACTTTCCCACCAATCCATTTCTATTATGTTATAAATACCTTTCCTGGCCAATGTTTTCTTTAACCCTAAAGGTACAATCCAAGTAGATTTATTACCTATTTGCTTAACCAAATCCATTTCCAAGTGATCAGGATGGTCATGACTAACTAAAATGAAATCTAGTTGATTATTTGTAGCTTTTTGAAGGTCTTTCATATCCATGGGACTACTATTTAACCTTCTAGGTCCAATATGAGGAGAGAATAAATGATCACTTAAAATAGGATCAGTTAAAAAATTAATCCCTGAAACTTGAATCAATGAACATGATTGACCTAACCATATGCATAATAACTGTTTATTGATCGGAGTATTCCACCAACTACTTTTCAAAGCTTTAAAATTGTCTTTTTCAATACATTGTTGCAATATCTTAGAATTCTTCTGAAATATATCAATATTGGGTTTATGGATTTGTAAGTAATCTTCTACTGTATGATCTTTATCAGGATGTTCATGTAGTTCGATCTTATTACCATAGAAACTCTCAAAAAGCTCCATAAATCTAACTAACATGAATTCAAATCCCGTTTGAGGTCTATACTCCGGGAAAGGATTAATGAACATTCCTGCTACAGTTTCACTTTTGAACTTTTCTTGTGAAGACATCGACACCTTACGATTATTTATGATCTGTTGAGTAGACCAATGAAGGTATGCTTCAGTTGAAGCATAAAACCCCACAGCACCTAAAAACACTTTGGTTTTATTACCTATCCTAAACATGCGCGATTGCAAAAAAAGTTGAGATGAGAGTATATACATTAATGTTTTCTAACCACCCCTTTATCATCAGCTTCAGCTAAGATGTGTTTCTTATAAGCATTGATATCACCGGAGAATTTGGTGACGGTTTGATTTTCAGTGACCCAAATTTCATTACATACTTTATCAATAATTGATACATCATGAGAAACCATAAGAACACCACCTTTAAAGTTAATTAAAGCATCAGCTAAAGCATCTAAACCTTGAGTATCCAAATGATTTGAAGGTTCATCCAAAATAAGAATATGAGGTTGTGATAAACTTAAAGCAGCAAAAGCAACTCTGGATTTTTGACCCCCAGATAATAATTCCATTTTTTGTAAACCTAAAGGACCAGTAATACCAAAAGAACCTAAATGTCTTCTATATTCTTCATCAGATTTACCTGGGAAAGTATTAGACATCCATGAAACTGCAGATAAAGTTAAATCCATAGAATCAACATGATGTTGGGCAAAATAACCAACTCTCAATCTACCGTTTCTATTAACTTGACCTTTTAATGGTTCTAATTGATTCAAAATAAGTTTTAATAATGTAGTTTTACCTGTACCATTACCACCTACTATAGCAATTCTAGAATCCATTTGAACATCGAAATCAACATCTTTTAATAAGATATCATCGGTATTATATCCGAATTCAATACTTGATAATTGTAAAATTGGAGGAGATATCATATCAGGATCAGGAAATTTGAATTTAATGATCTTATCATCTTCAGGAGGTTCTAAAACTGGTAATTTTTCCAATTTCTTAATTCTTGATTGAGCTTCAGCAGCTTTACCAGCATTATATCTAAATTTATCAATAAATGCTTGTAAATGTTGACGAACAGCCATTTGATTTTCATATTCTCTTCTTTGATTTTTAATTCTTTCTTCTCTGGTATTATAAAATGAGTCGAAGTTAGCACCTCTATAATAATCCAATCTTTCAGAATGTTGATGAATTATATCAGTAGCAACTTCATTTAAGAATGCTCTATCATGGGAAACAACTAAAACTGTTGATTCATAAGTTTGTAAATAATTAGCTAAATAAGTAATCGATGGAACATCCAACATATTAGAAGGTTCATCCAATAATAATAAATCTGGTTGACAGAATAATGCTCTAGCTAATGATAATCTCATTCTCCAACCCCCAGAAAATGATTTAGTTGGTAAAGTTTGGGATTTTTTGGTGAAACCTAAACCATATAAAATAGCTGCTGCTTTACTTTCAGCTTTATCACTTTCCATATCAAATAATTTCTCTGAAATTGATAATAAATGATTCTCTAAATCATCTCTTTCATTATCTAACTTCTTAACTTCTTGACTTTCTTCATCGAATTCTTTTCTTAAACCTTCAATTTCTTTGATTCTTTCATTGATTTTGGTTTCTTCTTGAATTAAACTCTTCCTCCAAACATCAGCATCTAAAACACTTTGAATAGCTGGAGTATCATCACCTCTGATTTCTTGTTCAACATGTAAAATAGTAATGTGTTTAGGGATATCTAATTCTCTTCTAGACAAGGCTCTTAATAATGTAGATTTACCAATACCATTTTGACCCACTAAACCATATCTTCTACCATAGGATAATGTCAAAGTAGCTTCACTTAAGATTCTTTGTCCTTCACCAACATATAAATCGAAATTTTCAATTTTAATATCTTTGGATTTACCAGCACTTGAACCAAAATCCAAAGGATTGATTTCTAAGAAGAAAGAATCATAATCTTCTTCTTTTTGTTCATTTAATAATTTAGATCTTTCATATTTAACGAATTGATTATTTCTCTTAGCCACTTTTTTGGCAATCTTTCTTTCTTGTTTTTCTAATTTCTTCTTATCAACACGAGTTTCCATGGATCTACCAGTATGTTCAATATTAGTACTAGCATTCAAAAGAGCTAATGATGAATTGATATCTCTCTTATTATTATTTTGATTCAATAAGTTAATATCCAATAATCTTTTGGAAGTATCACCTGTGATTTCTAATTTGGCAAGATTCTTATTTAATTTTTCAGTTAATTCTTCAATCATCTTGTTAACTAAAGTATCTACTTTATCATTAGAACCACCCGCATCTATTAACAATTGTTCAATATATTGTAATTCTGATTTGATATCTAATTGTTGACTTAAAACAATATCTTCAGTTGATTGAGAAACATGTTGAATATACCCTACGGCATAGTCTGCTACTACAGGATCAATATTTGGTACGGCTTGACGTACTTGTAATCCAACGTTAGACATCTAAAAATTTTCACCTTCTCAGTTTTCTCAATAGTTGAGATACTGTCAAGAGAGTTGAAGAGTTGAAGGAATGAAGAGTTGAAAGAGATAAATAGCCAATAAGATCAATTCATGAATAATCTAAATATTACTCTAAATCTATAAAGCAGCTTTTAATTTAGATTCTAATTCACCACTACTAGCTAATCTTTGAACTGCATCATTACCACCAATATGTTCACCATTAATGAAAACATTTGGAACAGTTGATTGACCAGTGATTTCTAATAAAGCTTGTTGGATTTCACTACCACCTTCCATTTCATCTAATTCATAAATAGTAACATTTTTAGAATCTTTAACAGCTGAGGAAAAGGTTCTCTTGGTTGCTGTACAATAAGGACAGTATGATTTTGAAGCAATAAAAATTTTGTTACTTGAGATTAAACTCTTGACGTTGCTGATAACTTTGGCTGAAGCTGGCATTCTTTTCTTTGGTTTTAAATTTAAAAATGACACTAATAATACAAGTAGAATACAGATTAGTTGAATATAATCCATATTTATAGTGCGAGCTTACTAACAGGAGAAATGTCTGGACTGTCACGTGAAATGAGAGTGAAAGATAGAAAGTATGTATTCACGATTGATTAAGAATCTTTAGACTTGACTTGGCTCTTGAAGTATATACCCTCTCAGATTATATACATCTCAGATTAGACATCCATCAGAGCTTGGATAGTTATTGAAAGATCTTGGTGGAAATGATCTCAACAGAATATCCATCAGGATCTCTGATAAAGGCTAATTCGGGAGATATTTTAGCCTTACCAATTTCCAATGACCAGTCTAACTCATCGCCATAAGTTTCAGTCAATTCATTGCAGAATTTGACTGGATCATCACATGAGATACAAGTGTGACCAAAACCTTGGATTGCTCCATTTTCGGTGGAATTTCCATTATGATAACTGAAAGATTCATCATCTTCAGTACCCCAATTATGCGTTAATTCAATCAATGATTCTAAATAAGATTGTTCTTTTGGATCAGCATCGTTTTCTACAAACTTGTTATCATGGTCGTAACCAAGGAAATACAATGTGAATTTAGCTCCTTCAAAAGGTTTAGTTTTCAATAATTTGAAACCTAACTTGTTACAATAGAAATCTAATGATTTCTTTGGATCTTTGACTCTAATCATTGAATGGTTGAACTTGTAATCACTTTGATTGGTTTGATTTTCAACTTTGCTTCTTCCATGTTCAATTAATTCAATCCAATATCCATCAGGATCTAATACGAAAGCAATGTTCTTTTGTCTACCATCAGATAATTTTTTTTGAAACTTGGCACCATTATCAAGTAATTTACTTTCTACGTATTCGATATTATCGACAGAGAAACAAATATGACCGAATCCTCTAAAAGTTTCACCATTTCCACTATTAACTTTATAATTATCATCATTTTCAACCCCATGATTATGACATAATTCCAAAACTCCTTCTCTACCAGACCAATTGAGTCCGGCCTTAGCAGAAGTTTCAAAACTCATCATATATAAGGAGAATCCATCGAAATCAAGGGTTCTGACCAATTGCATTCCGAAATTCTTTTCGTAAAATGGAACTGACACTTTAGGATCTTTGATACGTAAACACGTATGGTTCATAATAAAACTCTTATCAATTGAAACCATTGTTCTTGTAAATTGTCTGATAAACTTGAACACTTTGAAGATAAAGGATACTTTGGAGGTGGCGGCACTATATATGCGATTAGATTTTTAACAGTGCGATTTTTAGCAGCATTTTCTATTCAGAAGCCATGATAAGATCGAATAGTCGAAGGTTATTTAGTACAACACCCCGGATTTGGCTGTCATTTCATGAGATACAAAGATTCACCATCAATGATATACGAGAAAAGTTTATCAAAAATCAACCTATATCCATGGTAACGGCTCATGATTTTATCACAGGAAAATTTTGTCAAGATGCAAATATAGACATAAATTTGGTAGGAGATTCTCTTGCTATGGTTGCATTAGGTTACGAAGATACCAATGAAATCTCATTTGATGAGTTTTTATTCCATGTCAAATCAGTTAGTAGAGGAAATCTGAAGTCGTTATTGATAGCTGATTTACCCTTCGGCTCATATGAGATTTCACCTCAACAAGCTTTAACTTCATCCATAAGGTTGATCAAAGAGGGTAGAGCTCAAGGAATCAAATTAGAAGGTGGTGAAGAAATAGTTCCCACCATTGAACTGATAGTCAAAGCTGGAATACCTGTAATGGGACATGTGGGGTTAACACCTCAACGTCATAATAGTTTGAGTGGTTTCAAATTACAAGGGAATACTGTTAATAGTGCTTTGAAGATATACAATGATTGTTTAGCATTACAAAAGGCAGGTGTGTTTTCCATTGTTCTCGAATGTATACCCAATAAATTGGCTGAAATCATCACTTCTAAGTTGAGTGTACCAACTATAGGTATTGGCGCAGGACCTCACTGTTCAGGACAAGTTTTAGTGATGGCGGATTTATTAGGAATGAATGGACCTGTTGAAGCAAAGAAGTCTAAATTCGTAAAACAATATTCCAATTTTTATGAATTAGCTATCAAAGGATTAGAATCATACAAACATGAAGTTTCTGAAAGATCATACCCTGAAAGTGATGCTCATGGATATAAGATTAAGAAGGAGGTGTTACAAGAATTCAAAAGGATAATTGAATAGATGTATATATAATTTCATGACTTCTAAACCTATAAATAAAGAAGGTGACCCCCAAGCCACTCATTCAGAGGCTTTGACAATGCTCGCAACATAAATCTCGTAAATACATGGCATATTTTTGAGATTCTTGATAAGAGATTTTGGAAGTCATCCATATAAAAGATCACGAACATCTCCAAGATTACAATTGAACTTAACGAATGTCATATAATAGAAAAGCTCCTGAAAGAGGGTTAGCTCAACCTGTTGATCAACAAGAAATGAAACAAGAATATAAAGCCCCTACTTCACTTGAAAGACAAGGATTCGTTAAACACTCATTTGATGCTTTACTTGAATTCTTAGGAATGTTTAAAGAATATTTCTTACATGTCTATGAAAACCCTAGACTTATCATCACAGGTATCTTATTTCTTATCTTAGCTTTAGTGATTCTGTATGTATTCCATTATCTTGGGATGTTTTTAGGTTATATAATATTTGACGTTATTTTGGGTAAAAACCAGTAAACTATGATTATCGCCAAACACTCAATATACATTCTTCAAAGCCTTCCCCTGTGTAAATCTTATCGATCTTGTCTGCGTGCTTGACTCATATTGAAAATGCGAGATTCACTCAATGACTATTGATCTTGAACATAATTCCAACACTGATATAGTCAGAATATTCTTCATAAGACATGGCCAAACTGATCATAACGTGAAGAAAATCATTCAAGGACATCATGATATTGATATTAATGACCATGGAGTTCAACAAGCTAAAACTTTAGGTAAATCCATTGAGAAGATAAAGTTTGATAAAATGTTTTCATCTGATTTAGTTAGATGTGTTAACACTTCTAAAGAGATCTTGGAATATCAGGACTGTGATTTCGTTACCAGTCAAAACTGGAGAGAAAGATGTATGGGTAAATCCGAAGGGTTACATATCCAAGATGCTATTTCAAGATATGGTGAGAATTTCCGTGAATTAGGAGAGAAACACCACGAGTTGGTAGACAGATTAGTTAAACAATTTGATATTGTGGTTGATGAAAGTATAGAAAAGGGATATACCAATGTAGCTATCTGTTCCCATGGTGGTAGTATCACTGCATTTTTCGATTATTTATATAAACATGGTTTCAAATTGAATAATGGATTGACCAAGAGTGATTTAAGAGTTCCCTTTAACACCTCGGTATCAGTAGTAGACGTTGCAAAATACACAAAATTAGGGACCATACAAATGTTTGGTAATACCCATCATTTAGGTGCAGATTACAAAGTCCAAGATCAAAGGTTAAGATAGAGTTTTTAGAGTAATGTATAGAAGGAAAGAAAGAAACTATCTATAAGTATACATTCAATTGTTCAATCTAATTTAATCAAATATTCTATTCAAATATTTGATTGAAGTAGGTGGAGCAATTGTGATATACTAACCAGAGATCATACTGATTAGTATGGTAAAATGTACTAATGCACTAAAATAATATGAGGTTTGAAATAATAATAATAAGGAGAACTGAATTATGATAACATCTGTGGGTCCATAGTGTTTTGTCTTGAGAATGAAGCATATCTTTGGAAAGGATCATTTCTTTCTAAATCATATTCAGGGTTTTGAACTTTCTTACCTCCTCTTAAATACATTCTCTTACACCATTTCCAGAATTCAGCACCTAAAAGGAAACAAATAGAGAATCCGACAGCGACTCCCCATTCGTAACCAATAGTTGTATGTAAGAAGACTTTATGATTAATAACTGGGATATAGATAACTGGGAAAACAGTAACAATACCAGCAATAACTGACCAGAATAAGAATTGATTGGCCCATAAATCTTTAGCGGTTTGTTTATACCATGGTAAATCAGTATCTTGTCTCATGTAGAATAATGAATTAGTTGGGTGAACACATTCCCAAGCTAAAATCAAAGCACACCAAGTCATATTGGCAAATGAAGCGGCTCTACCTTGGAAAACCAATTTACAAGATTCGACGGAAGCAGATGTAGAATTACAATCAACACCTAAATAACCATCACCTTTACCGAAAACAATAACAACATAACATAAAAGACAACTTACAGCCATCCAGAATCCATAAGCTAACATATCAATAATAACTTCCCAAGTGAAAATAACATTATTTGGAGGTTTAGTTAAGATATCTTCACTAGCTCTTTCTTGACCCAAACCCATAGCTGGGAAACATGAAGTAACGACTAAAATCCATAAAACTTCAACAGGGGATAATGGGAAAACGGAAAAACCAGAATCATCAATGAAAGCTAAACCAATCATTAAATAAAGGGCTTGAGCAACATTTTCAGCTAATAATTGTAAAACGAATTTTTGAATATTGGCACTCATTCTTCTACCTTCTTCAATAGCATTCAAGATGGAAGCGAAGTTATCATCAGTTAAAACGATATCTGAAGCATCTTTAGCAACATCAGAACCGTTAAGACCCATAGCAATACCAACATCAGCTTTTTTCAATGAAGGTGAATCATTAACACCATCACCAGTCATAGCACAGAATTTACCTCTTCTATGTAAAGCATCAATCATTCTAACTTTAGTTTGAGGAGCACATCTAGCAATAACTAATGGTAAAACAGGTAAATTATCAATTTCTTCATCAGTTAAAGAATCAAATTCATTAGCAGTCATACACATAGCTTTAACAACATCTTCTGAATAATGGTATAAATTGGAAGGTAAAATACCAACTTCTTGAGCAATAGCTTTAGCAGTACCTGGATGATCACCAGTTAACATATGAACATTAATACCAGCTCTATGACAAGCTTTAACTGAACCAGCAGTTTCAGTTCTTGGAGGATCATAAATACCAATTAAACCTTGGAAAGTTAATTTGGTTTCAACAACTTCACGATTTTCTAAATCAAAACTTGAATCATTACTAACGTCTTTAGTAGCAAAAGCTAAAACTCTTAAACCTTGAGCTGATAAGGAATTCATTTGATCTTCAATTAATTTTTTATCTTTTTCAGTTAATTCAACTAGATCTTGAACATCAGATTCTTTATTATTCATTTCATCAACATTATGACCTAACCAATGAGAACAACAACCTAAGACTCTTTCAACGGCACCTTTAGTGAAAACTTGAGTTTCACCTTTAGGAGTTTTATAAACAGCAGACATTCTTTTGATAGAACTATCGAAAGGAAATTCAGCTAAATGTTCAAATCCTTTACTGTATTCTTCTCTACCATAACCTAATCTAGTGACGAAAACTTGAATAGCAATTTCAGTAGCATCACCATGAGCTTTCCATTCTAATTCACCATCTTCATTCTTAGCTTCATTGATAGTAGCAATATTAGCTAAAGTAGCAGTTTTTAACCAATTTTCAAAGTTAATAGGATGTGGTTGAGGAGGTTTTGGAATAAAATCAATTTCTTCATCAGATTCTTTAATAAATAAAGGAGAATATTTAGTAAAAGAAATATCACCAACAGTTGGATTAAAAGGTTCATTTGAATTATCAACTTGATAAGTACCAACATTTGGAATCCAAACTTTTTTAGCAATCATTTTACCTTGAGTTAAAGTACCAGTTTTATCAGAACAAATATCATTAATACCACCTAAAGCTTCTAAAGAATCTAATTTTCTAACAATAACATGTTTATTAACCATAACTTGAGCTCCAACAGCCATAGTAATAGTTAAAACCACAATTAAAGCAGAAGGAATCATAGATAATGCCACACAAATAGCATAAATAGCTACTTCTTTATTAACAATGAATTTTTGGGATCCCATAACAACAATAGCAAAGATAACAGCCACCCAGAATAAGAAAATAGCTAACCAAGATAATTTTCTTTGTAAAGGAGTACCAACATTAATACCTAAAATATTAGCAATAACGTTATAAACAGTTTTTGAAGCAGCAATTGGATATTCTCTCTTTTTAACATCTCTATCATCAGATTTATCAACTTTAACAATAATTGAACTAGTTGATCTTAAAGAAGAAGCAATTTTACCAATTTCAGTATTTAAACCAGTACCAACAACAATACCAGTACCTCTACCTTTTGAAACAACAGATGAAGAATAAGCTAAATTTAAACGATCACCAACTGGAATTGGAGTACCAAAATCATCATAAATTTTTTCATGATTCTTGTTAACAGGTAAAGATTCACCAGTTAATAAAGCTTCATCAGTTTCTAAATTCATAGTATCGATTAATCTTAAATCAGCAGGAACAGTATCACCAACTTTTATATGAACAATATCACCAGGAACAACTTCTTCAGCAGGAATTGTATCATCATCACCATTTCTAGTGACTCTAGCAGTAGGAGAAGATAAATTTTTTAAAGAACCCATGGTTTTTTCAGCTTTAACTTCTTGAATGAAACCAATTGTAATATTAATTCCAACAACACCTGCAATAACACCTCCAGATATCCAATCTTTAATAGCAAAGGCAATAATCATAGAAATGATTAAAACCAAAATCATAGCATTGAAAACTTGGTGAGCTAAGATTTTTGTGTAACTTATAGATTCATCTTCACCTAAATTGTTCTTTCCGTGAACTTTTTCACTTTCTTTAACTTGTTCATTGGTTAAACCATTGTTTAAGTCAGTATTAAATTGTTTTTCACATTTTTCAATTGAAACTCTGTAAGGTTCAAACTCAATGTCTAATGATGAGGTATCAGTATTAATTCTTTCTTTAATACTAGACATTATATATTTCGAATTTTTTCTCTGATAACTTGAGAGATATCTTCCGATATTTATACTTTATGAACGGTTCGATTGGATTGAAAAAGTCCAGAAATTAATGATGATAAAATTTCTTATCAATTTCTTAGCATAGGCAGCAAGTATTTTATGTGCAGGAGGTTTTGAGGGTAAAAGATGAGAACGAAGGATAAAGAAATGGTGGGGGAGAGAAGAAAGGTGAGAATGTTGGATGAGAGTGAAATTTAGGGAGGTGAGGTATGGGTATGAAGTTTTCGAAGGTATATGGACGCTATATGACTTATACCAAGGCGCATGGTGTAGATCTATGATAATCTTCACCCCAAATTAAGCATCATTTCATATATTAAGGTCTATGCGTGGGACAAATGCGCAAATTTCTTTTTAATGACAGATTAGATGATTGATCAGTTGATTCCATCCGTAGTTAGAGATGATTTGCATGGCTAAAAATAACTCATCTACGTCATGTTCATTGAAGCTGGTAATAGTTTACGAACATTTCATCTACTTTAAACCTCTCAAGGATGTGTACCGCCCCAACATCTCAACAGTTTCCCTAAATAAAGAGATTCTACGACACCCGACATATATAAGAGCGACATGTCCTATTTTAGTCAAGACGTAAAATGGCAAAGGTACAAGAAATAAAGCCAAGACCTTGGCTTAATTGTCAAATTCGTTTTTATAGCCGACAGTATGCGACTCCTATTTGAATTATTAAGTCACTATGATCAATTGTTTGAATTTTGATCTGTTGGGACAATACCCATTGAGATGAGATGACATTGAGTATTTATCTAGTTTTCCATGAAATTTTCTCTATTGTTAGTATTTTCTCTTGGTCCTAACGTTTATCTCTCTTATCAGTATGTCTCAATCTTGGTCTAAGATCTAAGAATTTTCTTTATTCTTGATTATATTCTTTATCATTTACTGGTTATTGGAGGATTTGAGTGCGGGTAACTGATGTCTAAAAATTTTTCATCTTCTCACATAAATTTTCAGATTATGGTGAAGTTGTATAACTGACACATTTGACATGAGTTAGTCACAAGAGTTCTCGGGGTCTTTACAACACCAAGATTTCATTATTATACATCCCTGTCTGTTTATATATATGTAGATTTATGGATAATTCTCCATAAATATGGACTTACAAGGAATATTTGCATTTCGAAGGTTTTATTATCTTTCTGTGATAATCAAAATTCAAAAAACTTGCATAAATGAATAATCCTTTAATATCAAATTGCCTATAGTAATTTGTCAAAGTATGAAAATAACACATCAAAGGATAACATTCTCTATTTGAACATGCTTCACTGTTGTACTTGTCTCTATGATTCAAATTCCTAAGATTTCAATCCCCAAATTCCAATTCCTTATGACTTAGAATCCTTGAATCCCAATTCATCTTTATTCCTTATGATCTCTCGTTCCTTAAACCTGCCTAAAACTTGTCGCTGATGGTGAGAATTTTACCAATGGAAGATACTCAGATAGTTGAAGCGATTGAGTCAAGGAATTATCAATTTGCCCAATCTTTGATTTCTTTGAAGACCTCAAAGTACCCACAGTCTTCTTACTACCAAGCTTTACAGATCTATCTTTATCATCATCAACATAATCCTATAACCAATGACAAAGCTATAAAATTGTTAAGCCAATATCCTACGGATTTGAGAACAACTAGTTTACTTTCCAAAATCTTCATAGAAAAGGGTTTGACTAAAGAAGCAGATGCTGTGTATGAGAATTTAGTGCAGAAATTTCCTAATAATTGTCAACCCAACTTATTACAATGGTTCGAAAACAGTTTGAAGAGTAACAATATCAAATCATTACAGAAATCAACCTTCCATTTATCCAAAGGTTCCGATAGTAAATTCAAGTTTTGGGCAGGTATAGGTTATCATTTACTTTGTCAAACAATTGAAGATGAAAGACAAATCAAGTTATTCACAACTTTAGGATCAAAAATCTTACCTAAACCTTCTACCACTCATGAATTGTATGTTTCCTCACTTTTGAACGATAAAGAAACTACCGTTGAGTTAATTGAAGAGTTTATGACCACCAAACCCTTGGATTTGGATATAAAGTTGGTTTATCTTGATCTCATATCTGGAGAGAAGTTGTATTCTTACAGTGAAAACTTACTATTCAATGAGAACTTTAATGATTTCAATACTTGGAAGAAGTTCATTTCTTCAGGTCTAGAGATAGGCAAGAATAGAAGCGAGTTAGAAGAGAAGATTCTTGAGTATCAAAGTACCAGAAAGAACGTTTTAAGAAACACTTCTTTAGCATTAGTTGAATTATATTCATCTGGAGAAGACAAAGACTTTAACAAATACTGTCAGATCTATTATGAAAAATTCAATAAGAAATTATGTTGTTTTGATGATTTGAAACCGTACAATGTCAAAATAACGGTCACATCAATAGGCGAAGAAATATCAGTAGAGAATTTGAATCATTCAATCAATAACTACAAATTTGGTGAAGGAGATGCTTGGAAAATCTATGAGAAGTATCTTCCATTAACTAAAGATAAAGTTAAAACTGATTTTTATCCTGCCAATGAGTTGGTGATTTCTGATATTATGTCCCACACCGAAACTCCTCAAGAGGTTCTTGAAGCTATTATAAAACTTCGTAAAATCACCATTCATGATCCTTTGGATTTCAGAGTACACCTCAATCTTATCAAGTTATATTCTTATTTCAACATGCAAGATTTAATGTTTTCCAGTTATGAAACCATTAAAGTTAGAATGTTACAAATCGATTCCCTTGGTCATTTCTATAGTGATAACTTGAGTTATTTGAACCCATCAAAAACATCCTTGAACCACTTAGTATCAAACTTCCGTTTCTATTTAACTTGTGAACAAGATATCCTGGAAAATTTAGTTAAAGCTTTTGAGAAAGAAATCTATAACAAGATCCCCAACTTCATTAAGTTTAATAACAGAGTGGTGAAATCCTTTGAATATTATAACACTATCATTCAAATCTGGCAGATTATCAGATTTTGTAACGATAAGTCTTACATAGGATACTTTCAATCCACACTTGAAACTATTCATATGGACGAAATTATCGATAATAGAGATATCACCATGTGTAAGATACATCCAACTCAAACCATTGAAAAA
Source organism: Yamadazyma songkhlaensis (assembly GCA_030570975.1). Classification (NCBI taxonomy): domain Eukaryota; kingdom Fungi; phylum Ascomycota; class Pichiomycetes; order Serinales; family Debaryomycetaceae; genus Yamadazyma; species Yamadazyma songkhlaensis. The sequence goes on along the minus strand of JAJLWX010000001.1, from coordinate 385,964 downwards.
CTAAAGATTGAATATGCCAAAGAACATTATTTATTACACCCTAACGAAAGTAACTTCAAGAAGTTCAATAAGCTCTTGGAAGGTACTAAGTTATCCACATTTGATACTTGGATTTATAAATTGTACTTGAACTTGTTCAAAATAAAGACCAAACCACAAGACACCTCATCAAAGAATTATTTAATCAAAAACTTGAAAATCTCCAAGATTCAATGGTCAGATCCATTAACCAAAGATTTCACATATCAATGGACTTCAATGATTTATTTCTGTAAAACTGCAGAATTGTTTGATAGTGAAATATCTAAGATTTGTAAAAAGATGAAGACAGAATTATATTCGTCGGAATGGAAAGACCAACAAAAATCTCTGTTCAATGAGTTAAGAAAATCAATCAAGTCTTCTATGAATGATGAATTTGTCAATGAGACATTAGATATTTTGAGTGATTCTTTGAATAAAGCTTCATATATCCATAAGAAGTAAATGAAAATATATACATTATGCTTACACTGATGCTTACTCTGGTGCCCTGTTCTCTGATATGTACCTTGTTTCTCTTTTCTGGTACTGTTCTCAGATGTTCAACCTGATGCTCTGTTCTGGCACTGTTCTCTGATGCTTTCTGTGCTCAACTTCATGCTCTCCCTCCATGCTCTCTATAATCTAATGTTCATTCCCATAACATTTGCCATATCATTGATTCTAGCCATCCCCTGGTTCAATAAATACTTCCTATATGTCAAATCATGATTACCAACCAACTTAAACTCTGATCTCATAAACTCCATTAAATCTGCCTTTTCATGACTTTTATAGATCTCTCTACAAACTACCTTATAAATAGACTTTAGTTGTTTCTGAAAAAGGAACTCTTCTAGGGGTAAAGTCTTCCCAAGTTTGGAAAATAGTACTCTACTGGGGTTCATTGATGTGCGGACTGATTTGAGATGCGAAATATTGTCATTATATCATTAACTATGTACTCTTATTTCTCTTAAAATTGGGTAATAACCCATTCAATCTCCATCTCCAACGGAGTTTGTTTTGTAAATTATTTAACCAGTTCAATTCCTCGTTAAAAATGTTGTTGGAATTCAAAAATTTCAATTTTTCAATGAGTTTATTGTTACTATTTGATCTGTTTTGAATATTCTTAAACATTAATAATAACTTGAGGTTTTTCGATTCATTGGTTTGTTGGGAATCTTGATAGATCTCTTGAAGGAACTCTTCATATAAATCAATACATTCAAAACAAATAAATTCATTGAAAAGATTAGTATCGATTTTTTTGGTATCAAAAGATGTGAATGAAGGTTTGAATCGTTTGTTACTTATTAAGGAAGATATTTCATATAATGGTTTATCACAAATATCACAATATTTCAATGATTGCTTACCTGGAATATCACCAAAAATCTCTTCAAGATTCTCTTCTTCTGTTAAAGTATCCCCTGATATCTTTCGTTTGTTATTGTTTATTAATTGATCATGATTTAATCGTTGTTTAAAATTTGCAAGTGATTGTTGACGATTTAAATTGTTGGTAGAAACAGGAGGTTTCAAATAATCTTCAACTAAGATAATTGGTTCATCAAAACTTTCATCTATTTCTGTAGTCATATTGGCATTAGATGTTAAAGTATCAATTGAAGTGAAACTAACATCTTCCATTGTATCATTGAATTTTGATAGATCATTCAATTTTGGTAGATTTGGAGTAAATTCAGAAGTTGGGATACCAAATCTTGAATCTTTAGTTGGACTTTGAATTGGTGAAGATGTTGAAAATTTACTATTATTGCTACTAAAACTTCCAAAATTACGGGTCGGTGAATGATATTGATTTCGATGAGTATGATGAGGATGATTTGAATGCAGTGAATGAGGATGATATTTCCTAAATCTAGATTTAGATTTCTTTAAAGGTGGAGGAAATGGTAACGACGTCAATTTGGAATTATCTAGTAGGTCTAATGACAGTTTTGTCAATCTTAATTTATCTTTCATTTTGACGAATATTTAAGTTTGTTTATTTCGCAGATAAGATGCACGATCTGAAGTTGACGAGGGAAAGATTGAGATGACGACAGGGTGTAGTTTGGTATGTTACTAGGGTATGATGAGCTATTGAAATGTTCTAGAATTTGTGTAGTTGCTAACCAAAAACTTATCACGATTCTAAATATAGATCACGAGCAACACCCAAGTTTGAAAATAGTTTTGAGAGTTTGAGAATACGAAATAAATTAGTTTATTCACCTATGTAATAATCTCCAATTACTATCACCATCATCACTTTCATTAACCCAATCTTGAATATCGTGGAAAATCTTTTCACTGATTTGTTTATCAAGTTCTATTTCTTGTTTCCTCATATTTAACCATAAATTTTCACACATTTCAATTATGATGGGTATACCTTTAAATTCTTGAAATCTTTTGAATTCGATGATGGGTTTTAAATTGGTTATATTAGTATTTTTAAATTCTAAAACATTTAATTCTTTAAAATATTCTGTCATTAATATTATTGGAATTGATTGGTTGGTTAAATGGGGACAATTGTTTAAAGATAATCTCATCAAATTTAAACAATTGATAGCTATCTCCCAAATAGATTTATCACTGATAAAACAGCCAGCTAATCCTACAGTTGATAAATTTGGATTACTTTTAACTAATTTACAAATTGATACATCAGTTATTAAATTTCCTCTTTGTTTCCTACCGAAATTTATTGATGTTAAACTCTTACAGTAATCACTAAGTCTATAAATACTTGAATCTGTAATCATTTCACATCCTCTGATATCCAACACTTCTAAATTCGGACATCTTTTAAAAATCTCAATAAGGTAATTATCATGCAATACTTTTGATCCACAGATGATAACACTTTTAATACCTTTATGAAACATTTCCAATGGTGGAAGAAACTTAGGACACATGAAAATTTCAATTGAATGTAAATTTTGGAAATTAAATTTTTGCCAATTGAAATCGTTGGTGGATAATTTGAATAATTTATCTAATTTGAATTCTTTTGGTCTTATTAAATCAATTTTTGATAAATATTGATTCAACTTGAAAGCATCATCGAATTCAAATCTTTTACTCAAGATTTCTTTAGTTACTTGATTGAATAATTGATTAACTTGTAAACAATTGTACATCACTTTAGAAAACAGTTGAGGTTGTTCATTGACAGATTGTTCAGCTAATTGTTTATTACCATGAATTAACAATGCATGATTATAACTATCTGGTTTTCTTCTTACAACAGGAGGTTTATCACTTTGATAAGATGCAAATTCAATGATTTTATATACAATCTCTGGTATCTCGAATATGTTAACTTTTGGTGGTGATGGAGTTGGGGTGGTCAATGGGAAAAATGGATTAACTATTGGTAATGGTTTTGGTTGATAAGTATGTAAAACATCATCAATGTCTATAGATTTAAATTCATCAAAATTTAATGTCTTTGGTTTATCTAAATATATGAAATTATTCATTGACATAGGTGAAGATTGTGCTGACATTGGAGTATCTACATCATCTATTAAATCAGGTAATGATTCTAAATCACTCTCTTTATCAGATTTTGAAACATTAAATGATAATGATGGTGGAATAGGTGAAGATAATTTTGATTTCTTTCTCTTCAACTTTCTAATAGAATTCTTCCTTTCAATCTTTTTCTTTAAACCTATTTCTTGTAGAAGATTATCTTCATTTGGATAATAATCATAAATTTGATTATTATAATTTTTATAATTAGGTAAAGGTTGTGATATGTAAAATGAATCCATGATGTTTAATATTAATAATTAAGATAATTTAGTATAAATGCTATAATACAAATAGAAATAAATGATTGACTAGGGTGAGGTGAATTTCAACTAAATGAATCCACAAATGCAACTCGACGAAGTTTTAAAATGAAGCAATTTTTATTGAATTCCTAAATTAGTTTTAAAGGAAATGTCAAATGTTATAAATAAATAATTTTGTTATTGTACCTGAAGATATAAACTTTAAGAACTTGCTTAAGTTATAATCAGGATTAAATTACCAGCAAATTCTTGAAATTTTATCGGTATGTTGTACAATCGATTAATAATATCGGTATTTGAATGTTCTTTAAAGCCAGTTTTTCTAATGCAAAATTGTTTAATTCCTTTTTTTGCAACCATAACCAGCATCGCACTTTTTTTTTCGCAGTCGGTGCTGGTTGATTTCCTAATGAGATTGAAAGGACTTCTATGTTACTGAGATATTTTCATGCATTTTCATGTGGGAATCGGTACTATCATGCTGTTGTAGGGTTCTTACTGATTATTTTTGGAGTAAAGTTTCGTCAATTTTTACCAGGTAATTTTTTACCTAACAATTGTTAATCTGACCTGGTAACAATCTTTACTCTTTACCTGGTAACAAAGCTTTCTTAATCCTTACCTGGTAACAAGGACATTTAGACATTATCGATCTTTTACAGAGTAGTTGAGTTATCAACTAGAGTAATCATTATCTTTCGATCTTATTGAGCCATGATCTTATCTACCAAGCCATAAGCCATCAAAACCCTTGACCTCCGTCAAATCTATTTACTTTATTACCTATTCAAGATAATTCTCAAACAAGCCATTCGCTTACCAGTTAGCCACTTCAGGAACGTCAAAGTGATAATTCAAAGTTAAACCAGTTTTCGCAGGGCTGGTTTTAGTTAAGCGAGTTTGATAGAAAGCTGGATCACAGTTTTAAAGACATTACACATTGTTTGTGAAACTATGTTTCAGATAGTTTAATTGTTAGAGTTACGCTGGTTTCACTTTTCTTATTTAAACTATTTGGCATCTCATTACATAGAAACTTGCAAAAAAATGATTGTCGTCCATATAAGGTTTTATGGTACGTCAAAAACCATCTGTAATTAAGATCTTCACATTCTCGTGTAAATTCTTACTTTCCAAACGTTATGTAAACATTATCTTGTAAACAGGATCATCAACTACATTTTTGATAAAAAATATGTGATTTTTACAATACTGTTCGAAATGTGAATGTATCCCAAATCTCGTTACGATTCGTTTATATCTGATAAGGCAGATCTTTTTTTGGAAACATATATCACTTTGATTATTATTTCGCCTTTTATGGTTATTATTTCCCTAGTGCCATAAGATACTCGAGATTTAATGGTTTATCTGTTCTGCCTCTACCATATTTTCGTATAAAAATTATTTACCATTTATTTTCAACGGTTTATTAGAGATATTTTCCCAAGAGTTATCACACCATTTATTTTGTTTAATAAAAGTCTTCCTCTCAACCACCATGTGAAAACTTACTATCAAGATGGATCCTCCACCCTAATCCTCCAAAAACCGTTAAGAGAATTTTTCCGAAAAAAGCAATTGATCCGGGTCACTTGACTTTTCTCGCTCAGTTACAACCCTTTATCTCATCAATTTTTATCTTTAACATTAACATCAATTATTGGTGATAAATAAAGGATAGAATGCCCAAGAAATCTAGCAGTAGTAAACAGACGTCGCTTTTCGATATAAGATTGAAAAATCATGAACATGACGTGTTAGTATTGAAAGGTTCACCCCAAGATGCTGCCTCGGCTTTATTGAGTGGTAAGATAGCATTATCAGTTAAAGAACCTTTCACCATTAGAAAAATCAATCTTCGTTTATATGCCACTTTAAGATTGAATTGGAATGAAAGTGTTAATACTACGAAAGGTAGTCATGATAGAAATATTCACCATGAAAGAAAGATTTATGAATATTGTTGGGACCATATGGAAATAAACAAATACTTAAATCATATGTATGAAAATACTAGTGAAGGTGGGAATATTGTTGGTCAATCAAACGTTCCAGTACCTTTATCAAGAAATAGTTCCACATCTTCATTGAAAAATTTAGGTGCTTTAGGAGGATTTAGATCGAAATCTTCTGGTAACTTATCAGGGTTATCAAGTTTATCAAGAATATCTCCAAGTTCATCATCATCAAATTTAACTAATTCTTCATCATCTGCCAATTTAAAAAGTTCTAACCATACTTTAGTTTCAGGTAATTATGAATTCCCTTTTAGTACTATTTTACCTGGAGATATGCCAGAATCTGTTGAAGGATTACCTGGAGCTTCAGTCATTTATAAATTAGAAGCTTCAATTGATAGAGGGAAATTCCATCAACCCATGGTAACGAAAAAACATTTAAGAGTGGTTAGAACTTTAACTACTGATTCAGTTGAATTATCTGAATCAGTAGCTGTCGACAATACTTGGCCTAAAAAAGTTGAATATTCTTTGAATGTTCCCTCTAAAGCCATCGCTGTTGGTTCATCAGTTCCTATAACTTTGTCCATGGTTCCATTATTAAAAGGTCTTAGATTAGGAGAAATCAAAATCAATTTATGTGAATATTATTCTTATATGGGCTATGTTCCACCTGTTCATAATGGTGAGAGGATTATAGCCAATAAAACCATCCCTAGACCCGATGATGATGATCCAAACTTCCAAATGGATAAATGGCAAGTGGATTGTGTTTTGAAAATTCCTCCAAGTTTATCAAAATGTACTCAAGATGTTGATATCTTGTCCAATATAAAAGTTCGTCATAAAATCAAATTTGCCATTGGATTAGTTAATCCTGATGGTCATGTTTCAGAATTAAGAGCTTCTTTACCAATATCATTATTCATATCACCATTCGTTACTGTTAAAGCCATTACTGATATAGATCAAGATGTGGTTAATGAAGAAGAGGAAGAAATCATTTTCACCAGTGATAGAAATCATAATGAAAGTCAAACGTCATTAAACAACTTAAATTCAAATAGTTCATCATATAGTTCATTTTCTGGATTGGTAGCACCTCCTTTATACGAAGCTCATATTTATGATAGATTATGGACAGATGTTTCACCAATTGATTCACCATTAAATTCAGGTACTTCTACACCAAGAAATCATACTTATCAAACCAATAGTTCCATGCAAGATTTTTCCATGTCACCAATTGATTCAGTTCAATTGAATGAAAATTTAAGATTATTAAGTTTACAACGAGCAGCTGAAAATTCTAATAATGCCAGTTCATCATCAACACCAGGAGAAAGACCTACATTTTCTTTGGATGGTGAAAATAATGATTATTTCGGTAGAAGACCAAATTTATCCAGTCGTAATACTATGGGTAATTTACCATCAAATTCAAATTTAAGTAGTCAAATCAATTTGGGATTGATGTCTCCAGGACCTGCTTCTCCTGCAATGCATTTATCAAGAACTCAATCTGAGAATATGCTCAACCCTTCAGAGATGTCTCAAGTTCCATCATATACTCAAGCATTAAAATCTGATGCTGATGAAGATTCTTTAGCTCCAGTATATCAACCTCCTTTACCCGAATCAAATATTGATGTTGACGAATTAAATAAGAAATATGAATCATTAATTTCACCATCAACCCTGGCGAATCAATCACCTTCACCACCAAATTCACGTCCTAAAACTCCTTTATCAAGGGGATCTTCATCATTTAATTTGAAGAATCTTTCATCGAAGAATTCTTCAAACAACTCATCACCATCATCATCAAGAAATGTTTCTTCAACTAATCTTGCCAGTTTGAATCCTTCACCTGGTCCACTGTCAGTAGCTAAACCTTCAACTATGGCATCAGATAGGAGTGCGGCGATTTTAGGATCAAGTGTTAGATCCAATTCAAGTTTATCGTTACATAATCTTCATTTCTTGAACAAAAAGAAAGATAAAAAGTAGACAAATGAATAATGACAATTTCTCTGTCCTCTGTCCTTCATCAGATTCTTTACCAGGTTCCTTACCAGGGTCCTCACTTCCTCACCAGATTTCGCAAGATCAACTGCGCACTATTTCGATCATTCATGTTTAGAGATAGAACAAACCTTTATCTATCGTACCGTCGTACAATACCACGAGCCGATACAAACTTCGACTTCAATGAAGAAGAGGAAGGGTTGATGGGTCGAAGACGAGTGAAATATCGTGATGATGGAGGGGCAATTGAAATGCAACCTATTGCTCCTTCAATCTTCGATATCTCCAAAGATATTGATGTAAACCTATCAATAATCAAGTCCCAAACTTCAGAATTGAATTCTTTATATAAGAAACTTCTTATTACAAGTGCTGGAGATAAACCTGAGATTGAAAAAAGAATTGAAAATATCAATTATGAAATAACAAAGAAATTCGAAAACAGTTACGTACTTATAAAGAAATTCGAATTCTTACAGAAGAACCAACAACGATTGAATCTCAATTACACCAACACTGAATTGGCCATGTTAGAGAACTTCAAGAAGAATTATGCCTTGAAGATTCAAGATTCTTCATTGATTTTCCGTAACCTACAAAACAATTACATAAAGTTCTTAAGAGACGATGACTATGATGATTTGAACGATACCTCACAAATAAACAGTCACACGAACTTACTCATTGAAGAGGAAACCAAAGATATTGAGAATTATTCCAAGCAAGTGATACAAGAGAGTCAACAACAAATTCAAAGAGGTAACGATCAATATTTACAACAAAGAGAAAGAGAGATTTCAAAATTAGCTATGGGGATTTTAGAGATATCAACGATCTTCAAGGAAATGGAGAGTCTTGTCACTGAACAAGGAACGATATTAGATAGAATAGATTATAATATTGGTAATACAGCACAGGATTTAAAAGTATCAAATAAAGAATTGCTTTCAGCCAAATCATACCAAGAAAGGACCACTAAATGTAAGATAATTCTTCTTTTAAGTTTGATAGTTTTTGCATTGTTAATGATCTTCTTGTTAAGACCTGGAAGTTCAACTAAAATCATTGAGAAACCATCAGATGGTTCAATTGATAGACCAACTATTGATAAACCTGATACTGATAAACCTAATGACATGAATGAGATAGAGGCTTTGGCACAACCAGCAGAAGCTTTAGGAGAGTTTTTAATATAATATACATCACGAAAAAAGTTTACTAATACACCAATATATAAAAATCATGGATCATTACATTCCATAAGGACCATCTCTTCTAGGGAATTTTGCAGCATTTTGTCTGGCACCGAAAGGAGCTTTCTTTCTTCCACCTCCCATACCACCTAAAGCAAAATCAGGATTATTAGCTAAAGCATTATCAGAAGCTGTTGGAGCCGATCTGAATCTTTGTTGCATTGGCATTGGTTGACTTACAGGAGCTTGATTTGGTTGATAAAATTGTTGTTGTTGTGGTGGAGGTTGTTGTTGGAAATGAGGTTGGAAAGCTTGTTGTTGAGGGTAATTATTATCATATTGTTGAGGGAAATAAGAATCTTGTTGATAATATTGTTGTTGAGGTGGAGGATTATATCTTGGATTTGGAGCTCTTTGACTTACACTTGTAAAATTTGAAGAAGCATCAGAACCCATAATTTCTTCAGATCCTTGACTACCACGTTTATATTGATAATCATTAACAGGATATCCATCATTAGGATAAGTTGGTTGTTGCTCATCATCTAATTCAGTAAAAGGTCTATGACCTTCAACTTCAGGATGATGTTCAAAAACACTCATATCAGTGTTACCACCATAAGTAGGTCTATTTAAAGGACCATTTGAAGGATAAGGAACCTGAGGGACATTAGATCTTGGTACATCATTAGTTGTTGGAGTAGCAACATTAGGAGTGAATACTGGAGCCATTTGTTGTTTTGAAGAAATTGGAGTATTTGGTCCATTAACAAAATTTGGTGCAGCATCTTCATATCTTGTTTGATTTGAATTACTAGTTCCAAAAGAATGAGTTGAAGGTTTATTATGTTGAGTAAAATCATTAACTAATTGAGGATTTGAATTATAAATACTTGAATTAGTTGTATTTTGAACAGGTTTAAATTCATAATCTTTTGAAATTGAAGAATTATCATCATATTTAGATTTGAAACCTTGTGATGGTGCCATAAATGTTGTGGTACTTGTAGTATTATTAAATTTATCATCTATTTGACCAAATTCTGTTAATGAATTATCATCAACATCATCATAATCATTATTAGAAAATCTTAAGCTAACAAATAAACACACCAAGGAGATTAAATTTGCAGCAGCTGATCCAATCAACACCCATCCAGTCCATGAAACTTGAGGGTAAAATACTAATACTACAATAATAGCAACTATAGTTGTAGCAATAAAACTAAGAAGATTGAAAACAATACTAAAGATCAAAACTCCACTGGAAAAGAAATGACTCAATAAAATAATAACCAAAGTTATAAGGTTTATACCTCCAGCAATTGGACATAAAATAAAAATTTTAGCTAAAGTATCTCTGGTAGAACCAGTTAAAGTCCAATCGATTTTTGAATCTTTATCACTCAAAGTATAAGGATATTGAGCGCCAGGACAAGATTTAGCATCAGCTTTACAATATCCTAAAATACCATAATTATAATTATCAGTAGAACCAATGGAAAAACTGGTAACCACAGGGGTTGAAATGGTAGCTAATAATAGAAATACAAATGATATCAATATCAACACTGCTGATAATGTATGAAATCCAGCAGATGCCATTATTAATGGAAGATGAAAATTTTTTTGTAACGGTGTAAAATGTGTTGATAAATCACGTAGACGAACAGTTGGGATACGGAATGTTTTTATAACAACTAAAAGATCTCTATTAATCTATAATGAGATTTTTATCTTGGTCTTTATATGTAATCCTATCAAAGATGTCAATTATAACCACCAATTGAAAGTAGAAAAAATCTGTTGATTCAAAGTTGATCTAGATAGGGGAAATTTTTAGCCTCACAACAATCGCGCGAAGTGGCTGGCTTATCAAGAGTGCGGCTCGAATTCCGCGGTTGATCTGATTGACATGATGAGATGATAAGATTATAGGGAGAGATAGAGATAGATAAAGTGATCTCCGAGATAGGGGACAATGTCTAGTTTATTAACTTCTACCTTCATACCAAATATCAGGAACTTCTAAAATATACCTCTCCATAGCCTCTCTGAATCTAATTCTATATTGTTTAGGTGTAACAATGGTTGGATCTTTACCCTTTTTGTTACCACCAATCAAATTGTTCCCTTTAACCCAATTTTCAACTTTCTTATCCCAAGTGAATGTTCTTAACCAATCAATGATTCCAATATAAAGTTTATTGGAAGTATCATTGATACCAATGATTAATGAATAATCCATAACTTCCATAGCTGATAAGAATGAAGTATCATTAAACAATGAACCTCTAAGTAATTTCTTCAGATTTTCCTTAACAAACACTGGAGATTCATAAATATACTCAATCATATTTTCATCTAACAAAACTTCATTCTCTTGACCTGTTTGAGTAACATGTCTATTTCTCATTGAACCTTTCAAATCGAAGATTCTGGTGGTTTTAGTATTATAAAATAAGTTCTCCATGATTAAGAAATCCATTTTGAACGTTTTACCAGTGATGGTGTTCTTAATATGAATTTGATAGAATCCAAAGATTTTAGCTAAAGCTGTAGTTAAGGTATTAAACATTGATTGGGAAATGTATTTGAAATAGAAAGGTGCCATGGAAACGAATGATTCTAATTCTGATTTAGATAATTCCTTGACAATAAATCTGTTATCCAAAGTTTTTAAGAAATTAGATCCACTCTTACCACCACTTGAATTCCATTTAACACATCGTGATAAACTTTGAATAAATTGATCTTCTTTACTACATGATCTTCTTAAAGCATTAAATTGTTCAGAATAGAAGATTTTACATGATAATTCTGTTGATCCATCAGTAAATTGATACTTCAAATGAGTGGATTTATTCTTGGTCATTAAATTTTCAACTTCACTAGGTTTACCACCATTATCGAATCTACTTTTAAATTTCTTTTCAATTTTACCAAAACTAGCAAGTTTCTTATGGTCAACTTCATAAGATTCAAGATTTTCCATATCTGGTTCTTCGGCCATTTCTTTGATTTTTTGCTTATAATCATTGGTAGATAAACAAAATGCAACCAATGAACTTGGTTCATCTTCACGAACAATAATATCAGAATCAGCAAATGTATGTTCTGTACGATCTAAAGGATATTCTAAAGGATCCCATAAAGAAGCTGATCTATCAGCCCAGAAATTAGTTAAGGATTTCAATAATGATACTTTTTCAGGTTGTGGGATATCAATAACCTTTTCCTTTCTTTCTCTAATTGAACTTTCTTCAGGTTTTTCTTCAGGTTTTTCTTCTGATTTATTGGTTTTCATGGCTTTTTTCCGTTCTTCTATTTCATCAACATCAACCACATCTTCAATATTATTATAAATTTCAACAATAGGTTTTGATGCAACAATTGGTAAAGCCCTAAATTTATTTAAATTTTTACGTAATTCAAGTTCTCTTTGTTTCTTGAATTCCATAGAAATTTGGTCGAAATTCATTTGATCAAAGAAACTGGTTAATTGTGATACTTTGTTCTTATTCTTAACAGTTGATGGTTGGGAATTGGAAGTTTGAGAAATAGTGGAATTAAGCGACATATTGGATTCTTTATGGTTCAAAGGTTTCTTCTTCTTTTCATCAGTTTTCCAATTGGTTTCGTTCTGTAACAATGCTTCCATTTTACTAATTTTATGTCCTACATTGGTTTGAGGTTTTAATAAAGCTTTAGGAATAAGTTTATCAATTTCTTGACTTCTTTCATCTTTAAGATCAACTAATTCTTGAGGTTCATCGATTGGTTCTTTTTCATCAAGATTTTTCTTCTTCATATCTTCCATTTCAACTTCCTTGTCATCAAATCTATCCATAAGGAAACTTCTTAAATGGCTCTGGGTAATACGAGTAATTTCATTCTCTGAAGGTAAAAACTTAGTTTCAAAATCATTAAAATCGTCATCCCATTCAACCCCTAATTCTTGTAATTGTCTTAGAATCGAATTCAATGGAAGATAAACTGTTGGTAAAGTCAGTTCATAGATTTTTAAAGTTTCTTCACGAATATGAGATTCTTGTTCTTGTAATTTCTTCTTTAACTCTTCAATTCGTTTAGATCCATCTTCTTCTTGTTTATCGAAAGTATCAACTTTGACCCTATTCAATCTTTTAGAAATACTTTGGAAGAATTTGTAGGTTTTTGATCTTATAGATTCTAAAGCTTCGACTTTCAAATTAATTTCAATAGCAGGATCATACTCTAATTGTTTGGTTGGTACAACTACTTCAAAAGTATCAATTGGTGTATAAGCAACTTTTATGGCCATTTCATTGAACCCAAAGTATTTGACATGATCTTTGAAGAAATCATGGGAACAATCACATTTCTGATTTAAACTCATATTCTTACCCCAAAAACTAGCTTCAAAGTATTTCCCAATTGACATATAATATGTATCATCACTCATAGCAACAACAGGTGATTTGAAATTACATTGTTTACAAACACTCCAAACTGTTCTTTGATTAGTAAAAGGTAAATGATCTGGTGGTAAGGTTTCGTATCTTTCGATCATTAAATCTAGTTTCCCATTACCATGAACATAGTTCTTGTAGTGTTCAAACATCAATTCTCCACATTCTTCACATTCTTTGAATGAATCACTGAACATTTCATCCAATTGTAAACCCAAGAATTTATCATTATCAGTATAAAAGTCAACTACAATAATATTAGGTCCATTACAAGGAATATTGTTCTTGATGGAAACATTAGAATAAAGTAGATGAATACTTTTGTGGAAAACAGGATAAAGTTGATAACAGGGCATCTTCATCAAATTCCCCCAAGTTCTAGACCGTGATTGGAAACTAGCTGCTAATTTCTTTAATCTTAAATCACTTACATACTTAAGAAATTCAAGTAAGTCATGTGACTTATTGGGTAATTGGTCAAGATCAAAATTCAACTTCAAATCTTCAATTAAATCGGTTTGAACATCATCTAAAGATTCACACCCCATCAACATATTATGTTGCTTGTTGTGATTATAAAACATCATAAAAGCTTTCAAGGCATTCTCTAAAGGTGAAGGTAATGAGTATTTGGAAAATGGTGATGTACTTATGATTCTGCTTATAAATAAATCAACATATTCCAAAATTTCCTTTTCATCAGGCATAATATCACATACCACCACTCCACTATTAACTTCTTCTTTAATGTTCCCTATTTTGGTAATGACACTACTAACTGATTCATGGGGAGATTCATCATGATAAGTAAGGAGGTGATCATCGAAGTAACTCTTTTCAAATTTGGCATTAACTTGAGCTAACAAAAGGTTTTCTGCAGTATATTTGATGGAATTAAGGGTATCTTCATCACTACCTCTTAAAACAATGGTGAAACCTAATTCAGTATCAGTACCTGTAAAATAACTAAAAGTTTTGATGACATTATTATGGAGAAACTTCTTGACCTCGAATCGCTTACAAGTTCCTAAGTTACCTTTCTTGAAGAAAAGGTCATTGACTGATTGGAAAATATCCCCTTTAGTGTATCTAGAAATTCTTTCGATTACCTGGGGCTTAGTGTTAGAAATAACCGTTATTTTGGCTTCTTCTAACAACGAAACAGCTAATTGACATACAGTATCACCGACTACCACAATATCGGGTTTCAACGAGATGATTCTAGAAACTAAATTTGTGATATGTACTGATTGTTGAGATTGAACGATTCTTAAACTAATGAATTGTTCTTTTTGTTTCAAGTATTCAATTGGAAACATCAACAAAGCAATTTTAGGATTATCCACCGTACTAGCCATTCTCTTAGAATCAATGTTTTTCGTCATAACTACTCCATCTACCAAATCTGTCTTATCAATAATTGAACCAGCAATTCTTTTGATTTTGACATATTGTTTGATATCCAAAGTATCAGTGAAATGTAATCCGTTGACGAAACTAATGATCCTGGTCAACACTTCTCTCCATTTATCCAAATGATCTTTGATATCACAATCCTCCATACATTGTTTGAAAATTTTATTGAAAAGATCAAGATAAACCGGACTAATCTTATTTTCTTCATCATCGAATAACCCACCTGATTGCATTAACAACTTATCAGGTGATACTGAACCTTTACTGGTGTTGAAACTTCCAAAAGATACTTGGTGTTTGGCAGTAGGTTTGTCATCTCCATAATAAGTCACCACCGTTTGAGGGGAGAAGTTATCGTTAACCAAAGGTTGGATGGTTTCATTACTCTTCAAATAGTTCCCGTTTTCTATTGGATTAGTTGAAGGTTCATTATTGGGAGATGGTGATACTGGTGGAGATACCGATTCTCGGGGTTCTTCGAATTGTGATAATAATTTAGCATTATTTTGAGAGAATAACAGGACATTTCTAACAGTCTTAGCTCGTCTTCTTGATCTCATTCTTAATAATGAAGCATGGGCTCTTTCATGAGATCTCAAATTTGACTTAGGACTATCCTCAAGGACATTTCGAGAAAATGGACTATTGGATTCAAAATATTCGTCATTTCTGACATTTTGCATGATTCTAGGAATAACTGCTGCCAGATTAGTTCTCATATTTTTAGGGTATAACTTTTCATTAACCATCATTGTTGGGAATTCTCCTAAAGTAGGAACAGCACTAGCAGAAACTGTAGCTAAAGGTCTAGTTATTGGAGCACGAGGAGAAATGGTGGATGAAGTAATTCCTTGATTATAGCCAGCATGATTCAAGGATGTATATAAAGACATTACTTTCTCATCTTCATTTTCACTTTCTAATTCATCATCATCATCCTCTTGATCGCCATCTTTATTATCATTAACTCCCAAATTTTGGTCACTACTCCGTGCACTTAAGCCACCAGTATAATCACCAGTCAAGATCTTTCTAAGACCATCATTCTCACTATGCGATTTGATTTTGGATAATTTACTACCACCTAACATTCCATGTAATCCTGATAAGTTATCAACACTATTGGATCTACTGACTCCATTCAATCCAGTACCGGATTTCCTTAAACTAGGGTACTTCTTCAACCAACTGGAGGAAACATTACTGGTGTAATCATTGGATTGGGTACGATGTATTGAACCCCCAGGATTTAGGAAATTATTGTTACTATGGATATTTTTAGATACTGGGATTTCTACAGATTCCCCTTGTCTGGTAGTAGCAATAGAAATCCCTTGAGGAGTTTTGATATCACTGGAAGAAAGATTAGGGTATCTTTCACTTGACATATCAGGATAAGATGATTTGTTAACAAAACTTTTCCTCGATATCACATCACTGTTACTCACAGATGTGTGGTTAGACACCAATTCTCTTCTGGAGTTGCTGGATTGAGATCTTGCTCTATGGAAAGGATGTTGGGGTAAAGAATCATCAAGTTTCATTTTTTCAATGGTTTCAAAGGAAACAGCATCATCATCAACCTCTTCATCACTTGACGAAGAATCTGAATCACTCAAATATACAATCACATCACTATAACAAGGTTTACATACCCTTAACTTATCACTATAATGTTTCCTGTCAGGATTATTATAATTCCCAGTTTTCCTTTCTTCTTTATGTTGACTATATGAAACAAACAAAGTACAATCACTACAAAAGATCTGACCACAGAATCTACAATGATGTTTCCTTCTAAAAGCTGTGAAAGGTTTGAAACAGTTCAAACATTCTGAAACAAAGGAATCATTCATCCAGTACTTTCTAGGGATACCTCCTGATTTAAGAGGATTCTCACTGACTTTCTTGGTTTTCTTCTTCTTTCGCTTATCCACGTCTCCTATCATAGATGAAGCCGATGATAAATTACCAGCAAAGTTTTGGTTCAAGATATTCTTTGCATTATCAATCAATGACGTGGATAAGTTTGATGAGACTTTCTTCTTCATCCCATTATTGAATTGTTTGAGAGCATGGAAGGAATTTAAAGTTGAAGAATCAGCACTAGGTCTCAACTGTTCAGCTTTGATAGGTGAAGATTGTACTACACTCTCACTATGCATGGATAATTCTGGAGGTGGAACTGAACCTACTTTATGGAAGTTATTGAACTTATACTGAGTAGGTGAAGGATTCGAATCATGGATTGTATCAGTATCAGAAGCTGAGTCATCAGAAAGTTCAATATCATTAGGTAAATTGTTGAATATGGAGGAGATTCTATTCAGTAATGTTCGTTTACTACTCTTTTTTGTAACAGTTTTATCATTTTCATCATGAATCACACTGGAAGCTTCACTTCCAGGTACATTAACATTAGTCTGAGCATCAGTACTGGCCAAAGCATTGACATTCAAAACAGAATTAGTAACACTCCCAGATAAACTAGTTGGTTCTAAAGTAGGTAAAGCACTTTGGAATCTTAATGTTTTACTATCACTTTTAACCATTGGTTCTTTCAATACCACTGGCGGTTTGATCTCTTTATCATTCAGTTCCACATCAGAATTGTTCATACTATTACGTGAATCTCCACGAGGTATCAATTCAGGTTTACGGAAATCATTACGTGGAACTAGTTCAATAGCTTCTTGTAATTTCTTACTCTTATCTTGAATCTCTTTAATGCTGGAATTGGTGGATATTATATTGTTGGAAAGAACAGGTACTTTAATAGGGGTATCATTAATACCATCTAAATCCCTAGAATCTGAATTGACAGATTTGGGTGATGAATAAGCTTGAACTATCAGGGATGCATTATTAGTAACTCGTCTTAATGTTTTGGTGAATAATTTAGTTAACGTTTGACTTCGTTCTTGTTCAGGGTCAGGTAATGTTGGAAAGGAGATAAAGTCTTCATCAGAATTGACTGAAGACCCTAACTTAATATCTTCTTTGGCCATAGTACCCTAACGAGAAGTATTATTGTTATGCGATTTTGAGAAGTGAGATTGAGAGCTAATTGAGGGGAGGAAAAGAAGAACAAGAGAACTGGTCAATTCAGAGGTCTGGTACAATCCAACACTCGTACCATACCACACACCACCCTGACACTAATCACAACCTAACGGTACCTTGTAATGAACACCACCAACATCACTCCCACATATACGGATAGTCGCGATGATTTTCGTGAACAGATCAAATTCTCACGAAAAGTTATCAACGTATTTTCAGGAGATAAACACATAAGTTATGTCATCATTACAAAGACGTCGTGGAGGTAAAAGTTCGGGAGGAGTGGTGAACAGTGGCTCCAATTCTTTTGATGAAGAAAGAGAAGAAGTAGGTAATCATAAAATTGGAATTGATGATAAAGATATAAAAGACCGTAAGGAATTGAAAGTACCATTATTAACATTAATGGAAGAAGTACTTCTAATTGGATTAAAAGATAAAGAAGGATATTTATCCTTTTGGAATGATAATATAAGTTATGCCTTAAGAGGATGTATTTTACTTGAATTAACTTTCCGTAATAAAATCACATTAGTTAATGATCCAGCAAGAAGAAGATTTGAATTAAGTGATAGATTAATTGAAGTTATTAATGATGAACCAACTGGGGAAGTATTATTGGATGAAGCTTTAAAAATTATGAAAAATGATGAAAGTCATTTATCAGTAACAAATTGGATAGATTTATTATCAGGAGAAACTTGGAATTTAATGAAAATTAATTATCAATTAAAACAAGTAAGAGAAAGATTAGCTAAAGGATTAGTCGATAAAGGAATTTTGAGAACTGAAAGAAAGAATTTCTTTCTTTTCGATATGGCAACTCATCCTGTAGCTGATAAACAATCAAAAGAACAAATTAGATTAAGAATTTTAAATTTATTAATTAATAGAAATGTTGATTTTGATTCTATTACTAATGATCAATTCCCTAAAGATACTAGTTTTAAAGTTTTAAGATCAATCTCTTTAATTTGTGGTTCATATGCTGCCAATGTGTTGGAAAATGTTTTATTATCTTTAAATTATGACAAAAGAGATCAAGCTTTTGCTAGAGCTGATGAATTATTAGCAGATTTTAGTGATTTCCCTTTCCATACTGACCATGCTAGTCCTTTAGGTTTAGGTTTAAATTTATTTCAAGAAGTTAGTAATGAAATTGAGAAAGATTCAACTAATGAATTACAATTAGAATTAATAGCTGCCATATTGAGTGTTTTTGCAAGAATGGATTCAATTTTATAATCATATACGTTTCATAAAGCTCTGGAAAAGCCCATACATTTCGTTTATAAAGCTCTAGTGAATTCAGCTATTAAGGAAGGTTTCGAATCTCCGGCTGAATCCCAAAACATCCCTCCACCTAAATGGTTTTGTTTAATGAATTTGGCTTTTTCAATAATGGTGGTGGTATTGTCGTAAGTAACTAATTGGGTGTCATCGTAACAGTATGCTGATTTGGTTTGACGATCAAATATTTCTTTGGTTCCGGGTAAGGGTAAATTTTTATAGTCAATGGTGCCTTCACCTTGAATTTTGGACTTATCGAAGGAAGAACCAATGGTTTGAGTTCTGGGGAATGTTCTTCCATAAAGTGGCATTCCTACAATTATCTTATGACGAGAAGCACCCTGGTTGATGTATTTATGTACTACATCTGAAGTATTGAGTGAATTATCCCCATTGAAACCGTATAAATTGGAATGGAATCCTGATTTGTCTGACCAGGATCCAGTATAGTCGTAACACATTAAGTTCCAACGATCTATATATTGGTTCATTTCATTGATTGGAAGGTTCCTGATATTTTCATCCCCAGCAGGTGCTGCTATGGATAAAAGTGAACCTGGCTTTACTCTATCTAATTCAGATCTCACTAAACGGAGCATATTCACGAATTGATGTCCTTCAGTTGAATTTTGAGGGTATTCCCAATCAATATCAATCCCATCGAATCCATATTTAAGTAGAAACTCTGCACATCTTTGAGCAAATCTAGAAACCGATTGTGGATTTGCAGCAACAACCTTGAACGCTTCACTAGCACCCCAGCCACCAATTGAAAACGATACCTTCAATTTAGGGTATTTGACCTTGTACTGTTTGAATAACTCAATTAAACCTGTAGCTGGACCTTCAGGACCAGTCAAAGGCATTTGAATATCACACCATTCATCCAGTAATTTCAAATCACCAGTATTGTCTAAAACTAGAAATGCGTAATATACCTGATCAATCACAGAATAATCCAAATCGTTGGGTGAATGTTTTCTCTGATAAATCGACCAATTGGAGTAATAAACACCAGTAGACACCAGAGCTCCCTCAAATCCCTTAGACTCAGACTCGTAGGACCCTGTCTTACCAATTCCTAACTTCTGTCTCAAACCAAAAGTCATCTGTGCTCTATTTTTTGCAGCAAAGCGCGACTCAAAGGCAAATGGTTTGTTCACACATTAACGTTGATACAATTGAAGCTAAAGTCCCTGCAAATACAGTGGTCTACAAAGATGATTGTATGTATAACTTTGATACCGCTGAAAATAATGAATTGGGTTTAGATGTTTGTCTCAATTGCTTCCAATCTTATAGCAGAGGGGATCATGACTATACATCAGAACATTGTAAAGATTCATCCCATTCAAATTTTTTGAATATTACAAAGAGAATGAAACCTGTAGACGAAAAAGATGTTGAAGAAAGACAAAATAAAATGGCTAAGTTAGAAATCAAAGAATCCAAAGAGGAAGAAGTCTATGATATCAAGTACCATATCTATTGTTCCATAGATAACCAATTATTTAAACTTGAAGAAGTACCGGAGAAGTATCAACAATTGAGTGAAAGTATTATAAAAACCAATTCAAGTTCTCGTCAAGAAGAAATCAAAGCTTGGGAACAAGAGATCTTACCTTGTGAGCATTCCATTGAGATTGAACAATTCAAGAGTGAAATTGATTTAACTAAATGTAGTCAATGTGATTTGAAAGAGAACTTATGGATCTGTTTACATTGTGGAGCTTTGGGTTGTGGGAGAGAACAATTCGGTTCTAATACTCCAGGTAACTCACATGCATTGAAACATTATGAAATATCTCAACATCCAGTTGCAGTTAAATTAGGGTCTTTATCAGCTGATGATATCGATAATTATGATGCTTATTGTTATAAATGTAATGATGAAGTTAAGATTCCGAATTTACTTCAATATCTTAAAACTTTTGATATCGATTTACAGAAAGCTGTCAAGACAGAGAAAAATTTAATTGAATTGAATTTAGACCAAAATTTGAACTGGGAATTCCAATTAGATGGTGCTAATGGTGAAAAATTGAAACCCATTTTCGGTTCAAACTTTACAGGGTTAAGTAATTTAGGTAATTCATGTTATTTGAATTCAGTAGTTCAGGGCCTTTTTGATCTTGATTCTTATCAAGAATACTTCAAAGATAAGCAATTTCCTCCATACAAAGAAGTGTCTAATCCTTCAAAAGACTTGAAGAGTCAAATGATAAAGATATATAACGGTTTAGCCAGTGGGAAATACTCTAAACCCAATGTATTGAAAGGTGATGATTATCAATTAGGAATTAAACCAACTATATTCAAATCTTTGATAGGTGAAGACCACCCCGAGTTCAAAACCAACAAACAACAAGATGCATTTGAATTTTTGATCTATCTCTTGGATAAGTTGGATAATGAATATGGATTTGAATTGAATAAGTCTCTTAAATCCATACTTACTAGTAAAGTTTTGTGTTCAAATTGTTTTAAAGGCAGTGCCCGTGATGATTTAGTGGATAACTTATCTTTGAATATTGAAGATGAAGTTTTAAAAGTTGAAGATGGTCAAAAGACTTACAAAGAAGTGAATTTGATTGATAGTTTCAAGCAATATTGTGAAGACGAAATCATCGAAGGATTTAAATGTGACAAGTGTGGAGAAACCACCAATGCTATTAAGTCTATGGGATTTAAATCTTTCCCTAAACATTTGATTGTCAATGTCAATAGAATCAAGTTGGAAAATTGGGTTCCTGTGAAGATTAATGTTCCTGTAAGTATTCCTGATAAAATCGATTTAAGTAATTTCAGGGTTGAAATTGATGATAATTTTGAATATAAGAAAGAAGAGAAACCCGGATTTGCTGCTAATGAAGATCTAAAGAATAATTTAATGCAAATGGGATTCCCTGAAAATAGATGTATCAAGGCATTGTATAAAACCGGTAATAACAGTTTAGATGAAGCCATGAATTGGTTATTTAGTCATATGGAAGATGCTGATATTGATGAACCTTTAGTAATTGAAGAAACCAAATCTGACGTATCAGAGGATTTAATCAATAACGTCATGGCTATGGGATTCGATTACAAGTTAAGTAAAAAAGCACTCGTAGTGAATAACTCCGATGTCAATGCTGCTGTGGAATGGTTGTTCACTCATCCTGATGATGATGGAGAAATTCCTTCTCAACCTGTGAAAGTAAATTTATCAGAAGAAAAACCTAAATTAATAGAGGAACTCACAAACACTTCAGTCAACCCACAATACAATTTGAAGTCCATCATTTGTCATAAAGGAACGTCTCCACACACTGGACATTATGTGATATTCATTAAGAAACTCATCAACAATCAAGAGAAATGGGTATTATTCAATGATGAAAAAGTTGTTGAATGTGATGAGTCAAATATCGAAGATATGAAGACCAATGGGTATATTTACATTTTTGAGAGTTCATAGTTAAAGCATTTAATCACCCCTCGTCTCTTATCTTTACATGGCTCAAACGTGGGAAAAGACCAAGCCTCATCTCATAGGTAGATAAGGTTTTGCCACATCAAGAAATGTGTTGAGGTGTTATCCTTCTTCCAATTGATTGAATAGTCTTACTCTAATTGGACCATTTCAACTACATGCTCCTTTATGACCTCTGCTCCTTTACCTATGCCCCTCTCCTTGAACCCCATATAACCCATCCTACTTAATCCGTGCATTTAAGTCGGACATTGACCGGACATTAACCCCCGAAACATTACCCTCTTCGACCCTGGTGAAAAATCCTGCGTACAATGGGCTATTACTCACTCGAAGGTTTTTCCACAAAACTAAAAATATCCTACAACTATGTTCATTACAAACCCCCATATTGGTGACAGATCCCGTTTAGAAGATTGGAGAAGTATGTACCACTGACGAAATGTTGGGAACTGACGACTCAAGATTACTGATGAAATCAGTCATACAAAAAGATTCATCCAATGATGAGATTGCAGTTCATAATCACATTGTTCATTAATACTAACCGATATAGTTAGAGGTTACGACCCATTAACTGCTCCTGATTTATTACAACACGAATATCCCTTAGGTGATGATAACAAGAAAATCATCTTAGAAGGTAGAGAACAAGCTTGTGATATCTTGAATGGTAAAGACGATAGATTAGTTTTAGTTATTGGACCATGTTCTATACATGATCCAAAGGCTGCTTTAGAATATGCTGATAAGTTGAAAGCTCAAGCTGATAAATATAAAGGAGAATTACATATTGTCATGAGAGCTTATTTAGAAAAACCAAGAACCACTGTTGGTTGGAAAGGTTTAATTAATGATCCAGAAATCGATGGATCTTTCCAAATTAACAAAGGGTTAAGAATTTCAAGAGAATTATTTGTTAAATTAACTAAGAAATTACCTATTGCTGGAGAAATGTTAGATACTATTTCACCTCAATTCTTATCAGATTTATTCTCTGTTGGAGCTATTGGTGCTAGAACCACTGAATCTCAATTACATAGAGAGTTAGCTTCAGGTTTATCATTCCCTGTTGGTTTTAAAAATGGTACTGACGGTACTTTAGGTGTTGCTATTGATGCTTTAAGAGCTGCTTCTCATCCTCATCATTTCTTATCAGTTACCAAACCTGGTGTTGTAGCTATTGTTGGTACTGATGGTAATAAAGATTGTTTCGTTATTTTAAGAGGTGGTAAAAAAGGTACCAATTATGATGAAAAATCAGTTAAAGAATGTCAAGAAGATTTAATTAAAGCCAAAGTTGTTACTGAAGAAAATTCAGGTCCAAGAATTATGGTTGATTGTTCTCATGGTAATTCAAATAAAAACCATAAAAATCAACCTTTAGTTGCCCAAGAAATTGCTAACCAAATAAAGAAAGGTGATAAAAGTATTTGTGGTTTAATGATTGAATCAAATTTAGTCGAAGGTAGACAAGATGTTCCACCTCTTGATCAAGGTGGTAAAGATGCTCTTAAGTACGGATGTTCCATCACTGATGCTTGTATTGGTTGGGATGATACCGAGGATGTTTTGAAAACTTTATCTGATGCCGTAAAGGCTAGAAGAGCTTTATAGTACATAGGAAAATAAAAAGTCGGCTCTTGTCATGATGCAAGCAAATGTGATGATGCGGATTTATTATGTGCGCTCGTCAGGTCCATCACAATCAATGCAGTCGTTAGTGGGACTAAATACTCTATTTTCACGGTATTAAGAGTTAAATGCTAAAGTATAATGAAGATGATCGACATAACGCACAGGTTGTAATTGCGACGTATTGATGCAATTCAATGCTATGCATTTCAACAATCTCACATAGCATGATACATGAATTAAAATGGCTTTTAATTTTATGAAAGTGTTAGATGGGGGTGGTGGGTGGCATGAGGGAGTTGGTAGAGATTAGGGGAGTAACTTTTGTTAGACATACTAGAGGTGAAAGTTAATGGTTAGAGAGTTGGAGGGTGCTCATGTGAAATATGTACATTATCGCTTACTCTTCAAATAAAATTTGAATTTCTTCAATTCTTCTCCTTCGTTTTTCTTCTTCTTCAACCCCGACAATTTCTCCTATAGATTTTTTCATCTCTTGGATCTTTAACATTTTGATTTCTATGGAATTCTCCATAATGAATCTCACTACTTTAACGTTATTCTGTTGTCCTATTCTGTGCAATCTATCAATTGCTTGATCTTCAATACTTGGTGACCACCATGGATCCATCATAAAGGCTCTTGAGGAACTAGTCAAATTTAACCCTACACCTCCTGCTTTCAATGATAATAATAAGATAGTTAACGTATTGGGTGAATTTTCATATTCATTGAATTCTTGTAATAATTTCTCTCTTTCATTCAACTTTAACCGACCATCAAACTTTAAGCATTTGACATATTTGTTACCAATCTGAAGATTCAACTCATTTTCTATGATATCCAAAAATGATGAAAACTGTGAGAATACAATAATTGGTTCATTTAAGTTCTGTGCTCTTAAAGTATTGATGTGATTGATCAAAGCTTGAATCTTTGATGATGTCTTTGTAGGATCATAAAGATATATTTGGAATTTCCAGTCTTCTAAAATATCTTTATTGGTATGGAACTTATATTCTGCTTTGGTGGTAATTTTATTTCTGATTTTGAATAATTTATACTTGGAAATGGGATCTCTACAATTAGGACAAACTGTTGGTTGATTGGAATTCTTCTGGAATTCTATGTGTTCTAACAAACAGGTGATACAGAAGATATGCTTACATTCAGTAATAATCATTTCATTCATATCAATTGATGTACTGGTACAAATTGAACATTCAACTTGATCTAATTGATTGTAAATTGGTTGATACATCAGATAAATCTTTTGGTTGATTTCAGTTTCATCTTTGAACTTCTCTCCTTCTTCATCCAACTCTTTTAAGAAGATCTCTAACTCTTCATCCTTCATTTCCTCGTCAACTTCTTCTTGCATATCATTGATGACTTTACTAATCAAATCCTGATGACAACAGATTTGTCTGAGTCTCAAGATATGTGTCAAGATTTGTGTATACTTATGTAAAACTTCCCCTGACCTTAAACTCTCTCTAAACGATTTAGATGCTTTATCTTTAAACCAGTTGTATAATTTCAATTCTCGGTCATTGAACTTGATTTCTTCTATTTCTACCTCTTTTGGTGGAAGAACAACTAAAGGATTACCATCATTGTCCTTCATATCTTTGGTTCTTCTCAAGAAAATTGGCTCTAAAATGGTTTTCACTACATCCAAAGTATCTTTGATTTGTTTTTGTTCAAAAGGTAAAGTAATGAATGTCTTCCAATAGGAGAAATTATTCCAAGGCTCTAATTCAAGATACTTGACAAGGGAATATAAATCATCTAATCGGTTAATAACTGGAGTACCTGTCAAAATCCATTTTCTTGAAGCTTTTAATTCGAATATTGATCTTGAGGTTTTAGCAGTTCTGTTTCTAATAGTATGACCTTCATCAATGATTATACGGAAGAACTTGACGGAAAATAATCCAGTCTTTGGTAAGTTACCTTGAGCATCTCTTCGTTTTTCAATTTTAGTATACTCGCTTAAAATAGTTCCATACGTGGTAACTACCATAATAGGAATATGCTTTTTCTTACCAATCAATACATTTGATAAATCGCTGAATGATTGTTGGCCATAATAAACCATACAACGATGGTTTGAGTTCTGGTTACATTTTTTGAACTCTTTTTCCCATTGTGATAATAATGACATTGGAACAATCACTAAAGTAGTCTGGAAAGCATAAGATGGATCATCGATTATTCCAGTATCATAAGGAACCGAATTAATCAATGATAAAGCTGAGATGGTCTTACCTAATCCCATTTCGTCAGATAAGATCCCACCTTTAACTGAAGATTTGATTAAAGGCTTCTCAAGTGATAATTCTCCACTATGAATATTCCCATAAAAGTACTTCATATCGTCTTTCATTCCTGATTTGGGCCATTTGAATGTCTTCCAAAGAGGATTCATCACTCCTTCATCCATTAATTTAATCTCATCGATACTTTCTTGACTGATACTATCATCATCTTCCACTAACATCTTCAATACATCCATTTCCTTCTCTCTGGCAAGCATCCAAGATAACCCATGTTTCTGGTATTGTCTCAATTCTAGCCCAAAGTTTTCTTTAGGAGGTGTAACATATGGTAAAGCTTTAAGAATTTCTGATTGTTGATTAGCCAGATAAAATGATTGAAGTTGATCAAGATTCAATTCGTTGTCGGTTTCTTCAAAAGCTTCTTCTGTATCACTTTCCAAATCAACAGTCTCTTTCAGTGGACTTTCAACCATTTCAAATTGAGTACTCATGACTTCTTTATTGTCTTTAAACTTGACTGATTTTATTTGGAGTTTGTTGAACAACCTGGAAATAGCGTATTGTCTTAATCTAAGAAACGATTCGCTCTCGGTTTCGGCCCCAAAGTTGAATCTGGTTTTAAGGTCGCTTTTCTTGAAACTATCGAGTTCATTATGTTCAAGTTTCGTTGTGAATGCTGTCTTGGTAAGAAATACATCGATCTTGATATAAAATGCATCACCAGTGGAAAGTCTCTTTTTAGTTTCAACCATTACCGAAGACTGTAACAGAATCAACTTCAAATCGAGTAAAGGAGCAAATATTCTTGTCAAATCTTCTTTAAGTCTCCCAATTTCTCTTTCTTCAGGAAATTCATCATGAGGTCTGGTATATATTCTGACCACCGCAGATTCCTGTTTTTTATCTTTCCCTGATAATGACTTGGGTTTGATTCGACGAATAGTCATCTCTTTTCCATATGCAAGTGGTTTCATGTAAGGTCTGGTGGCAAAAGCATCAGCATAAAGTGTACCAACATATCTCTTCCACTCTTCTTCCTCTTCAACTTTCTCATTCTTGAGTTGTTCCAATGAACTATTTGATCGTTTAGCATATGCAAAAGGGATTTGAATTCCTCTGGTTCGTTTCCGTTTGGGATTGTTTTCTAACAGTATTGGCGGTATTACTTTATAACCATTTGATTTGGGTGTTTCTTCTTGCTTTAAGTGATAATCCAAAGCTAGCATCAACTTATCTTCCCTGTGTTTAAATCTGTCATATAGACTATGAACTGATTGCACGGGTATTTCCCCTAGAACTCCTATTATCCCTTCATGGAAAGTAGTGAAATCATCTGTTGCCGCAACCTTCTCTTCTCTGACATCTACACTCTCTTCTTTAACTTCCACTTCCTCATCTTTAACCTGTACTTCTTCCATCTCAGTATTCAGAGTATTGAACAACACGCTCTTCTCGAACTCAGACACGTCTATAGACTCACTTGCATCAAAGAATCTTCTCTTCTCTCTACTCATCTCATGCGCGTCAATCAGATAACGATTCTAATCTGGGGATAGATATCACCACATCCTACAACTTCATCACCACCTTTAAATTACATGACTAGAGTATATTTATAATGCTATATAATGAGACAATCTACTTTTAACATCCCTGTTTCTAAAGTAGGATCGATTTTATGTTGTTGACAAAATAGTCGAATATTCCCAAGCAATAATGATAAATCACCAGATTTCAGAACTTGAAGAACTTTCATGTAATCCAAAGTTAACATGATATCCTCCTTTCTGAAACCTGTCAATTCCGCAACCTCTTGAAGTGAGAATTTAGGTCTTTTTATTAAGTAATCAAGGAGAAATACACTCAACTTTTGTGACCAATATCGTAAGTAACTTACCTTCCCAAAAGCCGATAAGGGAAATTCTGGCCCACTTAGACTTTGGCCTGGTGTAACTTTAGCAACAGCATACAGAAATTCAATCAATAACGTCCCCAAATGTTTCCTTTGATATGGTGGGAAGATACATATACATGCTAGATTATTATTACCATCCCAAGAAACAGTTTCTTTGGAGAAGAATCCCATGGGTTTGAAGTTTGGTTCTTTTGTACTGGTTTTTCTATCATTATCATCAAATCCATATAACACATAGTATTCAAATTGATCAACATTATAGAATACTGATTTATCATCAAGGAATAATTTACCAAAAAGACAAAGATTCTGACAAAATAAAGTATCCTCATATCCCTTGACTTTCCGTATTAAATATGGAGAATCATCATCTCTATATACCAAATTACCAATGGTTGGAAGTGGTTTATTATGCTGACAAGCAGCTCTATGAGCTTGATATTTGTATTTCACAGAAGTATACTTGAAACAATATTCACAAACATATAAATCATCAAGCCAATATCCCTCTGTCACTATATGATCATCAAATTTATTTATATCAACTTCAACTCCAAGTTCTTTCCTAACACCTTTATCATTGAAATATGCCCCATTACCGTACCAAGGTTCGATCTCATAACTACCGAAAGTCACTAATTTAATATTAGGTTTCTTAAGAACACCGTATTCTTCATCAATGGAGGTTACGCCGTTGGTCGTAGATTTATCTTTACTATTAATTTTTGTACCATTATCTACCATCTATTGACGCGCTTTTTTCAACTTTACCAAAAGATGCCACCAAAAGGATGGAGAAAGAATGCTGATGGTAATTATCCTCAACCAGTAAAGAAACAAGAGTTAGTATCCATTGATGAAATATTGTTCCCCAGATCAGTGGTGCAAAGATTAGCTAAAGATATTATAAGTGAAGCTGATGATGCCAATGTTTTATTATCAAAAGATTCAGTTATAGCTTTACAAAGATCAGCTACTGTATTTGTATCATATTTATTCAGTAATGCCAAAACCGTAGCCAAATCGTCTGATAGAAAGACCATTAATGCACAAGATTTAATTGTAGCTTTAGAAAGAACAGGTTATTCAAGTTTTGTACCTGAAATCAAACAAAAGTTATCAGTTTATGAAGCCAAAGTTCAAGAAAAGAAATTAAGGAAAGCTAATGAACCTGAATCTGAAAATGAAGTAAAGAGACTAAAGAATAATTCTAAAAACCCTGTTAATGCTGTTAATGTTGAAGATGAAGACTCTGATGATGATACTAATGAAGTTGAGGAAATGGAACCAGAAGAACCTGAAGAAATGGATGAAGATCTTGAAGAAGAGGGTGATGAAGAAGCTCCCACCAACCCTATTGCTCTTCTGTCAAAAGATGAAGGGGAATTAGAAGGTTCAACAATTGATGAAATAGAAGAAATCAAAGATGAATCTTCAGATGATGAAGAATAAATATATATTAAGACACTAGGTCACATGCAAGAATTAAATAATGATCAGTGATGAATGCATTTATCAAAAAATGGGAATCCACAAGTAAGTGATGCTAAAAAATAAAGAACCAACAAACCTCCTAAACCTACTAATACATAAAATTTGGAAGTACTCAACCACATTCTTCGTCTAATAACTTGAGCTCTTTTCTGGAAAACTGATGCTGAAGTAGTTAACCTATCCGTTTGGTCAACTAACAAATTAATTTTATCACCCCTATTCATAAGCTTGCTAATATTATCAAGCATTAATTGTCTTACTTCTTCAACATCTTCATTGACCAACACTAAGTTACGTGGATTGATTACTTCTCCACCATTACTCTCCTCATCTCCTTCATCTACAGATCCATAATTATAGACTTTCTGGTTAGTTGAATAATTCAATTCCTCAAATTTGATGATCTGGTTCATGTATAACTTGAATTCTCCCAACTTACCCCTTACTTTATCGTTATCACTAGTATTTTCAATATCTTGTTTAAACTCTATGTACTTATCCATGATTTTCTTTAATACTGATAACACCAATACCTTATTAATATTGGCATGAGCAATACTGATGACTGTTATAAGATCATTACTTCCGTCGGTATTATTCACTTGTTTCTTCATGAAATAGATACACAAATCAAAGTTAGTTCCTGAATTGGTGACAGGTATTGAACCTACCAATGTTTTGGAAGAATTGATCAATCCTAACTCTTCCGCAACTATCTCTGAACAGTTAACATTATTGATAGCATGAATCAATTGGAAGTTTTCACATGAATATAACGTTGTGGAGTTCTTTGTTAACGTGGTATGTATCACTATGAAGTTAGTAATGGTGCAAATTCAATCGCTGTGCTGAAGTACGTACAATGTTTTTGTACATCATTCTTATTCATGATGATTGATTTCAAGATTTCGCACTGTTTGGGAATCTGCAGCAGAGCATCTCAAAAAAAATTCTACTTTTGCAACCTTTGTAGACTATAACAGAAAGACATTATGGGGAAGTATAGGAAGAGATTCAATGAAAAGGCTAGGTCAGGGATGTTGGCCAAGCAAGCGGCTTTAAAAAAGGCCAGAAATAAAGCATATTTCAGACAATTAGATGATGGGACAGATGAACCCCAAGAAGTTGCAATTGAAACTGATCCCAATGCAGAGATTTTAAAACCCTTAACAGAAGCTGAAAAGGCTGAAAAGAAACGTAAACTCCAAGAGGAGTTATATAGTATGAATGAAAAAGAATCAAAATTATCAAGATCAAAAAGAAAGAGATTAGATAAGTATATTGAACATCAGCTTAAAAGAGAAGAAAAGAAAGCATTATTTGAAAAGTTATCCAAGACTAAAATAGATACTGGATTGCTTACTTCATCCAAAAATCTTGGGAAAGGTAAACAGTCAAAGAAGGAAGAAATTCTTGAAGCTTTGGAATTAGAAAAACAAGGAAGAGGTGATGAAAGAACCAAAGAGATTTTATATGAAGAAAGAGAAGTGAAAGATTGGGAAGAAGATAATGCCATTGTTTTTCATGAAGATGAGCCTGAACAACCACAAGAAACTGAAAAGGTTTCTGAACCTGAGGAAGCTTCTAAATTCCCTAGTTCTGAAGATGATGATAGTGAATCAGACTTTGATGATGCACCAAGTTCTGGTTTTGTAGATAATAGACCTGCCAAATTTGGTGGCAGTGGTAGTGGATTTGGATTTGCAAACATAACGAAGGTGGAGAGGAAACCGGTTGTTAAGAAATATAGTTGGAGATCGAAAATAGAGAATGATGAGATGAAGAAGAGGAAACATGAAGATGAGCTTGATTTTGAGAGTGATGAGGAGGAGGATGAGGAAGAAGAAGACGGGGAAGATGAGGATGAGGAGGAAGATGGTGATGAAGAAGATGAAGCTGTAGAAGGAGAAGATGGCGAAGTAGATGGCGACGATGATGAAGACGAATCAGAAGAAGACTCCGAAGACGACTCAGAAGAATCAGATGAAGACTCTGATGAAGACCTCCCTAAACTTCTTTCCATGAAACCTAAACATTCAAGCACAGCTGAAGCCTTCAAAGAATGGGCTGATCAACAGGTAAGAGAAATTGAAGGTAGAACAGAAATGGTTCTTCCTGAACTTTCTGAAGACCTCAAGAAACAATACTCAAAAAGACACGATAGAAATGAAGACATGGACCATTCAAGTGATGATGAAAATTATATCAAAATCAATAAAGACAGTCAACGTAAAGCTTTCTTTGTTGAAGTCAATAGATCAGACGAGATTCAGAAACTGAGAATAGAATTACCTGTGTTCAGTCAAGAACATGTTATCATGGAAGCTATCTATCATCATGATTGTGTGATTGTTTGTGGAGAAACAGGTTCAGGAAAAACCACCCAAGTTCCCCAGTTCTTGTATGAAGCAGGATTCGGTAGTTTGGATTCTCCTGATTATCCTGGAATGATTGGTGTTACTCAACCAAGAAGAGTGGCAGCTGTTTCTATGGCACAAAGAGTTAAAAATGAATTAGGTGATCACGGTTATAGAGTAGGTCATCAAATCAGATTTGATTCCACCATTAAAAACGAAGGTACTAAAGATGGTACAGCTCTTAAATTCATGACTGATGGGGTTTTGTTAAGGGAAATGATGAGTGATTTCTTATTGACCAAATATTCATCTATCATCATTGATGAAGCCCATGAAAGGAATGTTAATACCGATATTTTGATAGGTATGCTCAGTAGAGTGTTGAAGTTAAGAAGATCAAAGCATCAAAAGGATCCCCAAAACTTCAAACCTTTGAAGTTGATTATTATGTCAGCTACTTTAAGAGTTTCTGATTTCGCCGAAAACAAGACTTTATTCAAAACACCTCCTCCAATTGTTAAAGTAAGTGCTAGACAATATCCTGTAAGTACTCATTTCAGTCGTCACACTAATTACGATTATCAAGAAGAAGCTTTCAAGAAAGTGTGTAAAATCCATCAAAGATTACCACCAGGAGGAATCTTAATCTTCTTAACTGGTCAAAATGAGATCACCAATATGGTGAAAAGATTAAAAGCTGAATTCCCATTCCCTAAGAAACAATCCAAGTTCAATAAAGACGAAGAAGACCTCAAGGTATTGATTGATTCTAAGAATGCTGATGTTGAAGCTGAAGACATTGATTTGGGTATAAAGCAAAGATTAGAAGGGGAAGAAGATGATTATGATTCTGAAAGTGATGAAGAAGGTTTCGAAGAAACCTTGGAAGATCACCAAACTCCTAATGATCCTTTACATGTATTACCATTATACTCTTTATTACCTACAGAAAAACAAATGAAAGTGTTCGAAGAACCTCCTAAAGGTAGTAGAATGTGTATCGTGGCCACTAATGTAGCTGAAACCTCATTGACTATTCCTGGAATTAGGTATGTGGTTGATTGTGGTAGATCAAAGGAAAGAAAATACAACAAAGAAACTGCTATTCAATCATTTGAAATTGATTGGATTTCCAAAGCCTCTGCTGATCAAAGAGCTGGTAGAGCTGGTAGAACAGGTGCTGGTCATTGTTATAGATTATTCTCTTCAGCTATTTATGAAGATCATTTCAATCAATTTACTGATCCAGAAATCTTAAGAATGCCAGTTGAAAGTACTGTATTATCAATGAAAAGTATGGGTATTGACCAAGTAGTTAATTTCCCATTCCCAACTCCTCCCGATCGTTTAGCTTTATCTACTGCTGAGAAGATCTTATCAGTATTAGGAGCTTTAAACAAAGATAAGGCTATCACCTCTTTAGGTAAAGCCATGTCACATTTCCCATTAACCCCTAGATTTGCTAAGATTTTAATTATTGGTAATCAAGGTGGTTGTTTACCATATATAATAGCCTTGGTTTCAGCTTTGACTGTAGGTGATCCATTCATCTCCGAACAAGAAGTTATCCAAGGGGAGTCTTTCGAACATAATGACGATGAAACGAAAAAGAATATCATCACGAAGTTTAGAAAGTCACGTTCATTATTTGGGAAATTAAGTAATACCAGTGATGCTTTATGTCTTTTATCAGTTGTATGTGCCTTTGATCATGTTCCTAAAGATAAACAAGATGAGTTCCTTAGCTCCAACTTTTTAAGGCCAAGAATCATGAAAGAAATCAGTATGTTAAGACAACAGATCACTTATATCGTGAAAATCAATACCAAACTGGAAAGTATTGCTTCTGTCTTACAAGATTCTCAATTAAAATTGGGAGTTCCTAACAAGAAACAAGTACAAAGCTTGAAACAAATCATTGCTTCAGGGTTTATTGATCAAATAGCTATCAGAACTGATCTCGTTTCAAGTGATGTTAACACTCCAAAGAACCCTAATATCGTTAGTATACCTTACACTACATTAACTGCAACCACTCAAATCGATGATCAAACAGATAATTACGTGTACATCCATCCAAGTTCTACATTATCAACTATTGGTGAATTACCTCCAGATATGTTAGTATATCAATTACTTAATATGAGTTCCAATAGAACAGAAGGAGTTTTAACTAAAACAAGAATGAAACCTTTAGTTGATATCTCAGGTAAACAATTGGCCAATATCTCCAAAGGGTCCCCATTACTTACATATTCCAAACCTTTAGGTAACAAATATGCACCAAAGAATCTTTCTCCTACCAAAAGAGAATGCTATGTTATTCCACGTTTTGGTGCAGCTATTGGTTCTGGTGGAGTTGGTTGGGATCTTCCTGTTATTAAAGTTATACAAAATAAAGTCAATGGACAATGGATAACTGAATAGATTTTGCATCCAAATATATATTCGCATTGTGGTGAGACCACTCACCTTACTGGTGACATAATATATGACAGAATGAAGGTCGTAGATTATAGTCAACTCTGAACTAACGTGTAATAATACTATTTGAAGAAAAGTATACCACGGTCAGTGATGTGATACATTTCCAGTGCTTTCTCGTGTATATACAGATAATCTGAACCCCTTAAATCCTCATTGACTAAAACGACTTCACCTATAATCTCTAAATTTTCGATTTTCAGTTGTTTTTCAACATAATGCAATGGTCTAGTAAGGTCGAAGTATTCATAGAGGAAAATTGATGGATCAAAGTTGCATATGATATGTTCTGATGTTGTGGCACACAATGTATACGGATTTACCTTTACTGATGACGATAGTAATTGACTCATCAGTCTTGAGATTTTCCGTTAAGTATCAGATTAACTCTCGGAACACCAACAAGTTCTTCAAGGTTCCGTTATCGTTCATAATGACTATATCCTAGTGAGTCTTGGATCGCGAAAGCTATTTTGCAACTAGTCTAGGAAAGAGAACAGAGTCTCCTGATTTCAACTAAACTGACTATGTTTACTCTCTTGAGACATCTAACTTGACTTAGACGAGCCTATATCACTTAACTACAGATCATTTGAGAGCATACCACACGACCTGTCATGTGTTCTTGGTTACCCATTTTCTCCCTATTCTCACCTCATTTTTCCCACCATCTCCCCTAGCCTGCCCCAATTCGCATCTAAACAGATCTCAAATTTCGCACCTAAATCTCATCAATTGTTTTGATTAAACTCTTAACAATATCACATTAATTACCATGGATTCGAGTCCCAGGAAGAAAGTGAGGATCGATGATAAGGTAACGGAGATCAAATCAAAGAATTATCACGAAAATCTTCGGGAAGATCCCCTAATTCCTTTTGAAATCGTAGATGAAGCATTCCAGAGAATTTTCATATTGTCTTTATTTATACTTCTTCAATCATGGAAAATATATGATCTCATTGGACTCAATGTTGGTTCTGAAGTAGCTATAGGTAAATTCTCCTTTGTGTTCAAATATGCCATGTTGGAAGGAGTTTTCTTTTGGTTTTTACCTATACTTAATGTTTCATATTTGACATTTTCTCCCATAATGACTTTGTTAATCACTATAATATTCAATATCATTAATATTCTAATCATTAACAAGTTGAATGTTTCTTTAGTTGCCACGGTAGTGGCACCTTTAGTTCATAACTTACAAAATCAAAAGGAATTATCTTTAAGTGGTGAGAGAATCAGTCCAAATATCGATATAGATTCCCATTTCAGTGGTAAATATACCATTCACTATTTACCTGATTCATTAGCCAAGTTCAATGTTTTCGGATTAGAAAATGTTTGTCAAGGTTCAGATAAAGAACCTTTCCAAATCCCCATACAATTTAATACCACCACCGATGTAGCATTTTTGGAAATAGAACACACTTCTCCATTGAACACTGTTTCTTACCATCAATATGGTGAATCACAAATCAACAAATTGTTGAAACGGGATTATAGTCATCTCAGAGCTCATAAGAATTTTGTTAAAGACGACGATAGAGTGTTTTATATGGAAATTCCTGTTAAAGAACCAGGTACTTATAGAATCAAGAAAATACGAGATAGAAGAGGTTCAAGTATGAGATACGTTCAAAATGAGTTTTCCTTTGCATCATGTCCTCAAGGACAATTCTCAGTACCGAAATCAGTATCTAACAATTTCAATAATAAGATTTGTGTAGGTAAAGTAGCTGATGATACCACAATGAAGTTACCATTGATTATGCTTGATGGTGCACCACCTATGACAGCTAAAATATTGGCATCTTTTAAAGGTAAGAAAGTTAAAGTAATAGAATCTACCATTAAGGAAGATTCATCTTTGAATGTCACTGGTTATTATTCTCATAAATTGACCAGAAACCTCTTGGAACAAGAAGTTATCAAAGACCCATCAATTCTTAAAGTTTCAGAATCAGGAAGTTTGGAATTCCAACTTCTTGAAGTTAAAGATTCTTTAGGAAATGTCAAGAAGTATAATCCCCAAGCCGATACTCCTGATTTGAGATATAGTCTTGATTTGTTGACCAAACCATCATTGAGATTAATAGATATGGAAAGTAGTAGACCTTTATTGGTTAATGGAACCAAAGGATTAAGTTTTGCTGCCAGTAAGAATATCGTTGAACAATTTCCAATCACTGCTAGATTCAATTTTGAAGATCCAGTTGATTCTTTAAGATCCTACAATTTTACTCACATATTCAAGGATTTGAATGATATGAGAAATGGAGTACAAGTGGCCAACCCAGGTCATTATAAGCTTTTATCAGTCATAGGGAACTATTGTGATTGTGAAGTTCAGGATTCAGTCATTACATTTGAAACTGTAGAACCACCAAGTTTATCAGTTGATGCTAAACCTGTTATGGATAAATGTGTAGGTATGACAGGATATAACTTCAAGTTCGAAGCTCAAGGTA
Source organism: Yamadazyma songkhlaensis (assembly GCA_030570975.1). Taxonomy (NCBI): domain Eukaryota; kingdom Fungi; phylum Ascomycota; class Pichiomycetes; order Serinales; family Debaryomycetaceae; genus Yamadazyma; species Yamadazyma songkhlaensis. The sequence continues at coordinate 348,610 of JAJLWX010000001.1, read as the reverse complement.
AACCACCATTTGCTGTAGAATATTCGGTATATCTGAATTCCAGTGGGTCTTTGAGACCATTGTTGAGTCAAGGTAGATCTGTTCAAGTGTTAAGAAGTGATGATTCTAAATTTGAATTCGACTATAAACCTCCAGGAGAAGGGAGTTTTGTGATTATTTTCAAATCCATCCGTGATGCTTACTATAAATCACCTATCTCATTAGATGAATCTAAACATACTTACCTGACATACTTTAAACAAAGATCAAGAGTTTCTTTCTTCGATAGACCAGGATCAGTGACAAAGGTCTTACGTTCCTGTCAAGGTGAAAGTAATCTAGTGCCGGTTCATTTCAATGGACATTTCCCTTTCAAATTCGATTATTCAATTGTTGATTCAACAGGAAAGGCTATCGTTTCCAAAGTAGGTCAAGTCGCTGATGGTAAATTATTTGAAATTAATACTGATGGTATTAGTGGAGGTAGTTATGATGTGGTGATTTCTAACATAGCTGATGGTATTGGATGTACAGTGGATTATAATGTCGCAGAAAAGGTGCAAATCATCACCAGATCCGACACTCCTCAAGTATCTTTTGATACTTCCTCCGATGTGGTAGAACATAAAATCGTTGAAGGTGATTATGTTGACATACCCTTGAAAGTTGTTTCGTCAACTGGTAGAAGTCAAAATGATAAAATTGAATATGAAGTTACAGAAAATGGTATCACCAAAAAAGGTGTGATCAATGGAATGAACTCGTTACGTATCAGAAACCCTGGTGTCTACAAGTTATCAAGTTTTGTTAATGGTGGTTGTAAAGGTTCTATTTCCTCAGATAAAACTATCCATGTCTCATTCTACGACAAACCCTCATTATCAGTTAAGGCATCACCTGATTTAGTTGACCCTAGTAGTGTTAAAGATAACATCATCTTAAAGTCAGGGTGTCAAGGATGTAAAAGAGATATTTCCTTAGATATTAAAGGTAAAGGACCATTTGTTATTGAATACGAAATCAAATTCCCAAGTGGTAAAACCGATTTCCGTACCATGACAGTTGAACGTAATACCTTAGATATCAAATTATCCACATCCCAAAGTGGTATTTATCAACACGTATTCAAAGGAGTCTATGATCAATTATACACTAAAGAGAAAGTAGGAAGATCTAGAGTTACTTTACCCTCAGTTTCATATTCAGTTTACGAATCTCCATTGGTAGAATTCTCCAAAGCATCCACAGTACTTTTATGTGAAGCATCTTTAGGTGGTAAGGTCACAGAGTTAAGTAAATTACCTATTGCATTACGTGGCCAAGCTCCATTCAAAATTGATTTATCTATCTCAGGGGAAAATATGAAACCCAAGTCATTGTCTCTTGACGACATTTCCCTGGATAATTTGGACTTAAATAATGTCTTAGATTCTAAAGGTGAATACATTTGGAAGAATTTGAAACAAGGAGAATATGTGATCAAGATTGAGAAGGTAGAAGATGTCAATGGATGTATTGGTAAAGATTTCAGTCATTTCAATCAATTGGTTATTTCTGTAACTCCAGCTCCTGATATTTCACCTTTCAAATCCAAGAAACATTTCTGTGTTGGAGATCATGTTGGTTATGATTTAGTTGGAGCAGCTCCTTTCAACTTACACTATACCTTCAATAATAACACTTATAATTCTCAAACTGAAGCTGAGTTTAGAAGATTAGCTGCTAAACCAGGTATTATCCAAGTTACAGGTATTGAAGATTCATCTGCTGGTCGTTGTTTAATAGATATTGAACCTAATAGTCAGAAAGCTAATGATTTGGAATTAACTATTCATGATTTACCTTCTGTGGAAATCAATCAAGGTGATAGTATTATTCAAGATATTCATGAAGGAGATCTTACAGAAATGAAATTTACATTCACTGGTACTCCACCATTTACTGTCACTTATGTCAGAACATTAGATCCTTCATCTACAGCTAAAAGGTCAAAGAATTCCAAGTACCAAAAGAGTAGAGAAAAAATCACCGAAACTACAACTGTTAAAGATATTTGGGAATATAATTATTCTGTTAATGTAGGGTTGGAAGGTACTTACGAAGCCATTGAAATTAGAGATGCTTATTGTGTAGCAAAGAAGGATATCAATTAATCTTGTATATTATATATAAATTTTTACATTTACTCTGAGTAACATGAAGGTCTGAAACTCTTGGGAACTTCATAATCTGTAAAATATGGTTCACCAAATTCCATTGATTGAGTTTTAGATCTGATGGATTTTTTATAATGAATCATTAAAGGTGTGAGTTTGATATTCTTATAGTTAAAAGTACGGATGGTAACTTGCATTCTTCCAGTTTTACCAGCAGGAACAGTGCATGAGATATCTTGATTGACACCTGCACCTTTCGTGAAGTCAAATTCGGTATTCAATTCGATATTATTCTGGGCTAAGGTGGTGACAAGGGATAAGGTTCTATCCCAAGCAGCTCCAACACCATAACTAATGGAATTATCTACTGATGATTTAGTGTTGTCTAAAGATTTACCAAAATCTTTAGTATAAGCAGTTTCTTCGTAGTTTGACTTTGAAAGATCAAACATCACAAGATTGAACGTTGATTCAGATTTACCTGGGCCCCAATAAGAAGTGATTTCATCTTGGTTATCACCAGGAACAATAACTTCATTGGTGCTACGGATTTTCACAATCCCATGTTTCAAAATCTTTCCAGCATCCAAATCATCTAAAGTGTCTACAATATAAAGACTTCTATGTTCATTGTACCATTTTTGTAAATTCATAAGACTAGTATCCAAATTAATATTTGGTGTGACAGTTAATCCCGCCACAACACTAAATAATAAAAGCCAAAGTTTCATTAATATCTTTCAAGTACTTTGACAGGTCTTATGTGAAATTTTTATATGCTGCAAAATGTATGTTGCAAAAATGGTGAGCGGCTCAGAAAAACCTACCCATTAAGGAAAGACTACTCAACAAATGTCAGGGAAAGAAAGTCAGTGAACTTGACTTTTCGGGAAGGTTCGTATTTGGAGTAGATCTGGCTAATATTAGAAGCTAAATCTAAATCTAATTGTGAAATATTGTTATCAATGTCGTGGGTAGTCAATTCTATGGTGACCTTATTATAGACTGTGGTTATTTCAGGGTGATGTCTCGTCTTATGAGCAGCTAAAGCTATGGAATTCAAAAACTCCCAAGTACTAGGATAGTTCTTCAATGTATACTCAGCTCTCAATTTTGACTGTATTTTCCCGTTATCCTCCAATTGAAGTAAATTCCAAGGAACTTTACCACTTTCATTAATCCTTGCCACTTTTTCTGCCACCAAAGTCTTCGAGATAGCCTCAATTGAGTAACATCGTTTAAACATATTTTCGTGATGGCTTTCAAGTAACGTCGCGTTTTCTATGAGGGTATGATTTCAGCATTATATATTCTACATAGTGTTGACCTTCATCTAGAATACCAATCCAGTGAAATACTATTGCATAAAGTGTACCATGATGACCTATATGATACACAAAAGATTTTGGCCGATTTCGATAGCGAATATAAAAGACAATTACCTGAATCAAGATTACCATTCATAAATATCAAAGGTCTCAATTATGTTTATCTACGATCAGAGAATGATTTGATATTCTTGGTGGTTACCAGAGCCAATATAGATACCATGCTGACTATTTTCTTCCTCCATAGCTTCCTGAAATTGGTCAAACATTATCTTTGTGAAAAGACTAAATCTAAACGAGACATCGCATTCGATAGAGATGTTATCTTAGACAACGTTTACTTTATATATGAATTGTTGGATGAATGTATGGATATAGGGATAATCCAAACCACAGATTACAATATTTTGAAGGAATATATCAAAATCATGCCCAATATCCCCCGATTACGTTCTGATGATAGCGATGAAGAACATATTGATACTGAAGAAGATCATCATAAAAGTAAGGATAAAGATTTAAAGAACGTCAAATCAACTCATAATCAAGCCATCAAGACTGATATCATACCTGTAGAAGATACATTTATCAATAGCTCGATCTTAAGAGCATCGAGTTCATCAATCAATTGGAGACCGAAAGGTATATTCTATGCTAAAAATGAAATCTTTGTAGATATGGTTGAAAGTTGTGATTTCTATTATGATCTACAGAAAGATCATATCATACGAAATGAAGTCAATGGGAATCTTCATGTGAAGTGTTATCTTTCTGGAATGCCCACATGTACCATTGGATTCAATGAGACTAAGATATCAAGTATTGAGAATGATGAGGTAGTACCGGAACGAGAAGGAAATCAATTAAACGACGTGGATGAAGGTGATGAAGGTGATGATCAAGCTATAGTTAAAGAAAAGAAGCATATACCTTTCAGAAACATCCAATTCCACCAATGTGTACAATTAGATTCGATCTATCATAATAATTTAATGAGATTTATACCTCCAGATGATACATTTATTTTGATGAGTTATCAAGTAGAGCAACAAAAACAAAAACGTAAGTTGCCGTTGATAATGATAAAACCAACATATAGAATCAAAAAACAAGAAAGAAAATTACAGATTTTGGTAATATTATCTACTCAATTCAGAAGAAGATTACATGCTAAAAATCTCCACATACGATTACCTATAAACCCAATATTATTTAATGTTAATATGGAAGAAGATTTAAAATACAAAACGGAATTAGGTTCAGTATCTTATCAAGTTGATAAATCCGAAATAGTATGGAATATTGATAACATTACCGGGAATAATCCTTCCATAAAGATGATGGCCGAACTATCCATCGATGAGTCAAATCTTGATATGGATGATATACAGTCTTCCTTACAAAACAAACTCGATCATCATGAAGAAGAACTTGAAGATTGGGATGAAAATGAAGAAGCTAAAAGAGAATTAGACCAATATTATGGAGTTAATGGTGCTCAAACATCACTGATTCAAGAGATTCAAAAGAAAACAAGAAAGATTAAACAATTTAATGATATAAAGATAACTTTTAATATCCCCATGCTATCATATACAGGTTTAAGATTAAATTTCTTAAAAGTCGAAGAAGAAGAAATGAAATATACTTGTTTCCCATGGATAAGATATACTACAGTTCTGGAACCTAATCCCCAAACAAACATTTATAAATTCAAATTAGGTTCTAATTGTTTCCAAATAGAATAAAATGCATCAATTTCCCCCTATTTCATCGTTCATTCCCTCTTGCCCCCTCCAACCATCTGCCTTTAAAAATCTCATAATTGCGTTTTCAACTGAAAATTATGCAAGATTTACCGGAGTTTTTATGTATCCGCGTCAATTAAATATGGATCAGACCCCTTTATCACAACCCACCTCGAAATCGGCCTTAAGTAACCATGCATTAAATTCTTAATACCAACTAAATAATTGGTTGCAAAATGATGAGGCGCGGAATTATTGTCCATATTGGGATATTTTATCCATAAAGTCCAATGTCGCAATGCTTTAACTTTTGCCAATTTTGGGTTTATCTTATCAGTTTGGTTGTACAAATATTGTTTGAAGGTACAAATTCCTTTAATCGTATTAAAAACCCACCAGTTTTTTAAAACATCAACATTTCAATTACTGTGATCTACTAGTGTTAAACAGGTATATCGAATTAAGAAGAACATTTTCATTTTGGCTATTTTAGATTTATCAACTATCCGGAATTTTCAACAATTACCTTGAACTTGATGATCAATAAATGTCAACTACTGAAGAGAAGAAACTAGTCAGTGACCAGATTAAACCAAAATTAACAAAATCAAGAAATGGTTGTTTAACTTGTAAGAAGAAACGTTTAAAATGTGATGAAACTAAACCTGCTTGTTTAAAATGTCTAAAGAAGAACATTGAATGTGGTGGATATGCTACTAAATTCAAATGGAGAAGTTTCAATGATAATGGTGATGACAAGAGTGAAAGTGATTTCCAAATGAAAAATTATGAATATAAACCAAGATCAAGTTCAGAAGTTTCGAACTCTTCAAGTATACCAATGAAGAAGTCAGATTCATTCAGGAAGCATTTAGAGTTAGCTTCCTTATCAGTTACAGGAAAATCTATTAATGATATCAAACGAGAGAATGATCTTATTGAAGAAGGTATAAATCCAGCTACTTACTTGAAAAGACATGAAAGTACAGGTAAAAGTAATGCTAAATTATTAGCAAGATTAGGTGATTCATCATTGAACTTATCAGAAGATGGTCATACACATAAGAAAATGAAACGAAGTCAAAGTGTTTCAAGTCCTCCACTTTCTAATCCTAATAGATCAATGATTAGATCTTATAGTACCAATAGCCAAATACCTCCAAGTAGTCTAATGGAATTGAGAAGTCAACATTCAAGAGCTTCAAGCTCTTTGGGTTTAAATTCTTTAGCTGCTGCAGCTATTGATGAAATAAATACCAGATCTCCTGATTTCCATGAATTCCGTCCTGATACCGTTCCAAGTTTATCACCATCAATGTCGGATTTTCTTACTCCAGGTATTACTGCCAGATCTCCTGGAAATATATCCTCAACTTCCAGAAATTCATCTTCCAAATCAAGAGACCATCACAATCAACTAACTTTTGCTGGACATCAATCTTTCCAGAACTTGAACTTGAGTCCTTCATTATCAGCATTAATCAATTCAGCATTCCCTCATGATGATGATTTCAAGAATAGCCATTTGTTTGATGAATCCATTAAGTTAGAGATCCCTTTAAGTCCTTTGAATCTTCAGAATGTTGGTCCTTTACATGACTTTATGGCCAGTGATCATAGATTAACAGCTGCTAGTCCTGAAAATAGACTTGCTGTTAATCCTACAAACATTCATAGTGATGATACTCTGCCTAAAGACTCAAATTTGGATCCAGACTCAAACACCAATACAGCTTCATCTAATGAAAATCAATTGGTACATGAAAAAGATCAAACCCCTGCATCTCCAACGGGTTCAACACCTTTACCTGTCACTATGAAACCAAGTCCTATGTATCATGTGACCAATTCTTTGAACTTATCAGCTGAACAACAACAACTATTAGGATTATATTCCCAATATACTGCTGAAATCTTATCCATTAAAAATGGACCAGGTGAAAATCCTTGGAGAAGTTTGATCTTACCTTTAGCTACAACATATTCGTGTCTTTTCAATTCCATTGCTTCATTAACATTATTTCATTTAGCTTGTAATCAAAGTATGAGTAATAGAGATAGTTTAAGAGCAAAAGGTTATATGTATATGAAACGATGTATTTTAGAATTAGCTAGTGGCTTGTCACCTGATCTGAAAAGTTCTTTACCTGCAGATATTGCCATTGCTATTTGTTTGAATTTGTCCTTAAGTGAAACTTGGGACAAGCATACTTCCAGTGGGATTGCTCATTTGAAAGGAGCTAAAACCATGATTCAAAAAGTTTTAACCATTTTAAAAGATAAACAACAAGAAATGAAGAACTTTAAAAGGAAATTATTACTGCAAAATCTGTCCCCCAGTCCAAAAGATGCTGAAGAATTCTCTAATTTCCTTAATGCTTCCAAACAACAATTACAGAAGAAATTGGTTTTAGTCGAAGATTCTGAATGGGATAGTATTCTTATGGGAGAATCTGAAGAAGAAGAAAAGGCCAATAATGACAAATCTCTTTTTAAGATCCCCAAATCTACTCAATTTTTATTCAATATTTGGATTTATTTCGAAGTTTTGGCTCAAATGACTACCGAATCTGATGAAAAGGGTATAGATTTAGTTGCTTCTATTACTACCATCATCCAAGATCAGAAAGATAGTAACTTACCTCCAAACAAAAATCAACCTAAAGAAAGACTTGATAAATCTCCAGCTTTAAGATCAGAATCTAGTGATTCTACTGTTGGTAATAGTATGGATGCTTTTGGAATGAACAAGGGGTTCTCCAACTTATTTGATAATTTCGAGAAGTTATCATTTCATGCTGATCAAGTTGATCCTCTATTAGGTTGTGCTCAATCATTATTTGCCATTATGGGGAAAGTTGCAGCATTGATCTTCAAAATCAGAAAAAGTAGAAAGAAAGATCAAAAATTATCAGGTAGAAATACTTTATCCACAATTACCATCGCTACACAATTAAGACAACAATTATTATCATGGAAACCAACAATCTCAGTATCGATGCTTGAACAAGTTAATGACACGACCTCATCAGATTTATCTTCATGTATTGCAACTGCTGAAGCCTATAGATTTTCAACTTTGTTATACTTACATCAGGCAGTACCTGAAATTCCATCATTATCATCTCATCAGTTAGCTGAGAAGATCTTTATTTTGTTAGCATCCATTCCAACTAATTCTCCTACTTATACTGTTCATATTTTCCCATTATTAGTTAGTTCATGTGAAGCTGAACCTCAAGAAGAAAGGGAATGGTGTGAAACAAGATGGAAAGTCTTGTCAGAAAGATTATGGATTGGTAATATCGATAGAGCTATGGAAGTAGTAAAGGAAGTTTGGAGACGTAAAGATGAATACGTTCGTAAGAAACAAATCAATTCTTTGGGTATGGATGATGTTTTCATACCTAATGGTAATGATAAAGAAAAGTTCAAGAATATATCTACCCAATTAAGTGGATTAATGGCAGCTGTTAATAGTGAACAAGGTTCAGTTGATGATATCACCGGTGGTATCTATAGCAAATTACACTGGAGTTCTGTCATGAAAGAATGGGGCTGGGAAGTCTTATTAGGTTAATACCTCACAAAAGTTTATGATTATGATATATTTATTCAATTCACCGGAGTTTTTATAGATGTGTAATATATTTAAATAGATGTATCGTTTTTACTCTTTTGGGATTTTTTTCCGTTCCGCGATTTTACTGATAAGAATAACATGAACTGTCGTATCATTAGAAGAAGTGTATCATCATATTCGTCTAAACTAATATCGGATCCGTTCAAGATCGATAATACTAGGAAGATGAGGGATACTAGTTCCATTTTTCCTAAACCGAATATCGTTTCTTTTGATGCTTTTGGTACGATTTATATACCCAAAGTACCAGTTTTTCAACAATATTTCGAGATAAGTAGCGATATGGGGTTTGAGAAGTCAATTGATTCTATAAAAGAAGATTTCCCTGTGGTTTTTAGTGGTATGAATGAAAGGTTTCCTAATTTTGGTAAAAATTCTAAAGAAATCACGTCGGTGGAAAGTTGGTGGTCAGAATTGATAGTCAAGTTATATGGTATTGATCATTACACAGAAAGTGAAAAATCCTTAGAATTATGTAATAGACTTTTAGATCGGTTCTCCAGTGCTGAAGGGTATCACTTGTATGAAGACGTCATTCCTACTATCTCCAGATTAAAAGATAAAGGAGTTAATGTAGTTGTATCTAGTAATTCGGATTCTAGAGTTATAAACGTTTTAGAAAGTTTAGGGGTTATGAAATATTTAGATGTAGATGATATTTATTTATCTTATGATTTAGACTTTGAAAAACCTTCTAAATTGTTCTTTGATTCAGTTTTAGATTCTCATTTCAGTAAAACCTCAAGGCCTTCTAAAGAAGAAAGAGTCCATTATTTATCTAATGTATGGCATATCGGAGATAGTCATGATGCAGATTATCTAGGAGCTGTCAGATCAGGATGGAATGGGGTTTTCCTTGATAGAGATGCAAAAAGTAGATATTTATCTTATTATATTCCTGATCCAGAAGATAGTAATCCTTCATGTATGGGGAAACCACCAACAAGTGAATATTCTGATAAACCCATGCAACTCATTGCTAATAACAGAGCGGTGATAAGTGATTTAAGACAATTATTAGATTTGTATGATATGTAGAAATAGACATGGCTGCAAATTGCGAAATCCACGAATATATCTATCTGAGTTTTAAAGATAGACAGAGTATTTGGAAAAACAAATATTTTCAGAAAATATTGAGCCAAACTCACTTTCCAATCTGTTCTTGATATCAAGTTCTTGATACCAAACACTTCTACTCAAACACTCTCCACCACGTAACTTCATCTTGAACATGTCCTTACACCCGTACACCAAACTAAAAAATTGTCGAATCGCGCATTCATCCAAAGTAAATAAATTTTCAAACCCTACACTATGACCCAAAACAATTCTGAAGGTATGTTATCCATAAACTCCCAACGAAAAAACACTACTAACAATTCAGGATCATTTGAGGACGTTATTGGTGATGTTTACAACTTACTTGTCAAGGCCGATGTTGAAACATCCATATTAAACATATCTATACCCAAAAAGTTTAAAGAATCAGATCCTCTTAGGATTTTAGAATCATTCAATGAAAAGTTCCCAGCTACTTTTGATGGTGTCACAATCAATGATAACTTCCAAAGTGGAAAGTACAAAGACTTCTACCAATTATATCACGATATCAAAATAGCTTCATCCATAAAGATTAGAGATTTGAAAATGGGTAGTGATGATTATAATAATGTTGATTTTTTCTATAAATTTGCCAGTGAATTGATACTTAGAGAAAGTGGATTATTAAAGACAAGTTTTATGAAGATCAAAAAAGAAGAGAAATATTCAGAATTAGAACAACAAATATCACAAGATTTCGAATCTATTTCCTATTCATACACTTCTTCAAATGGAGAAGTTTTAACTGATATGACTGAAATTGATAATCCTAATGCTTCAGCCTTCCAAAACTCCCATCAATACGGATTATCAGTTTCAAATCAACCATCCAAGATCAAAATCCCATTATTCACCTCATCCATCAAGAAATCTGAATTAGATACTAAGTTAACTATAGTTCCAGGAGAATTAGGATTATCTAAAACCATCCCATTATTGAAAGATTCAGGTTCTACTGGATCAACCTTTGAAAGTATTAATTTTCCTACCAGTAAAATATCATTACCAACATCTAAACCAACATCAATTTTAGATGGATTCCATGTTTTAAATTGGTTACCTGTTGGTACCCCTGAATGGTTAAGTTATAAAAGTAAGACTTTACAACCTCCAGTAGATTCTAAATTAGTTTCTGATCAAGATGAAGATTTCAGATTAATTTCATCAACCAATGAAAATGTTAAATCATTTGCTCCAACTTTTGATTCTAAAGGATATGGTATTCCTAATGATTTGAAAGCAAGTGTTTGGTTAAGTAGAGTTGGAGTTCATAAAATAGATGATTTAAGAAAACAATATTTCCAAAGTATTGGCATTGAAGTTGCTTCAACTACTCCTTCTAATGGTGAAACTAAACCCGAAGAGAAATCTACATCAGAAGACTCTATTGTCAACGGAACAAAATATGTCACATCTGAAGAATTAACAGATTATGATCAAACACAATTGATTCCCATTAAAAACTTATTAGAGTGGGATCAACAAGAAATAGATACTTTAGAATCTTTGAAAAAAGATAAATCATCCATTGAATCATCAAAATCTTTACAACATTTGATAACGAAAGAATTATTGAAACTTAATAAATTACGTCAACAAAGATATGCTAATAGTACACCAAATAATATTATATCTCCTGATAATGAAGAAAGAATCTTATACAATAAGATAACCAAATTGATTTCATTAACCATTAATTTATATAAAGTTTCACCACAAAACTTACCCCTTGAATTCAGTAAGAAAGTACCAGTTTTAATGACCGAATATTCAGGTACTTTACCAGGAATTGTTACTAGTAAGGCTAAACAAAATAGATTACCAACTTTAAGAGGATCATTTAAGAAGAAACGTTAATGTAAAGTCTGTAAATTAATATAAAATTTTATATATCAGCACTTTATCGGCACTATATATCAGCACCATTGGCAAATGCTACGACCAAATAGATATTCAAACTGGTGATAACTGTCCAGGTTATAACTGAAGCTATAGTTAAAGGTAAACCATTTTCAAAAGTAATTTTTCTAACAGTAACGGGAACATTTGAAAAATTGGTAGGTGCCAATAAAGCTGTTTGTTCATTAGATTCTTCATTAACAAGTTCACTTGTATCATAAACAGTGAGGTATTTTTTATTACAAGTAAACCAAATCAAAGGAGCTGAAACAATGGGTAAAATAAATGATAAAACCACTTGAGAAGAATTCATAATCCTTGAAACACCTTCACGTCCCAAGATAGTAATAAAGATAAGTACAGGAATAATAGCTAAAACTCTAGTAATAATACGTCTAATCCAAGGTTTAACTGACCAATTAATAAAACCTTCAGAAACAATTTGACCAGCCATAGTACAAACAATTCCAGCACTTTGACCAGCAAATAACATGGATAATGCAAAAATAAGACCTGCAGCAGGTGAAATATAATGAGATAACATTTCATAAATTGATAATAAATCAGCATCTTCAGCATCAGGTTTACCAAATAATGAGTTCCCTGCTACAATTAAAATTGATGAGTTAACAAACACTGCAATGACAAAAAGGGAAACGATCAATTCTATATATGAATAATTAAGACAATACTTAATAGCTTCATAAGAAGGTCTAAATTTCTTTGTAAGATTTGAACCATCCGAAATACTTCTAAATTTGGAAATAGTAGCATGAAATTCTTCATTACCTGTTGATATTTCACTTTGATTATCTTCATTATAAACATCTTCAGTAGCATAACCATGTTTTATATCGTATTCCTTTAATCTTGGTTGAACTAAAGCTGAACCTAAATATAATGAGTGAGGCATAACTGTACTACCAACAATTCCACAACTTAAGAATAAAGCATTTTGTTCTTTAAAGATTCTTGGTTCTGTGGGTAAATAACCTTTTAAAATTTCACCAAAAGCTCCTGGAGGGAAATCACACCCAAATAATTCAAGAATAAAACAAATACAAGTTGCTAAAACCAACAATGATACTACAGTCTCAAATATTCTAGTTTGTTTCATTGATCCATCCTTTTCATAAGCTATCAAAATGATCAAAACATCTAAAACTGTTATTAAAACACCAAAAAATAAAGGTATACCAAATAAAATTTCCAAAGAAATAGCCGTACCAACAACTTCAGCTAAATCAGTTGCAATAATTGCTAATTCTGCACATATATAAAGGGTCAAATTCAAATATTCAGGTAAGTGTAATCTACACATCTCAGCTAAATCTAAACCTGTTATAGTACCAAGTTTAATACAAAGACATTGTAATAAAACAGCTGATATGTTGGATAAGAATATGATGAATAGTAATTTATACTCATACATTGCACCTGCTGATACTGAAGTTGAATAATTCCCAGGATCCATATAAGCTACTGATATAAGAATCCCAGGCCCTATGAATCCAATTGCTTTCTTGGTAACTTCATAAGTCTTTGAAATCCAAGTCATTGTCCATAAATTTCTGATCTGAATTAAACTATCACCAGATGAAAAGCGTGAGAACTCCCAAAAGGGTAACTTAAAAGAGCTTAAAGGGGCATGTACCTTAAAAAAGTCGGCGATCAGGATTTAAGACTTTAAGGGGTGGGAAAGTGGTTTTTAGTACATCAAGACATTTGAGATTATTATTGGCTTAACTATTAGAGGAGTTCACTAAGAAATTTTCATTTATAGGCCAAGTGATTCAACGAGGCATTGACTTTTTTTTTGAGAATCGAAAAATATAAATACAAGTTTATATTTAGAACGTATTTAATTCTAAAGAGATTTCATCATTTGGAAGAAGTTGGATCAAAGGACTATTCAAAAGTTAACTAAGGGTCTTATTAATATAATCTAAAATTATATAAATTGTATTGAAAACTGACCAGAATTTTGATTTGATCTAATCAGTTAAGGATGAAGATTTCAAATATTTTATCTACTATATGGTTGATAACTGTAAGTTTATGTGTGGAACTTGATCTTGATGATATAGATTCAGTATGTGATGCAGCCTCAACTATTGTTTGGGGGGAATTAAATTATTATGAAGGTTTCAAATATGGTGGTACTGTTGGTATGTTCTCAACACCTTATTATTGGTGGCATGCAGGGGAAGCATTTGGAGGATTAGTTGATTATTATGCATTTTGTCAAAAAGGTAATGATACCTTTGAAAAATTCCTTATAGATGCTATGTTCCATCAAGCAGGGGAAGATTATAATTATATCCCATCAAATCAATCATTAACTGAAGGTAATGATGATCAAGGTGTTTGGGGTATGGCTATTATGGAAGCAGCTGAAAGAAATATTTCTCAACCTTCAGATGATCATAGTTGGATTTCTTTAACTCAAGCTGTTTATAATACTATGAATGCTAGATGGGATGATGCTCATTGTGGTGGAGGTTTAAGATGGCAAATTTTCACTTGGAATTCAGGTTATGATTATAAGAATACTATTTCTAATGGTTTATTATTCCATTTAGCTGCTAGATTAGCAAGATATCTTGATAATGAAACTTATGTTGAAACTGCTGAAAGAGTTTGGAATTGGATGCATGATGTTGGATTTTATAATAGAGATGGTGATGATTTAACTATTTTTGATGGTGCTAAGATTGGTGATAATTGTTCTGATGTCACTACATTAAAATGGTCTTATTCTTATGGTGTTTTCTTATCAGGGTGTGCATATTTATATAATTATACTGAAGATGACACATGGAAAGAAAGAGCTCTTGAAATTATCCATGTTGCCCAAAATTACTTCATTGGTAGTGGTTATATGTCTGAAGCTACATGTGCTCCATCCAATAGATGTAATAATGATCAAAGATCTTTTAGATCATTATATTCAAGATGTCTTGGTGTTACTACAGTTTTAATTCCTGAAACTAAGGAAGTTTTAAATGATTATTTAACTAAATCTGCTGAAGGTGCTGCTCAATCATGTTCTGGAGGTTCAGATGGTGTTACTTGTGGTGAAGATTGGAGTCATAGTGGATGGGATGGAGTTTATGGTTTAGGCGAACAAATGTCAGCTCTAGAAGTGATCTTAGCTAACGTTCAAGATCAATTCGCTGCTCCATTAACTGTTAAATCAGGTGGTTCTAATGCTACTAATTCAGAAGCTGGTTTAGATTCTCAAGATCATACTAATACTAAACAATTAGATATTTCAAGTAAAGATAAAGCAGGTGCTGGTGTTTTAACTGCAGTTGTTTTAGCTATAATATTAGGGGGTTCTATCTGGATGATCTTATAATCATTGTATACTTTTAAAAATAAATTTTATGTCTTGTTCGCCTACAAATTCCTAAAATAGGGTGTGTCGTTCTCAATGCGGAAAGCCAAAAAGCCATCAGTTTCTCTTATCGCGATGGATTAGTTTGACAGTTGGGGTTATTAAAAATGGTTTTATTTCAATCAATTAATAACTTTGCCAACCCTCAAGGTGGTATAGGGTTACCTGCTGCCAGAAGAAGAAGATTATTTATCCCACCGTCAACAAATTATCCATTATTCAGTTATGGTGATGGTGATGATCAAAGATCTTTCTTATCATTAATTGAGACTGGGTCGTTTATAACTGATAGAGAAGAGGATGTTAGTGATGCTGCTAGTGTTAGTACTTCAAGATCATTACCTTCATCCTTAAGCTCGGTTAATACTGATCATGAAAGTTTAAGAAGTTGGCTTTTAGAGGAAAGAGATAGAAGATATGGTAGTAATGATGAAGATATTATTGATAGATCGGATTCTTTCGGTACTTCAGCTTCAGCATCTTCAAAAAGGGAAGATTTTGCTACTTTGAAAACAACTCCTATTGAAGAATTGAAAGTCATATTGAAATATTCTGTACCTTTAATCATAACTTTTGTCTTGGAGCATTTTTTCAGTATCGTTTGTCTTGTAGTTGTTGGTCATTTAGGTAAAAATGAATTGGCTGCAGTTTCCCTTGGTTCTATGACAACCACAATAACATTTGCTGTATTTGAAGGTATTGCTACAGCTTTAGATACTTTATGTCCTCAAGCTTATGGAGGTAAAAATTATGAATTGGTGAGTATTCATGTTCAAAGATGTTTTATATTTTCCATGGTAGTTTATATTCCATGTGCATTATTATGGTGGTTTTCTTCAGTTTATTTGAAATATATCATTGAAACCGAAGAAGTTTTGAAATTAACTGAAAATTTCTTAAGAATTTTGGTTCTTGGAGGTCCAGGATATATTTTCTTCGAAAACGCTAAAAGATTCTTACAAGCTCAAGGAATCTTTGAAGCTGGTACAGGAATTCTTTTCTTGAGTGCACCTATAAATATCTTTTTATCATGGTTCTTGGTTTGGGACAAGACTTTTGGTTTAGGATTTGTTGGAGCTCCTATTGCAACAATCATAAATTTTTATTTCATGGATGTTCTTTTAGTTCTCTATGTATTATTTATTGATGGGAAGAAATGTTGGTTTGGATTAGCAGAAATGAAAGACTTATTCAATCATTGGTCAGAATTATCAACCTTAGCTATTCCAGGAATTGTTATGTTAGAAAGTGAATATTTTGCTTATGAAATCTTAACATTATTTGCATCATATTACGGAACTGTTGATTTAGCTGCTCAAAGTGCTGTTAGTTCCACTGCTTCATTAACTTACATGATACCTTTTGCTATAAGTATTGCATCATCAACAAGAATTGCTAATTTTATCGGTGGATCTAACGTCGAAGGGGCTAAAATATCAACTCATATGGGAATCTTGGTAGGTTTGATATTTTCTACGTTAAATTTCTTATTCTTATTTACTTTTAAGACTTTTATTGCCGAACTATTCTCGGAAGATGAATCGGTCAAGACTTTAATAATCCAATTATTTAATCCTTTAATCTCAGTGATACAAATCTTTGATGGATTAGCTTGTATTGCTAGTGGGATTCTTAGAGCTCAAGGTTTACAAAAAATCGGAGGTTATATTAATTTTTTTGCATATTATGCATTTGCTATTCCTTTAGCTTTCTTATTAAATTATTTCTTTGATTTGAAATTATTTGGTTTATGGTTAGGAATAGGAAGTGGGATGTTGCTAATTGGGATATCTGAACTTGTAGTTATTGCCACAAGTAATTGGGATGATATCATCTTTAAAGCAAGTTTATTAAATGATCCGGACTTTGCTGATTTTGATGATTAATCTGTAAATATTCATATATATATAATAGAGTGATTAGGTCATGTTAAACCCTAAGATCATATGTAAAAGCCTTACCATTGATCATATGTAAAAGCTTGATTATTCGGGGCACGACTCCGAATGACCTTAACTAAAATTTCAAAATTTTAAACTATTGATATGATCATTAATCGCCACCATCATCTTTGTATAGTCACATTCAATTAACTACAAGTCACATAGTTAAGGTTTTTTGAGTGAGAAAAAAATTTTAAGTCAGGGATATTCTCACGATTTTTAGTAATTGATTGTGATCAAGTGGAATGGGAGAGATAGATAAGGAAGATAGGGAAAAGGAAGAATTTCCACCTAGTGTGATGGCAATTTCCAATTTAAGATGTCCAAGTCCGCCACCAATTCTTACCAATAGTGGTAGAAATTCAACTGTTTCACCACCAATATTCACCAAAACTGAGGATCCAAACAGACCAACAATTCCAAGTGGTGGAGCTTTATTAAATGAAAAGGGTAAAAATCATGAAGTAGTTGAAGAGAAAGAGACTCATAGTTTCATTCATAATCATAAAGGATTAATAATTGATTCACCAATCTCTAATACCAGTAGTGCTAGTTTAGATTATTTATCTAATCCACCAAAAGAGAGTGTTCATCATAAAGTTCCATCAGTTCATGCACATTTTTATGTTGATGAAACCATTAAACCAAAGAATCGTTCAAGAAGTGGTAGTAATACTGCTAGTGCTACCTCAGAAATATCTAATCCTAATAAAAATGTTGGTAGTTTAGAAAAATTAGCTAATACTTCACCTAAATTAAATGATAATGGTATAATATCGAATATAACCAATTCAAATCTTAATTCTATTAATAATACCATCAAAAATGGTGAACAAAATGCTAATATTGATCCAAGATTACCACAAAATGATGGTAAAATTCATATTTTATTAGGATGTTGTGGTGCTTTATCAACCTCAAAAATAAAACTTATCATCTTAAGATTAATTGAAATTTATGGTTCCAAGATTTCTATTCAATTAATATTAACCAAACAATCAGAGAAATTCATTCCTGGTGAAACATTAAATTATTTAGAGAATATCAGAAAAATTCGAATTTGGAGAGATGAAGATGAATGGAATACCTGGCATTCAAGATCTGATCCTGTCTTACATATAGAATTAAGAAGATGGGCTGATATATTCATAGTTTGTCCTTTAACTGCCAATACATTATCCAAAATATCTTTAGGTTTATGTGATAATTTGTTAACCAATGTTTTAAGAGCTTGGAATACTTCATATCCGATATTACTAGCTCCTTCGATGGTTAGTTATAGTTATAATGCTATTACTACCAAAAGACAGTTGAGATTAATATCGGAAGAAATGCCTTGGATTGAAATATTGAAACCAGTAGAGAAAGTGGTTGGTTCTTATGGTGATATCGGGATGGGAGGAATGATGGATTATAATGAGATCGTCAATAAGATTGTAATGAAATTAGGTGGTTATCCTGAAGAGGATGATGATGATGAAAGAAAGATCGATGAAACATTAGTCGATGATGAAGACGATGACGATGATGATGATGACGATGACGACGATGATGATGATGATGATGAAATTAATCAAATCTCTACCGGTATTTCCAAAGTCTAATGATTTATGTATAATTATATTGTTCGGGTTCTTTAGTCTCTACTCTTTCAGTCCTTGGGGTTAATACTGGTTATCTCCTTTTGAGTCCTTGTCGGTTTAACTCTCCAATCGGGTTAACTCTCTATTCCGGTTTATTCGTTCATCTCTCAGATCCTCTAAATATCCAACTCCTATCCTGTCTACATCCCTGTCAATATGCACTTCCGGACTTCCACTATCTGTTCCACTTACTCTTCCCCTGATCACCTTTGCTATCTATAAATGTCTCATCAACCCCACCGCAATTGCTGTATCGTGAGTTCCTGCACGGGAACTTAAATCCTGGGGTAAATCTAAACCGCCTTGAAAATTTTCATTTAAATACAAAGCCATCTCTACTTTTCAAAATATTTCACTATACCAATGAAACTTACAGATTTACCAACTGAGGTAATAAATGAAATCTTCAGTTATATAGATATTGAAACATGTGAGAAGATCAAAACTTATAATATCTCGGAAATATCAAATTTCTTAAATAACAACATTTATGGGAAGTCTATCATTCTTATCAATAACAAGTCTTCAGGAGATAATAAGTCCACTAAGATGTTATTCAAATTCTTAGATTTCCCTGACCTTTGTAATGTTGCGAAAATAGTTCCAGAGGCAGTGAGTGATGATGTACATGACATTAACGACATAAACTTTAATGATAACGACAAAAGAAAGAATGACAAAAAGAGCCCTGATTCAAACACCTTTAACGACTTTAACGACAATAATGAAATAATCCCCAAAAGATTTGTTTTATCTTACAGCTACTACAGATCCAAATATAATGATAATGACCATGATCCATTTTTAACTAATTTTACTTCCATCTTACCCTTAATAGGTGATAATTATTTAACCAAGATCGGTAATACCGAAATATCCATTGATTTATTCAATAAAAAAGTTTCATCCTTAGAAACTGAAAGTGTGATTGATTTACTTGATTCGAATGTTTTCCAACATAACCTTGGATACCTTAATTTGACTAGATTTAGAAGATTACCTGAATCCAACATTAACTCGTTAACCCATTGTTTGAATCAAAATCTTCAAAAATTCCATAATCTTCATACTTTAACATTATCCAGTAATGCCATCACTTCCATCGAAGGTTTCAACCTTCCTGATTCGATCTTATTCTTGAATTTAGATAATAACAGATTAAGATCTATTCCATCCAACTTCAAATTCCCTAAAGATTTGATCAAATTGAACATCAGTTGTAATTATATAAATGATTTATCAAAGATTGAATTCCCTGAATCTTTACAATACTTAGACATTCAATTGAATGAACTTAAAAATTTAGATATAAAATTCCCTTCTAACTTAAAAGTCTTGATAGCATGTGGTAATAATATTTCATTAGATGAAGAGATGAAATTTCCAAAGAATTTGACTTACTTGAACTTACTTCAAAATCCTTTGAATAATTTGAAAAGTTTGAATAAGAACAATTCTTTAGAGACTATCTTCTTAGATGCAGCTTTTGAAAGTAAATGTGAAAATCATGCCGTTACTTTTATTTAATACATACTACATAGTGTTACAATTAGTTTCTTAATCTCTCTTCTCTCCATTGTTGATAATCTGACATAATATCACCCATCGAACTTCGAATAGAACCCCCAATAGAACTTCTGGTAGGTGTTGAAGTTTTATCCCAATTCAAATCTGATACTTTTATAGGTGTTAACCCTAAATCAATATCAAAAGTTATATTTTCTTTATCTTCTGGTGGAGATTTTATGGACCCAGGTGATTTAAATGATGTGGTGGATATGGTGGGTGATAAATTATATCTTAAAGGTGACAATTTAGGTGATAATTTGGGAACATTGGTATTAGGGGAATAATTCAAATTATGTGGTAATAATGGAGATTGTAATGGTTTCAATCTTGAAGTTTCCTTGAAAGGACTTGATTCTAAAGTAGCCACTATTCTTCTTCTATTGGTTACAGGTTTTGGTTTAATAGGTTTTTGAACAGTTTTAGTCAATTTTACGGGTGATTTTCTTCTTAAAGGTCTTGATTTCACTTGCTGATTCTCTATCAATAGTAACTTTTCGAAGAAATCCTCATTAAATATCGTAAAAGGCTTTCCATCATTACTCAATTGATTATTATTGTATTCTATAACTTTATCTTTTAACTCCGATACCAATTTAGGTAAAGTTTTTAAAAGTTTCTTCCTTATTCTTTCTTCATTCAAAAGAATTTTACATGAATTCTTACTTAAAAGTCTGGAAGAATCCTTTGATGATTCCACTAAGAATTCCTTATCTTTCAAGAGTTCATTTAACTCTTCATATTGTTCAAGAATCACTTTCTTATTATCGTACTCATCTTTAAGGTTACTCAATTCAATTTCATGATCATTAAGTATCACTTCTTTATCGAAACTTTCATCGAAGTTATCTTTGAATTGATAATGTTTGAACATTCTCTTCTGATCTTCAGTATAATATAATTTATCCCAGTAGGTATTTATTTCATTCTTGGTATCAATTATGAACTTATCAATATTCTTTGATCTCTTAGTCATTAAACGATTTAATTCCATCTTGAAATTGATAATGGAATTGTCTGTTAAATTACCATTACAACTTATAAAGTTCTCTATATATGCTTTATCTTCATTTAACTTCTCCCAAAGTTTTGAACAATTAGTGTGATAGTAATTCCATTTCTTCTCTTTTGACTGCTTAATCTTCAATAATAAATTCTGGAAGTTTTCAATAAAATTCAAATGAACCGTATTGAGTCCGAATTCTTTTGGATTTAGTTGAATGAATTTTAACGTCTCTATATCAAAATATCCTCCTTCTTGATCACTATAAAATTTCTGAATATTCATTAGTTGTTCATCATTAAACTCTAAACTTTCAATGATATCAAAACATTGGTTTATTATGGTGTTCATCTTACTAGTACGTTCATTCAATAGTATTTCATAATGTTGAATGTTATCATTTATAGATTGTATTAAGTTGTGATCGATCTTGGTGAAGTTGAGACTCCTTATGACTCTTACAATATTATAATTGATATCTCTTAAATCGTTCATGATATCACTAGAAGTATTATTAATGTCTTTTGGCTGATGTCCCTTCTTAGGACTGGATACTATGAATTGTACGTTATCATTATCATTTAAAGCAAATGATGAGGTATTATCTGATAATCTTAAACATTTGATTGTACTTTCGAATTGTTCAATTAGATCTCTATGATATTCAGAATCTTGTCTATTTGGTGACTTAATATCATTATCTTCTCCTAAACTCTCCATAATTTCAATCAACTTCAAATGTAAGGTATTGAATTTTTTGAAATTCTTAATAAATATCTTCAACACATCAAGAAAGATGGAATTAAGTTTGTTCTTGGTTTGAAGTAAAGTTAAAGAAGGTGTCTTTTCATTCATTTTCTTCTCATAAGTTTTTTCTAGATTTATTTCATGATTATTACTGATATTGAAAGGTGAGTCTTCATAGAAATCATCTCTTCTAGTTTTTAAACAATTCAATTTCTTCTCTATTTCATGCTTATATCCTCTATCGTAACTTTCCCAATCTTGAAATACTATCCCTCTATTCATTTCACTTAATTTATTCCCATTTGTATCATTCACCATAGATAAAATTATTCTGATTTGTTGTCTTAACCATTCACATTCATTTATAATACTTTCTTTCTCTCTTTCTAAATTCCCAGTAAAGTTCTGTATGGTCTCTTCAAGTACTTGGAAGATTTCTGATTTCTTTAGACTAATATCTACATTAGAATAACCGATTTCATGACATAAAACATTTAAATCTTGAATAGTTCTATTAACATTTGTTGCTATAATATCTAATTGTTTACCATTAATTTCGTTGATTTCATTGATCTCGGGAACATTCATGGCCAGTCCTTCATCGAGATACTCCTTGGTAGGTGTCTCCATTACTGTCCTCTTCACCTATCGTCTGAGTATTTTTGCGATTTGTTATGAGACTTATCTATCTGTTTTGAGAATAAATGTAAACATTCTTCGCAGCCACTTACCCGGACTTGTTTCAGAGTTTATCGTTATTCATTAATCTATATGCTTTAATAAATGGGATAGTTTATCCTGGAATGAAGATCCTGGGATTTTCCCAGCTTTGATGAATTTGAGTCCATCATTTTTAAAATTCTCTACCATGCGTTTTTTAGCTCTTGTCTTATATACTTGTTGATTCTTATAGTTATTATTGTCCCATCCCAACTCTTTGGCTATTTTGAATATTTCATTCAGTTTGATATTGGTTGATTTCACTTTATGGTCAGTCATCAAATCGTACCATACCTTAGCATTGCTTGTTTGGCCCTGGTTATAATGATACTTGATAAATGGATATATTTGAAAGAATGTGAATGGTAGATTTAAAGACCTACTTCTTTTGATCAATTCAGCTGCAAGATTGAAATTGTTATAGGATAATGCTTGATTTATAAGGATTTCGAAAACATATGGCTTGACAAAAGCTTCAGGAAAAGTGTCTAAGAAGTCATAGACTATTTTTTGACTGACCTCAAAATTATTGGTATTGTGGAATAAGATAAACTTATCATCAAATGGATGAGTCTTGTTGAGATAATTGAGGAACAATGAAAGGATTTTATCGTTGACTTGATCAATTTTCATGGGGGTGTGTTGTAAATGATATATGTACTTTTCAAACATCTCAAGTACTTTATAATATCTTAAACCTTTGTTATTGACAAAAAAAGACTTGTAAATCTCATACAAATGATCTTGGGTGAAGTATATTCCTGATAATTTCCCATCGACGTTGGCTAAGTCAACTGTTCCTTGTAGTAAATCTAAATCTCTTAACATACTTTCAATAGTATCATCATTCTTTAACTTGAACATTTTGATAGCATATCCTAGAATGATTTCATACTTATTCCCATATACTTTATTGGTGATTTGAAATATTTCACTAACAATATTGCTTCTACTATCAGCATCCAAATTATCCAACTTAAGATTGTTGATAACCAAAATAGCTTCCTTATAATATCCTTGTTGTCTCAAGCTTTTGATCAAAGTATTCAAAAATTTGAACTTCAAAGGGATTTCATTATCTCTTAAGTACTTTAATATCTTCAAACATTCATGAGGGTTCTTAAATAACATTAAATGCATCATGGAATACTTTATGATCTCCTCAAAATGTTTTCCTATCAATTGTTTATTTGAACCCTCCAGTTCATATTTATCACATTCAAGTTCAAACTTCTTAACTGATAATTCAAGGTATAAAGTGCAATCAACCAAATCGTCTCTTTTATACGCTTCATGGTAGAAGGTAATTAACTTTTCAAAACTGAAATAAGAAAGCATTCTTTGTTTGGTGATATCATTTACAGCCTTGATGGTGTCTTTCCAACTCGGGTCCATCATTCCAGTACGAAATATAAATCTATCAGAATTACTACCTTTTGATAATTTCCCAGTAATGGCTTTAAATTTAGGACTATTGGTTTTGATATTGAGATTTACAAGAATGGAATAAAATTCTGCAAAAGATGATTCTGGAAGGATTTCAAGCAATTCATAGAACCACTGAGTGTTCAAAGATATTGTTGATTTACTCACACATTGTAGATCACAAATCTTTCGGGAATAATTCAAGATCATTTGTACTTTCTCGTCATTGGAATGGTCCCCATTCATGATTTTTTCAAATGTATCAATAATTAAATTATGGGCCTGATCACTGCTTGCACCTGCTAAAACCTCTATGAATGATAACTTGACATGATTTGATTGATATTTCTTCCTTAAACCTTCCAAAATGATACCTCTCACTTCATCTGATAACCCAGTAAGTAGATAAACTATCATTTTATGATCCTTTAACAAATTTTCTTCAATTATTTCTACCAAATTTATACATAATCCTGATATTTCATTCTTAGGTAACGATCCTACTTTATTTATCCATGATTTATATTGATCTTTGTCTATACTCAATATTTCATTCTTACTCATTCCAAGTAAAGGATTAATTTTGATCTCATTGCCAATCGATTTCAAGCCATATTTGGAGAATAAGCTGCCTCCAACACTCGGTAGACGCCGTATCCCGGTATCTACTTGGTATTTTATGCAACTACTGCAAAGATACCTTAGCTGTCGTATCATAGAGTGTGAGGTTGTGCGAAAATTTTTATTCTGCAAAGCTGCAAATCCTATGAACTATGCTTAGATGAATAAGGGGTTAATGTAATGATTGTCGATTAAAATAAATATGCAATGTGTTGAATAATCGTATTGATAATAAGTCTATTCCTCCCAGTTCTCCAAATTCATGATACTCGTATTTCTTCCCGCATCTCTGTAAATATATCTTTGGTAGAAATATAGTACATCAAAGATAACAGTCCCACTACTACCGAGAATGTAAGGTAATTCTTTCATGAAGAATTCAGTTTTACCATCACTGAAAACAAATTGACAACTGGTTAAAATTGACAAAGTATAAGTAATATTACCCATTAATGCAGCTCCAAATAACACAGGATTTATACCTTCTACTGATTTTCTTTTATAATTCTTATAAAGTTGTGGACATCTTGATGACATATAAACTACAGTCATTAACCATGCTAAAAACAATCCTAAACTTTCTAAAGAGTTATCATCTCTAGTTACAATTGACAGTTCCTTTGTAAACAAAGCATTGGATCCAGAAATTAATGATGCAGCTACTATTTTCTTAGCTGTAGAATTGTAACTAGTTGTGGGAGAGTTACTTGAAGTTCTTAAACTATCCAGGCTAGTAGAATCATTTCTTACGTGTATAACTCTAGCATTGGTCTTGTATACTTCTGAATCTCCTACTACATTACCTCCTGTAGATTCTTCGGTCTCTTCAACTACAGTATTTAAGGATGTATATAATGTCCTAGGGTAAACACTATTGTAATAATAATATTGAAAACATAATGTGATATCATTGGCTAAGAAGAATAAACTCAAATAAACCTGAAACTTAAGAACAACATCGTTCATTAAACAACTGGTAAAACTAAGAAAATCCCCTAAGAACCATAAGATCAAAAATGTAGGAGATATACCTTCAGCTGATTTGTTTTTGAAATTAGTGTAGATCTGTGGTAATTGTGCACATATCCAACTACACAATGATAAGGTACTAAACCCATTGGATATTACCGATAAGTCAGTACAATCTACCATAGTGTTTTTTTGTTGACTCAGATCGTTATCAAATTTCCGCGCTGCTATCGGCTGCAAGATCTAAATCGGGAGAGAAGAGGTAATGAGTTGACTACTACAATTTGAATAAACATTTTTTATACACATATCACAAGAATGGAACTAATAACTATATCTAAATTCTTTATTTTCTTTATCAGTTAAATCAGCGAATTCGAAATCTTCCAAGACTTCGTAAGCATCACCCATTTCTGCTTTATATTTATCTCTTCTCTTGTTTTGAATAGTATCATGTAAATAGATAGTAACAAAACAAAGAGTACCAACAATGAAAGCAACTAATAAAGAAATTTTAGCACTGTGATAACCTGGAGCTTCAGAAACTTTGAAAGTATAAGGTCCAGTAAGATTACCAACACTATAACCTGCTAATAAGAAACACCAAACCACTGTCTTTTTTGTTGAACCAGCAACATTTGAGGCAATGACTGATAAGGATGTTGCATAAACTAAAGTTGCAACATAAAAGGTTAAATAACCAAATAATCTTCCACCTTTGGTTGGAGCAAAGGCTAAACAAACCATTCCAATAGTAGTAAAGGTATTGGTACAAATAGCTGCTAAATATCTACTTTTGAAAGTCCAACATAATGCATAGGCAAGGAATGGAACAACACAATCAATAGATCCACCAGGCATATTCATTAATAAAGCATCAGCAGTTGAAAAACCAAAATCCCCTTTCAATAAGATTGAACCAAAATTATTGAAACTACCATTAGCGATACCATAGCACATAGCATAAATGAAAAGACAGTAACTTCTGATATCTTTCAAAGCTTCGATGGCTTGATATTTTTTGAATTTAGTATTACCAAAACCTTGTTGATTTTCTTTTGATCTAATAACAGAATATTTTCTTTCGGTTTCATTTAAGAACCAAGCTTTGGCTGGGATATTTGGGAAGTAGAAATATGAAACAATACCAGCAGAAGTAGTAATGGCTCCACAAATCAAGTATAATAATCTCCAACTGGCTAAAGAAGTATGTTGAGTGTGAGTATATAAACCATGAGCAACCCCAGCACCTAATAAAGTACCACAACCTTGAAGACCAAAGAAAATTTGAGTTCTCATGTATTGTTCAGGAACTCTTTTAGCTTTATCACCTTCGGTGTTACCTTTTCTATAAAACATAGAAATAATGGTAGTATAACCAGGATTTAAGAAACCTTCTAAGATACCCAATAACACTCTGCAGCCAATAAATTGTGGAGCAGTTTTACAAGCAGCATGACATCCAACAACGATACCCCAAACAACAATAATTGCACTTAAAGTGGTTCCGATAGGTAATTTTTGTAAGATTCTTCCAGAAATGAAAGCACTAATAAGGTACCCCCAGTAGAAAGAAGAACCAATTTCGGAGTACATCTTAGCATTATAAGAAGCTTGAGCAGCACTAACTCCAGTAGTTGGAATATTCAAATCAGTAAGTAAACCCATAATACTAGCATAACTATTACAAGTCTTATCTAACAATTGTAAAGACATCAACAAAGCAATCATTGGTAATAATACCCAATCGATCTTTCTTTTCATCTTCTTTTCTAAGACTGGATCAATTTCCACATCTTGAATATCATCTTTGAAAGCGAAAGCTTTATCTACATTTTTTCCTGCTAATTTTTCATTAACTTCAGGAACTGATACCACCGTAGTAACGTGATTATTCTTATTCTTTTCACTTTCAATACTACTCATTTTTCGGTTATTCGAATGGACAATGAAGTGAAATCAAAACGGTATTTATAATTCCATCGTTTCGACCATTCTTCTTATCATCCCAATTAGGAAAGCAATAAGGTGCGAAATCGCGATAAGATATTAAACAATTCCGATAAGATCTATTGACTTTCCCGCAATCTTTCCACCCTATTATTGGAAGTATTTAAGACTATCTTTATTTGTGATAAAGAAAAGGAATTTTGATTGGATTGTTTCAATTTATACATTTCATTGTCGGGTTTTTGCATACAACTGTCCTTGGCTATATAAAAAGTCTCTCAAAAGTCGCTTATCAAGAAATTTTTCACTTTATATAAAATCAAAATGTCAGATTTAGAAACTATTATTATCGGAATTGGTGGTGTTGGTTGTATTGTCGCTTATGGGATTGAATACACCAAGAAATCAAATGTTTCAATTGTGGTTAGAAGAGATTATGAAAAAGTGATCAAAGAAGGTTATGAAATTGATTCTTGTGATTATGGTAAATTCAATTGGAAACCTAAAAACATTTATAAAGACATTGAAGCTGCTGCTGCTTCAGGTAAAGAATTTGATTATATTGTTGTGACTACTAAAAGTTTACCCGATATCATCAAAACTGAAGATTTGATTGAACCTTTAGTTTCTAAGAAATCAACCATCGTCTTAATGCAAAATGGTTTTGATTTAGGTAGACCTTTCTTTAAGAAATATCCTGAAAATGTCATTGTTTCGGGGGTTTCTCATATAGGTTCTCATAACAGTGGAGGTGTTATTCATCAAACTCAAAATGATAAATCATTAGTCAGTTATTTTGAAAGTCCTTCAATTCCTTTGGAAATTCAAGAAAAGAAAACTAAAGATTTCATCGATATTTATAGTAATGATAAGAATAACTGTTCTTATTTCCCAGACGGTAAATGGTACAGATACAGAAAATTGGTTTATAATGCCACTTTAAATACTACATGTGCTTTAACTGTTGCTGATACTGCTATTAATGAATATGCTGGAGGTTTAGATGCTATTTCCATCCCAGCTATGAAAGAAGTTATCGCAATCGCAAAAGCCGATGGTGTTGAATTGCCAGATGATGTAATCAACTTGGTGTGCCACTCAGATGACGGAGATTATTTCCTGCCTTCAATGTGTGTCGATGTCAAAAAAGGAAACCCGATCGAGCTTGAATCCATTTTGGGTAATCTCTTAGTTAGAGGGAAAGAATTAAAAGTTGCAACTCCAATTTTAGATACTTTATACAGTTTATTGAAAGTTGTACAATACAAATTAAAGGTTCAAAATGGTTACATTACCTTACCAGAAAAAAGACCAATCACTGATAGAATTTATCAATAAAAAAATAGTTCAATATATAGCTAACCTAATTTATATAAAGCATCTAAAAAAGCGACAATGATCTTATCAGCAACTCCAGCAGTAGAAACATTTCCTGCAACTCCATATAATGACGCAGTGTCGCTTTTTATTTTTTCTGTAGAGTTGGCGATTTCTTCCGTACATGCCACTAAATCTTCAATCAATTCTTCAATTATAGGAACAGTTAACCAAGTGAGAGCAAAATGTAAGGCTGCTGGATTTTGTAATGTAGCGAAATGCCATCCCTTACTAGTTAATTTATCACTCAATCCATAGATGGAGAAATCTCCCTTGGCTTTGAATGAAATAACGGAACCCAATGGATCTCCTATGACTTCGAGATTTTTTGTCAAAATTTCATTGGAATTTAAAGCTGATTTCAATTTCATACTGGCAGTAACTATTTCTTTGCAATAATTCAAATATCCTTCTTCACCAATATTGACCAAAGTTGCCCAACATCCTACAGTCAAAGCACCAGGTCTTGAACCTGCTAAAGTTGGTGATCCATACATTCCTCCTGTCCAATCAGATGAGATGTAATATTGACATTCTCTTAATTCTTTATGACGATACATAATAACACTTGAACCCTTAGGTGCAAATCCATATTTATGAGTATCACAAGAAATAGATGTTACTCCAGGAACTCTGAAATCAAACCAAGGTAATGACTCATGAATATCTGTCTTCTCTAAAAATCCCATGATAAATGAACCTAAACAAGCATCAACATGTAAGGGGATATTATATTTGATGGCTAATTTTGATAATCCTTCAATATCATCAACAATCCCATGAGGGTAGTTTGGAGCTGAACCAACCAATAAAACAGTATTCTTATTTATGAGTTTCTTAACTTTCTTTAAATCAACTTTATAATCAGAACCCAAATCCACCTTATGTAATGTCATACCAAAATAATAACATGCCTTTTCGATCCCTGCATGAACAGTGATAGGAGCAATTACTTCAGGTTTGGTTATTCCTTTATGTCTTTTACCATATTCTCTTGCTGCTAAACCTGTCAATAATAAACTTTCTGTCCCCCCACTGGTGGTAGATCCACACCCAGTATCTGGGGCATTAAATATTTTCAATACCATTGAAACCACTTCACTTTCCATTTTACGAACTCCGGGGAAAACGTCGGGGTGTAATTGATTGGCAATTGAATATTTGTTATAAGCATCGGATTGTAATTCTAATAATTCATCACCTCCATGATAAACAGCTCCACTAACTCTACCTTTATCCCAAGCAGAATGCTTTAAATTTTGTAAATTGTCTAATTCTTGTAGAATCTCCGCATGGCTTAAACCTCTTGTAGGTAATCTAGGGAATTGTTTCAATTTTTCATCATTGAGTATAATAGATTTGTCAATTGTATCTATAGTCTTCTTAAGTTCACTGTCTACTTGTTTCTTTACGAACGGTAAAGCCATGAAAATTGATGAAAAGAACTTCACAATATACGTGTAAACATGTTTCAAAGACCTTAACACTCCATAACCTCTTATATGACTGAAAATTGGGGATATAAGAGTATATATCACATATGCAACTATTAGATCTTTAGTCAAATTCACATAACCATTGGGTTCTACTAAATAATGATCATGTATCTTCTGATAATCGAAGTCAATAACTCTCTTACCTTGGACCTCAATGTAGAAGGCCAATTCCATTAAGTCTCGGGGCATGGTTGGTTGACCATAAACCAAAGGCTGAAGAGGATTATTCATCTTTTAGGTAAACGCGGGACAAATGATGACAAGCGGATTTATATTATTGTGTGACATTTTGTCACTGAGAAACTACTTACAAAAATTAATACTACATAGGAGTTGAGCCTCTACTCATTCTATTGATTGATCTGGTACTAGAACCTTGGTTTGTATTAGCCAAAAGGTTATTTCTTTCACCAATGACTTTTTCAAGATCATTATCAAGGAATTTGGATAATGCTATATTTTCAGTTTCCAATTTCTTCAATAACAACTCATGATTGATTTTATCATCCTTTTTGATCAATGAAGGGAGTATCTTAATACCAGGTAATCCCAATTTGGTTTCAAGTTTCTCATTAAGACCATTCCATCTCTTCAATTCGTTCAAAATGGTTATGGATTCTGTTGATACCTGTTGATACTCACCTCGAGCCTCATCATTTTCTTTGGTTAATCTGTTTAACTCTTCTTGGAGATTTTCTTCATCTTCCTTCAATTGTCTGATCAAATTGTCTTGTTCGGTGACTTTATCTGTCAAATTGACTGTGGAAAGAGTCTCAAAAGTGTTGAACTTAGAGTCTAAATCGAGTTTAGTCCCCATCAACTTTTGATGTTCTTCATCAATTTTGGTATACTTCTTTTCTATGAAATTGGCATCTTCATTGAATCTTTTCAATTTTTTGTAATTATCAGCTATTTTCTCTTCATGTTCATCCAAATCCAATTGTCTTTTGGTTTCTGCTTCTTTGAATGTTTGAATTTTAACCTTCATTTGTGCTATCTCATCTTTGGCTTGATTAAGTCTATTATAAAGAGTGTCAGCTAATTTTGTCTTGAAACCTTTATAGTCGAACTTTTCCATCTTTTCGATCTTACCACCCAAATAACTGTGATTTAAACTTTTGATGATCTTCTCATCACTGAATTTGAGGATAGTTCTTTCATTATATTTAGTAAAAATCTCCGGTAATGGGAAATTGATAGAATCCCAACTTATCAACCAATCATCTATGGCTCTCATATTCTTACCAAATAACCCTACGAAAAATTCACTGATATTATCTTCATCATCTTCAATATTATCAAACAAATTGATTCTGTTGACGAGGAAACTGTTGATTATTTGATATTTCCAATCGGTCAATTCGTTATTCTCGCTAAACATGGGATTAGTTTCTGGTGGTGGATTAAGCATCTTATAATGGTTGATGGAGAATATCGGTATTGGTATGATTATAGGAATTGCTGGGGTTGGTTCTTGGTATTGAGGATATTGTCCGTACTGTCCATATTGTCCATAATATTGGTAAGGTTGTGAAGGCATTTCTTGTCTGGAATTCCTCATCATGGCTAAACTTGGACAGTCAGTATCCAAATTATTATCAAAAGAAAAAATCAATTTGAATTGAGTTCCACTGTTCAACAATGGAGTGTAATTGTTGTACAATTGTGATGATGTGATCAAATTTAAGAACAAAATGGGTTTTTTGTCAGGTTTGATATTCTTATGTTTCCTTTTTCTTTTGTATTCCATCTCTATTTCACTCATAGGACTTTCTGGAGGATTTAAATCATTGATGTTGATGTTTTTTCCATATAATTTCACCGTACTTACATTGTTATATTGAAGAGGTTTCCCAATTATCAACCCTTCAATAAGTTCCAATTCCTTAACACTATTAGCAATCACTAAGATATTATAAATTGGTGATTCTTGATATTTTATACTGTGATGGAATTTTTCAACTAAATTATTAATAAGTCTATTGAAGAATTGAAATTTCCCCGACATATTAACCAAATGTTCATTAATCTCCGATAATAACAATTTCTTAGGTAAAAAATGATCAACTAACAATGATGGGTTGTTGGTAGTAATCTCTAATTGATCATATAAGAAATCAATGATTTCATTGAATTTCAACTCTTCTTGAACATTATCCGATTCATCTTCCAATAAACTACGAGCCTTCTTATTTTGGTCATTACTTTCAAGCTCTTTCAATAATTCGGGTGACATGATATTGATGATGTACTCCATTATATCAGTTTGGAGTTTGGTGAGAACTGTTGGGAAGAAATAAATCCCATTGTCCGGTTGTTTGACTACTCCGTTGGTCTTCTTACTCTCTTGTTCCAAGATCGATTCCATCGGAGGTTCAAACATCGGGTCAGCCTCACTGCTCAACATATCCATCAAGTTCATCTTTAGGTTTCCAGTTATACTTTATCGCGCAGTTATTTCACTTTTCTAGCCGGATTTTGGCATTTCGCTCAAAACAGTTACCTTTACTCCCATATATTCCTATTTACCTAAACACTTCGTTTACTTCGTTTCTTGACTTGAATGTTCAATCCAATGCTTTCAAGACTTGACCAAGTTTCATTATCGATCTTTTTTGGGAGTTTACGTCCATAAAGACATTGATCAACCATCCACATACCAACTAGAAATTCGGCTTTGTTTAAAGTTCCATCTTTCCTATAATCCACCAAATCCCAAATTTGCTCTAAAGTTTCATTTGGGAGTTTACTTCTACTCCAAAGTCTCTTAACTACTGATCCAACAATCAATTGGTCAATGTCTACTTTCTTTAAACTATGGAAACTTTCAAAATCTTCCACATTATCGTGTTGACTAGATGATAATTTGGCTGCTTGCATTGAAGGATCTTCTTTTTTGTTAGATTTGATATCGTCAATGTTATCGTCAACAGTATAATCAACTCCTTGTAATTTGGTGACTACTTTATTCACATATAATCCTTTATTACTTACCCAAACACCTTCATACCGTTTTCTCTCTTGTTCGGTGATATAGACAAGATCAGTATGGTTTTTCCATGGTTTATCCTCATTGAAAGTCTTTTTAGAACTCTTGGCTTTCCTCATTGTAGTTTTCAATTGAACAGGTTGATTTTGATGTGTTAGCATTGGAGTTGTTGGTCTCGATGATGATGATGTGTACAAAGGATCAGTGTCATTGTCAATATTGGACAAATCTATATAATCAAGTTTCTTCTTCTTCTTAAAAGGATTGTGTAAATGTTGTTGATTATGCTTCTTATCAATATCAGGGAATTGAGGTAATCTACTGTTTGTTTCTATTCCATCACTATCACTTATTGTTGAATAATCGAACAGTGACCTGCTGTTGAAATGACTGGAATTGTCCAAATGATCTATATTTGGTGGGGGTTTCCTTTTCAATTGAGATTTGATACTTTCATCTGACATGGTTTTAGTACTATCGAAGGACTGGAGTTTGAATCGAGGGTTGATATAATTGACGTTTTCATTACTTCCCAAAGCAGCTTCTCTAGCATTAGCACCCAGTGAAGGAATGAGAATAGGCGAACTAGGAGCTGATCCTGATTTTGATCCTTTAGATGTTGAAGATTTGGTAGGTTGAACAGGTTGAGTAAATCCTTCATCAAAATCTGTCATGAAAATTGCCGGTGGACCAACTGGTGTCTCACTCACAGGAGTACCACTCTTAACTGATATTAATTCATCATTGGTGATTTGTCTTTGAGAAGTATTATTGCTTCTACTACGACTAGGATTACTTTGTTCCAGTATAAACAGAATAGATGATCCTAAAGATGTATAAGACCCATTAGAAACATTAGGCGGACGGTAATAATTGTCTGATCCTGAATTGTTCAGTTCATTATTATCAGAATAATCATCAAATCCATAGAAATTATTAACTGAAGTAGTTATCATCTTCAGTTCAATACTTTCTCTGATTTCATTGATCATATGACTCTTGCTTGAAGGCGAATTACCCACATTCGATGATTTATCGGCAATAGATTGTTTCATTCTCGATAACATGTCAAGTGGGGCTGTATCACTTCTTCTCTTCAAAGAAGGATCCTTTCCAATTGATTTGGATTGAATTGATGATTTCACATTATTAAGAGCTTCCTGAGTTCTTTCATGACTAATGTTCAAATTACTATGGTTGGAATTAGATTTCTTCATTTCTGGAGCATAAAGGGAATCTTTCGATAATGAGAAATAGTCAATACTTGGTCGTACAGTATCCTCTGATCCACTTATGGTTGAAACTGGTGTGCTGACTTGTGAAATGGTTCTTGAATGTTGTTTTTGTATAGGAGTCATCAAATTGTTTTGAACTGACTTATCGTTTGATTGTATGGACATATTTCTTTTATGAGTAAATGATACGGATGCCGCTAGACTTGCTATGGACGTATTCGTTTGAGTAGGTGAATCTGTTATATTAAGATCTTTCACGTCATATATGCTTCTTATAGGTTTCTTAGTTGGGCTTGTTTTGACTTTTAACGACTGTACTGAAGGAGTTCGTTTATGAGATTTTGGAATGTTGGGTAATGGTTCATTTTGAATTTGTTTTGAAGTTCCACGTATTGGAGATTTCAATTGAGGTTTCTTAGGAGACTTCTCCTTAGCTTCCTTGTCTTTCATGCCTTTGAAAGCTGCTAAAGCAGCAGCTTGTGCCAGACTCATTTGGGGTTTCAGGCAATGCAAATAAAGTGCGAATTTACTGTTGATACAAAAATAGCATAGAGAGATAAGGGCATAGAGGTGAGAGCTAAGTACATGATAACTTTCATTAACTCATTTTCTTTTCCCTCTTGATGAATTGGCAAATCTACCTTTACCAACACGAACCCCACTAGGTCTTAAAGTTTGAATAGAATTGAAGGGAGAAATGAAATTATCTGCTGAACCTCCACCAATCCATTCTTGTAACAATTTATCGTTCTTTCTTCTTTGCCAATCATCATCCTTGACAGCTTTTTGATATTCCTTTTGATCTTCACTATACAATTCAGGCATTTGTAAAGTTTTATGACGATTTTCTTTATTATGTTGATATCCTCCATTACCTTGTCTTTTTTGATGATTCTTACTCAAAGGTGAAGCCATAGAATAGACATTACCTCTTTTAATCCATTGAAAATTACTTTTCAAATGTGGTGTAACTTTACCGGTATTATTATCTATGGAAACGGCACATCTTAATAATGTATTACCACCACATTTAGGACAGAAATGTTTAGGTTTACCATTCTTTGGGATAGGTGTCATTTTGAAACATGCATGACATCTGTACATATAGTTTCTGATTCTTTTAATTTGTTTACCTGACATTGAATTCATTAAATTAAGACCCATTTGCATTGACACATTTTGACAAGCAAAATCTCCCGTGGAAAAGGCAACTTTGATTAATGGCGCTTTGCTAGCTTCTTTGACTTCTTCATTATTATCTTTGGTCATTTCTTCGATAAGGTTTTCTGGAGTTATCCACTCACCATCGTCATCTTCTTCTTCGAATTCTTCACTTAATTCTTTAGTTTCGCTTATTTCTTGTTCAGGTTCTTTAGTGTCTTCTTTCTCTTCTTTTGCATCATTTATCTCTTCTTCTTCTTTCACTTCCTTTTCTTCTTTCACCACATTCTCTTCTTTTGGTATATCTAACTTGTCCAAATCATCAGTTAACTCATCCAACTCTTTTTGTAATTGGGCCTCTCTTTTTTCTCTTTGCTTCTTACCACCTCTTCTTCTCTTTTTCTTTTCTCCTGATACTTCTTTTACCTCTTCTTTCTCTTGTTTCTTTACACTTTCAGGTTTTTTCTTTTGATCTATGTTCTCACCAGGGAATTTTCTGATTTTCCAGTCTGAGTTGGCTTCAACCTCTAACTCATATGCTAAGGCAATAATATGGATATCGTTAGTTGATAATACAGCGAAATCTCCTGTTAATCTGGCAAAATTTTCAACCCTCTTGATACTTTCACTTTTAGGTTGTTTGATCTTTAAGTTATCATTCCATAAAATGAGTTGATTTCTGGCTTGTTCATCTTTTAATTCTCCAAAGACTCCAGGGGTAGTGTAGAATTCTTGTGCAAATTGCTGTAATGAAGATGCAGATTGGGTGATCAATGGCCCAGCGTCAAGTACTAATTGTCTTATCTTCCTATCCATTGAAAAATTATTTATCTCATCGCATTTTCCCACTAAAGTACTTAAAAGGTGGTGATGTGTTTGTGCACGAGACGAAGCTTTCGAGTAGTGAAAGAAGGATGTAGTTCCTAATTACGATGGTCAGATAATATAGAGAACTGACCTGACTCATCATAGAGCATATCACCATAAATTTCATAATTTTACGAAAATGTGTCACGTGATCTCTTACTTTTATGCTTATACTTTATTTTAACTTCATGTATTAGCACTTCCTGTCCTCTTCCTGTCGTAACTGTCATGCTACCCATAGCCTCCTAATAGTAGAATTTGAAATTTAAGTTGTGAAAGCTTCAGTCTACGATTATATAATCGCATGCCAGATGTCGCGGTGAATTTGCAGCAAACGTATAAAGCTTGACACTTATCCGTCATATTTTTCCCATTCAAACATGACTGACTCCAAAATTATCTTACACTGGCTTAACTTTTCTAGATCAAATAGAATCTTATGGTTATTAGAATTGTTAGATATCGATTACGAATTAAAAATCTACGAAAGAACCAAAGAATTCAGAGCACCTAAAGAATTATACAAAGTTCATCCATTGGGTAAATCCCCTGTTATTGAAGTTGTCAAAGGTGGTAAATCTGAAGTTATTGCTGAAACTGGTAGAATCATTGAATACTTAATTGATAATTATGACCATCAAGGTAAATTGAAACCTTTAACTGATGAAGGTAAAGGACAAGTTAGTTATTATTTACATTATACCGAGGGTACTTTGCAACCATATTTGACAGGATCTTTAGTTAATTCCTTAGCTAAAGATCAAGCTCCATTTGGTGCTAAAACTCTTGTGGGTTTTATCACAGGACAACTCAATAATCAATACTTTGGTAAAGAATTACTCGTCAATTTACAATATTTAGAGGATATTGCTGCTAAGAATAAAGGAGGATTTTTCGTTGATGGTAAATTAACTGCTGCAGATGTTGTTCTTTCGTTCCCAATTGCTGAAGCTATTTTTGCCAGTCCTGAAAGAATTCAACCTTTATTGAAAAAGTCACCTGATCAAGCTTATCCTTATTTAAAGAAATGGAGT
Organism: Yamadazyma songkhlaensis; assembly: GCA_030570975.1. NCBI lineage: Eukaryota > Fungi > Ascomycota > Pichiomycetes > Serinales > Debaryomycetaceae > Yamadazyma > Yamadazyma songkhlaensis. The sequence goes on along the minus strand of JAJLWX010000001.1, from coordinate 310,607 downwards.
CAATTAATTTTTAATGATCCTTCTTATAAGAAGACTTTAGAAGTTGTCAAAGCAAAATTATAAATCTTTCAACCTTTTTAGGAAATATATTGCTCTTACATAATCTCATGAGATTTCTTAAATGGGAAACTTTTTACCCCACAGTTCGACCTTTTATGGTCTATTTTTTCGATATCTCACTTAAGAATTACCACTTTAAACCTTAATAAGATTTACAATAAATGGAGATCCCAAAGTATATAAAGCACTAATCATCCACTCTTTCTTTTTCATAACTCTCATGGCAGATAACGGGGATAAATTTTTATTACACTGGCTTGATCAATCAAGATCTCATAGAATATTATTCTTATTGGAATTATTAGGTTTAGACTATGATGTTGAAGTATATTTAAGGCATCCGGCGACTTGGAGAGGACCTTCAGAATTATTTCAAGTTCATCCTTCAGGTAAAGCTCCTGTTTTAGAAATCTTTTTCGCTGATGGTAGAAAATCATTAAAATTAGCCGAAAGTGGGCATATAATTCAATATTTGTTAAACCATTATGATCCTTTTAATATTGTTAACTGTAGCGATGAAGAAGAAAAATTGAAAGTGGATTATTACTTACATTATTCTGAAGGTACTTTACAACATTTGATGTTATCCATGTTAATTAACAGCGTAGCTAAATCTATTGCACCTATTGGATTTAAAAGCTTCACTAAAATGGTTACCAAAGGTTTAAATAATGGTTATTACATACATGAGTGGAAGTTGAATATGGAATTTTTAGAAAGACAATTGATTGAAAATGATACAGGATATTTTGTAGGTAACAAATTAACAGCAGCTGATGTTATGCTTACATTTCCTATTTATGAAAATGTATTTGACAACGAAGCTGGTGTTAGGGAAGTTACAGGGGAAAAAAGGAACTTATATAAGGCATATCCCCATTTAGCTGCTTGGAGTGATAGAATAGCTCACCATCCTCTTTATATTAAAGTAACGGAAATGATGGATGATAAAGTAAATGAATTCATTGCTCAACAAGAGAATTCAAAACATAGGAAATGATTTATGAATTATGAGATGTTAATAGTGTAATATACTACTGTGATACGGCTGTCCTATGGCCTGATGGACAACTATTGTGGCCTTCGTGATCTCTATCTTTCTTAGTCTGCGCGTTTAAGGTACAGTTTATATTTAGAATCGGACTTTGACCACTATGTGGATTCTTTCGCTTATATATTTGTTGTCGGTCATTAAGGCATTTGAAGTCAAGGATTCTAATTCAACATATAAAAACACATCAATCATTCAACCAGAGGTAAATGCCCGAAATTTCGACTTGAAAGGTGTAAATATTGGTGGTTGGTTGGTTTTAGAACCTTACATCACACCATCATTATTCTTAGCATTCAATGAAACCAACAAAACTGCAGAAATCCCTATTGATGAATATAGATTCTGTGAAACCTTGGGTAAAGAAGAAGCAGAAAAGAGATTACAGAAACATTGGAGTACTTTCTATAATGAATCTGATTTTAAGAAGATTAAAGATATGGGATTGAATATGGTAAGAATTCCTGTGGGCTACTGGTCATTTGAGATGTTTGAAGATGATCCTTATGTTCAAGGAGCTGAAGAATATCTCGATAAAGCTCTTGAATGGTGTGAAAATAATGATTTGAAGGTTTGGATTGATTTACATGGGGTTCCAGGAAGTCAGAATGGGTTTGATAATTCAGGTTACCGTGATATCGGTTATCCAGGATGGTTCAATTCCACTGAGAATGTGGATTTGTCTTATAAAGTATTGAAACAGATCTATGCAAAATATGGAAGTGAAAAATATAAAGATACGGTTATTGGACTTGAAGTGTTGAATGAACCTTTGAGTACCGAGATTCCTATTGATAAAATAAAGACTTTTTATACCAACAGTTATAAAGATGCTAGAAATCTTCAAGAAGTTAATAATACTATTATTTTCCATGATGCCTTTAAAGAAATTGGATATTGGAATGATTTTCTTGATAAGACCCCCAACAACATCACCAACATAACTTCAGATAATTACAATATCATGATAGACCACCATCATTATGAAATTTTTGATGCAGGAGCTTTGAATATGACAATTAAGGAACATTTGAATAGTATTAAAGGATATTCTTCGGGTATCAAGAAAGAGTTATCACATCATCCTGCAGTGGTGGGTGAATGGTCAGCAGCATTAACAGATTGTACATTATGGCTTAATGGGGTAGGACTTGGATCTAGATTTGAAGGATCAGCTCCTTACAATAATGAACCTGTTGGTAGTTGTAAAGATATAAACAATTTCGATAAATGGACTGATGAAAGGAAGAAAGCTTATAGAAAGTACATTGAGATTCAATTAGATCAATATGAATCACAAATGAATGGTTGGATTTTCTGGTGTTTCAAAACTGAAAATGCTATTGAATGGGATTTAAGTAAATTGGTAGAATATGAATTGTTCCCTCAACCTCTCGATAATAGAACGTATATTATTGATGGTAATGATGTAGATTCCGATTCTGATGATGAAACCATTGCTGAATCTTCAGGTCTGAGATTTTCACCATCAATCTTACTTCTATTAACCATGTTCATACTTTATATAGATTTATAGACATTTTTCGCAGCCACCGCTAAAATGCCCCTAGGAGGTCTCACTACAGGCCCGGCTGGACATATCTCAAAATGACTCAGCGAAATATGGAAAATTTCAATGAAATCAGTTAACGTTGCAATTATCGGATCAGGGGTTGTTGGTTCAGCTTATATCAACCAATTGAAAAACATTAAGACTTCTATTGGCTTTAAAGTTATTTACTTAGCCAGATCTTCCAAAGAAGCTTTATTTTCTAAAGATTATTCACCAGTTGATTTAGCTACCTATAAATCTGCTGCGAGTCAACCAGTTTTATCATTATCAGACTTAAATGATTTCTTAAAAAACAGTGGTAAACCTACCATTTTAGTTGATAATACTTCAAATGAAACTATTGCTAATTATTATCCAACCTTCATCAAATCAGGAATTTCCATTGCTACTCCTAATAAGAAAGCTTTTTCATCAGATATCTCAATTTGGAATGATATCTTTGAAAGTTCTAAAACTGGAGGTTTAGTTGGTCATGAAGCTACCGTTGGTGCTGGTTTACCTATTATTGAACCATTAAATGATTTGGTTTTAACTGGTGATAAAATCGACAAAATTGAAGGTATTTTCTCTGGTACTTTATCGTATATCTTTAATGAATTTTCAACTACTGATGGTTCAAATAACACTAAATTCAGTGATGTTGTTAAAGTTGCTAAGAACTTGGGTTATACTGAACCAGATCCAAGAGATGATTTAAATGGTTTAGATGTTGCTAGAAAAGTTACTATTTTAGCTAGAATTTCAGGATTAAATGTTGAATCACCAACTTCTTTCCCTGTTGAATCATTAATTCCAAAAGCTTTAGAATCTGTTGAATCAGCTGATGAATTTATGGAAAAATTACCAAACTTCGATGATGAAATTCAAAAAATTAAAGATGAAGCTTTTGCTGAAAATAAAGTATTAAGATTTGTTGGTTCAGTAGATTTAAAAACCAATAAAGCTTCTGTTGGTATTGCTAAATATGGTTTTGATCATCCTTTCGCTTCATTAAAAGGTTCAGATAACGTCGTTTCTATTAAATCAGAAAGATATCCTAATCCTTTAGTTATTCAAGGTGCTGGTGCTGGTGCTGAAGTTACTGCTCATGGAGTTTTAGCTGATACTATCAAAATCGCTCAAAGAATTGCTATTTAAAAATATATATTACAAGTCTATTAAATATCTGTAGGTAAAATATCTTTCAGATAATCATCTCTCCAACAATCTTTGGCTTCTTTGAAGATTCTGGCTAACATATGTTTATCATTACAGGTTTTTCTTAATTTTAACATAATTCTTTGGGAATCTGTGGTATAAATACTTTTCAATTCAGGATCAACGTTGGAAATAGGATTATTTACACGGGAAATATGCATATTATTTGGTGCTAATACAAAATCTCCATTATCTCTAACTTCAATTATATAAGCTCCAGTTCTATGGATAAATTGAGCATATTTAAATGATGGTTTACCCCAGCTATATGAAATTTCAATATTCTCTTTCAGGAAATATACAGCTGATCTATTATCCAAAAGGAAATCATATTTCTTTAATAGATATAAATGATAGTAGAATTTGTTATTACCTAAAATCTTTGGGATATTAAATTCTGAATCTTGGAAAGGATTCAAAGCTAATTTTAAGTCTACAAATGAATGGAAAGGATTATATTGGGGGATAGTACATAATTCTTTCCAAGGAGTTTCCACAAATTTCAATCCATGTCTTTCACATAATCTTGACCAATTACTTATAGTCTCATCTATGAAGTTGGTTGAAGTATTTAACCATTGTAATCTAATATGATAACAATGTTCAGGATTATGAACTCTATCATAATGAACAGTAACTATTTCTGGACGATAGGATTTTTTCAAAGGGTCAGCATTATATTTGACCGATCTACTCAAGACGAATTTCCTTTTGATTTTTGATCTAGAACCTCCAGAATCTGCCATTGATGATGTTTCTGATCCATTTCCATTAACATTACTGGAATGAACAGAATTAGTCAATGTAGGGAAGTTACTATTATTACTCAATTGATTACCTATACTGGCAATTCTTCTTAAATCTGGACCTGAATTGATATTTTCTTGGGGTGACAAAACTGGGGATTTGAACGATTCAACGTCGGAGTTATTTTTCGATGTAGGAGTAATGTCACGATCTTTCTTTCTTCCAAACCAACTGGTTTTTTCAATTGTTGGTCTATAAGTTTTATCAATGTAATCTTGTTCTAATTCATAGAAATAGTATCCATCCAAGAATCCATGACGATTTTCAACATGTTTGAATAAACCTCTTTCCATTAATGATTGTCCAAATTTTAAAGCTACATCTCTAGTATCTATATCTTCGAAGTTCTCAATCAACCAAGTAACAAATTCATTACCAATGAAACAATTCTCATGAGTAGTGAAATGCCAAGTTCTATCAACAATCTTCACACCATTAGCACTTTGAAGTTCATGAGCCAAATTAATCAATTTGATAGATTTATTAAACTTATCAGTGATCATTAAAGAATTCTGTGGTTGATTACCAGTAGAATCGAAAAACTCTGCTTGTTCACTTAAAAATTCGTATAAATTACCGGTGTAGAAACTAATCTCTGGTACTGTAGCTTCCTTCTTTTTATCGCCTTTGGATTTCTCTGATTCTTTGGTATATTTTCCTCTTTCGATCATAGCTATAAGTTTTCTTAATCCTTCCACACGAATTTCTTCGTCGGTCAAATTTTCATTGGTAATGAAGTAAGCATTCTTTGGAATATCTGTGGGCATAATAACGAATTTCATCTTGAAGAATGATTTGGTTTCTTCAGGTAATGCATCATCATAACCTGCTAATAATTGATCAAATTGATTCCAGTTATATCTTGGTGGTGCTTGACCTATGAAATTTATAGCACTTTTACTATACTCATCAGCATATCTGGTTCTGATTAAAGGTTGATGATTCTTGAAATCGAACTCTTGATTCTTAAATACCGGTTTAAGACTTTCAGTTTCGATTTTCTTATATAATTGTACACCGATACTGGAGTCATCGCATGCTATTCTGTGGATTTCATTGTCTAACATCATATAGATCTTGGACCCATTAAAGTTAGTTTGGAAATGTTTTATCAATCTTCCTTGAGGATTTGTTGGATTTTTATCTGTTTCTAACTTATTGACAATATCACTATCACATATTTGGAATCCAAGAAGTAGTCTTAACTGGATCATCTCTCTCATCAAATCATCAATAGTTTCAAGTTCAAGATTATTCTCAAAGTTCAATAATAAAGTATAAACTTGAGTATGATAGTTCGTCTCTAAATCTTTCATTCTAGGGAAATTAGGTTGATATACCGGTAAAGCTGCAGGAGATTGGAAAGATCTCCACTTGACGATATTTCTTTTGATATGAGGAGGAAATACTTGATTCCATTTCCCGAGTTTGATGAAATTTAAGGAATCCAGATGCAGTTCTTTAGAAGGATTAGAAATTTCTGTCCAGAAATAATTCAAGGGTTGTTTTTCCTCTTCTTCTTTGGTTTCTTCAAGATTGGTGGTAGATAATTGATTTGGACGTTTGATGGTTGTTTCTGATCTTTCCCTATTAGATCTGTTGGTTAAACTGTTAGGTCCACTCATTTTACTAGGATCTTTAGGTTTAAAGATATCTTCGTTCTTTATGATCTTAGGACCCGGTGATGAGAATTGGAAATGGTGAACAGATGAATTACTCTTTAATGTTCTTAAATCAGTATTACTTCTTATACTTTTCAAGGAATTACCTCCTGAACTTGGTCTCAAACTGGGTGATGCCAAAGGTAATCCATCAGTTCCCTTTAATTGATACAATGTGGATAATGCTGAACTTTCGGGTTTTAATGTGGTTACCACTCCTAAAGCACTTGAGTTTGTAGTGGAGATATTAAACTTAGCTGATGTCTTAGCTTTCAAATCATGAGGACGATTCATCAAAAGTAAAGAATCATGAACTGCTTGAGGGGTTGATATTTTGAATGGTTTGTCAACTGAATTCAAAGATCTTATAGAATTGACTACTGAAGATTTCGTTGAAGAAAACGATAAGTTTTTTTCTGATTCTGTAAATTTGGTGGTTTCCTTGAAAAGATCATTATCATAATTATCCATGGAATCTACAAATGATTTCTCATCTTTGAAAAGCTTAAATCTTTCTATTTCAATACCATGAACTTCTTTCTCCATAACTCCCATCATTTGGAGTTCATAGATCTTACACCTAGGAATCCACTGTTCTTTATTTATAGTTGGATCTTTATAAAATGAGATATCACACCAATTCGGCACACAATATGTCAATCTTCCATTCTTACTTAAATCTTTGAACCTGAACAAGGGCACAATATGTAATGGTGGTTGACTTAAACAAATAAGATCAAGGGCGCAATCACTACTTGACATTTTCTTACTAGTCTCTAACATCAAGTTGTAATCAACATCAAATAATCCTGTTCCAGGAGTTATAACAATCAAATGATTCAAACTATGTTTCAAATCAGTATCAGTGAATCTGTCTTTGATTAAGCTCAATCCTATGTTGATAGCTTCTAAGATATTCCCTTTAACGGCAGGTAAAGAAACCCCTTCCACAGAAAAAGTCCTATGATCATTGATATTTTCATTATTGACTTTATTCAAAATAACATCTCTTTTGAAATTAGCAAATTCTAATCTCAAAGTTTCCATAATCTTTGTCCAATGGAAGATGCTAACTTGATCAACCACCACTCTGAAATATTCTCGTACATGATTTGGCCTTTCCCCATGCCCTAGAGCTACCCAAGGAATATCCGTCACATCAACTGAAGTAAATAATACAATAGTTATAGAATGGTTAGCATCTTTCTCTCTCCACTTCCTAAATATCTTGGGGAATAAATTATTCACTAACTTATGGAACATAATTTCTCCTGATTCTTCAAAATGCCACATTTCCCTTGATGTTTGGATTAAAAAGATCAATCTTGAACTCTCGGAACGATAAACTATCTTGGTGTTATTTCCTATATATCCCGAAAATTGTTTCTTCCCATTTTTATAGATATTCTTGATAATACCTATACGATTACTGAGGAATGTCACTCTTTTACCATGATAAACACAACTATTGATTAAACTACTAGTAATGATCCACATAGTATCTCTTGAAAGATTGATATTCTTGATTGAAACTTCAATTGTATCAGCTTCAACTGTAGAAATATCATTTATCTTTCTTATTTGTACCAAACTTCTCGGTAATAAATCCAAAGTCTTTTGTAAAGGATTATTAATCAAAGAAAATTGAACTGTATTCTTCAGGGCTTTATTTGAAGGTGTCAGATGATCATCTTCATCAGTATCAAAAGATACTTGACCATCTTGAGATGTAGGAGTTGCAACATGATTAACAGCATTTAGATTAGGAGTTGATGGAGTTGATAATTGTGATGATATTGGTGTTAAACTATTAAGAACATTCTGTTCCTTAATGATAAAGTACATCTTATTGGGTATTATTCTCTTTTTAATTACCTTAACATTATCAATTGTCTCTAATTCTATAATATCACCGATTTTGAAATTGGGTAGAAGATTCAAATCTATCATGAAGTCTTCAGAAGAGCTTCTTAACTCATGGAACCATATAGTTAATTGAATTGGTACTAAAGGATCTCTATAACCTGAAGTATTCCTAGGATTTTCATTCATGAAAACATTATTATCAAAAGAATCATTCTGTGATACATTCCGTTTACTATCCTTAAGATAACTCATACGATCGAAATCATGGTTTTTATCAAGATGTCGTCCAACTATCAAAGTATTATCACTATGTTTTGTATTTAAAGTTCTTGACATTAAACTTGAAGACCTTGATCTCATTGATGATGAGCCTACAATTAAGCTGGCTTGACTTGAACTCATGGAATTTTCTCGTATGGGTTTCTTATTCAATTCATTAGCCTTCTGAGGATTCAAATTCGATCTTTCCTTTTTCAATCGGTTATTATTGAAAATTCTTGCATGTTGCATACTGTTGATATTTCGTATTCTCAACCTTATCGCGAAGTAACTTAGGGGAACAAGAGGTCACAATACAATACTACCCTTATATCTACATACATTCTATAAACTGTTAAATGCTGTTGACAACGAAGTCTTTCAAAAACCATTGATGAAATTTATGATTGTCTGCTAATTCTGGATGGAAAGAAGTACCCAATTTATTACCTTGTCTCACAGCTACAATTAATCCACTATCCAATTTATGTAAGACTTCTACTGGTTTGTCATTTATATAATCATTCTTACTATAAATAACATCTGGATCATCAATTGGTTGTTCATCATTTAAAATTTTACTAATAACGGGAGCTCTAATGAAAACCGTGGGGAATTGTTTCAAATCAGGAATAAAAGATGAAAAATCTAAATCTTGTTGGAAAGAATCTAATTGTCTTCCAAATGCATTTCTTTCAACTTGAATATCCATCCCTCCTAAGATTTGTTGTCCTGGTTTACCATTTATAATTTGTTTCGATAAGAAGATCAATCCAGCACAAGTTCCCCAAATTGGTTTGTTTGATTTAACGAATTCCATTAAAGGTTTCAAAAGTCCAGTTCTTTGGGATATTAATGATATGGCAGTACTTTCACCACCTGGTATAACTAAAGCTTGACATTTATTTAATTGTTCCTCTGTTCTAACTTCAATAAAAGAAAAGTCATGTGATTCTATTTGACATTTCTTAAAATGATTAATATGTTCAATGAAAGCTCCTTGTAAAGCTAAAACTCCTACAGTTATTGTCTGTTGAACAGTCATGATGGAATTTTTTCAACTTTTAGATGTGAGATTTCTGCTGTGGGATTACTTTTGGTGCGTCATAATTGACTCCTTAAAAGAAAATACGATGGGTTGACGAAAATGAGAACTTAAGCGCTAAGGAGTCACTCAGTGATTACGGAGCTAAAATTTCTTCATCCGTATATGTTCAAATACTAACTATACTACGTAAGAGGAGAATTTGATAAAGAAATCATGAAAACGAGTCAATTATGATGCCATCTCTTGCCGTTAACAAAAGGCCAAGGTATTCGCGCTAATTTTAGATAAAGCATAAGAGTCTAAAATATGAACACTATCGTTAACCTATACAATCTCTATATTCAATCCCTTGAAAAACAAAACCAAAAACATAATCGTGTAAAATCATGTAAAAACCTTTTACCGAAGGGTCAAAATTCTTAGCGGATAAAACTCCATATCTCCCATTTGCAGCCACTTTCTTTTCCCTTTTAGGGTTAGGAGACTTTCCCTATACATAAATTCTGACTCAGAAAATTTTCATACAAAAGCAGAGTAAAATCGACGATTACCACCAAGTACAATATGAGTGAATTCAAAATCAAGGCTGGATTAGCCCAAATGTTAAAAGGAGGAGTTATTATGGATGTTGTTAATGCAGAACAAGCTAAAATTGCTGAAAGAGCAGGAGCATGTGCAGTTATGGCATTAGAAAGAATTCCTGCTGATATGAGAGCTAGTGGACAAGTTTGTAGAATGTCAGATCCTCAAATGATAAAGGAAATCATGGCAGCTGTATCAATTCCAGTTATGGCTAAATGTAGAATTGGACATTTTGTTGAAGCTGAAGTTTTACAATCTTTAGGAGTTGATTATATTGATGAATCAGAAGTTTTAACTCCAGCTGATAAAAAATATCATATTGTTAAGAATGATTTTAAAGTACCATTCGTATGTGGAGCCAAAGATTTAGGTGAAGCATTAAGAAGAATTAATGAAGGTGCTGCTATGTTAAGAACTAAAGGTGAAGCTGGTACTGGAGATATTTCAGAAGCTGTTAAACATTTAAGACAAATTAAAGAAGAAATTGATTATGTTATGTCATTAAAAACTGATGAAGAAATTGAATCATTTGCTAAAGAGAATAGAATTCCTATTGAAACTTTAAAAGAATTAATTGCTAATGGAGGTAAATTCCCAGTTGTCAATTTTGCTGCTGGAGGAGTTGCAACACCATCTGATGCTGCATTATGTGTTAAATTAGGAGCTGAAGGGGTTTTCGTTGGTAGTGGAATCTTTAAATCCAAAAATCCTGAAAAATTAGCTAAAGCAATTGTTGATTCAGTTACTAATTATGATGATCCCAAAAAAATTATGGAATATTCAACTGATTTAGGTGAATTAATGGCAGGTGTTAGTATTTCATCCATTAAAGATAATGAAAAATTATCAAGCAGAGGATGGTAAATAGTTAATATATTCATAATATGATCTACATATTACCTTATAAAAATTGGAGAAACTTTTGAAACTATATCATCATTTTGGTCAATATTAATGATTTCTTTAACAAATCTACTTAAGTCTTTGGGTAATTGAGTTGTAATACCTAAATCATCTCCACAAACCAATAACATATCTGGTTTTAAATTCTTAATTATACTGAAATATCCTTGAAAGTTATTACAATTTAATAACTTATAATTGTTAAGTAACGTCTTGGGTAATTCGAATATTTCAGGTTTATCATTAGTTTCAATTATTATACTTGTTAAATCATCAATTGATAAATTTGGAGGTAAAATGAATGTTACATTATCACTATTGATCAAAATTTCATTCAATGGTAATTTGCTATTCAATATTGAATGGGATAATGTTAATGCTATTGATTTATTGGTATATTTCTTTTCATTTGAAGGTTGAGAATAATGTTCATAGATTTTATAACTTAATGCAATTACTGAACTTGCTACTAATGCTCCTAAGAATAATTTGGGATTTCTTTGTCTCTTTGACATTGTTAAATTGTTGATTTTTTTGGTGATTTGGATTATCTTTCAACCCCAGACTGCGAGGTTTTTTTGGGACATCATGCGATAATCCGAAGGTGAAAAAGTCTCTCTCGCGTGACGACACCAGCCAATAATTGCATCATTACGGGGGTGGGGATATCCCAACTTTTTTCTATGGGTAGAAGGATCTAAACTATACGACCAAAGGAGAAGTTTATCGCAAAACAAAAAAAACCTTATATTACATAAATATACACATTAAGGACATTCAATATTATCTAAACAATAATTCATCTCTTCTTCATTTAATGATCTTAAATATAAACATTTTGAAAGTAATTCATTATCAATGGATAAATTATAATATGATGACCATTCAATACATTGACTTAATGATTTAACTATATGAACACTTGTTCTAAATCTAGCAAAGTTAACTATAGGATCATTTGCAGATTTTATAAATTTTGGTCTCTCGGTATTGAAAATTAAATCGGATAAATATAATCCAACAAATGGTATAGCACCTTTTGAAGGTTGAATTTGATTAATTGAAATTCTCAAGTTGATAAAATTCTTAAGTGGTGATGATAATTGTTCTAAGTTCTTTAACATTAAGATATCTCCAGGATTTAAGTTCTTCCATGTATCTTTTAATTTGGTGATCTTTTCTGAGGTTAAAGCCAATAAGATTTGCATTAAGGTGGAATAATTTTGAATCTTTAAACAATGATCAGCGATATGAATGAATCTGGAGATAATCCCGATTCTTTCAACTTGATTAAATGTTAATAAGATTTCAGAAATTATCCAATTGACCATTAAGTTAAATCTAGCAATAACAAGATTTACACCTTTATTGTTATTATAATAATCTTCATTGACAATGATTTCTAACCAACTATTAACAGGATCAAGTTCTTTATTCCATTTCAATTCAATTAATTCTTTCCAATCGATTTCTTGTAAGATATCTCTTTCAATAATAGTAAAATGTTCACTTAATTCTTGAGAACTATAACTTAAAATAAATGAAATATGATGGTTAAACTTGAAGATATTTTCGATATTCAATTCATCACTAGACAAGTTATAACTTTCTAAAATAATCTTTGGTGATTGAAATTCTTGTTGTTTAAAGTTGAAATCATTAGGTGATGAATATGATTGTTTAGTTGTTGAATCAGTATAATTAGCACTGAAAATAAATACATTATCATTATCAGCTTCATCTGATATAACGGTTGGTTCATTAGTTTTAGGAGTTAATGGACTTTCAGAGAATTCAACCATACTTGAAGATTCAATAATATCTTGAGTATTGGCATTATTAATTTCATCAAGAATATCTTGAGTATCATCAACATGAGTAATGTCGCTACCACTACCATTAAGTGATCTTTTACCTTCTAGTTTACCTAAAGTACTTTCAATAGGATTAAAATGAAATGATTCATCAGGTATGGCTGCTAATTCTTTTAATACACTATTACTTATACCTGGAATAGCTATTGAATGTTTTGAATCATCAAGATTCGATTGGGAATTATTCATTGAAATTGATCTTGATAATCTGGAATTATCATCATTTAATGTTTGAATTGAATGAGCAATTGATGTTCTACTTCTAGCTGCTGAAAATACTGAACTATTACTAATTGATTGTCTTTTAAGTTTAGAATCAGTTGATCCATTAAATGGTAATTCTGATAATGCTTTAACTGTACTATATCTAATAGATTTCCTTTGTGAAGATGTTGATAAAATTCTAACTGGATTATCTAAAGATTTTCTTTCATTTGGTAATCCTGCTAACATTCTTAAATCTTTAATCCCAGCTTTTTTCTTTAATCCTTTATCTTCATCATCAGCATAAATTGATTGTTGGGAAATTGAAAATGCTGAATCATAACTAACATATGATTTGATAGAATCTCTTTTGAATATAGAATTCGATGATGTTCTGCTGAATCTCTTCTCCATTAAACTGATTCTTTTCGTTTGATCTTTCATACTTTGTGGACTCATAGCAATTCCCAAATCATGGATTTCGGCATTATAATCAGTGATATTACTTGGGGTTGATATGGTAGAGATCCTTGATTCATTCTTTAATGAATATGGTGGATAATTATTCAAATTTGGATCAGGTAAACTCATTTCACTTTCATTTTTACTAGTAGAATTTTCATAATTGATCTCTTCGTCATTAGTCCAACTTATACTGGTAGCTCTTTGGAAAGAAAATTCATGAATCTCATCAACAAAATTAGGTGAAACAGGGTTATTACCTAAAGACTGCCTAGTGTCTTTAAATTCTTCTTCTTCGTCATCTTCTTTATCTTCCACATTTTCTTCGTTGATCAAATTATCAATCTTTACAATGTTTAATTCACTTAAATCATTGATGTCCATTTCTTCATCTTCCTTTACGCTAGTATGATATTGTTTAGCTGGAGATCCTATTAAATCAACAGAATTATCAAATTCATCAATATCTATTTCATCTTTATCAATTGGTTGGGAATTATCTATAGTATCACCTTCAACAATAGTGGCATTATAAGAATCACTCTGAATATAATATCTGATCAAAAATTCTAATTCGTCAACAATTCTGGCTGTTAAGATATCAAATCTTTCACCAATTAAATCTTTTTTAACATCATCATCAATCATTTCAATTTCATTTTTATGATATACTGATTTCTTCCATCCTTCAAGAATTTTCTTTAATGATCTCTTTCTTGACATTTCAGTTTGAGAGAATTGGGAATTAGGTTTACCAAAAGTATCATCATTTAATTCTTCTTCATCTTGTTCTTCAACAAGTTCATCATGTCGTATTATATAATCCATTTTCTTCACTGGAGTTGAAGGAACAATATTAAAGATTTTTGAAGAAGGTAATTTGATATTCCCATTAGTTGAAAAACCAACATTGTCAATCTGTATAGGATTTAATGATATTTTATGTAAAGAATTGGTAGTAGGTTGATAATTATCGGTAGTTTTCTTTAATCCTATTGAAGAATCATTCAAATTCATTCTATTATGTTTATTAGTAGATTTCAAAGGAGATTTAGGTTCAACTTTAGGTTGTTTAGTCATTAAATTATTCGTTGGTGAAACAGAATTTCTTTCTTTATTAGATTTTAAATTCAAATTGAAATTGAAATGGTTGATTTTATTCATAATTGATTGTCTTGAAGATTGATGTTGAATTAACAAATTGTTGATAGATAATTGTGGATTTTCTGAAGCAATAGTTTTACTATCATCAAAAACTAATACTTTATGAACATTATTGACATTACCTGAATTTCTTGGATTCCCATTAACTGAATTTCTATTATCGTATAATGATAACATAGCTGACCTTCTATAACTTGCATTGGTATGAATAGAAAGTTCTGTACTACTTTTAACTAACTTTTTGGGTTTAGAAGGTAATTCACTAGTTAAAGGTAATTTAAAATATAAAATATCAGGAGTAAGAAGGTTTAAATTCAAATCAATATCCCAAAATTCAATTAAAAGACTTATCCAATGAATCTTTAAATCCTTTAAAATCTTTATTTCGAACACCATTTCTGATTTGATCAATTCTGATTTGAAGATTATATCATTCAAATTGGTTATAAATTCATCACATAATACATAATTATCATTAAAGTCATCAATAAAATAATTAAGAATCCAATGTCTTAACACCACAAAAGTTCTTAATAAGACGAGTTTCCCAACTTTATTCAATTCTGGATCCTCTTTATTGATATTTTGTAAACTCCAAATCAATCGTATCATTAATAATTTCATTATAGTTTCACTATTAGTAAACATTCTATAAGTGATGAAAAAGTCATAAATAAGGTTATAATCGATGATTTCAGGACTAGTTAATTGAACTATTAATGCCTTTATCGTCCCATGATTAATTAATTCAGGATTTTCTTCATCAAATTTAACTAAATCTTTAATAGTCCCTTTCAAACTAGGCATCTCATCATAAATTTGTTCTTCATGTTTCCCATACTCAAAAGGATTTTCAGGGTTCTCATCATCTAGTATCTGACTCTGATTTATATCCATGACAGGACTTTCTGATTCTGAAATAGTGATTGAATCTTTTAAATAAGCTAAATCTTCAAAATTAGATGTTCTAAAGGATGATTTATTCAGTTGTTTGATTTTCTCATTGTTTACTTCCTCGTTCGCCTCCGTCGCCTCTATTGTAGGTAGTTTTATCATTTCATTATTGTTGTCAATTCTATCAGACTCTATTGAGTCCATTTTGGGTTAAATTCAATTACTGCAAAAAAAATATCTAAGGGAAATGTCTTTTGATTCAACCTCTTAACAACTAAAAAATCTAGCTATTTTTCTACGACTTGAATATCTGGGTGATTCTGGGTATATTGACCTCTACTTGATCCAACAGTTAGCTTTATTTAATCAACAATCTTTAAAAAAATTGGTGTAGTCTTTTGTTTACAATTGAAATCGTTTAGCGCGGAATGTCACCAATTTTGTCGCGGCTTGGATGTTTTTTATTTTTTGTCCGGTGGTGTGTAAAACCTAGTAGAGTGTTGGGGGGATTGACCAGTTACAAGGTGAAGATTATAGTTTGAAAAAATTACCGAGAGTGGGTTCTTTATACATTAACGAGGTAGACAAGTGCAAATCGTCGATGACTACCAAATTTCATATTTCCCTAATTGGTTCGTCAATTGCGACGAAATCTATTGTTTGATATAATTATGCAGTAATGGGAAAGTGTTTTATAACACTATTTAATTTACCCATTCTTGGAAAACATGTCAAGATAAGGGACCAATTTCTTTAACCGGATTACATTACTATAGGTCTGTAACTACCGGATACATTAGTGTAGGTCTGTTACTACCGGAAACATCCCTGTAGGTTTGTAACTACCGGGGACTTCCCACGTAGTATACTCGATCTATTAAGTCTTATTGGACATTCATATTGCACATGGTTATTTTATTATGACATAGGTAAATCTCTTTATTGTTCGTCTATTTGTGATGAAAACTTTTACTGTTGATTCATATTTTGTTGAATGGATTGTCTTAATGTTGCAAATGGTGATGATCTGAATTGTTGATTCTTCAAAATATTATTGAAATTTTCATGTTCTTGTTTTTGAATAATTCTTTGACCTGATCTTTTTAATGCATTTGGTTGATTGGATATAGTGGTTTGTTCTACAAATTCTTTTTCTTCGACTTTATCGTCTAATGTGGGTAAACTTTCAAACAATTCCTCCATTTTAGGTTTTAATGCTTGTTTGGCTTTTCTTTTTCTTCTTCTAAGGGCTGATTTAGATACTGTCAGGTTGGTGTTGACTATTTTATCATTAAATGCTTTGGCTTTTGTTAACTGTTTCTCTTTTTTCGATATCGTCAGTAACTTCAAAAATGGATTATCTTCATATTGATGTACGACTTTATTGACGATCTTAGGTTTGCTTGCTCTGGTAGCTTTAGCTCTTAATTTTGTGGTTTTCTTGATGGCCTGAGATGTTAGTAACTCTTTGGTGTATTGTCCTAAGACCAAAGGTTGGGTTATACATACCATTTTGATGAGAGTTGCGAAAATGAGATGAGCATCGTTTTAATGTATGGAGATGTACATCAGCAACATCAATGATGTTACTACCAAGATTGCTGAATATGTATGGTCTTTCTTAGAGTGATGACTTTCTTGTGGTGTCATTTCCATTAAATGAGTTCCAGAATCTGCTGTAATCGAACTTGTTGAATTGATCTTTTTTGATGTGGGCAATGGTGTTTATAACCCCAATCGATTCCTTTTCTCCAATCCCATTCTATAGTATTTTCAGTCTTACAACACCACCAAATCCACCCTCTACTGTTTCCACTGTAAACTTTCATTTGAGTTTCAATATACTTTTTAGTATCGTCAATGGCTTGATCTGTCCAGGTCCCAAAATCTTCATGACCTTGACAACTTCCAGATTTTGTGCCTTCTATCGATCCATCGTATCTAGCACCGATCCCATCCCCATTGATGTATTTCGTACAATCTGTGAGAGCTCCTGAAAATTCACCCACAATACTTTGATGTTCTTGCCTTAACAAAGTACCAATATTCTCAAAATTATTCAAATGTTGGGACAAATTCATACTCACTTGTTCATTAGTGAAGACCTCATAAACATGATGATCCATGTTCAATTTAGAATAGGGTAAAAAATCTTCCCATTCTTGAAAACTATTAAACCCATCATGAAAGTATAAATCAGCTTGGATTTGTTTAGCAGCGGAGATTTTGTATACCTCCTCATAAAATCTCCTTAACTTCTCTTCTCCATTTCTGTAAGCGAAGGGCTCATTTACTATCTCAAGACTAGACACAACGGAGTTATTACCATACTTATCAAAAATGTAATGAGTAAGACTATAAGATAATCTATTGTTTTTTGGGAATCTAGCCAATCAGCTGTACTACTTCTCTTCTCCAAACCATCAAAACCATTCTGACTTCCTGGCATTCCATGAATATCAATTTGAACCCTCAATCCATTATCCTTGCACCATTCGAGAGCTTGGTCCAAATAAACCTCTCGACCCTGAGTAAACAAATCATCATCCATCATCATAAATGCCCAGTACTCTATGGGTATCCTCACTAAATTGAATCCATGGTCAGCTATTTCCTTGATATCATTTTCGGTATAGAACGTTGACCAATGGTTTTGTAACACTGTGAAAACCCTTTGCTTACCTAAAATAGTGTTCAAAGTATATTCGTCTACAGGAATAATTCCTGTTTCTGACTCAATTCTTTAAAATATAGAAGGTGTTATCCACGGTTCTAGTACCAACCATCCTCCTAAACTCACTCCATAAATTTTAGGGTCTAATGGCTCCACTATGGTTTTATTCTGTACAACTCTTTGAGAAATATATGGTATTGTCTTGATATACTTACCATCACCCCACAAACTCTTGCTTATACTGCAAGTTAAGAAATATAAAAAAAGTAAGATGATTTTTGCCAATTTTTTGTGCATTTGGTAGTTTTGAAAATGGTTGCAAAAAAACTGCGCAATCTGTATAAATCACAATAAAATAAAAAAAAGTGAATTTTTGATGTTTGCTCCAGCTCACATACAATAGAGTCATGAAAGAGTAATGATGTATCTACATCAAATTCATACTCCAGTTGTTTTCCAAGACATTTAACAATAACAAATTCTGTCTTGACGCATCAAAAGAAATGATCAGCGCAACCCACCTTTATCTCGCATGTGCCTGAAAATCTTAGACCTAATTTTTTCTGTCTGGTCATTTAGTCGACAGTGGTGTAAATCTTACATATGGCAATCAATCCTAATCCTTATAAAGGGTTTCTTTTTTAGTGAGTTTTAGTGTTTCGGTCATCCCGAAAATCTGCTTACATAATCCATAAGTAATCACTAATATTAACAGCCCCTACACTTGAGATTCAGTTTGTGGTCACAAAGGAACTGTTTTGGGAAATGAAATTAATGACGAAGGTGTATTGTTATGTGTGCCAGGCTCTTGTTCTCAAAAGCCCATGCATCGGAATTACTTCATAAGGTAATGCGAGTTTCTTTTTCTGAGACCATGAATAATAGTCTAACGAATGAGAGACAGAATGCCTATTATCGGTTAAAATCACAATGCCAACTATTCGATGACTTAATGAAATCATCCATGTGCATTCAAATTCCATTGCATGCTACATATGAAATGACATAGGCCACGTATGCCCCTTGATAGATTATAATTCATGTAAATATGAGATTACTATATTCGTATTTAAGGTTAGATTTGCTATAGTGAAAGGGTAACAGATATTAGCAAACTTCGTGCATTTTCATCCCTTACTAATCTGATTGTTCATTCTTCAATGACACAATAAATCTGACAAGCCTTAAAATCTTTTCCTGTGAGACTTAAGGTTTAGAACAATAGAGATGAGAAACTGGGGTGGAATTTCATGCACGATTTATAAAAACTGTTTCTGAGTTTTATGACGTTGTTCTATTTTAAACCCATCTCATGGTTTGCCTAAGGCTTTACATGATAAGGCATTTCTAACACCCTTAGAGTATTTAAACTAAAATGAATCTCTATATCTCTCTATAAACTTATAGAAGATTTGGCTGCGAAAAATGTTTTCTACTTATTTATATTATCTCATCTTACTCACCTGTATAAATGCTGCTGCCATTCCAAAGGTTGGTGTATTTAAATTAGATTTCTCCAGTTATTCATTAAGAGAATTAAATGATGATGCTATCCCAGAATTCTTAAAAAGAGATGTCAAAGAAGCTACAGTTTCCAATAAAGATAACTTTTATATCACTGATATGTATCTTGGTTCTAACAATCAAAAAGTGAGCGTGGAATTAGATACAGGTTCATCTGATTTATGGGTTATCGGAAAAGATTCTGGTATTGACACATCTTATGGAACTTATGATTCATCTGCATCAAGTAGTTATAAGAAACTCAATGGAGATTTGGATATCGGGTACTTTGATGGTTCACATGCTAAAGGTGATTATGTTACTGATTCTGCATCATTATCAAGTAATGGAGATTTTACCTTGAAAGACTTCCAATTCGGAGTTGCTACTGATACTTCTAAAAACATAGGAATGTTCGGTATTGGATTAACTGCTTTGGAAAGTACTGATGATAAGTATGCAAATTTCCCTCAAGCTTTGAAAGATCAAGGTTATATCAAAAAGAATGCTTATTCCTTATATTTATCTTCCAATGACGATGCTTCAGGTACTGTTTTATTTGGAGGTATTGATCATGCTAAATATACTGGAGATTTAGTCAAATTGGATATTAATTCCGATAAAAGATTGAATGTTCAATTAGATAAAATGTCTTCTAATGGTAACACTGCTGATATCGGTACTAGTGTAACTTTAGATTCAGGTGCAACTTATTCATATTTAAGCAGTGATAATTTACAAAAATTAGCTGATGCTGTTGGTGCCACTAAACAATCAGATGGTCATTTCGGTTGGTCTAGTTGTGATGATGCTCCTGAATCTTTAACTGTCAGTTTCCAAGGTATTGACATTGAAATGGGAAGAGATTATCTTGGTGGTACCTTGAAAACCAAAAAGGGTAACCCAATGAGTTATTGTTCCTTGAAATTCTTTGTTAATGATAATCAAAGTACCTTAGGTAATAACTTCTTGAGAAGTGTTTATGCTGTTTATGATTTAGATGACAAAACCATTTCCTTAGCTCCTGCTAAGTACACTTCGGATGAAGATATTCAAACCATCAGTTGATTAAAATAGAATGTTGTATTATAGTAATGTATTTTTATTCTCATATTATATTTCTCTATAACTCTATAAAATCCTTTCCCCAACCTAAACCTTCTCCTTATCTGAAACTTTTTCATTTTCAGGAACTTCATCAATACATTGTAAACCTCTATCTTTAACAAAGAATGCACTGATGAAACATAATCCCATTAATGGAATGGTCATATAGAAATAATCCCTGATAGCTATCATATACATGTGCCTAACAGTTTTTATTTGGTCATTCGAGATTCCAGTGATTTTGACCTTAGTATAGATATGAGCTTTCAAATAATTCAAATAGCTTACAGGGATATCATTATAATTATCTGGATTATCCATGGCTTTAGCGATTTCTCTCAATAATCCATTACTAACAATAAGGGAAGCAATAGCTGTTCCTAACGCACCACCCAAAGATCTTACAACATTTCTGGTACTGATGACTACTGCTCTATCTGCCTTTTTAGATTGGGCTTGGGCCGCAACCATTGTTGGTTGGAAAGTCCATCCGACTCCACATCCAAAAATGAAAAGTACAACACAAATTACTCCTCTATTGGTATTCTCTTTAAGTAATAATAATAAACAACATGCTATAAACCATGCACCATAACCCACTACAATGACATACTTATAATGACCGACTTTGGAAATTATGGTACCTGCGATGGTAGAAGTTGTTGCTTGAGTTAAAACTAATGGTAAAAGTAAAATCGATGAATGCAATTCATCCCATCCTTTAACAATTTGAAAATAATAAGGAATGAAAAACTGAAAGGAATAATAGACTATCCCGTACAAGAAATTGGAAGAAAAGATCAAATTAAGACTGGTGGTAGTGAATAATCTCAATGGAATCATTGGAAGTTTAGGGATCTTGGATTCAATGACTAAGAACGCTATCATTGAGACTGCTCCCACTACAAACATCACAATCACCAAAACACTATTCCAAGCATAAGTAGAACCTCCACCGTTCAAAGGGATTAAAAGTAATGTCAATGAAGCAGTTCCAAAGAACATACCCAAATAATCGATATTTTTGAACTTATCGAGTCTATTCAAAACTGAATTCAATTCATTTTGTCTATTATCAACAAAATACCAAGTCAAACAAAATTGAAAGGCTAATAAACATGGCATCATATGATAGAAATTCCTCCAACTCGAATGCTTGATAAAAGCAGACATTAAAAAGGGTCCGATGGCATTCCCCATACCAACATTTGAACCTAAAATTCCTTGATATTTCCCTCTTTGTTTTAAGGTAACAATATCACTTACTAATACCATAGTGGAACCTTGAATTCCTCCGAATCCTATACCTGCAAAAGCTCTGAACACATAAAACTGTGTACCTGTTTGAGCAAATCCACAGCATAAGTCAGCTATCCCTAATACAGAAATAGACAATAAAAGAATGAATTTCCTACCAAAGATATCAGCCAATCTACCAAACAATACCTGACATACAGTGTTAGCCAATAAAGCAGCAGTGGCCGCCCAATTAATAGTCTTCTCACTGTTTAAATCCTTGGATATTTCTGATAACGCAACCGTTATAGAATTTTGATCACAGAATGCTGTAAAAAGGTTAAAAGACATTGCAAACATCGTTATAAGAAGTTTTTTCTTTGGAAGTAAATTCATATGAGCATCTCCTAATCTATCAGATAAATCTGGGGTCGTTGTTTCATTAACAACTTCTTCCAGATTCTTCTTGCTTTTCATGGTGTTAGTCATAAAGTTATTTTTCCCAATGCATCGCTTTTATCTTTGACAGATGCGGTGATACAAGGGCTTAGGTGAGGGTAAATGAACTTAATTAGCGCAATGTCCGACAATTGTCACGAAGTAAATGAAGGAAAATGATTGCTTCAGAGGTCAAGGAGGGATAACCAAAGGGGTTATTTATAGGGGGTAAACCTCCTATTTAGGAAGGGGAGAAGAAGTGTGTTCCTACCATAGATAAGACCCTTATCGGGTCCGAAGAATATTGTGTAAGCAAGGATAACACTTGTCCAGACGAAATATTGGGTTTGTTGGTCTTTAGGACCAACGGAGTGAATTCCGAACGTAATTGTGCAAAAATGGAGTGGCTGCAAAATTCTCTGTAAAGGTTCCTAAACACCTGGTTGCAAAAAACTTTTTTGGATTCCAAATGTTCCTGGAAAGAACCAAACAGTTCAAATAGACACAAAGGTTTAATAATGATCCTAAAAGGGTCGAATTCAGGACAAAATGATTTTTTTTCAGATATTTAGTTCCCACATGTATCGAAAACAACCTCATCTCATGATGAATTTGGTGAAATTTCTATCAACGAGCACCCAAATACATTTCAAGTGAGTTCTTACCCTGTAAATACATATATACTTTGACAGCATACAAACGATTGCCTTACTGCCCATCAGATCTGAATGTGGGAGATAATCAGATCAGTAACCATGTTTGAGTAACCTCTGCGCACAAAAATCAAGGAAAAAGAAAAACACCCTAATTAACAAGTAAGGCCATATCCTTTTACTTCTAACGTCAAAAAAGAGTAGTTTGGAATTGTTGTCATATTATTTATAAACAAACACGCAACATACTTATCACACTTTAAGGAAGTAATTGAATTGACTCGAAAAGAAGTAGTCTCAAGATGAGTTCATTAGGAGATGAGGTGATAGATAAAGGACCTTTAGACATCCAACTACCCAATAATGATACCAACGAGGGAATCCAGCTGAAAGAGACATCAGATTTTTCATCCAATGACAAACAATTGGAAGATGGATCATCAGTAATCAATAATGAACAAGATGAAATAGACAAAACCATGAGCAATTCATTGGGTCCATTGGCTGAAGTATCCAAATCCGAGGACAATCAAGATCACAATACTGGATCCGGTATCAAATCAGAACCCAGAGTTACTTCAGAAGCAGCTTTGGGATCATCTGCAACCACTGATGATAAAGACAATTCTAAGATAAGTGCATATGCTAGATTAGATTTCGATAATTATACATTCTTTGTACAAACATTACAAGTAGTGTTAGGGAGAAAATCCAATGATGAGCTATTGAATGGAAGTCAACATGCAGTGGATGTCCATTTGTCCTCCAAAAAAGCCATTTCGAGAAGACATGCTAAGATATTCTATAATTTTGGTACCCAAAGATTCGAATTAAGTATAATGGGAAGAAATGGAGCATTTGTTGATGATTCTTTCCTCGAAAAAGGAATGACAGTTCCATTAGTTGACGGAACTAAGATTCAAATCGGCGATATTCCTTTCCAATTCGTTTTACCATCGATTGAACTTGATCAATTAAAAGATACTTCCATCACTGCCAAACCAATCAACCCTATCGATGCCATCAGTTTAAGAACAAACTTATACAATTCACCTTCCAAGAAAGAAAAGAGAAAGTCCATACTAGAGAATCGTAGGAACAGTATCAAAATACCGAGAAAATTGTCTGAAGCTAGAAGAAAATCATTGGCAACAGCCACTAATGAAGAAATAAGTACTATATTATCAGAATTGGGAGTGAAGTCCATTGATGATATTGATGAACAAGATCCTGATTTTGTTGATGCTCAAATAAGGGCCATTTTAGGTGATGGTCACGAATCAGCTATCATCGACGACGAAGATGAAGATACTAATTTATCTCATTACAATGAAGGAGAAGAAGATGAAATAGATAAACTAGTCAAACAGCATAATCTCGAACAAGGAGTGGACTTGGATGAAAGTATATTGGAAAGAGATGATAAAGATATTGATATGGATTTATCAGTAATTGACGAAGAGATTGTTAACTTGGCACCATTGATTGATGCCCATAATCAAGAACTCTTAAGGGAAAAGGAAGAAAGAAAAAGACAACTTGAGGAAGAAAAGAGATTAAGACAAGAATATAGGAACAATAATTTCTTAACTCATCAACAACAAAGAACAGGACCTTTGATGGGAAAACCTGCTACACCAAGAATGGGGAAACCTGCAGCTATTCAACCTCCCGCTTCAAGATTATATGGGAGACCACATTCAAATATTCCACCTAATCTGGTTATTGATAGTAGATTAATGTCTATGTCTCCACCACCTCAGCAAGCTTATGGTGGTTATGGATATAAGATGGATCATAAATATGCATCACATCCTCAAGTACCTGAGTTACTTGTCCCTATTAGAACCATTGAACAGAAACCTTTGAAGTCGTCTTATGACATACCAATCAAAAAAATAACCACAGGGGTTGAACCTAAAACTCCAAATTATTGGGAACCTAGGGTCGTTAGTAATAATCCTATAATGATACCTAAGATACCTAAACGTCGTAAAGATCTTGCTTCAAAGAAACCTAACAAAAATACTTATACCATGAATGATATTCCTGAACATTATCGTACAAAACCAAGTTTGTCATTCCCAGTCATTATTATCAATGTTTTGAAGTATAAGAATGATACAAATGGTTTAACTATCAATGAAATCAACGAAGCAATAAAGGAAGTTTATCCATATTACAAGTATTGTCCAGATGGTTGGCAAAGTATCGTGGTTCACAATGTGAAATTGAATAAATTATTCAAGACCAATTCTGGTATGTCATTTGATTTCGAAGATAACGAAAAATGGATCATCGATGAATCTTTCGTTCAAGAAAAAGAGATTGTTAGAAAGAAACAACAAGAAATAGCTACTCAAAAGGCCAAAGAAGCTGCCATTAGAGCTGAAGAATTGAAACAGAAACAAAGATTGGAAATGCAACAATCAATATCACAAAATGTCATGGGTAAAGATTTCTCCAATCAATATGGATTACCTTTGAATACTCATTTGTTATCACAATCACAACAATATTCCAAACCTATGAATAACTACAATAACCAATACAATTCTCAGTTCAATCAGTACAACAATAATGGCCAGAAACCAAAGACAATTGCTGAATTAGCTAGTGAAATCAGAAGAGATGGAATTATTGGTTCTAAAGCTCCAATGTATTTTAAACCTCAAGAAACAAAACCAACCAATGGTACCAATACAGGACCAGGATCTGGATCTCCAACAAATATTAAAGCTCAATTAGCAGCTAACAGATCTCAATATTCTCAATCACCACCAGAAGATTCAAAGACAGGATCTCCAGCTATGAATCAAGACACCAAAAAATCTTTGTCCTATCTTCAAAAGGAATTATTCACCCTATATAAGGCAAGGAAGTTATCCTACAACACTACCACCACAACCGAGATCATCACTAAAGCTTTAGCCACCACTATAGCTCAAGTAAATGCTATCGGATCCAAAGCAGGTGTTGGAGATAATGCTTTGAGTTTCTTGGTTGATAAAGCTCCTCAACAAGTGAGTAAAATCTTAGATATTGCTTTAAGCAAATCCATTAAAGAAAAACAAGGAATCCTATCATCATCAAAACCTGCAAGTACTAGTGCAACACCAGGGGCTTCTACCATTTCAAGTCCTAAGATTACTTCAGTTGATATTGAGAGTGGTTCACCTATCAGTGCTATTGCTCAACAAGCTAATTCCCCCATCAAAGATAAAACTGATGAAAAATCAGGGGGATTAGGTAAACCACCTGCCATCAATAAGGATTCAAAATCTACTTTGGTTAGACCTCCTAGTTTCAAACCTTCAACGGGATTATCAAAACCACCATTTATTTCTACCAAACCACCTTCAAGACCAGGTTATGGAGGCAAGCCTCCAATTTTAGGTGACAAAAGACCAAATGAAGATGCAAACAATGAACAACAATCACCTAACAAATTAGGTAAGACTGAAGCAACAACACCCGAAGAGAAATCTTCTGCTTAATCATATATATGTAAAATAATAGAACGGTACACACACGATACTCTTGAGATTTCTTTATAGAGCGCGAAATTGGTCTTTATCGGTGGCGATATAACCTAAACCTCAGGAATGAATACCATTGCCAGTCAATTCAATAATAATAATAGAAATCATGTTCATCATGAGATCAATGAAGCCAATGGAGGTTACGGAGGAGTCGACAAACTAGAATTAACTCCTACCATGACATTACCTCCAATTTCTCAACCTACAGATTTCTTGAGAGCTCACACCGATGATGCAAGTAATCCTGATTGTAAGATAAAGATTGCTCATGGTACTACTACTTTAGCTTTCAGATATAAGAAAGGAATTGTTATTGCTGTTGATTCCAGAGCATCTCAAGGAAATTGGACTGCATCACAAACTGTTCATAAAGTTATTAGAATTAATCCAATGTTATTAGGTACTATGGCAGGTGGTGCAGCTGATTGTCAATATTGGGAAACTTGGTTAGGTACTCAATGTAGATTACATGAATTAAGAGAAAAGGAAAGAATCTCTGTTGCTGCTGCTTCTAAAATTTTAAGTAATTTAATCTATGAATATAAAGGTATGGGATTATCAATGGGTACAATGATTTGTGGATTTACTAAAAAGGAAGGACCAACAGTTTATTATGTTGATAGTGATGGTTCAAGATTAAAAGGTGATTTATTTTGTGTTGGATCTGGTCAAACATTTGCATACGGGGTTTTAGATTCTGAATATAAATGGGATTTAACTGAAGAAGAAGCTTTATATTTAGGTAAAAGAAGTATTTTAGCTGCTGCTCATAGAGATGCTTATTCCGGTGGTACCGTTAATTTATATCATATTACTGAAGAAGGTTGGACTTATCATGGTAATTATGATGTTGGTGAATTATTCTGGGAAGTTAAAAGTCAAGAAAAATCATTCAATAATGTTGATGGTTAAATTTAAATGTTTATATATTATCTACAAGGGCACCAGCCCTAGAAAATGCACATGTCACGAGATCGCGCACTATAAATTTCGCCGTCACAAATCCTCTCACTTATGTTAGTGCCAGAATCAAATTGTATTCTCATTTAGTTGAAAATTATTTTTGAAAAATTTTAAACAGAAATTAATTAAAGATGGTATGTAATAACCAATTTAAATGATTGATGAGAGATATGATCAATAAATGATAATGAATAATGAATGAATAAACCATTTCCAACATAATGACCCAAATAACCTGGAGAAAAACCTATGAATTGAAAGGTATTTAATGAGATGAGAGACCATAAATCAAATATCATACAAAACCATTTTAATGAATATTTTACTAACAATAATAGTCTGCTAAAGCCCAAAACCCAATGCGTGAATTACGTATTGAAAAATTAGTCTTAAACATTTGTGTCGGTGAATCCGGTGATAGATTAACCAGAGCTTCAAAAGTTTTAGAACAATTATCAGGTCAAACTCCAGTTCAATCAAAAGCTAGATATACTGTTAGAACTTTCGGTATCAGAAGAAATGAAAAAATTTCAGTTCACGTTACCATCAGAGGTCCAAAAGCTGAAGAAATCTTAGAAAGAGGTTTAAAAGTTAAAGAATATCAATTAAAAGACAAAAACTTCAGTGCTACTGGTAACTTCGGTTTCGGTATTGATGAACATATTGATTTAGGTATCAAATATGATCCAGGTATCGGTATTTACGGTATGGATTTCTACGTTGTCATGGGTAGAGCCGGTAAAAGAATTACCAGAAGAAAGAGATGTAGAGCTACCATTGGTAACAGTCATCAAACCACCAAAGAAGATACTATTGCTTGGTTCAAACAAAGATATGATGCTGAAGTTTTATTTAAATAGATCAATCAAAAATCATTAATGTATAGTTACCATTGAATAAACTTAAATTCATTCCCTAATGTCCTACGACATATAACTAGAAAATCTCTTGTCTGCCGATTGATGCCTAAAAAATTTTACGAATTCCACATCTCACCCAAACTTCTCAAATATTTACGAGAAATAAGAAACTGAGAAAATCATCGTGATAAGGATATATTTATAGTTGAAAGTATTTGGTGTTTATCAGTCATGGTGACCGTAAATGAAGGAATATTAGAAAATTTACCTTGTATGTATAAAATCTTTTTTCATTTGGCTCAAAGAATGCATATTAACTGTTTCTAGATATCGATGTCCCTATATCGGGGGTTGAAAGGGATAATGTTGAAAGACTTGTTAGAATAGAGTTGGAGAACAATGAGAGAAATGATTTACACCCCATGGTAGATGAGTTAGTGGCATTACCTACTCAAACTTTTGATCAAGAACATATATTTACAGAAAGTCAGCTCCAAAGTCGATTGAGTCATCAAGAGAATAGCAATGAGAGAAGCGAGAAGGAGAGATATGAGGTGGAAGACGATGAAGGGATCGATATGTCAAGATATGAAGATAATTTAGAGGCTTTGTACTATACTAATAACCATTATCGAAACTTATCAATGATTTTAAGCAATCAAACTAATTCCACTCAACATCAAGAACTTATAGATAATATGGAACATGAATTAAATGATACTATGGATAAGAAGCGAAAGATGATCGATGATATAAATATGATGAGAAATAAAAGACAAACGATAGATTTCAAACCTATCAACGATTATTTGAGTGATAGATGGAAAGATGGAATTAAATCAATAGTTGATTTAAGTGTAGAAGCTAGTAAGAGTTCTTAATGATATATGATAAATGAATAATATTTTTGTAATTTACTATAACCTATTAACCTGAGTAAGGTCCTCTAATATATCCCTGTGATTGTTCTAATTACTCAACCTTTCTAACTAGCTGATCTTTAATTAGTTAATCTTTCTAGTTTATTATCAGTTTTCTTTTTATTGAAAACCATATCACTTCTGGAACTTCCCACATTAACAATACGTGGGCAACCTTCTCTATGCTTCTCTAATCTTACACATTCCAAACAATAATAAGCATCAACTCCCTCATCGAATTTATTCCCACATAATATACATTTTGTCATTAAGAAATCTAATGAACACTCTTGACAAACTCTGACTTTCTCTGTTGGCTTAACAAAAGAGTCACAAACAGGACATCTACCATCACAGTTTAAACAAACCTTGCCAACCTTGGAACCAGGTTGGTTCATACATTGGATCAAATCATACTGATGACGAGACATAATTCATCGCGATAACCAGATGGAAGAAGAGTGTACTATTTGCCTAGAATCTTTGGATTCTAAATTTGGTATAATAACAACCTGTAGGCACTTTTATCATGATAAATGCATAAAAACATGGTCTAACAATTCAAATTCATGTCCAACTTGTAGGAAATTATTTTACAACATTGATATATCTGATACTAGAGAGGGTCAAGTGGTGATAGAAACTTTGAGTGTTAAGGATAAATTATTACCAAATGATGCTATTAATGACATACCAAGGGAATTTGTTATCCCTGCAAATAGTTTGACCCCTATAGAACCACCAGAACCGGTTGAAACCCAGGGATTATGTAATATTTGCTCATCTTCAGATTACAGGAGTACTAGAAACTTGATTAATTGTTCAAACTGTAACTGTAAATTTCATCAGAGGTGCTTGGGAATTACAAATGGTATAGAATCATGGAATTGCCCTATCTGTGATTATTTCCAAGAATTTATTCTACCTGTAAATCCTAGAAGAAGACATATTATTAATGTAAGGAGAGGTAGAACTTCTAGACCTGGACCTGCTACTGGAGTGACTGGAAACGTAGGGGATATAGTAATGGAAGATGAAGAGCCTATAAGAAGACCAAGAGAAACCAGAGGATTGATCATTCATAACGAGAATAACGAGTTAGATGATGAATTCTTGTACAATCCACCATCTACCACCAATCAAGTAATGAATGGTGGTATATTGAGAAGGAAAGAGCATAAACAGTTACAGATGTTATCTACGGAGGAAATCAAATCATGGGAAATGTTTGAAAAAGCCAGAAACAATGAAACTATCAACGCAGAACAACCAATTGATAATAATGTTAGAAGGAAAAGGAAGAAAAGGCAAGAACCCATAATACCAGCAGAAGTCACGCCTACAGCAGGTCCATCCAGAATATCAAATTTAATGAATCAAATCAAACATTCAGAACATCCAACTTTCACCAATGGACAACCATTAGATTCTGATAATTTTACATTTCACAGTTCAAATTCCTCAAGACAATCCCCAGGTCAGTCCCCCCAATCAACTTCACCAAGATCTCTTTCACCACAATCACCCAGATCACCTTCTTCAACCCTGCCCACTTCTACTCCTGCAGGTTCAGGACTAGAGCTTACTTTAGACCAAAAGAGTATCATTCAAGTACTTATAAGAAATAATCTTCGACCTTTGTATAAAGAAAAGACCATCAAAAGTCAAGAGGATTACATTTCCATTAACAAATCGGCATCAAGAAAAATCTATGCTAAAGTACTTAAATTATCCCAAACGTTTAAATTGTCAGACATTTTGACAGTGGATAATAAGAATTTGGAATCAATGATCAAAGAGTATATAAATAACGAACTTAATGAGTATTTAAAATAAACTTTTTCCATTGACTATCTTCTACCGTCTACCTTTCTACTTGGCTGTAAATTTGGACCTACTCTCTGAACCTATCTTCTTCTTGGACCTTTTGGTTTATTGAATCTTAAACTATTCTCTACCTTAGTTTCTTTGACTTGAGGTTTTAACTCATGTAAGTCCAACTCTTCCATATCTCCTACCTCCAAAACCTTCACGATATTTAATGATTGTTTCAAGTGATTGACTAAAGATTGTTTGTTGGAAGCATAAATCATTCTATCTCTAACTTTTGATCCTGAAGGACATGAATAAATCAAACAATAATCATCATTATGGTAGTTGAATACAGCGAATTTAGGACCCTGATGTTGTTCAATAGTTGAAACTATAGAATCAACATCACATGATTGTTCCCATAATAATTTGAAAGTTTCTTTGTCATCGATGTTGAAAATGACTAACTTATCTTTGGCATTCTGTAATTGTTGTACTAAATCATCATCAAACTTGAATAATAATCCATTATCCATAGATGCTAACCTTTTACTGTAAGTACCTCTATTATCATTAATTTCTTCCAAGACTTGTAATTTGTCTTCGGATGAAGTTTGGACTTGAGTTTCAGGTAAAACTGATTTGAAATGACCATGGGATAACTCATCCAATTCTGACCAAGAGAATATATACCCTTTCTTGATATTGTTAGTACCCAATTCTTGGAGTAAAGTATTTTTGGTAGAAGCATATAACATCTTATCTCTTATGTGGGCGATATCCGGAATGAAACTTATGAAAGCATATTCATTGTCTATGTTGAGGATGATATAAACTGGATGTGGATGAATTGAACTTATGTATGACTTCAAATTATTGAATCTTTCATCCAAAGATGAACTATTTGATTTAGGACTTTCTGGATCAGGAACTAATTCGGTAGAAGTACCATTGATCTTGATGACCAAGAAGTCATGACTCAATTGCGAGAAAGAAGATAACAATTCTTGAGAAGCTTTGATACCTGATTGAGTAGACATGTTGAGTGTTGATCGCGAATTTGTGAGAGATCTGGAGTAAGAGTGATGAATGGTGGTGGTGAGAAGGCTAGACTTTGAGCATGATGTTGTGGTGAATTTAGGGGCGGAGCCAATATTAGAGTGATTTCTTTGTCCTGAAGTAAGTCTATGGTCCGATAAAATTAATTCCATAGATATTGATCAACTACATGAACATATAGGTCCTCCTATACACCTACATTATTGATCTCTACTAATGAAGCTGACACACAACCATCACCACCACCACAATCACAGACCAATCCTTACAACTCTCTCAGACTGTCAGACTGTCAGACTGTCAGGCTTCACACCTCCTACCAACCTCCCCTACATCCTTATCTCACCTCATCCCAAAAATTGCGAACATGTTTAGAAGAGCCTTTAGTTCAACTAGTCGTAGAACCAACCTTTTTGGTGAGGGAAAGACCATAAGGCATACCAGATTCGAAGCCCCTTCTGGTAAGGGTCAAACAGCTGCCAATCCTGTGGACTTATTAAAGAAAAATGATATCCTTATGTTCTCCAACAAACCATTGAACTATATCGAAAGTATTAAGGATGATGGATTCCATTTATCTAGTAGAATCTATATTAAGAGTCCCAACGATAAAGGTGACATTATTGGAGCCTTAATGTTAGAAAGTGAAGCTTTTGAAGTCAACTTAGGTCAAGCCGGAGTGGAAATCATCAAAAATGGTAAAGCTGAACTGAAAGATTCTCTTACTAAGTTTTCAGGTGTTAAGTTGATTAATGGATTTATGGTTGAATTTAATGATGAAATATTGGAAATTTTCGATAAGATAAACCCTAAACCTGATATTTTGGTCATCGGATTAGGTAGAAAATCACGGATGTTAAGTGATAAGAATAAGAAGTTTTTCAGCTCAATAGGGATTCAATTAGAGGTTGGAGATTCTTTCAACTCTGCCAAAGTGTTTGATTTGTTAGCTACTGAGAGACCTAATACTATCGGGGCCTTATTATTACCACCAAATCTTTAAATATGTAAATAGTAATAGAGAATGTAAGAAAAATCATTATTCATTATCAACTAATTCTTTTCTAAAATATGAGAATGCAGAAAGGGAGATATTTCCTTCATCATCAGAATAGACATTCTGATGGGTAGGTGTACTCATCATCATACCATTTTGAGGTTGACCTTGATTTGAAGGGATTTGTGGAGGGTTCATTTTATAATTTAAAACTTGATTAAGTAAATTTTGGGAATTGGGGGAATTTTTATCAAAGAATTTATCTAATGAAAATTTATTAGGTGTGGCAGAAATGTCAAATGATGTATGATCAGTAACTTGAGTTATATTATGACTTACCATTGAATTGACCGATAAGTTTGAAACTTCACCATTATTAGTTGTCATAGATTGTTTGGGTATCTTAATTTGAGGTTGGGGTATTTGTTGTTGTGAATAAGTTTGTGCTGTTTGAGGAGTCTTTTTAGTATTTTTCTTACTTTTTCTACCTCTTTTAACATTATTACCATCATTTAAAACAATTTGAAATTTATTCATTCCTGCTTGCATTTGTGCTCTATTTGATGGTTTAAATCTTGTCCCTTGATTAGTATTAATGATTGATGTCTTTATAGGTAAATTAGTTGGGGTATTATTTAATTTTTTCTTCTTTGGTTTTGGTTCTTTAGCTTCAGAGAATGTCCCCATTCTTGGTTTAAATGATTTGTTTGGAGTTGGACTTTGAGGTATGTTTTCCTTTGGTGATTTAGTAGCTGATGATAAGATTACTGTTGAAGGGGATGAATTATCTATTACTTTAGCAGGAGTTCTAAAAGTCATAGGTAGTTCTTTAATTGGAGTTCTCTTTAACTTGTTCTGTTCATTAGTAATATCAATTAATATTTTAGATGGAGTGGTAGCGATTTTTTGGAATTTTCTCTTCTTTGATTTATTTTCTTCATCATCAGTTTCATTATCAACCTCTTCATCAGTTTCATCATTTAATATTTTAGCTTTATCTTTATTCATTTGATTTAAATTATCAAGAGATATTTTTGTAGCAGATTTTGGATCTTGAAATATGGAAGTTCTCTTTTTATCTAAGAATTTAGATGGTGTTATAGTTTGTAAATCTTTTAAAGGAGTTCCCTTTATTGGAGAATCACTAAAGAAATCACTTAATAGGAGACTTTTATCATGGAAAGGAGTGAATGATAATCCACTCATATTCAAACTAGTATTAGCATTTTGATTATTTGATGATGAACCTTGATTTGATTGTAATTGAATTTGATTATTAATGACATGATTGATAGAATTAGAATTTAAAAGGTTTAAGTTGATATTATGGTTCAAAAATGGAGTTAAATTCAAACCATTGGAATAATCAATATCTCCTGATGGTTGTTGATTGAAGTTAACAAGAATGTTATTTAAAAATTTTGATGAAGGAGTTATATTCATATCATTATTTTTTGATATTAAAGGAGTCCAACCTGTAAAGTTAGGTTCTTTACTTTTAACTTTAGGAGTTTTATCATATAATTGAGGATCAATGTTTGATGAAGGTGAAGAATTCAATGGATTCATATCAAACAAGATTGAAATGTAAGGAAAGTAATTAGCAAAATAATGATAAACCAGATGGTGGGAAGCGAATGAATTAAGCGATGGTGGATACAGTAAACAGTTTGGATAATCTAAGTTAGTCAGCACCAAAGGTTATAAAGGAAAAAATATTTGTTTTGATTCCAAAAGTATCATCAATGAGAAATGACGTTCCCGCACCAAAACGTAAATAATAAATATGCCAGGGCGAAGACGCCACTAACCTTAGGGCGGCGGGGAGCTAAATTCTTCGTGCGAAAGGAATGGCTTAAATTGTCCAGTGAAATTTTAAGTATATACAGGGTTTACAGACATTCTTGACATGATAAGACATAGATAAGATGAGATGAGATGGATGGAGAGGTTGAGGGTGTTGTGAGGTTGAGAGGATGAGAAGATGAGAGATTTTTGAGAGGTTATTGAGGAATGAAATCAATAGGTTCAAGAAACAGGCCCAGAATAGTTTAAATGGTCAAGCCATCAGCCCAAACCTAAATTGAGATTGCTCCCCACAAGAGAAAGAATCAGAATATCTGTATAATAACATAGTAAAACATTTTAGAATCAAAGATACTTTTTAATAAAACATTTATGAAGCAAATTCTTTTTCAGCAACTTGCATATCTTCAGTATCTTCAGCTAAATCATCAACATCATATTCTTCACCAGCAGCTAAAGATAAAGTTGGTCTAACAACAGCAGAATCAAAAGTCCATGAAGCTAAAGCATTTTCAGCATCAATAATGATTTGTTTAGAAGCTTCATAACCATCATAAGCAGGTCTTGTTTCACCAGGAGTAACAGGACTTTCATCTAATAATTCTAATAAAGCTTTACCGTAACCAGCAATTAAAGCAATTTTTTCAGCATGTTCTCTGATAGAATCAAATTGATAGTTGAAGGCAGTTTTCAATTTTTCTCTTGTAATGTTTGATAATTGAGCTTCAGCAACTAAACTTTCAGCTTCAGCTCTAACTAATTCTTGTTCTAAAACATTAATTTTTGGACTTTGAGGATCTTTATATTTTAAGTAAGCAATGTTATCAGTAATTTTTTGTTTTCTTTCTCTTGATGGTTGAACTGATCCTTCAATATCTCTAATAGATTTTAAAGTGATTCTGTATTGATCATATCTATCAATGAATTGATCTTCTAATTCACCAATTTCGAAAATCAAAACCCCTAATTTATCAGTAATATCACTGATATCATCATCATTAACTTCACCCCAAACTGATAATTGTTTAGCAACTTCTTTTCTTTCACTAGCAGTGATTTCAATGGATCTCATTAAATTCTTTTCCATTTTAATCAATTGAGCTAACTTTCTAGCTAATTCAGGTCCCATGGCACCAGCAGCAGATTTTCTAAAACTATGGGAGATTGAACCCTTACCAAAGAATTTAGATTTAGTTGATGATGGTGGTGGTGGAGGACTTTGAATTTGAGCAGCAGTTGGAGCTCTTTGACTTCTTAATGAATAAGTTCTGTGCATTTTTACTTAACTATTGAATTTAATTGACCTTCAATTGAGTTGAAAAATTCTGAAAAAAGTTGTCGATAATGAAATTTCGTGCCCCTTTTTTGTCCCGTGTCGCGGTGTCGTTCCCCTATAACCAGCCATCTTTTTCGGATTTATAGCGTGTTTTTGGTGGTTATATTGTTAGCAATGTTTATTAGAATCGAGTAAGAGGCGTATTTTGCTGATAAGTTTACTTTTGTTCATTTAAACTATGTAAATCCCTTTTGGTGGTGATAATTTTCAAAAAATTTCATTATTGCTTGGAATTTTTCTATCGACCGATGCAGTAAGTCCAGCGATAATGAAATTTTTTTGTACATCTCCTATTCGCTCGCTAACCCTAATTCTTATCGGTCATATTTCTACTTTAAGAAAAACCCATTGATCTTAAGAGGAGATAAGATTATATTGAGAGAAGAGTAACCAAATAATATTGGAGATGAAAAGATTAAATCCTACTTGATCTAAGATCATGTTTAAGATAATGGACTTTAGATCATTTAAAGATCATGGGTTTAAGCATTGATGCATTTCCATGAAATTTCAACTCTAACTCGGGAATTAACACTCTACTGACTATAAAAAATGCAATTGATACCCCCAAACCATCTTTGATCAATCTTTAAATGGTTATCAAAACCCTCCAATCAATCCTTTAATCTCACTATCAAACCTCACACCGGAATAATTTCACTCCCTCAATTCTTATCAAAGACAAATTTTCATCATGGTGAAGACCAAATTAGAAAACAGCAATGATGGGAAGGAAGTTAAGAAATCTCGTCCTTCATCACAAATTCTAGGGATAAGTAGAAGTATTTCAGCTTGTCAGCGATGCAGAGTTAAAAAAGTCAGATGTGATCAAAACTTCCCTAAATGTTTAAAATGTGAAAAAGCAGGTGTTGAATGTATTGGTTTAGATCCTGCAACTGGTAGAGAAGTACCTAGAAGTTATGTTATACATCTTGAAGATCGAATAGCTGTATTGGAAGGAAAATTGAAAGAAAATGGTATTGATCCTGATACTATTAAAGATACTAATGTATCAGTACCTATTACTTCATCAGTTTCAATGGAAAGTTCAAGTTCAATGTCTCTTCATACTCCTGCTAATGGCAATTCTTTAAGTGGAATAAGTGAAGCTGATAATGAAGCTGATAGTGAAAAAGAACAAACTGATCTTCTTAATGAAGTTAAATTCAATTCTATAAACACCAAGAATAATCGTTCTATTTCTACGGGTCAATCGATATCTTTTGGTAAATTGATGTCTACAGCTGTTAAATTTCAAAGTAAGAAATCTAATATGACAACCCCAGAAATTGGTGCTACTCCAAATCCCATAAAAGAAGATATCCCATTAGCATTGCTACCACCTAAAAAGACCGCTCAACAATTCTTAAGGATCTTCTTTGCCCAAACTAATGCCCAATTACCAATATTACATCGTGAAGAGTTTTTAAAGAATTGTTTCCTCCCAATTTATGGGAAACTAGATGCTGATATATCACTAGCTTCAAATTATACTGCTATTAACAATTCAATCTTCCTGAATGATGATTATTATAATAATGAACAACTTACTTGGTTTTACCAATATAAAGTTAAATTCAATGAATCTTTAACATCATTGAAATCATCCAATCAAACTATTGATGCTATTAAAATATCAAATAGTATTATACCTCCTAAAAAATTCCATAAAGCTTTATATTTCCTTAACATAATCTTCGCCATTGCATCATCAGTTCATCATTTACAATATCCTTTAACGATATCTGATTCTTTCAAATTATCAGCTTTAAAATATGTTGATCAAGTTTATGCTTCATCTGATCAGTTACAAAGTCTACAAGGGATCTTATTACTTGCATTATATTCTATTATGAGACCCGCAGTTCCAGGATGTTGGTATGTTGTAGGATCAGCTCTTAGATTATGTATTGATCTCGGATTGCATAATGAACTGATTAACGAAAGATCAAGTTTTGATTCTTTTACTATTGATAAAAGAAGAAGATTATTTTGGTGCACTTATTCTTTAGATAGACAGATTTGTTTCTACTTATCCAGACCAGTGGGTATACCCGATGAAAGTATTACTACACCATTTCCAAGTGAATTAGATGATGCTTTAATCATTCCTAATGATAATAATCAAGATTATAGTAAGAATAATAGTGGGATGTCATCATATAAATCCATTTCTATCCTGTTTTTCAAAATGAGAAAGATTCAGAGTGAGGTACAAAAACATTTATTTGAAAATTATGAATTACCTAGAAGATTTACTAATCTTCAGGATTGGAAAAATACTATAAGTAAACATCTTAAAAGTTGGAAAAATGCTGGACCTAAAACTAAAAGAAAGATGAATTGTGATTTCAATCTTGATTTTTTCCATTTAAATTATCATCATACTTTATTGGTTTTACATGGATTATCACCAAAGAATTATAAATTAAGTACTGAAGATTTCTTTCAAGTATCTGAATCTTCTAAAGAATTGATAAATATTTATACTTCATTATTATCAAGTAAATCCATTAATTATACTTGGGCAGCTATTTTAAATCTTTTCATGGCAGGTACATCTTATTTATATACTATTTATAATAGTGAACAAGTTAGACAAGTTAATGGATTATTTGAAGTTAAAAAAATCACTCAAGAATGTATTAATGTAATGAATTCTTTAATTGATAGATGTGATGCGGCTGCAAATTGTAAGAATACTTTTGAAACTTTAAGTGCAGCAGTAGTAAAATTAAAATATAATGAAACTGTTCAAGGTAATATAAGAATGCCATCATCCAATCAAATCAATAAATTACCACCAGGACAATTAAGTAATTTACATAATTTAGTGGATAATTTAAATGATAATATCAAAAATGGTGAACAAGTTATTAATCCTGATAGATTTGATGATTCTGAAAGAATTTCAATTAAAATTGAAAATGATTTAAACCCATTCTCGGTATCTTCTGAAGGTTCAGATAGTTTAGATATGGATAAACTAGATCCTGCAACTTTCGAATGGACTAATAAGAATGATGAATATTATCAAGGTGAATTGGATAATTTCTTTAATGAATTAGAGAAATCTCCATCTAATCAATCACGTAGGAATTCATTCTCCGAAACCGATTTTATCAATTATGAACAAAATGTATGGATAAATTCAGGTATAATTAATACTCCATATTCATATGATTCTAATGATTCAACTACTTCTAGTCCAGTGATAAATATGAATATGAACATGAAAGAACGATCAGAACCTTCCAAAGATGGAAGAAAAGTTTATGAATTGATCCATCAAGTACCTGTAGATTCAATTTGGGATCAATTCTTTACAACTCATTCAAATTTCGAAACCTAAAATAGACATTTAATTTCTAGATCTCCTCTATGTTTGTCATTTTTTTGAGTATTTCATAATTTTCTTCGGTTAAGATAGCTCCATTAACTATAGTTATTT
The DNA here is from genome assembly GCA_030570975.1 of Yamadazyma songkhlaensis. Classification (NCBI taxonomy): domain Eukaryota; kingdom Fungi; phylum Ascomycota; class Pichiomycetes; order Serinales; family Debaryomycetaceae; genus Yamadazyma; species Yamadazyma songkhlaensis. The sequence continues at coordinate 270,646 of JAJLWX010000001.1, read as the reverse complement.
GATTAGCTACTAACATGTCCTTTTCTACTACATAAAATGCAAGTATATCAACAATCTCTCCTTTGTTTATTACTCGAGGTTCATAGGATTGTGTATAATCCAAACAAATTGGTATTTGGCCTTCATTTCTTAAACTTTTCACTAATAACACATTTTCTTCAAAATCAAAGCTTACAGTTTGAGCAATGATTCTTTGTTCCTCTCCTTCAATGTAATCGAAATCTCTTAGATCAAGAACTATTCTCATACAATTTCCGCACTCATCTCATCTTGTCTTCAATATGAAAGTATTGGTAGAAAGAGATAAATTTTTATCGGACTATGAGGTCATGGAACATTTGAAGTCCATGAAAAAGGAATGGACTGTCCAACTGAATGAAAAACGTAAAAAGTTTGTCAACCATGGAGGTTTAGAATTGGAAATCATCACCAATGATACTTTAAAGTATTTATCTTCTAGACCTTGTTCCCATATTAAAAGTGATAATGATTTCGCTGAACTTATAAAGTATTTGAACACCTTATCGCTAGTGAAAGTAGAGAAATTGGAAATAGTTAATGCTTTACCCAGATCTATGGTTCATTTATATTCTATTATTGAAGAATGTGATACAAGATTTGAAGCTGAAGTTTGTGAACAGATGTTAGAAAAGATTAATGATTTATTCCCTATAGAGGAACCTGAAGAAGTAGAAGAAGAAGGAGAAGCCATCGAAGAAGATAATTAGCATTGTATATTAATAATTTAAATAAAATCCGCCCCTTTGATATCGTACTCATTGATAAGATCTTTATTCTCCGAGATCTTTTTTTCCTCTACCACATTTTCACTCCACCATTGATTTCGTAAGTTAACCACCATCTCTCCCATGTCAGCTAACATTCCTGCGGGACCGACAGGGAAAAATGCTTCGTCTTTGGTATTAATCCATTTATGTTCATCTTCTTTATTGTCGATATTCTGATTCTCTTTTCTGATTAATTCTCTTGATAAAATCCCACTTAAACCAATTTCATCCAAGGAATCAGTCTTATCAATACCTACACCAAATTTGTAAAACCCTGTCTTTGTTTCAGCATCAGTAAAATGAGTCTCAACAAGATGTTTAATGACTGGCCATCCATAAGCATTGGAGAATCTTCTACGAACAATGATATTATTATGAGCATCCGGTTTTAATCTTACTAGAACTTTTTTCCATTCCATACCTTTATGATACTCTCTAGCGATTTGTTCTTCGATGTTTTCGAATTCCTGTAAATCTATGCTACTAAGGATTCTCTTACTTAAAGAATCACCTTCTGTTTTATCATCTGGTTCAAATGCTGGTAAGTCTGATTCACTATAAACCTTTTCATAAACAATGACGTTTTCCCTCTCTTCAGGATTAACAATATACTTCATAGGAGGTAAAGGAGGTAAAATCAATGACTGAACAGTCTCAATAACGTTAGATTTATGTAAACCCTTGATTTGCTTTAAGAACCTGGACTCATCAACTTCACTTTCTGGTTCCTTAGCTTGTTTCTGTGGCATCAACTTGGCTAGTATCATTTGCACTGGTTGGGGTAACATTGATTGATAACCATTATTTTTCTCTTCAGGAATTTTATCCACACTTGAACTATCCAAATGATGACAATTCATATCTTCTTGACTCATAATTGAAGATAATCCTTTGTGATCAAGGAACAATAACGCAGAAGTTCTCAAAGGTACAACCCCATCATTTACTACATTGGCATAGACCGTTCTTCTTTGGAATTGTTTGAGAACTTTATGTGTGGGACCTGAAGGTAATAACAATAATAAAGGTTTACTATCATGTTGTTGGAATCTCAAACTCAAGTCTTGTCCGGTTATACCTACAATCCCCGCCAGTAATGCTAAATTGATATAAATGGGATTTTCGTTAGAAGCTCCTAATAATGGAGATGCAATAGTAATAAAATTTATAGGAGCTATAGTTTTAAAGAACCAAGGGAAATTATTTTGTAAGTAAGCGATAGTGAATGTTTGAACCAAACCTCCAAGTGAATGACCTATAAAGGAGATTTTCGATACTTTACCTTCATTAAAATGTTTGTTATTGACCACAAGATCAATGATGAATTCAGCAACTCTGGACCCAAGATATTTGATTCCTCTTTCTGTCTTGCATATATTACCGAAGAACCCCTTTACCACCACATTATCATTGTTCTCAAACGAATCTATGGCTTCTTTGAGATACAACATGTCAGCACTTACATTTGAATGCAATCCATGGGTTAAAATCACCAAATGTATTGGTTTATCTTCTGGTACAGGTAAATTCCAAATATCAAAGGTATCGAGATTGCTAACAGTTAAATCACCAGTCTCTGCATCTTTCTCTTCGTTCAAGATTTCTTTAGAAGTACCTACTACTATTTCAAAGTTTATTACTAAAGCACTACTGAAGATCATTTGTGATATTACATCTATAGTCCATTTATAATGATCTTTTATAGTGTTACAACTTAATTCCACCACAAAGGACTTACCCGGTTGTAATTGGGGTTCAAAGCTTGGTTGGTTAGCAGTTATAAAGCATTTCTCATCTTGCTTATAATCTTCTGATCTACAATCAACATATAATAAGTAAGGTCCAGTGATAAAAGCAGCTCTCATAGGAATTGGTTCTATATTCTTTACTTTTACCCAAAGGTTTTTCGTTATAGGATTTTTCTCATGATCAGGATGATAATCAAGTTCGAATCTTTCAATTTGACCCGCTTTGACGGATTTTATCTTTCGATATAATATCCTGTCAGTCATGATCACAAGATTAATTTGACAGTGCGAATTTAGCGATGATGGTGGGGCACACCGCGAATAATTTTGGGGTTTTTAGCAATTGTGTTTCAGATTGTTTCAGATTGTTGATAACAGAAGTTTGAAGTTTCATTGACAAGCAGAGGTTGTTGAGGTTACATATGATACACAATGGAAGATGACGAATCCTTACATCCAATTGAATTGATAGCTCATTCAGTACTTAACAGTTCCCTTGATAATCTCAATGAGAACTTTGAAAGTCTCCATAATTCCCAAGTAGTTCTATTAACACGTTTGAAATTGATTGAACAACGACTTTCAAAAGTTTCCGTCACTAACAAAGATACAAGAATCCAAGAAGATTTAGCCAGGATCAAAGCAATAAGGAAAAGGCTTCAAACGACACAAAAGAAACTAGAAAAGATAGATAGAAGGGTAGAAATGATGAATGGTAAATTGAGTATATAATATACGATGGTCTTATTTGACAAATTTAACGAATCTAAATGGATAACCTGGACTTTTTAAACCAAAGAAATTCAATAATAAACTGTAACCTAAGAATAATGTAACTGAAACCAAAGTAGCAGCGATCAACTTTACTTGAGGATGTTTGATCTTTGGAACTTGTTTGATTAATAACAATACTAAAAGGGATAAAATACCATAAATGAAAGAAACTAATTGAGTTTCAAACCCTAATTGAGCTTGTTGTCCTTGAACCCAATAATCAACTCTTCCATCAGCATGTTCTCTAACATATGGCATTTGTCTGATTTGGTTAAACATATATCCAGCATTGAATAATAAGATCAAGAAAATGGCTGCACCAGTCCATAAAGTTTTGGAAGTTAAAACTTGCATAACTCTTTTGTTGAAGATGAAAGCAAGTACCAATACAGTGAAGGTGATTCCAGCATTAACGGCAATTCTAGTGTAATTGATAGGAATATGTAAGTTAAATTTATGTTCAGTTACACTTCTTAACCAATCAATAATTAAAGATGAATGTTGTCCTTGGAAGAATTGATATTCATCAGTTTCTCCAACCCAAGCATCTTTAATAGACAGGGAGGATGGTGGTAAGTAGAAACATTTTGGAATGTTATTCAATTTCAATTTTTGGAATAACTCTTTAGAATTCATGAATTCTGAATAGAAAAAGAATACATCTTTTTCATTATCACCATTGACACCATTAGGATGATCTTGATTCCATGAATTGGCAACTAATTCATATTCAGGTTTGAATTCATTACATAATGGACATTTGAATTGAGGAGATTGGGATGATAAAAGTAATACCACATGATAGTCTCTTGGTCCATTAAGATATTTTTCATAATTCTTGTCAGTTAAAGTTATAACTTTAGGAGATGTCTTTTTCACTTGACCAAGTAATTCTTCGTTGGTGTAAGCACCAATTACAGCATTAAATAATGCTAGAATTAACAATACTGAAAAGATTGAAAACTTCATTGACACGTAGATTTCGACGCACTTACCACATTCTAATATCGCGATTTCGTGGGGGCGAGAGTTGGACCTAGAATTTAGTGAGGGATTTCTCCCTAATTTAGTACCGCATTTTATATTAGTCTATTATTACAACCGATATTGATTTCTACAGTTCCTGTTCCTGGTTCAAATCTTTCCACTAGAAGGACATAGTTACCAGGGTTGGGTATTTGGCAATCGAAAAAGATCCCATAAACTGAATTGTCCCATTCTTCATTGACTTTAATGGGTTGAGAAGTGTCTAGATTGAATACTGAAGCTCTCATATTAGGTCTATAGGTGACGACTTTCTCGGGTTTAGTGAAATTATTTGAAGAATGTTGGATGTGGAAAGATAATTTGTTCTGATAAGTGTTCAAAGAGAAAGGAATTTTGTTTCTGTTCATATTATTCCAATCAAAAGTAATTCTTTCCATGAAAAGTCCGAGTGGATTCACCACTTTGGATAATTTGATTTCTCCATCACAATGATAGACCAGTAATTTAAATTTACCTCTTACTTCGGGATCTCTACATGAACAGATGATCCTATAAATGCCTGGTTCTAAGGACAAGTTATATGATTGAGTTCCTGAGGTATAAGGTGGATCTACCAATAAATCTCCGGATTTAACTTCTCTCATGGATCTATTTTTATCTTGTTCGTTCCAATAGAACATTTGGAAATTACAGACTTGGTTACTTTCGAGAACTACTAAAACATCAGTAGATTTGGTAACTTCCACATCAAATTGAGGATTCTTCAAATATGTCGAATAGGTTATTTCACCTCCGCTGTTGGTGAAATCCCATTCATCATCGAATTTTACAACCTTCCCATACTTAACTTTAGCCCTGGAAAGACTCAATTCAGGGGAAACATTATTGAAAACCGTCAATGCCATGGAAGTAGTGATGGAACAATTCACCAATAAGGTGTTACTTGAATTTGGTTCCATAGTAACTCTCAATAAATCAAAATGACTATTGGTCACTTTACCAATGGATAAACTATTGTATTGGTCAGGTGATATGACTTTGAACCCGCTTTCATATAAATCCATGGATATTACTGCTGTATCATTTTTGGATATGAATCTCTCTAAGAAAATCCACATCTCCTGCTGTTCATTGGTAGGGTTGTTGATCGTAAACTGAGGTTTTGTATCCAAACTTTGACCACTATAAATGAAATTCACAGTATTTCTGTAAGTGAAAATCGAATCCATGTCCCAGTTTACATAAAGATAGTTGAATTGGAATAATTCATTCCTATTGGTTTGTATGACCTTCCTACAATCTTCATTCTCTAACCATGGATTCTTAATTGTCAAAGTTTCATATGCCATATCTTTGAGTAACACGTAATCATGGTTGGATATAAAACCTGTTTGTTCAGATAATTGTTTACTAATTTTTCCTGTTCCTATCCCCAAACTGGTCAAACGTCCATATTTCTTACAAAGTTCATAATTAGTATTGGGCATACGACCATCTTTGATTTGAATAATCTCCGGGATCCACCCAGTCAAGTTATAAGTATCTGCAGCCATATTAGACCCCTCGAAACTGTATCCTTGTCCCATTACTTTGAGATATGCTTTTTCGATTAAAGCAGGCCAATATAACTTTGGATCCGAACTTGATCTTATGGTGATACTTCTAGATTTATCTTCAAGTATCGGTAACTTGTTATCAATGGTGACTTTCCTGACAGTTCCATTGAATCTCAAACTCACATTATAGAACTCACTAGGTCCATGAGGTGTAATAATATCATACAATTTAGATTCATTTCCTGAATGAACCAATGATAAAAATGATGACACAAATGAACAATTTGATAATTTATCCTGGTATAAATTGATAAGATTTTCATGATCCAAAGACCAGTTCAGATCATGAATCTTCTCATACTTGGCATTTACTGGTAGAAGAAGTTCCTCTTCTTCGTGATCTTTCAAGAACAATTCACTGGTAGATTTCAAACTACCAAAATCAAGAATAGGATAAATCGTTTCTTTATTAACCTTGGAATTTAACCATATAATCTTATCATTAGTTGTCATATTAGAATCATACACTTTAAGAGCATACTGTGAAACATCTTTTATAACACTTTTAGGAACCGTAACGGATTCCTTGGAAAACTGATTCAATTTCTTTATGGCTTCTAAACATGTCTTCTTACCGTCATCGACTTTACCCAACGATAGTAGGAATTGACTTCGTTCTAACAAACAACCAATTTCATCTAACATAATAGAATCCGCGAAGTTCGCAGCCTAAATAATGGAGGTCTTTGGTATAGTGTTAGCCATTCGATTGGTTAACGCCTTCACTTTGAAGACATTCTTTCAACCTGACGAGTTCTATCAATCCTTAGAAGTGGCACATCGGGTGGTATTTGGTTACGGTTACGAAACATGGGAATGGAGAGAAGGTTTGAGATCTTCGTTACATCCATTGATCTATGCTGGAGGTTACTATTTAACGATATTTTTGGGGGAAGAATGGGTCTTCATAGCTCCTAAAGTGATAAATGCTATACTAGCGGCTATAGGGGAGACTTACATGTACATATTTGCTGTCAGGTATAGCAATAACAAACAAATTGGGAAAATCACCTTAATGTTATCTATTTTCAATCCTTTCAATTGGTACGTAATCACTAGATCATTTTCTAATAACTTAGAAATGGTTTTGACGTGTGTGGCTCTTGCATATTGGCCATGGAGATCAAGGAAGTCCATGTTCACGAGTTGTTTCTTTGCTTTCTTAAGTTGTATTATTAGACCAACCACAGCTATCATTTGGTTGATCTTGGGAGTTTATCATCTCATAGGTTTACAATGGAAAGACGCGGTGAAGACTATTCTTGTGTTAACTATGGAGTTATGTGGTTTATTGGGAATAGAGACATTGTGTAACTATAAGTTTTATGGATCATGGACATTTCCCTTATACAATTTCATTGAATTCAATATCATCAAAAAATTGTCTGTATTTTATGGGTCATCCCCATGGCATTTCCATATTTTCCAATCGGTGCCAATAATACTAATGACTTATTTACCATTTTTCCTTCATGCCGTCTATAAGTTCAAAACATATAAACAGATTTTGGGTATAACATGTATTGGAACAATAATAGTATTCTCAATGGTATCACATAAGGAGTTCAGATTCATTTATCCCTTGATGCCGATATTCCTTCTCATAACTGCCCAATCGGTCAATTTCCTCATCAACACTAAGAAAATCGGTAAGAAGTTATTGGTGTGTTTAATGTTAATTAACATAGGTATCTCATATTTCTTTAGTCAAATCAATGAGAAAGGTGTTATTGAAGTGGTGGATTATTTGGGTGCTACCAAAGAAACCTTTGGATTATTAATGCCTTGTCATTCAACACCTTGGCAAAGTCAATTACATGAACAGTTTTTTGAATCTTCGTGGTTTATAACTTGTGAACCTCCTTTACATTTGGACTCCACCAATATTGACAATTACCGAGACGAATCTGATCAATTGTTCGATGATACTTCTTTGTTTATCCATGAAAACTTTCCTCATTCTATAAATGATCCCCAAGGAAGGTATAAATACGAATGGCCCGACAAATTGGTTATTTTCCAAGCATTTGATGAAATCCAACCCATTCTTGAACAAAAGGGCTATCACCAATGTAAAAGAATCTTCAACAGTTATTTCCATTGGGATGATAGAAGACGTGGTGATATTATCATCTACTGTAAACCTACTTCATATTAGCTTGTAAGAATTCATTCACATCATTTAATTTTTCTGCATCTTGTGACACTCTTTGCATCCATCTTTCCACCAACTTATCATTCTCTTTTGTCAATTCATCCACCTTGTTAGCTAATACATTATTCTGGATGTTGCAAGATAGTAATTCATCATTTATAGTTTCGATAGCTTTGTTCTTTTCAACTATTTCGAAATTTAAGTTACTTATCTTACTTTTTAACAGTCCATTGTCCTTTTCCAATTGCTTGTTAACCTTATTCTTCTGTTGGAGCTGGTCCAGTAACGAATCGATCTTTATCTGAAGTTGATTGATCCTATCTATAAGCTTATCGTTATCTATTACAGAAGGTTTACTTTCTTCGAGTTTCTCCAAATCGTCATCGAATTTTGCCATGGAAAGCTTCATTCTAAGATCCTGAAATGCCTTATAGTAATTGATATCCTTCTTCTCCAACTCATCACGTATATTTAGTTGTTGTAGAATCAGTTCGTTAAATGTCATTGTTAAGAGCCGCGATAATTTTTCTAACAGGGAATAAAGGTCAGTTGACACAGAAGTATCTAAAGCTACACCCTAATTGAGGTAATGAGTTCTAGTAAGGATGGATCCAGATCTATAAAGAGTAGTTCTGGTTCTATACGATCATTGAGGTCGACGGATGACAATCATCTATTGAAAACCATAACTGAAGCTTCTCATGAAAGTAGAAGTTTACATGATGAACAGCAACCTAATCCGTGGTGGTATTGGAGATCTAATGAAGTTCAAATAACTGAAATAAGGCCGAGTATAAGTCGAGAAGCTGAAGAAGTAGAGGCTGAAAGTTGGTACAATTGGTTTGGAAGTTATAAGAATTCGGTTGCTTATGTGTTTTATAGGAATGGTGAAGGAACTCCATTACTTAGTGATGGAAGAGAAGATTATGGTGGGAATAGTCATGTGAATGCACAAAATAAACTGAAAAGTCAACCAGCGAAAAGTGACGGATGGTACTCGTGGTTTTGGAATTCACCCGTTGAAGAAGAAGAAGATTATGAGGGTTTTACTAATGATGTGGAATTATATAAACTTGCAAAAAATGCCATTGAAACTTCGAAAGATTCTTGTTGTTATGCTTACAAAGGATCAATCAATAGTCAATTCTTAATTAACGATCATGAATTATCAGTTTATGATACACCAACTCAATCTCAACCTGTTAAGTACAATATTAAAAGAACCCCAGTAACACCAGCAGAATCTCAAGAAAACTCAATCCAAGTGATAGTTTCCAATACTGGTACTGTTAAAACACCGGTCATTTCATCTAATTCATCCATTAAATCAGTTGAAATCCCTCCTCCACCAGTAATGATAAATCGAATAATTCCTAATATAGATGAGAATTTTAGAACTATCACCTTGATCACTAAATTAAGGCTTTTAGGAGAAAAGCTTATCTTCCAGCAAAAATCATCAGAGAATCATCTTTACAAACAATCATTAAAGCATATTGAAAATAAAAAATTACATAAAATCAAAAGAATTATGATTATTGGAGTGCATGGTTTCTTACCGACAAAGTTTGTTAAATCAATGATAGGTCAACAAACAGGAAATTCATTAACTTTTGTTGAAGAAGCTTCAAAAGCTGTGAAATATTGGTTAAATGATACTACTGAGCCAGGATTCGAAAATATGTATCATATAGATACAATATCATTAGAAGGTCAAGGAACAATTGAACAACGAGTAGAGAAATCGCTTGAAATCTTGAAAAATTGGGCTGATATGATCAATGATTGTGATTTCCTTTATTTCGTAGCTCACGGTCAAGGATCTATTATAAGTATTAAATTATTAGCTAAATTATTACAGGATGCTACATTTAAAATTAACAAGAGAATTGGTTTACTTAGTATGGCAGGACCATTATTAGGACCAATAAAGAATCTTGACACTAAAATTGTCATTAGAGCTTACACACCCATGGAGAATGAAGTTCTACAAGAATTGATCGAATTAGGTAAACTTAATAGTTCAACCTTTCAAAATTTCCGTAAGGATCTTGAATTTATCCTTAATCACGATGTTAAAGTTACTTTAAGTGGATCAGTCAATGACCAATTAGTTCCTTTAGAATCAGCTTTAGGTAATAACTTTTATCATCCTAATATCTTTCGAACAATATTTGTGGATTCCAATAGTAACACTCCACCATTTCTTATGCATTTATGGAAACTTATTTTGATTTGTCGTAACATTGGACATTTAGAGCATGGAATTCTTAAAGATCTTTCTGATAGATGTATTGGTAACATCAATGATGGTGGACATGGAAAGATCTTTAAAGATTCAGATATTTATTTAACTAGTTTGAAATTCGCTTTAGAATCAACGAAAATTAACCAAAAACGAGACATGAGTTTTATAACTCATCATAACGATAGATCTAATGATTTATTTAAGTTACCTTGGAGTGTACGAGAATTACTTGAAGATACTTTACAATCCAAACATATCACCAATATGGAACTTATTAAAGATTTAGTGGAATCATTCAATGATTGGGAACCTTCTAAAACATGGAAAGATTATAAATTCGCCTTAGATGCCCTTTCAGAAATCGATTATGATGATTTACTTGTATAAAGAAAAACTCGTAAAAATAACCCTCGCTACTGAGACCTTCGCCCTAAAACTCTGTGTGACTCACTACCGCCGGTGGACCTTGCGCGGGCCAGATCATCCACGTGAATTTCCCGCGAAACATTTCCCTTGTAAATTGAAGTGATTTAATTTGACCCACAGCACCTTCTTCAATCCAAAGATTGGTGAAAGTTCAATCAATTGTTTCAAAAGTTAGTTTTCCAAGGTTAAATTGCATTTTCAGTTGATTTCAATCTTCAGAAATCGTCCTACCATCATAATTTGTTAAATATAGAGTAAATATCCTTAAGGATTTTAGTGGTTAGGTGGTTCATCAAAAAAAATCGGTAAAACCTTAATACTAAAGTCAATTGCAAATAAGTAAATTCGCTAACCCATTGACAATATCATCTTTCGATTGCTAGTTGCCGATAATATCCATAATGAGTGATGATTTATCTTCGGGTAAACGAACTAGAGCTTCGGGTGAAGTTCTAGATTATCTATTGAAAGAATTTGAAAATAATCATAATCCTAGTCCTGAACAACGTAAAGAGATTAGTGATAAGACCAATATGACAGAGAAAGCAGTTAGAATTTGGTTCCAAAATCGTAGAGCTAAAGTAAGGAAATCTGAAAGAATGGGGAGATCTTCTGCCAGCAATGTTCATTCAAGATCGAGTAGTCTAATAAGAGATTCTAAGAACTATGAATATCCAAGTAATTTTGATATCAATGAAAAGTATTGTTTTATAGATTGTTCGTCGTTGTCTGTTGGTAGTTGGCAAAGAGTTAAATCCGGATTCATTGAAGATGATAAATTGAGAAATGAGTTAGTTAATCTTTCACCATTTACTTTGGTGAAAGTTATGGAAACTGTTGACTTGTTGGTGATTTTACTGAAGAAAAATCTCGAAATCAATTACTTCTTTTCAGCAGTTTCAAATAATTCAAAGATTTTATTCAGAATATTTTATCCATTAACTAATATTTTAACATGTTCATTACTTGATAACAACATTGATAAAGAAAATAGTGAATTAAGAGTTAGTTTATCCCATCAACCGAAATTTTCCGTCAATTTTTTCAATGGAGAATTACGTAGTTCCAACCAATGGTCAATCTGTGATGATTTTAGTGAAGGTCAACAAGTAAGTTCTGCACATTCAGATGGTGGAACTTCAATACCTCATGTTTTAGTTGGTATCCAACAATCCATTTGTGCATTAAATGATTTCATTCTTGAAAAAATTCAGCAACATCAAAATGATTATATGGTTAATGATAATGTTTCTAAATTTAATGCTACACCAGATTTAAATGATCAAATAGTCGATTCAAATTATAATAGTGATGAAGATATGGATAATTTACCTTTAGATAATGAACTAAAACTTGATGATCATTTACCTAATCTTGGTGATACAACTATTTGGAATGAACATCCTCATCTCAATAATCAATTATCACCAATTGGTCAATTTAATTCCGATACTTCACCTACTTCATTAAGTAGTGATAAAATGCAAAAGAAAAATGAATTGCAACCAAATTTCCATTATAATGAAATGTTTTCTGCTAACACACCTGATTTCCTTAATTCATCCCATACTCCAAATATAGTACAAAATATTGAACCTACTGAGGCAACTATTGATCAAAGTCCATATCATGAGATACCACCAACTGAAAATTATGATGGAATCACACAAGATCAATTTGATTTCCCCGTGGTGAATGAATATTCAGGTCTGGATCATTCTGTAAGATCTCCTAATGGACATGTTGATAGTTTTATCGATTATAATAATGGTTATCCTTAGTTCACCATAGCATGGGTTACCCCGTTCATTTCTTGTATATTACGTCAATTATTATCGGTAATTGATCAATGTAGTTTTAATAAAATTTAATCATTAGCTCTTAGGGAGGTTTAAAATATGGCTTAAGATCTGTGTGCAGGATTTTGCAGCCAAATGTATAACAATAAGAATATTGGTATCGTTGGTTGGTGTTGACAACTGGTTGAGCAGCATACTATGGTCAGACGACAGCAACAAGACCTACACTCAGTTTATAAAGTTCCACCATGTATTTGAGGATATTCTCTTTTTTTCGAATGTCAAATTGAGATAATGAGTACCCCTGAAGACCTAAATAGATAGCTAATGACGCAAGGTCCAGTATCGGACGAAAGATAACAAGGTCTCTATTGAATCAACACTTACATCACGTGATACGCTGAAAAAATTCAAATCTCAATTCTAGTGCGATCCATAGTAATGATACGATGCCCAGGAACAGTACGATGGTTTAGTACCACTAGAGTCAATGGAAATCGTCCGAGATTAATAGATGTATTACCACGAAGGAAACACATAAACAGAATGCTTTTCGATAAAGACAGTACTTTAACTTATAGGAAACTGATGCAGATTTATCAATCCATATATTCTAACTTAGATACTCCACAAAACATTTCTTTACCCAAAGTTACCAGTGATGAACTAATGATACTAAAGTCTGTGTTAGAAAGCGTAAGAAAATCTACCAACACCATTAATAGAAACTTAATTGATTTAGAAGATGAGTTGATTGAACAAGCTAGTGAGAAAGGTAATAATGATGCCATTACTCTTTTATCATTCAAGACCATTCAAGATCCTAAAGCTTCTAGAGAAGATAAGAAATATGCACAGAAACTTATAGATGACTTAACTAACATGAAACATCCATTAGTATTTAAAATAGCCGGGGATTTAGCTTTCAGTAAAAATGCTTTCCAACAAGCTGAAAATTTTTGGTTACAATTCATAGAATTGGAATCTAATACCATTGCTGCTAGTCATGTATATACTAACCTCGGTATATTCTATTATACTTTACAACCCAAACCTGATTTAGTCAAAGCCAAACATTATTTGGAGAAAGCTTTATACTTTGGTGAACCTGATGCTACAGTATTAAAAGCTCACTTTTATTATAGTCAATTATTCACTGTCACTGATCCCAAAACTGCTAGGTACCATCTTGAGATTTGTGCTAGTAAAGGGGCTAAAGAAAGTTTATTACATTTAGGATTCCTTGAATTAAATACATTCAATAACTATGAAAAGAGTCTTGAATGGTTTAAGTTAGGTAATGAAGAGAAAGATGACTTAAAATGTTTGATAGGTGAATTCGAAAGCTATGTGGGTTTGAAACAATATAAGAGTGCTTTGGGTATTCTTCAAGATATCAAAGGAATCTATGATGCTATGAAAAAACAACCTAAAACTAATAATTCAGTGGCTGCAAATTTAAAGATCCTTGAAACTTTCTATAAAACCCGTGAAAAAACAATTAGATTGGTTAATGATAAAGCTTTTTAGATTTATTGGTACAGTAATGAATTTAATTCCGATGCAAATTTGTGTCTAAAACTTAATGGATGACTATCATTTCTTAATGGTTCTCTTTTAACGCTTCCCATGGAACTACTTCTTTGTAAACTATTCTTGGAACTAGAAGAATCCAAACTATCCATAACCATATCTTCTTGAACCTCATCTCTAAACCATTGATGATCAGCTGCTGTAGTTACATCGTATCGTTCTTCAGGATTCAACACCAATAAAGAGCTGATAAGATCTAATGCAGAATCAGTGATATCATCCCAATATGGCGAATAGAATGCATATTTCGCCGTTAAAATCTGTTCTCTCATATTTGGAGGTGCTAGTTCATCACTAAATGGTGGAAACCCACAAAGACAAACATATAATAATACACCTGCCAGCCATAAATCAGCTTTGGTGGTATAATTTATCTGATTACTTAAGATTTCCGGTGCTACGTATGCTGGTGTCCCACAAAGAGTATTGGTGAATTGTAATTCTCCAATAAACTTGGCTAATCCGAAATCTGCTATTTTAACTTTAATATCATATTCATTTTCATCCCAAGGTCCTGTTTGTTGTTGTTGACCACTTTGTCTGGGTGTTATGTCGAGTAAAATGTTCTCTGGTTTAATATCTCTATGTATAATGTTCTTTTGGTGTAGGTAAAACAATCCTGATAATAATTGCTTGAAAAGAGCTTTAGTTTCATCTTCTCTAAGTTTGGATTTATTGATAATTCTTTCGAAAAGTTCTCCACTATTTACCTTTTCCATGATAAGATATGTCGATACTGAATGTTGGTTTATGGGTTCGACGTATCTATTGATAAACTTGACGATATTGGGATGATCAATGGATAATAACAAATCAATTTCTTGTTGCAATTTAGCTTCATCTTCTTGTGAATCCTTGGAGGTCTTATTTGGATGAAAGATCTTCACAGCCACTATATCGCCAGTTAATCTGTTTTTGGCTTCTTTAACTATAGCATAATGACCTGAACCTAATTGTTTTCCTACTATATAATCATCAAATAATGATCGTTTCTTATTCTCTTCATTAACTTCATCAAGTAAATAGCGGAAGATATACACACCTCCTGTCTTAGCAAAAGATACTTTATCACCACTTTTCAATAAAACACTAGATCCATGACCTAATTTAGCTCCATTAACGAATGTACCGTTTGAGCTTAAATCCGTCAAGAAGAAATAATCCCGTATTTTATTATTTGCCAACGATAGTTTTGAATGTTTCGACGATACATCCACTCCTGTAATTTTGATATCACAAGAAGAGCTCCTTCCTATTAGAATCCCTTCTGGTTTCCTGGGGAGTAATATATGTTGTTGATCTGGATTAGTATTATAAAATTTAGCCATAGTTTCGTATTTGGCCGTCTGTCTTTTTGAAGACCCTTCATCGTCCTCAGTGAAGTTCTATAGTGTTAGTAACAGTTCTTGCTTCAATAAGACCTGATTCAAGCTCTTATAAGGTCAAATCTAAGGTAAAACACGTACTCTCTTTCTTATCAAAGACATCGATGCGCGACTTGATTCGATTTGATGTTTATGTATCAACAGAGTGAGACCCTGATGTATTGACTATATATGCTAAATGATTCTAAAGAGGATTTCTTTGATTTCATGATTTTGAAGATGATTCAAGTGATGTGAGAATTCATCTCTAATGGCATCATCATTGTATGAATTAAGAAGATTCTTGGAAAATACTGCATCGAATCTTTGTAAGATTTCAATGGATTGATTGATTTTCATCAATTGATGATTGTTTGCCGTGGACAATAAGTCATCATGAGTGATAAGTAACTCAGTTTTAAGTCTGTTGATGATGAACTCGAAATCTTCTTGTAATTGTTCACTTCCAAGTTTATTGAACTTATTATTGGTGATGATATATTCATACCAAAGATCACAGATCGAACTTACAATGCCATTGACAATTTCATAGTATTCTAATGAAGATATGCACATTTTGATGTAATTTAAATAAACAGGTAAGTTGGTAGTTAAAGGTATGAAATAGAAGGAGTTGTCTTTAGTTTGGAAAAGATCCCATTCACTGGAATTAATGTACTCTTTGAGATTATCTCTCAATCCTTTGGCAAAGAAAGATTCATATCTAGATTTGATATTGTCAGATAATTTTCTGTAATCATCTATGGTGCTATCGAAGATATTAGCATCTTTATTGTATGTCTTAGTGGCTACGGATTTATAAGCATTCCATAATTGAATGAAAATAAGTTCTTCACTCCATTGTTCCATACTATAGATAAGAAATCTGGTAGAACAGTATATCTCTGTTAACATTGTTAATCCTTTTAAACTTTCACTTACCTTAGATTCTGATTTGGTGGTATTATCCATACTTCCAGGTATGAGATTCATTACTCTGGATGAGTTATACAATTCATCAAATTTTGATAATCTAGTATTCAAGAACTTACAGTATTTGTCTAACAAGTTCAATTGGATCGTCGAAATATATTTGAGCTGAAATTTGACCATTTTCATGGTTTGATAATGACTAGTAAGGTTATCGAATAACTTGACAAAATTCAATGCACTATAAGTTGGTTTACATATTTCTGATTCATTTTTATAATCATTGTCGATCTTTAATCCATTTTTGTCATTAATGATTTCACTTTCAAATCTGTTACTAGCTAACCTGTTTTCAAAAATCAACCAATTCGATGTCCCTAATCTTTCTTTATCACCGTGTAGAAGAATATCAGAAGTTAATCCCATCCATTTCTTAGTTGGAACTTCATCACTGGCATAAGGATTAAATTTATAGTTATTCCTTATTCTCTGATCAAATGAAGTTAACTCAAAAATAAGATGTGAAAGTAATCTTCCTGTTTTATCATAATTAATTTCATCTTCTGCAAATGATTCGATATTTTCATTCAAAACGTTCACTGAGTTGATGATCTTTTTCCTTAATGGTACAAAAACTGATGTTATCACCTGATATATCATAATCTTCTTCGTTGGTTTGAAACTTTGGTTTATCGAAAGTTCAAAAATTTTCTGGTTTTTGGCTAAAAATTCTTCTACAAAATTGAACACCCATTCAGGTTTGGAAATCTTATTTGTATCCCTCTTGGAGTTGAAATGGTAATCGAATCTTAAGAAAAATGGTTGTAATAATACATCTATTGCCCACCAAGTGTCAGGATATATAGGAGTGTTATTGATACTTTGAAGGTCGATTAATTGTGAAACCCTGTTGTTGATAAACTTCAAATCATTAGCATCCAATGCTTCAACCTTGAATGAATTACTAAGCCAATTTTTCTTCAGTAAGAACTCCTTTAATTCATTCTCAAGTTCAACTCTGAATGCTTGTAATTTCTCATTAAACAAACTTTCAAAGTGTCCCTTCACCTCTAAGACTACTCCATCACTAACCCCTTCAACAGGTAAGTTCTTGATGGCATCAAATGCGTCTTGGAATTCTTTAGGATCAATTGAATGCAAATTCATC
Source organism: Yamadazyma songkhlaensis (assembly GCA_030570975.1). Lineage (NCBI taxonomy): Eukaryota > Fungi > Ascomycota > Pichiomycetes > Serinales > Debaryomycetaceae > Yamadazyma > Yamadazyma songkhlaensis. Next base: position 253,050 of record JAJLWX010000001.1, on the reverse strand, counting down.
AATGTTTGCTCCACAACTTCACTTTGTTGAAAAAACTTCTCATCTAAGATTAACTGCTTCTTCTCATGATAAAGACTCATTAATTGTTTCACGACCGTAAGCTCATATCCTTCTAAAGATTTCAATTTCTCTAAACAACTATCTACATCACCTTCTTTTATGTCAGATAATTTCTCCATAATCTCACCTACTAACTTAGTAGTTTGACCATCTTCGAAAGAATTTTTCTTCAATTTTAATTGAACTTCATCTTTGGTTTTATCAATCTCTTTCTGTATATCACCAATGGTATCATCAATGGACTCTAAATCTTTTAAAGAGATAATCGTCAGGTTTATGTAATCCATACCTTAAACGTATTTGATTTAGATCGCGAAAACGCTGAAAATTTTTACTGACAATGCAAGCTCCAGTGGTTTATATGAATACGTCTACTGAAAGACAAACTGGTCGTCAAGCTCAAGTGTCCAACATCACAGCTGCTAAAGCAGTTGCTGATATTATCAGAACTTGTCTTGGACCAAAAGCCATGTTAAAAATGTTATTAGATCCAATGGGTGGGATAGTATTAACTAATGATGGACACGCTATATTAAGAGAGATTGATGTTTCCCATCCTGCTGCTAAATCAATGATTGAATTAAGTAGAACCCAAGATGAAGAAGTTGGTGATGGTACCACTACTGTTATTATTTTAGCAGGAGAAATCTTAGCTCAAACTTTCCCATATATTGAAAAGAATATTCATCCAGTTATTATAATTCAAGCTTTAAAACAAGCTTTAAGTGATGCTTTAGAAATTATTCATGAAGTTTCAAAACCTGTTGATATAACTAATGATGCAGCTATGATCAAATTAATTAAAGCTTCTATTGGAACCAAATATATTAATAAGTGGTCCCAAAAGATGTGTGAATTATCTTTAAAAGCTGTCAAAACTGTTTATATTGAAAATGGTGATTATAAAGAAATTGATGTTAAAAGGTATGTAAGAATTGAAAAAATTCCTGGTGGAGAAGTTGAAGATTCTGTTGTTTTAGATGGTATATTATTGAATAAAGATGTTACTCATCCAAAAATGAAAAGATTTATTGAAAATCCAAGAATTATTTTATTGGATTGTCCATTGGAATATAAAAAGGGGGAATCACAAACAAATATTGAAATCACTAAAGAAGAAGATTGGAATAGAATTTTACAAATTGAAGAAGAACAAGTTAAATTATTCTGTGATCAGTTATTAGAATTTAAACCTGATTTAGTTATTACTGAAAAGGGAGTAAGTGATTTAGCTCAACATTATTTATTAAAAGGAGGTGTTACTGCATTAAGAAGAGTCAAAAAATCCGATAACAATAGAATTGCCAGAGCCACTGGTGCTACTATTGTCAATAGAATCGAAGATTTAAAAGAATCAGATATTGGTACTAAATGTGGAGAATTCAAAGTTGAATTGATTGGTGATGAATATTTCACTTATTTAACTAAATGTTCAAACCCTCAAGCTTGTACTGTTATGTTAAGAGGAGCATCTAAGGATATTTTAAATGAAATTGAAAGAAATTTACATGATGCTATGGCAGTAACAAGAAACGTTATGTTTGAACCATCATTATCACCAGGTGGTGGAGCTACAGAAATGGCAGTAGCTGTAAAATTATCCGAAAAAGCTAAAACTATTGAAGGTGTTGCTCAATGGCCATATCAAGCAGTTGCTGATGCTTTTGAAGTAATTCCAAGAACTTTAATACAAAATTGTGGTGGTCATCCTATTAGAATTTTATCACAATTAAGAGCTAAACATGCTGTTGATGAACATACTTATGGTATTGATGGTGAAGCAGGTAAAGTAGTTGATATGGAAGATTATGGTATTTGGGAACCTGAAGTTATTAAACAACAATCTATAAAAACTGCCATCGAAAGTGCTTGTTTATTGTTGAGAGTTGATGACATTGTTAGTGGTGTACGTCAACAATAACTTGTATAAAGATAATATATAAAATACTTAGATCGTTCAGATGTCGCGTGCCTGCGACAAACGTCGCAAAGGAGGTACCTCCACACCACCAAACCTCACATAACTCTATTAATCTACCAAAATAATAATCCCGATAAACTCTAATATCTCTTCACATCACTCCGATCATTCATTCTTCAAGTTCCTAATGGAGTAATCCCGTACCATTACCACCCTGTCGTCTCACTCACATAATTTCAAATGGCTGCGAAATTTATTTACATTTCTCACCAATTAGGAAAATTCCAACCAAATCAGTACCTTGTCAGTTCCTTAATGGATAATATTATGATTACTTGTTATTCCTAACATTATTCCATTTGATTACCTAATTGAGAAGAAATAAAAATTTTTGACTTTGGAAGTATTTGAAATCTGATCTTGAAAATATCGAAAATCAAAAGTTCATCATTCATTCATTTCCTTTAACCGTTTAACAATTGCATTTATATCATCACCTATTATCTGGTTTGCATTATAGAGTTGCTTAATTTAATTGCATTTATATCATAATTTTCTTAATATTTAATCTGTCATAACAATCTTTTGATGTCAATTCCTCCATTACCTTTTAAAGTTAAGACCAAAGTTTCTTGGGCAGGAGAAGAAGAAGGAGATTTAGGATTTATTGAAAATGAAGTAATAGAAGTTTATTCTATTGTTGATGATAGTTGGTGGAGTGGGAGACTCCGAAGAAATAAAGCAGAAGGGATCTTTCCAAAAGATTATGTCAAAATTATTGAACAACCAATGAATAGTTCTATGAATGCATCAATGAATAATTCCCAAATGTCTAACCATTCACCCATGCATTCATCTCATCATAGAGAAAGTCATAGAGAAAGTCATAGAGATAATCTTAGAGATTCCATGCATTATCATAATTCAAATCCTGGTACTCCTACTCAAACTCCTAAAAAACATCAACTGCCTTCTTCAAAGAAATATGGTTATGAAAAGTATGATTATGATGAATTCAGTTTTGATAATAGTTATGAAAATTTAAGTAAATCAGTTGATCCTTATAGAAAGAAGAAACATAGTAATCAAGATTATAATTCCTCCAAACAAAGAGAAATTGAAAGATTTAAAATGTTACAACAACAGCAAAATTATCATATTAAGAAAGCTGTTGAATTGGATCAAAGGAAAAGAATGCTGACTCAAGATATGAGGAACATTATGCCAGAATCACCAAATTCAAAGAAATATACCAAGATGAGACCTCAATCCCAATATTTTGATGATCATAGACAATCTTCTACTCCAAATTTGAAGAGTCAAGAATACCAACAAAGAACTCCTACACATTCTCCTACTTATTCACCTTATGGAGTATTCCCTAATAATACTGTTGAAAGTCTTTCTCCTGAATCTCCTTCTAGAAAGAAATATTATCAAGAAGATGAAATAGAGTTAAAGAAGAAACAATTGGAATTGGAAATCTTACAATTAGAAGAATTACAAAGATCACAAAGAAAACCAAGATCTAATCAACAAACTCCCGTTGAAAGTCCTATTCAATATAGATATAAAGAAGAAGATTCTTATGTGAGTGAAGTATCATCAAAAAGAACTAATGAATTAAGTAATAAAATGTCTAAATTTACTACTGACGAGGAATTGAATATCTATGAAGATGATCATAGACATATAAGTTCATCACCTCCACCTCCACCACCAAAACACCAAAGTCCTTCAAAATATGTTGATGGTGATTACCAAAAAATTCCTTACGATGCTGATGATTTTAGATTTTCAGGTAATAAAGTTATTTTGACTGAAGAAGAGTTTATGAGATTATCACAATTACAACAACAAGAATTAAGAAATTCTATCAAGTCTTTACAAAGTGATGTGTTGAACTTATCAGAATTAAGTGCTACTAGTGCTGGTTCCTTCCTTAGACATAAGTATGAGAAAGAATTTCAAGAGGTAGATTATAGAATGAAAGGAGTTAGTCTTAATGAATCAACTACTTTCAATGGAGAATTGACCGATGATAAAACCAATGTCATGGATTCTATCTTTCAAGATAAGAAATCCAAACATCCAAATATCTTTAAGAAATTCATGAAGAAGAAGGAAGATTTGAATCCTTTAGAACAAAAGTTACAACAAGAAGATGAAATGGGATGGGCAGAATTTAAATCTGAAATGAATAGAATGAACTCTTTAACTTCAAGTGATAAACAATTAAGAACCAAAAGAGTTGTTAGAGAAGAGAGTCACGTAGTCGTTAAACCTTTTGATTATATTTCTGATATCAATACCAATGAAACCATTGGTGATGTTGAAGAGTTACAATTTCCTCAAAGTTTTGAAAAAGTCGATAAATTCGCCAATAGATACGATTTGAACGTTGATTTGAACGATTTGATTAGTGATATTGGATTAAAATTCCATAATTCTCCTATCCATCAGATAAGAAGTGTTTTGATCCACTTCTTGAAGTTTAATATCATTGAAGAAAATGGTAAGATCCAACAAATCAAACCCAAATTGACTGAAATCTTACATAGTGGTGAAGGATCGATTTACCAAATCAATTATCTCTTCAAGAAAGTATTGGATGCTTTGAGAGTCCCTTGTGAAATGGTATTGGGATTTTGGAAGAAACCTAATGAATTCTACCATAATGAACAATATATTATCAATCATTGTTGGTTATCTGTTCTTGTGAACAATCAATTCTTTATTGTAGACATTTACAATTATAAAAATGGTGATAGTTGTAATCTTGCTCATTATAATGAATTTTATTTCTTAGCTAAACCTTTACTGTTGATTTCAACTCATTTACCTTCCATAATTGATTTACAACATGTTATTCCACCTATTGATCCTAATATAGCTTTTTACTTACCTAGATTATATTCAGGCTATCACAAAAATGGATTGAACTTCTGTAACTTCAATAATGCTTTAACTAGACTACTTGATTTTGAAATTTTCGAACTTGATTTAGCTGTTCCTTTAGATATTGAATTATTTGCTTTGATAAAAACCAGTAAAATTACCAGTAATGAATTCTGTCTTTGTCAAATATACTGGAAGAATAATGTTAGATACGCTAAGATCAAAGCCATTTTACCAGAAAATGAAAACATTGGAGTATTACAAATATTTTCGGGGAAGAAAGGTTTACAGAAATATTTTAACAACATTCATGAATTATCCATCGTTATACCAATTTATCATAATGGTGAAAATAAATCTGGTAAATTTGTTCCTAGATTTCCTACCATTCAATCTCAGATGAATGATTTATATGTAAAATCTCCACAAACCAGTAAAATCGTGGTTAAAAACTCATACAACTTTGTCATATCACAGTATCCTTCCACTGGTGTTACCAGTAATATCTTACCTGACTTCAAAGTGGTCATTGAAAGTCCTAGTGGGAAATACTTTAAATTAATCAATGATGAGCCTAAACCTTATGGAGATTACGAAAGTTTAATAAAATGTACTGAATTGGGAACTTATAGGGGATTGGTTATTGGTGATAGTGGTAATAGTTGGTATGTATTTGCTCAATGGGAATGTGTTCCTGGAGTCGTTAATAATTAGAATAAATATTTGCATAACTCTTCTTTTTGCAGTCAATTGTCTCACTTAAATTTCGCGACTTTTCATTTGGTTGAAAAATACATATCCTTGTTGAATATCGATAATAATGACACAAAGGAAATATACCAAGGAAAGGAAGGTAGGGGAAGGTACCTACGCCGTGGTATATTTGGGTCAAACCGAAAAATCTAGACAAATAGCTATCAAAGAGATTAAAACAGGTTTATTCAAAGATGGTCTCGATATGAGTGCTATTAGAGAAGTAAAATACTTACAAGAACTTCGTCATGAAAATGTTATAGAATTAATAGATGTATTTTCTAATGACGGGAATCTTAATTTAGTTTTGGAATTCTTACCAGCAGATCTTGAAGTTTTGATAAAAGATCAATCAATTATTTTCAAACCAGGTGATATTAAAAGTTGGTTATTGATGACTTTAAGAGGTATACATCATTGTCATAGAAATTTCATTATACATAGAGATTTGAAACCTAATAATTTATTGATATCTCCCGATGGGTACTTAAAAATTGCTGATTTTGGGTTAGCTAGATCTTTAGGTAATGCTAATGAAGATTTATCATCGAATGTTGTCACTAGATGGTACAGATCTCCAGAATTATTATTTGGTGCTAAACATTATGATACTGCAGTGGATATTTGGTCTATAGGGATAATATTCGCTGAACTTATGTTAAGAACTCCTTACTTACCAGGACAAGATGATATTAATCAATTAGATGTTACATTCAGAGCTTTAGGTACTCCTACAGAAGCTAACTGGCCAAACGTAACGTCATTACCTTTATACAATGCTATTAACGTATACGCCCCACCTTCAAGACAAGAATTAAGAAATAGATTTAGTGCTGCTACTGAGAAAGCTTTGGATTTATTGATATCCATGACAGTTCTCGATCCAAGTAAAAGATGTAATCTGACACAAGCTTTGATGGATGATTATTTCACAGAATTACCTCCACCTACCCGTCCTGAAAATCTCCCCAGCAAAAACTCAAATAAGAAACAAAAGACGGAATGATTTAATTTTAATGTACATTATGAATCCTTTATTTGGCCATATTACTTACATACTTAGCGATAGCCCAAGCTGAAGTTACTCCAGGACTTTCAATTCCTAACAAATTGAAGAACCCTGAGAATCCTTCCTCTTCTTTTACTATAAAATCAGCGAATCCATCTCTTGGGTGTCCTATTTTAGGTCTTACTCCAGTATAACTTGGTATCAACTCCTCTAGTTGGATATGAGGTAAATATCTAGTTACGGCTTTATGAGCTTCTACAAGGTTTTTTTCACTAGGAGTGTAATCGATTTGATCAGCATCTTCTATATCCAACATTTCTAAATCAGGTCCAAATTTGATTTGTCCTCCCATATCGAAGGTCAAATGAGTACCCAAAGAAGCTGCATTGGGATTAGGACAAGGATAGATTAAAGTATCAACGATCTTCCCCGGATTCTCTTTAGGTTGGTAAGCAAAGTATGTACCTTTACCGAAATAGCTTTTATAATGACGATCTTCCGGCAATAAGAAGTTCGATATTTTGGGAGCATGAAGACCACCAGCATTTATCACCACATCCGAAGTTATCTCAAATTCACTATCTGAATCTTGACAATTGATTATGTATGAGTTGCCTTGTTTAGAAATGTCTTTTACTTTGGTGTTGTATACCACAGTACCTTGATTATTCTCAAAGACTGTTTGGAAGTAAAGAAGGTAATCATGAACAGATATTATACCTGTTGAAGGGGAGCTCAACGATAATTGAGTTCTTAAAAGTGGATATTTGGCCAGTGTTATTTCTTTAGACACGAAGTTTGTCTCTACACCAACATCATTACATATTTTATGGATCTTTTCTAATTGTTCGATTTCTTCGTCATTCTGAGCAACAATAAGTTTACCACATTGATTGATTCCGACCTGTAATGGACTGAATGCCCCTGTTTTTAAGGCATTGTAAATTAGCTCTTTACCTTCGATGCAAAACTTGGATTTCAATGAATCATTAGGATAATATAATCCTCCATGAATAACTTCACTATTTCTTGAAGTTGTTTCAGTCCCAAGACTACCTTCTTTTTCTATAAGGAGAATATTGTTACTGTTGGATCTTTTGGATAATTCAGCTGCAATTGACGTCCCTACTATACCTCCACCTATAATGACATGACTGAAATCAGACAATGCTTTCGCTGAATTGTGAAAGGTTCTAACGAACATACTTCGCGATGTTTCGATCTGGGGAGAAGTGTTGAGGGCCATTCAAAAAGGTGATTTCTTAATTTCTGAGAATGAGCCGTGCTTTATGAAAGTTATTCAGTAAAGGTACAATCATTTGTACAATCATTTGGAGAGCAGTGAAAGTAGAATCCGAATGAGAAAAAACTCATTGCATCCCTCATATACCAATCATCAGAACAACTATTCTTTAAACTTGCCTCCCTGCTCTCGATCTAGCCTTCATGGGCTACCATGACCGACCCTATTCCCACTCAAGCCATCTACTCACACTATAACACACATTCAGATTCCAGCACAAATTCAAATAACACATTCTACAATCCTTATCTCGTAAAAATTAAACCTTCCTCATTTGGACAGTGGTCGTGCGACTCTAAAATTCACTTCTAAATCCGATGAGATTAGACTTTATCCTTCGTTCACAACTACCCCCTACCTATCCTTTGGCCTCATGAAATACTTGGATTATATTCAAAGCAGTATTGTGAGTTCAGACCCCCCACACCTCTCGCTCCACCTCCTCCGGCCCCCAACCCCTAAGCTTTCATTGGCGATGCGCATTCCCTCACACACGTGGAATCTGGTTCTAATTCTCATCAAATTTGACAGTAATTTCTTTCCAAAGACACTCATTACCTTCTAACCAATTGTTGTACAATGAAGTTCGGTGAAACCTTAAGGAAATCTTTGATCAAAGAATACTCCTTCTACTATATCGACTACGATGAATTGAAACATAAGTTGAAAAAGTTATTAAAGACCAATGACAATGAATGGAAGAATGAGTTCGAAGAAGAATTTTTGAACGAATTAGAAAGTCAATTGGACAAAGTCTATTCATTCACCAAGGTCAAATCAACTGAAGTCAAAAGAAGATTAAAGGATGCCGATAAGAATGTCACCAAGTTAATTTCTAACATTGCAACTGCTGATGATGATGAATTCCTTATGTTAGAGAATGAAATTAATGATGTTATAGCTGATGTCTATGATTTAGCTAGATTCACTAGATTGAACTACACTGGATTCCAAAAGATTGTCAAGAAACATGACAAGTTAACTAAATTCCATTTAAGACCAATTTTCCAAGTTAGATTGAATGCTAAACCTTTCTTTAAAGATAATTATGATATTTTGATCGTTCAATTATCTAAATTATACGATTTAGTTAGAACTAGAGGTAATCCTATCCAAGGGGATTCATCAGCTGGTGGATCTCAACAAAATTTCGTTAGACAAACCACTAAATATTGGGTTCATCCTGATAATATTACTGAATTGAAATTACTTATCTTGAAACATTTACCAGTTTTAGTTTTCAATGCTGAAAAAGAATTCGAACCTGAAGATTCTGCTATTACTTCTATCTATTTCGATAATAAAGATATGGATTTATACTATGGTAGATTAAGAAAAGATGAAGGTGCTGAAGCTATTAGATTAAGATGGTATGGTAATATGAAATCAGAACAAATTTTCGTTGAAAGAAAAACTCATAGAGAAGATTGGACTGGTGAAAAATCAGTCAAAGCTAGATTTGTCTTAAAAGAAAAGAAAGTCAATCAATTCTTAAAAGGGGAATTAACTGCTAAACAAGTATTCGATAAAATGAGAAAAGAAGGTAAGAAATCACCTCAACAAATCGATAATTTGGAAAAATTAGCCTCTGAAGTTCAATATAGAGTATTGAAAGATAAAATGAGACCAGTTATGAGATCATTTTATAATAGAACTGCTTTCCAATTACCAGGAGATGCCAGAGTTAGAATTTCTTTGGATACTGAATTAACTATGGTCAGAGAAGATAATTTTGATGGTCATGATAGAACTGACGGTAATTGGAGAAGAATGGATATTGGTATTGATTATCCATTTAATCAATTACCTGAAAAAGATGTTTGTAGATTCCCTTATGCTGTTTTGGAAGTCAAATTACAAACTCAATTAGGTCAAGAACCTCCTTTATGGATTAGAGAATTAGTTGCATCCCATATTGTTGAAGCTGTTCCTAAATTTTCCAAATTTATTCATGGTGGGGCTGCTTTATTACCAGATTATGTTGATTTAATACCTTTCTGGTTACCACAAATGGATGTTGATATTAGAAAACCAAAAGTTCAAGAAGAATTTGGTATTAATAGAAACCATAAAAAACTTATTACTTCTTCGGGTAATGAATTAGATGATGAAGAATCTCAAGGTGATTATTATACCAATGGGGGTGTTACTTTTTCAAATGATATCAATCCTTTAGAAGAAGATTTAGATGATTCTACTCCTTTATTATTACCTTCATCATATATGAACAACAGTTCATCACCTATTATGGATTCAATTTCAAATGCTTATGCTAAACTTTTACAATATTTTAGTGACGATAGAGAATTTACCGTTAAAGCAGGTACTAATTTTGATCTTAATGAAACTTTCAAAGATAAAATACCTCCAGGTAAATCAATTTCAATTCCTATTAGAATTGAACCAAAAGTTTATTTTGCTGCTGAACGTACTTTCCTTTCTTGGTTATCCATTGGTATGATTTTATCTGCCACCACCACTACTTTATTGAATTATGGTACAAAATCTGCTTTAACTGCTGCTATAATGTTTTTCATTTGTGCTTTAGTAACTTTTGTTTACTCAATCTTTATGTATGTATGGAGAACTATGATGATTAGACAAAAGAAAGCTGTATTATATGCTGATCAAATAGGTCCAAATTTAATTTGTGGTTTATTAGCATTAAGTGTCTTTGTTACCTTTATCTTTAAAGCTTCTGAATAGTCATTTTTACTTAATTTATAATGTTATCATCTTTCCCTCTTTCGAGTGTCTCGCTATTTGTTCCCCAGAATTTGTGGTGCCGTCTTATACCGACATCGCGATGATTTTAGCCTTAAATTCTCAACCAAAGAGATTAACATTAAAACAATAATGGCATCAGAAACTCCTTATTATGATGCTTTACCTGGTGATTTGAGTCCTTATCATTATGATGTATCGATCTATGATATCGACGTAGCCCAAGATACTTTTGCTGGTAAAGTTAAGATCCATTTGAAAGTTAATCAATCAACTGATGAAGTATGTTTGAATTATAGGGATTTAACATTTAAAAATTCTGATGTGGTTGTTGAAGTTGATAATGGTAGTAAATTATCTGTTGAAAACTTAACTGTTGTTGCTGATAAAGAATTCATTCGTTTGAAATTATCAGAAAAGATTAATGGTACTCAAGCGGTTATCACTATTGATTATATTGCTAAGATTCAATCAAATATGGCTGGGTTCTATAGGTCTGATTATATGGAAGGTGATAAAAACAAAGTCATGTTGAGTACTCAATTTGAAGCTCCTGATGCTAGAAGAGCTTTTCCTTGTTTTGATGAACCTAATTTGAAAGCTACTTTTTCTATCGATTTGACCATAGTCAAGGAATGGACTGGTTTATCTAATATGCCAGTTAGTAAAACTGAAGATTTAGGTGCTTTAAAGAGAATTACTTTTGAAAAAACTCCAAAAATGTCTACTTACTTGGTAGCTTGGTGTTGTGGAGATCTTGAATATGTTGAATCTTTCACTAATGATCTTTATTATGATAATAAACCTTTGCCTATTAGAATCTATACCACTAAAGGATATTCCAAAGCAGCAAGTTTTGCTTCTGAAATCACTCCAAAGATCATTGATTACTTCTCAACCATCTTTGATCTTAAATATCCATTACCAAAATTAGATTTGATTGCTGTTCACACATTTTCTCATAATGCTATGGAAAATTGGGGATTGGTCACCTACAGAAGTAACGCTTTATTATATGATGAAAAAACTTCTGGTCCATCGTTCATCAAACAAGTATGTTATGTGATTGCTCATGAAATGGCTCATCAATGGTTTGGTAATTTAGTCACTATGAAATGGTGGGATGAATTATGGCTTAATGAAGGTTTTGCTACCTTTGTTGGTTACATAGCTGTTGAACACTTAAAACCAGAATGGGATATCTTCAATTTGGTTATTTCTGAATCTCAACAATTATCCTTAGGTTTAGATGGTTTAAGATCATCTCATCCTATTCATGTTCCTGTTACTAATGCTGTTGATATTGATCAACTTTTTGATGGAATCTCTTATCATAAAGGTTGTTCTATCATTTCAATGGTTTCTAATTACGTTGGTAAAGAAACTTTCTTAAAAGGGGTTTCCAATTACTTGAAAGCTAACAAATTCGATAATGCTACTACTTCTGATTTATGGAATGCTATAGCTGATGTGTCAGGTAAACCAATTGTTTCCATGATGGATAACTGGATCCGTAAAATTGGGTTCCCATTGATAAGTGTGGATATCAATGATAATAACTTAGTTTTAACTCAAAGAAGATTCTTGAGTACTGGAGATGTTACTCCACAAGAAGATGAAACTGTTTGGTGGTTACCATTGAATATTTCTACTGGTCCTGAGGAAATCAATCAATTAACTAACTTAGCAATTGATGCTTTCGAAAGTAAAAAGGTCATTATAGAAAACTTCCCTTTAACCAAGGAATTCTTCAAATTAAGTAAAAATTCTTCCGGGTTCTACAGAGTCAACTATTCTCCTGCTATCTTGAAGAACAATATCTTACCATTCATGGAAAACTTAACAGCTAAAGATAAAATCGGTTTATTCGCTGATGTTCATGCTATTGCCATTTCTGGAATGGAACCTGAAACTGACACTATAACATTCTTAGAATTATTAAAACTTATCGTTGACAATGGTCATATTGGTGAAGATTATGCTGTTTGGGCAGATTTATCTGAATTGTTGAGTAAATTCGAAGTAGCTTTCTGTTTCAATGACGAATTTAATCAAGGTATCAAGAACTTCACCATCAGTATTTACAAATCTATTGGTTTGAAAATGTTGGAGGAATTAAAAGCTAATGATGATAAAGTTGATGAATCTAATTTCTTAAAAGTCAACTTGATCTCCATAATTTTCCATAAATGTGGTTTATTAGGTATTCCTGAATTCGTTGATTATAGTAAGAAATTATTCTCTTACTGGAAGAATGGTGAAAAATCCAAAGTTCATCCAAGTTTGATTCTTTATGTATTCTCAACCATGTCATCATTACCTGATTTAACCAATGAAGATTTTGATGTCATAGCTAAAGAAATAACTCAACCAACCACTTTAGATTCTGGTGAAGTTGCTGTTAAATCTTTACCCTCCACCACTAATCCTAATTTCATGGAGAAATTATTCCAATACATCATTGATCCAAAGATAGTTCCTGTAATGGATAGTCATTATATGGCTAAGAGTTTGACCTTAAATGCTTCAATCAAAGACAAATTCTGGACTTTCTTCAAAGAAAACTATGACAGTTTCTACAAAAACTTATCAGTTAATGTTGCTGTCATGGAAAGATTTATACGTTTTACATTTGTCAATTATCAATCTCAAGCCATGGTTGATGATTTTACTCAATTCTTCAAATCAAAAGGTGTTGTAGGATTCGAAAGAAGTTATGATCAAGTGATTGATAACATTAAAACCAATGATAATTGGTTCAAAAGAGACGGTGATAAAGTCAAACAATGGTTCAAAGAGAATCAATTTATTTAAGAGATACCCATATTTTTTTACAAGTAATATTTAACTATATAAATACATTCCCACTCTAAGCATCATCAACTTTTTGTTCATGGATGGCAGCGTATCTACCTGAAGGATCAGCATGACAACCCCATTCAGCTTTTGGAACCCATCTCATAACAGTTGAAGCAGCAGCAGATTTTGAACCGAATAATTCATCGAATTTACATCTGTACCAGTAAGCTTCTTTAGTAGTTGGAACATCATCTCCCCATTCAGGTTTTGGATTAGCTAATTGTTCATCAGAAACAGCAGCTTCAGCAGCATCTTTTAATCCATCAATCCATGAATAACCAACACCATCACTGAATTGTTCTTTTTGTCTGTATAAGATTTCTTTTGGTAAGTAAGGTTTAACATCTGGTTCATCTGAAGTATCGAAAGCTCTTCTTAAGATATATTTTTCGATTCTACCTTCTTCTCTTTTAATTAATTTATCTTCTGGGTCAATATTCATTGAAACTTCTAAGAATTGTTTATCTAAGAATGGAACTCTAGCTTCTAAACCCCAAGCCATAGTTGATTTGTTAGCTCTTAAACAATCAGCATAATGTAAGTTTTTAACTCTCTTAACACATTCTTCGTGGAATTCTCTAGCTGATGGAGCAGCAGCAAAATATAAGTAACCACCATAAATTTCATCTGAACCTTCACCTGATAAAACCATTTTAACACCTTGAGCTTTAATTTTTCTTGATAATAAGTACATTGGAGTTGAAGCTCTGATGGTAGTAACATCATAAGTTTCTAAGGTATAGATAACATCGTTTAAAGCATCTAAACCTTCTTCCAAAGTGAAAGTATGAGAATGATGGATAGTACCAATGTAGTGAGCAACTTTTTCAGCAGCAATTAAATCTGGAGCACCAGGTAAACCAATAGCGAAAGAATGTAATCTTGAGAAACCAGTTGAATGTAAAGAACCTGATTCATCAACCCCTGATAATTCTTTGTTGGCATCAATACCTTCAGTAGATTGTTTAGCAGAAGCTTTTTGAGTTTCTCTAGCAGCAATAGAAGCGATTAAAGATGAATCTAAACCACCAGATAATAAAACACCGTAAGGAACTTCAGCCATTAATCTCTTTCTGACAGCTAATTCCAAAGTTTCTCTAACTAATTTGTAATCGACTGGTTTAGTTGGGATTTTGTTTTCATCCCACCATGATGGTTGGAAATATCTGGTTAATTTATCAGTGTTTGAATCATAAATATGACCTGGAGGGAAAGCAGTGATTTCATCACATTCATCAGTTAAACATTTTAATTCTGAAGCGAAATATCTGGTCTTTGGGTTGGTTGAGCTCTTACCCATGTACAAAGTAGTAATACCGATTGGATCTCTAGCAGCAACAATTCTATCTTTTTCTTTATCGTATAAAACGAAAGCGAACATACCATCTAAATATTTTGGAGCATCGATATCATATTTTTGGAATAATGGGATGATTGGTTCACAATCACTTAAACTTTTGAATTTATAATCTTTGAATTCATCTCTTAATTTAATGTGATTATAAATTTCACCGTTAACAGCTAAAGAATAGTTGTTATCAGGAGAAACGATTGGTTGAGCACCTGAGTCTAAACCAACAATAGCTAATCTTTCATGACATAAGATAGTACTGTTTTGAATAATGTTACCTGACCAATCTGGACCTCTATGTCTGATTCTCTTGGAGTTGGCTAAAGCCTTTTCTTTAAATTGTTCGACATCTGGTTGTCTGAAAGCAGCATAAATCCCACACATGTTATTATGTTATTTATTATCTATGAATTAAAATACAATGTTCACTAAAAGTGTTAGTCTATAAAAATGAATATTTCAACCTTTTTGACTAATCTGCTTGATTTATAATGGACAATAAAATTTGTGAGTCAACTGAAAAATTTTCCTGAGTCAACTTACCGCGAGATCTTTGAAACTTTGCACCCAAAATATTTTTCTTATCCCGGGATTTCTCATCCGAAAACCTTGATTAGTGGTGGGTAGTGGATGTTGAGTAGGGGGAGTTGAAGGAATTCTAGCATACATTAGTGAATGGGGTTAAGGTATATTTTGGGGTCGAGTAGAAGGTAGTGTCCTTATTATGACTCAATCGCATTATCCGCTTCATTACTTAGATAGGACAATTCCATTATTGGAGGCTGAGATAAGAGACAGTGAGTGTTAGATAAGGATTACAAGTGAACGTGATTCTTTAAAATGGGCACTTCTGTTTGATTCCGTAACTGTATTATATGAACGAGGAAACAGTTGCAAGATCTTGAAAATGGTTTATGTGATTCAACTGATCGGGACTTTTCTCAATACCTCCTTCTAAGATACTATGGCCCTTGACTCGCTTCCACAAGGTGTGATTTTTGATTCTTGTATTCCAATCATTTTCGCTATTCTTTCATCACCTTCCTTTAGGTGGTCCATCTCTACCAACAACCCATGGTACCTTGACCTGTTTTTTTATAAATAATTTCTTTCTATTTTTTGCAACTTTCATAATTTTCTGTGAGATCAAAACTTTTTCAATTTTCAATAGAAATAAAAGTTGGAAAAAAATCACACCTTTTGAAAGAATTCTACTGACACACAACGAGTGCTATAAGATACGAGTGTTAAAATTAGCAGCCAAGAAAACGATCCTAACCAAAAAGCTCTAACAATGATCTGAAACAACATGAAACATTCGCAAAGCCCTTTATGATCCCAAAGAAGTAATTTTCCTTTATCAAAAAGCGATAGGATCTACCAAGATAAACTTTCATTCGGCTAATTAGACTCCTATAGTCTGATCAACCAATAATCTTCCTCGTTCATTGTGGTAAAAGGGACTATGCATGATATTTTTTGTAATAATCCCAATGCGGTAATTTTCTCTGATTTTTTACCACATTTTAAATTTTGTAACTACCACCAACTGAAGATCATTTTCAGGAAGTGTTTACCAAGAGATGATTCTCTATGGTATAAGAATAGTTCTATACCATATGTACCTCATTTCAAAGCGTTAGTAGAGGTAATAGGAGGGTTGGCTATAAAATCATCAAATTAGAAACTTTTAAAGAGGTCATATATATATCTCCAAGATACGAGATTAATCTGTGTTTCAGAATTGTGGTAATTTTCAAATCTGAAACAGATATTTTTTACAATTTATGTGGGTCTGATCATGGTAGACTGTGTATCTAGACTTGTTCGTATATAAAAATATCACTATAAATAGGTTAAAAATCCCCTTGAATGAAATCATTAGAAATGTGGTGGCTAATAGTCTTTCTTTTAATAAAGTCTACCTGTGCAGAAACTGTCTCAGGTATCTTTACCTCAATAGCCTCCATAGTCGCTAATAATAATGACGGCTTACCTATAACCCCTAGTTGGAACACTACCATTGACTGGGAAATCAAAGGTAATTTACAACCTGGTGATAATTTTGGTTTAATTCTTCCATGTGTTTTCAAATTCACCACTGACGCAAGTTCTATATCATTGGTAGTGGGTGATGATGTATATGCTACTTGTACCTTGTATGGCGGAGAGTCTATAGTCAACTACTCGGAATTAAAATGTGTTGCTTCATCAATGGTAGATGATCTGACTGATGCTGCAGGGTCTATAACTTTTCCCTTCACATTCAATGTTGGGTTATCAGGTAGTGCTGATGAATTGATATGTGCTAACAAGTACCAAGCAGGGGACAATGAAATCGAATTCTTGGACGGATCCAATTCGCTTAAAAAACTGGTTTACTTTGAGCCTTTCGGCCCTATGTTCATTGGTAAATCAACTGATGAAATGTATGCTGATCACCGTTATGTTCCAACCTTGAACAAAGTCCAGAATTATATTGTAGGTCAAACATGTGAAGAAGGTATCACCTCAGGGTCTATAGGATTCCAATTCGACGATGCTAGTTTGGATTGTGATTCTATTCAAGTGGGCATGACAAATAAAGTCAATGATTGGTTATACCCTACTGATATGGAGTCAATAGAGTATACTGGTACCTGTACTGTTGATGGGATGGTAATTTCTTTTACAAACGTACCAAAAGGTTACAGAGTGTTCATGAGTGGTTTGGCTGGTTTCCATAGCACTACCGGATCATACATTGATTATGTCAGTTCAGCCCTTTGTGTTGAATCTTCAGAATTGAAGATTAGGGAACCGAGTATCCACTGGAGTCCTTACGTGAATGACGACGTACTTGCAGATGGTGAAGCTGTGGTGATAACGACTAGAACTTGGACTGGCTCCACTACCCAAGTTACAACGCTTCCATTCGATAGTTCTACGGATTTTACTAAAACTATCGAGGTGGACGTCCCTATCC
This sequence comes from Yamadazyma songkhlaensis, assembly GCA_030570975.1. Taxonomy (NCBI): domain Eukaryota; kingdom Fungi; phylum Ascomycota; class Pichiomycetes; order Serinales; family Debaryomycetaceae; genus Yamadazyma; species Yamadazyma songkhlaensis. The sequence goes on along the minus strand of JAJLWX010000001.1, from coordinate 235,207 downwards.
CCACCGTCACAACAACCACCTCATGGTCAGGCTCATTCACAACAACCACTACCCAGACAGCAACTCCTGGAGAGACCGCAACTATTATTGTGGAATTACCTATATATTCTACTACCATAACTAGTACATGGACTGGTAATGGGACTACCACATACACCGAACCTGTAGAAAGCCCTTACGATACGGTAACTGTGATAGTTGATGTTCCGATTCCCACCACGACAGTAACAACTACTTGGACAGGAGAAGGAACTTCGATTACGACCCACACAGCCACTCCAGGAGAGACAGCAACAGTAGAGGTTGATTTACCTATTCCAACAGTTACCACTACAATAACTTGGACAGGTGATGGTACCATTACTACCACGATCACAGCTACTCCGGGAGAGACAGCGACTGTTGAAGTAAATTTGCCTATTCCAACTGTTACCACTACCACTACATGGACCGGGGAAGGAATTACAACCACCACCATTACTGCATCTCCAGGAGAGACTGCAACTGTCGAGGTGGATTTGCCCATACCAACGACTACTTTCACGACTACTTGGACGGGAGAAGGAACTACTACAACCACAATCACCGCTACCCCAGGGGAGACAGCCACAATTGAGGTTGATCTTCCAATCCCCACAACAACTACAACCAGCACTTGGAGTGAATCTTTCATTAGTACTACCACCTTGACAGCAACTCCAGGAGAGACTGCAACTGTTATTATTGAAGTCCCTTTTCTGGTTAGTTTAGAAGAAAGCTCATCTTCTGAGTACAGTTCCAGCGAAATCAGCAGCAGTGAAGTCACCAGTTCTAGCGAGGTTACTAGTTCGAGTGAAGTTACTAGTTCGAGTGAAGTTACCAGTTCTAGCGAGGTTACTAGTTCCAGCGAAGCTAGTTCTAGCGAAGTCACTAGTTCCAGCGAAGTCACTAGTTCTAGCGAAGTCACTAGTTCTAGCGAAGTCACTAGTTCTAGCGAAGTCACTAGTTCTAGCGAAGTCACTAGTTCTAGCGAAGTCACTAGTTCTAGCGAAGTCACTAGTTCTAGCGAAGTCACTAGGTCGAGTGAATTTACCAGTTCCAATGAATTTACCAGCTCCAGTGAAACTAGCAGCTCAGAAAGTTTTGAACCGATTAGCTCTGTTTTCAGCAGTGTAGAGATGGCTTCCGATCTGTCAAGTCTCTACTCATCGAGTAATGATTTTCCAACAATGTCAGTTTCTTCATTTATTCCAGGATCATCAGAATTACCTTCCATCACTCCAATTTACTTCAATACTTCCATTGAGCTCACCAGTTCTTCATTAGAGACCGAAGTAATAATCTCATCAACACCAATGAGTTCAACTGTGGCTTCAACTATCGTGACGATAACTTCACTGGTTCCAGGAGAAGACTGTTTGTGCGCTGAAGATGAAGCTTCATCGACATTTTCATTCTCCTCATACTCCCAATCACTTGAATCACTGAGTGTTTTGAGTTTGCCAACAGAAACTATTGTATCAAGCACTTCAACATCAAGCAGTGAGATTTCAACTGTTACTACGTCCAGTGACAGTAGCCCAATTACTACCATTCGACCAAGTAGTACCAAAGCTACCGAAACCAGTAGTTCCAGCGAGACCAGTTCCAGCCAGACCAGTTCCACCGAAACCAACTGTAGTACAACTACCGAACTTAGCAGCTTAAGCAGTACTCAATGTGAGCTACCACCAACAGATACAACCGTAAGCTCAACCGTCATGGGCACCACCGCTCCTATACCACAATCAACAAGCGTTCCAGAAATTGTACCCACAAGTACTTCGCCAACAGAATCTGAGACGCAAGTCATTTCGACAAGTACGATTGAAACGGAGCCAGCAACCGTGACTGAAACAAATGTTTTGATCTCCATTGTCTCAATGGCCAATTGTACCATATGTACTGAAGTTCATACCCTAATTAGCTCAACACCAACTTCAACACCTATTGAGAAACCCATGGAATCATCTACCATAAGTCCAGAATCTACCACCAGTGCAGAATTTACCACTATTCCGGAATTTACCAGTAATCCAGAACATATTGCTACCCCAGAACCTGTACCTACAGATGAAATTTCTATCTCGGAGGTAGTACCTTCAGAGAAAGTTAGCACAGAAACAGAAGCAACAGATTCCTATACCGTATCCAATGGTACCACAACATATCAAATGAGCACAGGCACAGAACTGACAACACTTGCAGCCCTGCAAAGTTCTTACACAGATATGCCGGACACTGAAGCTATCTCAGAGACTCCTACAGATCAAATTACTGATTCTTTCACTTACTCGACCTATTTCACAACACCAACCACTACATTTACACAAACATCGACCCAGTCCGAACCTCCAGCTATCTATTTGGGGTCATCATCTAACTTACAAGTTCCAAGATATTTTTTTATTACGTTATTCTTCTTTTATTTCTAATCAAGGTCCACCAATTTCTATATTTTTCGATGCTTTACTTTCCAGATTCAATTTCTTATCAAATTGACCAATATTTATAACTTTTTCAGCAAATAAACTATTTTCACTTCAACCTCTTAAGATCAGATCTCCCACCGGTGCACCCATACCGCGAAAATGAAGATTCGCAGTGGTGGCGAAACAATCTATCAATGTCATTACAAGCATTAACTACTGAGTTATATAAGTCATTCGATGGGGAAGATTATGACAAATGTCAAAAGATCTTGGTACCCATCAAAATAGAACTCATAAAACATAATTTATTGGTACCAATTTACAACAACACCAAAACTGAAGAACAAATAAACGATTTAAAGATCACACAAAAGATATTGGAGATTGGAGCATTATCTTCATTATTATTGAATGAATATGAAGGATTTGAAAACTACTTCTCCCAATTAAAACCATTCTATACTAATAGTAAGATCCATGCCAAAAAAGAACACAATACTAATTGTACCAAAATCATATCATTAAACTTAATTTACTTATTATCACAAGGTTTAATATCTAAATTCCACATTGAATTAGAAAATTTATCATATTATCAACAATTTGACATTGAAAATGATAAGTACTTACAATTTCCTATCAATTTAGAGAAAAGTTTGATGGAAGGTAACTACATAAAAATCTGGAAACTTTTAAATAATGAAGATAATTTACCTTGTCAAGAATTCAAAATCTTTATTGATACTTTAATGAATGCTTTAAGATTTGAAATTGCCAAATCATTAGAAAAATCTTATACTTCCATCCCAATCAATAATTGTAAGAATTTATTATATATTCCACAAGAAGAATCAGATAGTAACTTTAAACAATTAATCAATGAATTACAAATGAACTGGACTTTTGAAAATGGTTACGTATATTTCAATAGTGATGATAATGATGAAATGAATGTGGATAATTCAAATAAGATTATCTCTGATGTTTTACATTATGCTGATCAAATTGAATCTATTATTTAGATATATATTGAATGACTTATTTTACTCTAAAATCAGGTAAAAATTCTTATATGCTATGTTTAAATCACTTAAGAATGATTCTATTTCTTCGGAATCCAACTCTTGTTGAAGATTATTCAATTTGATCAACCAGTTGATCAATTTGGATTTACCTGAGAATTCAAACTTACCATTGATCTCTATCAATTCATTAAGATTTATAACTAGCTCAGATAACAAGGGATGTAATTGTTCTTTGGTTTTGTAGTTTAACTTCAAGGCATCCATACATGTTATGAAATTACTGGTACATTCAGCGATCAATCTGACTTGACCTGTTTTAGCTTCAACTGAAACAGGGACATTTGATAATGATGGTGACATTCTACTTGAATTATTCGAACTTTCATCTTCAAACAGTTCAATTGTTATAGGAACACCTCTACTGAGTCTATTAGTAGCTAAAGGGCAATTCAATTTGAACTTTTTGGTGAAATCATCAAGAAAGTTAGTGAAATCATTACTATTCAATATTTCATTACATTTATTTTTCTTTAAATCGTCCTCCTTGAATCCTTTCAATATTATTTGGTACTGATTAATCAATCTTAATGTTGTCAGGGTATATTTCTCTTTATCAGTGATATAATCTTTAATATAGGAGTTTTCGATCATTTCAAGCACAGTGATAATGGAATATATTTCTGCCATAGAATTAAGAACCGATTTGTCAATGGGAGATTTCATAAGTGAAGACTTAGTTATCTCTTCATGATAATTGGTTGCAGGGACTGTATAACTAGACGTAGCTGTGGGAGCATAACTTGGTGGCTCCCCCATTAAAATCTGCGAAAGTTTCAGACTGCGCATACATATACCGTTATTCATTAATCTATAAACTGACTTAAAGTCAGAGGTGTCCCGAAAGAATCTATGGAGAACCCCAATTTCATCCAATCTGTTTTGGTATATTTATAAATCTTCAAAGGTTTATTATACTTAGCCAAGATTGAATTACATTCTTTGATATTATAATTGTTAATCAAATGATTAACAGTATCTTTACCAAACTTTTCGTTGGAGATCTTACACTGATTTATGATCCAGTTCAATAAATATTCACTTGATAATTTATTATATGGACTTAAGATTATAGGGATCCTAACTTGGAAATCTTTACCATGAGAAACTTTCAATTTGATGAGTATCTCATATCTTATGGAGAATAACTTCCCTAAAATAGTAAAGTTATTATAGTGGGTGATGGGTATTCCTTCGATTTCATTAATCTGAAATTGTCTATAGTTATTTCTATTGTTAACTCCAATGGGGGTTTCATTATTCTCGAAATAATTAAACTTGTCAATGCTGTTGTCTTGTAAATTCTTATCATATACCGATAAGAAATCATTATTTAAGGGTAGTTTGAAATTATAATTGATGTTAATCTCATTATTAAGGTTAAGATCCAAATTTTTTTCATCATGAATCTTTTCAAAAATTTTCATATCTTTATAAGGAGGTAAACCTCCTTCATGACCTTCTAAAATCTCTTTAAGTTGGAAATGAACTGCTTTCAATTTCAATCTACTTGAAACATTATAGTTGAGTGAATTTTTCATGATCTTAACATTCAAGTTCAACTTGTCGTCAGGACCAATGCATGATTCTTTTAAGTGATATTCTAACATTAGTTGTTGATCGGTAGAAACTATCAGTTCATTTATAGATTCTGTGAATTGTCTGTAAATGGGCAAGTTATCGTATAATTTGACAGGAATGGGAAAAGTTTCAAGGAAGTTTAATTCTGTTTCAACAGAATCACCTACACTTACCTTGACTAACAAATTATGTACTGTACTAGCATTCCAATTCATATTGAATCCACTACTTGTAATATCTTTAGGTAAATAGATCAATACAGGTATATCTATACCAATCAAATTTTCACTGAAGTTCCCAAAAGCAGGATTAAACAAAAATGGATCTTCATAGATTTTCACTTCATGAACAGGATCATTAGACCCAATTGTTGATGGAACGCTTACCTTCTGTATAGTTCTTAATTCTACACCTACAGATCTAATTACAAATGGTTGTCCATTTACAGACCTCACATTGATAACAGTTTCAATTCGAGGAATAGATCTTGGTACACCGGGACACCCTGCAACTATGGTAGTCTTACTTGGTTCCAAAGACACTGTCACTGGACTAGTTTTGACCATGTTAGGTTTCTCCAGGCTTAGGTAAACAAAAGATGCGAAATCAGATTTTGTGTAACAAATCTATTTTAGGCGAAGGCTAGATCAGGCTATAAAGGGGGTAAAGCGTATTTATATATATTTTTAGCTTTGTGAATTAATAAACGTAAGGGAAGATTTTATAAGGGATTTTGAAATCTTCTTTAAATTTGGCTTGGTAGAATTTATAAGTTTGACCGGCTGAGATACCAAGATTGAAGACCACTAAGATCCATACTAAGGAATAACAAACTTTGATCCAAGTTATACCTTCACATCCAATGATGAACTTACCAATAGCACTATAGATCATGATTTCGTCGAAATAATGAGCTGAAGCTGTCCATTCAAAGAATCTTTGAGTTGGAATAGTATATTTCTTCAAGCTGGCTAAATGGATATGATTATCATATTGATCCCAAGAATAGAATGCAAAAATTGCAAGGGTAACGTAATCAAAAGGATCTAAATTACCGAAATCAATTTCTACATGGTAATTATTGATATAATAAGGTAAAAGACTGATGAAACTAATTGCTCCAAGAACAGCATAGAAGACTATTCCAAAAGCATAATGTAAGATATTCATTTGGTTCTTGGAAAACTTGACAATGAATAAATTCTCATATAATCTTCTAAAACTTTGAATTGTCAATAAGTATGAAACAAAAGTCAAGGAAATATAATTTAAATCACTTAATTCATATTTGATACAATAGTTTTCATAAAACTTGATGAAAAACTCATTCATCGGAGGATAAAAGTCAATTTGATAGTTTAATAAGATAGTCTTAATACTGAGTAAGTAAATGGTGAAAAAAATGTAGTAATGTTTGAAATAACTCTTTGGAACGTTGTACTTCATGAAATAATTGGTGGCTCTAGTTAACAAATCAACTGAGTTAAATAACCTAGGCTTGTCAGGTTTATTCTTCCCATACAATAACAAATCATGACTAGATACATTACCATTAACTATGATTATTCCGAATATAAATGATCCAACAACTATAGCTATCCAATGTTCTATATTGAGCTCCTTCAACAATTCATACCATGCAATATAAGGAGCAACATAGGAATCTACCATTGATTTGACCACCAGCAGCATAATGATAAATCGATGAAAATTTTGCCCTTTCAATGGAATGGCTTGATAAGTGCGATAAGGTAATCTTGATGATGTCCGGGTAATAGTCACGTGAATGTATTTATAGAAGCTTATAAGATTTTTATACTTCTAGAAAACTCTAAATATTGAAGACAACTTGTTCATTTGGGCTATGAATACGAATGACCTCGTAATACTTAAATAGTTAAATCGCGATGTGTTAAATGCGACATGATGAAACTATTTGGTTCTAATAAATCCTTCTTTGATCAAGAAAGAAAGAGGGTGGAGAAACTCATTAAGACTCCATTATTGGAATTAGTGTTGGAATACTTACCGCATCTTCAATTGAGTGTTCAGGAGCAAGATGATTGCTGGGAAATCATTGCCATCAAATTGAATGATATTCAATTTAAAGAAAAGATAAAACTGAATATCAAGCAAATGGAAGAACTCCCCACCTTAAGTGGAGCTTTTGTTAAAGAACTTTACTTCACCATCATGAAAGAGTTCCAAATGGCAGTATCGGATTTTAACATGGAAAATAGGATCTATAGAGCAGAAATCGTTAATCCTCATAGTCAACAAAGTACCATGTTTTTTGCCTTTAGATTGCCTGTAAAAGATGCATATACTGAAAGAGATGATATAATTTGTTGTGAATTGTTTTACATGAAAGCCTTAGATGTTGAAACCAAAGCAAAGTTGGCTAAAGAAAGGTTCTATAATAATGTTAAAAATGGACCCCAATATACTAAACAAGAACTCGAAAGAGCCAAAGATGATCTGGATAAAAGCAGATTAGATGATGCCCTTAAAGAATTGGAAAAATTACAAAAGAAGATCGAGAACTTGGATAGAGAAAACAAACGATTAATGGAATTAAATCTGAGTTTACTTGAAGACATGAATAGATAAATGTATGTACGATCTCTTCTCCTCTCACACCCGTACACCCAATATAAGATATATACAATTTTCGCAGTGAATTGAAAAATCTCAACAACCATGGAAGGAAAAGTACCTTTATCCCATACTTTATGGTCTCCTCACGATACTGTCAAGGATGCAGCTGAATCTTTGGGAGTTAATCTTACAGAAGAGTCATCTAAGAATTTGGCGATGGATGTAGAATATAGAATTCATGAGATTTTAGAAACCGCCATAAAATTTATGAGACGTTCCAAAAGGAAACTCTTAACAACAAACGATATAAATCATGCTTTGAAAGTATTGAACATCGAACCCCTTTATGGATATGATAATTCTAGACCTTTACAATTCAAAGAAGCATTGATTGGAGGAAGTGGACAAACATTGTATTATATAGATGATCAAGAAATAGAATTGGAGAAATTAATCAATCAAGAATTACCTAAAGTACCTAGACAAACTACATTCACAGCACATTGGTTAGCTATTGAAGGTGTTCAACCAATCATACCACAAAACCCATCACCCAATGATATTAAATCACTTCCACCAGCTGTTAGAGGAGCTACTTCATCAGTATTTGGTAATGATATTTTGAATTCTACTAACAATAATGAGAAATCTTTAACTAATTTGAGTAACAAGAATAAAAAAGTTACTGATAAAGATAGTGATATTAAACCTTTAGTAAGACATGTATTATCAAAAGAATTGAAATTATATTTTGATAAAGTTATTGAAGTATTATTATCAAATGACCCTCAAAAGGAAACTATGAAACATGCAGCTTTACATTCATTGAAATCAGATACTGGATTACATCAATTAGTTCCTTACTTCATTCAATTCGTAGCTGAACAAATCACGAATCAATTGAGAAATATCGAAATCTTATCAACTATGTTAGAAGTAATTTCTGCTTTAGCTGATAATAAATCTATCTTCTTAGATCCTTATGTTCATTCTTTAATGCCTTGTATATTAACATTATTATTAGCCAAAACCATAGGTCCATCAATTAAAGATTCTAATGATGAAGAATTTACTAACCAATTAAAATCCCAATTAGCTGTTAGAGAATTTGCTGCTATATTGTTACAACATATAATTACAGTTTATGGATCATCGTATTCTACTTTAAGACCAAGAGTTACCAGAACCTTGTTAAGAGCTTTATTAGACTCTTCAAAACCAATTGGTACTCATTATGGAGCTTTATTGGGATTGAAAAATATGGGAACTGAAGTCATAAAGTTGGTTGTCGTAGGAAATTTGAAGATGTGGACTAATTCAGTTATAAATGAAATATCTAATGATTTTGAAAAAGAAATCTTGATCAATGCAGCTGTTGATACTTTAAAGAAACTCAAAATTGAATTAAATGATAATGATGATGAAATTTCCGATGAAATTAAAGAAACTTTGATCGATAGGATCGGTGAAACTTTAACTAACGAAATCCTTAAACTTGATGATCATAAAGAAGTTATAAGAGGTATTTTATTTGGTGAAGTTAATGTATAATATATTATTCTATAAATGCTATTTCTTTCTCTTGGTCCCTCCTCTTTTGAAGATATTGATTTCTTCTAGTTTTTTGTTGGTAGCTAATGGTGAACCATTTAAAGAGTTGAAAAATGGTGATTGGAAATGATCTCCAGGTTTTCTCTTCCTTTCAATAGGTGATGAATTGATTGTTGAATTGATAGGTGCCGGACTTAGAAGTTCTGCCATTTTTAATCTTTCTTCTACTGGGGATAAGTATGCATTCCCTCGACTGAATAATTCGATAGGGGACAGACTCAAAGGTTTTTGTGGAGTTTCTGTTATTTGAATTTGAACTGGAGAATCAACACTTTCATGATTCAAAATCATTGATTGTGTTTTTTTAATGGGGGTAGCTTCAACTTGTGAAAAGGATGCCTTGGATTTAGACTTTTTGGCATTACCAAAAATCTTAGGAGCTGATAAATCAGTTAAACTTTTCAGTTTTGTAGCTTTTGGTTGTGAAAAATCTACTTGTCTTCTATGAAGGTTCTTTGATGAAAGGTTGGAATTGGATCTCATGAAAGTTGGAGGAGCAAATGTTTTATCATCAAGAGATCTTAAATTAGGTCTTTCTTGTACTTTTGTTGATGCTTTTAAAACAGGTTTTGCTTCGGATGGAGGTTTGACAGATTTACTTGATTTCTTCAACTTCAAATTCAGACTTTTGATCCTTCCAACGATGTAATTGATAGTTTCAGGTAATTTATTCTTATAATGAGGGACCAAGACATATGCTACAAAGGAAATGGTAGAATCCTTCTTTTTGCTTGATAGCGTATCCCAAAGATTCATTTTTTCTATTATATCATTCAATGAATGAAACATCGATGAGTTATTATGAACAGGAAGTTGAGGTGATTCGTTCGAAACACCCATTCCCAAAAATGTTGGTATAATCTTTCTTTTTGAATTCTTCTTTCTGATTAATGAAGGTCTTGATTTCTTTGGTTTGGGTTTCTCAGGAGATGCCGTGTTAAGAAATTCGGATTCAATAATGTTCAGAATTGTGAGTATTTCTAGAAGGAGTAGAAGTTGTAATTGTGATTCTCTTACCTTCAATTCCAATACCAAATCATTAACGAAGGAGTCATTCTTCAAGTTATTATGTTTCAAAAGATACTCAGATTGACATGTCTTTTCAATCTTGTCAATTTGATAAGTATCGTCTTCATTCATGGTTTTTAGAACTCCAAATCTTCCTTCATGACGTTGGTTGAATTTTTCATTACTTAGCACTAACGTTTGTAATATGTCTTTCAAGTCATTTTGGTCATTGTTGCAAAGAACTCTCAATCTAGAAAGGGCAGTCTTTGGGAAATATGTTAGCGGTATGGAAGTGGAATACAAAATATTATAATATCTGGTCTTAAGATATGGTAAAGGTTCAACAATCTGCTCTGGAGAATTGTTGATGATCTGGTTGTCAGTCACAGAAGGTGGTGCTAGACTAAAAGTTGATTTGAGTTGTTGAAAATCATCTATTTCGTATTGTGTGGGGTCTATAGGTGAAAAGACTTGATGTTTATAAGTTGACAAATCTCCTTCAAAGGTCTTGAACAATAGATTTAAACCCACTTTAGGTTTCTTTGTGATATCCACAATACCATAATAATCATTCAAAATGGGATATAGTATAGCTTCTTTATAAATATAACTACCTACCGCATCTCCATAGTTAATCATGAAACAACCTCTAAGTTTATGATGAATCTCATGGTTGAGTTTTACCACCAAATTATCCTCAGGTCGGTCTGATACAATGCCTAGATCTATATTATCTACCTGACTCATGACGTTGATGGTGACAGTCTTTCCAAGACCATCCCCCACATCAACAGTGGCATCAAACAGTAGAGCAGACATAAAGATAAGCGCGTTTCTCATGAAAAATTTCCCTATATAAAAGTGAGCCTCCGTACACCCATACTTAATAATTCAACCAAATATCTTCAACGATATCAGTGATGGTAGGACGACTGGCAATGTCTCTGACGAGAATTTTTCGAATGAGGTTGATGGGTTCATTAGAAATCAAAGGAGGTAATCTCAAATCACCTTCCATGATTTCATCAACATTATAAAATGGATTTTCTTTGTAAAGAATGGTATATAGAAGAATACCTAAGGCCCAAATATCTTGGGGTTTCCCATCATATTTTTCTCCTTTCAATACTTCTGGTGAAGCGTAGTCAATGGTACCAACGAAAACATCAAAAGGACCTGACTTGGTGTATCCTGCACTACCAAAATCAATCAATTTGATAATACCATGCTCATCTACAATGATATTCTCATCTTTGATATCACGATGAACAATACCATGTTTATGGAGATGGAAAATGGCTGAAACTATTTGTTTGAAAATGAATTGACATTCGAATTCTGTCATATCTTTCTTGACTTCAATGTAATCGAATAAATCAATAGCAGGAGGTGATCCAAATATAGGTGTCTCTAAATAATAGTATTGTTCGTCTTCGAAGAAATCAATGATCCTCATGATATTGGGATGTTTCTCTTTCATTAATGTGGACATGATTTGAATTTCTGAAGGTATAGTACCAAGATTTCTATCTCTGACCCAGGTATCGACCAAAATTCTCTCTTTGTCTATACATTTGATGATTACTTCGTAGGGTTTATCGTTTTTGTGTTGACCTATGATGACTTTACCATAAGCACCTTCTCCAATTTCTTTAACGATATCAAATTCAGTGATTTTCTTACCTCTACGTTTTTGACCTATCTTGGATGGCCAATTTCGTGATTTTCCGGCTTTATCAGCTATTTGTTTATCTTCCTGTACTACTAAATCAGCAAAATCAATTTGAACAAATTTACTCACTTCATCATTCAATGAAGTTCTGGCGGTGGAAATTGTTGGAATATCACTGGAATCACCATCAAATGATGCAAACGTTGAATCACCATTCGAAGATGCTCTGACATCTTTCAAGTTAGGAGTTCTGGTACTGTTATTTCTTGAGATCTCTCCTACAGTTGGAAGACTATCAGTTTCGAATAATTTCAATTGTGAAGGTAATTTAGCAAATCCTGGACCCTTAGATTTAAGTGAAGCATCGAAATTCGTGTCCAAATTTTGATTGATATTATCACCACTTACCAGTCTAGATCTTTTGAAAATGGGTCTATTGGACTCATTATCAACAACTGAATTTAACAGTCTGGAATATGTAATCCATAAAACATAGGTGCTTGGTGTAGATACTCTCAATTGGACATCCACGAAAAACTTATTACCATCGAGATGAATACCTAACAATCCTTTGGAATCAATGAAATCTTTAGTTCCATCATTCTTTAAGGCATTACCATATTTCCTGAAGAAATGTTCAGGTAAGACCAATCCAGGAACGATAGAAAATTCAGATTCAATGTCTTTCAATCCAAGATTAAAGATATCCTCGAAATCTTCTATCAAAAGATTGACTGATTTCCCTACTAAGTTAATGGATGATTGTCCGAAAAGGTTTTTGGCGATGGAATTGTTACAGGATAAAATATCGAAGTTAGATCCATCGATGACAAAAATACCTGCTATATAAGGTAAGGAATGTATTTTAAGTTTGAGCTCGAGTTTTGTAGGATTGATATCCAAGGCATTTGAGGTCACAGCACAAGGAACATTCTCTTCATTGATTTGTAAAGTGAAATACCTTCTTTCGTTTATGAGTTCGCTCTGAACGTAATTTAATGACTCTGTTTCGTTGGATTCAACATTGTCCAAGAAGTGATCAATAGAAGTACTGATTTGAGTCAAATTATCAAGTTTCTTTGGTAATTTATTGTACAAATTACCTGCTACTTCATTGATAGATCTGACAGTGAAATTGTTATCCTCTACAGATTCAATATCTTTCAGTATAACAATATCAAAGGCATCACAAGGAATTTGATCAAACATGAAAATGATCAATTTTCCCTTCTTTTTAGCCCATAATGAAGTCCAGGAATAATTCTTATCACTAGGACGAGTAATGGCTACGATTTCTCCACTGAAAATGATATCAGTCTTTAAATTGACTTGAAGTTCATTACTCAAGAATTTGGTCAATCGTTCAATCACAAACTCTCTGAATTGTGGAGCTATCAAATCCATTAATGTAAGGGATCTGATCATGTTCTTAGATACACCAAACATCAAACATGCTAAATCATTGGCTGCTTTAACTTGCCAGGGATTTTCTATATCTATAGTGAAGACTGATTGTGGTAATGAATGTTTACCTGAGGAAATGGAATGAAATGGTCTACTTCCTACAGGTGAATTAGGATTTGTTGGACCATTATTAGGAGCATTTAAAAGATTTAAAGCTATAGATGAAGGTCTCATGGGTAAAGAATCGGTGGTGGTCATAACTGACGTATCAATGAATGGTGTTGATAATGCAGACATTAATCTTTTAACTGAATTTAGACCATTATCACCTGTTAGCGATAAATCATGCAAAGTAGTAGCAAAGTCCGTGGATTTGGAAATATCTACATCCTTCGATTCAAGAAGTTTCAAGATTTCTTTCAAATCACCCGAAAGATTATTATCAGACTCCTTATTGGAATATATTTCTTGAGTGGGGAAACTATCTGAACGTTTCATTGATGGTTTAAATAATGCTGATAATGCAGCTGATGAGGCATTAAAGTTCTTACTGTCCAATTTCTTTTTAGGTACTGGATCATTACGAGGTTCTTTCAAGGAGTTGTAAAGATTAGGTCTTTCTTTAAGAATCTCCAATGATCTTTTCAATACATTCAATCTTAAGGCCAAGGAGTTGGGTGATAGATGGGCATATGAATAAGAATGTGATGATTCAATAGGAAATTTCAAAATATCTGATAAGTTATTAAATTGGTCCTTTAGGGTCATGATGGGACTGTTTATTCTGAAATCTTTTGAAAAATCCCTGGTATTACTTTCAACTCGAGGACTGAGGTATTGATCTTTGACGGGATCTCTGGAAACATTGTCAGGTAAGCTACTGTTCGATAAACTTGAAGTATTAATGTTATAAAAGTTGTTGGTGGATTCTTTTCTACTTCGATCATAAATTGAGATGTCTCTATTTCTCCGCTTATTGATGGTGATATTCTGTACTTCTTCCGACAGTTTGTTATCATCATATAAATAAAATGACGGGTTACTCATCTTGTTGAAAGGTGGTTTTGGGTGAAACAGGAGTTGGAAAAGTGTTTATGTGATTGAAAAAATAAGATGAATTATGTTAAACCCTCGCAAATTTTTTAGATACCGCGAGGCTGAAAGGAGATAAGATACCAGCATCAAGCGGGTGAGAGTGAATTATGGGAATTTAGAAGGAACTCGTTGGGGGAAGAAAGATCTTATATTAAATACTCAAATCTTGGAAATTTTCATCAAAAACGGCATCAATATTAACTGAACTAGGGGTATCACCAACTCCGTTAATAATTCTAGGGGTTCGAAGAACAACTGATCCAGGGAAGGATATTTCGGTAGGAGTACTACTTCCTGATTCAGTATATGTTGGAGGACTTAAAGTTCTGACATCTTCATAAGTTGGGGGTACTTCATCATCCCATGATATACCTAAACCTGACCTTTCAGTGATGGTCAAATTGAATTGCATTCTCAAAACTCTAGCAGCTCCTGTAGGAGTTCCAACAGCTTGAGGTACGGGTGCACTAACTATTGAAGTTATTGTTGATTCGTTAGATGTTACAGCTGTCAAGTCATTGGAATTATGTGATGAATTGGATTGAACTGGTTCAAGTGTCTTTTTCTTCTTTACTACCGCGATAGCTTCTTCAGCAACTACTACCTCTACTACAAGTACATGACTAACAAAAATACCTTCATTAGGATCTTCTATATCACAAGCAACATTGGCTCCGTTTCTTAAACCTTCATTCAATTCATTAGAATTTGTATTTGGAGTATTGGAAGATACTTTGTTATTGTGTCTCACAAGTCCAGTGGTTAAATTCATGGCATTGATATTAGCTACCAATTCTATTTTCCCTTGTCCACTAAAATCTGATTTCCATCCTGATTTTATATCTCCATGGGAAATAGTTCTTGTCTCAGACATATAAAGATGCAATTCATCTTTAGGACTAGTATTGCTGGAGTTGTTAGGACTAGTATTATTAAGACTAGTGGATGAACCATTGGTACCGTTACCAGTATTATTTGCAGTTGGTGTTTCAGAACCTGGATTCTCAGGAGAACTTGATCTACCACCTTGGAAATCTTGAATGAAATTATCTGATTGATGACTTGGAGCATTTCTTTCAACTTCTGTTGTATCCACATAATTCAACGTATCACGATTTTGATCATTCTGATCATTATGACTGACATTTGTATTCACGTCATGTGATAATAATGTAGATGTTTGTATGTTACTGTGATGGTAATTGGTGGTATTAGGTTTTTTCGCTCTAACATGTTTTTCACTTTCTTCATACTGTTTCAATTTATTCTGATGTTTGGCACAACAATGAACTCTGATTTTGATATTTTCATTGATTTTCCAATTAAGTTTCCTCATTCTCCATCGTTTACTCTTTTTAAGGTCAACCAAATTCTCTAACTTCAATTCTAAAGGAAATGTGGATTTGGGATATGTAACATTAGGTAACAATGCTGATGCTGTTATACTCGTAGGTGGGAAAATTCTTAAAGAATTCCTATCTGCATTTTTCAATATCGATCTGGTGATATTTATTGGTAAGTTTATTTTGATTTCCTTGCCATCTAAAGGTTTAGCAAGAGCTATAAGATTATATTTGATAAAACTTGAAGAATTCTTAGATCCTAATTTGGATGATGCTGGTAAGTTTCCAGGTAAAAGATGACTAAAAGGGTAAGCATGAGAACCAAATGAAAAGTTAGAAACATCTTTGACTACGTCCCATCTCGCCAATACATTTCTTCTGAAATTACAATCACTACAATTTTGAACTGAGGTTGAACTTATAATAAATGGTTTAGAAACATAAATGGTTTGGACAAGTGATAAGGTAACATATTCTAATTGAAGTTGGTTATTACCAGGAAGTAGTTTTAAAACGTTAAACATTAATAATCCTGAAATAATCGATCCTGTTGATTCTCCTTGGTTTCCGTATAAAACTATCGGAGGAGATTCTAATTCTATTGATAATTCTATGAACTTATTAACACCTTCATCTTTTTCAACTTTATCTAAAGCTTCAGATTTCAAAACCCTGTTCAAAATAGCCATTTCGAACTTCTATACTGATCTAGAGTTGAAAAATTATACTCTAATGTGAATAATTCGCTTGTAGATATTGATGTATTGTATCACTGAATTCTCCACGTAACTGTCTAAAATAACTTTGAAGAAGAAAATTATGGAACTGAATAAAATCGTCAAACAACAAAAATCTCCGCTAACGTGTGGTAAAATGGGTAATTAGCCGTAAAGACAAGTCTGTATAAATGATGTCTCACTCTGCGCGCTTGCAAATTGTGGGTGAAGCTTCTTCTCGTTTAGTTTTCTCCGTTTTTGACTGATCTATGATAAGTATTATCAGCTCGGAGGTGAATGGAACAAATGATATGGGTCGACTTTACCTTATAAATACTCTAAAATCATACTCAAAAGTATGGAACAAAGTTATTTTTATACTTTAAAAAATCACTCACCGCTCCTCCGATTGCCTATTTAGGTAATATGGTGCATGTTCCACAATACCATACATCTGAGAGAACAAAAAAATATGCAATCTTTTAGCTCCTTACATCTCGTGCCATAGAATTAAACAAGAGAACTCAGTGTATTGAAGATTTTAAGGCATATCTAACAAATAACACGAAAGCCTAAGAATGAATCGGGTTAGAGATTTCATTTGAGATGAGATACAAATCTTGGGGTAATTATAGACCTCTTCTCATAAAGTGTCTGGTAATTCGAAGTTCCGAATCATTGCCACGGGTGATCTACGTCACAACGTACGATTGATGATCCGCAATCAAGTTTGATAAAAAGATAAGATAATCAATTTATAAACACGGAGATGACCTCTCATCTGATGTGCTTGTCCCTTATTTTTTGTCCTCTTTTATATTACATAAGCACTTACATAAGTAAATATCAAATCTTCGCGGTGGAAGATTTGAAAGATTACGATTATGTCTCAATTCATAATCATCGATAATGGATCGTATAATATAAAGTCGGGGTATTCAAGCTTCGAGGAACCATTGATACAATCTAATTCCATAACGAAAACCAAAGATGGATCGATATATATCAGTAATGATTACCGTAATACTAATAATCATAGTGGGATAATATTTAAAAGACCTCACGATCAAGGTAATTTAGTATCATGGGAAACGGAGAAATTGGTATGGGACTATTCATTCAACGAGATCACCAGCGAATATATAACACAGACAAAAGCCAGTAAATCTAAGTCGAAAAATTCGGACTTTTCACCTGATTCTGAAATTGATTTTAAATCTTTAGGATTGATCTTAACTGAGACTCCATTTCAATTACCACAATTATCTATTAATACTGATCAGATAGTATTTGAAGAGTTTGAATTTCAGAATTATTATCGATGTATACCACAGTCTTTAGTTCCCTGGACTTTAGATAATGATATCGAGAATGATTTCAATTTGATCATTGATTGTGGATTTAATGCTACTTGGATTATCCCTGTTATTTACAAGTCTGTTTACTGGAAAGGTGTAAAGAAACTTCCAATAGGAGGTAAACTTTTAAATGGATTGTTAAGAGAATTTATATCTTTCAGACATTACGATATTAATGAAGACCCTATTTTAATCAATACTATAAAAGAATCAACATGCTTCATGGCAGAAAACTTCAATGAAGCTTTAAAGAATAAAGAATCCAATTATTGTCAATTCATTTTACCAGATTTCAAAACTACCACCACAGGATACGTAAAGAAGAATGATGGGAAACCACTCAAAAGTCAAGATAATGGTGATTTACAAAGTTTGAATTTAGTAGATGAAAGATTTGTAATCCCTGAATCATTATATCATCCTGAGATTATATTCGATAATTTCCCCAACAACAGTTCCATCATTCAATCTACTTCATTCAAAAACCTATCAGATTTAGTTATAGAGTCAATAATGTCATCACCAGAAATAGCAAGACCATTATTATCACAAAATATCTCCATAGTTGGAGGAACATCTTTATTACCTAACTTTAGCGAAAGATTGAAGACAGAAATATCAAAAGAGTTACCGCAAGATTGGAAGATTAAGATCTTACATAATGACTATAGAAATGATTTAACCAATTGGTATGGAGGTTTGATATTGTCCCAATCAGATATAATTGATAATGTGACTATCTCCAAACAAGATTATTATGAACATGGGTCTAATTGGTGTCAAAAACAATTTGGGTTTAAAAATATATAATTACACCTCTACTTCAATAAGATTATTGTAAGTTAAGTATCTACTTAAAAATAACCATCCATATCTGAACCATACCATTTGAGAAAAATGTCCAAACATCATTGAAGCATAACTCAAACTCAACATATTCAAATCAGAATAGTATTTGATGGAATTTAAATTATTGTTGAAGGAAATGTTAATATTGAAATTCAAGTAACTTAATACCAATTTCAAGCAATTATTGATAAACAATTCTATGTTGGTTAATAGCGTGAATGAATACTTCTCTAAGAAGTTTAAAGATTTCAAATTGAACAACTTGATGTTTTTTTGTTGGCAAAATTTCAAAACTCCAAAATGTGTGGATATATGATTAGGATGATTTGAAACTCCAAACTCATCAAAGGTGATAATCACTTTATTTTGATTGTTATCGATAACTACAGACTCTAAGGTCCTATAGATATCAGCCTGATTCCAAGACTCATTCATTCCGTCTTTGAAATCGAAAATGGTTACATCTGACACGTTAAATCCTAGTATCTCTGCTGATTTAAACAATTCTGTTTCTCGAATTATCCCCATTTCTTCGATGGAATTTCCTTTGGATAAACAAACAAGTTTCAAATGATTGTTATACTGTGGTTTACTCAACTCAATAATTGATGGTGAAAAGAACATAACTTCATCATCTGGATGAGATATAATGTAGTAAATGATGGAATTATTCAAGGTATTTTCACTGATGGAATCGTATGGGAAATAATTGTTAGTTAGTTTGACATTGTTGAATTTGGTGGTGGTTTGTGGTACAATGGTAGTCAAAAATACCCATAATATCAATGAAATTGATACTATCTTGAAAGGTATAAAGAGCATGGTCGATTTCGCGATTCTCCAGATTTTTCATTTTCTATTTACAGGTTATGCTTCGAGTTTGATATGAGATTCTGCTGTTATTGACTCATTGACTTCGACTTTAATGTTAAAGTTCTCATCTGAATTGTTATCTATAGGCTCGGTCTTGAGTTCAAACTCGTTCTCTTGTTTTATCTCGATTTTGACGTGATTATTGGCTTGATCATTGTCATTGGCTTGATCCTCTTCCAATTTGGCCATTTCCCTTGATTGTATGAATTCTATCAATTTGTTGAGATCTCCCCTCGAACCCTGGAGCTTTTCAATTCTTTTTTCCGAGAATGGTTGATTAATCATTTTCTGATTCCTGGCTTTACAGATCTTATCCCTTCCTAATAAACAAATATCACAATTTTTGAATTGTGGAGTACAAATAACTTGACCAAATCCAACCAATAATGGGTTAACATCACCCCAATGTTCCTCAGGTAACCAGTCCTGGAGTTGAACACGAGTTTTCTCGGGATTCAGAGAATTCTTTACCCATCCCCACATCATGGCTAATCTATGTAAATGAACATCTACTCCAATCCCATCATTCTTATTCCATCCTTTTTGAAGAAGAAGGTATCCCATTTTAGGTCCCACCCCTGGTAATTTGACTATTTCCTCAATTGTTGTGGGTATGTCGTTATTATGTTTCTCTTTCAAGATTTCACAAGCTTTCTTGATATATCCAGTTTTACGGTTGTGGAAGCCTACTTGAAATATGAGTTCATTGAGTCTGGAATCTTCAAGGGATAAAATCCCATTTATAGTCAATCCTTTAGTGCCTTTTAACTCATTATTCAACTTTAACATGGCTTCGTAATTGATCTCATCTTTAGTTTGTGATGAGAGCATCAAAGAAAGGAGTAATTGAAATCTGTATCTTTGTGGATCACTGACAGATAAGCCTGGAGTAATAGTATTGGGAATGGATTCACATCCCATCATATCAACGGGACATTTAAATAACTTCCTCATCTCAACTATACCATTATAAATCAACGACCAATTCTTAGGTTGTTTGTTATTGATGTTTTTGGCCATAGCATACTTGAACGGAGTCTCTTCGATATCCCCATGGAAAGTCCTGGGTTTTTTCACGACCTTGAACACTTTTACCTGTCTGCGTTTCATTTTGACTGCAAATTCGCAGTGAGTCAACCTTATCGACTTGAGCAGACACGGAGGAACGGAGATACAAACACATTATATATAACTTATAAGAGCTCACGTATATAAAAACACACCCGTATAAGCAAGAAGTAAATCTGTGATGAGTGATTTGGAGAAGAAGAAGAAATTTAAAGGATTAACCAATACTAAAACCATTAAACCTACAGTTAATGGAAGTGTTAGAGTAGCTCAAGCTTGTGATCGATGTAGAGCTAAGAAGACTAAATGTGATGGAAAACAACCTTCATGTTCTGGATGTGAAGCTATAGGGATAAAATGTATCGTATCAGACAAGTTGACTAGAAGAGCTTTCCCTAAAGGATATACTGAGATTTTGGAAGAAAGAATAAGACAATTAGAAGGTGAAAATTCCCGTTTGAGTGCTTTAGTCAATATCAGAGATGAACAAATAAATACCTTTCAGTCTATGAACTTGGAAACTTCCCAACAACCTGATAATAAGGTGAAGTCTTTTGATTTTAATGGATTTGACAATGGAACAATAGATTTTGAAGAACCCAACACTACACATACTCATGATCAATGTTGTGGATGTGGAGATAACAACTTTCATCAACGACCCGTGTCAGTGAATGAATTGAATGATGGTGATCATGGACCATTATCGATAAATAATCTCGATTTGAGTGATGAGGATGATGAGACAAATAGTTTACTTAGTACCGATGATGAATTAATATCGAGTTCATTAGGATCAATTTTGATCAAAAGAAATACTTTATATTCCAATAAGTTCAATAATGATAGTTCTAAGCCAGCACCAGGAGCTTTTGCTGCTGCCACAGCCATTGAGAAAATGCAAAAAGGAAGTAAAATGATAGATCAACAATCGATGTTGACTGCTTTAGTAGCTGCATCTATTCCTAGAACTACAGAGGAGACTTTATTTGTTCCTACATTATTATCCAATGTGTGTCAAAATTATGGGTATGATTCTAAGCCAGCAATCTTGGCCGCTAATGCCATTGGTTCATTGAAAGATGAGATCAACTACAGTGATGAGTTCAATAATATCAAGTTAGTGAATATGTTAATGGATAAGAAGCAAATGACCAATGAAGAGAAACTTTTCTTTCTTAAGAACTTGAATCTTGGGAACTCAAGAGTTGAATTTGATCAATTAATTACCATTTTCTTCAAATATTGGGGTAGTTTCATACCTATTTTGAATAGAAATTCATTCTTAGAGGACTATTCGAATTATTTACAGATTGTGGAAACAGATAAGTTAGATAAAGCTAATGATTCTGTTGAAAAATTCGGTGCTACTATGGTATTGATTTTAGCTTTGAGTCTTTTATCCAACAAATATGATTATTTCAATGTAACTATAGATATACCGAACAAGCCATCATTTGAAAGAAGATTAAATTATTATGATTATCTCATCCGACAATTCATCAAACCTCAATGTTTGATCACTAGAGTTTGTTCTATTCAATCTTTACAAATATTATCTTTGGCATTACAATACTTTTTAGTTATAGGTGATGTTTCCACATGTTTTGAATTGAGAGGAAGAGTCATAACGATGGCTCAACAATTGAGATTACATAGATGTCCAGCAGCTGTTTTGGGGTTCAGTGATATCCATAATAAGAATTTAAGGAATTTCAAACAAGGGGAAAGACGTATTTTATTCTGGTCAGTTTATGTATTGGATGTTTATTCATCTATGAATCTTGGGGTTCCAAGATTATTAAAAGATTTTGAAATAGAATGTGCCTTACCATTTGCCGGTAAAAAGGTAGATGATGATGATGAAGAAAATGAAAATATTTTGATCGTAAATAACGCTCGTTTGACCATTATAGGGAAAGTTTCGAGATATTCATTGAGTGTAATGTTGTATTGTAGGGTTTTGTCCACAATCCTTGATGGTATTTACTATAGTACTCAAGAGAATGATTCAGAGTTTGAAATATCCCAAAAGAGAGAAACTCAGCTTGAAATATGGCGAAGAGAATTACCTGAAGAATTGAAATTTGAAACTGGATTTAATAGAAACTCACTTGTTGATGAAATAAATAAAGACCATTGGCAGAAATATAGTAGTCAACAACTTAGTTTGATATTCCTTTATTTCCATGCAAGAACATTGATTTATTTACCTATTATTTCCAAATTTGGTAATCATTTTGATGTTGGGTTATCAGAGAAGACAAAGTTAACTAAAGGAATGGAAAGTAAATCTTCAATTATTTCTAGTATTTCAATGATTCAACAAAGTTCACTTCAAATACTTCAGATCATAAGGACATTCTTGAATCCTCAGAATCCAATTTTATTACCCGTTCCTTTGAATTTACCTCGTGAACATTCAAGAATGGCTTTGTTAGTAGCAAAAGGAACATTGGATTATATAAAAGGTGGTACGTTATATCTGTCTTCCAAGAATTTGTTATTAGATACTGTGCCTTTGATTGTTAGAGAATCTAACTTAAAGATTCCAGGGAGTTTATCGAAAAATTCCTCGAAATTAATTGAAATGGCAATTCTCAGTATTCTTGGACTTCCACTGAGATCCTCATTATTAAAGAAGAAAAACCAAATCAAACCAACGGTTAAAAGACCATCAATGTTAAATAATGTAGTGTATTCTCATGAAGTCCAGAGCTCGAAACCTTCCGAGGAACAAATGAAAAATGAAATTACGGATCCTACTGATTCATCAGACCCTACTGATCAAGAAGAAATCGATATAGATACACTCTTAGAGTTTGATCCTTTCAAGGTCAACTTAAGTCAAAATGCTTTAGCTAATGAATTTGCAGCTGATGGATCTTTAGGTTTAGCACCTTTCTTGAATTATGATGAATTCTTAAATATCGAATAATGTATATACTCTTATTAGGTACAATAATCGGACGTTTCTAAGGTCATTTCTAAACATTTATGGACTTTATTCCGCTCACGTCAAAAATTCGGAGCCGTGAAGGAAAATGAGAAAAGTTGGGGAACGTCAAAATTGATTACTATATAAGTGCTATCATTTGCTTGAATTAAAACACCAAAAAAAAAACATCAATGGCTACATTTTCTAAAACAGGTTTCAAGACTATCAATTACAATAGTTTCCGTCCACGTTATCCGCCATCTTTTTACGAAATTTTAAGCAAATATAGTGGGAAGCAAATCGGTAATAGTTTAGATGTAGGATGCGGAACAGGTATTGCAACTTATGATTTACTCAATATCAGTGATAATGTTGAAGGAGTTGATTTATCACCTTCAATGATTAAAACTTGCAATGATTTAATCAAAGAAAGATGTGAAACTTTAGGAATTAAAGATACTAATAGAATTACTTTCAATGTTGGAGATTTAGATAATTTAGATACTTTGAGTGAAGGTAAATATGATTTAATTGTTGGAGCTCAATGTTTACATTGGTCAAAAAACTTTGATCAATTATTCAATAAAATCTACAAACTCCTTAAACCAAATGGAGTATTTGCTTATTGGTATTATGTTGATCCTATTGTTACTCATGCTGAAACAAATAATGATTTACAAACATTAGAAACAGCCAAGAAGATTTATTTCAAATACATGTATGACGACGCAAATCTTATTGGTCCACATTGGGAACAACCAGGTAGATCAATCATTAAGAATTATTACAAAGATATTGATAATAAGATCCCTTCTATTTTCAGAGACGTCAAGATTAATAATTATGAAGTTGATCTCAAAAATTTCCGATATCCTTCCGAAACTGAAGACTTGGCATTAGTGAAAAAGAATATCAAGATTGAACAATTATTGAATTATGTCTCAACCTACAGTGGATTACATAATTATTTAGAAACTAATCCAGGATCCAATGTGGTCAAAGACTTTGGTGAAGAATTGAAAAATGAAACTGGTTGGAATGACGATACACCCATTGACTTAGTTTGGAACACTGGCTATACATTAATGAGAAAATAATTTTTTTTGGAGTACCTCTTCTCTCTCGTAAGGCTGATAACAACTCAATATTGTGGCTCGGCCTATTCTTCGATAAGATCGCGCAGTTATAATGGGTTCTAAAAGACCAAGAAGGGTTAATACCTGCTTGTTCTGTAGGAGTAAAAAGCTCAAATGTGATCGGAAATCACCCTGTTCAACCTGTGTGAAGTATAAAAACCCTAATTGTGAGTATCCCAATATAAATATCATAAGATTAGAGGAAGATAATGAACATTTGGTTAGGAGATTAAGTCTATTAAAGGGTCAGATTAAGACATTAGAACAATTTATTGAACAAAAGGATAATCAGACTGATGATTTAACTCCTTCAGGGTTAGATTCTTTACCGTTTTCACTTTCGGAAACAGATATTTCTAATTCAAGTGCAACAATTAGTGGTCCCATGAGTACAACTATGAGTATAAGTAATAGTGAAAATTCTGTATCAGCAAGTAGTGAAAATAGCGATAGTACCCATGATAGTATTGAAGAATGTGGTAATGATGAAGGACCAGAAGAAGAATATACTATAGAAACGATTTGTAAGATAGATCAAGATAAATCATGTTCTGATATGTTAAGGAATGTTCTTCCAGGAACAGTTAATCTTTATCAATTGTATGACCCAGTATTATATGAAGGGAGAATAAGGAAGTATTCTCCACCCATGACATGGTTATCTTTCTTCCATTGTGATAAGTTTATGAGAATCACCCGAAAAGTCACATTTAATGATTTATCATTAGATAATAAATTATTATTCTTCAATCAATTAGCTGATGCTGGGTGTGATCATCAATTGGAGAAGATGTTTATTATCAAATATCATGATGATGAAGGGTATGAAGATTTTAAAGCTTTAAATGATGTGTTTGATGATGAATTAAGTAATAATCGGAAAATTATCCTGTTGAATTCCATATCTTTCCAAGATAGTTTCAGTGATAAGAAGTTACAAAACTTTGAAAAATTTAATCTTATAAGTAAAATCCATTTCATACTACCGAAATATGAAGTTATAGATTTATTAGTGAATCGATTTTTTAAGATCATTTACCCATTTATACCCATAGTTGACGAGAATGATTTTAGGAATAATATAGAAAGAATTCTAGCTCACAAATTGAAAATTAAAGAGAAGATTGACTTGACATATATTGGGATTCTTTTGATTATGTTGAGATTATCATACTTATCAATATTCTCTTTGGTTAAAGATCAAGATAATGAATTATATGAAACTCCAGAGAATTTGGCTATCATTAAACAGAATCCTATTAAGCTAGATGCCATTGAAGTAGCTCAAGAGTGTTCCAAGTACTTTAATCTTTTAAGTTATAATGATTTAAGGATTCTTCAACTTGGATTATTTTTGAGAAATTATGAAATTTTTGGCCCAGAGTATGGGTTAGGAGCTAAGAGTAATGAAACCTACAGTTTTGATATAGTTTTGAATAGATTAGCCAATAATCTTGGGTTATTTAATGAATTTAATTTTAGTAATGATAATGCAAAGTTGGCCAATTTGAAGAGGAAGATTTCTGTATATATATATTCCAATAATTCAATTGTTTCAGGAGTTGTTTCATCAAATTTCATTAGTCATTCAATCAATATCAAATTACCTCCTTATGATATCAATAATAGTAATAATAGATCACCAGAAGTTGAAAATGCCACTATCAAACTTCTCAATATTTGTTTAGGAGGTAAGAGAATTGTCAAGACTTGTAATGAATTTTTCGAAAAGTTCAATTTTAATGACACTACCAATAAGAAAAATCAATTTAATCATTTAATCAATACCATTCTAGTTGAAGATGTTAAGGATCTTCAACATAATTCAAGATATAAAGTAATAAGTAATACATTCATATTACAATTTAAAGTTACTGTTCAAGTTCTTAACTTATCAGTACTTTTCCATATTTTCAATGGTATTCAAGAACCTGCAATCAGAACCACTTTCTTGGATCGATTGATTTTTTACATTTTCAAAAAAACTATTCCTATAATCACCATAATATTTAGGAAGAAAAATGATTTGAAGAATGTAAATGATCTTATCTATATACCCAACCTACTACATTTACTTCATAGAATCTTTATCATATTATTATCATTAATGATCCGATTGAAGTTATTGAATATCAAATTAGTTACAGAGAATAAAATGGATCAATTCTATAGATTAAACTTGCAATTAATTGATTTGATCAATTTATCATTCACTAAATTACTAAAAGTCATTTATAATTTATCTAACAGATATTATTATGCATGGAGGACGTTCAAAATCCAAAATTACTTCTTAAGATGTATCAATTTACTTGATTTACCATCAATTTTTGAGAGTGAATTACATAATGATGATGATTATTTCGGTGTTAATGAACAATTACTTGAATCTTGGATTTGTATGGTAGTTAATTTTACTAAAGATCAAACAATCTGATTGGTACAAGTATCATTAGCCACGGACTTCTTGGTGTTATCATCCACGGGCTTATTGGTGTTATCACCTTTTAATGAATGTATGACGAGAAAACAATAAAAGAAAATCTCTATCGATTACAAATATCTCAATTTTTTTGCACCCATTCTTCCGCATCCGGGGATATGTGCGAGATGACTGCAAAAATCCCACAAATGGCTCAATTGAGATATTTCTTTTCCACACCACCCCTTTAAATATACCAATTAGGATGGATGATTTACCAATGATCTAAGCCTCTGACCCTCGTGACTTTTACAAATCTCCAGAAACTTGTAAATAGTTGCGATATCCTTGGCTTGACTTATGCGCAGTTTACTAAATGACAAATCGCACTTACTAAGGAATTACCTTAGTAATCTGGATTAATTTTTTGAGTGGCTGACCTTACATGAAGGATCTGAAACATATTAGGGGTAAAGAGTTGATGAAGACTTTACCATTATACTCTATACTAATGACTGAATAACTTAGCCAAAGCTAGTTGAGCCATTTACCATAACTCTAAAAAATTCGAGTCCGAAAATCCCATGTCTCTCATGCAATTATGTCAAAAGACATGTACAGACGTTTAAAGTCCGAAATAAAGTGATCGAGAGATATTCACATCTCCGATGACACCGTTGAAATTAAAAATCATATTAATAACATCGAGTATCATATATAGAACTCACAAGCTCAAATTTGAGAATTTTACTACCTTTCCATTTTTATGGGAATATCTTATAGTTCAGATTTTTTTTAATGAATATTAAGTAAGTAAAAGATTTACCTAGTGGATTTTGAGTTTTAGTATTAGTTTGGTTATTGGCACTAAATTAGAGTTTGAATAGCTTAAATCTTTTTTCAGTGATGAATAGCTGCAAAAATTGTAAAATCAAAAATATCGATTGTGATTTTCAACGTCCATGTTCGAATTGTTTGATTGTTAATGATGAAATATGCAGTTACGATGAAGATATATCAAGTAGTTCCCCCGCAGAAACTTTAGAAGAATTAGATTTAGAATTAAATTCTAGTTTCGATGATAATGGATTCACGGCCGAGTATACTGAATCGGTACAAATTTATCAACAATTTAATCCTTTCATGTCACTTGACCTGAAAGAATTTTTAATATCTCCATTTTCACCAAATGTAATCAGATTACTTAATCCAAAGATGAATGAAGTTTTTCAATATGTTGAATCTAATCTTGGTAAGAATTTAAAGTATAGTGAAAAATTAGATTTCTTTGTAGATTTACCCAATAATGCGTCAATTCATGTAAAACAATTATATCATAATATTTATAAATCCACGGATGTTATTGATAAAGTGAGTTTTGCTGAAATTAAATCAGTCTTACCTTCAAAGTTAAAGATCAAAGAATATCTTGATAAATTTAGTTGTATTTATGGATTTTTCCCTATTTTAAATACCACAAAGTTTAAGTTGGTTATAAAGAACATTTTGGATAAGGAGATTTTGGATGATAACGAATATGTATCCCTTGGTAATCTTCTAGTTATTTTAAAGATTGTTGATTACTTATGTGAAGAAATCTTAGATTCCCAATTTGTTCCCATTGCTGAATTTATTTTACAAAAATTCGGAGGTGAAAACCTCGATAGTTTAATCTTAATCAACTTATTAAAGTTCTTTTACCATGTATCTCCAGATGATTTCCTGGTAAATAATTTGAAAAAATTTCAAAAATATGAAATGGAAAGTTTAAGATTAGCTTATAGTTTAGGGATTGAATTCAGTGATAATAACGATGATAAGAAGTTATGGTACTTGATAAATCAACCAAATCTTAATAATATCATTTTAAATGGGTTCCCTTTAGATTTATCGAAAAATCATAAATTGAAAATTCCCAATGTAGAAGTTGAAACATTCATTGAAAATGATCGTGAAGATAAGGAGAAATATGACATCAAATTTGCTGACCAGCCTAATTTAGAAAAGCTTTTGATTGACAAAATATCATTTTATCCTAATTTTCAAATCAATTATAATACTTTAGTGCAAAGAATTCTTATCTCCAAAGATCATATCAAATTGAATGAAATCTTTAACATTCTAAGTCAACTCAAATTCAAACTTCCGTATGATAAGAAGTATCCTAAGAATATCTACAAACTTTTTAAGATTGAAAACTTCTTCCATGTCACTTATATCAAACTCATCTTACTTTATCATTATTTCAAATATTACCAGAAGGAGAAATCTTTTAAAAGTGATTTGGTGTTACACAATATGTTGTCATTGATTTATAAGAGCTTATTACCCATATTAATCAAAATATATTCCTTTGAGACTATTCTTAGTAAGCTCATTGATTTAGTATTTTCCCCCATTATAAATTATTTGATAGAACTCGTATGGATGATAAATATTTCATTGATCTTACATGTCAAAACTCAAATAGAAAACATCTTACCCATTGAAAAGATTTTAAGTAATGATTACTTTAATAATCTTGTGGTGTTTCAGAAGAAATTAGTCAATTCTAATAACCTTTTGTTAATCATATTGAAATCCAATGCAAGAAACTTCCAGAATTTACGTCTTTCCATTATCTTACCAATCTTACAAGATAATGTTTTGAATGCTAAACATATAGTTAATTTGAAAGTACCTATTGAAGGAATAAATGAAGATTTCTTGATTGATTTCAAAAATTTGATAAGTGATAATTTACAAGATTATCTAGCATTGGTTAATTCCAAACTATTCACAGATTCAACCGATTCTGATGAACTAGAATAGATTTTATAGAATGTACAATTGAAACTCTCATTGATCCTTATGATCCTTATTTTCATTCACGCACTTATTACGTAGTTTGCAGCCGATGGTAAAAAGACCTAGAATAACTTTAACTTGTTTTTTTTGTCAAAAACGAAAGGTAAAGTGTGATCGAAATCAACCTTGTGGTTCTTGTGTACGATATAAGAAAGTATGTGAATACCCTAGTAATGAAGAGCTATTGAATCGTAAAAGGAAGAGAGGTTCTCGGTCAACAAACTTGTACGGAGATAATGATGCCGATATAGAAGACAATAAAAATGTTGATATAGAAGCAGAGTCGTCGGTACTTGTTGAAGAGTATGGTCCGAAGAAAGAGTTTGTCTTCCCTGTCTTGGAAGGAATAAATGCTATTGATATTCATTTTGAAACAATAGATAAACTTAAATACGAACGTGAATTTGATGATACTGAGATAGGTGATTTGGAAATTAACTTGTTACTTCAATATAACAATACTGTTATAGAGGAACCTTTTAAAAGGCGATTTATTGGACCTATTAGTTGGAATGCAGTGGTGAGAACTGATCCTTTCTTAAATAAACTTTGGGAAAGAGTTTATATGAGGTTAGATAGTGACGAAAAATTAGATTTTATAGTTAAATTACCTTATCCCAATGATTCTATTGAATTAAATGATTCCGAAACTGAAAGTTTCCACCAACGAGTTAAACTTGATGAAGGAATCTCAGATGATACATATACTTTGAATATCCTGGATATAGTACATGAAATCAATAAGATTTTACCCCCTCCACAGATAACACAAGTTTTCCTAGATAAATTCTTTGGAGAGGTTATTCAATTTTTACCCGTAATGGACAAACCAACGTTTATGGATAATTTAAATAGAATAATGGTCAATAATAAGGTAGTTGTAAGAGATAAATTCGATTTGATTTTTATAGGACAATTATCAATCATACTAAGAATCAGTTACATATCATATTTTTCCCATTCCACCATCAACCCTGAAGAATCAGTGTTTCTAGAAGCTAACAAAATAGGTACGAGGTTCTATTATCTTGCACGATCGTGTATCGCCCAATTTAATGTAGGAAGTGCTAATTTAGAATTACTCCGATTATTGATTTTGGTTAGATTTTATAAAGAGTATGCTCCTGAACTAGGGGATAGTCAAGAAATAGGAGAAATGCAAGTTTTCAATGGTTTACTTCTCCAACTGGCATTTCGATTAGGACTTCATATTGATGAAAAATATCAAAAAATTTGGGATTATTTACTTGAATTTGATTGTTTGACATTTCTCTCCATTGGAGATGTCAATAATATTGGAAAATACAACGTTGAAAACAATAATAACTTTCCAGTTAGCTTCGTGAATGAACTAAACAGTCTTAAGTTCAATTTCACATCTTTCAAGATAAAAGACATGAATAGTATCATTAATAAGTATGATATTTTACTTGATCAACATGAAATATCCAATACTTTTGAATTAACTAAATTCCTTATTAAAAAACTTCAATTAAACTATTTCAAATTATCAATTTACCATCATTATTACAATTATCTTAATGACCGATACCCTCAATCAAGTGATAAGTATTTATACTCCATGGTAAGGATTTGTTATAATAAAATTCTCCCTATCATCATCAATTACTTCATTAATGAAGACATTCAATTAGTAGATTTCATGATCTTACCATTTATTGAAAAACTTATCCACAAGACATTACTCCTAAATTTATCACTATTAGTAAGACTCAACCTTTTACATCCTCACTGTAAGATAATCAATAAAGTCATTAACTTATCAAAGAACTTAATCAATTTCGTTGTTAATTTATCCAATAAATATTATTTCAGTTGGAGAATCACAAGAATTCAAACGTTCCTACTCGAATGTGTCATGTATAATATTGACTTTTTTAGAGACGCTGGAAGGGCTAAAATAGGAGAAGATTTTGAAAAGGAAGTTGACCACGTATTAACAGATGCTCTAAATAATATAGAATTTAGTAAGAATTTTAAATTATTTGAATCATCCCAATTTCAAGTAGATGATTTTATTTTATAGGTTTTTGGCTTACAAATGGTTGCATCACCACCCCCCACATAACCTTAGCCGTATAAGGCATTAGTTCCTGTTAACAAACCTTATTGGTTAAAATGACTCATTTATCCACCAATAGCCTTATCACCCCTCCAAAAAAACTCGGAACGTACCAAATTCCGAAGTTTGGTAAGGCTTTGAAAATCTACGTAAAGGAATCATGTATTTTATGTTGAGTGCGAAATTATCGTACTCAGTTTTTTGCCATTATTCACAAAAGGCTGGAAATATCTACAAAAGTTATTGGATTTCATAACTTGACATCATTACCATTCAAATCTTACGTTATAAATATATAATAACCGTTTGGTTTCTAAGAATAAAGTTAATCAGCGAGTGAAATATTTAAAGCTTTAATCAAAATCATCGCCGCTTGATATACAACATCATTATATACTAACAACTTTCAAAAGTATTGATTTTCTTGTTATTGAGTCAGAATTGGTATCATCGATATTGTAGACGTTCAACCCGCCCACATTCATAACGGAAAATATGCTGGTAATTGATCAATTAGAATCTGATAAACGTAAGAATAAACCCGTTTGCACATTCTGTAAAAGAAGGAAGATTAAATGTGATAGAGGTGATCCTTGTGCATCATGTGTAAGATTTGATAATAAGAACTGTTTCTATTTATCACCTGAACCAAGGGTTAATAAGAAACGAACACCAAAGAATTCCAAACAAAATTTAGAACACGAGTTAGAAGTTTTAAAACTGAAATTAGCTAGTCTTGAAAACACTGTACAACCCAATGGTACTAGTGAAAAGATATCATTTCAAAATCCTACCAATCTAGATTTTTTAGCCCTTGATGCTGCTGATAAAGTAAGAGTTGGTAATCCAAGTAATTTATTTAACCAACAATTTGTTGATAATATAAGAAATAACTTAAATGATATTCAAAAAGTTCATTTTGATAATGATTTTAATCAATTAATGACTTTAGTAGGTGATGATGATGATAAATTTAGTATATTTGATTGTGAACCTCCAATTGCTGATCATCAACCAGTTATTACTAGACAATTTGGAATTTTAGCTTGGAAAGCAAGTTTTAATAGAGATCCTTGTTTAAGATTATTATTGAGATGTCTTAAAGGTAGTCCAAAGAAGGATCAATTATTTAAGGTTAAAAGTGCTCATGATAAATATAATTTTACTAAATTCAAATCAAGATTTGATTCTAATATTGAACCAATCAAGGAAAATGAAGTTGTTGAAAATGAATGTCGTAGTAATTCAGTTCCTCCTGAACGTTTACCTACAAAAAGATTAATGAAACCTCAAGTTGATTTGAAATTTGGTGGATCTCCAAATTATGATAAATTATCTTTATTACGTATAATAGAAGATTCTTTACCTAATGAAATCATTATTTGGAATCATGTTGATAAATTCTTTGATAAGTTTTATGGATATATACCTATTATTGATGAAGTGGAATTTAGAAATCATATTTCAAGATTTATTAATAGACCTATACCTGAATCTAATGATTATCTGAATCTTAGTAAAGATAAAATCAAATTATCTTTAAGTACAAAATTGGATTTTACTCATTTGGGTATACTAATAATCATATTAAGATTAGGTTATTTATCACTTTTACCAACAATTAATGCTAATCCTAAGTATTTTGATCAATTAGGTGATGTTGATAAAATGTTATATAATAATCCAATTGATATGGATATAGTATCAATAAGTCATGAATGTTTGAATCAATTTGATTTATTTGGATCTGTTAACCTTCCTATTTTACAATTAGCTATGATTATAAGATTCTATCAAGTTTATTCCCCAGAAAATGGTGATGGTCCAGATCATGGAGATGCACAAACTTTAAATACAATATTATTTCAAATGGCTTATTCATTAGGTTTAAATAGAGATCCTTCGATGATTGAAACAATGAAAAATGAAAAATTTAATAATTTAGCAAGAAAAATTTGGTATTGCTTATTGTTGTTGGATTTGAATCATTCTTTAGAATATGGTGATCCTTTAAATGCTAATAAATTCACTTTTGATACTAAATTACCTTATTATACTGATGAAAATTCAAATTTAATCAATTCTAATAGAGAAATGTTTATAATTGATTGTTTCCAAATTTTAAAAGTTCTTTACGAACCTGTAACTCAATTTATCAATGAAATCATTGATGTCAATGGTAAGATTAATAGTGTTCAATTTTGTAAGAAGATTCATTATTTAAAGTATAAAGTATTCTCATTAAACAGTGTTTTGAATAATAAGAATAATTCATTTGTGGCTAATATTGTATCAAAGAATATCAAACATATTTATAAAACTAAAATTGAATTACAATTTGGTCATTTTATTTGTTCATTATTCTTTTCCCTTTTCAATCATTTTGAAGCTCAAAAACAATATGATTTGGCTTTCTATTACTTACACAGATTTTTAGAAAAAATCTTGTTAATAATGTTCCCTGTTTATTTAGAATTATTCAGTTTACATGGTTTAGAGAGTTCTATTGATTTTGTGTTAATTCCTGGTATTGAAACAATGCTACATAAAGGATTAATGTTCATATTATCATTATTAATAAGAATTAAAATAACAGTCATAAATTATTATTCTAATCCTAATCATTCAAATTTATTAAAGAATGATGAAAGTTATAGTAAAAGGTTCAAAAATTTGAGTAAGTTATTCTATTATTTGGATGAAGTAGCCAATAATTTCATTTCTATTGCACATGCCCTTAGTAAGAATTATTATTATGGTTGGTTAATTGCTAGAATAAATCAAGCATTCCTTGATAGTCTTAAATCTAAATCTTTTAGAACTGATATTTATCTTGAAAGAATGGATTTCCCTTTGATGGATGATAATTTCAAGGTACAACAGTTGGTAGGAATTTTAGAACAATGTTTGATCAAAAAGAAGAAATTTGAGAGTGAATTGAAAGATCTCGATAAAGATTTCGACAAGGAAATTGTGGAAGATGATTTAATGAAAGTTGATGATGAAAGTACTTATAGTAGGAGTGAAGAATATTCATCAACTTCAAATTCTAATTCTGATCCTTCAACTGATAGTGGTAGTCAATTCCGATTCACACATGAAGATTTCCAACCTCAAACTATTAATGAAGAATCAAAGAAAGATTTAAATAATTGGTTTAATACTCCTGGAGTAGATCCAACTACTGATTTGGAACAAAATTTCATTTTTACCACTCCAGATTCAGATATTTTCGAAACTTCGTCTTCTACCAAATCAAAAAATACTTCCACTAATAATTTTTCTGATACTTCCAATAATGTTGATTCCCTTTGGTTAAGTTTATTATCCAGAAAGGGTAAACAAGATGATTTCCTTGATTTCGGTGATACATATATCAATCCAGTTAATCCTGATACTGATTATGAAATGCAAGATAGTAAGGATTTCAATGGTGGTTCAGGTTTAACCCCACTTTTCAATATTGGTACTCCAAATTATGATGTCGAACAAAATTTCGATGTTCGTACACCTAAAGGTTTAAAAGATAATGATTTTGTTACTTCATTCGTAATGGATGAACTTTTTAAAGATATAAATAAGTAGTTCTACTTCAATGTACATAGTTCGTAAAATATGCGCATGGAATTTCCCTTTTGGGTCATAGATAAGAGATTTTCATATTTAAAGGGATTGATCCTCTTGTGAATTTATCAATGAGTGTTGTTATTAGACCTGTTGAAGCTAAGGATAAATCCCAATGGATTAAATTATGGAGTGATCCAACTGAATCTTATTTGAAATTTTATAAATCTGTTGATAAAGTTACTCCTGAGATTACAGAAAGTACATGGAATAGATTTTTTGATGATAAAGAACCAGTTTATTGTGCAGTCGCTGAAGTCGATGGTGAAGTTATTGGATTTACTCATTATTTAACTCATAGAGATACTTGGATGATTAAGGATACTTTATATTTGAATGATTTATATGTTTCTCCTCAAAATAGATTATCAGGAGTAGGAAGAAAATTAATTGAATATGTTTATGGAGAAACTGATAGACTTGGTGCTGGGAAATGTTATTGGTGTACACAATTTGAAAATCATAGAGCTCAATTATTATATACTAAAGTGGGAGTTAGTATGGGAATGTTATTATATTGTAGACCTTAGCTTATCTTATCGCAAAATATATTTTTGGCTGCAAATGGATTTGGGAACCCTAAACTCTTTAGCGCATTCTTTAATTACGAGAACCATTACATCACTTATCCGCTAGTTAAGGTATATAAAGGGATAGGAAAATCTCATTTGCTCCTCAATGTCGGTAATTATAAGACCTGTGCAAAAGAAGGATAAAGAAAAATGGTTTCAATTATGGTCAGGTAAAGAAGATTCATATTTGGAATTTTATAAAGCATTAGATAAAGTAAGTGATGAAACAAGTGAATTTACTTGGTCAAGATTCTTTGATGACACAGTACCTATTTATTGTATAGTTGCTGAAGTTGAAGGAGAAGTCATTGGTTTTGCCAATTATTTGACTCATAAAAATACTTGGACTGTTGAAGATGCTTTATATTTAAATGATTTATATGTTTCTAACAAGAACAGATTGAAAGGAGTAGGTAGACAATTAATTGAAGAAGTCTATAATCAAGCAGATGCTTTGAATTGTAATAAATGTTATTGGGCTACATCTTTTGATAATTATAGAGCTCAACTTTTATATACAAAAGTTGGAGTTGATGCTAGTAAGAAGATTTATCTTAGACCTAAATAAACGTTGGTTCACATCTAATCTCTAACCGGGACCAATTGATAGTTGCAAATGACGCACTAGGGTCCGAGATGCTACGCTGATAAGATGCGATCTCATCGAAAACTTTTTCACTCAAACCTCATCATGTCAGCTACAGATAAATCTGCATTACCTTTCAGTGAACAACATTATTTCTCATCATATGATCATTTCGGGATCCATGAAGAAATGTTAAAAGATACTAATAGAACTTTAAGTTATAGATCTGCCATGTTAAAAAATAGAGATGCTTTTAAAGATAAAGTTGTTTTAGATGTTGGATGTGGTACAGGTATTTTATCAATGTTTGCCGTTAAAGCTGGTGCCAAACATGTTTATTCAGTTGATATGTCTAATATCATTGATAAAGCTAAAGAAATTATTACTTTAAATGGATTTGAAGATAAAATTACTTTAATTCAAGGAAAATTAGAAGATATTGAATTACCAGTCAAAAATGTCGATATAATAGTTTCTGAATGGATGGGATATTTCTTATTATATGAATCAATGTTAGATACTGTTTTATATGCTAGAGATAAATATTTAGTTGAAGGAGGATTAATTTTACCTGATAAATGTTCCATGTATATTGCTGGTATTGAAGATGGTGAATATAAAGATGAAAAAATCAATTATTGGCAAGATGTTTATGGATTTGATTATAGTCCTTTTATTGAAGTTGCTATGGCTGAACCTTTAGTTGATACCGTTGATAACAACTCATTAATTACTTCAAGTTATAAATTTTTTGAATTTGATATAAATACTGTTAAAAAGGAAGATTTAGCTTTTACTAGAGAATTTGAATTAAAAGCTTTAACTAATGAATTATGTCACGCTTATATTGTTTGGTTTGATTGTGAATTCCCAGGTAAAGAAAAAGTTTTCTTAAAGACCGGACCAATGAGTCAATACAGTCATTGGAAACAAACCGTTTTCTACATGGATACAGTTTTAGATTTAAAACAAGATGAAAAGATTAAAGGTAAGATTTCAGCTAGACCAAATGCTAAAAACCCAAGAGAAATTGATATTGAAATCGGTTGGGACGTTGAAACTAAAGACTCAAGAAACTCTTCAGGTAAATATAATTATTTTATGCGTTAATGTATTGATAGATTATGTAATAAGCTCTTGATTTCTAATCACATGGCTAAGCTCAATTAAACTGGGGGTCATTCCAATGGTGTTGAGTCTAGAGCCACCATTGCGCACAAATTTATGTATAAATTGATAAGGCCAAACCCAAGGATATTCAGAATTATAAGAACAATGACAACTAAATCAGAAGAAGAATGGAGAGCTATATTATCTCCTCAACAATTCAAAGTATTAAGACAAAATGGAACTGAAGCTCCACATAGTGGAGAATTTGTAAAGACTCCTAATGATAAGAGTTTGATTTATAAATGTGTAGGATGTGATAATCCATTATATGAATCATCCACTCAATTTGATGCTCATTGTGGATGGCCAGCATTTTATCAAGCAATTCCTGGATCTATAACTACCAAAACTGATTCAAGTTTTGGAATGGTTAGAGAAGAAATGAGATGTGCAAAATGTGATGGACATTTAGGTCATATCTTTAGAGGTGAAGGTTACAAAACTCCTACAGATTCAAGACATTGTGTTAATAGTATCTGTTTGAAGTTGGATAAGAAATAGAGGAAAATACATAAGAATACCATATATTGAATATCTGAATAAATTACTTGGATCTGGATTAAAGGACAAATGGCACTAAAACCTTTCTATTTAATTTCTTATAATCATTACCAAAAGTTTTTAAATATCTCTTATGTTTTCCAACAGCCCAAATGTACATTTGAACACTGGCAACTAAAGTGAATAAGATATAAGCCCAATTACCACTTAAAATGGAGAATCCAACAAATGACATGATTTCAAAGAAATAATTAGGACAACTTACCCAATTGAATCCATAACCAAAAGGAATTTCATAATTCTTAGGATTTTGATCTCTAAGGGAAGATAAATTAACATGGGTTAAATAATTGGAGAATTCACAGAAAATGATGAAAAGTGCCCAAAGAATAATAAAGCTTGGAGACCAATCATAACTAGCGAAAGCCCATCTAACTAAAGGATTTTTGGAATATTTCAAAGTCTCTGGAACGTAAACGAAAGCTGAACATAAAACCCCATTCAAAATCCAATAATGGAATGAGTTCTTAAAGATATTTTTCACTGGCATAGTAGCATTTGAAAATTTGTGGACAAATAAAGTTTCATATTCCCTCTTTAAGAAATGTAATAATGATAAATCATATAAAACAATTTGAGCTTTAGTATTTTGATATTCATTAAAGAATGAATGGTAACCATAAAAGAAGATTGAATGGAAAATGATTGGTCCTAAATATTCAATTACGAAAACAGTTTTCCAATCGATTTGAGGTCCTAAATCCTTAACAATTAATTGACAATCATCAGAAATACCTAATTGTTTGAAGGTTTTATTAATAGCTAAAACTGTTTTACCCTTCTCATTCTCTAAAGTGATTCTAATTCTATTCTTGTTTAAGTTATTATCTTTGGAAATAACTTCAATCAAATCATTGGTGAATGAAGCTGGATTGAATTCGTCAGTTGATAATGGTTTAATTGACTTCGACTTGGACTTGATATCTAAAATCATCTCTGATACAATCTTTTGCCTATAGTTAAATGTTGAGTACTAGAAGATTCTGTGAGTCGCGCAGAGGAAAATTCTTTCTCCAACGTCATTAAATCATTCTCAAAGATCACACTACTGGAAAGAATTTCCCATTAGCTTAAAGAGATTTTTAAATTACAAGAAACTTATAAATAATTAATATGTCAGATTGGGATTCAGTTACTATTATTGGACAAAAAGCCAGAGTTGGTGGAGGTGGTCCAAGACAAAATGTTGCCAAAACTCAAAGTCAATTAAATGCTGCTAGAAGAACTGGTAGTGTTATTGGTACTGAAAAGAAATATGGTTCTACCAATACCAAATCAAATCCTGAAGGTCAAAGATTAACTAAATTAGATGATACTGATGATGTTGTTGCTGTTAAAAAAGTCGATACCAATGTTGGTAAGGTTATTTCAAAAGCAAGACAAGATAAATCAATGACTCAAAAAGATTTAGCTACTAAAATCAATGAAAAACCTCAAGTTATTAATGATTATGAAAGTGGAAGAGCTCAACCAAATCAACAAGTTTTAGGTAAAATGGAAAGAGCTTTAGGTATCAAATTAAGAGGTAAACAAATTGGT
Source organism: Yamadazyma songkhlaensis (assembly GCA_030570975.1). Lineage (NCBI taxonomy): Eukaryota > Fungi > Ascomycota > Pichiomycetes > Serinales > Debaryomycetaceae > Yamadazyma > Yamadazyma songkhlaensis. The sequence continues at coordinate 195,021 of JAJLWX010000001.1, read as the reverse complement.
GAACCTTTATTCAAAAAGAAATAAGCTTGAAAGCTAAGTTGAAAGGTTTTTAAGTCAAAAACACATATCGTTAATCTTCTCTTAGGGTTTCCTTTATTTGAAGTTTAGGAAGATTTTTTCATTTTTTTAGTGGAGAAACAATTTTGGTAGTCCTAGAACCATTATGATTTACGTAGCTACTTTACAGTTTAATAGAAGTTTACTTCGCTAGATCTCCGATAATTTATCGTATTTGTTACACGGTAATTTTCCTATTTCGTTACCTTTATCGCCTCGCAATTCCCTAAAAATCTCATCCCTCGCTTGAAATTTCTTTCCTTCCTTTAGACTTTCTCCTACCCCAGATTATTCACTGGTTACTCATAATGACTATGATTGATATTAAGAATATGTTTAGTATTGACAGGTCGTAAGTTCACCATCTCATAGGACTTGGTAGGAGTAACGTACCAGAGTTCACTTTGGTTCATCACGGAAAAATTTCAATAGATGGAAAAATGACAAGAAACTGTACGTCTTATGCATACACACTCCAAAAAAAACTTGAAAAATGTATAAATAAACCACTATCCGCAAAAAAACTTATTTCTAATCATTAGAATTATTCTTTTGTACATTCAATGAAAGGAGCTTATTCAATTAAATCAACTACATCCAGGCCAAGTATCTATAGGTCAGGTTCATCTCATTTGGGATTAGAGATTGAAAATGCACAATACTATGACGAAGAGAAACAACCAATTCAAAGTTTACATAGAGGATTAAAGAGTAGAATGGTTCAACTTTTAGCCATTGGTGGTTGTATAGGTATGTCAGGGAAGTCCGTGAACGGCTGAATTTTTTATGTTAACCTGCAGAAAAAATTTTCAAGGACGTCAAGTTTTTTTTACACTTTTGAGAGATTTTTTTTGCAGCTTACCAAATTTTTTTTTTGCAGCTTACCAAAGAATTGCAGCTTATCACGATTTTTTCATCATTAACTTACTAACGATTAGGTACTGGTTTATTCATTGGTTCGGGGGGTGCTTTGAGTCTTGCAGGTCCAGGTTCATTATTCTTATCTTATGTTTTCATGTCATTTATTATTTGGGCTGTCATGAATATGATGGCGGAAATGGTAACTTTCTTACCATTACCTGGTTATGGTCCACAATATTTCTGTGGAGAATATGTTTCTAGTTCTATTGGGTTTGCTATTAGTTGGATTTATTATTATTCTTTTTCTATTCTTGTGGCTACCGAAGTCACTGCTGGTGCTATCTTAATTAACTATTGGCCAAACAGTGTCCCTACTGCCGTGTGGATCACTATCCTTTTGGGTGTTTCTGTATTTTTGAATATCACCTCCGTTAAATTCTTTGGTGAATCAGAATTTTACTTTGCATTTATTAAAGTTATTGCAATCGTAGGGTTGATCATTTTAGGTATTGTTTTATTCTTTGGTGGAGGTCCAAACCATGATAGATTGGGTTTCAGATACTGGAAAAATGGTAATGCCTTTAAATCTTATTTAGTTGAAGGTGCAACTGGACAATTCTTGGGGTTCTGGTATGCTGTTATTAGATCAGGTTATGCTTTTATTTGTTCACCAGAATTAATTACTATTGCTGCTGGTGAAGCTGAACATCCTAGAAAGAATATCCCTAAAGCTGCAAACAGATTCATTTATCGTTTGGCTTTCTTCTATATCTTTGGTACCTTAGTAATTGGTGTTATTTGTAATTCCAACAGTAAAAGATTGTTGAATGGATCAGATGATGCTTCAGCCTCACCCTTTGTTATTGGTATTCAAAATGCTTCAATTCCAGTGCTCAACCATATAATCAATGCTGCTATCTTAACATCTGCTGCTTCTTCTGGTAATGCTTTCTTATATACTGCTTCAAGAGTTTTGTATAGTAATGCCAAACAAGGTATTGCACCAGCTATTTTCAAAAAGACAAACAGATTTGGTGTTCCATACTTTGCTGTTTCAGCCACTGGATTGTTTGGATGTTTAGCTTATTTAAACTCATCAAGTTCAAGTTCAGATGTTTTCAATTGGTTATCTAATCTTTCTACTATTTCAGGTTTCCTCGCTTGGATTACTGTAGGAGTCGCTTACTTAAGATGGAGAAAAGCTATTGTTTTCCATGGATTATCTGAAAGAGTTACTTACAGAACTCCTCTTCAACCTTATACTACTTATGCAGTTATTTTCTTTGTTAGTCTTATCTGTATTACAAATGGATTTGCTGTTTTCTTCAATTTCAATGGTCCTGATTTTGTTGCTTCTTACATCACATTCCCAATCTTAGTAGCTTTATATGTGGGTCACATGATCTACGAAAAGGTCAAATTCGGTAAAGTTCAATGGTTAAGACCAATTGAAGAAATTGATTTATTGACTGGTTTAGATTTGATTGAACAAGAAGAATCTGAATATGTACCACAAATCCCTAGAAATATCTTTGAAAAAATTTGGTTCTGGCTTTGTTAATAGTAATAAAAATTATTGGGTATAGATACCGACAGTCGCAGTAAAATCTCCCTCATCTCTGGTACTAAAACATCGCCAAATTTTGGCTGCAAATACTCTTCGCGAAACTCATCTCAAAATAAATTTTTCCAGTATGAGCTTGTTAGATCAATTAAAATCTATCAGTGACAATGCTGTTTCTACAGTAGTCGATAGGAAATCAAGATCAAAGATTCATTCAAGATCTTTGATCTTTGAACCTAAGATTGCTGCTACCCAAGATTTCGAATTACTTTATGATATTGGGTTAGAAGGTTTAGAAGAGTTGATTACCTTCAATAAGAAATTTCAACATTTCAAATCCACATTGTTTCATGAAAGTACTGTTAATTTCGATAGAAATGTTCAAACCGCTGAAATGTTACTGGATATAAATACCAACATCAATAACTTCTTATTATTAGTATCACCATTATTAAATTTAAATTGTTCAGTTAAAGCATTAGAATGGTTAGTAAGAAGATTTAATATCAATCTTTATAACGGAGAAATGTTATTATTGATTTCATTATCATATTATAAGAATCCTTTATTTGTCAAGTTCTTAAATGTTATTCCAAAAAGTTCATTCCCTAAGATTTTCGAATCATTCAGTGGATTTAAAGAATTATTGAAAAATCCTTCTATGGTTTCCATTATTAAGAATTTCTTGAATAACTATGAATTATTTAAATTATATTCTTTATTCATAATAGATCAAATCACCAAAAAGTTGATTTTTAAAGACCAATTGATATTTTACTTATCAATTTCCATTCAATTATTATCAACCCTTTCAAAAGATAAGTCCAGAATCGAAGTAGATTATTTACCTATCTTATTACAATTAACAGGTAATTTATTATTACCAGGTAATGTCAACGGTTATGATTGTAAGTTAACAGCATTTTCTTTAATTTCAATTATTTCATCTATTGTTCCATTAAATGAAAAAATCATTTTATCCCTTACCAACACTATCATCACCAATAAAGAATGTTTAAGTGAAGAGATTGTTAGAAAGTCTGTCATTACTTTAGGTCAATTATGGCAAAATTATCTTCCTGAAACTCAAGATATCTCCATTAAATATTTCACTATCGATGAAGATTTGATCAAATCTTTGATTTCCGATAGCTACAATATCAATAAGTTTTTGATTTATTATTATATTTCCAACTTAAACCAATTGAATCATTATAAATACTTCAAATACTTATCAATTGATGAGAATTTCAAGATTATCTTAGAAATATTGTTAAAAGAAGTAGGTAATGATAGTTTCAAGGATAAGATTGTTAAAGATAATGTTACCAGAACCTTTGAATCATTATACAAATTAAATCCTGAATTATTCAAATCTTCAACTACCATCAAAATTGAAGATTTAGAAATGATTTTAATGACTACTTTAGATAATGAGATTGAAGCGGATATTGAAGACCTTGAAGATAATGAAGTTGAAATTGAAGAAGTTGAAGATCTTATTGAAACCGAAATCTCCACTCAAATCCCATCATTCTTTGATAATTCATCAACTGTTGAATTCAATCAATTAGCTCAAGCTTTAATCGGTAATTTGAATAGTATTGAAGGATTTAACACCAAATTCCCAACTTTCCAAAGTTTTATTTCATTCTTGGTAAGATTCACTTTGACTGGATCTTTACCAATCAAAGCAAGAGTCAAAGTTCTTGTTAAAACATCTAAAATTCTTAACAAATTCTTAAAAGAAAATGAAAAGACTGATCTTTATTTATTATTACCTTTAGTGTTACTTGGGTTATATGATGTGAATAAAACCATCAGAAGTGGATTTTTAACCTTATTGAATGTCATTAAAGTTACTTCTGATAAGAAAGCTAAGTTATTCATGGAAGAAGAGATTTATATTGATTTACCTAACAATAAGAAATCAATGATTTCTCCTAAACAATGGGAAACCCTTTCAGAATTAGTTGCAGAACTCAATTTTGAAGATTTACTTGTTGATAGAGTCAAAATCATTGATAAGCTTGTTAAGATGTTCACTTTTGAGAAATCAGGGTTAAAGAAGTTTGGTTCCATTTATGTTAAGAGTTTCATCTTAAACCAATGGTCATTAAATTTCTTACCTTTACCATTGAAAGATAAAATTTGGGAGATTATGAATCAACTTAACAGACAAGATAATGATTATAGACTTCTTTTTAATGACGATTTAATCAATTTCAAAGCCAATAGAAGTAATTTGATCAGAGAAAGTGATGAATTCAAATTATCTTATGACAAATTAGAAACCAACTTGATTGGTTTGATCGGTGGTTTAAGTATTAATGAAAAACATTCAAGTAAAGAAGTTGATTTGATTTTAAACTTAGTTGATATCAATCCTGTTTCTGTATGTGAAAGAATAGTTGAAATCTTCCCTAAGATCAAATATTCCGATTTGAAATTCAAAATCTTCAACAAGTTGATCGATTTATTGATTGAAGATGATATGAATGAATCATTTGTTGAATTTGATCCATTTGAAGTGTTAGGTCAATTGAAAATCAACTTTGAATTATTATCAATGGTGTTAAAGACTGTTCAAATCAATAATGAAATTCCTGATCAAGCAGCTAAAAGAAAGAGAAGATCATCAAGTCAAACCAAACAAAATTTAGCTAGAAATGATATTACAAGCATTGCATCTATTCATTTAAAGAAATTGACTATTGTCTTAGACTTATTAAACTATAACTTGACTGAAAGTTTAACAAAATCTATGGAAGATAATTTATCATGTCCTGAATTGTTGATTGAATTATTCAAGATCTTAACTGATTTGGATTATTTAGGTAATGATGGTCATTTACCTATTTTATATAGTCAAGAGATTTTATCAAGTTGTATGTTGAATACCATCAAATTGATCAAGTTTAAAGACTTCAACTATGATTCTAATTCCATTAGAGCTGATTTAATTGTTAACTCCATTAGAAATTCCACCAGTCCTCAAATTCAAAATAAATTGTTATTGGTGATTGCAGAATTAGCTTCTTTAGCTCCAGAAATCATCTTACATTCAGTTATGCCAATTTTCACCTTCATGGGAGCTCATACCATCAAACAAGATGACGAATTTTCAAATTCTGCTTTACAAGAAACTGTTTCTAGAGTTATTCCTGCATTAGCTAAAAACGGTACTACTAATGTTGATGAAGATATTGAATTCTTATTAGCAAGTTTCATTGCTGCTTTACAACATATCCCAAGACATAGAAGAAACAAGTTATTCTCTTCGTTAGTTAAGACCTTAACCATTGAAAAATCTTTACATATCATTTTGTTTTTGGTTGGAAATCAATATAACAAAGAAGTTGAAAATAAGACATCTTTGATTGAATTTTCCACAGCCTTATTAAAGAATTTCAATGCCATTGATCAATTGAAGAGTTTTAAGAAGTTTTTAGATTTATGGGAAATCATTCCTAACAAGCAAATCAACAAGAAAGAAAATCCTGAATTGTATAACAAATTGATCAAAAGACCTATTTTTGGGGTTTCATTATTATCTTTAACTGATAATGAATTAGTCAACCTTAAGAATAACTTATTCAGTTACTTGAATGAAATCATTATTCCAAAAGATGACTTTAATGAAATCAACTTATTGAAATTGAAAATCAACGTCCAATTATTGGATGATAAAGTTGATGATTCAGATAAACAATTGTTGTTATCCAACTTCAATAATATCGTTTCATTCTTCTTGAAATTGATCAATGAAGAGGAATATAAAGATAAATTTGAGTTATTGAATAATTTCTTAAGTATGCTTCCAATTTCCTATTTCATCAATTCAATCTTAGAATCCATCAATCAAGAAGATTTGAAAGTTTCAAGAAATTTCGTCAATTTGACTATCAACAAGTTAGAAAACGAATTAAATGTTAATAACATCAATGATGATATCATTACCATCTTAACTGAAAGATTTATTCCTGTTCTTGTTAAAGGAATAGAAACTAATGTGGATCTTTTATTACAACAATCATTCATTGATTGTTTAAGTGTAGTTGTTCATAAATTATTCATCATCAACAATGATATCTTCAATGATACTAAACCATTGATTGATATCTTACAAAAGACTTTAAATCAAGGATTCTTAAGTAATAAACCTGAATTGATCATCTCATCAGTCAACCTTATTAATAACTTGATTGATATTTTGGGTGTTAAGATGATTGGGTTCTTACCTAAAATCATCAACCCATCATTTGAAATCTATGATAAGTTTGTTGATGAACCTTTAATTCAAACTTCTATTTTATTATTATACTCCAATTTCATTAAGAAATTATCATCATTTTTGGGTAACAATATCGATAGAATGTTATTAATCATCTTGAAATCAGATTCTGTTAATAATGATTTAAGATTGAACATTCTTGATTTAGCTATCAAGAATATTGATTTGAATAAACTCATCAAATCCTTATTCAATATTTGGATATCCAAGAGCTTCTATCAAGATGATTCTCCAGAAAACCTTGGTTTGTATTTGAATTGTTTAACTAAAACCATCGATAATATTGATAAAAAACTGGCTATTGCTAATTCTTCAATGTTCTTGAAATGGTCCATCAAAATCTTAGAATTCAGATACTATTGTGAAACTAATGATAAATTCAACAATAACACGATTTTCAAATTGGAAAGTTTATTCTACACTTGTAGTATCAACTTCATCTTGAAATTGAACGATAAGAATTTCAGACCAATCTTTGCTTCATTGATTAGATGGACCATCGATGGTGAGAATTCTATTGTTGATGATGAACTTATCAGATTGATTTCTTTCATGAAATTCTTTAACAAATTACAAGAAGAATTAAAGAGTATAATTACCTCATATTATTCATATTTAATCGAACCAGTCGCTGGATTCTTAACCAAATTCAATGAAGATCAATTGAATGATATCAATTTGAGAAGAATCTTATTGATCTCATTAAACTTATCTTTCAAACATGATCAAGATGATTACTGGAGTCAAGAATCAAGATTTAATTTGATCTTAAGTCCATTAATCAAATCATTAAACAACATTGATGATTCTATTGGGAAATACTTGGTTAAAGCTATTACCTCATTCACTGCTAATGTTTCTTCTGATGAATACAACAAGGTAATTTTGAACCAATTGATCGTTTACTTAAACGATGAAAATGATGTACGTTGTAAGATCTGGACTGTTAGAACCTTGAAATCAATTTTCCAAAAATTAGGAGAATCTTGGTTATCATTATTACCAACATTAGTTCCATACATCGCCGAATTATTAGACGATGATGATGAATCTGTAGAATTAGAAGTTAGAAAAGGTTTGGTTAGAGTCATTGAATCAGTATTAGGTGAACCTTTAGATAGGTATTTAGATTAGTATATATTTTTCCATACTCTTCTATGGTTAATCCGGGGATTTTTTTGCAGTCGGTGTGTCTTCACCAAAAGAAAATTCTATAATTCTCACCAAAAATTTTTCATCAGTAATCACAAATGGTATGTTTTAGTTGAAGAAGAAGGATGGAATTAGAGAGTTTCTAGAGTGCAATTCGATGGAACACTCTAACCAAGATAATCCTAGTATCCCACACAACAATCCCTTACTAACCAATCCAGTCATTCTTAAAAAGTGCTCAATCTTTAAAACCATTATTTGACAGAGTTTTAGTTCAAAGATTAAAACCAAAGACTCAAACTGCTTCAGGTATTTTCATTCCTGAAAAGAATGTTGAAAAATTAAACGAAGCCACTGTTATTGCTGCTGGTCCAGGTGTTGCCCATCCAGCCACTGGTGAAATCATTCCAACTTCTTTAAAGTCTGGTGATAAAGTTTTATTACCTCCATTTGGTGGTTCAACCGTCAAAATTGGTGAAGAAGAATATTTATTATATTCTGATAAAGAAATTTTAGCCAAAATTGAATAATCTTGTAAATATATATTCCTGTAATAGTTGTCTAAGAATAGGCTTCTTGTTATTTCTGGTGCGAGAAATGGTACTAAATCTCTCCCTAAATTTTCTCTCTATTACTGAGAAACTAATGCCTCACATTCTCTTTATCGTCAAATGGCTTAGCCATCATTTAGCTGCGAAAGAAGTTTCAAAACATTTATGTCTCAATTGCTTTACAAATATTTCTTAAAGAAAGTATGTTATTTACATTAGTTGAATGGTCTTTTCAAATTACTAACTATATAGACTGCTTTAGATTCAGTTATCAAAATTGGTAACACAGAAGATCCTTACTTTGAAGAAATCCCTGAAGATGAATTACATTTCTATCAAAGGAAAGGAGCTAAAAGAAAGCGTAAATTACCAACTATTATCCCACCAAAAGACTTGAAAATCTTAAATAGTGTTAAGCGTAAGGCTTACAGATTAGATTTACAATTGAGTATTTGTGGGATTAGATTAGGATGGGCTGGTATTATTGGTTTGATACCTTGGTTAGGTGATATTATTGCATGTTTCTTAGCTTTACAAATTGTAAGGAAAGCTGAAAAGATTGATGGTGGTTTACCAATGGCTATCAGACTGAAAATGATGTCAAATGTCATTTTTGATTTCGTCATTGGTTTAATTCCTATTGTAGGAGATTTCATGAATATTGCTTATAAGTGTAATTCAAGAAATTTTATCCTATTGGAGAAGTATTTGGTTGAAAAATATAGTTCCCAAGTTCCTGTAATGTCCCAAATGAATAAAAATAATCTTCAAGGTATTGAAGATGATGAAATCCGTAGAGGTAAAGAACCTAGAAAGGATGAAATCCTTGTCTAACTCAAAGATTTTGCTCAGGTTAATTGACTGATTTCTTTAAGTCAATTGACTTTCAATTGTATCCAATCTGTTCTTAAACCCTTCAATAAACGATGATAACTGATCTAATTTCATAAACTCTAATTCTAATTGTTCACATTTCTTTAATATTAAATCAATTTCTTTCATTTCTTTATCCAATTGTAACTTTTTTTCAAGATATTCATTCACCAGAACTTCTTTCTCCTTTACTGCTGTATAAGTTTGTTCCGATAAGTTATTCATATGATCATTCATCTTATAAATGAGATAATCGTAATTCAATGCCAATTCCTTTAACCCCAAAGGATCTTCTTCTTCAGTTGGTTGGGGCATTTATTCTTGCTTTATTGGTTCAGGATGTTAGACACCCTTTAAATACCTGTACTTCTGATAATGTGTGATCTCCACTCAAAGTGGTACAAAATTGAGGGTTGTAACGAAATCCCGCGAGAGTTTTCATATCGTCGATAGTCATGTCAGGATCTTTTTCACTTTCAAAGATCAATCCAAAATTATTAAGAAGAATTTGTATGTAACTTCAACACAGGCTTCATTGGAATATACTCAAAGAATGTCAATGATCAATCGTTAGAGCTCAATGGTTTTGCCCGATATTAATATTCCCCCTATATCATGTACTAACAAATTTAGATCGTGCTTGTAGACCTTCATTAGAAGAACCTAACTTAGCCTTGAATTTAGAGATCTGTGATTATGTTAATGCCAAACAAGGTTCAATTCCAAGAGAAGCTGCCATCACTGTTGCTAAGTTAATTAGTCAAAGAGATCCTCAAACTAGTGAATTAGCCTTGGCTTTATTGGATAATTTAGTTAAGAATTGTGGATATCCTTTCCAATTGCAAATATCACGTAAAGAATTTTTGAATGAATTAGTTAAAAGATTCCCTGAAAGACCTCCCTTACGTTATACCAGAGTTCAAAGATTAATCTTAGCTCAAATTGAAGAATGGTATCAAACTATTTGTAAAACTTCCAAATATAAAGAAGATTTCGGTTATATTAAGGATATGCATAGATTATTAAGTCATAAAGGATATATTTTCCCTGAAGTTAAAGTTGAAGATGCAGCAGTTTTAAATCCTTCAGATACTTTGAAAACTCTTGAAGATTTACAAAAAGAAGAAGAATTAGTTAATTCAGCAAAATTACAAGAGTTAATTAGAAGAGGAAGACCTCAAGATTTACAAGAAGCCAATAAGTTAATGAAGATTATGGCCGGTTTTAAAGAAAGTAAGAAAGCTCAAGAGAATAAACAAGAGATTATTGATGATTTAGCTAGATTGAAGAGAAAATCAGAAATTTTAGATGAAATGTTGAACAACTTACAATCCCAGAATGCTAAAGTTGATGATGATAATGAAGCATTACATGAATTATATGGTTCTATTAAGAGTAGTCAACCAATTATAAATAAAATCATTGAAGAAGAAACTGATGAATCTAAAGTTAACGAATTATTGACTTTGAATGATAGTATTAACAACTTGATTAATAAATTCCAATTATTAAAAGGTGGTAAAATCGATGAAGCTTCAAAGATTAAATCAAATATTAATCAAGAATTGAATTTAATTGATTTTGATGATGATGAACCAATAAGTAATAATCAAAATGATAATGAAGGATATAATGATTTATTAGCAGATTTATCCAATTTGACATTCAACGGACAATCCAACAGTTCAAGTGCTCAAAAATCTAATAATGATATTCTTAACTTATTCGGATCTGGAGGTTCAATTGCTTTAGGAACTCCTCAACCAGATCCTCAACCTATTTCTCAACCCCAACCTGTCAAACCAGGTAATAATTCTAATACTGTTGATTTATTAGGTGATTTTACTTCTCCTTCACCTCAATTACAATCCAATGTTGGTTTAGATCCTTTCAATTTGAATTTCCCAAATTCTACTCCTAGTCAAATACAGTCTAAAAAGCTCGTCAACCAATCAAATAATTTGAAATTTGAAGTTGAATTAAATAATGGTACAAGTGGTAAATTCTTATTTAGTAACTTAACTTCAAATACTTACACAAACTTCAAATTTTCAGTTGCAGCTCCAAAGAATTGTAAATTAGAATTGAATGCTCAAAGCAGTGATGTAATTTATGGTTTCTCGAATAATGGTATTACCCAAGGGTTCAAAATTGATAATCCTACTAACAAAACCTTGAAAATCAAATGGAAGATCGAATATTCTTTAAATAATCAACCTTATGAAGAATCAGGTGTCAGTAATTTAAGCGATTAGAGATAGATGTTAGGAGAATAGATAATTTTAAGACCTGTCTTTTAATACTCTCACGTTCATTTACCCATTTACTATACCCCCAATGATTTCCTAAGGTTTAACCACCTAAGGTTTAACCAAACAATCATCAATGATGAAAATAAATCCATTATCAACTTGTTTAGATAAGATGACAGGAATTTTAACATCATCAACTAATAATTCAATTCCGTTAAAGTTTTGGGAAACAACAACTTTCTTACCACTTAATAATTCAACGGTAAATTTGTTATCCTTGACCTTCAATTCTTGTAAATTTTCAACAATATGATTTGATAAGAAATAGTTTAAATTAGATTCGATGATTTCATCGTCATTTTCACCATTTAAAGATTTTGGGAATTCCCAAGGTTTTAAGTCTCCTAATTTATTAATGATTGAATTATCAGTAGGACAAATAATTAACATTGATTCTTTTAAATTGCTAGTCTTATCAGAAATAGCCTTATTATCTCTGACATAACCTGAAAAGATGGAAATGGATTTATATTGTGGCAAAACAGTGGTTAATAACTGTTCCTTAGAGTTAGCATCTTCTTCTTGAAATACTTCTTGATCTCTTTTATCAATACCTTGAGCTAATTTACTGATATCAACGACATTTTTAGCATCTCTCTTTTCATTCTTGAATTTAGAAAAGTCAAAAACATTTTTAGCTTCTCTTTTGACAGGTACACCGATCTTAAGATCATCCAAATTAAATACTTTTTTACCATCCCTTTTTTCTGGAACTCCAATTTTGAGATCATCTAAATTAAACACTTTTTTCCCATCTCTTTTTTCCATATCTTCCTTCAAAGCCCTTTCGGCCTTTTCTGCTTCGGCATTAAACTTATTGAAGTCGAAAACATTCTTTGCAACAACGGTTAAAGCTAACCAAAATAAAATTGATACTTTCATGACTGGAATTTTTCTTGTTTTAAAAAACTTAAATGTTCTCAATTTGTGGTTGGGGCGCGACTTTTTGCGAATTTTACGACAAGTTAAAAATAGAGAGATAAAGAGATAAAAGATAGAGAAGCACGATAAAGAATTAACATATAATACATTTTAGAACAAAGTTCGAATTAAGAAAGTACTAGAATTGATCTAGTATAAAGAAACACCTAAAGCAGCAGCACTTAAGATGAAACCTAAGATACCACCAACAGATTTACTAGCACCGGAATCTGAAGATTTTGAAGCAGAAGATGAAGATTCATCAGAATCAGAGTCATCAGTTGAAGTTGAGGTTTCTGATGAACTTCTTGATTTAGCAGAAGATGATGAAGTTTCTTTATCAGCACCTGAACAGTAGTATTTATCACCTTTAATATCACCATCGGAGTTTAATTCATTAAATTCTTCACAACTTAATTCACCTGATGATCTTAAGTTAAAACCACCTGAAACCCTGTCTAATGATTCAAAAGTACCATTATCGAATGAACCATTAATGTTAACTGAACCACCAACGGTTTTTAATTCTGGGAAACCTGAGAATGAGTTTAAGTCATCATTATCAGAAATTTGTAAAGCACCACCAATTGAAGTTAATTTTGAGAATTCAATTTCAGTTAAATCGGAGTTTTTGTTAATGGTTAATGAGTTACCAATAGTTTTTAATGAAGAAATTTCAATTTTTTCAATTGATGATGATGAGAATGATAATGAACCATTAGTTGAAGTTAAGTTAGCTAAAGAAATTGAACCAATTGATTGTAAAACCATATCTTTAACTGAAGTTAATTGATCTAATTTAACATCAACTTGATCGGAATTATAAGAAATTGATAAAGAATCAGTAACTTGTTGTAAACCTGAATCAATTAATTCAATATTACCATTATTGTTAATATCTAAAGTTTTTAATTTAACAACATTAATACCTTCTAAAGTAGATAAACCAGTATCTGAAACAACAATAGCATCAGCTGAAGTAATACCTGAAGTTAAACCGGCATTTTCTAAAGCTGGTAAAGCATTTAAAGTTAATGAACCAACAGTGGTTAATTGAGCTAAGTTTAAAGTTTGTAAAACGGTGTTACCAGCAAAAGCTAATTCACCAGAAACTAATTGTAAAGTAGCAGCGTTAAAGGTAACGGCTTTAGTAGCATTGTTAACTTCTAAAGAACCGTAAAGTTGTTCAAGACCGTTTAATTCAATTGAACCGAATGAATCACCTTCAATGGTAATTTCACCAACAGCAGTTGGACAAGCAGCAATTGAAGCAACATCAGCTGAAGCAGTAGCAGTGAAATCATCGAATGAACATGCTGATCTAACATCTGGAGTAGCAGTTGTTAAAGTTGAGTCTAAAAAAAATTGTTAGTATTGGAATTCCATTTTACCCGGGACCAAAAACGTCAGAATCTTAAAAAACGTCAAACCTGATTTTGTTTGATCTACCATTGATATACTTGCTTATCAATGACAATCCTTACAAATAGTAAAATTATCGCTATTTCTGAACAAATTCCTCGAAGATCAATGAAATTCATCCAATTGTCGAAATATCGTCAGATCAAGGATTTCACCAGTTATGATCCCAATAAACCCAATTAACTTGTACAAGTTGAGTTAGTGTTGTTAATAATACATACTGTTAGCAGCTAAAGCTAAGGAAACTAATCCTGAACCAATAACGAAGGATTTTAACATTATAATTAATTTAATTTCAAAAAAGGGGATTTAATGAATTTAAATAAAATTTTGTCCACCGCCCAATTTCGTCGTGAAAAATTTTCCTATTCAAACTGGGAAAAATGTCTCTGCGGCAAAAACTTCTTACCGGAAGAAATAGAGAGAAAAATATTTTCACCTCACACCACCTCCCATACCGTCGCGGTACTAAAGTTGAAACCACTGCGGTAGCAACTTAGTGATTTCATATATGCACGACATTTATGTGGATTGTAGCGCGTGCTTCTATTTACCAGCTCTTTATTATTTAAACAAGCTACTTGTTCTTCGTCAAGAATTGTAAACACATGGGGTTTATTTACCTTTCCTTATCAGCTACCAGGTAAGAATGTTATATATATCGTCAAATATCAATGGATGTCATTAGTTGAATCAACAGATCAAATCAAAAGTTAGATAGGGAAAAAATGATCGACTGTCGAGAAAATCAATTAATTTTCAGTTTAAAGTAATTAGTAAAATGAACTCTGATCTGTTACTTAAAATAGAAAATTGATGCAACATTGGCAAAAATGTCTTAAGGCTATGTGTTCACACTCAAAAATAAAATCGATCATAACTATTGATAACCCTTAATTTTTCTAAAGGGAATGCTTGATTATACATAGTAGTTTTACTATGCAACCATCAACCTCTTAATCTTTAGTGGCATTAACATTTCAATGTAAATCCTCAATCACTTTTGAAACAAATGTGAGACAATTCCCAATTAGGCAATATGTCTCAATAGAAAGAAAAAATCTTCTTAATGGGTTAAAATTTCTTTGTATAGTAAGATATAACAATTTAGGAGATATTTTCTCAATCACTATGTACATTAACCAAAATCTATGGAGTTAACTTGTAAAATCACGCAAATACTAATATTACTTAATTAAGCGATTTTGTATACACAATCTATATAATACATGGTAATGCAGATATACTAGACGTTATTACCATATTAAGTAGCCATCACATCCGTATAATTGCCTGTTTTATTCAACTTAAAACATTTCAACTTTTCACTTTTCATATGGGATAATATGGTTAGATGTCCGGATTTAAAACATGAAACTTTCAGTTGGACATTATACGTAATCTCACAAGCTTTCAATTAAGTCCTTGTGCTTGAAACCTCCTCTTTTAAACTTCACTTGATGTTGATCTTGTAGTAGTTGTAGTAGTCATAAATTAACACTTGCCTTTAAAAATCTTTAACTGGGAACCGAAACGACATTTATGTTTAAACTCTAATAAAACCTTCTTACTGGGGTTATTTCTCGCCAAAGCCACTTTACTTCATTGCTTTTTCCGTCCACTCTCAATACAATGCTGGTTTCATTATTACCTCATCAAGACAAGTCTTGAGCTCTTGGGGGTTAGAGATAAGAGATTATTCTTAACACATTTTATTACAACAATAAATAATTACCAATTTACACACAACAAATAAATTGATAAAATAAATATTTAGAAATCATTAAATCTTATCAGCTAATTCTTCTAATAATTTATAATTTCTTTGTTCAATTGAACCGTTACCTGGTAATCTGGTAGAATCCATTAAGTAGTTATCAACTTGTCTAGCACATTGTCTACCTTCTTGGATACCCCAAACAACTAAAGATTGTCCTCTTCTACAATCACCAGCGGCGAATAAGTTACCTGATCCAACTTTATAACCGTTTGAATCGGTAGTTTCAATAGTTCCTCTCTTAGTTTTTTCAACAGTTAAGTTATCAGCTTCTGGACCAACGAAACCCATTGATAATAAAACTAAATCGGCTGGGAAGAATTCTTCACTTCCTGGAACTTCAGCCATTTGCCAAGCTCCAGAATCGGATCTCTTCCATTCAACTCTAACGGTATTAATACCTTTAACATTACCTTCACCATCATCAACAAAGTTCTTAGATAAAATACTATATTCTCTTGGATCTTTACCGTAATGAGTGGCAACTTCACTATGACCATAATCAACTCTGAAGATTCTTGGCCATTGTGGCCATGGATTATCTTTTGGTCTGGCATTTGGTGGTTGTGGTAATAATTCGAAGTTAGTGACTGATTTAGCTCCATGTCTAGTAGCAGTACCTAAACAATCATTACCAGTATCACCACCTCCAATAACAACAACATGCTTATCTTTAATTTCATCTTTGATCATTTCTAATCCACCATCTAATAAAGCTTTGGTGTTCTTAGATAATAATTGCATAGCAAAATTAATGTTGTTTAATTCTCTACCTGGGATTCTTAAATCTCTTGGGATAGTAGAACCAACAGCAAAGATAACAGCATCGTAAGAAGTTTTTAATTCATCAACAGTAATATCTTCACCAACAGTAGTTGAACAAATAAATTCAATACCTTCAGCAGCCATTAAATCAGTTCTTCTAGTAACTAATCTCTTGTCTAATTTCATGTTTGGAATACCATACATTAATAAACCACCTGGACGGTCACTTCTTTCATAAACAGTAACTTGATGACCAGCTTTGTTTAATTGATCAGCAGCTGCTAAACCAGCTGGACCAGAACCAATAACAGCAACGGTTTTACCAGTTCTGAAACTTGGAGGATTTGGTTTAATCCAACCTTGTTCGAAACCATGATCAATAATAGCACATTCAACAGATTTAATGTTAACAGGTTCATCAATAAGACCTAAAGTACAAGCACCATTACATGGAGCTGGACAAATTCTACCAGTGAATTCAGGGAAATTGTTAGTCATTAATAATCTTTGTAAAGCATCATACCATCTATCTTGGAAGACTAATTCATTCCATTTTGGAATAACATTAGAAATTGGACAACCGGTATCCGAAGTACAGAATGGAACCCCACAATCCATACATCTGGCGGTTTCATATTTCAATTCATCTTTAGTTAATCTTGATGATAATTCTTTCCAATCACCAGTTCTATCTTTAGAATTTCTGTATTTTTCATTTCTTCTCTTATATTTCATGAAACCTTTAACTTTATCTAATTTAGCAACAGCTCCTGATGCATTTTCAACATCTTTAACTGAATCTTCTAAATCTAAAACTTTAGGTTCATTCTTAATATCTTTAGAAGGTCTGTGAACATGACCATGTTTGATCTTAGCAGCTTCACCATTAGTAGCATCACTTTCTGGATCTTCTTTGATTGATTTTAAGAATTTGTTTAATTCTTGTTTCTTACTTTCTTCTTTCTTCTTCTTTTCTTCTTCCAAGACTTTCTTATAATCGTTAGGTAAGACTTTAACAAATCTTGGTAAGATTCTGTTGAAATCATTTAAGATAGCATCAGCAACTTCAGAACCAGTGTAATGACGATGGTCTTCAATTAAACCTCTGATAAAAGCAATTTCACTTGGATCTTCTAATGATGATAATTCAATAGTATCTAAGTTAGCTTTACTAGCAAAATCTTGAGCCATATCTAAGACATAAGCAATACCACCACACATACCTGAAGCAAAGTTTCTACCAGTAGAACCTAAAACAATAACTCTACCACCACTCATATATTCACAACCATGATCACCAGTACCTTCAACAACAATATTAGCACCAGAATTTCTAACAGCGAATCTTTCAGCAGCAACCCCTCTGATGAATGCAGTACCTGAAGTAGCACCAAAGAATGCAGTGTTACCGGCAATAATTTGATCTTCAGCTTTGAATTGAGATTCCTTTGGTGGGTAAACAATAATTCTACCACCTGATAAACCTTTACCGATATAATCGTTAGCATCACCTTCTAATTCTAAAGTAATACCTGGAGCTAAGAAAGCACCAAAAGATTGACCAGCTGAACCTTTAGCATTAACATGAATAGTATCATGAGGTAAACCTTGTTCACCAAAAGTTTTAGAAACTCTATAAGATAAAGTAGTACCTAAAGATCTATCAGTATTAACAACATCACAATCAATGGTAACAGGTAAACCTTTAGCTAAAGTTAATTCTGATTCATCGATTAATTTGTTATCAATTCTAACATGTAATCTATGATCTTGTTTTCTAACACAATGAGTTGGAACACCAGGTCTAATAGAATGAGCTGGAGTTAAAATTGGTGATAAATCAATGTTAGCATTCTTGGTGTTTTTCCAATCTTCTCTAACAATCAATTTTTCTGTTCTACCAATCATTTCAGCAACAGTTCTGAAACCTAAGTTAGCCATGATTTGTCTAAATTCATTAGCAACATAGTAGAAGAAGTTAATAACATGTTCTGGAGTACCAGAGAATTTCTTTCTCAAGACAGGATCTTGAGTAGCAATACCAACTGGACAAGTACCTAAATGACATTTTCTCATCATAATACATGATAAAGCAATTAAAGGAGCAGTAGCGAAACCGAATTCTTCAGCACCTAATAAAGTAGCGATAGCAACATCTCTACCGGTTTTAATGTTACCATCAGTTTGTAAGATAACTCTACCTCTTAAATCATTTAAGACTAAAGTTTGATGAGCTTCAGCTAAACCTAATTCCCAAGGTAAACCGGCATGTTTAATGGAAGTCCATTTAGCAGCACCAGTACCACCAGAATCACCAGAAACTAAAATATTTTCAGCACCAGCTTTAGCAACCCCAGCAGAAATAGTACCAACACCAACTTCAGAAACTAATTTAACAGAAGTTCTAGCTCTTGGATTAGCACATTTCAAATCATATAATAATTGTTTTAAATCTTCAATAGAATAAATATCATGATGAGGTGGTGGGGAAATCAAACCAACACCAGGAGTTGAATGTCTAGTTTTAGCAATTTCAACAGAAACTTTATTACCAGGTAATTCACCCCCTTCACCAGGTTTAGCACCTTGAGCCATTTTAATTTGTAATTCATCGGCATCAGCTAAATAGTAAGAAGTAACACCGAATCTACCAGAAGCAATTTGTTTAATAGCAGATCTCATAGTATCACCATTTTCACTAACAGCAGATCTAGCAGAATCTTCACCACCTTCACCAGTATTAGATTTACCACCTAATCTGTTCATAGCAACAGCTAAAGTAGAATGAGCTTCCATAGAAATGGAACCATAAGACATAGCACCAGTAAAGAATCTTCTAACAATTTCAGTCCAAGGTTCAACTTGATCAATTGGAACTGGAGTACAAGATGAAGAATCAAAATCTAATAAACCTCTTAAAGTACTATTTCTAATAGCTTCGGTTTCTTTCTTGGAATAAGCTTGATAAGCTGATTCATTTTTATTTCTAACAGCATCTTGAATTGAAGCAATAGCAGCAGGATCATTAATATGGCTTTCACCACCATCTCTCCAATGATATTCTCCAGTTTCTGGTAAACCAACAGGTTTAATAGTATCTCTTGATGGGAAACCTCTTTCATGCATGGTAAAAGCATCTTGAGCAATATATTCAAAAGTAATACCTTTAATTCTTGAAGCAGTACCAGCAAAACATCTATCAATAACAGAATTATCAATACCTAAAGCTTCAAAAATTTGAGCACCTTTATAAGATGATAAAGTTGAAATACCCATTTTTGACATAACTTTAGTAATACCAGCATTGATAGCAAGTTTATAGTTATCAACGATTTTATCTTCAGTTAAAGATTCATTCTTTAATAAACCTTCATCTTTCATTCTAACTAAAGTTTCAATGGCTAAGTAAGGATTGATACCATCAGCACCATAACCAACTAATAAACAAGAATGATGAACTTCTCTTGCTTCAGCAGTTTCAATAATTAAAGCAGCTTTAGAACGTTGTTTTTGTCTAACTAAATGATGATGAACAGCACCCATAGCTAATAAAGCAGAAATTGGTAATCTGTTAGCATCAGTTAATTTATCAGTTAAGACAATAACTTTATTAGCATCAGCAATAGCATTTGAAGCTTCTTGACAAATTCTATCTAAAGTATTAATATAACCTTGAATACCTTCAGATTTATTAAAAGTAATATCAATTTTAGCAACTGACCATTTTGGATAAACAATTGACATATTTAAGATAGCATTTAATTCTTTATTTGATAAGATTGGTGAAGAAATTTTCAATCTGTTACATTGATCAGGTTTGGTTTCTAATAAATTACCTTGAGGACCAATATAACAATCTAAACTCATAACAATTTCTTCTCTAATTGGATCAATTGGAGGATTAGTAACTTGAGCAAATAATTGTTTGAAATAATCATATAATAATTTTGGTTGTTCAGAAAGACA
Organism: Yamadazyma songkhlaensis; assembly: GCA_030570975.1. NCBI lineage: Eukaryota > Fungi > Ascomycota > Pichiomycetes > Serinales > Debaryomycetaceae > Yamadazyma > Yamadazyma songkhlaensis. The sequence continues at coordinate 174,506 of JAJLWX010000001.1, read as the reverse complement.
AGCTAAAGCATTATCATTACCCATTGAACCTAAAGCTTCTTTACCTTCGGCCATTGGTGATAAAATTAATGACATTTGTTCATGACTATAACCGAAAGCAATTAATCTTGGATCACTTTGAATTGAAGTTGAAACTGGAGCTTTTTTAGTTGATAAATCAACTTTACCTTCTAATTTACCTACTAAATCTTTCATAGTAATTAAATTAGCTAAGATCCAAGATTTAAAATCAAATTTAGATGCAACTTTTGATTTTAATTCTTTATCATCAACAATTCTACCTTCTTTAGTATCAACTAATAACATTTTACCTGGTTGTAATCTACCTTTTTGTAAAATATTTTCTGGTTCAACATCAATAACCCCAACTTCTGATGCAACAATAATTCTATCATCATTTGTAACATAATAACGACAAGGTCTTAAACCATTTCTATCTAAATTAGCCCCACAATATCTTGAATCAGCAAAAGTAAATAATGCAGGACCATCCCAAGGTTCCATAAGACAAGCAGCCCATTCATAGAAAGCTTTCTTTTTTGGATCAATTAATTTATCATTTTGCCAAGCTTCAGGAATTAACATCATAACAGCTTCAGGTAATGATAATTTACCATTAATAACTAATAATTCTAAAACATTATCAAAAGCAGCAGAATCAGAACCACCTTCTTCAATAATTGGATATAATTTATCTAATTCATCACCAAATAATTCTGATTTCATTATACCTTCTTTAGCTCTCATCCAATTCTTATTACCTCTTAAAGTATTAATTTCACCATTATGAGCAGCTAATCTTAAAGGTTGAGCTCTATCCCAACTTGGGAAAGTATTAGTTGAAAATCTTGAATGAACTAAAGCAAAATGAGCTTGATATTCACTATTAACTAAATCATGATAATAAGCAAATACTTGATTTGGAGCTAATTGACCTTTATAAACAATAGTTTGATTAGATAATGAACAAATATAGAACCAATTATGTAATCCAATAGTATGAGTTGATTGTTTTCTTAAAATAAATAATCTTTTTTGAAATTCTTTATTATAAGTAGAATTAAATTCATCTTCACTAATATCTTTATTATGAATTTCATTCAAGATAACAGCAGGTTGTAAAATCAAAGGTTCTCTTGATAATGAAGCAGGACCTAAAATTGAGGAATCGTGAGGAACTTTTCTCCAGCCTAAAATTTTCAAATCTAAAGAATTGGCAATATCTTCAAAAGTTTTCTTTGATTTTTCAAAGATTTGATCATCTTTCTTAAAGAAAATATTACCAATACCATATTGACCTAATTTTGGTAAATCAACATTACAATGATATTTAAATTCTTTCTTTAAAAATTCATGAGGTAATGAAGATAATAATCCAGCACCATCTCCATCTTTTGGATTTAATTCACCTCCTCTATGGGTCATATTACATAATAAATTTCTTGAATCAGAAACAATTTTATGACTTGGTTTACCTTTTAAATTACAAGTAAATCCAACCCCACAAGCATCTTTTTCAAATTCTGGATTATATAACCCTTTAGCAACTGGTAAAGTTGAGGCCCATGATTTATTTTCAGGAACTTCATCATATTTATAAATATTACTTTGATATTCTTCTTCAATATATGATGTCATCTTTATCTTTCTTCTTCTTTCCTAATAATCTATAAAATGAAAATTTATTATCTTTATCCTTATCTCTGTTAAAATCTCAAATTAAAACTGTTGTTGTGTTGTGTTGTAGATTTAATTGATATTAAAGAGAATTAAAATAAAAAACTATAAACTTAACAAATAAATAACTTACTTGTTAAAAAAAAGATAAATATGGGTGAAAAAAAAATTTAAGATTGTGGAATTTAGAATCTTATAATCTGAAAATTTTTCCTTAGATTAGGAAAATGATTCACTGGGAAACTCCACTATTAAGAAAATGTCTCCTTCTCCTGAATCAATGTGGGAAATAATGTCTCCAAGATTACGTTTTAATAATTACTGATGTCTCACAGGTCAAAGATAAACCGTTAACGGAACCACTTTATTGGCTATAGATCTAATTGTTTTTATTTGAGATTATCCAATAATTTCATGTTTAATAGTAAGAGATTAGGTTATAAGTTTCCATAATTTTCTTTATGAACGTGAACTATCACCTATTTTGGAGTTTTGGTCCATATTTTTCATTTTTCGAGACTTATGTATGGGGCAAGATGAGGTGGATATTTTCACTTAATGAGGTAATTTAGAGTCATCTAACTTAATTCTCTTATAAATATTTATTTAAAAGAGTCAAATGTCTGTAGAGTTGGTTGAAATTACTACATGATTAACAGTCACAAGTGTGTAGTATCGGGCATAATCTCTAATGTTCCTTTTCGGATAATACCGCCGTTATGATAATGTCTCGCTAGTTTTTTGCGTGGGCCCTAATAGGCCCGGAAGCTAAAATTTCCTTGTCCATCGGATGATTCAATTGGTCTTTTAATAAACTTTATTGTTTATGTACTAATGATGTACAGTGACGTTTAAGTATTAGTCTGATCTGTGGTCAATGGGAAGTTTTTACCTATTATCTTCATGGGTCCATGTGTTGATTCTTACTTTTTGGATCTCGTATTTTCTGTGCTCTATATCTAGAACCAATGAAAGTTATTTGTTTTTCATTACCTAACATCATGTGACCTCGGACCTTCCACTATGTTTGTACACGACCTATGGAATTTCCATCTTCATGTGATTTGTCACATGATCTTTCACGTGTAGTTTCACGTGACTGTGATAGTTTCTCAAATCTCAAAAAGATCGCAGATGAGTTTGAGAAACCGATGGATTCTATTTCTTTTCCTCCTGAAGTCCTTGAAAGGATAATACCTGATCTTTCTTTGGAAAGACATATCAAATCTGGTTTTCGTCCGAACTTTAGAAATTTCCAAGAATTCAAAAATATTGAAATCCTTAAAGTCATATCCAATGAAAAGTTAACTACCTTATACATTAAAAATGGTATAACTTTAATAATTGCCACTATTTCCCACACAATTAATGAAATAATGAACTATACACCTAATCAATATACTTCGGTTTACCCTTCTTTATCAGTATCAAGAGGTAGAACCATCTCAGGTGCTCCAACTGATGAAGAAATGAATTTATGTCAAAATTTATATGAAACATTACTTGCTAATAAGTTTTTACCCTTAGATTCATTAGTTTTCAAACCAAAATTGAAAGTTGACGACGAATTTATAGACATTGATCAAACAGATTTCAATTCAAATTTACATCAATTCAATTTATCCATAAATTTCAAAGTTTTTGGTAGATCTGGTCCATTATTCGATATCTTATATTTTTCATTAATACAATGTTTAAAGCATTTCAAATTACCTGAAATTTACATTGAAGATAATATTGAATTAAGAAATAAATTGTTTGTTAACCCTGTGTTGAGTCCGTTGAAATTGAACATTAACAATAACCCAATATCTTCTAATTTCGGAATCTATGACTTGAATAACGATAACATTATCTTATGTGATATCGAAAACGAAAGTGAAGAGTCGAATATCATCACCAAATCTTCAATCATATCAGATGGTGATAATTTATTGAACTTTAACTTCATAAATGGTAATTTATTAGATATAACAAAAGATGATTTAATCAAAATGATTAACTTAGCTAAAACGAGGTCAAAAAACATTTAGAGTACGAATATATGATTCTATTTATTCTTCCTTCTCACTATTATCTTCAGTCTTACTCTTCTTATTAAGAGTTTCCATATTTTGTTCTTCAAATAAATTCACTTCTTCATAAACATGAGCTAACTTTTCTCTGATTAAAGTTTTATTCTCTTCTATCATGTTGTTTAACCTTTCAGATCCAACATTATCACTTCTTTTCCTGTAAAATAATAAATATGCTGATCCATTTATCATATCATTAGGATCTTCTATCTTACTGACATGACTATCATTAAAGTAATACCAATTGCCATCTTTGAAATTATATACACTCGAAGTATAATGACCACCTCCTAATCCTCCAAAATGATTATCAACACCTATTAAATCATAAATAACTTCTTGATTATCATCTCCAATATATTCAGACATATCCAAACCTTCAATTGGGAAATCGATGGTTATATCAATTTTATCACTAAAACTTCTTGCTACTTGGAACCTTTTCAAATGTATGGTTAGAATATCTCCTGTTGACCAAATTTTAATGGTTTTTGTGGCTTGTTTATGATCTTTACATCTAGGACAATACCATAAATCTTGGTCTCCTAAAACTTCAGGTTGATTGAAATTATCTAAACAATCATATAATGATATGGTGGATTTCTCTTTCATTCTTAATTTTTCTCTATTGGCTTCTAATTCAGGATTTGGGATATTCTTAAGATTGACCCAATTCTTATTGGCTTCAAATAATTCTTGATATATTTCTCTATCCCATTCACAAACCAACATGGTTTCTTTTGTCAAAAATTCAGGATGTTTGCTCTTTTCCATGTTTCTTCCTTCTTCAATAGGGACAACTTCAGGTCTAAAAGCTGGTCTACTTAAATCCACACTATCAAATAACAGACCCATTGGTTCTTCCAGTCCATCGGTTTGTTCACTTCCAGAGTTACTTTCGATTTCTCCAGTCTCTGATGCTCCTAATGGAGGTTCAACATCTTCGGTGCTTGGAGTAGCCATAGCATTTCTATCTGGAAGAATTATATTGGATCTAGGTTCTTCTTCATCTTCATCTTCTTCATTATCATTATCTTCAACTACAAGTTCTACGGGATTCTCAAGACCTTTACCTGATTTGATCAGTATATATTCCCTGTAGTTGGGATAATGGTAATATCTATACTTCAATTCAGGTAATAGGTCAGACAATTTAGGCAATTTGTTAAAGTTAGGTTTAACTAACGGAACATTAACACGCTTGTTGAATTTTGATCTAATATCACGATAATGTTTGATTGTAAAACCATAATCACCACTGATTTCAGGATCTGCTAATGATATATCTGAGTCATACCCATCCAATTCTTGTACCTCTTCTTCAGATTCTTCTTCCTTTCCGACAATAACAGGTGAATCAGACTCTACAACTACAGGAGATTCTGTTTCTGGATCACTGGTTTCAATCTCGAAATCCTCCTTACTATAATATTGCTTGAATGGTAATTTCTTCAAGGTTTTGTAATGTTGATTGATATCAACCTTAGTTAAAACTTGTATTGCTTGTTCAAGTTTTCCTCTAACCTTACCGAAAGATTTTGTGTCTTCGCTTGAGATTGTAATAAATAATGGAATTCCAAATACATTGGCCATATTATATGAAGAATCCAATTCAGGAACGGTATTCAAGACCGGAATTATCAAGTCATCTTCTTTGTTAGGAATAATATAAATCAATACATCATCACTCTTACTTATAACTTCACTGATAGGCATGAATTTATATTTATGGGAATTTGATTGGAAATCTTGATAAAAGTATTCATTGAAAATCTCATAAACAAAAAGATCACTCTTTGGTAACTTCAAAAACCTTGATAAATATATTAATAAGTCTTCAAAGACTGATGTCTTGCTCAATTCAACTTCTAATTTCATAATCCTGTCTTCTATAGGTAAAGTTTGATTAAAATCAAGATTGATCACAGTGAATGTATGGTACCATTTTTTGTTGATTGGTAATGGAAGGGTCAAATCATTGAAAGGATCATAAGTAATGGAGGTTTTATTACAATCAGGACATACTAAAATAGATTGGTACAATCCACTGAATAAATCTACAATTACTGAATCATTACGTTGTTTGAATTGATCCCAACATGTTTTTGCAAGATTTGAAATGGCTACAGCATCATCAATTTCATCATCTTTTAATTCTGGTTTTTCCAAATATGGTTTATTGATGATTCTATTTAAATCTTCATGTAAAGAATCCAACAACCAACTAATAAACTCTTGACTATCTTGTTGCAAATAACCATGGAACATTGAAGAATATTGACCAATGGTATTCTTGAACTCTCTTGGGGATATAGCATTTGTATGGTTATTCTCAGCATTGTCATTGAATAACCTATTAATCAATGATGCAAAAACTCTAGCCATGTTCCCATGGAAACCTAAGGGATTGCTTTCGTTCAATTCCCTTTCAAACACACCAAAGAAGAAATAATTATTAAGTTCTGGTATATGGACCAAGCATTGTAAGGCACTATTCATATAACAAGTATTTCCCAAATTGATTAATCCAAGTTTCCCCAGAGATTTATTGATAATTTGAGAATTATGGAATTCAAATCCTTCTAAATAACCTGTAATTGGGAACTTGTTGGAACTTTCCTCAAGATTTTCAACCAATAAATGATAATTTGATGCTACTATTTGATTGACTTTCAATGTTTGTTTAAGAATATTTCTACCGATCAATTTCTTCATAGGTATATCATTGATAAATTGCTTGATAGTGATGGAATTAGGAAGCATATCCATATTTTGTAATCCTCCAATCATCCAAAGTCTAAACTGAGTCTTGGATTGAGATTTGAAATTATGCAGTTTAACCATTTGATATAACCCTTCAAATGTTTGAGTCTGGGAGAATTGAAAATATTTAGCCTTATTAAGACCAGAATTATAACTCGTTTGTTGTCTGGTAGTCTTATTGGTCAAAGTGTGAATAATGAATATTGGTGGAAATCTTTCTATTTGTTTAATTCCATTTTCAACAATCAATGCCCTAGTTGGAGCTTTCCCATCAACACCGAACCAATCAGCTAAAATATTGAAAGCTTCAGGTGGTATTGCTTTTGAATTGGTAGCTTCATCTTCGTTATTGTATAAATTTCCATATCCATCAACAATGGAATCCATATTCATCTTGCCTAACTGATTTTTCATATCTTCCACCGAAGCTGCTTCAGTACTCATTAAGTTATTGTAAAACGTTTCAGGTATGAGATACCAATATTCTCCTTCTTCTCCATTACTTTCATCAATTAACTTTTTGATATATTGTTTTTTGTGTTCAAGTTCCTGAAGAAGTTCTAATGGTGTTTGTGATGTAGTATCTTCGGTCTCTTCATTTTCCATATCAATACACCCATTTTCATCAATAGAGGGTTCTAAACTTGAACTATCGTTGGATATAGGTCTCTCTGTGACTTCTTGTCCAATCTCTTGGTCATTTATGATGATTCTTTCGTCGTTAGACTCTACTTGCTTCATGCGATCTGCCATCCGATCTAAAAACACAATGTTTTTCGCATTTTGCAGAATTAGTCCCACTACATGAAATCCTGCCGGCCTTTGCAGGTGAATTTGGACCTTATCAGAGATGAAGACACGGGCTAGTGTTGGTTGGTTAATTTTTCTGGGTATTGGTTTGTAAAAGAGTAACTTATTTTGATGTCAAGGTCTATTACAGCTTTGAAGCTGGTAAAACTCTTCTTTTTCCACTTCTTTCTCCTACCTTTAACCTTTCTTCTTCCACGACCATCTCCATCATTGTCTCCTTCAAATTCACTCATCTGTGTACTTTTCAGCACAATGTTTTTTTTGTGCATTTATTTAATCTTTTTTTCATACATTTTGCAACTTTCAGAACATTTAGAAAAAACCAATTGAAGTTCAAAAAATAAAATTAAAAAAAGACAATCCCTTCCCAACGATACGTTTATATAATCCTAAGAATCGCCCTTCTCTTCATCGTATCGAGTCGTCTCCCCGATGAGTATTATCTATAAACCTTGCCCATACATCACGTGACGATAGTAACCCGAATGCGAAAGTTACTTTAGACCCGAATATCTATTACTGCAAATTCAATTGTCAACATTATAACTGAAGAAGTTTAATAAAATGGGTGAAAAAGAGCCAGATATTGCAGTAATTGATTATTTCTGTGATGATTTGTTTCCCAATTACAATATAAATCGAGATCTCATCAAGAATTGGCAAGTAGAACTAATAGATAATTTGAATGATCCTGTAATATTAGCTGCGATCATCGAAGAAGAGATCGTATTGGGTATGAACCCCTTGGATTCACTGTTGAAGATCACAAATTCATCAATTGAATGTTTTCTTACCAAACTTGATCAATTGAATGATGATATCTATCAAGATTTCAAGATCCTATTGTTTGAGTTATTGTCTTACCTTTTAACTATTAATTACACCACCAAGATCATTGCAACAAGATTAGGAATTCATAGGATCTTGTTGAACAATTTCTTGGAATTAATCCCCAATAGTCAATTGGAAGACCTCACAAATGACAAACCAACCATGTTAAACCTGCATTTTAAGTTATTAATAGACTTACTTGAATTGGGATGTGATCCTGTGGCATTGAAGAAATCAATAACTGGACTATTTGAAATAGATCCAAAGTGTTCAGCAAAGAGTACCTCTAAGAGGCTAATTATTCTAGAATTCTTGAATAAGCTCATAAAAAAGTATTCTAGTCATTTCAAATTCATAACTTTTAATAATTTGAATAAAGCTATACCCATTCCTTACAGTAATTTGAATAGTTCCAAGTTGTTCTCCCTCCAAGGATGGTTCAAATTGAATAATATTGAGGACCTGAACGAAGATGCTATAACCTTATTCAATTTTACCAATTCATCAAATTTGAATGTTTCCAATTTTAAAATCAAATTGATGAATTATAACCAGTTTCAAGTTGTCATAAAGAATAACACCAATAACTCCAAAATCCAGTTTTCTTTTAATCAAATCTTAAACTTCGATAGTAATCCAAATGAGAATTTCATACATTTTGTCTTTACTTTTGATAAATACCAAAATTTGAACTTATTCATTAACGGTGAATATTCAGAGTCTATTCCATGCCCAGATCTTTTCAATAGTATAGATGCTTGGGACAAATTGTATATTGGGGACGAAGATGACAATCTCACTATAAAAAATGAATTGATACTTCGAAATCTTACTATTTTGAATACCAGTTTATCTAATCAATGGATTAATCTTTTGTATAATTTGGGCTTAGGATATGATTGGAATTTTAAAGAATTCACTAATGATAATATCTTCAACTTGTTGAATCATTTGAATTTCGAAGGATTGACTAATTTATCATTGAAAATAAAACAATTGAATGGTCATAAGAAACGTAGAAATAGTTTCAGAGATTCCATAGCTCATATTGCTCATTTAGATCAGTCTCCTATAAATAATAAACCATCGGTTAGTAACAAGAAGTTGGCAAATGGTTTGGTATTGAAGAATTTGATAGATAAAGTTGATATAGCTCATCATTTGTCTATAAATAAAATCAGTGAAAGTAACATCCTATTCAATTCAAATGCCAATAGTGACAATTATCTACAATCTATTGAAGCTGATAAGAATTCACATATTTTGACTCATGATGCTGAATCTATCCATGGTGGTTTATATATTATCGGAGGAACACAGATTATTCTACAATTTATCGAATCTATCATTGCAGACAAGTCATTGGAGACAACTCAAAGGGATAGTATGCTAGTAAAAGCTTTGGAGTTCATCTTTAAGCTCATCAATAATAATTGGAGACTTAGTAAGGAATTTGAAAACATCAATGGGTATGGGATCTTGCAAATCTTATTGACAAACTACAAGCAACTCAACAAGACCTTAAAGTTGACTATCTTACCGGAATTAGTGGAGATTGGTAAAGAAAATGACGATGATTATGAAGATTTGACGTTATTGAAGTTGATTCTCAAATATGTAGGATACAACTTCAATTACTTGACAGACTCAATCATTATTAATCCGAATTCTTACAGATACTTGATATTGAACTTTGATATCTTCAATGATGATTTGAGCTTCCCCATGATTCTTAATCAATTCAACGTGTTCATGCTCGATAGTCAATTCCATGACTTCAATGTAATGGAACTCAATAAAATGAATTTGTTAAAGAAATTGATTCAATTTTTCAAATCTCCACACTTGAATCATTTAAGACTTACTCCAGAACTTTCAGATCAATTGAACATCATATTATCCACCATCATTAGATCGGATATTGCTGTTGAAACAATCAAGTCCATTTCAGACTTTATCATCTATTCCATTTATTCTTGTAACCAAGAGTGTAATCCTGAGTTTGGTATAATCACCTTGAAAGCTTTGACGAACGTTTTATGTGATAGTGATTCCAATATTAAGATATTAAAGAAATTCTCAAGGTCAATCACTATTCATTGGATTTTATTAATTCTTAACACAAAGTCTTTGAAGTATATGTCTACCAACTCCAAAGATATAGTGAAATGTGGAGTGAGATTGTTATCAAGGTTATTGAAAGCTCTCGGTCCTACAATAATTAAAAGATTCTTTATTGCCAACAGAGGTCTTGATATATTAACTCATTTCTTGAAGACTTGGTGGTATAATGATGAAGTTTTATGTGTCATCTACTTAGCTGCATTTGGTATAGATGAAAACAATGATAAATATGTATCATTAACAGACTTGACAAGATCCGATAATGAACAGATGTTTTCCAAATTGGTTATTCCTGAATTTTTAAATTTGTTGAATAATATGGTTTTGAATTCATTGTACACTTTAAGTGAAAGCAAGGGAAAGGTCCTAGGGTCACCAAATAACACACCTAATGCTAAACAGAACTTGGACATAGCTTACGATACCTTACACCTTATTAACCTGTATTCTCAATTGATAGAGTATGGGTACAACAATATTGCTCCTTTATCGTCATTCTATACGGAGAAAGATTGGCTAGATGGAATATTTGAACTTATTGGGTACCTCAAATTATGTTTGACCTGGGAGAAATCGAATACCGAAGTTCATCTTAATTTCAAAAACAGTTTGGCTAAATTAACTAAGGTGATATCAAACATTTTTATATCTAAACTATTCATCAGCAATAGTAAGTTCTTTGAGATTTTTAACAGTTTAAGTGACTTCACGAAGAAGTTGATTTTAGATATCATTTTCCCTCAGATCTTTGATCACATCAACGAATTCATTTCGGTGTCTAACTTTATTTTCAACGAAAAAGATTTCGTTAATGAATCCACAAATTTGTTGATCTTTTATCATTCTGAATATATTCAACAGAAGTTCGTGGTTGATGATGAAGATTTGACAGCTTATTTGACATGTATCTTGTCAATCATTGAAATTAAACAAAACATCAATTCCACTACTTCAATCGGTAAGTTGAAATCATTGGCTGGTGAAATATTATTACTTAAACTAATGCATTTTTCTAAAATGAAAGTTGACAAGGATTGGGTCGACATACTGGAAGTTGGCGAGTCCTCCAGTATTACCACGTCTGCTCCTTGTACTCCAACAACTTCTCACTTTGATCCTTCTATATCCCAACCATCAACTCCTTCAAAGGTTGAGCTTAAACTCCACAGTGCCAAATTCAATGAACTTGTCAAATTGTTACTTTATAGGCAAATGACCGTCTTCCAAAAAGAAGTCTTGAATAATCAACAATTGGCGGAGTTTTTCCTGTTGTTGATAGGTAACTACTTCAAATTGAATCACAAGTTCAACCCAGAGTATTTCTTCAATTTGTTAAGATCAGGGTATATGATGAGACTGGATGACTTTGATGAAGTGATTGACTTCATGACCAAGGACGTTGATTATAGTGCCACTTTTGAATTGGTCAATGAGTTCTTTCAAACTTTGATAGTTAAAAATGATGAAGAAACTGTAAAAGCTATCACCAAGTTCCCTACTTTTAAACATATCTTCAACCATGGGTACAGCCATTTGGTTACCAAAAACTCAGACTCATCTAAGCTAGACATTGATAATATGATAGGCGTAACTTTGAATAATGGTGGAAAGCTTGGTCAACTTGATAATATCTACATAAAAAGTTTTGAAAGAGATTGTCATCAACTAAGAAACCAATCATTAAAGTCTGAACTTTTCAAATTCAATAGAGCTAATCAGGATCATAAGGAGAATATTACCTATTTTGCCTCCAGTTACAATTCGTTAAAAGTTGAATCGAATAGATTGATTTATGATGGATCTAACAGAAGCTATGCGTTAGACTTTATTGAAAATTCAGACAGAATTAGGAACAGAATGATCCTTGAAGATCAATTGGCAGAATCAGAAAAATTGGCTTATAAAGTTGACCTTCCCATTAAAAAAGTTTCGGAAAGCTTAGATAACGATAAATCAATTGATGCTTATAACCATGCTATTCTTAGTAATGGAATCAATACCTTGAGCTTATCTACAGCCGATGTCTATGCAGAGACAACTGGAGATAGTTTCGAGATGATTGGTGATGAGGAAAGATTCCCTGGTTCTGAAAACGCTGATGGAGAAGAAAATGGTGAAATCGATCAAAAAGAAATCGAAAAGATAAGAGCTTATGAGGACAAAAATAGGAAGGTTCTTAGAAGTTTATATTTGGGAGATCATATTGTTTCTTTGTGGAACATAAGTCAAATCAATGGACTTCAGCCAATCGAGAGTCTTATGATTTTGGGATCTACTCATTTATATATAATCGAGAACTACTTTCATCAATCAGATGGGAATGTTATTGATGTTCAAGATGCTCCTATGGAGCTTAGAGACTCTTACTTGCAATTAATCAATAGCCAATCAAATTACTTGACAAACAATAAAAGTAGATCACATAGAACGAAGAATTGGAGTCTTGATACCTTAAGTTCCATATCCAAAAGACAATTTATCTTGCGTGATATTGCTTTGGAAATGTTTTTCAGTGATGGGGCCAGTATATTATTGACATGTTTCAACCAAAGAGAGAGGGATACTATTTATAATAGGTTGCAAAGTTTTTGTGTTGGGAAAGGTTTGGATCAAGATCTTTCAGAGACTTTACAATTATCTTCATCATTATCAGCTAGTCATTCTCAGAATACTAATAACTCATCATTTTTTGGTTCTAGATTAGCATCTGCGTTCAGTAGTAGCTCTTCACCTGATAACCTTTTGAATGCTACCAAAAAGTGGAGAAATGGAGAAATGTCTAATTTCTATTATCTTATGATCATCAATACTTTGGCTGGAAGAACTTTCAATGATTTAACGCAATACCCTGTTTTCCCATGGGTAATCGCTGATTATACCAGTGAAAAACTAGATTTATCTAATCCTAAGACCTTTAGAGATTTATCAAAACCAATGGGTGCTCAAACTGAACCTAGAGCTTCAGAATTTAGGGAAAGATTTGATGCTTTAGATAGTTTGCAGGATGAAAATTCACCAGCTTTCCATTATGGTACACATTATTCATCAGCAATGATTGTTACATCATTCTTGATAAGATTGGTACCTCATGTTCACTCCTATCTTTTATTACAAGGAGGTAAATTTGATCATGCTGACAGACTTTTCAATTCTATTGAGAAGGCTTGGATATCTGCTTCCAAAGAAAACACAACAGATGTTCGTGAATTGATACCTGAATTCTACTATTTACCTGAATTCTTGGAGAACACCAATGACTTCGAATTAGGAACATTACAGAATGGTGAAAAACCCAATAACGTAACTTTACCCAAATGGGCTAAAGGTGATGTGAAACTATTCATTCAAAAGAATAGAGAAGCGTTGGAAAGTCCTTATGTATCAGCCAATCTTCATTTATGGATCGATTTGATATTTGGATTCAAACAGAATGGTCCTGCAGCTGTAGAAGCATTGAATGTATTCCATCATTTATCTTATAATGGAGCCATTGATTTGGATAATATTAATGATGATATGGAGAGGAAAGCAGCAATTGGAATGATCAATAACTTTGGTCAAACTCCAAATAAAATCTTCACTAAACCTCATGTGCCCAAGGAAGTGTTGAACTTACCAGATTATTACTTTACTTCAATAGATGATACAAAAGCACCAAAATTAGTGTTTGAATCGAAGTTAAGATGTCCTATCAAGAAGATTGAAGTGAGTCTGAAAACTGGTAAATGGGTAGGAAGACCAAAATGTGTATGTAGTGAAGATGATTTATTGATAAGGAAAGTTGGAAACATAGATGAGAATTCAAGGTCCATCATCATCAACAACACATCATTTTTGGACATTCATAGATCTCATATTACCTGTATCCTTCAAATCGGTTATAAGACATTTTTAACAGGTGATACTGATGGATTGATAAATATTTGGAAATGTAATTTGAAACCTTCATTGAATCTACAATTCCAAGGACTCTTAAGAGGTCATATAGCTGAAATCAAAGAATTGAAATACAGTAAAAGTTATAAAGTAGGACTTTCTTCGGATGTGAGAGGAAATGTCTTTTTGTGGGATTTTGTAAGATTCAAATTCATGAGAAAGATTAGTGGACCAGAAACTGATGAAGATGTTTTGATCGATATATCTAATGATACAGGTAATATAGCTGTTTTAAATACTCAATCCAATAAGTTCTCGTTATATACCATCAATGGTGAACCAATCATTACATCCAACTTGACCAAAGGTAAAATAACTAGTATGAGATTTGGAAGTATCAACCATTCCAAGATCCCAACAGGAAAACAACTGTATAGCAACAGTCATATTTACTGGAGTAATGAGTTAGTATCATTTGCTTATGGTAGAAACAATCCATATAATGATAATGAGGTAAAAGATCAGGAAATTTGTATCTATGAGATCAAAAGTGGTGAAGATAATGAACCAATTTGGAAATTATCCTTATTATCTTCTCTATCATTGAAACATGAAGGTATAGGAGAGATCACTGCTTATGAATTATTCAAAAAGACTATAGTAGATCCTGAAGATAAATTAGTGAGAGGTTATTTAGGACTTATCATGGGAGACAATAATGGCCGAGTCTACCAATGGTAGATGGTTTGTCTGATAGAAAACTGTGATACTGGTATCACAAACCCTAGATTTTACCAGCATAAGTATCATCTAATGTACAGCCCTATTAAGGCATGATTTCGTGAATCGCACTCTCATAAATTTTTCCGTTGTATTGCCCTGTATTTACTTGTATTACCGTGCCAACCATTTATTAGAGTCCCACCACTGGCCAACAATGCTGAGACTTACAGATTGGGTACCCCCAATACTGATGAGGATAATCATCACATGTTTGATATGGTATCTGGTATCTTCAATCACCTCACAATTGACCAAATCGATATTGATTGAATATAAATACCCATTATTTTTAAGTCAATTCCAATTTTTAATAGGTTCCATATTATCCTTGTCATTCATACTAATAGCTAGATCATCACCCAAGATATCAGGATTTTTTCCATTGGGTAGTGTACCCATGGATGATACAAAACCAATCTTTAGTAAAGGTGCATTTTTTAAGATCTTACCTTTAGGTTTATTCCAATTTTGTGGGAAATATTGTTCCTTAAGTGCCACATCATTGATTTCATTAGCAACAGTTTCAAGTGTTAAAGCTTTATCTCCATTGTTAATTGTTTCAGGTTATAAACTTATATATCAAGTGAGATTCCCAATTATCACATATATATCATTAACTCCTTTAGTAGGTGGTGTTATATTATTAATATCTGATGAATCCAAATCTGAAACTGTATCTGAATCCTCGAACACGGATCTTAGTTTCGATCAAATCAAAGGTTTGATTTACTGTTTAATAAGTGTCTTGATATTTGCAGCTCAGAATATTTACGGGAAACAATTAATAACTTGGGATTCAGATACAAATCCAGCTAATTTGGCTTTATATTCTAACAGAACTGAAACTATTGATGATGGGTTTAAAGGAAAGTTCATTAGACAGAGAAATAACTCTATCAGATTACCTTATTCAAATTCTGATATCAGATTAGATGAAAAGGTTGAAGAGAAAAGAGAGAATGGGAGCAATGGATATGTTGAACAAGCAAATTCAAATAAATTTCCATTGTTTAACCCTTTATCATCCTTTATGGATGAATCAGATAAAATTATAAAACCTGATCAAATGACAATTATATTCTATTGTTCCATCATTGGGTTAATCATCTCTTCTACTGGTTTCATGTTAAATGAATTTCCCCATGTTTTAGATATTATGTTTGGTAGACTTGAAGATTCTACACCCGAAACAAAATCAGGAATAATCAGAGTGTTTTATTTAATTCTCCTCAATTCTGTATCACATTTCATTCAGACTTTATTAGCATTCCATTTATTAGGTCTGATACCCGCAGTATCATATTCCATAGCTTCAATGATGAAAAGAATTTGTTTAATCACCGTCAGTATTATCTTAGCTACCGACTATCATGATCCAAACAAATACTTTGGTAAAATCACTGGTAGACAAATAATAGGATTACTGTTCACAGGTATTGGATTATATTGTTATGATAAATGGGGAGCTCATATAGTTAAAGACAAAAAATAGGAAACACCTATAATGAACCCTTAACGAGAAAAAAATGTAAATATTATATAGAATGTAAAATGTTTGGACAGCTGAATGCCGGATTCTAATCAAACTATACCCCGTAAAAAATCACGTTTTAAGGCTCTTCAGTACGTAAAGTATAGTTCTAAACCAAGCCCGTTTGATCCTTGACTACCCCTACTTGAGAATAAACCCAAGCATGACTAGTATACTATAGAATAGGTTGTAGAGAGTAACGATCGTGGGATATAAAAATCATTACCCTACAATAATACCTATCCATGTACAATAAAGAAAAAAATTTCTTCAGTGAAAATTTTTATAGAGCGAGCGTAGGTGCGGGTAATCGTTTTTGTTAAGATATGAAGGTAGATTTGTTAGTTAGTCAATTGTTGTTATTGACTTCAGTATATGGAGTTAACTTGAATGGAAAGTTCTTCAGTTCAAGGGAAATCAATCAGTTACAAACCCACCAATTGTATCAATCTGAAAAGATAGTTAATGGGAACAACTTACCTATCCGATTTGATGTAAGATTAGAAAATGGTGATAAAGTTCAATCAGCTCTAGTTAACAAGGATTATGAATTCACATTTGAGAATTTACCAGAAGGTTCATACCATCTTATCATAGACTCCCATGACTTTTTATTGGGATGTGATAGATTTAAGGTTGAAGTAAATGAAACCACCGTATTAGCAACTGATTATTATTTAGCTTCAGAATCCAGTGGTGTTACTCAAGATATCACAGAAAAACCACTTAGAATTGAAGTTATCGAAACTCAAGATTATTATGAATCCAACCAAGGTTCCATCAAAGAATTGGTTATGCAAAGTCCTTTAGGTTTCATTTTCCGTAACACTGCTTTCACCATTATGTTCATTTTCGTTATAGTGATGATGGTAGGTCCTTATGTTCTTCAATTAGTAGCCCCAGATGTAGCTAAACGTTTGAATGAGATTCATAGAGAACAAGCTGATCTTAGAATTGAAGAAAGAGGTAAATCTTCCCAACCAAAGATCGAAGAAATCCCAGAAAAACTGTCAGAAAAGTCAACCAGACAAAGAAAACGTTAGTAACGACAATTTATGCATATATATTACAGATCAAATCTCTTCCAAATATTCTATATCCTAACATTAAGTCTCAACCCAACAACATAGTATCTACTCAAGACCCAAAAGGCTGACCCAACTAATGTGGCTAATCCACAGAATAACGCAAACATTCGATAATGAAATATACTCAGATCTCCAATGATAGCACTAGCTATTGGGATTCCGAAAAGGTTCCCTATACTGACAAAAAAATACATTAACCCATATCTTGACCCGAATTTACTTACAGGGGTAATCTGCCTTAAACAAGCAGGAGTTAATGATAAAATCAGTGAAGAAGTGAAGCCGAATATCAGAATGAATACGTAAAGTATCACATGATTGGTTCCAAAAGGTAACCAAAGTACTAATATGGAAATAGCTGAAAGTGTAACCATAGCTATCATGACATTGAAATGTCCTATTCTGTCACTCAAATATCCAATACACGATCTTGCAAAGATACCTGCACCATTAAAAATAGTCAATAAAATATATGAAGCACTTTCAGAGAGTCCCGCTACCACAGCATAAGTTCCATAATATGTTGCAACGGATAAAAGTGCCAACTCACCAAAGGTCACTCCCAAAACTAACAGAACGAACTTAGCATCTTTCAAAGCTGTCATGTCTAAGAAATTCTTTGCAGAATCAACAAATCTCTTTCTTTTTCCCTGACTGATCCTTTCAGCTCTATCGGTTCGAGGACTTCTAACTCTTTCTTTGACCAAAATCGTTGCCATGGTATTCAAAGCTGCACAGAAGAAAGCAAGAATTCTTATAGCCCAAACGAATCCAACTTTTGCATATAAAGATCTTAACATTAAGGGAATAACCATACCTCCAATACTTCCACCAACAGAACTAAGACCAATGGCCAAACCAATTTTATGGTAGAACCAATGACTTACAACTCCAACTAATGGACTGATTAATAATGAGTTACCTATACCATGACATAAAGAAAGGGCTAAAATAAATTGCCAAACTGAATTACAATTGGCTGTAGCCATCATACCACAAAATGATAAAACATTACCTAAAATCATAGGTTTTAAAGCTCCTTGAGAGTCAAAATATGGTCCAACCACTATAGTCAAGGAAAATGCTAAAGCTAAATAAATGGAGAAGATCCATGATAAGGTAGATGCTGAAACATCTGACAATTGATGGGTAGCTAAATAAGTTTGAATAGCTCCAACAGAATTCAAGGTACCGAAATTAGCAGTTAAACCTAAAAAGGAACCAAGTAAAACCATGTAAGCTCTTAAACCACCATCAGGAATATCATTATTCATTTGATCGTGTGAGTCATCAGAAGCAACAGATTGATCTGCTGATTCTACTTGTTCGAGAGAGGCACTTCCATCTTCTCTTCCATGATCAATGCTTATTTCGTTATCGAGGTTCGATGCTTTGGCTTGCCTGTTGATAGGTTGTAGTTCTATTTGTTCACTCATAGGTAACGGTTAGACAATCCCATCGCGGAATTTATTCCTTTTATGTGGGGTGAAGCCACATTGAAAGCAACGGATATCAAGGGTTAGAATATGAAGAGGAGAAGGTGTGAAGTGATGACGTATGTTGTTAGAGATATCTTTGTGATGTTGAAAGATCTAGAATCAAGTAAGAGCTCAATTTCTCGATCCGATAAGAGTTTTCCGAGGAAATGATCCGATATACAGATCAAAAACGATTGAAAACCGATTTTCAGCTTTACTTTCACTCCCTTTACATATCTATGCCATTCATCTTCACCTTCAACCAGTCATACAAGAGTCTTACATCACCAGAATAAATAGATTGTGCGGCTCGCGATTAGATCCTGCCGCATAATCTACAATATCATAAATTTTATATTCTCTAAAAATCGAAGTCAATATTCTCAAAATCAAAAGGTTCATACGCATAACCTTCCCCTTCAAAGAACTTTGACATAGCTTCAACCCAATGTAATCTCAAAGAATGTAACATTGCTGAAGTACCTTCCATCAAAACTAAAATACATACCGTCAAAATAAACCAAAATCCAAATAATATAACCGTCATAATCACCCCTTTTGTACCTGTCAAACCGAAAGCATTTTTGATAGTCATTGACCATAAAACACTAGATAATTGGTTATGAGCTAAAGATAAAGCCCATAATCTCAAATAAGAAGCGGTATGACTAACACAATTAAGACAGAATTCAATGGTATGAATAACTTGATGGATTACAATATCACCCAAATCAAAACCTTCATGATCTCCATGACCAGAACTTGCATGTAAAGGTTCAATATCATTGGGGAAATGGAACTCATTATTTGAGATTTCAGAATGAATTTCAAAAGTATCATCATCATCACCGTTATCTTCAGTTTGAGCTCTATCGAGTTCAAAGGACATGACCGCTGCTTCTTCTTCATGTAATTCAACACTATGTCTTCGTTGAGAATGTAAATCACTATAGCCCAAAGCTTGAGCTTTCTTATTTTGATTATTTAAAGTGATTGGTTTATATAATAATAACCATGGAACACATACTAAAGCAATTAAGACTAAGACAATTTGAACAAATGCTTGTCCAGGATATAACTGTTCTTCAACATTTCCTGGTGATAAGAACATATTAATCAACATGTTCAATAATCCTGGAGGTTGCTTATTTTCACCTATCCAATCAACTGACCATTTATAAACAATGGTAAGACATAAGTATCCGAAAATACTTTGCATGAAAAGGAATCCAGGAATGAAGTTACCAATAACATCCACCACAGAATTGAAATATCTATAGTTAACAAGACTGAAGAATAATGAATAGTTCATATGAATGAAACCCATTAAGATAGATAATTTCATCTTATAAGAGTTAGTGAAAAGTAAATTGTTTTCAGCTCCATGCCAACCCCAATCCAAACCGATTGGATAAGTATAACCTTTAACTTTAGTTGCTGTTAAAGACATGGCACCTTCTTTATCGAAATCATAACCTTCAGGATATTCGAATTTCCAACCACTTTTAAACCATGTTAATGATAAAGAGAAGATATCATTATACAAGAATCCAGTATAAATGGAGAATACACCCATCAAAAGTAAAACATAACGACCATTGAAAGCCATTTCAAAGATCTCATCTTTTCTTCTCATGGCTCCAAATTTGATTTCATTCTTAACAAAGAATAAACTTATAAGGGTCAAAATGATCCCATGACCGATATCACCAAACATAATAGCGAACATAAATGGGAATGTAATCACAGTAGCTAAACCAGGATTAACTTCTTGATATGTTGCTACACCGTAAGCATCAACAATGGATTGGAAGGCTGCAGTCAATTTATTAGTTTTATGATAAGTAGGAGGAGTTCTATTAGTAGCTAATTCGTTGACTACCGCTACCAATTGATCATTCAAATCCTCAAAACTTTCTCCATCTTCTACAGCGAATAATGGTGTAGCATTAGAATCAGCAAATGGGTTAGATTCATTATTATTAGGATCCAAAGCGATTTCTTCTTGTGATCCATTAGATGCTTGGGATTTTGAATGAATAAGGTTTTTTAAAGAACGACGAATCTTTTCGAATTCATTAGATGGGATCCATCCTTCACCTACAAGACAACGTCTAGTACCATCCATATCGAATTTATTCAAAGTTTCATACATGAACTTCTCTCGTTTGATGTTATATACCCAATCAGTGTAAACTTCTTGCAAGATCATTAATTCAGCGATCAAATGGTTTTTAGTACTTTCAACCACATTATCTAAATCAGTGATTTTACTATTTAATTCTTCTAAAGATTCTGTTCTTGCTTCATTACTTCCATAAATATTATCGAAAAGATCACCTTCTAAAGAAGTAACAATTCTCTTTACTCTTTGTTTCAAGAAATCACCATAAATGTAAATGATAAATACACTCTTCTCCACTGATTTATCTTCATACATTTTCAATTTATCGTCTTTTATAGGTATATCATTGAAATACAAATTCCCTCTCAATGTTCTCCATAA
The DNA here is from genome assembly GCA_030570975.1 of Yamadazyma songkhlaensis. Classification (NCBI taxonomy): domain Eukaryota; kingdom Fungi; phylum Ascomycota; class Pichiomycetes; order Serinales; family Debaryomycetaceae; genus Yamadazyma; species Yamadazyma songkhlaensis. The sequence goes on along the minus strand of JAJLWX010000001.1, from coordinate 152,964 downwards.
GATTTTCCTTAACAAGGGGATCTTTACTGTAGAAATGGTTCCGGCAATTGAATTATAACCAGTATCTTGTAAATCAGCAGTTTCTAAACCCATTTCCAATTCATTATTACGATCATTTAACAACGCTACATTATCATCATCATGATCAGAATCAACAGCAAAAGCCGAATCTGAAGGTCCGTTACGAGGATCTCCTCTATTAGATGAATGGAAATCATTTATACTGGTTAAAACATGACGATTTTCAATCAATTTGATCTTTTGATTGGATAATTGAATAAAGGAATCATCTAAATGTTTAATTCTCTCAAAGAACTCTTCAATCTTTATTTTTAAGTCATCTACATCCGATTGGGAAGGTAAAGGTTTCATATCAGCAGTTAAATTATTGAATAAATCACCTTTAATGGTATTATGTTTCTCCATAACTGATTTTAAATAAGTCAATTGACTCTCAATTCCATCAATGGCCCTTAAATCATTGATAAATGTCCTTTGGAAGGGTGTTAATTTGGAATTTAAATCACGGAAATGAACATCTCCTAACTTTCCTAAGGTAAAGACAACGTCTCTAGCAAGTTCAATTGTCACATAGAATTGAACCAATGACATGGAAGCCGACCGGAATATAGCTTCATCATCCACTTTATCCTTCAATCGAATTGGCATTATTTCTTATCTCGTTCAACGGGATCTCCTCTATTTATTGGATCTTATTTGTCCAATATGTGTCTCCTATAGTTTCGTTGACCGCGATCTTTGATTCAGGCTTGGAAATTTCTGGTGTTGTAGAATGACATAATGCGAACTTTAACTGTGAGATCTGGAGAGAAGGGGTGTATATTAAAGGGTCAATTGATAGAATAGACAGTATATGTTAACTCTCTTCAAGAGAGACTAAACAGTTCTTCAACAATTCGTGCAAAAGTTGGATCATGTGATCGTATGGAGTCAGTTTTTCGAAGAAGTCTTAACCTGACAATGTTGTCATTTCTCTATACAATTCTTTCTTTTCAGTAACAAATCTCGAAGCACCAGCAGAGTATTGACCCACTTCAATAATATCCAATGACTTCCAATAATATCCAACGATCTCCAAAGACCATTCTCCTAATAACCACAATTAACTCGTATATTTCTTGATTCGAAAAGGTCGCACTTACCGTCGATATGTCATTACTATGGTTATTCTTATTGATGACTTTTGGTCTCTGTATGGAGGTTGAAAGTCATGGGAGTGATGTAGGGACTTCCCTAGATGATAAGAATAGTCTTGTTGGAGCCAATGGTGGAGAGAAGTTTGTGAATGAATATCAAACCATTATCAATCAGTTACAGCTGTTCAATTCACAGATAGTCACTTTTGAAGATGGCTACAAACACAAAGTCCAATACTTACCTTCATACAATGAAAAGGACCAAGCATACGAGAAACAACCCTTGGTTGATCAAGAAGCTCGTAAATTCATGTTAGAATCAGTGATACCTAAGTTAAACGAAATTGCCAATGGCCAAGATCCCCATAATGTTGATGCATTGGTGACATTAGGAGATATTTATACATTTGGGAACTATTCTATGACCAGTGATTATCCAAGAGCTCTTGAATATTACGAAAGAGCCATCAATATTAAATCACATGGCCATGCTTATTTCATGTTGGGATTCATGTACTCCACAGGAATGTTTGGAGAAATACCCATTAACCAACCAAAATCCCAATTATATTATCAATTGGCTATAGAAAATGATGATATCAATGCCTTGATGGTAATGGCCTACAAATTATCTGAAGGAATCGACGTTCCTAAAAATGGAGAATTGGCTTTAGTATATTATACGAGATTAGCTCAATTCGGTTATCAATTCTACAGAGATAACGAAGATGAAATTGAACCTGCAGAAATATCTTTTGATGTCAAATTACCTGATTTCATTGGTGGGATCTATGGAGACGATGTAAGTGAATCAATGAGATCAGTAGCTACATCTAAAAAAGCAGTATTGGAATCTTATGATCATCTTCAGTATTATGAAACTGATGCTGTGGTGGATTTATTTGATTCGAAGATGATTTATCATTATTTCCATGCTCTTCATGATTACGATGGTTATTATGATACCCCCAAAGATTATGTTAAAGCCAGACAATCTTTAGAACAATGTATTGAGGTAGGTAAAAAGTTACCAACTTATAAGAAATTGAAGGCAATGTCAGGAAATGATAGACTTAGACTTAGTAAATGTTTCCTGTTACTTGGTCATATGTATATGAAAGGTCAAGGTGTTGATAAAGATTATCGAATGGCAACTGAGTTATTCAATGAACTGATTAGATTCTATAACGATTCTGATGCTTTGAGCGATCTTGGTTATATATACGAAAAAGGATTACTTGATGAACCAGATATGGCTAAAGCTAGGGATTATTATAATAAGTCATACATTCAAGATTCTGAATCTGGATCAAGAAGAATCTCTCAATTGATGATGTCTTCAGTCCCTTATGATGATATAATGGCCAGTGATATGAGGAAACAGATAGTTTTATTCATGAAAGATGCCACTACAAGAGGTGACACTGAAGCTTTATTCCATTTCGGTAATTTCATTCAACTGGGTTATACTCAAGGTGTATTGAAACCTTATAGTTGTAATACTAATATCTTATACTATAAGATTTTCATTCAGAGGTTAGGTAGATTCTTCTTCCCTCATTTAAAATATGCTTTTGATCAATTGAATAGTTATAACTATAAGAATGCTTTGGTAGGATACCTGATAGCTGCTGAACAAGGATTAGAAAAAGCTCAAATATCTGCTGGTTGGTTATTATATCAATTAGATCCTTTCCCCTTAAAGTCTACCAAGAGATATCCTCATGATAGGGTTAAACATGCTATGACATATTTTAAAAGAGCTAGTGATCAAGGAGATATTGATGCTACTATATTTTTGGGAGATATTTATTTCTATGGAGTTGAAGGTGGTAATATCACTGTAGATTACGAGAAAGCTTTTAATCTTTATGCTAAAGCTGCTAATTCTCATTCACCTCATGGATGTTTTAGTCTTGCTTATATGTATGAACATGGATTGGGAGTTGTTAACAATGCAATTGATTATTTCATGGCTAAAAGATATTACGATTTGAGTTTGAAGTATCGTATGGCTCAACATAAAGAGAACAATATCCCCATATACTTTGCTCTTTTGAAAATTCGTATAAAATACTTGATTTGGGGACAAAGATTTGAATCCGGTGAAGAACAAAAGAGTTGGTTTAGTCTTCTTAAACAATTGGGATCCGATTATGATCAACAGCAACAACAGCAAGAACAAGAAGATGATACAAGAGCTAGACAACAACATGAGAATGTCGATGGTGATTACTGGACAGATGAAGAATTCGGGTTTGGAGATTTCATCGTTCTAGCTGTAACGGTGATAGTATTTTTGACATTTTTCGTTAGAGGAATCAATCAAAGAATAAGAAGAGGTCCAGGGGGTCAACAACCCGGTTTCCAACAGCCTGGAGGTCAACAACCTGGATTTCAACAGGGAAATAACGATAATGAACCCTGGAGAGTACAATTTGGAGGAGCAAATTTTGAATTTCAATTCTTTGCTTTATAAATTATTTTCCATGTAAATATAAATATATACCTTTTTATGCTATTTGATGTCATTAATGATGTCGTTAATTATAGGACTGTTTTTAACAGCCCGAGATGAAGTTAATGGCTTAACTTGTGAATTTGATCTTGAAGATCCCATAGTTTTATGTACACCTTCGGCAGTATATGAATCATAAGATTTATAGAAACTGGTTGCTTTAGGAGGTAATCTGTACATCCATTTTTTTTCCATGACCAAATCAATGAATTTTTTAAGAACAGGTGAATTAGATAAAGTTTTCTTTGATCCTAGAATGATAAGTTTGGATTTGGATCTGGTAACAGCGACATTGATTCTTCGCCATTCTTGTAACAAGTCACCTACTTTCCCATCATCGTTGGATCTTACTAATGATATTATTACACAATCTTTATCTCTACCTTGGAACTGATCAGCTGTCATACATTCGATGTTTGGTTTATTCAAGAATTGTTTGGTTAACATGGATAATTGGGCTCTATAAAGAGACATGATCCCAATATCTTGTTCATTGACTCCACATAAAGTTAAAGCTTCAACAATTTGCCAAATCAATAAAGCTTCAGTAGGATTTTGGATTCTTTCTCCATGATTTACTTCAACCCCCGGTACTAGATCATGATCCAAGAAAATAACTCGATTTTGTTCTTTAACTATCCATTGCATCCAAGAATCACGTTCTCCAGTGATCAACACCTTATAATTGTCAGGATGAGGCAATTTCAATACTTGGTTAGCTACTTCTTCAGTTCCACATTTCAAACGACCGTCATAGACAATTTCGTTGGATAATTGCATGATATCATCACACATTCTATATTGATAAGTCAATTCACTAACAGAATTTGGGAACTCATCGTTCAAATATTGGAATAAAGATCTCAGTAATCCACTCTTGACTTTGGGATGGGAATGTTGAACCAATGGAGGTAATTGATGATGATCTCCTACTAAAACAAACTTCTCTGCTAATCTTAATGGACCAAGACTTACAGGTAATGATACCTGGGATGCTTCATCTATGATGCAATAATCAAATTGGGTTCTTATGTTGAAAGCATAATCATTGATTCCAAGACAAGTAACTCCAACCACTGATGGTCTGAGATAGAATGATTGATAATCTTCAAAACTGTTAATGTTTTCTTCTTTAGGAACGTATTGTTGAATGTCTCGACGAACTCTTGAAGGATGTCCGATTCTTAGGATATCGATATCATATTTCTTCACCTTGAGTAGAATGTTATCTACAGCTGAATGAGTATAAGATGCCAATAAGATTGATTTACCTTGTTGGACTAAATAATTGATTACCGAAGCTATCAAAGTAGTTTTACCTGTCCCTGGCATCCCTAAGATCAACGCATAGTCTTCACAAGTAGCTATCTTTCGAAAAGCATTAGTTTGATCAGGGTTGAAGTGACTATCGAAAGGAATATCTACATCCTCATCATTGAATTTAGGTGGAACTAGATCAATGATTTGTTGTCTTCTTAAAGAATCTCCTTCAGGCATAAATAAATTCAAAAGATTGAATCTAGCTAATCCCATACCATGGAACATATCATCTTTATCCAATCTATAAGTGTTTGAATGATTTATTTCATTCAATTTGGAATTGGTGGTTAATACTGATTCGAAAACTTGATTATTGGCATTATTATAGTCCTTGGACCTTACTGAAGAGTTCACTACTCTTCTATCTACAGCAACAATGATTTTATCTGGTCTTATTGAAGTGATGAATCCATTAGCCAAAGCGAAATGTCCTCTTTCATCACTGATCATGATTCTACTATGAGTGGTGAGTTGAGTAGCTTGAAACGATTGATTGATATCACTTGATGGTGATCTTTCGAAACTGTATTGGAATTTGTAGGGACTTTCATTGGTTTCCTTGATTTCTGAAATAACAAGATTGGAGAGAGCTTTCCCGTTTTGTAATTCTCGTTCCTTCGATGTCATTGTCCATAATTCCTTCTTCATGGACTTTAAAAGTTTCTCTTCTTTGGTAATCAATAAGTCCCAGTATGCATAGAAATCCTTGTAAACCTGATTTTGAAGGGTCAGGGAAATACCTTGGAAAACTTCAGGCAAGCCACTTGTTTCAGAGGTACCATCTTCAACTAACAGATGTAATGTCATACAAGCTGCTTGAACATCACATCTTTGACAAATGGAAGTAGTTTTTATAACCTCAGGTAATTTCCTAACTCCTTCAAGGAGATATTCTGAAATTCTGTTTCTAAGATTTATCAAAGATCTTAAGTCAGCACTTCTGATATTACCTATTTTCATCATCTTTTCCTTTGTGTAAACCAAAAGGAATGAGTTTACATCTAAGTCGTACCTATCCTTGAACAATAATGAATATAATGATGACTGGGCATGATGAGAGAAATATTCTCTTCCAGTTTTGAATTCTAATGGTAGAAGATATTTCCCATTCTTATCTTGACCTTTAATACTTGCTTCTACAGTAACATCAACTTTCCCTTTGACTCCAAATATAGGTGACCATATATTTTCTTCAATATCCAAGGCTTTGTTTATAGCAAAGGATACCTCCTCTCTGGTTCCTATGACTGGTATGGAGTTTCTGGCTGGTTTCTGGTAATACTTATTGAACCATTCAGGAAGATAAGGTAATGTCTCTTTGACTTGTTGCAAAGCTTCTTGGTCTTTACCCTGACCAAGAGAATAGAATGATAACTTATAATCTTCGATCAATTCTTCAGCTTTAGCTGTCATTCTGTCCAATGACCAATCACCAACCATGAAACATGATTGGAATATCTCATGTAACACATATCCCAACATTATAGGTAAAGTAGTTTCTCCAGGAAACTTAAACCTATCAGTTAATACCGACTTTCTAGGACATGTTAATTGTTGTGAGACGGTGGTAGCAGAAACAAGAATATCAGGATTCCAAATCAAAATATTCCTCTCATCGTCAATCAAATGAGGATTCTGTTCGTCAGTTATTATAACATTGACAATATCGTCTTTGGCAAAGTTAAGGGTAGTATATTCACCTCTTATTACCAATTTCGATTCAATATCTTGATTATTCTTAACTGTCATGATCAACTGTGTTCTCTTATTGTCCTTGATCTTATATGATGTAGATAAAATACTGACTATCTGGAATCTCTTCAAGTCAGGTCTTGAATAGGATAATTTGGTTGAATTAGGAACAATGAAGGTATCCTCTACATTTTCTAATTCTTCAATATCATTGGTATACTTAGTCTTCAACTGAACATGACTGAGATCATTTGAAAGATCAAACTCTTCAAATTCATCTATTTCATTGGATTGTTCGAATTTAATCCCTGGTTGTTCAATAATGGTCTTATTCAAAACTTTAGTGGGAGAAGATGGAATTTTCACTGGTGCAAAAGAAGCAATGAATTCTTCATCATCAGAAAATGGATCAGAAGAATCAGCTTTGGAATCCATCAGTTTTGCAGTTTCAAGAAAGTTATTCATATCAGGAACACTATGAACTCTGTCATGGCTCGACTTTCTATCATCTGATTTGGGATTCTCTGAAACCTTTTCTTTCTCCAACAGATTAAAATCTAACTTATCCAACCAGTTCTTTAACTTATTGGGTTTTGGATTGGAACCTAAAGATTTTGCTCTCTGTAAAGTTGGAGGATTTCGTATCTTACCACCTGTTAAATCAGAAATGGTCTTCTTTGGTCTTGGAGTCTGAGACAGTATATTATGGAACCCCGAACCATATTTCTCCAACATCAGTTCGGCCTGTTCATTGATAAGTGCTGGAGAATCTTCTTCTCTTTCTACAAGGTTCTTTAATGGTGATGATGATAACATTTGACTTGGTTTCTTAGGTGTGAGTCTAGGGTTTCTAGGACTTTTCTTCCATTTTATACCTATTCCTTCAAAACTATCATCAGAACTTTGATTTATCGATGTATTAAACTCTATATCATTAGTCTTATCATTAACTTTCCTCACAGGACTAACTATTTTAGTTATATCTTGAACTGACTTATCTCCGCTGATTTCATTACTATTATCAATAACTTTATCATTAGTTAACTGATTCTTGGGGTTGAAAAAATATGTTGTTTTTCGAGGTTTCCTCTTACTATTGGACTGAGGAGATAGAGGTTTTTTCCTCTTATTACCCCCATAATCCATGATTATCTCAACTTCTATATTTTTTGTACGCGTAGAGACCAAACCTAACAGAGAAATCAAAAATCCTCAAAAGGTCGCGCCCCTACCAACATCTAAAATTTTCAATCTCATCGAGCAGAGTAAGAATTTTTTCAGTCTAACACTCAATAAGAAAAAAACTAGACACTTTCATCCAACCATGTCATACGTTTTAGCTGAAACTGCTGCTGGGTATGCTTTATTAAAAGCCAGTGATAAGAAGATTTACAAGAGTGATAGTTTAATTGAAGACTTAAACAGTGCTGAAAAAGTATCAAAACAATTTAAAATTGAAAGTTTTGAAAAATTTCAAAGTGCTGCTAATGCTTTAGAAGAAGCTAATGCTATCATTGAAGGTAAAGTATCTGATAACTTAAAGAAATTATTAAGTGAAGTTAAAACCGATAAAAAAGTTAACTTAATTGTTTCTGAAACCAAATTAGCTAATGCTATTAACAAATTAGGATTAGAATTTAAAGTTATATCAGATGCTGCTTCAATGGATTTACATAGAGCTATTAAAGAATATTTACCTGAATTATTACCAGGATTAAATGATAACACTTTAAATCAAATGTCATTAGGTTTAGCTCATTCAATTGGTAGACATAAATTAAAATTCTCTGCTGATAAAGTTGATACCATGATTGTTCAAGCTATTGCATTATTAGATGATTTAGATAAAGAATTAAATACTTATGCCATGAGATGTAAAGAATGGTATGGATGGCATTTCCCTGAATTAGCTAAAATGATCACTGATTCTGTTGCTTATGCTAGAATTATTTTAACTATGGGAATTAGATCAAATGCTCAAGATACTGATTTATCTGAAATTTTACCTGAAGAAATTGAAGAACAAGTTAAATCTGCTGCTGAAGTTTCAATGGGTACTGAAATTACTGAATTAGATTTAATTAATATTAAAGCATTAGCTGAACAAATTGTTGAATTTTCTGCTTATAGAGAACAATTATCAAATTATTTATCATCAAGAATGAAAGCTATTGCTCCAAATTTGACTGTCTTAGTTGGTGAATTAGTTGGTGCTAGATTAATTGCTCATGCTGGTTCATTAACTTCATTAGCTAAAGCTCCTGCTTCAACTTTACAAATTTTAGGTGCTGAAAAAGCTTTATTTAGAGCTTTAAAGACTAAACATGATACACCAAAATATGGTTTATTATATCATGCTTCATTAGTTGGTCAAGCTACTGGTAAGAATAAAGGTAAAATTGCCAGAGTTTTAGCTGCTAAAGCTTCTGTTGCTTTAAGATATGATGCTCTTTCTGATGATAGAGATGATTCAGGAGATTTCGGTTTAGAAGTTAGAGGTAAAGTTGAATCAAGATTAAGTGCTTTAGAAGGTAGAGATTTAAGAACTTCTTCTAAAATAGTAAAAGAACAACCAAAAGTTGAAATTTCTGAAGCTAGAGCTTATAATGTTGATGCTGATGCTCCAACTACTAAAGCTGAAGATTCTGATGATAAAGATTCCGATGAAGAAGAAGAAGAAAAGAAAGAAAAGAAAGAAAAGAAGAAAGAAAAGAAGGAAAAGAAAGATAAAAAGAGAAAGAGAGATGATGATGAAGAAAAATCCTCCAAAAAATCAAAGAAAGATAAGAAAGATAAGAAAGATAAAAAGGATAAAAGAAAGGAAAAAAAGGATAAGAAGAAGAAAGATTAGGATAGATGTATTTTATTTTGCATGCAATGTAGTTTAATATAGGTAGTTACGATGTGACTCTTAAAACTTAAAGATGCTTGGGTATCTCTTCGCATAAACTGTGGATTTTCCACGTCGAGAGGTTGCGAAATGAATGTCAAAGACCTTGTTAAAAATGATAAATATCTCGATTTAGATGACGTTAATCATCCTGCTAACTTGATCTGTGAGTTATGTAGACTCTTTTATGATAAAGATTGGGTTACAGGAACAGGAGGTGGAATTTCAATTAGAGACGAGAATAATAAAGATTTGGTTTATATAGCACCATCAGGTATTCAAAAAGAGAAATTACAACCATGGGAAATGTTTGTGGTTCAATTATCTGATGAAAAGGTTTTACGTACACCTAATGATACTGATAGTCAATTAACTAAGAATTATAAATATAAACCTTCAGCTTGTACACCTTTGTTCTTAAGTTGTTACAAATATAGAGATGCTGGAGCATGTATTCATACCCATTCCCAGAATGCTGTGATGTGTACTTTATTATGGGAAGATAAAGTAGAATTTACCATCAATAACATCGAACAAATTAAAGCCATTCCAAAGTTGAAATTAAATGAATCTACTGGTAAAGTCGAAAAAGTAGGTAGTTTAGAGAATTTCGAAACTCTTGTTATACCAATCATTGACAACGTTCCTCATGAAGAAGATTTAACCCCTACTTTAGATGAAGCTATTAAAAATTATCCTGGAGCTACTGCTGTGTTGGTTAGAAGACATGGAATCTATGTTTGGGGTGAAACCATTTGGAAAGCTAAAGTTTATAATGAAGCCATTGATTATTTATTAGAATTAGCTGTTAAGATGAAATTGCATGGAATCCCAACCATAAAAGAATAGATATTCAGATTATTTATTCTATAATATACATATTTACATGATCTCATCTCTATAAAGGATTTTTAGTTCCTTTTAATTTATCACCTTCAATATTTGTCCAATTGACCTCTCCTTCAACTTCTCCAATACAAACTATATTAGTACCTCTTAAAAGATAAACACCCATTTCAAGTTGTTGAAACTCTTCTTCAGATGATTTGACTACTATTTCAATACATCCTGAAATGACTATATTAGTGGAATTATCAAACCCTTCAAGTTTCCCTTGGAACAATCTTCCATCTGTCGATATTACTCTGACATTTTCTACAAGGTTAGTACTCAATCTTCTATGATTTGTGGATGGTTATACATACTGTAAAGAAAGTCTTTCAAACTAGACATGTTGATGATCGCGAAATTTTGGCTGCAAGATGTGGGCGGTAAATCATCAAGAACTGTTACAACATTTCAAGCAACAGCTCGGGATATTCAATGAGAGTCAAACAGTTGATTGTGATAGTGAAGAGGATGAAGTTGGAGTGGGAAAGAAAAGGAGAAAGAAGTTTTCTTCCACAGAAAATCTAGATCGTTGGGCTGCAAAACTTGAAATGGAATCTCTAACCATGAAAGCTAATTTGACTGACTTTTTAGAAGATTTTAGAGAAGAATTGAAGAAATGGAACAAACAGAACGATAAAGTTACGGATAGGGGAAGTCTAATGAATTTGCATAAAAAATTGGATGATTGTTTGAAATCTGTAGAATCTACAAATCTTCAAAACCAAAAGATAATAGAGAAATTAAATAATCTTGATGAAAGATTGGTTTATATTGAAAAGGGAATCACCCAATATCAAAGCAAATTCCCAGTAAAAACACCCAAAGTCTCTAATGAATTCATGACTCCGAGTCAGAATAGAATACTCATACCTTTAGATGAAATCCCACGATTTAGAAGATCTAAATGATCTTCAGACTTTCAACTGATCTATTGATATCAATCTTCACCACTAAATTATTCCCTTTACCACTGAATCCACCAACACATAAATCATGATAATATAATTTGTAAACTGGCATATATCTATCAACAAAGAGTTTAACTTCATTATCAGTCATACCCATCCCTTTTTCTCGTATTAATTGATGTTCTTGTTGTAATCTCCATTGAAAAACATTATCTATATCAGGAGTTTCAATTATTATGCTATATTGGCAGAAACTAAAAGCTTTCTGGTACTTTATAAGGAAATCATCAACTAACTTTAAATGTTGAGGTGTATGTTGATTAACAATTGGGTCATTCAATTTAGGTATATCAATCAATGGTTTGAACCCTAGGAACCATCCTTCCAAGAAAATTACATCAACTTTTGGAGGATTATAAGATTTTGTCCCTGGAGTTCGATCACCTTTCCCATTTTGTAAAGATTTATCATAAGCAACAGTTTGAAACTTCTTTCCTTCAAGAAAATTTTCGAGTACTTCCGTTAACAAATCGATATCATGAGTACCAGGCAATCCTCTACCTTGTAATAACTTATTCCCATCATACTTCTCCACACATAATTGATTTAATTTAATTTGATCATTGTAGGTTAAATAAAAATCATCCAACAGTAATGTGATAGCATTAAAATCTGTGTTTTCATTCACATAATCAGTCAATTTACTAGATACCGTTGTTTTACCACTTCCTTGTGGTCCACTTACACCTATAACAATAGGACCAGTAATCTGTTTAATCAAAGGTGATAAATAATCAATAGATTTTTGTAATACACTCATAGTGAGAACTTTTACCCCAGGTTAAGTATGTGTTTATATTTATCGTATTTATAAGAGAAGAATTAGATAGCTTTGACTTCTTTCAATTTTTCAATCAATTCATCAACTGAACCGACTTTAATACCAGCAGGTCTTTCTGGAGGAGCTTGAACTTTTAAAGTTTGTAATCTTTTAGAAATTTCAATATCTAAATCTTTTGGTGATAATTTTTCTAAAGGTTTCTTTTTGGCTTTCATGATATTAGGTAATTTGACATATCTTGGTTCATTCAATCTTAAATCAGTAGTAATAATTATTGGTAATTTAGCTTTTAAAGTATCTGAACCACCATCAATTTCTCTTGTTACTGAGATTTCATCACCATTAATTTCAACTTTTGAAGCATTGGTTGCTTGTGGCCAGCCTAATAATCCAGCTAACATTTGACCAGTTTGATTAGAATCATCATCAATAGCTTGTTTACCTAAAATGATTAAATTTGATTGTTGCTTTTCAACGATTTTTTTCAAAATCTTAGCAACAGCTAATGGTTCGACTTCTTCATCTCCAACATCAACTAAAGTTGAAGTATCAGCACCTTTAGCTAATGCAGTTCTTAAGATATCTTGAGCTTTAGTTGGACCAATAGAAACAGCATGAATTTCATCTACTAAACCTTTATTAGATTCTCTGATCTTTAAAGATTCTTCTAATGCAATGTCACAGAATGGATTCATACTGAACTTGACCCCTTTAGTTTCAACTCCAGTTTGGGCTTTGTTGATGATAGGCTTAACAGCGAAATCAATCACCCTTTTAACAGGAACCAAGATCTTTAAACTCATAGTGAAGTTTGCAACTTTTGAATTCTCAATGAGTCTTTTCCGCTACCGGTAAAAACACGAAGTTGTTACACAAAATTGAGAAATGAGAGATGTTACACAAAAATGAGATGTTACACAAAATCAAAATTGATTCCAAAATAGAAAAATTTATTAATCTACGTAAAATTAGGTCTCGATCTAGCTTTCATCTTTTCAATACGGGCTCTTAATTGGTTAGTTATCTCTTGAGCTTTCTTCCAATTATCATCATTATCAAAATCCACCGATGGTTGTTTGTATTCGATGTTCTCTTTAAAATCATTGTCTTTACCAATGGATAATCTATTCACTCTTAAACTCAAATCTCCCAGGTTTCTTTCAGGTTTTATCTTTGGACCATCATTATTCAATTTCATTATTTCAATGGTTTGTTCCAAATCTTTAATCTTTAACAATAAATTCTCTTTATCATTATTTAAACGTGATATTTGAGCTTCTTTCTGATTGATGGTGATGTTGGAGTTACTTTGGAATTCTTGGAGTTTTCTGGATATAGATAAGTTATCATTCTTCAATTTTTCAATCTCATTGATTTGCAAGGTGTTGGATTCTTGTAATTGTTTGTTCTTGGTTCTCAATTCTTCTAATTCTTTCATCATTGAATTATCCACTTCAGGTTTAGGTTGAAGTTGAGGTTGTTGTTGAGTAGCAAATTTGGGTATAGATTCATGGGTAGTTAAGTTTCTACCAGTAAGACCTCTTAAGCTTGGTTTTTCTGGTCTTTTGGCAGGTGAAGTAGCTAATCGTTTACTGGGTATAGTTGAAGGTGGTGCTATTTTAGTAGGTTGAATAGATTTAACGGATTTCGATGGGGCATTTAATCCCTTTGATGCTTTGACATTGGCATCTTCAAAGAATTTATTGATTTTTTTCTTTCTATTATCATCCACTTTCTCCAAATATCTTATTAATTGTCTTTCACCTACGATTTTCATTAAAGTTCCAATAAGTTGACTGGCAGCTTGTCTGATTGGTTCTTGAGATTCACTCAATAATTTTACTGATACTTCCATTATTGATTCAATTTCTTGGTTATTGGGAGCAACTTCACTTTCACTTAAACACCTCGTTAAGTAATTAATAGCTGAGATCTTAATGGCAGGAGTTTTATGGGTCATAGTAGCTAAAACCCCATCCAAAACATCACTCAAAGATGTGGCTTTGAAAATAGTATCTAAGGATTTATTAATAGCCTCTGTGAATGAAGGTTTCTTCTCCTTATTTCTCTCAAGCATTGGTACTAAAATCATAGAATAGTATTTTCTGAATCCCTTTCTTAACCCATTAGCTAAAAAGGCAGTACATTCTGAAGCTAACTGCACCACTTGCATATTAGCATCTTTCATACATTTAGTAAAAACTCTCATTATATCCATATAATCATCTTGTGGATTTAATTTACTAGCTTTACTGAAAATGGCATGAACCTCTTCCAAAACTTCTTTTCTTTCTTTCCACACAGGATTACTGATTCTCTGTTGGAAATCTCCAGGGATTTGGCTCAAGACATCTGTTGGTTGTAAAAGATCATAAGGATCAAAATCTGGTTGCTTGACTTCAGTATCTTCCATTTCAACATCTTCACTTACTGTTTGTTCCACTTCTTTTTGTGATTTCAACAATCTTTTCTGTTTAGGAACTTCATCAGCTACTTTATCAAAAGCTTTTTCTAAATCTTTCTTTTGAATTGGTTTTAATTCGTCTAAAAGAACAGTTTTCAATCCATCTCTGAGCCACTTATAAATTTCTACCGTCAAATTGGTTGCCTCGTTTCTAACATTTCTATCAGCATGACTAAATAATCCTGGTAAATGTTCAATGATAGGGTTTGGATTAATGATTTTACATCCAAAATTCTCGATTATTTGATAAATGGAATTCACCACTCCTGAAACTAACTTGGGTAATCTGTGCTTAAAGAAAGGGATCATATCTTGAACCACAAGATTTCCATCAACTTTCTCTATCAATAACATTAAACATTCATTGGTCTTTATTTTAGTTCCAGCTCTTGAAGATGAAAGTCCTTTTTCACATAATGAAGAAACAACACCTGATTTTTGTAACCTTACAGCGTTGTTGGTAGGGCCGAATTCTAAGTACTTGTTAACACATAAAATCCCTGTTTCTTGTGCCACAACATTCAGATCAACCGTAAACGATTTAACAGTGTTTACATCAAATCTGGTGAAAATTTCATCGTCTTCAGAGGGAGAAGTCTCAAACTCTTTGATCAATTCCTCATAAGCCGATAATCTAGCCTTCCAGACTTTATGAACAAGACGGTCTTCGATTGAAAGACTGGTGAAGTCTTGTTCTTGTGGATCCATGTTTGTTTATAAAATTCGCGATTGAGATTTGTGAGAAGAGTAGATGGTGGGGTGGAAGTGGGAGAGAAGTTAAGAGTATATTGGGTCCATTGATGGGCTAGATAATTAATGAAACACAGGTGCTCTTAGGACACCAGGCTCCATTCCTACCCGATTGAAATAATCTCTTCTTAAAATGCATTTATTACCCTATTTATAATATTTAGCTTTAATTTCATCATAAGGTTTCAATTTGAACCCCCATTCTTCTTCACCTGGTCTAGTTTCATAGTATTTCTCGATATTAACTCCATGATAAGGATGATGAGCGAAATTGAACCATGGTAATACTGATAACATTGTGAATGAGTATTGGGAATTTCTATTGGCAATATCCTTTAATCTATCATCTAACTTACTTTCATTTTCATGGTATGGTAATTTTTCTTGAGATAATAACTTTTTGATTTCATATCTATCCTTTTTAACTTCTCTGGCATTTTCTGACCATCCTAAAAATCTTTTTGATGAATTGACATAAGATAAATAGAACCCCCCTATGAACCCTAATAAAGTAGCAGCTCTTAAAGTACCACCTGGGATTTTAGTTGGAGCTTTAAATGAACCATTCATTGGTTCTAATCTTTCCCAAACTTGTAAACTGATGGGGAATGCAGCAGCAGTTAAACCCCATACAGCGTAGTCTGAAGGTCTGAAATATGACACCACTCTATTAAAATGTGGATCAACATCGATTATCTCGTAATCGGATTGTGGTGGTTCACCTCTAACTGGTTCATATTGTTTGGAATATGACATCTTGGTTCTTGAATAATTCTCAATTCTCACAATTTGATTGGAAAACTTTTCGGTGTGCGCCTATCAGAATTTGGATATGGAGATGATGGGAAAGTTTGTTAGTGAAGATGATGGTTGAAGGGTGTGGATGTATGGAAGAGGAGGGTATAGAGATGGGGGTGAAATATGGGAGTCAAAAGATTAGTTTTGATGGAGTTAAACGGAAATCTTTGTATAAAACTTTTGTGATGATTTGAAAAGATAAGTCTGTATCCTGGTATCCATGCCATTCGAATGGTATCATTTACAGGTCAGTTCACCTCCAATAATACCTCATCATCTCTGCCCCATAACCTGCGATAAGCCAAAACTCACTTTCGCATTATCATGACTATTGA
Source organism: Yamadazyma songkhlaensis (assembly GCA_030570975.1). Lineage (NCBI taxonomy): Eukaryota > Fungi > Ascomycota > Pichiomycetes > Serinales > Debaryomycetaceae > Yamadazyma > Yamadazyma songkhlaensis. The sequence goes on along the minus strand of JAJLWX010000001.1, from coordinate 136,400 downwards.
GTTAGAAACAGATGAACAGAAATCTGTGTTCACAAAGGTCTTAAATTGTATAAGGATACGAAACATCCCCCTTATCAATTTCTGTATAATTTGGATTCTTGGGATATTTCTTTTGAAGCTCACTACCAAATATACTGAACTTTATATCAAAAATTCCTTAATTACTATCATAGTAACTAATTTAGTACTTTTTGGTATAAGTGAGACATTGGCCCAAACTTTAATATGTTACAAACCAAACGAACAATTTATAACCATGAGGTTGAATGTACAATCCCCTGAATTGTCCTTGACAGCTGATGAAGAACCTGATTTGAGAAATGAACAGGATATTAATGAATTCATAGATTATATAGAAAGTGAAGAGAATGAAATGGGTATAAGGCCATTTATAGTGGATGATGATGTACCTATAGCCGAATTGACTTATTTTCAGTTTGATAGACTTGCAGGATTCATGACATGGGGATTTATTATGGCTTTCTGTCAATGCTTATGGTATAAGTTCCTTCAAATCTATTCTACTGATCCTAAATTTATTGAGGTTTTAAGAAAAGTTTTGACTGATCAATTATGTTATTCTCCATTATCACTTCTTGCATTCTTCACATACGGGACTATGGTACTAGAAAAAGGGACATGGGAAGAGACTAAAGATAAATTGAGTAGAATTTATTTAAAGACACTTCTAATTAACTATTCAGTTTGGTTCCCTGTTCAATTCATTAACTTCCTTCTCGTTCCAAGAGATTTCCAAGTCCCTTTCAGTTCATCCATTTCAGTTCTTTGGAATTGTTTCTTATCAATGAGAAATTCATCGTCGTAATTATAGAGTCTTTATTATATATACATACCGGAGTAGGTAAACTTTCTGACTTTGGTACTTACATGTTTTACCAAATCGATGTGATAGTGAGATTCCAAAACATAAGCTACATCAACCATAGCATCACCATCAATAATTTCAAAACCTGGTTGTCCTTCACCTCTTAATATCAAACCAACAAATTTCTTACCTTTCTTATATAAATTTGAATTTATAGATGCTGATATACCTGTTATGAAATGTGGAGGTTTCATATGAGGAAGTTTGAAATCCAGGATACCTACTTGATTCAAGCTTTGAGGAATGTTAGAAGGAGCTAAGGTGATCCAACTTTTGATATCCAAATTGACTAAGACTTCGGATAATTTATTTATGACGATAGTATTGGAAATATGTGGAATTATAATGACGAAATTGCCATTGAACTTATAAATGGGGATATTATAATTAGGATATTTAACCAATTTCATGGCATTATATAATTGTTCATCTTCATCATAATCTTTAACATCAACCTCTTCAACATTCTTGTACTTAATAACTATTTCTGCTACTTGTTTCTTATCGAAATCACCTAAAATCTTTAAAGAAGTAGGTATGATTAACATTGAATCACCAGGGATTTCAGGGACGATAATTTCTGGTATTTCGACATTTTCGGTATCATCTTCAAAGAAATGACGTGGTGCAGTACCTTCATTCCATGGTTTAATCTAAAAAGTTAGTAAATGTTCTTCAATTAACTTAAATATCACCCCATTCTACATACTAACATCTTGCCATCAATTCGCGGTGAAAATTATCATGAAGAGTATCAGATTCAATAGATTGCCCATACGGTTTTATCATTCTCAACATCATTTGGTGTCCAATAGAATCATCAACCCTGATATCATAGAACATAAGATTCTTACTAAATCATTAGAATTCATTCCTAAGTATGGTTTTAAAGATTCATGTATTACTCAAGCTATTAAAGATTTAAAGTATCCTGATTCTATCATGTCAGTATTAACTACATCTTTCCAAGGAAACTCCTTAGAATTACAATTAATGATCCATTGGTTGAAAACACAAAGAGAAAATATGGCCAAATCAATTGAAGATGAACAATTCCAAAATTTATCTGAATACGATAGAGTTAAGTATCTTATCAACAAAAGACTTGAATTGAATGTTCCAATTAAAGATAAATTATCTGAAGGAATATCTTATTTGATGGTTCCATATAATTTCAGTCATTCATTAGGGGAATTACATAATCTTGGTGATGATATAGCATTTTATGCTGGTGATCAATCCAATGATTTTGCATGGTATTCTAAAAGATTCAGTTTTTCTTCAGTTTATGTAGCCTCAGAGTTATATATGTTATCAGATACTTCCAAAAACCATACCAACACCAAAAAATTTGTTGATGATCAAGTTGAAGGTGTCAAATCTTTAGGAACTGGATATGAAAATACTGAACAATGGTTATTCTTCAATACCATTGGATTAGCTAATTTAATCAAATCTCAACTTTTAAGAGGTTGAACAATCTTTGTCTGTATATATTAATTACTCATTTTTTGCCTTATATCCATCAAAGTATTTCTAGACTCTTCGATTATCTTTTGTTGAGCTTGGATCTTAGTTTCTGCTCTTTTAATTTCTTCTTGAATGAATTCTATTCTCTTTTCGACATTAATCTTTGCCTCATTATAATCTTGTGGTAATAATACTGGACCTGTTAATTTATAGATCTTACTGTCTTCATTCAAATGAGTAAATTCATCCAAAACAATTTTATTCTCCTGGTATTGAGTTTCTAGTTGTTGTCTGGTGGAAATCAAATCATTCAATTCATTTTGGGCTTTTGAAAAGCTCAATGAAGCTTTTTCAAACTCTTGATTCATTGATTTTTTTCTGTGCGAGAGTTACTGAGGTTAAGGATGGTTCTTACATACCATTCGACTAAATCCATTCTACTATTATTCCTATTTAAAAAAGTCATCATTTTCATTAACAATTATATCTGTAACTCTAACTTTATAAGAGTCATTATATTCTTCATATTCTTGCATTTCGTTATCTGATAATGATATGTCCACAGTGGTATTTTCGAATTGATCGATTGCTTGAGTGACAGAATCTAAAGGTAGATTTGGATTGTTATTATGATCACTTTCATCATCATCTATAGCATTTCCTTGTAGAATTGAACTATTAAAGTTTGGTAATTCCATATGAACCGATGTATGACGTCTTAAGGAGTTGGTTCTTGATTTAGGTTTATGACTAAAACTAGCTCTATATTTCTTTTCATTAGCTAAACTCTTTGATTGTTGATATGGTGATGCAAATAAATCTTGATTAAAAATGAATCCTTGACATTCTTTTAGGGATATAATGTTATAACTTGAGCAATCATGGAAATAGTTGGGTGATTCATAAACCGATACGTTTTCACTTTGGATCATAGCATTAGATAAAAATGAATTCCTTCTAACCCATGGTGAAGTACTGTTAGAGAATGAAGGTCTCTTCTTCTCCGATTTCGAATTAGTTCGTCTTCTTTCTTTAGGTGATTCCCCCATAATTTTTCTGAGGATAAGGAGCGCTCGTCTCATGATTCATAATTCATTATCTATATACAGTTGTATAAATAAAGTAGGTTGGTGGTCATCGAGGTATTGATATGGCATAGTCCTCTTTATGACAAGCACCACTTAGGATACTTTCAACCGAAATATCCGTCACCCACTAAGTTTGAGTCTCTAAGTTTGAGTCCCTAGGTTTGAGTCTTTAACTTCTTTAACTCATTCATAACGTAACTCAACCCATCTTTAGACTTTTCTATGTTGGAAGTAAACTTATTTCTACTCCATTCTTCGATTCTTTGTTTGAAACCAATAAAGTTAGATGAAAATAACACTTTATTATCTACATTGGTAATACCATCTGATAACTTACGGTAAGTTATATACTCTTCGACTTTGACAAATCTTCTATGATCGATATTAGCAGAATAAGTTATTAATTTACTGGTGTTAGGATTGATAATTGTCTTTTCGATGATCCAACTATTCAAATTGGAACCTAAAAATGGCTTGATAAAACTAGGTAATCTTCCTGTTTTCACCATTAACTTGGTAATATGTAAATTACCCTCTTTATCAATATAATTTTCAATCGTATCAATACTTAATACATGTTTGGCATAAGGATTGGGATATCGATTAAGATAAGCTAAACTAACTACTTTGAAATCATGATCATAATTGAAGTTATTCTTAAACACTTGAACCATCGGATTCTTGAGCTATGTCTCTATAATATGTAAAAGATACTATTTGGCTGATTTATTTGGTTATTTATGAGTGTTTAGTCAATGTTGGGGTAGCCCGTTTGAATAGTAAAAGTGGTAACGTTGAAAATTTCTCATCGAATGGTTTTACTCAGCAGGTCACACGAGCATCACATGAGATACCACATGACCGCGCACATGACTAGAAAATCTACATGAAATTTTTGTGACAATAACATAGCTTTGACAATAGTGGAAAAGCTCAATTAGGTTAAAACTCAATTAGGTAAAGACTAAGCTCTTTAATAACTCGACAAAGTGGTCATACGCCCCATTTCCAGATCCAAATATTTTGGAGATACTAAACCACCCCATTTTTCCCGGAGAATCTTCATATTTTCCTTAACTCCCCAATTACCCAATAAGAAAAAGGTTGTTCCACTAGATTGTTATTTGGGTTTTTAACAAGGGGGCCAATTCCCACTTGACGGGGCAAATAGGATTCATGTCATCTCAAAGCGCAAATTTGACAGGAAGAAAAAAAGAAAAAGGTTAAATTATAATCATCTCAAATCATCTCCATGTTTCAAATGCCACTAACGATACTCCTATCTTCTTATCCAACCACTAAATCTTCATTTCCTACCGGTTACGGTGACTCATCTTACGTTAAAGGAAAGCCATCGTTAAAGGTTTCTACTTCATCATTTTATGCAGCAGAAACGTCCTGCACACAAGCTTAGGACATAAATATATGTCGGCTTTTGTTGCAAAAAATTTGAAACCCTCCGGTAGGCATAGCATTGGAACGTATATATACCGGAGAAGGTACGTGAAGATAAAGAGGAAAAAAAAAGTCATTTGTAATCATGAGTGAAGGTTCATCTTCTATGGAAGCACCAGTAAAAGGTGAAGGTAAAATATATCAAAGTAAATCCGATGATACATTTGAAGTATTTCAAAATGAAAAGACAGAATTAACAGGTTGGAATAAATTCAAAGATTCTTTTAAACAAGCAGATCCTAATGATATCAAACCTGCTGGACCAATGTCAAAAAGACATTTAAGATTAATATCTTTAGCAACAGGTTTAGGAACTGGTTTATTAGTTGGGTCAGGTGGTAAATTACGTACTGCTGGTCCATTATTCTTATTAGTAGCATATTTTATTGTTGGGGTACTTATGTTACAACCAACTATTTTCTCTGCAGGTGAATTATCAGTAGCTTATCCAACATTACCTGGAGGATTTCAAAGTTATTATAAAAAATTCATTTGTCCTAGTGCAGCTTTTGCTTTAGGATGGTTATATTTAATTCAATGGGCTTCAGTTGTTTCATTAGAATTAGTTACTGCATCTATGACCATTAAATATTGGAATACTTCCATTAATCCAAATGTTTTTGTTACTATTTTTTTAATTGTAGTAGTTGCTATTAATTTATGTGGTGCTAGAGGATATGCTGAAGCTGAATTCTTTATGAACACTACTAAATTACTTATGTTAACTGGATTTATCATTTTTGGTTTAGTAGCTGATTTAGGTGGTACTGATCATGGTTTCGTTGGTGGTAAATATTGGAGAGATCCTGGTAGTTATACTTCATTTAAAGGGTTATGTACTGTTTTCTGTGGTGCAGCATTCTCTTTTGGAGGTTCAGAATTCGTTGCTTTAAGTGTAGCTGATCAAGCTAATCCAAGAGGTGCTATGAAATCCGCTTGTAAATTGATTATGATTCGTGTTATTATATTCTTTATGGGTTCATTATTATTCGTTGGATTATTAGTTCCTTATACTTCAGATCAATTATTAGGTTCAGGAGGTTCAGCTACTCATGCTTCCCCTTTCGTCATTGCTGCTGAAACTTATGCTAACCATGCTTTATCATCAATTGTTAATGCTGTCATTTTAATCTCTGTTACTTCAGTTGCAACAGCTGCTATGTATTCATCACCAAGATTATTATTATCATTAGCTGAACAAGGTATGGCACCAAAAATTTTTACTTATGTTGATAAAACTGGTAGACCATTATATGGTTGGTATGCTACTATTGTTGCATCATTCTTTTGTTTCATTGCCACTTACGAAAAACAAGAAACTGTCTTCAATTGGTTATTATCAATCTCAGGTATCTGTTTCTTATTTGTTTGGCCAGCTATCTGTTATTGTCATGTAAGATTTAGACATGCATTAGAATTAAAAGGTATCCCATTATCAGAGTTAGGTTATGTATCACCAACAGGTATTTGGGGATCTTATGTTTCAATTATTATTAACATTTTAATGTTAATCGCACAATTCTGGGTTGCTTTATTCCCAGGATCTAAACCTGATGCCAATTCTTTCTTCCAAAATTATCTTGGAGGAGTTGTAATCTTAGTATTATATTTAGGACATAAATTATGGACTAGAAATTGGAGATGGTTAATACCTTTAGAAGAAATTGATGTAAATCAAGATAGAGCATTATTTGACAGTGAAGTCATGGCATTAGAAAAAGCAGAAGAACAGGAAAGATTCAAAAACGCTAACATCTTCAAGAAATTTGTTATGTTGATTAGTTAGGAAAATATATATTTATGGAGGTCGCGGTATTTTTAGTTAAAGGGCTCGCAAGCGAAAATAGGGAGATTTTTTACTACCACGGAGATGAATTATCGGCCTACACCTTCGCGTGTTTCAAGATTGCTCACATGCTTTTAAGCCTCTGTTAACCTTGGCTTACTTGGCTATTTCTTGTAAGTAATAATAATCTTCAACTATTTAACCTTTTATTAAGATCATCCCATAATTTAAAAGGATCAAAAATAGTTGTACCGGTAAAAATCAAAGGAAAACCCTTGTTAGACTAAATTCTGTAAGTTCTCTCAGGTACAGAAATTTCACTTTGAAAAAGTGCTCTGAAACACCAAAAAAAATCTCTAAAATCTCCCTTAATAAACAACGTCGCCAAATTAACTACCTAACTATTTCACGGTATTATTACTACCTCAAACAGGGCGCTAAATTTGGTACTAAATTGGCACAAATCTAAGTGGCTATACCATCCTGTATATGCAAATCAAAAATTTTCGCACTGAGGAACGCTGCTTCAAAACAACATTCTAAAAAAAACTCATCAACTTGTGTGATGTCCCATAGAAATCTAACATCTAATTATCCTGAAGGTGATAATGACAATCTGGAAAATCCTTTCATAAACCCCATAGAAGAACAAAGTTCTGATTCTTTCGTTTCAAATCATCAAAGTTCTAGCCAATCTGATGACGATCAATTTCAATATGGTCGTCCATTTAATGCTTATAATGGATATTATAGTAATAATGAAACCACTTCACATTTATTAAACAAAGAGAATAGATCTAACGATAACATGTTAAATCAGAGTTTATTAAATAGAGATTCAAGTTATAATAATTTGAATACTGTGGGTAATAGAAATAGTGCTAGTCTTTTGGGTAGTTCAAATAATAATATTCAAGTACCTTCAGAATATGATAGATATCCTTCAGTAGTAGGTTCACGAGTGGTATCATCAACATCATTATCATCAAATTTTTTCAATGGTGCTAATAATAGTGGTAATTCAAATATACCAGGATTAGCAGCTAATGGCATGTCAGGTTCAAAAAGTGAAGACGGTTCATCAATTTCCAATAAATCTTCAAATCCTTTTGTAGCCTCCACAGATTTCTCACCTTTTGGTGGTTATCCAGCATCTTCATTTCCTTTACATATTGATGAAAAGGAACCTGATGATTATTTACATAATCCTGATCCAATAGCTGATGCTGAATATGATAAAAATAGATTCATTTATGATCTTAAAAATCTAGATAGAAGATCTTTAGGTGGTTTATTAGGTTTCGTAGTATTATTTATTGCTGCTATAGGTGTTTTCATTGTTTTACCCGTATTGACTTATTCAGGGGTAACTGAACATTATGTTCCTGAAAGTTATGAAATTTTAACTAATTATAAATATCCAATATTATCAGCTATTAGAACATCCTTAATCGATCCCGATTCTCCTGAAGATGCTTTAACTAAAAAATCAAGAAATGGTGATACTTGGAATTTAGTATTCTCTGATGAATTTAATGCCATTGGAAGAACTTTTTATGAAGGTGATGATCAATTTTTCACTGCTCCAGATTTCCATTATGCTGCTACTCAAGATTTAGAATGGTATGATCCTGATGCTGTTACTACTGATAATGGTACATTAATTTTAAGAATGGATGCTTATAAAAATCACGATTTATTTTATCGTTCAGGAATGGTTCAAAGTTGGAACCAATTATGTTTTAATGAAGGTTTAATTGAAATTTCTGCTAGATTACCTAATTATGGTAATGTATCTGGTTTATGGCCAGGTTTGTGGACTATGGGTAATTTAGGTAGACCAGGTTATATGGCATCAACTGAAGGTGTTTGGCCTTATACTTATGATTCATGTGATGCTGGTATTACTGCTAATCAATCATCACCTGATGGGATTTCTTATTTACCAGGACAAAAATTAAATAGTTGTACTTGTAGAGGTGAAGATCATCCAAATCCTGGTACTGGTAGAGGTGCACCAGAAATTGATTTATTAGAAGGGGAAGTTTCTTCAGCTTTAGCAGTTGGGGTTGCTTCACAATCTATGCAAGTTGCTCCTTATGATATTTGGTATATGCCAAACTATGATTTCGTTGAAGTTTATAATAAAACTGTTACCACTATGAATACTTATGCTGGTGGTCCTTTCCAACAAGCTGTTTCAGCTGTTACTACTTTAAATACCACTTGGTATGAAAGAGGTGCTGGTGAACATAGATTTCAAAATTATGCTTATGAATATTTAAATGATGATGATGATGGTTATTGTACTTGGTATGTCGGTGAAGAACCAACTTTTACTGTTTATTCAAAAGCTTTATCACCAAATGGTAATATTGGTTGGAGAAGAATTTCAAAAGAACCAATGTCAATTATTATGAATTTAGGTGTCTCAAATAATTGGGCTTATATTGATTGGGCATCTCTTGTTTTTCCTGCTGAAATGTCAATAGATTATGTTAGAATTTACCAACCTCCAGGTAAAGAATTCATGACATGTGACCCTGATCATGCTCCAACTAATGATTATATTCAAGCTCATTTAAATGCTTATTATAATGTTAATTTAACAAATTGGGAAAAAGCTGGTTATACATTCCCTAAAAATAAATTAACAAGTAATTGTTAAATTGGTTCAGGCATAGAGTTTGCATTTTTATATGTACTAAAGGGATAAATTCTTAAGTTTATCGAGGATACTCTCTGATTCTTTCTCTTTATCTGATTCTTTCTCTTTCTCTGAATCTTTCTCTTTCTCTGAATCTTTCTGTTTATCTGATTCTTTCTCTGATTCTTCCTGTTTATCTGATTCTTTGGACTCTGTTTCTAATTTTTCCCCTGGCTCTATATTTCCCTTTTCGGACGCACCATCGCTCAAAGCGGTCTGTAAACTTTCTGTTATCTTTTCAATCTCTGCTCCTAATTCAACTTTACCATTCTTCTTTAACCCATCTAGAAGATCTTCCCACCCTAATTCCTTACATACCTTTCTAGCAAAGGAATCACAATTGTCTATAAAGATTAAATCATCATCATCAAAATCTCCTACTTTCTCGTTATTTACTAGAACTCTAGTAACATCTTCACCTAATTCACTAGGTAAAGAAGCAAAGGGATAGACAGTTAATGAGGTTCCTGCAACAATTCCAATTTCTACCTCATCACAATCTCTTTCCCAAGTATCAAATAACCTAATAGGTAAAGCTTCTCCAAAGAATACTATATCAGGTTTGACCAATCCTTTACACTTCCCACATTTAGGGATCTTTTTATCGCCCATGATCTTCTTTATTTCAGGAATAGTCATTTCATGTTTACATTCAATACAATGGTTAGCTGAAAAGGATCCATGAGCTTCAATTATGAATTCATCCCGTACTCCAGCTATCCTTTCAAGAGTATCGATATTTTGGGTATAAACTCTTTGTAATAACCCTTTATCTTGTAAGATCCTTATGAAATAATGAAAATCTGTTGGATTGAACTTTCCTGGGTACAATTCTTCAGCTAAAGTATAAAAAGCTTTAGGGTTCTTTCTGAAATAATCTATATCGAATACTGCTTCAGCATAAGGTAAATTCAATTTCTTTAGATTAGAATAAAGTCCAGTTTTAGGGGATCTGAAATCAGGAATACCAGCACCTGTAGATATTCCAGCCCCTTGAAAGAAGGTTACCTTCTTCTTTTGTTTGATCAAATCAACTAATGTCTTTAAATCTGTCATGAGCAATTATGATGAGAGAGCGCACTAATTAGGACCACCACTCAGTAAAATGCCTTCTGTTAGTGAGCATGGCACTAAAGGTCGCGCGAGTGGATTGAAAACTTTCAATGAAAGTATGTAGTTTGATCTAGTACCATGTTTAAAACCAATACTAACCTTGTAGCAAAGAATTACCAATCTTGACCTTCTGATCTTAACATCAGAATTCCAAGGTCTTGTTAATTATAGACTTCAAAATATTTATAATGTCTTACATTCATCAAGACAATTCTTATTGAAATTTAGTGTTCCCGATTCCAAACACATCATGGTGGTGGAATATGGTAACCATGTGCATTTAACAGACTTTGAACGTCCTACAGAACCAACACCTTCAGGATTTGTCACCAAATTGAGAAAACATTTGAAAACCAGAAGATTAAGTGCCATCAAACAGATTGGTAATGATAGAACCTTGGTTTTACAATTCAGTGATGGGTTATTCTACCTTGTTTTTGAATTCTTTAGTGCTGGGAATATTCTTCTTTTAGATGAAAACAAAAGAATCATGATTTTGCAAAGAACTGTCAATGATGAAAAGGTAGATAAGTATGCTGTCAATGAGATCTACCATAAATTCGATGATACTTTATTCCAACCTCAAGAATATCAACGTAAGCAATTCACCGAAGAAGAAGTGAAGCTTTGGATTGAACAACAAAGAGATAAAGCCACTACCAGTAAGAGAAATAAGAGTTACAGTATTCAAAAACTATTATTCAGTAAGATTAGTCATTTGTCATCGGAACTTATTTTGAAGAATTTGGTAGAGAAGGGTGTTGACACCTCCAAGCAATTAGATCAATTTGATGATGAAGATATTTCAAATATCATCGATGCTTTGAATCAATGTGAGAGTTCTTATATCGAGTTCATATCTTCACCAACATCAGGTTATATTGTCACCAAGAAGAACCCCAATACCACCGAAGAAACTCCTGAAGATTTGAAGTATTTATATGAAGATTATCATCCTTTTGAACCTTATAAACCAGGAGATTTCCAAATAGAAAAAGTCGAAGGTCAGTATAATAAAGCCTTGGATAAGTTTTATTCTCATATAGAGTCAAAAAAGAATGAGTTGAAGATTGAACAACAAAAGGCAGCAGCCGAAAAGAGATTGAACCATGCTAAGAATGAAAGGACCAAGCAAATTGAGAATTTACAACGTGAAGCTGAATTAAACATCAAAAGAGGTGATGCTATTATTTTCCATGCTGATTTGGTGAAACTGTGTGTTGAGTCCGTCAAGACATTGATTGACCAATCAATGGACTGGAAGAATATTGAAAGTTATATAGACTTAGAAAAGAAGAATGGTAATCCCATTGCTGAGGTTATTCAATTACCATTGAATTTATTAGAGAATAAAATCAGATTGAGTTTACCTGATGATGATAGTTTTGAGCCTATGGTAGAAGATAGTGAGAGTGATAGTGATTCCAGTGACTCTGACAGTGATTCTGATAGTGACAGTGACTCCGATAGTGATAGCGATAGCGATAGCGACAGTGATAGTGACAGTGACTCTGACACTGTGAAAAAGCCTAAAAAACCAAAGAAACAAACCCTTTCTGTATGGATAGATATCACTCAATCACCTTATGCTAATGCTAAACTTTACTTCGATTCCAAAAAGACAGCAGAAACCAAACAAGCTAAAGTCGAGAAGAATACTGGATTGGCTTTAGAAAATGCTCAACGTAAGATTGCCCAAGATTTGAAAAGATCTTTAGCTAAAGAATCTGAATCTTTATCTCTTATCAGAGACAAATTCTGGTTTGAAAAGTTCTATTGGTTCATTACTACTGATGGATATTTATGTCTTTCAGGTAGAGATGATTTGCAAACTGATATGATCTATTATCGTTACTTTAACGATAACGATTGGTTGGTTAGTTCAGATATTGAAGGAGCATTCAAGGTGTTCATTAAGAACCCATACAAAGGAGAATCAGTCCCACCGTCAACTTTATGGCAAGCAGGTATGTTTGCATTGAGTGCATCAGTTTCATGGAGTAATAAATCTTCTAGTTCGGCGTGGTTTTTACCAGGAACTCAAGTGTCGAAGAAAGATGTTGATGGAAGTTTGTTATCTGTTGGTAGATTCAATTTTGGTAAGAAAGATCATATGCCACCAGTACAATTGATGATGGGAGTAGGATTCTATTTCGTTGGTGATGAAGATGTTGTCAAACGTCAAAGAGAAAAGAGGGTCAAAAGAGAAGAAGATATTGGCTTGAAACTTGTTTTAGATAATAAAAAAGCGGATATTGATGATTCAGTTATTAGACAGAAGATTTTAGAGCAAGAAACGGCCGAAAAAGAAGGTGAAGAAGGCGAAGAAAAAGAAGAAGAACCTGAAGCTGAAACTGAAGATGTTGAATCTGATTCAGTCAGTAAAGATTTGGCCTCCTTGAATATCGTCAAAAGAGGTAAGAAATCTAAATTGAAGAAAATGGCTAAAAAGTATGCAGACCAAGATGAAGAAGATAGATTAATGGCTATGGAAGCTTTGGGAACTTTAAAACAAAAACAACAATTTGAAGAGGAACAAAATGCCAAACCAGTTCCTGAAGCCAAATACGAATCGAGAGATAAATTCTTAGCTAAGAAGAAGAAACAAGATGAAAAGGAAATTAGAAAGTATTTATTGAACCCAACCAATGAAGAATTCAATTACTTAGAAGATCTTGATTGTCTTTTATCTAAACCATCACCTAACGATACTTTAGTTAATGTTGTACCAATCTTTGGACCTTATTTTGCCTTATCCAAATTCAAATATAAGGTGAAAATTCAACAAGGTAACAATAAGAAGGGGAAGAGTATTGATGAGATGTTAACATATTTCAATAATAGAAAGATTGGTACTAAAGATGAAAGTGAAAGTGATTGGCCTAATGAAAGAGAATTCATCAAACAATTGAAAAATAATGATATTCTTTCAACGTTACCATTATCTAAATTAAAAGTAGTTATCCCATCAGATGCAAAGGGCTCAAGTAAAGGAGGAGCCAAAGGAGGAGCTAAAGGAGGGAAAACCAAACCTAAAGCCAAGGGAAAGAAGAAATAGCGGAATCAGTCTCCGCCTAATCTTCTTATCTATAACCTCCAATGTAACCATAAATGAAACAATACAATTACATAGATAAATATAATCACACTACTTATTACCCAATTGGGTGATCTTCCCCTAATTGTTCCCCTAATTGGACAAATACACAAGAAATTCCGTAATCCCCATACCTGCGAGATAACTTAAAGCCAAAAAATGCGACAACGTTGTGTTACAGGTGGGACGGTTGATACACATCGATTTATTCAAATTCATTAATTAAGTTCCCGTAAATGGAACCGATATAAATTGACATAATTCTGACATAATTGTGACATATTTCAGAAAATGGTTTCTATGCAAAAAATCCTTTTTGGAGGATTATTAAACTTACCATCAAATATTTGGAAAACTGTTGCTGAACCGGATTTAGCAGCCACTCAACAATATAATTTGAATAAATACTTATATGGAAATGGTCCATATATTCAATTCAGTGGGTTTGGTATTGATCCTTCAATTCCAGAAAATTGTACTTTAGAACAAGTTCAATCATATATGAGACATGGTGAAAGATTCCCAGGATTATCAGGAGGTTTAGGTTATGAAGCAGTAGTTAATAAATTACAAGCTTATAATCAAACAATTGAAGGTCCATTATCATTCTTAAATGATTATGAATGGTTTGTTCCTGATCAAAGTTTATATGAATATGAAACTACTCCTGCTAATTCCAAGAGTCCTTATAATGGTCAAGATACTGGTGTTAGAGCTGGTAGTAGTTTTAGATCAAAATATAATGAATTATATGATTCATCAAAACCATTACCAATTTTCACTGCTGCTTCTCAAAGAGTTTGGCAAACATCTAAATATTTCGCTCAAGGATTCTTAGGTGAAAATTATACTGAAGAACATTATGATATTAATGTTATTAGTGAAAATTCCACTCAAGGTTTTAATACTTTAACTCCAAGATGGGGATGTTTAGCTTATGATCCAAAAGATAATGCTAGTTATTATGGTGCTTATCCTAATGATTTCCAAAAAAGAATTGTTACTAGATTAACTGCTGATAATCCAGGATTAAATTTAACTGTCGCAGATATTCCTACATTATTTGATATTTGTGGTTATGAAACTTCAGCTATGGGTTATTCACAATTCTGTACATTATTTACTCAAGATGAATTTGTTGAATATTCTTATGTTAAAGATTTAATGTTTTATTATTATGAAGGTCCAGGTAATGTTCATTCTAAAGATGTTGGTTGGGTTCAATTAAATGCTTCTTTAGCTTTATTAAAAGATGATACCAATGAAAATAAAATCTGGTTATCATTTAGTCATGATACTGATTTGGAATTATACCATTCCGCTATTGGTTTATTTGATACCATTAATCCAATGCCAAATACCCATATGGTTTTCCAAGATGCTTATCATCATATTGATAGTATTCCTATGGCTGCTAGATTAATTACTGAAAAATTCAAATATGATGTTGATGGTGAGAGTTATGTTAGATATATTGTTAATGACGCTGTTACTCCTATTCCAGGATGTAGTAGTGGACCAGGATTTAGTTGTAAATTATCAGATTTTGAAGATTATGTTGAATCAAGATTTGAAAATTTCGATTTAGAAGATAGATGTGCTCCTAATGCTACTTTACCAATGGAATTAACTTTCTATTGGGACTATCAAGGTAATGAAGCTTATAAATTCATTCCTCCAAGAATTGTTGCCTAAGTAGAACAATACAAAAGTTTTTCGTTTAACCTCTCTTGCATATGAAAGCCTACCCACGATCTCTACTTTCCGAGCCACATTCATTACTAACCCCTATTGGCTCACATAACCTACCCCTATCCTTTAATTAAAGGACTGTTCAACTCATTATCCCGGTTCATTAGTACAACGTTTTTTTTGCAGCCGTATGCGCACTCCCAAATGTTTCCAACGTGGGAAATATAACCGATATGCTTTGACTTTGACATCCCGTCAAATTTATATAACCCAACGTCAATGCCTAAAATCTATCCATTGTCATGAAAATATCGAATTTATTGAACGGATTAATTTTTGGAATTGCTAATAAGCAATTTGAAACTGTTGCTACCCCAGAATTAGCAGCTATTGATCAATTTAATGTTATCAATCATCTTGGTGGTGCTGCTCCTTATAAACAATTCCCCGGATACGGGATTTGGCCCGAATTACCTGAAGGTGCTGAATTATTACAAGTTCAATATATTGGTAGACATGGTGAAAGATTCCCTACTAAAGGTTCAGGTAAGAATTATAAAACAGCTATTGATAAGTTAGATGGTCTTCAATTAAATGGTTCATTGGCTGCTTTACAAGATTATAAATATTTCGTAAGTGACTCAAGTCAGTATGGATTAGAAACTACTGCCAATAATACTAATGGGAATATTTATAGTGGAGAAATGAGTGCTAAAAAGAATGGTGCTGCTTTCAGAGATAGATATAATTCCTTATATAATCCTGAACAAGAATTACCAGTATTCACATCAGGATCTCAAAGAGTTCATGATACTGCTTTAAATTTCATCAAAGGATTCGGAGCTGAGAATATTAAACTTAATATTATTAGTGAAGATGCTTCAATGGGAGGTAATTCATTAACACCAAAGGAAAGTTGTGATGATTATAATACTTATGGAGATGCTGGAAAGTTTGAATTTGACCAATTTTACGATGAAGTTAAAGATAGATTAATGTCCAACAACCCTAATGCTAACCTTACAGCTGATGATGTTGAATCATTATTCGCTGCTTGTGCTTATGAAATTAATGTTGAAGGTAAAGCTACCATTTGTGAAATTTTCACTATTGACGAATTGATTAAATCTGAATATAGTGATGATTTAGATTTATACTATAATTATGGAGCTGGTAATAATTATACCAGAGCTATTGGATCAGTTTATACTAAAGCTCAATTAGAGTTATTAAAAGAAGATTCTGATAATAAAATATGGTTATCTTTCACTCATGATGATGATATTGTTACTTATTATTCCAGTTTAGGATTTTTTGATGATCCAGTATTACCAAAAGATCAAATCTTATTCAGAAAGACCTTTAGTAAGAGTATCATTATCCCTCAATCAACCAGATTGATATTAGAAAAATATGCTATGAATAATGAAACTTATGTTAGATGGATCTTAAATGATGCAGTCTTACCATTAGAAAAATGTGCTAACGGACCAGGGTTCGGATGTCAAATTGATCAATACATTGATATAATGGAACAAAGAGTTGAAAACTATGATTTCAATGAATTTTGTGGAACTGATGGAGCTGATGAAATCAGTTTCTTCTGGGATTATAATACCACTGTTTATAATGCTACTTTAAAAGTTTAATCGTATATTTCGTTTACCTTCTCTTCTTTGTTCTCCAAAGGTTCTTCTATTTCGGCTCTACTCCTTACTGCTCCACATAAAAAGAAAGTCGCGGTCTAGACCTGACGCGAAGGTTTTCCACGTGATTGGGGCGCGAAGGTTTGAAGGAGGTGAGGAATTTGTTTTCGATCCATCGTCATACGTCAAATCAATTTACTTCATTTGTTTTAATCATTCATTTTCATCTCCAATAGTATTATTCCTTCGTTATACTGTTAATAACTGTGTGAGTTAAACCTAAAAATTTTTATACCCCCTTTTTTTCACCCCAAATCCCATTTTTATAGCGTTATTTTTGTATCATTTATCACCAAATCAGTGATTTTTGTATTGTAGATAGTTTGGGAAAAGAACTATTGATTAAGACCTAGACAGTAAAAAATGAATATTATTACATTACTTGCTATTATAGTATCAGTTCAATGTGCAACACCTATTGGATGTTATTCATCCATATCGGGAGGTAAAAAAAGTAATACTTATATGTATCAATCATCAAGTTATTGTATTTCACAATGTCCAGATTCTCCTTATATAGCTATGAGTCAAGGTAATGTTTGTTATTGTCTTTCAAGTAAACCAAGTGATGAAACTGATTCTTCAAATTGTGATACTGATTGTTTTGGTTATGGACAAGAAAAATGTGGTGGTTCCAATGCATACAGTGTTTATGTAGGAAATGGAGAAGCTAGTGATGATGATAATAGTGTTGAATCATCAGCTACTGGTCAAAGTACTCAAAGTACCCAATCAACATCTTCATCAACTTCAAGTACTTCATCTACTAGTTCAACTAGTTCATCAACTTCACTGTCAAAAACAACTTCAACTGATTCCTCAATAACTGATTCACCATCATCAGCTTCACCAACAGCTGAAGTTATAACAACTTCAAGTTCAGGTGGAAGTGTGGTGGTTAAAACTGTTACTCAAAGTGCTGAACCTACATCATCATCAACTTCTGATTCTAAATCTGATGATAAATCATCAAAGTCTACCAATATAGGACCAATAGTTGGAGGTGTAGTTGGAGGTGTAGCAGCATTAGCTATAATTGCTGGAGTAATATTCTTCTTAATTAGAAGAAAAAGATCTCAAGAGGAAGAAGATGATGATGAAGAATTTTTCGATAAACCAATGGCAGGAGGATCAATAAAACGTAATAATTTTGGTACTGGAAAATCCAAAAAATCCATAAAATCTAATGCTTTAGATATGCCAATGACTAATCCTTTTACTCATCCTTCTGATCCTCCACCAAATAATGGTTTGGTAGATCCTAGATTAAATCCTATAATGTTAGGTAGAAGAAGATTAAGTGAAGGATCATTAGCTGATGAAACTGATTATTCTAGAAAAATTTTACAAGTAGCAAATCCTGATGATTTATAATGTACGGTTGGATATTTATAAAAACAATCTTTTTTATTTAGCTATAAACTCTTAGAAAGCATCATGTAATGGAGATAATAATTCTTTACCTTTGAAATAATTGATGGTTTTTAAACCTCTAGAAGCAATTCCATCAGGAGTGAATTCAACTTCTTTATAAATATCTGGAGCTTTTCCAGAAGCACCGAATCTTTTCAATCCAAATTGTTCATGAGAATAACTTGACCATCCAAATGGTGATAATACTTCAACAGACATTACAGGTGGACCATCAGGTAACACAGATAATTTATAATCTGAAGATTGGTTATCGAAAGTATCAGTTGAAGGCATAGAAACAACTCTTACTTTATAACCTGAAGTATTTAATTTCTTCTTAGCTTCTAAACAAATTTCAACTTCTGAACCGGTTGAAACAAGAATGATATCTGGATGACCATCAGGAGCATCACAGACCAAGATATAACCACCTTTAGAAGCCTTTTCAATAGATGAACCATCTAATTGACTTAAACCTTGTCTACTTAAAGCTAAAAGATGAGGAGTTCCAGTAGATTCAATGGCAGATTTATAAGCAGCTGAAGTTTCATTACCATCAGCAGGTCTCCAAACAGATAAATTGGGGATAGCTCTAAAATGAGCTAAAGTTTCAATAGGTTGATGAGTTGGACCATCTTCACCTAAACCGATAGAATCATGAGTAGCTACCCAAGTAATTGGATGATGAGAAATAGCTGCTAATCTAACAGCACCAGCAGCGTATGAGACGAAATTTAAGAAAGTACCTCCATAAACCTTATAATTAGCACCAAAGGCTGAGATCCCATTCATAATAGCTCCCATACCATGTTCTCTTACACCATATCTAACATATCTACCGGCATAAGAACCTAATTTAGTCTCAGGATCTTGGAAATCTTCAACTCCTGTAGTTCTGGTGTTATTAGAAGGTGTTAAATCAGCTGAACCTCCAAGTAATTCTGGCAACACTTCAAAAATAGCATCCAAAGTGTTTCCAGAACATTGTCTGGTAGCTAATTTCTTATCATCTTTAGTATAAGTAGGTAACTTTGAATCCCAATTATCAGGTAATTCACCTTTTAATCTTCTTTCTAATTCTTTACCAAGTTTAGCTGATTGAACATATTTCTTATAGACATCTTGCCATTCATCGTAAACCTTTTGGTTATCTTCAATATGCTTTTTATAATAATCTATAACTTCATCAGGAACTTGGAAAGATTTATCAGCATCAAAACCAAACTTGGTTCTTAATTGTTTAACATCATCAGCTTTTAAAGCCGCACCATGAACTCCATGAGTACCAGCTAAAAGTGATCCATAACCAATGGTTGTAACCAATTGAATTAATGAAGGTTTATCAGATTTCTTAGCTTGTTCAATAACATCTTTAATAGTATCTAAATCTTCATCACCATGTTCAACATGGAAAATATTCCAACCATAAGCTTTGTATCTTGCTAAAACATCTTCTGAGAAAGCAACTGCAGTTGAACCATCAATAGAAATCTTATTATCATCCCAGAAAGCTATCAAGTTATTCAATTTCAAATGACCAGCTAATGAACTAGCTTCAGATGAAATACCTTCCATAAGACATCCATCACCAAGGAAACAATAAACAAAACTATCAGAAACTTTGAGATCTTCAGTATTGTAAGTAGCAGCAAACTGTTTTTGAGCAATTGCCATTCCTACAGCATTAGAAATCCCTTGACCTAAAGGTCCAGTAGTAACTTCAACTCCAGGACAATGACCTTTTTCAGGATGTCCAGGAGTTTTTGAATTTAATGATCTAAATTTCTTCAAGTCATCAATAGTATAATCATATCCATATAAATAAAGCATTGAATATAATAAAGCACATCCATGACCATTTGATAAAACAAATCTATCCCTATTAATCCAATTTGGATCTTTAGGATTAAATTTCATATTTTGGAAAACTACATGGGCAGCAGGGGCCATACCTAAAGGCATACCTGGATGACCAGCTTGTGCAGCATCTACTTGATCTACAGATAATAATCTAATAGTTGAAATAGCTAATTTATCAATATCGGACATTTTTGAATTAATTGAAATCGCCGACTCCTAAGGTATTTATACTAAAAAAAGACGGCAATTAAGGGGTACCCACTCAATTGCTGCAATTTTTTGTTGCAGCCAAAAAATAGATGTGTCCCACCCAATCCGTTATTCGCGAAAATCTCAAGTTGTTGGGACCACTTTTTTGAGGAAACACCTAAGGATATTTTTATCAATCATATCCTTTATAACTAAAACATTATGAAATTACCTGAATATGAAAAATCTATACATCATGAATTACAAGCATTATATAAAGAACTTTTAGATTTGAAAAATAATCGATCTCAATATATCAATTCTAATCAAATATATCACATTTACAATAAGTTTTTAAATTATTTAAACGATTTATCAATTATTAGAAAAGATGAGGAAATTAAAGGTATGAAGTTAGAATTACCTAATTCTAATGATAGTTTAATCGATGATATTTGGCAATTAATATCTCTTTGCTTTATAACATGTGGATTAACTAAATTTGCACCAGCAACTTATTCATCATTATCAACAGTTTATAAATTATTATTACATTTAAAAGATGGGAAATTATATACTGATGAAGATTTAAAACCTATTAATAACAGGTTACAAGATATAAAATTAATTATTGAAGATTATAATTATAATAAACCAATTGATAAACCAATTGATAATGTTGATGATATAGTTGATGATAATTATGAAGGTAATGGTGAACAAATTAACTATATTAGGAAGAAATATAACAAATGTCAAGATTTATTTAATGAATTAAATGATAAGATTAATCAAATTCCTGATGATGTTAAAACTATTTATTATAAATTATTAAGTTTAAGAAAGAATTTGATTAACTTGATGATTGAAAAAGAACAATGTTCTACCAAAATCTTTGAAAATGAATTGAAAAATATCGAACACTTAAGAGATTCTGAAGGTTCATTTACTAACAATGCCAGTAGTCAAATAATTTTAAATGGATTATTAGATGATTGTAATAACTTAATTAAAGATATTAATATTCATAAAACTTCAAATTTAAATGAATTACTTGATGATTTATCCCTTAATGATGATGAAATAATAAACGAATTTAAAACTTTATATAAACAATTATGTTCCATTAAATTAATATTGGAAAATCTTTTAATAACAAGAAGATGGACATTAAGAGAAACTGATTTATATAATTATCAAAATGAATTAAAAAATATTGAAAGTAAACGTAAAACATTATTAAATGATATTGATGATAAAACCAATTTAAAGAATAATATGAAGTTTAAGAATTTCCAAATTTTATTACTTTACCTTTTAAGAAGATGTTATTCATTGATTTATAAACTTTTAGAAAGTAGTGAACCAGTAAGTGAATCTTTACAACCAATTCATAATCAATTACAAACAGTTAGAAGATGTTTATTGGATATTAAAAGAATTGATGGATTGAATAATTTAAGAGAATTATATCCTTACCAATTTAAATTAGCATCTCTTGATAATTTAAGAAATGATGGGAAATTTATCATTAATAATCAAATTCCTGAAGGTCAAGGAACTTTGAATGCTTTATTAGCTGAATGTTTTGATATAATGCATGAATTAAAGATTGAATTAGAAAGTAAAGAAGAAGAAGAATTGGAAAATGATAAAATTTTGACTGATGATGAAGATATAAATTCTGATGATGAAGTGGAATTAAAAAGAAACAGATACGTTGGATTTAATGAAGCAGATTATGACCAAGAGAGTGAAAGTGAGGTAGAGAGTGAATTTGAATATGAAGCTAATGATTATTATTAACTTGTAAATATATATATTTTTCTAATCTTCTTCTTCTTCGTCTTCATCTTCAGACTCTTCTTTATCATCAATGGCCATTACATGATCAGTAGTTTCATTATCATACTTATTAGAGATTCTGGAGAATTTCCCTTGTTCTTCAGCAATCTTTCTAGCATTTTGTTTTAATTCTTTTAATTCTTGTTTGAATGAATTACGTACAGATTTGTTATTAAGGGAATCCCATAATTTTAATCCATTACTAACACCTCCAACAACAATATTACCTGCAACTTCTATATCATTAGCAATTGAACAAGTTAAGATATTACCAACATCGAAATCTCGTGATAATACCATTGATGGTTTATCATTAGTAATTTTCCATAATTTAACGAATTTTTCACTCATAGCTGAAGTTATCATCATTCCTGGAATATGATGATTTATTTCTAATGATGAAATACCTGAATCATGAGCATGTAAAGTCCAAATTGGTTTATCGGGATTTCTGATATCGAAAGTATAGATATTACCCTTATCAGTACCACAATGGAAAATTTCTGGTTGAACTCCCCATCTAACACTTTCAATATCTTCATTACCAACACTATAATGTTTAGTCATGTCAGATTGCAATCTAACATCAGAAATTCCGACTTTTGAATCATAACCTCCAGTTAATAATATAGAATCTTCTGATGGGTGCCATTGTGATGATGAAACAGTTTTACCATTATGAATAGTATTGAACGATCTAACAGCTGTACCGTTATTTAAATCCCATAATTTAACTGTAGTATCAGCTGAAGTTGAAACTAAAACATTTCTATGTAATTTATTATGACTTAATGATAAAACAGCATCTGTGTGATGAGTTAAATTGTGACTGTTCTTCTTTTTACTCTTTTTCTTTGGTTTAAGATCTTCTGGTTCTCCTAAGATTAAATCAGGGAATGCTTTATCAACAGAATCTAAATTCCAAATTTCAATTTGTGGATCAAATGTACCAATGGCAGCAAAATTTCCAACATTATTCTCAGAATTAGGTCTATAGTTAATCCATTCAACACAAAGTGGGAATGATGGTAACATTAAATCATGATGAACATATAATGATGAATCTCTCATAAATCCTTGTGTATTGGTTGGATCATCTTCAATACCATTTTCGTTGATATTTCCTGCTCCATCATCATAAACATATACATCCAAGTATGAAATATCATCTTCAGTTCTGGTAGATAAGATTAAATTATCAGTTGGATAAATTTGTAAATCTTCCTTTTCTAATTTTTCATCTTCTTCGTTAGGTAAACTCAAATATGGGTCTTTACCATCTTCTCCTTCATGATATCTGGCTTCGGTACCACTTAATCCTGGTAACATGGTAACTTCTTCGCCTTCATTATCATCTTCATCATAAGTTTCTAAATTATATTCTTTCAAGTCATCATCGATTTCGATATCTTTTTTGAGATTGTTTAATTCTTCAGGTTCATCATTCAATTGCAATTTAGCCATGGCCGTTATTCTTTCCATTTCTTCATCATTAAGTTCATATTTTTCTGGGAATTCGGCAGCATAACCTCTTGGTACCCAAGTAGTTGATGAAATCATTTTTGATTTTTTTTCGCGATGAGATGAGAATAAGTATGAGAGATTGCTAGGGGGATGAGGGCGTAATTTAGGGAGGACTTTTAGTGCGAGCTGGTGCGAGAGTCCACATTTTGAGGTTGATTAATAGGTGTGTTAGGTTACAATAGTGTAGATTATAGAGTGTAGAAGGTACATTAAACACCTTAGAATATCTATTTGAGTATCAGCTCCAGTAAAACCTCACAATTAAAAGAAACTATGTTTCCTCCTTGCACCTCAATGGCTGCAAAATCTTCAATACACATCTTCCTATTCATCATCTCTAATTCCCCTCTTTCCCTCCCATTTCTTTACTATTATAAATCCCAAAGATTATCTTCAACCTTCAACAACCTCCCTCCCCCTCACACTCCAAACCCCCATAACCACTAAACTCCCGTTTAACTCCAAAGATAAGAGCCGTTCGCATTTTTTATCAACGATTACATGTCAGAGAAAGATTACTTATTGTCTGAAGTGACCCCTACCAAACCTTCATTCACTCGTTTGTTGTCCAATCCCTTCCAATGCTTACCTTCATTTAAACCCCGTGAATCTGTTTACGATTATACCGATGACGATGTTTTTGAACCCCTTCCTTATATTTCATCAAGTAAGTCCTCAATTCAGAGCCATTTAACTAATAATGATAAGCTCTCTCATTTAAGACATCAGATGAAACAAAGAGGGATATCTGTGTACATTATTCCAAGTGAAGATGAACATCAAAGTGAATATACTGCCACTGCTGATAAACGTAGAGAATTCATATCTGAATTTACTGGTTCTGCTGGTATTGCTATAGTTACTTTAGATGATGATACTTCTGGTGAACAACGCTTAAGTACTGATGGTAGATATTTCTTACAAGCAGAGGAACAATTACCAAATACCTGGGGACTTTTGAAACAAGGTATGGCAGGTTATCCTAAATGGACTGCTTGGTGTATCGAGAAAGCAACTACTTCTAAATTCTCCAATGTTATATCTGTTGATGCTAGGTTGATTAGTTTAGATACCGGGGAATTCTTTCAAAAAGCCAGTAAAATCCATGGATTTGAATTTAAACCTCAATTGGAGAATTTAGTTGACTTGGTTTGGGAAAACCGTCCTATTAGATCCTTAGATCTTATTTATCAATATGAAATGAAGTTTGCTGGTGAAGCTACCAATGATAAGCTTGTTAGAGTTAGAAAGGAAATGGCCAAGTTAGGTGGTGAATATCTTGTTATTACAGCTTTGGATGATATTGCTTGGTTATTGAATTTGAGAGCCGATACTGATATTCACTTCGCTCCTGTGTTTTTCAGTTATGTCTTGATCACTCCTGATACTGTAAGGTTCTATATTGATTATAGAAAGTTACATTATCCTAGTATTCAGTACTTACAAACTATTGATGGTTTGGAAATCAAGAAATATGGTGATTTCTATTCTGATTTAGGTCAACTTAAAGCCACTGTTGAACATCCTATCGGTGGAATTATTTTACCTACTAAATCTTCAGCTACTTATGCTTTATATGAAGCTATTCCTGAATCAATTGCTAAAAGGACCATCATTTTCCATTCAATTGTTTCTTACCTTAAAGTGTACAAGAACCCTACTGAATTGTTCAATTACAAGATTGCCCAATATAAGGATTCTTTAGCTTTCATTATGTTTTCAGCTTGGTTAGAAGATCAACTCTTAAAGGGTAAGAAAATCAATGAATATCAAGCAGCTTCTAAGATTCATGGAATTAGAGGTAAGTTCCCTAACTTTAAAGGAGAATCTTATGAAACTATCTCTTCTACTGGTGCTAATGCTGCTATTATTCATTATGCTCCATCCGAAGATCAAAATCTGATCATTGATCCAAAGAAAATTTATTTGATAGATAGTGGTGCTCAATATCTTGAAGGTACTACTGATATCACCAGAACTTATATGTTTGGGGATGCTTCCAAAGAAGATAAGAAGCTTTACACCTTGGTATTGAAAGGACATTTAGCTGTTTCAATGTCTAAGTTCCCAGCTAATTCTTCATTATCTGGAGCCATTTTAGACTCATATTCTCGTCAACCTTTATGGAATGAAGGTTTAGATTTTAATCATGGTTCTGGTCATGGTGTTGGAGCCTTTGGGCTTGTTCATGAATCTCCTTTATATTTCTCCACTACTGCTGGTGGTTCTTCTACTGAACCATTATTTAAACCTGGTGCCATCATCACTATTGAGCCAGGTTATTACGTTGCAGGAGAAAAAGGATTCAGAGTTGAAAGTGAACTTGAAATCATTAAAACTGATAGTAAAACCAGGAATGGTGAAGATTTCTTAGGATTTGGTTATTTAACCAAAGTACCTTTCTGTAGAAAATTGATCGATAAATCGTACCTTGATTCCATGGAGATCAACTGGATCAATGAATTCTACAAATCCATTCGTTCTGATTTTGGTGATAAATTATTGGAAATGGATAAAAGAGCTTATGATTGGTTAATGAAAGAAACCAAACCTTTATAAACCTTACACTATATTACATAATATACATATATATACTTATGGTTTCAAAGTGGTTGAATATAACTTTGGAAACCTTTCATCTTCTTCTTTAACTTGATAACCGGGTCTTTTAAAAATCGCTGGTTTCTTGAGTTTAGGTTCTTCTTTCTTTTGATTTTTATACCTTGGGAATTTAAGATCAATCTTTTCTTTCTCTTTATCATTAATAGTGGTTTGTTTGAACTCTTCAGCTTCAGTGGATGATGGGAGATAAAATCTGGCTCCTTTAGATAAGTATCCAATTCTTTCCTGATTATCTATACCATTAAGACCATCAATAAGATTAGTAACTACTGATGTTATAATGGAGTCAATCCTTTTAACATCTATATAACCAAATTTAGTCAAGTAGATAATCCCTACACATGCCATGGTGGTGGTAGTTGTATATAAACCAGTTTCATTATCATCTTTTGGAGAAAAATTGGAAAATATCGTAAAGAAATCATCAATTAATTTGATCAAGTTCTTATCATTGATGATCTTATTGGTGGATGTTTTAACATCTTCTTTATCTTTCAATTGACGAGATAATCGTTTCTCTTTTCTTTTAATGAATTCTTCTTCCATCCATCTGGTCTTTTCTTCTGAAACATTAGGTCCGAACATTATATTGGCTCTTCTTTGGACTCTTGCTCTTAAATCATTATCTTTATTTCTTTCACTATGAACTTCTCTCCATCTCTTCTTTCTTTCTCTGTTTTCCAAACGAATCTTTTCTTTATGTTCCAAGTCATTTCTAGGTTTCAACTTGGAACTTTGGTAGTTGGAAATCACATTAATGATGGAATTGATAATTAATGTTATAAGGTTGGGATTGTAATCAATAAGTGGACCATTATTCTTTCCTAACAAAAGTAAAACATTATCAATTGAAGGAATACATTTAACCTTATTGATTGATTGAAGATAATGTTTAGCCATAGTCAAACTGGTCAAAAAGATCTCTGGTTGATTCTTATATGAAGCTATGGTGTTCATCAAGTTGTTAGAATGTTTAAATACTTGGAAATTGGAATTATTAATGAATGAAGCTATCTGTTCAATGATATTGACTATCCCTCCTGAACTATCTAAATTCAATAAAATATTGGACAATTGTGAGTTATTAGTACCATGAGAAGCTAGCGTTTCAGCTATGGATAATTTCTTAGGTTCATCGATATTAAGAAGCTCTTGAGGATTCTCCATAGCCATATTAAAAGCATTTACTAAAATATCATTCATTTGAGTATTATTAAGGTCAGGTTCACTAGGTTCAGAAATCACTGATTTCATAGCATCTGCAATAGTTTTCTGTAACTTTTCATCATCTTTAGTAGGTTGATATTGAGGTATTTTATCCTTAATCATATTAATAGAATCTGTAATGGCTTTACTTAAATCGTCATCATCAACTTCTTCTTTATCTGAATCTTCTTTTTGGGGTTCTTCTTGTTGTTCGGTTTGTTTAAGAGAGGCAAAAGCATCTCCTATAGCATTTTCAAGATCTAAATCATCGTCTTTTTCCATTTCAAGTGGTGAATACGGTACTTCTTTATCAGTAGCCTGTTCCGCTGGTGTTGACGGCGTTGGTTCTTTTGTTTGTTCTGGTTCTGGATCTTCCGTTTGTTGTTCCTCTACAGGTTGTTCTTGTACTGGTTGTTCCTCCACTGGCTGTTGTGATTCATTCTCTTTAGGTTCAGTCTCCTTATCTTCGTACTCAGGTCGTATTTCATTAATACTTTGTAATGCATTACTAATGGCATTAGCCAAATCATCATCACCTTGTTCCTCCTTTTCCTCTACCTTTTCGATCTGTTCTTCAGGTTGATGTTGCTCTAGTTCATTCTTTAAACTATCAAACACATTTGTTATGGCATCATCCAAATTCTCTCCATCCTCTAAATTCTCGTTATAATCATATTGGTAATCATACTGATAATCTATGGGTTGTTCCTGTTGTTGATTTTCTTCTGTTGGCTCTTCCTGGTGTAAAGAGTTTTCGAATTGTTTGAAAACATCACCAATGGTTTTATCTAGTTCATCCGCCATGATTAAAATAAACAAAGTCGCATCTTGAGAAATGTTATTTGGTGATGTTGGAAACTTTGGGCGGGGATGAGGATTAGAGTTGGTTATAGAGATGTTGGTGTGTTAAAGGTAGTGGCAGCAGTCTACTGGAGGTTTTTGGGACATTTTCGGATAAAATTGGACTATTTAATGAGAGATTATAGTTAATCGCCGATTTTGTGTAACATCTACATTTTGTGTAACATCTCAATTTTGTGTAAGAAGAATCTAAGAAATTTTGATTATACATTTTACTTTAATTCATCTAAGAAAAACTTCAAACTATCAGCTTCACTATACTTGTCATTGTCTTCGATAACCTTCCAATCCACACACTTACCCCATTTTGTTAATTCTCTTTGCCAATTACTCCAGTTCTTGGATTTTAACATGGATTTTCTACTGATAACCAATGTCTTAACATCAGAAGATCTTGGAACTTCATTGGAAGACCATTTGGTAGTTAAATGATTTTGTAATCTTGTCAACAAGTACTTTTCATTATAAACCATATCATCCCCGAATACTCTTGCCCAGGAGTTATAAAGTTTTGGATGTATCAAATGACTTAAAGGTTTCAAACCTAATGGTGATAACATTCCTTTACACCATAATTTGAAACCATTCCATGCTGAAGGTACTTCAACAGTATTGAACTTTTCTTTGAAAGGATAGTTCATTTGGAGGAGATCAGGATGCCAGGAATCAATTAACATCAATCCTTTCACCACCCCATGAGTAGTTAAAACTTGTGAATATAATCCTCCTATATCATAAGCTACAACCACAACATCTGTTATATCTTCTTCTTTCAAAGCCATAACCAAGTATTCTGTAGCGAGAGAAATGGTAGTTGGAGCATAGTCGGAGATACCGTACCCAGGACGATCATAAACACAATAACCAGGAATTTGGTTGGTTTTGAACATATCTTCAACCCATAAGTAAGATTCTGAAGATGTTTTTAATCCACCTTCAACTAATACAGTTCCATTTTTAGATCCATAACATTCTAAGTGAAGATTAACACCATTGATATTGACAGTTCTACCAGTAATCTTAGTATCAAAAGCATTCAACCATACAAACATACTCATCATCAATACTAAAATCAAAGTAACAAGTTTGACGAAGAATTTGATTGAAGAAATGAAGATTTCAAATACAGTCATTCTTGTTTCAGGTCTTCCCGTATACTTGATCTCCTGTTGAGTCTTACATTTTCTTATGTAAGATTCTACCCACAAGAAGTATACTAAATTGATGATAGTATATAAAGGACTCCAAACACCTGATAACTTGAAAAGGATAACCATCATATCAATAAAAACCAATAAAATAGTCACCACACTAAGGTAGATCTCTGATATACCTGTTACTGCAAAACACCATAATGTGGTGATGTTATAAATGATACAAAGAATAAGTAAATTAATATCTCTGAAGTATGGGGTAATAGAAAAGGTAATGAAATGGGATAAAATCAAGAATATTAAAGCAATGGTGTTAAATATCAACAAATAGTAAGTCAATTGACGTAATAACTTAATGGTAGATAAGTTTAATGGACTGACAATTGGATCATCAGGTGAAAGTAAAGCCGTTCTTTCAGTTACTTCAACAACCTCAGAATCACCTGTATCTTGAATTGAAGAAACATTGGTTTGAGAATCTGATGGAGGTGACGATTGAGGTACCAGCTGGTTAGAAGACTTTCTAACAATCCCACCTTCAAAAGATGTAGTAGTATTAACACTCATAGCAATAATGCGAATTTTGCAGACATGACAGGGTCTCAAGTATAAACCGCACCGAGAAGCATTTTAAGTTTCGTGAGGATTTGAAGTAAAATGGTACGAGAGAGATGACACATGGATGCACTGACAGAATGTGAACAGACCAGAGATTTATGGGGTTAAGTATTTTTCCGTTATCGCACCCATCGAAGGCATCGCTTAACAGGAGGTATATAACCGCAATGTGCGGCTACTGAAGAGAGGGGGGGTTAGATCAAGCTTTAGGTAGCTGGTTTTACATGGTAAGGATGCATACACATCATGGTATACTCCCTGACACATTATCATCGCTTATGTCAATCCCGCTAATAACATTCCCATCAAATGATGATCCTCAACCGGAATGAAATCTAGATCAACACATTATTCATCCCTTACATTACATATCATTCCAAAACCTTCATCGCCGTAAACCTTCTCTTATCACTTCTTACATATCACACCTCTTTCTAGATTCATTTGCCCGATCAATCCATCCTTAGTCATGGCATTACTAACTTTCTTGACTAAAAGTCACAAGCTTCCACACGTGACTGGCGCGAATTAGGTATGGTTCAGGTCAACAATCCTCCGTATTAATAAACACACTTCATCAGATTTTTCTAACAGCAACCTTATGTAATCCCATAACTACTAGTTTCTTACCCTTAAAACATATCAAACATCATCGGATAGCCTTAGCAAGACCCCTAAGACATCTCCAAATCTCTAATTGAATTGTAAAAATGATCCAGAATCACTCCGTCACCAATGATTACCCGATTAATTGAAAATGGAATTTTGTCCCCCAGATTTTTCGCCGCCAAGACACGACCACACAACGACCCAATTTTTTTTGAAAAATATAAAAACCGTTGATTCCCCGAGAAATCAATCCCAATATCAATAATTATAATGTCATCATTAGAACAATTAAAAGCTACCGGTACTGTCATTGTCACTGATACTGGTGAATTCGAATCAATTGCCAAATATAAACCACAAGATGCTACTACCAACCCATCATTGATCTTAGCTGCTGCTAAAAAACCAGAATATGCTAAATTAATTGATATTGCTGTTGAATACGCTAAAGATAAAGGTTCATCAAAAGCTGAAAAAGCTTCAATTGCTTTAGATAGATTATTAGTTGAATTCGGTAAAGAAATTTTAAACATTGTTCCAGGTAGAGTTTCAACTGAAGTCGATGCCCAATTATCTTTCGATAAAGAAGCTACTGTTAAAAAAGCTTTAGAAATTATTGAATTATATAAATCAATTGGTATTTCAAAAGATAGAGTTTTAATTAAAATTGCTTCAACTTGGGAAGGTATTCAAGCTGCTAAGGAATTAGAAGAAAAACATGATATTCACTGTAACTTAACTTTATTATTCTCATTTTCCCAAGCTGTTGCTTGTGCTGAAGCTAAAGTTACTTTAATTTCACCATTCGTTGGTAGAATTTTAGATTGGTACAAAGCTTCAACTGGTGAAGCTTACACTCAAGAAACTGATCCAGGTGTTTTATCAGTTAAAAAAATCTTCAACTACTACAAAAAATACAACTATAACACTATTGTTATGGGTGCTTCATTCAGAAACACTGGTGAAATTAAAGAATTAGCTGGTTGTGATTACTTAACTGTTGCTCCAAAATTATTAGAAGAATTAATGAACTCAACTGAAACTGTTCCAAAGAAATTAGATGTTGCTTCTGCTCAAACTTCTACTGATGAAAAAGTTTCTTACATTAATGATGAATCAGCTTTCAGATTCGCTTTAAACGAAGATGCCATGGCTACTGAAAAATTATCTCAAGGTATCAGAGGTTTCGCTAAAGATGCTAAGACTTTATTAGCTCAATTAGAAGAAAGATTTTAATTGATATTGTGTAATTGGTTTCTGTGTCTCTTTTTCTCTCTTTCTGTTGTCTTGCTCCATAAGTGCTTTGCTCCTTACCTATACGTAATGTCGGAAAAATGTCAGGAAGTCGCATTATCTTGATCTTACAAATCTCACTTTTGATTTCTGTTATCAATGAGAGAAATATCTGAAACCTTGGTAAAACCTTTCCCTATAACACAAACTTCCCATATTATCAATGGATTTGGAAGAGGCTCATCTGATTTAGGTATCCCTACTGCCAATATCCCCATTTGTCCAGAATTAAATGATCTTGAACCAGGTATTTATTTCGGATGGTGTCAATTAAGTCCTATTGATAATACTCCTTGTGAAAATAAAAGAGCTGATGGTACTATGGTAGAATTTAATTATGGTAAAGCCTTACAACCTCAGGATCTTGAAATCTTACCTATGGTAATGTCAATTGGTTTTAACCCTTTCTATAACAATAAAGAGAAAGCTGCTGAGATTCATATAATGCATAAATTTTCATCCAACTTCTACGGATCCTCCATAAAGTTTGTCATAGGTGGATATGTAAGACCTGAGTTGGATTACACTACAAAGGAAGCTTTAATCGAAGATATCAATGAAGATATTAGAGTCTCATTGAAATTCTTAAACACTGAAGAGTATTTGGGCTTGAAGAGTCTTTTTTGAGGTCCCGAAATATCCTTATATCTAATATACAATCTATAACTTCTATAACTCAATGATACTGATTATTTCCATCGTTAACCAGAATCCTACTAAAAGGATCCCTGTGATTCTCCCCCAATTCACAAGGTATCCTCCCGATACTAATACAATAATGCCTAATAACCCTAAGGCACCTATTTTGAACCCGTCAAATTCAATCCCTTTGATACAATTGACACCTAATCCTAGAAGAATAAGTAGAACGGGTGTTCCAAGACATGCGTTTCTACCGAGATCCGGATTTATGAACGATAATGTTACATTAGTGACGGTATCATTCAACAGATTTGCTATGGAGAAGATCAAATATCCTAAAGAAAATCCTGTAATCTTTAGTATAGCTCCATAGTTAACAATTATCTTCACAATCATTGAACTTATGTATGAGATGACTAAAATACTATTAGCCACAGCTACCACGTATTTGGTTTTAGACAAATATATGGAAGGTGATAAAAGTACCAATACTAAAATGACATAATATGAAGGAATTTTGAAGTACACCATTACCAACAAATTAATGTATTTTAAAGGAGAATTGATCACTAATCCCAATAAAAATACTATGGCATGAACCAAATAATGAAGATTGGATTGGGGTTCATGTTCCAATTGTTCATCTATATCAATAATGGGTGGTTGAGGTGAATAAAGAAGATGACTTAAATACACCAAATAAGTTCCTATCATAAC
The DNA here is from genome assembly GCA_030570975.1 of Yamadazyma songkhlaensis. Classification (NCBI taxonomy): domain Eukaryota; kingdom Fungi; phylum Ascomycota; class Pichiomycetes; order Serinales; family Debaryomycetaceae; genus Yamadazyma; species Yamadazyma songkhlaensis. The sequence goes on along the minus strand of JAJLWX010000001.1, from coordinate 102,847 downwards.
CAAAGACTCTATGGTAGTAATCTTACCATCGTAAATAATGTATATGAACATTAAAATCACTGTTACCAACCATAATACCAGGAAAAATAGGGAATCTACTTGGTCGTGCAACTGATCAGCTTTGTGCGGCTCTTCCATATCACCATGAGGGTCTACGTATGATTGAAGTGATGGTGAAACTATGGGAGATTGTAAAGGTGACTCTATTTGAGCTTCAATGTGTGCTTGTAATTCTGGTGAGGGATTTTGACAAAGTAAACTTATTAATCCTAAAGTCAAACCTAAGATCATGAGATTTGATCCTATCACTTGACCAATGACCATGGAAGGATTCCCCATCCCATTATAATAATTCACCATATCTGGTACTGAGTTTATCATCGGCACTATTACATTACTTAACACTTTACTGGGGACTTTCTTACATAGAATATTCAAATTAGGGAAAAGGAAATGTGACACTAGAAGACTCAATATTGAAATGAGGAAAAATATCATTAATGGAATAATTACATGGTAGCTATAAGTTACATGATACTTTGAAGTATCACAATAGTATCTTGTAGCTATTGAATAGTAAGGCCCATGTTCTTTTAACCCTTGACAGGTAAAGTTGAATGACATGGCTGTGAGAATTATGTGCGCGGCGAGGTTCCTTAACTTGGCGCAACCCACAGAGCAAAATAGTTGATAAGGGCTTAGACTGAGCCACCAGCGGTACCGAAGCCACCGGCGTAGGTAAATATATCAATTTCAAGTCGGTTGAATAAAATCGGTTTTCTGATCATAAGGTTTTACGGAGTAACCCCACAAGTAGAGGGCGATTTAGGGTATTATCCATTTAGGGAATAGAGACACAATATATACGTGTTTTCAATTAAAAAATATATTAGGTATTATACATCTACTTTTAAACTTGATCAACAGGTTGTAAAGGTCCATTTGAATCATTTTCACCTGATTTGATATCAGAATCAACTTCTTCTTTGGTTTCGGCGTTTTCTTTTTCGAAATCACCATCATAAAGACCTAAAGCATTACCTTGTTCTTCAATTTCAGCTAATGATAATTTTGGTAAAGTAGCAGCAACTCTCCATGGTTGTCTTCCTTCGACATGAGCTTTAGCAAAGATAATATCAATTTCTTCTAAAGTTCTACCAGCAGTTTCTGGGTAGAAGAAGAAAACAATTGGAATGAATAAAAAGTTCATAGCAGCAAAGAATAAGTAACAACCCCAATCTGATTTACCAATGAAAACTGGAGTGAACATAACAACAGCGAAATTACAGATCCAATTAGTACAAGTTGAGATAGAAGCACCAATAGTTCTAGTTCTCATAGGATTGATTTCTGGTGGGTAAATCCATGGTAATGGTAATAAGGTGAAAGCAAAGAAAACAATGAATAAGAAAATACCGACAGCAGCACCTTTAGCATTTTGAGTAGTTGGATGAACTAAACAAGCAAAGGAGATTAAGAAAGAAATACCTTGACCAGCTGAACCAACTAAGAATAAAGTTCTTCTACCGATAGTATCAACCATGAAAAATGAAGGAATAGTTGATAAAGCATAAATAGTAGCGAAAACACCACCTAAAACTAAGGATAATCTTCTTTCTAAACCAATAGTATTTTCGAATAAAACAGTTGAATAATAAATAGCAGCATTACAACCACCAAATTGTTGCCAGAATTGACCAGCAACACCCAACATCATTCTTTGGAAATGTTGAGATTTACCACCAGTAAATAATTCTTTAAGACCAACTTGAGCTTTATCGAATCTATTGATAGCATCAGTAATAACGGAAACTTCAGCAACAACATAATCAGAATCTGGACTTTCTTCATCTAATTTACCTAAAATTTCCATAGCTTCTGGTTTTTTATCATGAGCAACTAACCATCTTGGAGATTCAGGTAAGTTGATAATACCAATTAATAAGATAAGGGCGAAAACAATTTGGAAAGCAACTGGGAATCTCCAAGAAACTGAAGAATCAACGTAACTTAAACCAAAATCTAACCAATAAGCAATTAAAGTACCAAAAGCAATAACAGCCCCTTCTAAACAAACTAATCTACCTCTATTTTCGGCTTTAGACATTTCTGATTGCCAAACTGGGATAGTAGCAGTGTTTAAACCATTACCGACACCAGTAATAACTCTACCAATAACGAATTGTCCAGTACCCCAAGAATCTCTGAAAGCGGCAGTTGAAATGATAGTACCAATAATAATAATGATTGAACCAGCTAAAATTAATGGTCTTCTACCATATCTATCACCTTTCATTAACGCAAAAATGGCACCGAAAAAACATCCTAATTCGTAACATGACGTAACCGCACCCTGGTTAACGGTATTATTGTAAGTAGCTGGGAATTCATAGTTAAAAGGTTCAGCAGTAATGATACCTGACATTAAACCTTGATCATAACCAAATAATGAAAATCCAGTAACAGCAGTAGCTGTAATGGCGTGTCTTAAAGCTCTACCTTTAAGACCGAAAGTATTTGTTCTTGATGCCAAACTCATTTTATCTTGACGTTGACAGTTATTTTTCTTAATTATTTCTTGGGGGAACTCTTGGTTGTATTTATATGTATTTTCGTCAGTGGGGATATGATGCAATCAAGCATTAAAGTATACAGGAAGTTATGTGTATTTCCCATTTGGACATAAATAAATAACTTTAAAGCAATTCAGGGAATGTCCCAAAACGGAAATAATAATGCGAGGATCTTCCAGCAACGGCTTTATTTTCTTTTTCTTGTCAGTGCAGCAATCCATGTCCGTCGATGACTTGTGAAAAGAGGTTCATTAAATGTGTTAGATATAAAGGTGGTTTGCATTAGTAGTAGCTATAAACCTTATTTTGTGTCTGGGGAATCCTTACTAATCGTTCCGAGGATCGGGCCATCAGCCCTCGAAACTGTCACGTCGCGACCGGAAGTGAAAATTTTTTTAAATGGGGGTTTTTCGGCAAATAATTCACTTCTGAAATGGCAGTAGTTAACGTCGATATGGAATTGGATGTTAATAGAGACGCAAATTGAAAGTAGTTAGTCGTTGGTACTGGTAATGACGTTATTGACCTCATCGCACAGTTTTTCCGATGACGTAAACAGGGAACGCAACCACTGATGTAATCGACTGTATATGGGCCAAAGACAGATTGGATCTTGGAAACGGATGGAATCTATGATATAGAGTTTCGGCCTCTTTGGATAGTTCTCCTCATATTAAAGTTACATTACGATGAAGAGGATATTGCCATGGCGATTGAGCGGACATAAGTTTTAATTGCGGGTTGGAATTGGAAATAGAGTATAAAGTCTGGATGAACAGAGTCTGAGGACACAAATGAAGCCCTTATATCGTCTCTTATTCTCTTGGTCTGATATCTTGACTACCCCACTAATTGATATCGCAAAAGTTAAACTTTACTTGTGAACAAAATGTTATAATATCCCTATTGTTGGGGTACGTGTTATCTGCTGACACGATATCAGTACTCAACAATATTACTGATACGTTATTGTTTGGGAAATCATAGTGTTAGAGCTAATATCACGCTCCTAATCGAAGGTACTATACTGGCCTATTCCTTGGGTAATTTCAGTTTAAAGAATAAAGGACATCAAACAGTTAGGGATTGTTATGAAACAACTCAACTGATGCAGTTATTGTTCTTTCTAATAACAACGATAGTCCTATTGATCCTTATTTGAAACACCAATTGGGACAAGGGGTATTTACGGGGAAACGCATTTATCAGATATTACACACCCTTGAGCGGTTTGCACCGGTTACTAAGGCATACTTGAATATTTTCCTATGCACCCTCTTGGCTTGTTATAAACTAACAAAATTATTTAAAGTTAACCTATACATTCGTCTACGTTTCATTGTTCATGTTTCATCTCTCCAGTCACCTGATCAGATTGTTAACGATTTGTGCCCGGGATCTTATGACACTCATATTCTTGGCTATTGTGACAGGTTGCGTTTATAGTCAGAAGCACTTAAAAAATATATCTGGTTCATTCCTCGGGTAAACAATTCACAACTGAGAACCATTTAACCGAAAGTGTCCGAGTGCTGAACACAAGTGGTGGGGATGAATTAACTACATCAAACAATAACCTATAGTGTAATACAACAGTCACGTGACCTCTATTCTGTCCTGAAACTTGTGAATGTGATACTCACGTGCCAGGTGCGAAAATTTAGTAGATGAATAACTATATAGAGCTACTAAAGGACCCCTACAATCTTACGAAATGGGAGAAGATTCTTGATATCCAAGTAACAAAAGCTTCTAACTATGAAGATATAACGAACATGAGAACAATTTATGATGAGTTTCTTGGAAATTTCCCTTACCTTGTGAACTACTACATTAAATACATCGATTTAGAATATCAACTACAGAACATCCATAAATGTCAAGAAATCTACGAGAAAGGGTTTAGGTATCTTAGTTATAGCATAGAATTCTGGATGAGTTATCTCAAGTTTAAGATCACCACTACTGCCATCACATTTACTACTGTCAAAGATCTTGTAACATTATTTGAAACTGCCAGATCTTTTATAGGGTTACATTATCACAGTGGTGATTTTTACAAACTTTATCTTGAATTCCTTCAAACATATGAAACTCTTGGAGTCACGGGATATGATAATTTGTTGAAATATGTTCTTGAAATTCCATTATATAATTATTCTTATTTCCACAGTAAAGTTGAAAAGAAACATACCGATAGTTACATTACCACTCAATACAAAGCATATAAGTTATATGAATACGAAAAGAAACTCACCAATTATAACGACGTGAAGTTCATACTGATTCAAGAACTCAAGACCTGGGACAAATACCTTGAGTTCATGGAATTGAATTATCCTCAAGAATTCGTGATACAATTATATGAAAGAGCAGTCATTACCACATCACAATACCCTCAATTATGGAACAAGTATATAGATTATCTTGTATCCCAAAAGAAGTATAGACAAGCGGAAATAGTGGCCAAAAAGGGTAAACAAATAGAGAGAATAATGGAATTTGCTATGGTCAATGATAAATATCTTGTAGTTGAAGCATTAAAGAAGCCAAAAGAACAAACCACCATAGAGCCCCTGAATGATTGGAACGATTATAATGAAAGTTTAAGTAAATATCTTTATACATAAAACATCGTAAACTATATACACGAGCCTTAAAGCCCTAAATTATTATCAAAGAAGAAATTTGGAGAATTGATTTCATTACCAAAGAACTTATCAAGGTTTTCATTAAATTCAGCCTCTGTAAGACCGATTTTATTATTACCGGGAGATTGAAATAAAAGTGTTGATAAACTATTCTTATCTTCATAAGGAGTTGAACCAGTAGTTTCATTTGAACTAGTCTTTGATTTAAAGTCAGAATTGGGTGATTTATCACTAGGACTATGGAAAGGAATAGTTAAATAACCTGTTGGACCAGGTAATAATGAAGAAGGTAACCTTAACGGAGAATCATCCCAATCACTATATTTAAAAGGTAATGGCTTACCCAGAGCCATGGTAGTTATTGTTGGTTTATACATCTCAGGGAATAATCTTCTACAATCTTTGACATGTTCAACAAATCTTGGATTATTTACTGAAAATTTGAAATGAGATTTGGATTCAATAATCTTTATACCTATAGCTAAAATCACTCCACAGATCAAAAAGATGGTAGAATCTCTTTGACTATAAACTTTTGGTACCCCAGGTTTAGATTTAAAATAAACACTTTTATTAAAAGCGAAAAATCCCGTTGTTACATCCATTAAAAGGTTCATGTCATTGAAAGTTTCAGACAGATCAGGAGTATTTAAACATGAAGATAAAAGACTTAAGAAAGCTGAACATGGATAAAAGATTAACCAATTAATACATGAATGAGGAACATTCTTTCTATCAATCTTCTTAACAATATGTAATATAGTTCTAGCACTATTAAGGTAAAGGTGTCTAAAATTTAAGATTTCTTTATTATTACTGGCTTTAACATCAACTTGAGTAATAAGACGATTGATAGTCATTAAATGAACAAAATAAGTTAAATGGAAACAAAGGGAAAACTGTAATTCTGAACTATGAGGACATTGATTGAAAATAGTACATTGATCAAAATCATGTTCGTAGTAGAATTTTGGTCTTAAATCTTTATCCATTGATTGTTTTAATTTATCCATATCTTCATTAAGAATCTTTAAAGTTGATATCAAATCTTCTAATGAATGATTTGATGATGAAGCACTGAATAAGGCTGAATAACTTTTAGATTTAATCTTGGTCAAGTTATGCATAACAAATCCCATATATGAATTGAAATCTTTATGTTGTAACACAAATTGTAAGAAATCTGGATCTAAAGGATCAAAATTACCTTGAAATTTCTTGGGGAATTCAGAATTATCACCAATTAAATGATTTTTCATGGAATTTAATAAATCTTTACCACTTAAAGTAGAAACATCATTAGGATTAATCAATGGAGGTTTACCATGTCTATAACAAACTTCCATATCTAAATATTCACAAAAATACCATAATCTACGTCTAAGACTACTTTCTTCTTCAGTTAATCCTTGGAAAGTTTCCATTCTATGTAATCCAATTTCTTGTCCATATCTAACAGCTATTGAAGCAAGTATATAACTAACAGACAGTTTAATCCAACTAGTCTCTAAAAACAAGATCATTAATAGTATACCTTGAATGGTTTCAACTCCATCGCTTAATAACGATACCATACCATAATAATAAATTGAACTTGAAAAAAATTTAGTTTGTAATTGAATTAAATCATCAAGTGAATAAGTGAATAATGAAGGAGTCTTACCCGGATTACATTGACTATTATCATGAGTATGAACATTTTCATTGTGAGATTTCTCATTACCTTCACAAGCCATTCTTTTATCAATAACTGATGCAATACAAAGACTTAAGGAAATATTCATAATCAATAATTCACTATCAGTAAATACTTTATATTCATCAGAATCTTTCATATTACGATTTTTTAATTCAACATTATGATAATAAGCTCTAAATAGTATTTCTAAATCTTTTGAATTTGCAACATAACTTGCCAAAAAAATTTTATCAATACATTGAATTAAATCAAAAATTAAAGTTTCATCCTCAGGGAACCAACCTTCACTTAATCTTCTTCTCAGATCTTCATCAACAGGACGTGAATTAAACCAAATATCATTAAAAGTTTTCATACAAAGTGCTAAAACAATTGGCATATTATTAACAGGTATTAAAAGATGAGTATCTTCAGGAGGTAATTGATTTTGCATCCATCTAAAACTTTTATCACTAAAAATTCTAAAATTTGAATGACTACCATAGAATTTCTCTGAAAGATGGAAAACTTTCTTCTCTTCATTATATTCTCCAGCAACTTTTGATTCTGTTATCATATAAGCATTACCACCAGAAAGGGCTTGTTCATAATCTTGATCTTCATTAGTTGTTGAATCATCATCAGTATCATCGGAACTTTCTTCGTCATCAGGAGTGATCTGTTCAACACTACCACCTAATTTAGCTGTTAATGACAGTAATAACTTCTCTAATCTACCTAATCTATCATCTAAGGCTTGAACAGTCTCACTTTTAGGTTTAGTCACTCTTTTCCTAGGTTTTCTTTCATTGATTAGATAAATACATTCTCCTTTACAATTAGAACATGGGGTTTGTCCATTGCATTTAATCTTCTTCTTTCTGCAATATTCACAAGCTTTTGCAACTCGATCTCTCTTTTTGACCTCCATTGCCTTTCGGAAGTTATAAGTTTCCGAGTGCGATCTTAAATTTCTTAGTCTTGGAGTCTCACTAGAACACTGAACTAGAACACTAGAGTCTACACTAGAGTCTCATTAGTACCTATCCATTACAGCCATCCATTAGAGCCTACACTATAACCTCCACTATAACCTACACTAAAACCTACACTAAACCATCGAACTCTTACTCTATTCTACAATATCTAACTGTCAAATCCTAAATTATTATCAAAGAAAAAATTGGGTAAGTTGTTCATCTGACTACTAACAAAATCATTCATTTGATCATCAAATAACATATCAAATACAGGATTATCATTGATCATATTTTGATTCATTGGAGTATTGGATGTTGGAGTTTGAGCTTTAAGTCCATAATTATAATCTGCTGAGCTAGTTTCTGAATAACTACCTACCATACTACTCAAACTGTTCTTTGAAGATTCTAAATTCTCTTCTTCATTAAATGTACTATGAATCTTAAAGTGAAGTCTTCTTTTACCTTGAAATAATTCCGGTGCTATATGTTCTAAGATTTTCACTTGTTTTAAATGAATTTCATCTTCTTTATATTGAATAACATTTTTCAGATCAACAACCCCGATAACTAATTGTAAGAAAACTTTCATAATAACTGTTTGACACCCAAAACTATTATTACCTAAATTATAAATAACTGAATCTTTGGTATAATCACCAAATGCTATATCAAAGAAATAATTTGAAACATCAGTAAGTAATTTTAAATCTTCAGTAACTCCCATACTTTTAGGATTATTGATAATCAATGCACTAAGAATTAAAAATGCTGCAAATGGATAAAATGCTAACCAAATAACTGCAAAACTTTGTATAGCTTCATGATCAATTTTTAAACCTAAATGAAGTAAGGTTCTTGTTGATCGGATAAAAATCTTTCTAAATTCTTGAATTTTAGGTGAATCTTCCGTTATATTAGTTAAAAATGGTACTCTATTAGTTAACATTAATTGAAAGAAATATAAAAATTGAAAGTTAAAAATATCAGCATGAACTCCTGAATTGAAACTAGTCTTCTCTTTAATTATCTTATCAATATAAAATTCAAATCCTGGTTCGTCATAAAATCTTGGTTTAAATTCTTCAACCAAAGAATTAGCTAATCTATAACCACCAGTATTTAAATCTTCTAATAAATTTTCTAAATTCTCTATTGTATGTAAGTTTCCAACATTATTGAAAAGGGTAAAGTAAGAATCGAAACGAAGTTTTGACAAAGAATAATTTTCATATTGAACAATAGCTGCAAGGTTTCGATCATCGTATAATTTTTGAATATAATTAGGTGAAAGATAACCTAATTGAGTTTTTGGATCAAAATGTTCCAAAGCTGAATGATCAATATTTAAAGATTTCAATACGGATTTCAAGTCGTCTTTGGATGATCTTAAAATATCATAAGATGAAGATATTGGCGGTTTACCATTTCTAAAACAGAATTCAACATCACATCTCAAACAGAGATTCCATAAAGATCTTCTACTTTCTGCTTCTTCAGGAGTTAAATTAACATAAGATTCAGGTCGATGGAGTCCATATTCATGAGCATATCTTATAGCTACTGAAAGTACCATATAATTAAGATCTAAAATCATTGATCCACTAGCTTCAAATGCTGTTACTAATAATAATATAGCTCTTATAGTTTCAATACCTTGAGATATAACACAAATTCTTTGATATAATAATACTGATGATGATAATAAATCATCAAACATGATATTTAATTCTAATTTACTATAATTCCCTTTAGATAAACATTCTTGAGGAGGAATTTTAGATGTTAAAGCAGCATTTAAACAGATAACAAAAACTGCACATAATATAAGTAAATTGGAATTATTAAGTTTGGTACGACCATAAAAATATTGATATAATAACTGTTTTATTTGATCTAATGAACAGATAATTGTGAAAAATTCATTATCATCTTCAATGTATGTGAGTAAAGCAAGTAAAAATTCATAATTATCAGGCAATGGTCTTATGAGATACTTTTCCCTGTTACTTTCATCGATATCGACAGGATCAACAAATTTCTTAAACAAAGGTTGCAGTTTAGTGAAGAAATAGAACGGTAACCTTTCAAATTGATAAATAACTTCTCTTTTACTGGAATTCTTTAATGATGTAGATATCCAAGACATTGATTTAGTTGAACATACAGACATGAATGAATGACTTTCAAAAAATCTTTCTCTGACTAAATAATGATTACCTTCTTGATCGAATACCTCATCTTCTAATTTGATTTTGGGTGCTTCTGGTTCAGGTGTTGGAGGTTTAGATTCATTAATATGAACCAATTTTTCGGATATTTGAATAAGATATCCTTCTAATCTACTAAGTCTATCTTCCATTGTTTTTAATGATGAACCTTTTGGTTTTTCAACCATTCTAATCTTCTTAGGCTTCTCCAGAAACTTACAATTCATCTCATCTTTTTGTTGAATACAATTTGTACATGGTTGATCTCCAGAACACTTAATTTTCTTTCTTCTACATGTTTCACAAGCTACCCTTGTACGTTTAATCTTATCGTCATCCATTATAGTTTTAGTTGAAAAGTGGCTAAGACAGATATATATATGAGAGCGCGGAAAAAGGGTAGCTAAACTTCAGCCGGACCGAAAGGAAATATATTAATATACACTCTCAATCAAGATTGGATAATCTCATGAGATAATGACACTCAGTCAGACTGGGTAATCTCAGTCAGATTGGATAATCCCACTTATGAGATGACAAAATTCACAGATCTCGTTTCCACTCGATGTGACTTCTCAATCTGGCTCTCAATCTGGCTCTCAATCTGGCTCTCAATCTGGCTCTCAATCATCATTGATAAGATTGGACAATGTTGGTTTAAGTCTTGCATTCTTACCATTTTGTGATGGGAAACAATTCAAAATATCCTTGATAACCATTGCAAATCTAGCATTTTGTCCTCCTAATAATCTATTTAACACTCCCTTAATATCAAGGATATATTCTCTTAATTGTTCATCATAAAAGTCAATATTGTCTGAAGCTAAATAATCAAGTAATAATTTCAAAAGGATCCTTACTAAGATATCATAGAATACTAACTTTTCTTCACCTTTTTCAATCTTATTGATCCGGGTAACATTGGGTGTTTGAAAGAATGTTTTAGCTACAGTAATTAATAATTTGACATCTTCTTTCATTGCTTTTTCATCAGCAAATGTTGGATCTCCATTATAAATTGCCAAGTTAGATAAAACAACCACATATGCTAAAAATGGATAAAATAATAACCAAGTATGTTCAGCTTTTGAAATCTGATGAGTTGACCTGAATTCTATTATCAATTGAAGTAATGACCTACTACATTCATGAGAAAGTTTGGAATAATGTTTAATTTTCCCATCAATTTCAGGGAATTCTTGAACTACTGGCATTCTATTAATAATAATTAAATGACTTAAAATGAAAACTTGTAAGAAAATTACTGAAAATGAAGCTTGCCTACTGAAATCATATTTTAAACTTTGTTTAAATTCATATCCAATATTCTTAACATTAGGTCGTATTCTTGGGTCCATACATTCCATTAATTTAAATACTAATAAATTGATTTCATCTATTTTTGCATATAATACATTAGGGTCTTGATTCTTATTTTGAGCTTCAACACTAAATAATTGTTCAAAACTATATCTTTCGATTCTACCATTGATCAGGGTATGATAATACATATAATATTCCATATTAGTATTATTTTTATCTTGAATATCATATAATTCATTAAAATTTAAATCCATTATATTTAAAGGTAGTTTGATAAATCCATTATCCAATTCTGTATTGGTAGTTATATTCTTAGTATTAATTACCGGAGGTTGACCTGTTCTGAATGACATATCAATATCAGTTAATTCACAAAACCACCATAATCTTCTACATAAATCACTATCTTCGAAGTTTTCAATCTTTTTACTGTCATTTAATCCTAATTCTTCGGCATATCGTACAAGTAATCCTGATAACATATAAGTTATCAGAGAATCACAGGCATAACATGTTTGAATTGCTTTAATCATATATATAATACATTGAATTGTAATTAATCCTTCATTTACAACATTGATTTTATCATAATAACAACATGCATTATTAAAGAAACTTTCTTTTAACTCCGTTATCCTTTGTTCATCTAAATCTTCTAAAGTTTTAAAGGGAGCCCGTTTTTCATAATCTTCAGGTAATTTCTTAGCTAAACAAAGACATAAAGCTAAATTCATAATAATAAGTTCGGGGTATTTAAATTTATAATTAGTGAATGAATAATATTTCCCAAATAAATCTTTAAGTTGTGCTTGTGGGAAGAAGAAATTGAAAAGGTAAAAGTCATTATAATAACAATCAATAATATCAAAAATCACTTCTTTATTCGGAGCAAAGTATCCATAATTACCCCTACTTAGTATGAATTTTTTCGTTGGTGGACATAAAAATTGTAATGAACTGTTTTTAAGGAAGAAATTAAACATCAGGGGAATATTTGAAAGTGCTACCAAACATTTCTCATCACCCATTTTCAGTCTTAACCAATCTAGTGAATTTTCGGAAAATATCGAATATACGGAATGAACACCGAATCTACAATACAGTTTTTCTTTCTTATTAGGAGTTTTCGGAGGTTTCACATCTATTATAGGAGATTTTTCACCTTCAGTTGCTTCACTTTGAGAACTTTCTTGAGTAACATAATCCAAGACTTCATTAGCTTGAGAATCTCCGGCGTTCATATCAGTTAATGGCAGTAAAGATTGACTTCTACTCTCCGAACTACTAGGACTAGTACCTTTATCCACTAATCTATCAGTTAAATTGATTAGTAATTGTTCAAGTACACATAAACGATTATTCATATCCTTTAATTCCATTTTCTTGTTGGTCTTACCTTTCCCACGAGTTTTCTTCTCCCTTATAGTATCATATTCACAAGTCTTTTGAGTATTTGAACAATGGAGACATGGATTAGATCCATCACACTTGATTTTTCGCCTTCTACAATTATTACAAGCTATTTTGATTCTTTTTAAATCGGTTCCATCAGTAGGATCTGATTCTCGTTTCATGGTTGGGGTTGAATACTATCAAAGTATATTTCAAAGGGTCTTCAGGGATAGTTTTTGTGGATATATAATGTAAATCAAATTTTAAAAAAGAGCGAACTTTCGGATATTTACCTATGTTTTTTTTTCCGCATCCGTGATGTGGAGAATGAACGGAGTTGTGTATCTTATCAACAGGAAGAATGATGGATTGTTATTGGATAGAGTGGCTTTAGTGCTGACATTAGTATTTGGAGGTGTATGGCTTGGCATGAGCGGGACTTTTGGGGTTACTTAAAAGAGTTTAAGTTATTTGACATTTTTGGCAAACTTTATAATGTTAAGTGAAAAAAGGGGAAAAAGAAATAAAAGTGTCAACGGAACAGGTAAATTCATGTAGCCGAATTCCGATATGTCGATCATGAAGTAATCTCAAACCACTTTAAATTTCATTAGTATGTTCCCAGTGGCTCCCAGTTGCAGTAGCGAGAGACTAAATTTTCCGCCTACCAAAGTCCGCCTAAACCTTTGAGTTCGCGGTGAAAAATTCTTCAACATGATTAGGAAACCTATTTTAGCTAGTAAAGAAGATCAAAACTTCCAAGAAGCTTTGAAACTTTATGATCAAAAACAATATAAGAAATCTTTAAAACTTGTTGATCAAAACTTGAAAAAACATTCTCATGCTGAATCTTTAACTTTAAAAGGTTGTATAAATTACCAATTAGGTAATAAGTCTGAATGTGAATCATATATCTTAAAAGGTATTGAAAAGGATAAAGATAATTATATGGTTAACCATTTAGCTGGTATTTACTATAGAGCTATTGAAAATTATACTGAAAGTGCTAAATGGTTAAAAGCTGCCGTTGATAATGGATCTCCTAACAAGCAGATCTTGAGAGATTTAAGTATTTTACAAAGTCAAATTAGAGATTATAAGAACTTAACTACTAGCAGACAACAATATTTAGATTTCCAACCTGGTTATAGAGCCAATTGGACTGGAGCTGCCATTGCTTTCCATTTAAATAAGAATTATAATTCTGCCTATTCAACTTTAACTAAAATTGAAACTATCATCAAGGACCATTTACAAGAAAGTGATATGTATGAACAAAGTGAATGTTGTTTATATAAGAATGATATTTTATTTGATGCTGGGAATGTTTCCAAAGCTCTTGAAGAATTAGAAAAGGATATATCTTATATCAAAGATAAATTATCCTATTTATCATATAAAGCTAAATATTTAATGATTTTGGGTAATACCAAAGAAGCTAGTATCCTTTATAGAAAGTTAATCCAAAGAAATCCCGATGATCTTGAAAATTATAAGAATTTAGAACTTTGTCTTGGAACTAGTGATTGGGATGTTGAAAAAAGAGCTACATTATATGAAAAATTCGCCCGTTTTTATCCTAAAGCTGATGTTCCTAAGTTCTTACCTTTGATATTTATTCCTTCCACCAATAAGTTATTTAAAACCAAAGTTTCAGAATATATTTTAAGTCAATTGAAAAGAGGTGTTCCAGCTACTTTTGTTAACATTAAACCAGTCTTAAAGAATAGTAAGAAATTAAAGATTGTCGAAGAAGTTGTTGAAGAATTCTATGGTTCTATTGATCAATATGATCCTACTGTTAAGTTATGGACCATGTATTTCATCTCACAATTAAACTACTTCAAAGCTAAATCTGATGCTAGTTTCTTAGATGTTTCAATGAAATGGATTGATTTAGCTATTGAACATTCTCCAACTTTAGTAGAATTATATCTTTTCAAATCAAGAATCCTTAAAACTCAAGGTAAAGTTGTTGAAGCTTCAGAATTTATTGATCAAGGTCGTCAAATGGATTTACAAGATAGATTTGTTAATTCTAAAACTGTTAAATATTATCTCCGTGCCAATAACATCGATAAAGCTATGGAATTGATTAGTTTATTCACAAAATTAGATAATGATGCTATTAATGGTTGTAAAGACTTACATACCATGCAAGTTAATTGGTTTTTGACTGAAAGTGCTGAAGCTTATAGTAGATTATATCATCAATATCAAGAAGAGCTTAATGCTTTACCTGAAGATGCTGATGAAGAAACTGTCAATGATTTGAAAGAAAAAATCGATATTAATAAAGGTTTAGCTATCAAAAGATTCTTAGCAGTAGTAAAGATATTTGGTATATTCGTTAATGATCAATTTGATTTCCATTCTTATTGTCTTAGAAGAGGAACTCCAAGGCATTACGTACAAACCATCAAATGGGAAGATGAAGTTCATAGTACTCCAATCTTTGTAAGAGTCATTAAGGGTCTCAGTAAGATTTATTTTGAAATCTATGAAGAACAAAAGATCAAGAAACAAGAAGAACCTATCATAATCAAAAAGAACAACAAGAAACAAAAGAAAGCCAAAGCACAATTTTTGAAACAAAAAGAAGATTTAATCAAAAAAGTCGAAAGTGAAAATGATGATAGTGATCCTTTAGGTACTAAGATCTTAAATGATTTGGTCAATAATTCTAATGGTGATATCATTGATAACTTATTGGGATTGACTTCTACCTTAATCAATGAAGCAAAAGATTATAAAATCACTTGGGAATTATCCTTCAAATTGAATTTGATTAAATCAAAATATATCTTGTGTTTACAAGCTGTTAAGAACTTAAAAGATAAGATTGATCAAGATGAATTAAAACAATATATCCGAACTTTAAGAGATCAAGTCACTGCTGATGAAACCACTAATAATGCTATTAAAATGGTTGTGGAAAAAGGGTTATCTTCAGCATTCCCTGATTTATAGATTAATAAATTGTCATTATGGCATATATATTCTTATGGCACATATCTCTTATGGTGGCACATATAATGCATCTCTTATAATATGTATCTCATGATGTCATCCAAGATGTAACTTGAGATGATGCTACATTAGTAGCTAAATTTAATGTTTGTCTACCTAATGGGAAATAACTAACTGTATACCAAATAGCACTTATTAATTGAATAATAGCGAAAATGATTGATAATAAAGTGCTTTTCAACCCAACACTACAATATATCGTCATTATGATACTAGTTATGAATACCACTGAAAAAATGATTCTAGTAGAACTGAATAAATGAAGTAAATAAGGCTTAACTCCCTGTAGGACACCAAAACTGATTAAGAAAAGCATTGATCCAATTGACCATAAAATAGCAAATTTTCTAGGTTTTAATGATAATATGGGGAACAAAAATATACAAATTAAATAACAACATACTGAACCTCCAAAAGTTAAAGCAAAAATTAACATTCTATCCCATTTAGATAATTCAAAGTATCCAGGATTAGACGTGACATAATTCTCATCATCTTCTAAGTAGATAGAATTGGATTTGAAAGGATTCAATTTCTGTAATCTGGTCTTAAAGGAACCATTCTGTTGAGTTTCAGTCACTGGAGGTGGTAAAGTTTCTTCTTCGTTCTGATTGATAGGAGAGTAATTGAATGATTTGAAGAAGTTCATAGTGCGCATTTTCCAAACCTTCAAATCTGATACATTTCATTATGGATAAAGAGTTCGCTAAAACTTACTTACAATTGATCTCCCTTGACGAGAAAGTTTCTGACTTCAATACCATCCAATCATATTCATCTATTGATTCTTTAGGTCCAAGTTTACCTCATTTTAAATATCCTTTACCAATTGTTGAAGATGCTGAATCAGAAGTTAAGAAAGTAACTGTTACATTAAAATCCATAAAACCTCCTAAATTTTCAGTATCATTAGATTTCCCAGATTCTGATACTATCTATAAGGTAAAAACCACATTAATTGAAAAAGAAAGTTTGGCTGTTGAAGCTGCTGATATCAAATTTTTGGTTAAAGGTAAAGTAGTCCAAGATGCTACAGTATTAAGTGAATTAGATAATTTATCCTTTATGTGTATGATAGCTAAAACTAAAACCGAAAGTCCAGTTCCTGAAACTCCAAAAGAATCTGAAAAACATAAAATCGATTATGTCTCACCTGAAGCTTGGGAAAAGATATTAGAGATTTTGATTAAAGACGGTAATTCTAATGATGCAGCTAATGATATTTTATTAAGATTTAAATCCAGTATTTAATATATACGTGAGAGAATCTTTATGTCTCTTCTTTCCCCCCTTCTCTCATTCTTCCTTCTCGTCCTCTGGTTCTCATCCTCTCGTTCTTCTGTCTCACTTACCTCTATTTATTCCACCACTTTCTCACCAACCCATTCAACGTTTGATCTGGCTGTTTATGTAATCGCCATTCATGTAAATAGAACGCAGTTACTCCCACCCCTATACCTAAAACAGGATCAACTACTCTTCCTATCAAATACTTATACATCGTGGAGAAGTCGCATTTTTCATCCTGAGAAAGAGACTATATATATGCATTATTTACTTGTTTTCCTACTAAATCTTTTCTTCATCTTATTACTGATATTGTTATTCCATTTAACTCCGTTCATTATAGATCTATTGAATCCATAAATATCATGAATTTCTTCATTATTTAACATCTTTCTTTCATCTTCACTTATGTTAGTTATTAAAGATTTCTTCTTCATCTTATCCCTTTGTTTAGATACAAAAATCCTACATTTATTGATCTCGTCTTGAGAAATAGATCCAAATCCATAACCCCCAATCTTCTTAAAACATAGATCAACTATCTTATTGGGATCAATTAATGATTTGGGGAAGCTTTGCATGAATTGAAAAATTTCTATTTGTTCGAATTCTGTGTTCCCAGATTCATTCTCTTTAGCCTTGAAATTCTTATTATCAAGACAGTATTTACATATGGTCAAAGAAAATCTGAATAGAGTCTTTGAACCTTCATACCATAGAATATCCCAAATTCTCAATACCGCTTCAATAGGTAAAATCCCCACAAATACTGACATAAACCATGAGGATGTAACTAAAGTAACTGGTGGTAATTTGGTTAAGATCTTATCTTCACTTATGACTTCACCTTCAAAATTCTTCCCTAAAATGTTCCATAACTGTGGAATATATTCTTTAACACATAACATTAAAACTCCTTGATCAATATGAACTCCATCTAAGTCACGTGAGTGGACTTTAGGAAGAATTCTTTCAGTTAAAATCACCAACATCCAAAATGCTCTTTCTTCATTCATGAATAAAAGTAAAAGACCAGCAAGAAAATTCAATGATTGACAGTATCCAATTTGGGGTTGATAATGGGAAAATGCAACTAAAACTCTTCTAAGAGATTTGATCATTGGTTTGTCATTAATATCATTAGATTGATCTGGAATAGTCTTGGTATCTTTGGGTAGGTTGTTAAAATGGATATTATCAGGGAATGTTCTATTCAAATCTCTTTCTATAGCTTCGGTATCTTTATTTTTCACTCCAACAGTATCCTTTACTATTTTATCATATACTCCAACATGTTTATTTAATCTTTCATATCCACCAGCATAGAAAAACCAAGCATTCCCTCTCCATTCTGAAGGTATTCCTCTTCTTATAAGTTTCTTAGTCTTATCGGATTTAGGTGGAAATCGTGTAGGAACATCGTCATATTTTATACCACTGGAATTCACAAGATCTTTCCATTTCTTCATTCTATCGAGTGAATATTCACTATAATCCAGAAACCATTCGTTATATTCTTTCTTGGTGATGGTTTGATGCAAAGATGTTTTCTTGAATCCGTATCTATCATAATCACTGGATAAGATTTTAGGAATAGTACTCAGATTCAATGGTGTAACAAACAGACTAAGAGAGTTTTCCCTTATTTCTTCCAATATGATATCGAACTGACGAATATCATCAACTTCTTCTCTTTCTTCTTCATCCGAAGCTCCATACATCTCAAGAAGGGAGTAATTATTGGAATATCCACTTTCTGATCTATTATGGTTGACCGTCAAGTTCAAATTCGACATATTAGATTCAAATGATTAGGTATGATATGTATGTCGAGACCGACTATTCAATTGATGATCGGAGGTCTTATTTACCTCCTAAAACTCTTGAAACAACTCTTTATTCTATGACTCTCTCGGGGCCACTCGTCACTGCACTATGGTATAAAAATATTCCAGCTGCGCGCATCAGAATTATGTCCTGGAGAAGCATTACTTGGATTACAAAGACTTATCCAGGTTGTGAACCTCTTGACCTTGGAGAGGGTTTCATAGTATCTAATAAAGAGAATGGATATTTCCGTTATATTCTGAGAGCATTTTATACCATGAAATGTTATCAGAGTCAAGTACCTATGATGCAAATCAATAATGGGAAGTTAAAGAATATCCCCATATCTAGTCTTCCAGTTGTTATAGATTCTTGGAATGACTTCACTCAAAATGATAATAGAGGTTCTTTTAATTATAGTGTGGTTCCGATCATCTATTCTATCAGTACTTCAATGGTAGTGACAGTATTCTTAACATTATTTGTCCTCACAAGTTATACCATTAAACCATCTTTAATCTTGAAGGCCAGTACGATTCTATCGTCTATATTCATCATAATGGTAGGTATCAAAAGTATGTATGACCTCCATGTTCAACAAGAAAGTGGATTCCTTTTCGGGGCAGTGCTATTGAACTCCATCAATACTCCCATATATCTTAGTGTGGTGGATTTAGTGGTAGTATTCTTGCTTCAAATCAACCAAGTTCAAGTTATAATGAGATTATTCTCCCGTCAAAATGATAAACGTTTAACTTTGATCGTAGGGCTTCTGGCAAGTCTTTCATCACAGATCATTTGGGGAGTTTCTAAATTTACGGACTTCGGTGACATTTCCGAAGCTGGTGATATTATACCCACTTTTATATACTTAACTCGTACTTCCATGGCTATTTGTTATGCTGCATTGATTTCAGTGTTTTTGGTGCTAAAGATTAATTATATTCTAGCTAACAAACAGATTTGGTTATTAACAATCTTGACATTTATATTGATTTATGGACCTGTGGCATTTTTCATTTCCGACGTAGCTAACGCTTTCGTTTATGAATTGTCAGAAATCTTTTCTGTTGCTACTTATGTAGTGACAGTGGTTATACCATGGGAATGGTGTAATAAATTTAATTTGATTATGAAGGCTAAAGAAAAGGAAGGTGTTTTGGGTAGAAGGTTCTATGAGGATGAATTATATGAACTAGATGGTTTAGAATTGTTTGTAGAGGAGTCTGATGATGATAGAGATCCTGGCGAAAGAGATGAGGAACGATTACTTCCAGAAACCCAAAATGATGGTAATGATGAAAATGGAAGAAATGAAGGTGGTGCTAGCTCAAGAAGATTAAGAAGATATAAACCTTTGAAACCTAAAAATAAGACCCAAGGTCTTCTTAACACCTTTGATAGAACTAAACAAGCATTTTTCGATATCACAGATACTATTATAGCCACTGGATTTGCTATTCCTAGATCTGCCAGTATTCCTGGTTCTCCATTCAAAAAGAACGATGAAGTTAGTGATCCAAAAACTACTGATGCCATAGTTGCCGAGCAACAACAGAATCCTAATCGACATAGAAGAGATATCTTTGTTTATTCCACCAAACAAGTGGTATTAGATGAAGATTAAAATAACGATGCAATGATACATTAATTATGACCTTTCTTAGCTATCTCTATACACTGTTTCTCATATCCTGGAATATGAATATAATCCACTCCAGATTCTTCGAGTTTGGAGATACTCGTATTATTTTCTACGAAATCTTTAGGTTCTACTACCCCTACAAATACTGTGGAAATATCTGTATCCAAAATTCTATCTGTACATGGTTTATTACCACTTAATCTGAAAGTGCATGGTTCCATGGAAGTATATAATTCAGTTCCTGGGGGTGGATTAGAACCAGTTTTTTGGTGATATTTATCCAATGCACATTGTTCAGCATGAGTGTTACCTTCGAGTTCTCTAGTATGACCAGTACTTATAACTTCACCATCATGAACAAGGACTGCTCCGACATTGAACTGAGTGGTGGTCTCACCACATTTTTCAGCTTCTTTAATAGCCATTTCCAAGTACTTCTTATGAGGTTCTAATGCCCAATCAGGGTATTCAGTTTGATAGCTCCAGGCCCCAGTGGATGATTCATACTTATACGCATGTAACCATAACTCAAGATCATTAGGTCCTGGATCTGTGTATAAGTCTGAAGAACAAAGAGAACATTTTTCCCCAGATAACACTTCTCCATCAGCTTGTTTATGGAACCATGTTGATACAGCTAAATCTTTACCGTATCTGTCCAATTGTTTAAGTATGAAATCATTATCTCCTTCATCATTCTTCCCTAAATTAGGACCCCAAACATCTTCATTGGAATATATAGGATCATTTGCTATAGGATGTCCTAAGAATTGTAAGTGAACACGAATTTGATGAGTTCTCCCCGTAAGTGGTTGACATTTAACAATTGATGTGTTACTCTCCTTATCATAAGAAATCCTCTTAAATTCAGTTTTGGCTTCTTTCCCGTTCTTTTCATCGACTCTATTTAATCCTAATTTGGGTGAAATGGTACTCAAAGGTTTTTCCACCACTGTTGAAAGAGGAAACTTCCCTACAACACGGGCTAAATAGTATTTCCTAACGGTTCTGTCTTTGATTTGCTGAACGAATTTGTTGGCCCCTTGGGCATTCTTCCCCAAGAACATTAACCCACTAGTTAATCTGTCTAATCTATTACATGGGTGTACAGTCTTTCCATATTCATGTTGGAAAATTTTGGTGATCGTGTTGAATCTATATCTTCCTGTTGGATGTACAGGTATTCCTGAAGGCTTGTCTATGGCTATAATATCGTCATTTTCAAATATTATTTTTATAGGTTTGGAACTAACTGAAGGTTCGTGACGATGAGCTCTATGACTGATTAAATCTCCATTTCTAACAACAGAATCCAAATTTGCAGGTTTCTTGTTCAATGTTACCTGCCCGGCTTCTATGGCCTTTTCATAAAAGTCTGCATTCTTATCTCTAAATTCATTAACGAATATATCCATAAGCTTACGATCTCTCCATCTCAATTTACAATAAGTTAAATACGTAAAGAAGTAGGGAGGTACTTTTCTCAATCTTCCTTCTATCAAATAACTAGCTCCTTCTGTTTCCTCCTCTTGAATGGTCTTTCTTTGGGATATGGTGTTTGTCTCATCTTTATAATTTTCACCTCCAAGTTGCTCATAAGCAGTAAGGGTAACTTTATCTCTATCTTGTTGTTTGAGTCTGAACCCATTCACATCTCTAGATTTCTTGGCTCCTTTTTCTTCTGGTGGTATGGATGCTTGTCGTTTTATACTGTTGGCCATAGTCCTAAGCTGGATTCTCATAAAGAGGAATGCGATGCGATTTTGTACTACTTACCCATAATTTATATATTCTATATGATACCTTGTCTTTTCAATTGTAGGTAATCCTTTTCAGACATTACATTACCTTCGTTATCTTCCACTTCTACAGTATTCTCCATTTCACCTTCTTTTTCTCTTCTCTCACGCTTGATTATCTTCCATAAATCCATCGCTTCTTCTATCTTGGAAATATTGGTGAATAGAGTTAAGGACTCTTCGTCAACACCCAAGAATCTTAATCCTTGTTGATGCTTGGAAGATCCGAAATGTTTCTCGAAACTGATCCTTCCCTTATACTCCATGTTCCCACAAATCTCACAATTATAGGAATGATGTAAACCTTGAAGTTTATATAACCAGAAAGGAATAGGCACTCCATCGGCTCCTAAAGGAAGTTCTTTGAACAAGTCATTATCTTCATCTTCAGAAACTTCAGAATCAGAAGATGGTTCAGAATCAGCTGTAGTATAATCAGACTCATCTACTGTGTTTTCAATCATTCTTTCTCTTTCAGTCATGGCATTCTTTCTTTCCACATTATTGATAGTATTTTGAATGGTATCCTTTAAATAATCTTGGAGGTACTGAAGTCTGAATTTTTGGTACTCTTGTTTATCTGTCTTCAACTTATTGATATTTTTCTTGTGTTTTTTACCTTCAATATGACTCTTGAATGCTGGTTCTTTAATGGACTTTTCACATGGTTTACACGTATATACGCCATCCATGGCTTTACCACAATAGAATTCTCCTTCTATGGCGGTGTTCAAGGTGCTTACATCCGATAAAGGTTCAGTTCTTTTAATGAAACTCATGAAATAGTCGATTAACTGATTGTTATAATTTTCAAACTTTATACCTTCACAATTACCGAACTCATGAAGATATTCTAAATAACTCATATCCTTCTTGTTGAGTTCCCTATAAATGTCATAGAATCTACGGATATCAATGTATTTACCAAATTGTTCTTCATGAGAGAACAAATTATCAACATCAATCTTACTTCTTCCTTCTTGACTCAATATGTATTTCTTCCTGACCTTCAATTTTCCATTCTTAGTGGTTTTCACTTCTTCCATGGGTGATGATGAATACATGGAATATAGGGAAAGTAAATTCTCATCTATCAAAGTATCTCTTCTACTACGTAATTGTTCATACAAGGTGTCGAACATCTTGAAATCTTTATTTACATCTTCCAACTTTTCAAGAGACTGTTGAACTAGTTGTTGCTGTTTCTTGGTGGTGTTAATTTGATCGACTAACTTCAAATATCTATCTTTAAAAAGCTTTATCTCATGTTTCTGAATTTGTGTTTCACGATGAGGTTTGGCTGCTTTCAATGATAAAACATCATCCTTATCTCTTATATTAGACGGTATTACATCAGGATTCTTCCTGAACCTCTTGAAAGTCGATTCTCGTACGACATCAATCTCTTCAAGTCGAGATCTCTGAAGCTCTATAAACTGAGACATCACTAAATAGATTTCGCGAACTGTAGCAACTTAACTATGGATCAAAAGGAACCTATTGACTTGTTCTTATTCACCTACAATTGTGGTAAATCACCTGTGGGATCCGATAACTTCGTTTCCAAATTAACTAAAGCCTTACCACCAAAACTTTCTAGTTTGTATGTGTTTGGAGTAGAAGAATTGTGTGCCATTATGGATGGTACTTCAATCAAAGTGTCTAATCATCATTTCTTGAAACTCAACCAAGCTATTTTAGATTCTTTGGATAGTAAGTATGGTAATGATGGGATTGCTTTTCATACATTGTCTATGGTACATATCGGAGCCATTGGGTTGATTGTTGTGTCACCATATCCCCTGTTTTTCTCGGATATAGTCACATCTAAAGCTGCATGTGGCTATTTCTACTCCTCGTTGAAAGGTGCTGTGGGTGTAAGATTAAAGTATAAAAATTCTGTTCATTTAACCTTTGCTAATGCTCATTTATCAGCTTATGAAGGAGAGTTTTATTATCAGAGAAGGAACCAACAAGTGATACATTTGATGAGATCCTTGGATTTCAACGACGGTTATGGATTTCTTAAACCTGGATCACATTGTTTCTTCATGGGAGATTTGAATTATCGAACGGTTAAAAGTGTCAAAGAAAAAGCCGTTATCACAGAATTGGCAGCTCTACAAGATCAAACACTTTCATTGACTAATCCAATTGAGGAATTAGTACAAAAATATGATGAATTAAGTGAAGCTATTAGGAAAGATGAAGTTTTTATGGGGTTCACCGAAGGTTGTATCGACTTCCCACCCACTTACAAGTTCCATGTTGGTACGGGGATTTATAATGTCAAACGATCACCAAGTTGGTGTGATAGAATCTTATATCAGTCCACTTATAATGTAAGAACACATGGTCAAGAAACACCGTATCCTAAGATTAACCAGTATAACAGTTTGAAAACATTATTAACTTCTGATCATCTTCCTGTGTTCCTTTCTATAACCATTCCTTTTGAAGCTCCAGAACCTATTATCTCAGAAAATGGTTACTTAAAGATCTTACCTAATGATCAAGTGATTGATCATTTCCATAGGGATAAATCAGTCTTTGCTGATTATGCTAGTGGACCTACTCAAATTTATATGAAACCCACCAAAGTCGACAAAATTGTTAATTCCCTTGTTACACCCACTGTGGATTCAATCATGGGTAATACTCTTTGGTTTACCACTACCTCGAACGGTAGATTGTTATTACTCCTTTTCTTTTTGGTCGTCGGTTCCGGCTTAATATTTTGGTACTAGCCGTGAATAAGCGATGATTACCGTTGCAACTATAAATACAGTCAGATGCCCCTTTAAAAATTTTTTTTTGCAGCCATTGATAAAGGGAGGCTTTTTGCAACTTCTGAAACATTAATGAATATATAATGAATGTATGAGTGAACAATATACTTACGTTGGTATTACTTAACGTTTGAACCAATCAAATTGATGTTTTCGCCTCTCCAAAAATTTCCTTGAAAAAATCAAGTGATGAGCTAAAACCCTCACTGACAGTAAAAACTTGTCTCAGCCGTATGGATTCCTTTCTTATCAGGACCCTGATGTCCATGTAATACAGGTATGGTCCAACAGTTACTTCACAATTAAACCATGAAAATTTTGCAAACTTCATGACGGAAATTGTAACTAGTAAAGAGTCTGATTACAAGTCTGACTCATGGGAATCAGTTCCAAATCAAGGGTGGTGGTCCAATTTTAAAGAAGGGTTTGAAAAAGCTGAAGATTCGAGAGATTATGCAACTCATAATGATATGACAGATATTGAAAAAGCCAACTTGGGAGTTGAGAAAACCAATTTGGTCAAAGGTTTAAAGAACCGTCATTTACAAATGGTGGCTTTAGGAGGTACCTTGGGGACAGGTTTATTGATAGGTTCAGGTTCCGCTTTAAGAACTGGGGGACCAGCAGCTTTATTAATAGCTTGGGGATTAGTAGGAACTATGGTTTTCAATACCGTACATGCATTAGGTGAATTATGTGTGGCTTTTCCAGTTAGTGGTGCTTTTTCCAGTTATGCTACAAGATTTGTAGATTCTTCTTGGGGTTTTGCTGTTGGGTGGAATTATGCCTTGATGTGGTTGATAGTTTTACCCTTGGAATTGGTAGCTGCTGCTATTTCCATTGAATATTGGAATTCTGATATCAATCCTGTTGCCTGGGTTGCTATCTTCTATATACTCATAGTTTTGATCAATCTTTTTGGTGTCAAAGGGTATGGTGAAGCAGAATTCGTATTATCATTGATCAAGGTAATTGCCATCATTGGTTTTATTATTCTTGGGGTTGTTTTAGTATGTGGAGGTGGACCTACAAAAGAATTCATTGGTGGTAGATACTATAGAAATCCAGGACCGTTCGCTAATGGATTTAAAGGTGTTTGTTCTTGTTTCGTAACTGCCAGTTATTCGTTAGCTGGTACTGAATTAGTTGGATTGGCAGCTTCAGAAACTGAAAACCCTAGCAAAACCTTACCTAAAGCTATCAGATCAGTTTTCTGGAGAGTGTTCATCTTCTTCTTCTCATCACTTTTAATTGTTGGTTTGTTAGTACCTTCCAATTCCCCAGATTTATTCGGCTCGGGATCAGCTGTTAGTCCTTTTGTCATTGCCATTAATAATGCCAAGATAAAGGTATTACCTTCTATCTTCAATGCAGTTATTTTGATTTCTGTTACTTCAGTAGGAAATTCCGCTGTTTATGGATGTTCTCGTACTATTCAAAGTCTTGGAGCCCAAGGCTTAGCCCCACAATTTTGTGCATATGTTGATAAGAAAGGAAGACCTTTAGGAGGTTTGATACTAGCAGCTGTATTCGGATTACTTTGTTTTTTAAGTGCATACAAAGATCAACAAACCATTTTTACATGGTTATTAAGTATTTCAGGTTTAGCTACAGTATTCTCATGGTTAAACATTGGTTTATGTCATATAAGGTTCAGAATGGCAATGAGAGTTCAAGGTAAATCTTTAGATACCTTAGTCTTTAAATCCATTACAGGAATTTGGGGTTCGATATATTCCATCATCTTACTTATACTCGTTTTAGTATTGCAATTTTGGGTAGCCTTATTCCCCGTAGGTGGTGATGGACGTCCCAACGCAGAGAGTTTCTTCCAAAATTATCTTGGAGCTGTGGTAATACTATTATTTTATGTTATTCATAAAATCTATACAAGAAATTGGAGATTATATATCTCATTGAAAGATATCCAAATATAATCAAGCAGCAGCTACTTCACTTTTTGGGCGTTTTTTGTTTTGAGCTTTCAAAGGATCCTTTTTCCTTTTGGAAGGTTTAACAGGTCTGGTTTCATCTTCATCATAAACATCATCAGGCATGTCATAGACTTTGACATTTTTAATTTGAATGAAATTACTTTCTTCTTTATAAGTAGCCCATCCTTTACAAAGGGTAAAGAATTCAGAACATGGTTTTTGAATATCTAACTTTTTATCACTCTTAGGATTTAAATTTATATCCAAACCAATATACATTTTAGTTAAATGAACAGGAACATCTTCAGTACTAATTTCATCTTTATTAGGATTTTCAATTTTTTCTAAATCTTTCATTACTGAATCTCCATCATGAGTACCATATTTAGCAATTAATTCATCAGCTTTAGCATTGTCTTTTGCTTTGAAAGAATTGGCAAATATTTCGAAAAATGGATGAACAATTGAAACTCCTTCAACAACTTCTAATTTTTGTACTAAAATTCTTAATCTACTTTCAATAAAACCTGCCCATTTAAGATGTTCTTCATAAGTGTCTTTGGTAGCAGCTACTACACAGAGATAAAATTTATAACGGAAGAAATAATTATGTTTGGCTAATAAATCAGACCAAGTCTTTTCACCAGCAACTACTTGATTCATAATTTCTGCTCCTCTTTTAAATTCTTCTATAATTATCTTTTGTGTTGATGCAGTGATATTATGAGTAGCACACATTGAAGGATAAGCTGGAGTTATAACTGGCATTTTATGTAATCTATCATTAGGATATAATTTAGGATTCCATACCCTAACTTGTAAAGGACCATCTTCAATTTGTTTTAATAATACTGGTTGAGGCCAAGACCATTGAGAATATATATGGAAGAATTTATCCACTATAACAGCACCTACTGCATTAGGATAAAGTTGACAAATTCTTGCCACTAACATTGCCCAAGCTACCCCACCAGGGAATCCAAAAACATTGGCATAGATAGCTCTTCTTTTAGCCCATATTTTAATACATCTTAAAGCATGTTTGAATACTGTTGGTTTAGGAACTAAAGTTAAAATTTCATCAGTAACTCTGGTACCATTCAAAGATCTTAAATCTCTTTCATCTAAATTCCTTAATAAATTTTTATCATCAAGTTTTAAATCTCTAGGTACTTTCGGTAAATCTAACTTGGCGTAAATTAAATCAATGGGGATTCCATCGAATTCCATTTTGATAATTGGAACAAATGCATCAGGAACTGGAGCCATTTCTTCTAATTCAGGTCTTTGTTTAAGAATTTCACCAAAAACTTCAAAAAAATCTTCACGGGTAACATGTTTAGGTACTACTACTAAAGTATCAATATCTGAACCTGGTCCATGAACACCTAATCTGTAAGAACCATAAGTGAAAATTTTACCTCCAGCATCTTTGGCCATTCCTTCTGACATATTCTTATTCTTAGATACTTTATATACGAATTCTTCTGTCAACTTCTGAATAGTATTCAATACTTCGATTCTTTTTCTAGCAGCTGCTTCATTCTCAAAGGAACCACGAGATTTCAATTCCTGAACCAAAGTATCGTTCAACGTTACTTCTTTTGGTGTTGGATTGGCTAATGAAACTGGTGGTGTTACTCCATAAGTTGTCATTTTATAGTGAGGTTTTTGCGAACACTGAGAACTTTTGGCCTGAAGGGTTTTATAATGATTCGGTGTCTTTTCTTCATTCTCTACTTAATTTCCCAACTATCTAACTTTTTTTCACCCATAAGCATCACTTTTAAACAATTTTAATGATAATTTAAATCAATTATAATTAAATCCCATCGGGCACCCGTACACCCATAGTTAAGGGTAAAACCAAAATCCTGCACCATCATCGCAAAGGTATTTTAAGAAAATGCTTCGCCCTGTGTCATACACGACCGTTGATGTTACTCATGTGCGCAAGTAAGCTTGAGGAGGAATTTTATAGCAAATGGGGTTAACATCAAAATTGGACAAATTGAAATTGAAGTCATCATCAGATGAAAAGGTTGATAAACCCCTGAAAATGGATCATAATTCTTCCAATAATACCAATACATCATCTAATTCAATTGAAGATAATACCGATGATATTGATGAATTAGATAATGAAGGACAATCGATATTAATGGGGATTATTTCTCAATTGAGGCCTGGAATGGATTTAACTAAGATCACCTTACCTACATTTATCTTAGAGAAGAAGTCTATGTTAGAAAGAATTACCAATTTCTTTCAAATTCCAGAAATCTTATTAGAAGCTAATAAAGAAGATGATGAATTAAAGAGATTTTTATTAATGGTTAAATGGTATTTAGCATCATGGCATATAGCACCAAAAGCTGTTAAAAAGCCATTAAATCCAGTATTAGGAGAAATATTTACATGTTATTGGGATAATTTACCTGAAGATAAAAAAGCTTATTATATATCAGAGCAAACATCTCATCATCCACCAAAATCATCATATTTTTATTTAATTCCTGAACTGAAAATAAGAGTTGATGGAATTGTTATACCAAAATCTAAATTTTTAGGTAATTCATCGGCTGCAATGATGGAAGGTTGGGGTCATGTTACATTAGGTGAAAGAGATAATGAACTTTATTTAATGAATCAACCAAATGTTTATTGTAGAGGTATACTTTTCGGTAAATTAAGATATGAATTAGGTGATCACATGTATGTTAAATGTCCAACAACAGGTTATGAAGCTGATATTGAATTTAAAACTAAAGGATTTATTAGTGGAACTTATGATGCAATTGAAGGAACAATTAAAAATAAAAATGGTGAAACATTATATAATATATCGGGGAAATGGAATGACGTTATGGAAATTAAAGATATTAAAACAGGTAAAAAGGAAACCTTTTTCGATGTTAAATCATGTACTAAATCCAAACCTCAAGTTAAACCATTAGATGAACAATGGAATTTTGAATCTCAAAAATTATGGAAAGATACTATTGATGCTTTAAGTAAAAGAAATCATGAATTAGCAACTGCTGCTAAATCAAAAGTTGAAGATAATCAAAGACGATTGGCTAAAAAGAGAATTGAAGATGGAGTTTCATTCCATCCAAGATTATTTCATGAAGTTAATAATGATGATGAATTAAATAAAGATTTAGAATTTTTAATCTATAAACATTTAGATTTGAAAGACGATGCTGAAACTTTAGAACAAAAATTGTTCCAAATTTTACCTATTTTACCAGGTCAAGAATTTGATGATAAATTTCATATTCCTGCTTTTAAAAAAAAGGCTTCTTCTTAATTTAATAGAGTTTAATATATGTTTTATGTACGTGCACGTGATTCCATTTTTCTCATAACTTGTTATTATTTGCGAGCGATTTTTGGCATAGGATGGAAGAAGGTTCTTATGGTCCTCTATTGGCCAAGGTGTCCAAAGAGCACTTGAATACTTTGGATTATATTGAATTGATCAGGAAGAACCACGATAGCATTGGAGTTACTCACTACTTGGTCCAAAATTTATATAAAATCAATTACCTAGAGCTCGAATTTTACATTCCACAATTCATTCAGCTTCTTGTGAGTTTCGAAACTGATTCCATGGCATTGGCAGACTTTCTTATTGATAATTCAAAGAAGTATCCACATTTTTGCCTCATTACTTTCTGGTATTTGCAGAGCTACATGTTCGAATTGAAGGATAGTCCTGATTCATATTCATTTCATATTGTGAGATCTTTCATCAACGACATTCAAAATATAATGTTCAATCAAGAAGCAAATAATGAAAACCAGAAGGATAGATTCCGTGAAAATACACATCCAGCTTTGGTTTTGGCTGGAAGTATTGCTGGCTCGTTCGCCATGCCAGCATTGGATTCACTTATTCGCCCCGTCATTATTTCCCAATCCAAGCAACAAAAGTCTTTTTTATTCAGATTGGCAAATTTCCACAAAACACTAACTAAAAACTTAACCCTAAAAAACAGAGCACTTTCTATGGAAGCAAAGGGTTCAGAAGCTGAGATCTTGAACGCAAACTCAAGACATTCTGAAGGTAGTCGTCCTTCTCACTTATTGAATTCTTCCCTTTCTATGATAGATGACTTGTCAAACAGTTTTTCTGATACGGAGCTTTTGGATAATGATGATCTCGGAGGTAAGGCGTTCGCTTCTGTAGTGTTGCCAAAAAGAAGATCTGAAGATGCAATGTCATCATTTAGTAACAGCAGGAAATTGAAAAGTAGCACTTTGGCATCACATTCGCTTCCAGATTTGACTCATAGTGATATTCAGCGCTTGGATGACTTGAACATAACCCCTGTCTTGTCCAACTCATCCTCCATGTCATTGGCTTCCTTGGACACTTCAGATCATCGTACCAAAGATCGTGGCATTTTGGATTCTGACCAAAAAGTAAAGCATTTACAAGTAAATTATTTCAAGAAGGAAACAGAGTTCATAATGTCTCTTCAAAACATTTCTTCCAGACTTTCTCAAATACCAAAGGAAGCCCGCTTAACAACCTTGAGAGCGGAATTGTCAATCATCAATAATACAGTCTTGCCATCTGAAATAGACATACCACAGTTATTACCCATCAGTAGTCAGCAAAATAAAAAATTCCATCAAATTTTGAGATTAAACGTCAACGAGGCATTTGTGTTAAATTCGGCAGAAAGAGTACCATTCTTATTATTGATCGAGTATTTGAGTGAAGAAATGGATTTCAATCCACTGAGTGATCATAACAAAAACATAATTGCTAACAAATTTCAAGCTGGCAACCCTTTGAACAGAGGAGAGAGCACTAAATTTTTGGCTCCCGCTGAAGATAAGGTTCAAGAAGAAGAAGATTTGGGAGATATTTCGATGATTACCATATCAAACGAAAGAAATATGATGGCACATCAATTGGGTCCAACAAAGATTGATTTATCTACAAAGGTTGTTCTGTCATCTATTAAGATGCGTAATGCCGGAACCACTCCACCAAGCGTGCTTGACTCTGATTCTTCCACAAAGGATCTTTCAGCGCAGATGAGGATCGCTGCTGTAATGCTTCGTCAGTTAGAGAAGTCTGGTCAAGCTAACTCTGAACAAGCTGCATCTATTAAAGCCAGAATTATTGACTCCATGAAAGGTTTACAGGACAAATTTGAAAATATTAAATACCAACAGATCAACGAAATCAACAGCGTGAATATCGGTGAAGATGTTCCTGATGCAGGTGAGAGGAAAATGGAAAATGATTTCAAATTAGGGGAAGACTGGCAGACAAAGAAAGATAGAATTAGGAAAGCAAGTGCCTTTGGTCATTTGCGTAATTGGGAATTGTGCTCGGTTATCGCCAAAAATGGTGATGACTTACCTCAGGAGGCATTTGCTTGTCAGTTAATCTCTATCATATCGAAAATATGGAAGCAAAACTCCGTAGGAGTTTGGACAAAAAACATGAAAATTCTTGTCACGAGTGCTAATTCTGGGTTGGTAGAAACGATAAACAATGCAATGTCTATCCATTCTATCAAAAAATCATTGACAGAACTCTCAGTAAACAGTGGAGAGAACTCGAAGGGGATTGTGGTTTCATTGAAAGACTACTTCTTGAGGGTATACGGATCCGAATCATCAAACAAATATAAAAGGGCTCAAAATAATTTTGCTTGTAGTCTAGCATCATACTCAATTATATGTTATGTACTCCAAATCAAGGATCGTCACAACGGTAATATCATGCTCGATAATGAAGGGCATATAATTCATATAGATTTTGGATTCTTGCTTTCGAACTCGCCAGGAAGTGTCGGATTCGAAGCGGCTCCATTCAAATTAACACAAGAGTATGTTGATGTCCTTGGTGGCTTCGATTCACCAAGTTATACAAAATTCAAAAAACTCTGCAAAGAAAGTTTCAAGGTTCTTAGAAGAAATTGTAGTCAAATCATTGACATTGTTGAATTGATGCTGAAAGATTCTAGCTTACCGTGCTTCAAAAATGGGTCACAAACTAGCATTTTATTGAAGCAAAGGCTTCAATTAGATCTATCAGAAGAAGATTGTGACAACTTTGTTGAAAATTCGTTAATTGGAAGAAGTATTGGTAGTGTATACACAAGATTATATGATCAGTTCCAATTGATCACCCAAGGGATTTACGCTTGATTACGTTTATATTGAATTAAGCTATTTAAATACGATTAATATATGCGATTTTAATTTACAATTATATGTGTGTTTTGGATGGAACTGGCGAGGACCAGTTATGCATGATGCCCAAAGTGGGTGTTGAGCCATTTGCCTTTTCGTAATTGCTCGAGTTAGACAACCTCATGGGGGTCTCATAAATATATTCGGATGGATTTCCTGAGAATACAGACATGCCAGAAGACGCTGACGGAGGTGTGAGTGGTGGTTGTTCTGTTCTAGCCAAACCAGTATTCGATAATTGTAACAAAGCGTCAGCCAAATATGCGAAGGTACCGGACCCAAAATTCTCCTCTGGCAATTCCTCTATTGATTCTTCATTCTGGTGAATCATTTGAATGATGTGGGCAAATCTGTTGGAAAAATTATTTACAACTTGAATAGCGCCTAGCTCTTCATGCTTTTTTGAAAGAACATCTGTTATTTTACTGAATTGAAGAATGAAAATGATGCATAATTTCCTTATTGTGTGGATCGTGGTTTCATCGAATCCACTCAAGAATGGGCCAACAACATCGGGTGTTCTATTTTCACAATCCTCATCGAATTCCAGGGGAACAACAAAAGTTCTATCTTGGTTTATGAGGCTATGGAGGTATGCTGAGGCGTTTGATATTTGTAGCATAGAACATGCAAGTAAATTAGCTGTTACTGATACCAACGAGGAAGGGACTGTCATAAAGAACTTGTTGTATAAAGACAATTCACAGAGAAATCGACCAACTGCAGTGACAGCAGAAAGGGTCGATGATCCCTTTGAATTCGTGTTGTATTTGCGTGGAGTTAATTCTGGAGAAATATTGCATGCACTGATAGAAAGTTGAAGACAGTCCTCAAGATTAGGGTGACCTAGAGACCAGTCTAAGGTACCCAATATGTGCATTTCCATTTGAACAAACATGTCTTCGTCATATGCGTTTCGACACATCATCGCTAATTCTTTTAAGGTTGGTACCCTGCTCTTTTTGTCCTCATACTTTGCGGCAATCCAAAGAGCTGTACATCCGACTAATTGATAATGTCTCTTGAAAACTATTCTCTTGGAGCAGTATCTATCAACAATATTCAAGGAAAGAAACAAAGTTTGGGGCTGCAATTTGAAAGATCCGTGTAGCTCGATGAGAAAATCCAACAAGAATGGGCGCATGAACCACTGAATTTCTGGTTGTAAGTCTATCATTGATGGACTTACTGAGCTGTTTGACTCAAGAATAGCAGAATAATTCGTAATATCTTGGGCGTATTCTGAGTATAGGGTTGCATTTCCTTGAGCCTCTAAAAGTTCAAGCATGGGATTATATTGACGGGATCTGGTGTATGATGGGGGACCATATCTACGAGCTTGACCATCTTTATCTGCTATAACCTGCATCCTTAAAATATAAAAATCAAGGTAAAATCGACTTCGCAAGATATATATATCAGGTTGCAGCGCGAAAGAAAGTTTCCTACAGAATTCGTGTTTAGCACCGCGTCGCGTTATAAGGAGCTGTCAGAAGGAAAACTATTTATTTACATTATTTATCTTTATTGTATTAAAACGCTCCCCTACCTCTACCTTCTTGATTCAGATCTTCGTTTTTGATAGTTTCGTCAACAGAAAGTACAACAATAGCTGCTTCAGTAGCAGACTGAAGAGCATTGATTTTGACGAGAGCAGGCTCCCAAATGAAACTCTCCATATTATCTCCGATTGATTCTTTATGGAAGTCAATACCTATTGATGAGTCCCCTTTTGCATGAGCACTTCTCAATTTGTTTAATAATTCAATCGCATCTAAACCAGCGTTTTCACAAAGTTGTCTAGGAATTAACTCTAAAGCTTTAGCGAAAGCTGAAATAACAAGCTGCTGTTTACCGGCGATAGATCTGGCGTACTCTCTTAAATATTTTGATAATTCCATTTCAATAGCACCACCACCAGCGACTACTGAATTATGGCTGACAGCTCTTTTGACAATCATTATAGCATCATGTAATGATCTTTCGACTTCGGCAATTACTTGTTCGGCTCCTCCTCTTAAAACTAATGTACAAGTTTTGGCTTCAGGGCAACCTTTGAATAAATTATATCTTTCAGATCCAATTTGAACCTCTTCGAATGAAGCACAAGTTCCAAGATCCGCTGAAGTGATGTTGGAACATGTCGATTGAATATTACCACCTACAGCTTGAATAACCCTATCCATATCTTCACCAGTAACTCTTCCAGCACAGAAAATATTACGATCAGCAAAATATTGTGTGGCTAAGTCACCAATTGGTAATTTTGAAAGGACGATGTTAGCACCACTGTTATATATAGCTT
Organism: Yamadazyma songkhlaensis; assembly: GCA_030570975.1. Classification (NCBI taxonomy): domain Eukaryota; kingdom Fungi; phylum Ascomycota; class Pichiomycetes; order Serinales; family Debaryomycetaceae; genus Yamadazyma; species Yamadazyma songkhlaensis. Next base: position 67,199 of record JAJLWX010000001.1, on the reverse strand, counting down.
CCAATTTGTTGAAAATTATCTTCCATTCTGCATCAACAATCTCTTGGTAATCTTCAACTTGTTCAACTCTTACTTCAGCATTATCTTTTTCAGCTTTCAATTCAAGTTCCACGTTCAAGTTTAAAATTTTTGGATTTGAAAATTTCTTTGGTTGTTGTTCGAAACCTGCGTATGAAAAGGTCTTTTTGAAAGCAACACCATCAACGAATAATGAGTCTTCCATAGATCCCCCAGCAACTTTTTTGATACCAATTAAATTTTCATCTAAAGTATCTTGGTCTAAACTCAACACAGCATCTACAACCATTTTGGTGAAAAATTCAGAATTGTTACTGATAAGTTTGGAAGACATAGCAGTTTTGGCGCATCTTTCCAATAATTGACGAAATTCTTTAGGATCATCTTTCTTTACTTCTAAAGCTATCTCTTGGATTTTTTCGATGGCAAGTTCACATGCTTTCCTTAAACCTTTGGTTATCAAATGTGATGAAATACCGTCTTCGATGAATGATTTACTTTCTTTTAATAATTCACCAGCTAAAATTGTAACTGATGTAGTACCATCTCCTACCTCAGCATCTTGAGCTCTCGATATATCGACTAACATCTTAGCAGCAGGGTGTACAATATCTAATAATTTCAAGATAGTAGCCCCATCATTAGAGATGGTGGTCTTACCGTTAGATGACACAATAAGGATATCTGATCCAAAAGGACCCAATGTTGGCTTCAAGGTATCTTGGATAGCTAAACAAGCATTAATATTGTTGATGATTTGTCCTCTACCTTGTGAGGTATCAGTACCTTCTTTCAATACAACGATTGTTGGAGTTTGACTTGAGAATGCCATTCTATTTGCCTCTTCTTTTAAATCAACTTAAAACTTTTCAGCGTCGGTAGTCGCACTTTTCACTCAAAATTTTCACCATCACCAAATATTGAAGATGTTCAAAGGATTAGAATATGCTCAAATTTCCCTTCAGAGGATCTCCACCAGGGGTATAGCCATGAAAGGAGATGTTCATTTGTCCGGTAGAAGAGTTATGAGAAAAATTAAACTTGGTAAAGCAAGACCAGCTATATTTCACCAATTCGAGACTCTTGTTGAATTAAGTGATGGTTCAGTAATAAAAAGAAGATCCCAAGCTCCAAAAGATGAGATAAGGATGCTTAATGACCAAAGAAATAGTACTTTGTGGAATCCTCATAGGTCTGATTTGATATCGGTAGATCCAAATGCTGCTGGAAAAGTAAATAAATTCAAACAGAGATTTGCATCATTTGATGAGGTTTCGTCCGGAGAACAAGATAAGAACGGTAAACCTTCCATAAATGAAAATTTCCTTGACTTGTTAGGTCAAAACGTCCAAGAGGTTGCTAAAGGTGGTAAATTATTCGACAAAAAACAGAAAAATAAGAAAAAGTAAAGGTATGAGTATATGTACATGTATATAGTTAATAGATTGATTCAAATCCCTTTCATTAAATCCTCTCTGAAGACCTTATTGCAGAAATACCCGTATTTGATGGACATAAAGGAAGTTATTTCATGAATAGATTGCCCATGATTCCTCAATTCTTGAATACACCACTTCACCAAATCAAATTCTTCCCTTTCAATGCTTTCCCCTAATATAATTCTTAAACTCTCGATTTTATTACCATTTGACATCTTTGTGATATCTAATAAATCATCCGGAAGGTGGAATTCTTTTAAATTAAAGATTTGTGACATGTTAGGATGATTGCCCTTGTTAAAGAGCTTTATGAGAAAGCTTCTGGCAACTAACGGATGCACTTTGGAGGCTAGGTATTTGACTAAGATTGGTAAGATTCTAAAGATAACGGGATCATCTACAGCTATTTTTAACTGTGTGACCATCTCTATCAAGAAGATTCCATTTTCGTGTAGCAAGTCATTTTCAAGAAGATACTGGAAGATAGTGATATAAGCCGACTTGGCAACTGCAATTTTTTTTGACAGCACCATAGACACAGCTACACTGACTTTTCCAGATGATAGTAGTTTCGTGATTATGGTGTCGAAGTCCTTGTCATTGATGCCCATGTCTGATTTGAGGATATGTTGTAGAATGTCTCTGGCCTCCAGATCCTTGTTGCCTTTGACAAATACGCTAAACAAAACAGACAAAGTCAGTCTATCTGCAGGTAGCTGTAAGTGTTTCAAAGTAGCTTGAAACTTTTCTGGATCTTTCCTATGGAACTCTAACAAGAAGTTTAATAGTTTCAAATCAGACATGTCGAAAAGAAAAATGGGTAAGACGTCACGAGCCGTGCCTTCTTCTACAGTTGATAAGAAGCGAACTTGAAGTTCACTATCGCCAATGACATCCTCGAAGTTTTTGAGCTCCAAAATGATATTGGTAGCTGTGCCCAGATGTGCGTTATCAAGGTTGGCTAATATAAGGTTGACCAAGGCTTTTGAAAGCTCTTTATTATCGGAATGCGTAATGATCGAAGAATAAAGCATCTTGAATATTATATTCAGGAGGAAACAGTTGGAATCATCCGCAATTGAGGCCGATATGATTTTGGATAACTCTTTCGGTGAATATTCAAGCTCCGGAAATTCGTGTATGATCTTTACCAACGCAAAGTTGTGATGAGTTCGTAACTTTCTGTTGGATAAGCACAAAAGATTTATGAGGGCTTTAAGGGTGGCATGATCTATTCTGAAACCTTGGTCTCGAAGACTGACAGCGGTCAGACAACTCATTGAAAGATCTCCAAAACTAGCCATCAACATTATAATTTTGTTTGCAACCTTATCCTCTTCGCTTGAATCGATAATTTTATCAAGAAAGAACTCACCTGTGATCACTTTGTTATCCAGAAGCTCGTCAAGTATCCCCCCTAGTATATTGTAGCTACCATTCTTAAGAATTTGAATTAAATCTCTATAGCATACGTTTCTAATCAGCGAAGATGCCTGAATCTTTGACCGGAAAACCTTGATGATATCGCCATTTCTTTTCTCTGACTTGAAAAGGTCCTCTAATAGAGTGATCGATATGCCATCATATACATCTATGCACCTTCTTGCTTTAGATTGTAAAGATAAATCATCATTTGAAAATACATTCAACACCTTGTTCAACCTAGCCAGCGAAGAATCCGAGGAAGAGTATCTGCGTGATATTATCCCGTATGTGTAAAACCTACAAAGCCCCACTAGTCGAACGGGATTCCTCACCATTGGAGTTAACATTGGTTAGTTTCTTAGAGCACAAATCGCATCACAAATATTTGTCGCGTGTCGTCTAAATGTCGCACATGTAGATAATTTCAATTCTATCAATTTTGTTAGTTAAACTATACAACAATCACCAAGACTCAATCCGTACATGATTTTCTCTACTTCACTCTTCACTAAATTCCAGTCTTCTCTTCTTTGAACAAACTCATAAATTTCTTCTTGATTGAATATACCATTGAATTTACTTAAATCACTTACAAGCTTTCCGATCGATTTCGAGTCATCACCACTGATTAGATATATATTTCCGACTTTCTTTAAAGACTGGAATAACGGAAGAATGAGTCTTTTGTTTGTTTTGATATGGGTAAAAATGCAATCATAGTAGAGATTCAAATCGGAGATCAAAGTGACAGCACCCATGTTGGAGATGATAGTCCGTTTGATAGTTTTCACAATGACTTGAAAGAATCTTTCCGCTAATTCTTGTTGGAATACATCCACTACTGACTTATCGGCACAACCAACTAACAAATCGAAATTACCATTCAAAATCTGGATCACTCTCTCAGCAGCTGGCGTTGGCCCTTCAAAGCTATTTTGAGCACCTGGCTCAGGGCAGTAATCTTTATTTTCCAGCACTGAAGCATATGTGGATTCTATCTCGCTTATCAACACATCAAGACCTATATTGAGACCGTCTGCAACATAGTTGTCCACCATCTCTTCGAATTTTTTCTTTCTCTGAAGTGCAGGGTTTAGAATGGAATTCTCGTGCTTGATTAAATGCCTGTTTACGATTTCCTCTTTGTAGAAAATCTCCACCATTTGAATAATCAAATCAGCAATGTTGACAAGATCGGAGAATAGTACTAAGGGCTTAATTGGTTCTACAGTCGCTTTCTCATGATCGTCATTGGGTTTGTAAGTTCTTAAATACAGTAACGCTTTATCAAATCCTGGTCTTAAATGCTCATTGCCTATCAGCTCGAACAAAGATATGAAGATTTCTTGAACTGAAGTCAAGACCGAGCTTCTCAAACTTGCTATGCTGAAATGTTCAAAATGGAGAATTCTAGCCAAAGAAAGCTTACCCTCGTTCAAGATCTCCATTGCAAGTTTAAGACTGAAAGTTTTGTTGATTGATTTCATGTTTTCTGTGAGTATTTTCTCTTTTGCTTGAATTTCAGAGTATGTGTCATTGGAGCTTTCTTTAGCCTCTGAATTTGTTGATGAATTGACAGTAAATGCCTTTTTAAAACTACTCAAGAAGTCGTTTTTTGTTTCAGATCTGACATTTCTCAAGATGCTTTGTGATGTTTCTTCTTCTCTCTTTTCGATTGATTTCTTCCATTCACTTATTCTTTGGTAAGCATCACCCTTAAACAACACCAATTCCTCACGGATATAATCGGTAACTGTTTGTTCAAATTGCATGTCTATGAGTTCCTGTACAAGATTATGATACCCTTCACCAAGGTTTGTGCTTGTTCCCAAACAATCGACGAAGTTCGTTTGTAGTTTTCTGTATAGATAGGGAACTATGGCGAGATATAGCTTTTTCGGTTTAGAATACTCAATTAAAGAATTGAATCTATCCCCTAATTGGTTAAGGATCAATTCTTCACTGATTTTGTACATCATGGGAATCGTTTGCGGGAACACTATGTCTATGATTCTCGATTCGTGCTCAAAAATTACTACAAGATCCTTCATTAGTTTGTCGAAATCGGAAAATGACAACTTGAAGGTAGTGATTCCTGTTTCTTGGATTTCTTCAACGAAAAACTTCTCTACATCTATGGACTCAACTAGATCGAACATAGCATCGGAATTATCCAAAATACTCTTTTGGATGAAGAAATCAATCAAGGTTTGATGATTGTTCAACTCGAGAAAAACTTTAACGAATCTATTCATAGTTTTATAATCTTCTAAATCAAAATGTATTTCCAATTCTCTTAATATGGCATTTTCAAATATTTCAAATAGAGAGTTGAGCTTCTCCTGAGCATGATATCTGGTCTCTTCATTCTTGTCGAGGTTGCTGTACTTCATTAGGTTATTCAATATTTTACATTGTTCCTCGGGGGTTTGATAGTTCTGGAAAATCTTGAGTTTATCGTAGGATTTGTTGGATAATAAATCAGTATAGTAGTTGTCTAAGCATTTGTAAATTCCTAAGATTCGACTTCTTGCAATTTTGGGATCCAGAACAGGAACATCCATACAATTCAATTCTGTAAAAACAGTACTGATGTCGTATGGAGAATCAGGATTATTGGACCATATCCCCACGCTTCTAGCCATTGTCAACCATAGGTTGTGATCTTTGCAAGCCAAATTCGTGTTCTTTGACACTGCACCAAAGCTTAGTATGTCACCAATTGGAAGGTATTTAGCTATGTTTTTTGCTACCGATAAGGGTATAACACTTGAATTGTATACATCAATGTCAGGGTTCCAGATTACTTGAGCCATCTTATCTTCAAACCATCAGTTCTCAAGCGCGATCTCAGACAAAAAGATATATAGATGAGCTGACATGCTCAAGTTGAAACACACACAAAAACCTTGGATGGGGATACTACTACCCCATATAAGGCACATGCATAGATTGAGCATAAGGCGACGAGCTCAAAGTATAAACAACATTCACCACCCAGTTAAAAGATTCAAGTCTGATAATACATTTCCCAAAAGAATAGTAGAATTTATCAAACAGGAAACACAGTACATAACCGACAGGTTTGCTGAAGAAGAGCATATGACACAGTCTGTTTTCAATGAAGATATACATGATACCTTAAAGCCAAATATGAAAGTAGAGGTCAGAAATTGCATAGATGATTACAATCGATTTGTAAAAATCCTTCATTATAATCCCGTAGATGTACACCCTTCTATCTACATCCACTACATAGAGACACTTAAGGTAAACATAGATGATCTGGTCAGAAAGCTTACGGTTGAGAGATTGTCACACCATGGATTATACAACTATGTCTGGAAATACTTAATAGATGAAACTAGTACTATTAATGACATAGAAGAGATTATTGATGAAATGGGAAACAACTTGGAGAAAGATAACAATCTCACGGTAGGTCTCTTCAGAAGCTTGATATCATCCCAACAGTTAGTTCCCAATCAATCATTGAAGGGTGTCATTGTTGATGCTGCATGTCACAATTTTTCCATACCCAAGAATGATCTTTTGAAAGCTTTAGAGCTTTTGGAAAACAAGCACTTTCATTCATGTAACATTTCAAATCATTGGGAGTGGTTAGTAGTCAACAAAGAGTTATTGAGATCCAAACAGTCACTTGTAAATGCCAAATCACGTTACATCTTGCCTGGGTGGTTTTCATTTCTAACGGAAGAGACAGAGATGACCTCAAAAGAAACGCTTCTATCAATTTTGAATACAGGGAAGGGCTTCAAAATCAATGACCGGGATCTTTCAAACATATTGAACGTCGCCCTCCTCCCCATAAATGATCTTTTGTCACTTGTCAAAAACGAGTATCTAACTTCACCTGGAGTGAATCGGTCGATCACAAATCTAGCAGATATGTGTATGGAACAGGATGATGTAAGTGCACTTTGTGAGTTACTATCCGGATATAGTGGCTCTATCAGGTCTTCCACATTGTCAAAAGCTTTGCACTATTTATACAAATCCAAATCTCCAAAACTAGATCATATTTTGGACCAGGTCCATCGAAACACATCCCAAGAAGACAGATCATTATTTTTTGTTGAATTCTTGAATAGCTGTGTTCCCCTCCACGACTGCTCTCCGACGATTCACAAAATAATACTTTCAACATACCAAACTGAGAACTTCCGGTATTTTTTGAGGAACAAGATTCCCATTTCCTCTGAAAATAAAGATGAAGTGCTTGTCATATACAAAGACTTTGTTCACTCGGTTCCCCTTCCCACTAAAGTCTTATTGGAGCTCATGAGGAACATTTCGGTCAGAAATCAGATATATGATGGGACATTGATTTCACTTTTGTTCAGAGAAGCTTTCGAAAAACTCAACATAGTCGATGACTCTTTTCCAGACCTCAAAACGAAGAGAAAGTTCACAAGCACAATTCGTTCATTTGGCCAACTAATATCCGACCTCGAAGATGATGGCATCAAAAAAGTCTTAACCTGTATATATAACACAACAATGAGCCATGACTTCATGAAAGTAGCTTCTCAGAAATTTAAATTCAGAATATTCCAGAGCATAACCGAACAAACAATCAGATTCTTGGAGAGAAAGAAATCCTACGACGATATTTTGGGTGTTTTAAGTAATTTGAAAATTCCCAGAGAGGCATTAGTGACATTAATTTATTACCTTCGAGTAAAAAGAGATCCACAAACGGCATTTGACATTTTAGAAGAGTACAAGAGTGCAAAGACAAAGCTTACAACGGATATGGTCAAGTTTATTGAAAGGGGAGTACTTACTAATCAAAGTCGAACAGAGTACGAGAAACTCAAAATGTTCAATGAGTTTCGTACAAAGTTGTTGAGTCTGGGATACAATGTAAAATTCAACAAGAATAATGTGGTGCTACTCATAAAAATGATAGTCGATGCCAGTAAGGAGGAAGATAAATCGAAGTTAGTCAAAGTCATAAAGACATTTGGGAAACAGCAAAAGCTTCCTCAGTTCGTAATAGAAAAATGGGTCGAAAGGGCGAATTGCTCTTAGTCATCTCTACTTTTAATATACATTCGGGTCTAAACTACACTATAATACGCATCATCTATCATCGATCAATTAGTTCCTGTAGATTTTTGGATCTAATCACAGAGCTTGGATCTAATTGCAGACGGAATCTTACATCATTGACAAATTACTTGAAATCCTCGGATATCTTCTCTGCCAGACGTCTCAATCCAGCAACGAGCTGTCTAGAGTTCAATCGCTCCTCTACTAAAAACTATAAGATGTCAGTAATATTGATTCGTTTGTACTTTGGCGTTATACATACCTCAATTGATCTGATCCTAGATTTGTTGATGAGGAGATCCGGTTCCCCAGTCTCGAGTGACCTTCCTACAAGAGCATCATCAGTTCCTAACACAGCTCCTGTGAGTGCCCTGATTCTTGCAAGCAGTTGGGTGAGTTCTTCCAAACTTGAAGTTGACATTGGTATCGGTGTTACTCCTTAATTTCGCGATTTTTGTCTGATAAGAGATCTTGGGTCACAATCCTCTCATGAATCCGCAGAACCTTAAGAAGCTTTTTGTGTTTTGTCTTGTCATCCTCGCCTCCAAACCTGAGCTTGATCTTCTTTGGTTTCACTATTGGCTTAGACACAACCCGGTAGGTGGATTTACACTGTTCGAAATACCTCCCCCTCATATGTGGCGTTTTCCTAGTTTTTCTTCTGAATTGAAGAAAACTCTTCTCTAAGAAAGCTAAGTACTCAAAATAATTAAGAAATCGCTTGCCAGCAAGCTTCCAGACCTGTTGGTTAGTATTTTGAAAAAACAAATGTGAATTTAGTTACATACTTTGGATACTACTTTCGAAATACTGTAAGTATATAGCCCATCGTCCTTCTGGAGGATATATGAAAGAATACTTCTTGCGAAAATGAAACTGTTTCTATGCTTGGTGGTTTGAGTGGGATCCAACACCATTTGTGAGTTTTCGAATACCAAATAATTTAGTTGGCTGTCGTCTCGGTCGGAGGGATTCAACGATCTTACGGGGAAAGTAGTATAGCTTGTATCAAAAAAATCCATCTCAGTATGTAGTACGGGAACAGTGAAAGACGTTGTATATAAAGGTTTCATGAGATTCTTCTATGACAAGGGATGTCTGTTTTCAAAATGCGATTTTCCTTATCAGACCAAGAAGAGCAGAGCCTCCTGAAGAAAATGACCATTCTCTTCATTGGCAATCTGGATAGGTTGAAAATTTTCAGTATGCATCTGGTAGCATAATTGAGGATTTGACCTTAGAATGACACCTCAATGAATTTTGTTTAAGATGCAAGATTAAATGAAAAACGTAAACAAAACAATAGGAATAATAGTGCGAAACAAATTTTCAAAGTAAACATTAGTCGTTTCGATAAGAATTTCCATTCCGCTCATTATTATAGTAACTATACCCATTGAATTATAGACTCAGGGTAATTAAGTACTTGAAGATCATTTGCATTAGAATTGACTAGATCTTTATCCACATTTTAGGAAATATCCATCGATTTTATCATAATACGCGATTGGTTGTGATTTGAACATTGAATCGGTCGCTAATTGAATTTTTATAGACAAGTACAGGTCCCATTGCTATAGAATTCAATTTTAAGAAAATTTGTTTTTATATTTATCATTTAGGCTGAATTCCACTCGTTAAAAACTAATAGTCCTTCCACGGCAATAAAATATCCACACATGGCTGACGAAGAATTCGATTCCAAAAATTATGTTTGGGTACCTGATGACAACGAAGTTTTCATAAAAGGTTATATCAAAGACTATTTAGATGACGATACATGTAAAGTATGTTATAAGAAGGATAATAAAGAGATCATCAAAGAGATGCCAATCCATTCTTTGGACAACTGTAACCCATCTAAATTTAACAAATGTAATGATATGGCAGAACTTACACACTTGAATGAACCTTCAGTCATTTACAACCTTAACTTACGTTATAACGATGATTTAATTTATACTTATTCCGGTTTGTTCTTAGTGGCTATCAATCCTTACAAAAATTTATCGATTTATAACAAGAACAATTTAGATTTTGATAAACCTCATATTTACTCAATTGCTAATTCAACCTATGAAAACTTAATGAAGAATAGAAAAGATCAATCCATTCTAGTAACTGGAGAATCGGGTGCAGGTAAAACTGAAAATACCAAGAAGATTATTCAATATTTTTCTATTTCTGGTGCTGGTGCCAATAGTTCTTCCCTGAAAGGTTCCAACCATGAGAATATTGATGAAAAAATCTTACAAGCAAATCCTATCATGGAAAGTTTTGGTAATGCCAAAACAATCAAGAATAATAACTCTTCCAGATTTGGTAAGTTTATTAAAATATATTTTGATGATAAAGGTAATTTGAATGGTGCAAATATCAACTACTATTTGTTGGAAAAATCAAGAGTCATTGAACAATTGAACAATGAGAGAAACTATCATATTTTTTATCAATTTTTAGCAGGTCATGATGAATTGTCGAAATTCCATCTTCTGGAAGATTATTCCAATTATAGATACTTAAACGATGTTGAAATTTATAGTGACAAACAAGATTTCCATAATTTGATCAATAGTTTCAAGATTATAGGATTAAAAGATTCAGAAATTGAAGATATATTCAACATTTTATCCATTATTTTACATTTAGGTAATATCAAGTTTACTAGTGAGAAATCTGATTATGCCAACTTTCACAAAGATTCTCCAATAGAACAGATTGTTGAATTACTTAACGTTGAAAGGTCTGTGTTCGAAAAGAACTTATTGAAGCCTAAAGTCAAGGCAGGAAGAGAATTCATTGAGAAAGCAAAGAGACCTAGTGAAGTTAAATATCTCATCGACTCTTTAGCAAAATTCTTATATGAAAACTTATTCAATTACATCATAGAAAAAATCAATAAGACTTTGAATGGAAAGGAAATATCTGGTAATTTCATTGGTGTTTTGGATATTGCAGGTTTTGAAATCTTTGAGATCAATTCATTCGAACAATTATGTATCAATTATACCAATGAAAAATTACAACAATTCTTCAACCATCATTCCTTCATTCTTGAACAAAGTGAATACTTAAGGGAAGATATCAAATGGGATTACATTGATTTCGGTCAAGATTTACAACCCACAATCGAATTGATTGAGAACACCAAAAATCCTATGGGTATTATGAAATGTTTAGATGAAGAATGCATCATGCCAAAATCAACTGACAAAACATTCTTGGACAGATTATTGGATAATTTCGATAATAAGAAAGTTCCCGATAATAACCATAAAAAATTTAAAGCAAATAAATTCAAGAATGGTTTCATGATCAATCATTATGCTGGAGAAGTTGAATATAATGTTGACAATTGGCTTAGTAAAAATAATGACCCTATCAGTGAGAACTTATTAACTATCTTATCTTCGTCTAAGAACAAGTTCATTAGTAAAGAAATGATGAAATTGATACCTATGAAAAACAAATCACTTTCAATCAAATACAAACAACAATTGAAAGATTTAATGGAAGAATTGAATAATACTGAACCTCATTTTGTAAGATGTATTCTTCCTAACTTGAATAAGAAACCCAATAACTTTGACAAGTCCTTAGTCTTGAATCAGTTAAGATGTAATGGGGTCCTTGAAGGTATTAGAATCACCAGGGCTGGTTACCCTAACAAGATGATTTTCCAAGATTTTTTCAACAGATATTCTATACTTAACTCCAAGGGTTCATTCACCAAGGATGCTAAGATGAATTGTGAAATCATTTTGAAGTTCATTGACTTAGATGCAGAAAGTTTCAAAGTTGGTATTACGAAAATCTTTTTCAAGAACGGTATCTTAGGTAAATTGGAAGAGTTAAGAGATATTTCAATCAAAACCATATTTACCAAGTTCCAAAGTGATGTTAGAGGTCAACTCTCGAGAAAGTATTTGAATAATCAAATCAACAAGATTCAGAATAGTCAAATTTTGGCAAAGAATTTTGTTAAAATCAAAGATTTAAAGACCAATCCATGGTATAAACTTTTCATCAACATGAAGCCATTGTTGGAAGATTCCATCAAAGTTTTAAATTCTAAAGAAATCAATGATAATCTTAAACAATTAACCTTGAAATTAAAGGATAGTGAAAAACTCAATAAAAATTATGAAAAAGCCAATGAGAAATTGACTAAAGAAATAGAGGAGTTCAATGAAAAGATCAAGAAGAACTTAAGTTTAATTGAAGAGAAAGATGAATTGATAACTGGCTTGAAATCAACTGAGACTGAAATTTCCAAGAAAGTAGAGAAGTTAAATAAAGTAGTAAGGGCTTTAGAAAGTAAGAATGCATCTATCGAAACAGAAAAGGCAAAAGTTGAAGAGAATCTTGAATCATTGGAAAGTAAATTCAAGGACCTTAAAACAACCCATGATAAATTAGCAGATGAATTTGATTCAGTAAAGAACAATTATGAAAAATCAAAGGGATTCGATGAAAAATACGATTTGGAAAAGACAAATCATTCGAAATCCATTGAATTGTTGAAGGCACAGAAGGAAAAATATGATCAATTGAAGAACGATCACAAAACCTTGAAATCTAATTATGAGGAAATTAACAAAGCTAACTCTTCCTTGGAATCAACTCACACCAAATTGAATGAGAGATTCGAAACCTTACAAGATAAGTATGATAGCCTCAAAAAAGAATTGGAAGCTTTGAACCGTTCCAACAATGATTTAAACAAGTCTGTCAAAGAATTCAAATCAAGCTCAAGTAACCTGAAAGCAGAAATATCAAAATTGAATACATCATTGAACAAACTCAAAGTTGAAAATGAAGAAATGTTAGAAAAATTGAATCTGTCGAACAAAGAGTTGATCCATTTGAAAAAGGAGAACTCTAATAGTGTTTCCCAATTGAAATTGATGGAACAATATAAGGCTGAGGTAGATCAATTGAAAGATGAGTTAAGACTGTCCAAAACTAACGATAATAAACAATCAGATTTGATTAATAGTTTGAATCTTCAAATAACAAAGTTGAAGAAAGATAATTCAGATTTGGAACTGAAGATTTCCAGAATGACTTCCTCCATTGAATCAAACGAGAAATCCAAACAAGAATACAGCAATAAGATTCTTGATTTGTCTTCAACGATTAACAAATTAACTGCTGAATTGAAGGAACTGAGAGATATGAAAGAACTGAAAGAAAATCAACCTCCATCCCAGGAATTCTTGAATGAATATTCTAGCATGAAATTGAAACTTAATGAGTTGAGTGCTAACTTGAGAAGTGAAAAATTCGAAAACAGTAAATTACAAGAGGAGGTCAACATCCTTAAGAACAAGATTCACATTAGTCCATATAGCTCACCTACCAAGGGGAAACAATTCAGAAATTCTATGCAATTAGGAGAAGATTTGTCCATCATGAAAGGAAATAACATTCTCATTAAACAAATCGATGATTTGAAGATAAAGTTGGAGCAAGAAGAAATTAATAGTACTAGAGCTGAAAACTATGCCATTGATTTACAGAAAAAATTGAACAAGTTACAAAATACTAGGGGTATCAACAGTTCCATTGATTTTGAAAAGAAATACAAACAAAGTCAAATGAGAATCAGTGAACTTGAAAATAAATTTGAAAAGTTATTCGCAAGTTCACCAAGATCAGAAATTTCAGGTAACTCCGAAGGACTGAGGGCAAATTACAATGGTATGACCAAATCGGAAAGTTTCGGAGGATCAGTAATCAATAAGACCTTGGAAAGTGCTAATCAAGACTTTGTCAAAATTTACCATGATATCACCAAAACTCTTAAATCGACTAGAGAAGAATTAACCGCATCCAAATCAGAGATTTTGAGGTTGAAGTCCTTATTAAGAGATAGTGAAGATGAAATCTATGAAATTAAGAGAAAGTCCCACAAGGTATCCATTGAGAATTACGAAAATGAATTGGCTTCATTGAAAGTCAAACAAGACAATTTGATCGACAGGAATGAAGATTTGAATAAATCTGTAAAATTATATAAAGACAGAAGTGAAGAATATTTCAAGAAGTTAGAATTAGCTGAAAGTGCTATCAAGATATCTAAAAGACATGAAGAGCAAAGTTTGAAAGAGTTGAATGATATCAAGAATGAATACAAATTGATAAAAGAAGAATTAAAAGCAAGTGAAATCATCATTAAAGAATTCAATAATGAAAAGGCCAAGTTACTTGATGAAATCAAAGACAAAGAATATGAGATATTCAACAAGATGGAAAAGATTAATGAATTGAATGATAAGATCAATTACAATAAGAAGATCTATGAAAACAAAGAGCTCACAGAAAATTACAAGAACGAGATCAAGAACTTGCATGATGAGTTAAGTTTCAAATTAGAAAATGAGTCTAAACTCGTCAAAGAGAACAAAAAATTGACTATCGATAATGAAACTTTGATGAAACAAAAGTCAATGCTTGAAGAAGATTATGAAATCAAGTTGGAAAAGATGGCCGAACTTGAAATTCAAGTAGACGATTTGACTGATAACAAAAGAGTCTTAGAGAACGAGAAAGCTATCAATGAAAGAAAATTGATCAATAATGCTAAGCAAATTCAAAACTTGAAGGAACTCATCAATGATATCACTTTACAAAGAGATGATTTGTTAACTGTCAAAGAGAACTTAGAGGAGGAAAACTTAATACTTAATCAAACTATAGAAGAAAAGAACCTCAAGATTTCATCTAACGAATCTAATTTGACTTTATTAAGAAGCCATTTGGACAGTCAAAGATTACAAAGTGATGAAATTCAACAAGAATTGAATCAATCGAAATTATCTACTAATGATGATATCACCAACTATCAATCCTTGAAGAGAGAGAATCTTGTTATTTCAGAGGAAAACGACTCCATCAAGAAAATCAATCATGAATTGAAAGAAAAACTCGCTAAATTAGAAGATAAACTCTATAATAATGAACAAATCAAATATTGGGAGAACAAATTGAAGGAACTCAATAATAAATTGGATAATTCTAATAATGAAAACTTCAAGTTAAATAAATCCATTTACAATTACGAGAATGAAATCAAGAAGTTGAAAATACATCATGAGAACGATGAAAAATTAATCAAACAATACAATGATGAGAATTTCAACTATAAGAATAAAATCAACCATTACAAAAGTAATTTGGATGTTCTCCACGGTGAAAACTTACAAAAAGATTTGAGGATCAAGACTTTAGAGAGAGATCAAATTGACATCAAAAATGGTATGTTGATGTTAGAGAAAGAAGTTTTGCAATTAAGAGCAAGACTTGGAATTGCATAAATATACATTGTGAATATTACTTTATGGTTCGAAACTCTAAAGAAATCTAATGATAAATATCCTATTTAATCTATATACATGTTCAATAAGTTTTCAAACCGAAGTGGTCAAAAACATAATTTAAATCTCCAAAACTTTCTCTATCACCTTGCATAACTATTGAGGGAGTTGAGTTGACTAACTTTCTGACAACTTCCACTAAATCATTGATTTGTACAGCATTAATCTTCTCAATCATCTCATCAATTGAAATCAATTTGTTTTGACATTGTACTTGTCTTCCAAGATCTTCTAAAGATGCTAATTTACTCTCCACATTATATAAAAGAGATGAAATTAATTGATTTTTAGCTCTGTCAAATTCTGATTGGGTAATAGCATTTGATTCCAACATACTGGAGAATTCGAAAGCAATAATTTGAGGCATAGCTTGTGCTGCTTGTGGAGTGGCAGAAACATTAATACCAAACAAACCAGATCCAACGTATTGATGATTGAAACTTGTACAGTTTTCAATAAATCCATATTGATTAAGTACTCTGGTATACAATCTAGAGAACATTCCTTTTCCTGGACCTCCTGCACTGAATGATGATCCTCCTCCAAGTAACTTTTGAAGGATAGCCAACACATAAAGCTCATCAGTCAAAAGACCTGCGGTTTGATAAGCAATTTGAATATGATAAAGTTCAGGTAAGTTGGAGAATAAAGGTGGTTGAAATGGAATAGATATCTCTCCTCCCTTATATAATGGTTTTTCGTGGGCGACTTTACTTGTTGAATTTTTCAAATGTCCAAACAATTTTTCAGTCATACTAACGGCCTTACCATGATCTACACCTATCATGGAGATAACAGTATTTTGTGGTTGGTAAAACTTCTTATGATAGTCTATAATTTCTGACTTTTGGACGGTTTGAAGTCTCTCTTGAGGTAAATATAAAGGTAATCCTAAAGTGTTCTTATATGCGACTTGATGTAATAATTCCGGTAACATAACGTCTGGCTTGTGGACCATTTCACCAATTTCGAACTCTATCCCTTGTAAGGTCTCTTCAAATTCTTGATCAGTGAAATTTGGTTCATTGATAGTGGATGCGATGCATTCAAACATCTTCTCAACATCATGATTGAAAACGGAAGCTTGGTAGATCATAGATTCTCTTTGAGCGGAACACATATAGTTCCCACCTAAATTGCTTAAGTTGTTCATCATTTCAATACTGGAGAACTTCGATGTTGACCTCCATGAAAGCCTGTCAACTATATGACTTATACCAGGTTTTTCTGGATCTTCAAATCTAGAACCAGCATCTATGTATGCTCCTACAGCACTGAAGTGACCAGGTGTTGAATCTGTTACAACTCTTACACCATTTGATAGAGTGGTAATATCAATAGGTGATTTTGTTGAAAGAAATCTCTTAAACATAGTCGCAATTTTACAAGCGCTCGTCAGAAATGAAAAATATTCTAGAGGAAGAGATACAATATTCGTATGTCATGTTATTCTATTGATGGAAACGTATTGTTGGATGATAGTAAATAGGACAATTCCAGTAACTTCTTTTTATCCCGTTCCAATCCACTTCAGGCACCTTATACTCATCAAACTCGACTGTTAATCCGAAATCACTTAAATCTATACCTATCAATTTCTTGTATACCTGATAGATGGTTTCTCTGTCAGCACCTAAACCGTTAAAGAAAGAGAAGGTACCATTTGTTTTAAGTAATCCCACAACGTAATCAAATAAATCCAACATATCACTGTAATGTTCAGAAAATGTGTCGTAATAGATACCGTTGAAGAATATTCCTTGGTCGAGGAGGATATGTAAATGCTCTTGCCATCTTCCCTCTAAAACAACTACTCCTGGTTTTTCGTACCATCCATCTTCTTTCATTTTTTTCAAAACGTCTGGGTGTGCTTCTATTATGTAATGCTTGGTAGGTTTCTTTCCTTGTATCATACCATCTATTATACCCATTCCAAAACCGATGTTCATGACAATCATCTCGTCATCTGGGATTGAGAATAAGGTATTACATGCTTTTTGCATAATTTCTGATTCCCATGACATCATAACACCATCATTGTTGGAAGTTATAAGAGCTTCATCTTTGTAGGACAACTTGTTATTAAGGTAAGAGTCTTGGAATTCAGCGGGATCTTGTTGGCTGGGTTCTTCGGAGATTTCATCCTGGTCGGATGCAACTTCTTTCTCGCTTAAGACTTCTTCTGGTTCAATTCCTTCTCCTTCCCCGACGGAACCACTATCATCTTCCTCAATGAATTCGATGCTGTTGTTAACTTTCCTCAATAAGAGTTCTGCCCTGACTCCTGCATCGACTATTTGATCAAAAATCTTATTTTTCAAATTTCTTTTCAATAAGATGCAACCTGGTGTCTCGTTATTGACATCCGTAAAGGACCATCCAGCACCATATTCGAACAACGTGGCAACCATTTCCGAAATAATGTCCAACTCTTCCAGGGTGTAGTCCGATGGTATATGTTGACAAATAATGTGTAATGGAGTAGTATTAGTTTTAGGTTCTTCTTTAATATCATTATTGAAATTATAAGCTTCTTCGATGGTATAAGTTGATGGTATACCACTCTTAAGATAGTATCTTAAATCATCAAGATCTTTTGTAGTAATAGGTCTGGACAATTTACATAAATCATGTAAATCACTCATAGCGGATATCTGGTCTTCTCTTCTCAAACTTCGCTCTTTCTGGCAAGAAATTTCGGCCTATTCGATGAGGTGATTTACGCAGAAATACCAAAAACAAGATTTAGGGAGATGAGTTTCAAGTGAATCTAGGTTAGTAAAGCTTATTATCCAAGAGGCTAAACGGATGTGGGAATAGAGAATAAAGTTACGGAAAAGTGCCATTCTTAAAATAACTTTCTTCTTATTTTAAGCAAAGTCCTCTCTTGATAATAAACGAGCAGTCCAAAGGAAGCAAATTTGTAAATTAGCTGACTTCATAATGAAAGGCTAAGTTGGTCTCACTCATCCCTCCTTTTGACCTAATCTAATCTATCATCTTTCTACTTATTGCAAATAATATAGTGTCGCGTGTCGTAAAAAGGAATAAAAAAAGTCGGAAAATCAAATGACTGCAAAATTAATCGTATGATCAAAATATTTATTTAAAATTGTTAGTAAGGTGTCAAAAATTCATTTAAAATTGTGAAAATAGTATTAAAGCATATTATTTGGAACCATAAGACTTCAAAAATATGTCCTTTAAATTAAATGACTATAATTCTTTCTTGTCGTCTTTATACGAAAAAGACACTGACAAGAAAGACAAATATCTTGACTTCGATTTTGGGTTGAATCAAGAATATCAAAATTTGAATGGAAATAATGGAGAAAACTTGAATAATCCAAATAATGTTAATGGTATGAATTTGAACAACATGAATATCAATGGAATGAATAATATCGATATCGATATTAAAAAGGAATTCGTTTCTCCATCAATAAGTCCCATTTTATCTCCAACTATCAATCATTTTGATCAAGATTTTGACTATTATGATAAAAAATTCAATCCCAATATGTCCATAACATCAACTTCCAATACCAATTCAAATAACTCCATTAATCAATCTATGAATAATGTCAATTCTGTAAATACTAGAAATTCCAGAAACAGTATAAATCGGATGGTTTCTAATGACAGTGATGACGACGAGCCAAAGAGATGTAAGTCTTCACATAACGTTATTGAACAAAGATATAGAAATAAAATCAATGATAAATTCACTGCTTTGCAAAATTCAGTGCCCACTTTAAGAGTGGTAGCTAAGAGGAAGAATGATGATGAAAAGGAAAGAAATGATTTCAGTGAAGATGAAAGCGATAATGATCTTGAAGGTTTGGAACCTGCTAGGAAATTGAATAAAGGTACGATCTTGGCCAAATCCATCGAATATATCAAATTTTTAGAGTTAAAGAACAATAGAATGAAAAATGAATATAACCAATTGATTGAACAAGCAAAGATGTTGGGTATTGCCATTAACGAAAATTTATGATAATGAATATTTAAGTACGTGAAAAACACCTCTGTCTCTCTTTCTCGAATATTTAATCTTCCAGGGAAGCTTTTAATTGAAAACTTCACCCAAGTAACCTTTATTCTCAGATTGGGGCTTGAGAACTAGTGGTCCCCAAGCTGAACTGGCAACTTTTAGTGGGTCCATAAATCGTACCAATTACACTGCCGCATTAATAATAAGACTGTGTAACTAAAAAGAGATTCACCTTCATATAGAACGGATTTGGTATGGAAATTCAACAGAATATGAGACCTTTCCAACTGTTAGTAGGAACATATCTTATTCCATACTCTAACCTGAATTGGAATCATTGATTAGGTCAATTATAATCAGTTAAGTGAGCTCACATCGGTACACCATTTTCCTTAGAAATCATACAATCTCATCAGATGTTAAACGGTCGCGACTTTATACGACGAATATAAATTGGTTGAGTTTTTCTGTTTTTTATAGATTTTCTTCAGAATTGATAAGAGCAACCATG
Source organism: Yamadazyma songkhlaensis (assembly GCA_030570975.1). Taxonomy (NCBI): domain Eukaryota; kingdom Fungi; phylum Ascomycota; class Pichiomycetes; order Serinales; family Debaryomycetaceae; genus Yamadazyma; species Yamadazyma songkhlaensis. The sequence continues at coordinate 47,354 of JAJLWX010000001.1, read as the reverse complement.
GAACTTGAAGTTTTACAAGCATACGCCTTATCTATGTATGAGTCGTTCAGTGAGTTAAAATTAAGTTATAAAATTTCAATAATTCTTTTAATTCCATTCGTCTATAACTTGTTATGGCAGTTGTATTGTTCAGTAAGAAAAGATAGAGTACCTTTGGTTTTCCACTGGATCCCTTGGTTCGGTTCAGCTGTTGCTTTCGGTATGAGACCATATGAGTTTTTTGAAGAATGTAGAGAAAAGTATGGTGATGTATTTGCTTTCGTTTTGTTAGGAAAAGTCATGACAGTTTACTTAGGTCCAAAAGGGCACGAGTTCGTCTTCAACGCTAAATTAAGTGATGTTTCTGCTGAAGAAGCTTATAAGCATTTAACTACTCCTGTTTTTGGTAAAGGGGTTATTTACGATTGTCCAAACAGTAAATTGATGGAACAAAAGAAATTCGCTAAATTCGCTTTAACCACTGATTCTTTTAGAACTTATGTTCCAAAAATCAGAGAAGAAATGATTTCTTATATCAAGCGTCATTTCAAAACTGCTGAAAACAATACCGGAAAAGTCAACGTTCTTGTTTCTCAACCAGAAATTACTATTTTAACTGCTTCCAGATCTTTAATGGGTGATGAAATGAGAAAAAGATTCGACACCTCATTTGCAAAATTATACACTGATTTAGATAAAGGATTCACTCCAATTAATTTTGTTTTCCCTCATTTACCTTTACCACAATACTGGAAAAGAGATGCTGCTCAACAAAAAATTTCTAATACCTATTTGTCTTTAATCAATCACCGTAGAAGTACTGGGGATATTGATCCTTCAAGAGATTTGATTGATAGTTTAATGGCCAATTCAACCTATAAAGATGGTGTCAGAATGACCGATCAAGAAATTGCCAACTTATTAATTGGTATCTTAATGGGTGGTCAACATACTTCAGCTGCAACTTCATCTTGGTTTTTGTTACATTTGGGTGACAACACTCATTTACAAGAAGATTTATACAAGGAATTGACTGAACTTTTAGCTTCTACCAAGGGTGATATCTATGATTTAACTTATGATGATTTACAAAAATTAACCTTACACAACAATGTTATAAAGGAAACTTTGAGAATGCACATGCCTTTACATTCCATTTTCAGAAAAGTGATGAATCCTTTAAAAGTTCCTGATACTAACTACGTCATTCCAAAAGGTCATCATGTTTTAGTTTCCCCTGGTTACTCAATGACCAGTGAAAGATTTTTCCCTCAAGCTGACAAGTTTGACCCTTATAGATGGGAAAAGATGGCTGAAGCTGCAAATGATGCTGCTAACCAATCAAACTTAGATAAGACAGTTGACTACGGGTTCGGGGCTATTTCTAAAGGGGTTTCTTCTCCTTATTTACCATTCGGTGGTGGAAGACACAGATGTATCGGTGAACAATTTGCCTACGTACAATTAACCACTATCTTAGCAACATTTGTTTATAATTTCAGATGGAAGTTGGCTGACAAAATGCCATTAGTAGATTATACTTCAATGGTCACTTTACCAATTGAAGAAGATTCCAACATTGTTTGGGAAAAAAGAGATACTTGTGTTATTTAGTCTAATTTTATTTTACATTCACGTATGAAATTACTCCTTTTCCTCTAAGAAATCTCATATCGATCTATTGATTTCTTAATCCTTTAGCATATCTCTAGCGGCTTTTCGAAGGATTTGAGACGCGGACTTCAGATTTGAAATATTGCAAAAAATGAAAACATAAAAAGTTGTGGAAAGTGCTATAATTACCACATAGTCATATCAGGACTTCCACATTCAGTCCACACCTTTTTTTGGAGTACTGTTTTTTTTTTCCCTATTTTTTTTCTCTTTTTTTTGTAAATTTTACATTATTCATTATAACCACTTTTTTTTGATTTGGAATGAAAAAAATCAAGAATAAAAAATTTTTTCAAGTCCGAAAACAACAGGCTACTTTCCTTTTATGTAGAAGAACGTACTGACGATTTCAAAAGTATAGAAATGTGAGCTTCAAAGTATAATAGAGGGATAGACCCTTTGCGTTTTTTGAGATTCCACTAAAAGATTTATTTGTGATAACACATGAAAAAAGTTTGACACAATTCAAAGGATCAGGCAGTTACTACAACTAATTAGTCATCGGCCAACAAGATAGATAGTTATCTTATAATTGAATTTTTTAGTGGAAATCGGATGTTTCAGAGATTCCTCCCACCATTTTTCGGTGCGAGTTTTTTTCAGACCTTTGTGACTCAATAAGATCTAAAATATGTTTAAGATAAAAGTGCCTGCTTCGTCAGCTAATATCGGTCCAGGATTTGATGTATTGGGTATTGGATTGAATTTGTATTTGGAAATATCCCTTTCAAATGATTCTTCTGATACTTCATCAGACAAGCATTACGGGAAAATAGTTTACAGTGGTGAAGGTAAGGAAAACGTACCATTAGAGACAGAAAAGAACTTGGTAACCGCCACAGCTTTGTACGTGATGAGATGTAATGGGGTAGAGAATTTTCCAAACGGAACTGTTATTGAAATCCACAATCCTATTCCATTAGGTAGAGGTTTGGGATCTTCAGGTGCTGCTATCGTTGGTGGTTCAATGATCGGAAACTATTTCTTAGGAAACAAATTCTCGAAGGAACGTTTGTTGGATTACTGTCTATTGATAGAGAGACATCCTGATAACATTGCAGCAGCCATGTTAGGAGGATTTGTCGGTAGTTACTTGAATGAATTGAATGAAAAAGAAACACAAGAAAAGTCCGTTCCTTTGACTTCAATCTTACCCAAAGAAAATACTCCTGCAAGCGAAATAGTTTCCACTGCTCCTCCACAAGATATTGGTGAATATTTAAAATATAATTGGAATGAAAAGATCAAGTGTATTGCAATCATACCCAACTTTGAAGTTTCTACAGATGATGCAAGATCAATTTTACCTGCCAGTTACAACAAAGCTGACATTATATTCAATTTACAAAGATTGGCAATATTAACTAGTGCATTATCACAAGATCCACCAAATTCTCAATTGATCTACAACTCGATGAAAGATAAATTACACCAACCATATAGGTCAACTTTAATCCCTGGATTAACCAAGATTTTGGACACATTGAAACCTGAAGAAAACCCTGGGTTATGTGGAATTTGTCTTTCTGGTGCTGGACCAACCATCTTGTGTTTGGCAGTGGATAATTTCGATCAATTAGCCAACAAAATTATTGATATGTTCAAGGTGGAAGGTATTCAATGCAGCTGGAAATTATTAGAATTAGCTTACGATGGAGCTACTACTGGAAATTAGACTTTTGAATGATTAGAATGTATATAGGTATGTCTCTAAGAGATGATCTAGCTTTTCCTAACTTCTGCCTCTAGAATCATATGACTGCGCACATGATACTCATATATCAACGCGAAATCCAATAAGAAATAACTAAAATGGAAGATACCAAGGTAAAATTAATCACAGAGGATATATTAAGTAGGTCTTCTGCTCAACCCATTTATTTAACATCGATTGAAATAAATGGAGGAGAGCTCTTCTCGAATAATTTCTTCAAGAAATCAATCTCACCACTTATCGAGTCAAGAGATTTGACATTTCAGAAGTTAATTGAGAACATCGATTCCAGTTATGAAAACTTGAATAGTATTGGCATTTTCAAAGATATCAAGATCCAATTGGCTGAAGATTACGCAAACACTTTACCTAAGATAAAAAATTATAACTTTAAAAATGATAATGTGATTAAAACAAAGGTCAAGATCGATTTATTATTGAAAAGATTGAATGTAGGAGAGTTAATGATCGATTTGAGCAACGAAATTCCTTTAAATGTCAAACTTAACTACTTGAACTATAACTTCAACTCAAACAATGAGATTTTGAATATATTGGTCAACTACAATCCTTATAAGCCACAATATTTATTTACGAAGTTCGAATTGATAAAGCACTTGAGTTCTCGTTGGAGCTTCGACATGAATTTCCAGAATAACAAAGAGAACTTGAGTTACTTGAGTAACAAGGAGAACATACTTGGTGGATCAGTGGGTTTGAAATACACTTTATCAACTACCAAAATGTTACTCGGCTTATCCATGTTCAAGAAAAAAATCGAATCAGTAGGTGCATCTGATGTATACTTCAAAAACTCTTTGTTTTTCAACTTGGACTACAACAAGTTATTGTTCTTGAATGAAAAACTGAACTTCCCTGTCAACGGATTCAAAGTAGACCTCACCAACGAAATCAGCTCCATCGATAATTCGAACCCTTTCATCGAATCAAAAACAGACCCTGAACCAGAAAATGCCGCCTCGTCAAATTCGAATTCCAACCCAAATTTATTCAACAAGCTTAAGCTCAAGTCAGATTTCTATTACTCAGTTTTGAATAATCATTTGACATTCAATTTGTCCAACGAATTCGGACTCATTATGAATCCTAATAATTTGAATATTTGTCCAAATGATAAATTTTACATCGGTGGATTAAATTCAATCAATTCCATTAGTTCAATCAATGCAATTATCAAGAAACATGATGCCAGTTTCGACAATTTTTTCAGAATCAATTCATTCATCTATTTCAAATTACCAAAATCAATACATCACTTGAGCAATGATGAAAATCCTTTGAGATTTTACACAAACTTCATCTTCAATAACTTGGATAACTTCAATGTTTCTTCAGTTGGATTCGGTTTGAAGTATTTCAACAATTCTGCTAATTTCAATCTTGGTTATTATTTTAATTCCATCAACTCGTTTAATTCTTTTAGTTCGGTTAATAATGGTATCCAATTTAATTTCTCAATCGGAGGATCAAACAAGGATTAATTTTGCAAACCAACCAGAAGATAGCATGGAAATATCAGTTTAATGTTCCCCTTACTGCACCAACATAAGCCACTTAGAGAAAATACACATATATATTCAATTGAATAGTACACGACACTCTAAAACTTCTTTCTACTCAGTCTTTAACATAGAATTTTACTTTTTTGATAAGAGACAAAAGCGGCTTCAATGAAAGTCATTTCGGTATCATATACAATCAATCTAGTTGAATCCCCCAGATTTTGGGGTGAGACGTACTAACCGGCTGAGATTGCAAACAATTCGCACCAGTTATGTCAAAAGAGAGTGAATTAATCTCTAAGACACTCTTGACAATTGATAAGTTCAAAACGTTAGACAACTTCAAGCAAGCTATTCAACATAATGAGTATCAAAACAGATCTTTTTTTGTGAGATCTTTGGTTTGGAAAACAATTTTCTTAACGGAGAATTTAAACATCGACTCATGGTCAAGTAAACTAGTCGATTGTAGAAGGGTCTATCATGAATTGGTGAAACGTGAAGATATGATAATACCATGGAACGTTCTAGATCAAGAAAATATCTATTACAAGCCAATAAATGCTAGCATTTCCCGTTCGAATCTGCATATCAAGAGGACAAAAAGTATAAGATCAGGAAAAAAATTAGAGTTCACAAGAGTTTCATTGGACCCCTTATCTTTGGCAGACGGCTCTTCTGAAGAATTACCTGTCAATAATGAAGATAAGAAATCCCATAAGGGTTTTGTTGATGACTCGGAATTGCTTAATATGATTATAGTTGATGTCGATAGAATATTTCCAGGCGACCCGTTCTTTACTAAAGATGTGAAGCAAGAGCTCATTGAAATCCTATATGTTTGGTCCAAATGTAATCAAGTGAGCTACAAGCAAGGATTTCATGAGATTTTAGGTCTCATTTACAAGAATTTGTACAATGATTGTGTTACCATTTCAGATAATTGCCCAATAGAGGAGTTGAAGATTCTTAAATTATTCAATATAAAGTTCTTCAAGCATGATTTATTCCAAATATTCAATAAGTTTTTGAACAATTTTGGTATTGTAGAGAATTATTACAGGGACGAAGAGGTTCTTTTGAACCAAATCAATGTCTTCAACAAGTACTTAATGAAAATAGATCAGCTCATTCACTACAACTTGATATCCAAGCTAAATTTAGAAAGTCAGCTTTGGTGCATTAAATATTTCAGATTGGTTTTGATTAGGGAGTTTGAACATGATAATATCAGCAATCTTTGGGACAAGCTTATCACTGTGAGCCCATTGAACTTCCCCATGTTGTTGAACTTCTTGATCATCACGATGTTAATCAATTTGAAATCCAACTTGATCATAGGCGACTTTACAGAATGTTTGTCGTTATTATTGCATTATCCTATGGATCAGGATAACGAGTTCATGGCGCATTTATTCGAGTTCTCGAAGAAACTTTTGGATAACAGAGATGACGATTTAAAGTTATATCAGTTAGGTATGAAAATCAATACTACCTTGAATCCAAATTTGAAGATTTCGTTATCACTTAATAATGGGACAAAGGAATTGGATGCCAAGGACAAAATGGCATTAGAAAAATATAGGATGGAAATGAGGTTGAAGAAAAAAGTTCAACTGTTAATGAGGTAACATAATACATATCAATTACATCTCTAAGGACCCAAACCTCCTCATGCCTCTTGATGTATCAAAATTGATGATACCCTAGATCTGGTGCGAAATATCACCAGAACCTGTTGACGCGCATCGATAAGATAGTAAAATTTTCGCAAGACTGACATGGGTAAAAGAAAATCAAGTGCCAGAAAACCAGCTAAAAAGGTTAAGCAAACTTTGGACATAACCTTCACATGTCTCTTTTGTAATCACGAAAGATCAGTAATTTGTACATTAGATAAAAAAAATGGAATAGGTGAATTGCATTGTAAGATTTGTGGACAGAATTTCCAATCATCAATTCATTCTTTAAGTAAACCAGTGGATATTTATTCTGATTGGATAGACGCTTGTGAAGATTTAGAGGAAGAACAAATCGAAAAAGGGCAAAATGGAACAGAGGATTTAGAGGATCCCGAAGAAGCGGATGAAGAAGATGAAGATTTCAACCACCGAAGAAATAGAGATCCAATCTTAGATTCTGATGATGAATAAGGAAACGACAGGTTATAGCAATGAATATATATTCTATTTCTACTAAATCTTGTAATTATGTAAAACTTCATCGTAAAGTTCGTTCATTTCACCAGTTTGTAATAGACTGGAAGGATCATTGTTCATAGGGGTAGAGAGTCCTTCATCGACTCTCTTTCCATCTTTAGATTCTGTTACCTTGACATCTGGTTTGTCAATGTTATCAGTGTGCATATTTTTCAACTTCTTGGTTATGAAATCAATATCCAAACCTTCAGTATCTTTATCTTGGTGTATTTCCTTGAAAACGGTAGACACTTCTATTCCCTTCTCTTTTAAAGTTTTAACGAAGTTTATGATATCACTCAATTGATCCAAACTAACAGAAGCGATTTTCTTCCTTATCTCTTCTCCCGAGAGTTGTTCTGTTGATTCAAAGAAAGTATTCTTAGCAATGCTGGACAACTTGTGAACATTAGCCTCCTCCAGATTTAACTTATTCAAACTTGTCTTGGAACTGGATCTCGAAATCAAACCAGGGGAATTCAAATTTTGAGACTCGAGAGCAGTTTCAGCTACGGTATCTTCAGGTTCGAATACTGCTTCATTCTTCAGTTCACTCAAAGTGTAGTGTTTGGTTAAATCTTCATCCTTGAATGTTTCATCGATAGACTTTATGGCTTTAGAAATGGAAGAATCTATGAAAATCAATCTCACCAATGTCTCTTTACCCTGTAAATTCAAAATGTTTTGAAGTCTTAACTTGTTGAGTTCATTGATAGAATCATGTAATTCGATTTTAGTTTGTTTGGCTTGATCCAAGAAATGTTTCACTATTTCACTGTTCAAGTCTAACTTATTATTCGTTTTCAACTCAAGTATCTCATAATATTGACTTGTTAAGTTTTCGTGGTCTTTTGAGTCTGACTGATCTGCATGATCTCCATCTTGGTACATCATAAATTCCATATTTCTCATCGTGTAAAGACCTAGTCTTTCCTTGAAATATGAAGGCACAGTATCGAAATCAGCTTCCAAAGTCATGATTTTCTTACTATTCTTGACGGATTGAACTAAGGCGGCAGCAACTGTAGAATCAATTTCGTTACCAAGCAATGATATGTATCGCAAATGTTGACAGAAGGGTAAGATATTAGCGATAGCCAAGATTTGATCCTTCGTCAAATTGTTATTTTCCAAATGGATTCTGACAAGGTTACCATACAATGGTAATTTGGAGGTGAAATAAGATTCGGTTGATTCGATCTTCAAATTCTTGTCCAAAATCTTGTTATTGAAAAGCTTTGGATTGTTCGATAAGTCGAGGTATCTCAATTGAGGAAGCTTCAAGAACAATTCTTCGATTATAAATTGGAACTCTTTGCAAAAACGTATGTTTGTTGAGTTCAAACTGATGAAACCCAATTGTGAGTTGTTGAGCTTCTTCTCGAATTCTTTCCCTTGATCGTGGGCATAATTGATCAATGTGTTAAAGAACTCTTCCAGAGAGAAATCATTATAGCCTAGATCAATACCCCTAACATAACTGTTAAATAACCAATGCTTAGTTAAAATTTCGATCTGTTTAACGTTCAAATTGTTGTAAGCCAAACCCAATCTATTTGTCTTTATTGCTATGGCTCTGTGTACCAACTTCTCGAAAATAGTCAAATCAAGGATGCAACAACCTGTCAAAATCAACTCTTCGATACCATCTCTAGCAATTATTGTGGCGACAAACAAAGACCAGTCCATGTCACTTCTATTCTCCTTGTTACATTGCATTCTGACTAAAGATTCCTCATTCTTTTTCTTTTCAGGTTTACGTTTCTTCAAAATATTTATGGATAATGCAGGGCATTGAGTTATATCAAGTTTACTCAATACCTTATTTCTTGATAAGAACCAACATAAAAGGGACCACCCTTCTTCATTAAGAGGAGTATTTCTCAAACTTAATTTTTCTAATTGGGTCTTAGCACTCATTGAAGATAACAAAATTCTGAATTGTTCAATAGATAAGGAAATCCCATCCAATGAAATACATATAATGGGTGCAATTCTGATGAAATCAGCAAATGTTTGAATTTCAATCATAGTGGGAAAAGGATTTTTCAATTGTAACAAGGGAATTGGGGCCATAGAGTTTTTGGGGATCTGTTTTAAGATAGCTGGTATAGGTAAAATCTCCCTCAAATGACAGCATCTGGTATACATCAAATCCAAGGCCATTTTTTCTACCGGAGCGGTATAATTGGATCTATTAGTGAAAACTGCTTTTTCAATTCCAAGATTTTTGGCCTTTTTATCTATCTTCTCATCAACTTCCTTATCTTTCAGGTCGTCTTCATCTAAATCTTTTTCGTTAGTCTTTTCTTCAGTTTTAGGTGAATAGTGTAAAGATCCAGTTCCTCCCACAACTACTCCCCCACCTTGTCCCATTTGACTTTTTTCGATAGCTATTTTATCATCTTCGGTTAAAGGATTAATTCTCAAGGATCCGTTAGTTAGAACTTCAACATTACCTTTTCTAGGAGTTCTTGAAGGGATTTGTTGAGGAGGATCAATCAAAAATGTGGTAGAATGGAAAGCAACTCTTTTTAAAGGTTTCAAATCTCTAAATTCAGGTAATATGGGTACCTCATTGATAACTGTGGCTGTTGAACTATTGGTGGAATAGTAATTCAAGTTGTTGAGCTTATCATTATCAGGCTTATTAACTTCACTGCTTCTCCTATTGAATTGAGTTGCCATGGATGTAGTTGGTAAGTGAGAATTGATACTCGATTTTCGTCTTAAGAATGAAGTAAATTTCCCTGAACTATTAGCATCAACTGACTCTTGTTTGTTTAAAAGACACCCCTCTGAAAAAGATGACTTCCTGGACAGCGAGTCTGGCTTCTTATAAAATTTGATGTATTCGTCTAATTTTGGATCGTCCAAGTTGATAGCATCAACAGAATTGACAGTTCTGTCAACTTTCTCAAATCTGTCTACTTTAGATCTCTCATCGTTACTCATAGTTTTCTTCAAGTTCATGCTGAAATTCTCCTTAAAGACAGAAGGACCCAAGTTTGGTGAAGTTGGAGGGGATTTATGAAATTTACCCTTCAATTTTCCAAACAACCCTGAGCTTGATGATTGTGATGAGAAACTATTAGTACGTTTTCTGGATAAAAAATTAGTCGAAGAAGAAACTGGTTCTTCATGAATAGTACCAATAGAAGGTTTCGTCTTGGATATTACATGTTCATTGGAATTGGATATTGTTGTGGTTAAATGACTACCCAAGTCTATTTTTTCTTCTTTACCTTTTCCCTCCTTGTTATCAATCTTGTCAGTTTCCTTTTTCTTGGCTTCTTCTTTCTTTTCACTGTTCACACTTTCACTATTGGAAGTGTTAACCGAACTGGCTGACAAGTCTCTTAGGAACCAATTTATATCATCATTGGGTATTTCAGGTAGTTCACGGGAGGTCATTATAATTAATCGTCTCCGCGATAAGATTTCTCACCCCACCATCGCAACCAGTTTTATCACCGTTCGGTGTTTGAATTTTCAGTGTGATTTTTCAACCGGAGGTGAATCTATTTGATCAAGTGATGAGTGGTTTTGGGGTAGGTATTATGATCTTTACCGAGAGTTAAGAGACAAAACAGCTAGTATTATATATTCAATTAGAAGCCACCACCACCGAACTGTTGCATCATCTTTTGCATCATTCCAGGGTTGGACATCATTTGTTGAGCTTGTTGCATCATAGCAGGATTGTTTCTCATCATTTGTTGAGCTTGTTGAATCATTGCTGGATTGTTCATCATTTGTTGCATGTTTGGCATTCCACCAGCACCACCACCAGCACCTCCCAACATATTCATAGCTTGTTGCATGAAGTTTGGATTGGATTGTGCTTGTTGCATTGCTCTGTTGAAGCCTGGGTTTTGGTTGTTCATATTCATATTCTTAGCATTTTGGGCCATTGAACTCATAATCTTTTGTTGTTGCAAGACCATTTCTACTTCGACAACTGAACATCCTGAACCTCTAGCAATTCTCAAAATTCTTTGAGGTTGATCAATCAAGATTCTTCCATCTGAATCTAATTCTTGAGTTGTCATGGAATCCATTATATAAATCATATTTTTAATTCTAGATGATGTTTCATCTTCCCCAACTTGTGACATAAGATTAGACATACCAGGTATCATTGAAGCAATATTACTTAATGGTCCCATTTTTAAGAAGTTGTTCATTTGGGTTTGGAAATCTCTTAAGGTGAATTTACCTTCTTTGAAATTCTCTAAAGTTTTTTTATGATTTTCATCATTTTCTAAGTTCAATGATTTAACATGATCGATTAATGAGTTGATATCTCCGATACCTAATAATTTTGAGATGAAAGATTTAGGATTAAAAGGTTCGAAATCTTGGATATGTTCACCTACCCCTATGAATATAATAGGAGTTTTAGTTGAAGCAATGGCAGAAATTGCACCCCCACCTTTTGCATGTCCATCCATCTTGGTTAATATGATTGACCCGAAATCAGAGGCATCTTTGAAAGCCTTTGCTTGACTTTCAGCAGCTTGACCTATAGTACCATCCATAACCATTATAGTTTGATTAGGTTGAATCTTTTCAGATATTTCAATCATTTCGTTGAATAATGATTGTTCTTGTTGATGTCTACCGGAAGTATCTACAATGATAATATCAAATTGTTCACTTTTGAATTTACTTACACCTTCAAACGATATTTTGACAGGATTGGTTTCAATATAACTACCATAAAATGGGATGTTAGACTTGATGGCATTTTGTTTTAATTGATCAAAAGCACCAGCTCTGAATGTATCGGCACAAACTAAACCAACTTTGTAACCTCTTTTTTTGTAATAGACTGCTAACTTTGTACATGAAGTTGTTTTACCAGCCCCTTGTAAACCAACCATCATTATTACATGACTCGAAACTACTTTTTGTTTTCTCTTAGGATTTGATACTTTATTATTAGCAGTTGATACTTTTTTGATTTTGACAGGAGTATATTCACAATCAACTAAGCTAACTAATTCATCAAATACGATTTTTTGTAATTTCTTTCTCTTATTGTTGACTGAATCACTGTCATTGATTTCTTTATCAATCTTTTTTTGAATATTGTTTCTCAAGTTTATGACTAATTTGAAATTAACATCATTCTCAATTAATGCATTGGATATCTCCTTCAATAAGTTACTGATCTCTTCTGAGTCAATATTACTTATGGCATTCAAGGATGATCTTAACTTATTCCCTAATTCATTCAAAACCATGTTGAAAATTTTCGCACTTATCGTTGAGTGGAAGTATTGATAGGGAGAATTGTGGTGCGACAGCTTGCGGCCACAGTCCCCTGGTAAATTACCGCGAACTGGGTCGCCTTTAGATGGGTTAAATGTTATGTAAGTTGAAAGGCTAAATCAATTTCTGTGGCTGCAATGAAAACTTTAAACTATCCTGTGATGTAATTACTGAGTGTGTTGGAGCGTGTGGACAAAACTGAAGGCAAAAATCAAGATAAGAGGTAGAGATTTCTTGTTAAGAGTCGATTAAAATGATAGCATTATATATATATTAAGTGTCATTAGAATTCATCATAAAAGAAGTTCTCAGATTGATAACCAGCAATCTTGACTTCGTCTATAGTGAAGATTTCATCGTCAGTTTCGTTATCATTCTCTTTGTGAAATTCTTCAAGGGAATTTTCAAGGGTATCTTTATTCGGGAGTGAATGATATTCATTTAGAAAAGCTTTGCATGGAGATATAAGTAAATTGTAATCAAGTAATGAAAGATTTATACAGTCATATTGAATGTTAAACGACATATCCATAATGTTATTGGGTATTTTGTGATACTTAGGATAAAGCGAGTTCTTATCCTTCTCTTTAAATATCTATAAATAGTCTATTGCTTTTAGTCAGGAATATACGCTAAAAAATATTCTTGTTTACTCTGGGGAAACTGGATGTTTATATAGCAAAAGATAAGGGTCCAGAGATAAGGAAAAAGCGCATCCGAAAATGGATATTTTTTGCGGTTTGACAGATGATTTTTTAGTCCGAGAAGTTGAGAGGCTCGCAAGTCCATTCGAAATGGGAAAGGTCATTATTTATACCTATAACGAGGAGAATGTTTAATATCGTTCAAAAGTATGTCGATATCTTCTTCTTCCTTATCTTCCTCTTCTTCTTCGTCATTTTCATCATCATTTTCATTTTCATCATCTTCCTCTTCCTCTTCTTCCTCGGCCTGGATGATGAAGGTTTCATCATCACTATCTTCTCCGAACTGGTAAATGATATCATCTATGCTTTCTAAACTATCAATTTCTGTGTCTAATTCTTCAACTTTGAATTCCCATTCATCGTAACTATCCAATCTGTAATCTTCGTCTATATCTTCTTCGTCATCATTAGCTTGCTCGTCAAATGTGATATCTCCATTATCTTCACCATAGATTGTATTTTCATCGAATTTCAACATTTCATATGACCACAACTGAGGAAGTTTCCCTTCTATTAAAGCGGTAAGTATGGAAGATAAAATGAGATGTGGAACAATGTAAAGTAAAGCTGGCTGACCAAAATTATAATGGTTTAAGACGAAAAAACATTCCACCAAAGCAATACAATAGTTTACTACAGAAACAATGAAATACTTTTTGCTGTGATTGTAGCAAAGATTGATAAATAAACCAGGAAGGACAATATCTCCCAAACCAATGATAGAGAATGTTTCGTTCATGGGAAAGACCAATTTGATAGGTAAATCGACATTTTTGGCCACAGTAACCATTATATCAGTTTTGAAAACAAAGAAAATATCATAAAAGAAAAGACCCACAAGTAAAACATATGCCACTTTAAAGTTAGGTAATCTCACTGCATTAATGAAATTGATTATGAATCCCAATGCGATTAGATTCGATAAATACCATTTCCTATCAGTGTAATACATGTATGTGATACCAGAAGAAATTATTAATGATGCTATATTGAAAACATTAAAAACCAAACCTCCAGATCTCTCAAAAGTTGGTGACAAGACTTCAAAGTCATTGAGTTTTAACCATCTCTTGAGGTTTCTTTCCTTTTCTTGGTTTTCTTCTCCAAAGATCTCATCATACTTTATGTCTTCAATCAAACCAGTGGGTAAATCAGTGTTGACTATTGATAACTTAAAATTCTGAACTCCCAAAAAGTTATTGAAATTCAAGAACCTGAAAAGTTTATCAACCATTTGGAAGTTGGACAAAATAGATACAAGAATCACAACTTTCTTCATTATAAACATCATATCATATTTGTAAATCATTATCAAGTTAATGGATGAAATAATTGGTATTAATACAGCAAGATGTATTGAGATATCATTACCAACTCCTAAATTCAAGATATCATTTGTTGACTTAATAACTTTATTAGGTTTATTTAGCGAGATGATGATCGATAATGTCGATATCAATATAGTAGTAATAGGATTCTTCCAGTCCATTGAGTAGTTATATAGATGTCAAATCGCGACAAATGTTGGGGAGAGGGTTTTAGTTCGATTAATCCGATACATCTCGTATCAGATTGTACCTGGCACTAACATGGAATTCAATTGACCTAGGTTCGGAATAGGTTTCCATGCAGACGGTCAATTCTTCTTATTGCCGGGTCTCTAAATTTGTTGAAAAAAGTCCAACAAACGGCGATTTTGAGGTAAGGAGGTAAAAAGCAAAAAAAAAAAAAACAGGGGGGAAATTGGACTTATTTCCAAGAAACCTATTTAAATATCAAAGAAGGCTTTTAAAAGTGTCCGAAACATCAGGTCCTGTATCAATGCCTGGAAGGACATTTTTCTATGTAAATAAAATCCTGCGTGGCATTGAGAAAGTTAAGTATAACCGTCTCAAAATGGTCGTAAACAAATTCAATTGGTGAGCTTAAACTCGAAGGGGTGCATATCCGTAATTGAATAAACCCGCCTTGACCTGGAATTTCATAGGCAAAATTGTCGCCATTAGGTAATCGTCACGTAGAATGATACCACTTATGGTTGTCTCGTGGTAGTATATGTTCTTTGATAAGCTATTGTGTGTCTTAAAAAATTTTTTCGTAAATGATTTTCAAAACCTGTGTAAATGAAACTGACTTGAAAGTCCGGAAAGTCCTTATTTAGTGCATAGGCCTGGAAATCAAAAAATATATACAAACCGCCTTCATGCGTACAAACTTGATGTTTTGGTAGGGGGTTTAAGGTCATTCAGCGTAGTTACTAAGTATAGAATTTTACCTAATTGAATACTCTGAACGACAACTGGCAATAATTACCCAGAAATGTGAACAATAGGCGATTTGCAAGACAATAATAGAAAAATCTTTTAAACAATAGGCAACAATAAAACCAACAAACAAGAGACAATAAAAAAATAAATTGGGAAATATTTTGACAATAAGACAAACCCAAAAAGTTCAGAAAAGAAAAGTTTTTAGCCAATTACTAATATAACATGAATTAAAGAGCAAACTAATATGGAAGGTTGTATAGTAAAAGTAAAAACCACTTATATGAGATACGATGATTAGGTTCGTTAAATCGGAAAGAACTAACGTGCATGGGATTATTGTCACTGTGAGAGGAGTAAGTTCAACGCCACGTAGTAAGAGCACTGTTGAAAGAGTAACATAATTGCTGTGGTAATCTTTCAAGTTTCATGTTTAAATACCATCTCATGCTGAATGGGTTAATTCCTTGACATTGTCAATCTATCCTTTTCATTATAAATTTAGTATTTAGTGAATAAAATAGTGTGACATTTGCATTCGGAAGATCCAAAGGAAGAAATGTCGTAAAAGACATTTGCGCGCGAACAAGTTGACGATGAAAAAATTTTCAATTGATCTCATAAATTTATGTACTAGTACTTTCCTTTTTTTATATATATTTTTTTATTATTTATGATTATGACTGAATCTTTATTTGATACAAACTATGAAAAGAAGGCAGAAGAGATTCTACCATCATTGGATGATGGTTCAACAACATTGATTAATTATCGAGTGTTAATTAGTGCCAAAGAAAGTGGTTGTTTAATTGGGCAAAATGGTAGAGTAATTGATTCTATAAGAGAAGAAACCAATACAAAAGCTGGAATTTCAAAATTATTACCAGGATCTCATGAACGAATTTTAACTGTAAGTGGTACATTGGATAATTGTGCCAAAGCTTTGAGTTTTTTTGCACAAGCTTTATGTAATGCTTCATTGCAACAAAATGATTTAAACAATTACAGTTATTTCCCATTGAAACAATTAAGTTTGACTAAGAATGTTCCTGGTGAAACAACAATTTTAAGATTATTAATCCCTAACAATCAAATGGGTACTATACTCGGATCAAAAGGAAAGAGAATTCAAGAAATTCAATCAAAATATAATATTTCCGTTATTGCATCAAAATCTTTCTTACCTAATTCAAGTGAAAGATTAGTAGAATTACAAGGAACTGTTGATAATTTATATGATTCTTTAAGGGTTATTTCTCGTTGTCTCATCGAAGATTTTTCATCAATTGTTGGAACAAATTACTATACTCCTAGTGTAAGAACCAATTCAACTAATACTAATAACAAAGTTACTACCACATTATCCTTTAATAATGATATAGTTGGTGCGTTAATTGGTAAGAATGGTTCAAGAATTCAAGGAGTTAGAAAAATTTCTGGTGCTTCCATAGGCATTTCTGATGAAGTTGAAGGCAAAAATGAAAGAATTTTCACTATTACTGGTAGTAGCTATAATGTTGAGAAAGCAAAGAATTTATTGTATCATAATTTAGAAAGAGAAGAACAAAGAAGAGCTGAACAAGAGTAAGTTTTTCTTAATTTAACTGTAATCATTATCTAAGAGTATTTTAATATATTCAATAATATAATGTGAAGTTCTTATTTAATTCTTATGTAAATCTAGTGTAATGTAGGAAATTCACAGGATCTCAATATGGATTCCACCAATTTCTCTAAATATTCTTTGTCTATTTCATCAAATCCATTGGGAGATAAACAATCAAGATCTAAAACCCCAATTTTCACTCCATCTTTAATCATGGGTACAACAATCTCACTATTGGTTTCCCCATCACAGGCTATATGACCTGGATATTTATGAACATCTTTAACCAATTGGGTTTCTTCTGATGCAATGGCATTTCCACAAACACCTTTACCAAATTCAATAGTTTGACAGGCAACTTTACCTTGAAATGGACCTAAGATGAGTTCATTAGGTTTATGTGTAACATAAAAACCAGTCCAGTTCACTGGAATATTCAAAGAATGATACCCGTGCCATAAAAGTGAAGCACAGTTGGATAAATTTGCTACCCAATTATCACAATCACTACTTAAAGCTTCATAAGACATTATTAATTGTTCCAACATCTCTTCTTTAGTCTGAGAACTATAGTTCGAATATTCAGCATGAAATCCCATCGTTATATCTCCCTGGTATTAACACACTTTTACAGTTTAAACGTTAACTAACTGAAGCTATCTCTTTAAAATGCTGCAATGATGCAAAAAAAAGATTAACTTTTATACTCCGTAGTGCGAATCAATGTTCAATAGATTCTTGGAGAGTAGAGGAATCAAGAGGATATATAAAGAGGAAACTGCCATTGAAGAGTATAGTACACCAGATAACGACGAAGTTTTTGATTTTTTAAGTTTAGAAAGGATAGGTGACTCAGATTTGTTTTACAATCAGAGAAGGGAGAGTTTTAATAATGACTTAGAATTAGAAGAGGACACCACTGACGTGGGATTGGATATGTTGGAATACGTGGAAGGTTATAAAAGACCCCACAATGATCCTAGAGTGGAAGAACTCTTAACGGATTATCAGTATCTAAGTACAAAAAGAGGAGAACCCTTGAAAGATATAAGTGAGGACCAAGAAGATTATATACTAGAGACCAATGATATTAGCAAATTGATCAGAAAAGATCCTGGAGATAAATTCAATAATAGTTTGCAATTGAAGTATATGGGTAATGAGATACTAGGGAATTTTGAGAATTCCAGGAAGTATAAGAATAATCTTTCCACTGTCATCACAATTGAATCAGATTATTTAATCACTGCCATTAATTCTGAGATAAATGTTTATGAGTTCGGCATTAACTTCATACCGAAAGGTAGTCCAATTTTGAAATTCGATACGAAACCTTTATTTACAACCACCACTGATAGACTCATTTCTACATGGCCATACTTCCCTCACACAATTAATTATGTACGACAGTGTACCTGGCTTGAAGAACCTAGTTTGGCGGTATGTATAGATGACGGGGGCCTCATTATCTACAAACTATCCACAATAGGTAATGCATTTGAAAGTAGTGAACCAGTTAAGAAGGTAAAAGAAGATTTCAGGTTGAAGCTTGAGAGTAGTGTCTGGGGAGTTGACTTTTTGAAGAAAGGTCCCAATAATATTATAGTGACGGCAGATAATTCACAGAGCTTGACCTTATTCTATTACCACGAACAAGATCAAAGATTCTATCACGTGAAGACTCATCAAATCCTACATAATATTCCGGATTGTTCAATTCTTAGTTATATCATTGAAGATGGATTCCACATAATAAAAGTTAGTTGTGTTTCAATATCTTCAGAATTGATAGTGTTTCAGTTCAAATTCAAACTTATTGAAGGGCCTTTGAATAATCACCCAGATTTAAATACCAGTGTCTATTATATCGATCCCTCAATTCAATCATTGGAGTCTGTGATTGAACTTGAAAATAACCGTTTCAAAAGAATTTACTGGTTTCAACCAACTGTCATTAATAGATCATTACTAACGGAAGATTGCTGGACAATCAATCCCGTTGCAGGGTCATATTTCAAAACGGTGAATTCTTTGGGAGAAGTTTTTGGTGATGATGATTATAACGTCGAACTAGAAAGGATCATTAACGAGTCTTTGATATTTGGAGGGGTAAGTAATAAAGATCTCGGTTTGTGTAAGACCTGGCAATATTTCAAGATCCCTACCGTGAGCTTCGATTCATTGAACAGATTTCAAAAGTTGACTACCATTGATGACGATTACAGAAGATTAAACAAAATGTTCAAAAAGAAACAAAAGTCAAAGAAAGACAAAGAATCAGAACGTTATTTAGTTGTATCGACTTCCAAGAAAGTTTCAGTATTTAACGATTCATTATTTTGTAATTGTTCTTCTGGAAATATATTCAATTTAGAAATCCCTTCTAATGAAGAGTCAAAATTCTCCAACAGAATAAGTATCACCACAGTTATACCTGAACTATCTGCATTTATTTGTGTCTCACAACAGGGCCTTATATCAGTATTCAGACTTTGTGAATATAGAGGAATAAAAGGAATGCGACAAGAATATATCTTCCCCAATGCAATTGGGTTAAGCTTGGGTTTTAATGGCTTCAGGACCATCTGTGGACTTTCTGTTAGAAACATTTCGGTCAATGAAAATTTTCAAAGATTCCTTTTATACGTTGTTTATAGTGATGGTCTTCTCCTTACTTACCAATTGAGTGATCAACTAGTCAACTTCTCACACTTGGTTAAAATATAAGAGTTCTGTTCTAAGAGAATCACCTTGACGAGGAAATAAAGCGTGAATAAGAATTTCAAGTAAGTATCATTAATCAAAACAAGGAGTTTTTGCATCTATTTGAATTGATCATCGTGGAATTCAATAGATTTAAATAGATGTTTAATATACCTTCTGCCCTTGCCATTTCTATTGATTGGACTAGCTTCGAATGGCGAATATAAAGTAGAGGAGAGATGGGTACATGCAATATACTATTAGCATAACATAGCTAATCTACAAATTGTCCCATGGACAAGCAATACAAAATATAATACAATCTACAGTTACCTTGGTATAAAAGTGAAGTTGGGGTGGGGTCAACTACTATCCAACCATTCGCTTCAACTAATCAAAGAGGACCTCAAGCTTGTCACATCTTCTCCCTATGGGCCGCTTTGCCCAATCGTACTAGTAGTCTTATTGTGTTATCATATACCCTTCGGCTGGCCTTTGGCTGCCTCAATTGGTCAGAGGATAACGTGCTACGTCTCCAACGATTCATACGTACCTAACACACAGGCTAGGTACTAGACTACCATAAGTTCACAGGTCAGGGAACCTTGATCATCACCGAAAAAGGTCCTTTACGAGTGAAGCTGCCACATATATCACCGGAGCAACACACATGACTATGGCATAGTACAAGACTAGGTATGGGCGGCAATTACAACAACAACTCCCTCAAGCTTCTTTTGGTCTTCTTCTTCATAGCATCATCCGAATTCGTTTCAACGTGACAATTATTTTAGCATCTTAAATTTTTGAATGAACTTCTGACATAAATGACATAACCAAGGATTTTGATAACTCAGGATCTGATTAATATGTCCTCATTACTAGTGAATTTCGCCAGCGAAATCACTTATAGCGTTGATTCTGATCAAGCATCCAATTGAAGTTTCCTTCTCTCAGTAAGGTGTAATGGAGTGAGGATGTAGACATATTCTTAATGAAAATAATCTTTAGCAGCTGAGTTTTGTGAATGAGGCTGAATAATAAGCACCATAAAGGAATATAACACTCCAGGTACCAATTAAGAATTAAATTTTTCTAATCAACAGACTGACGATTGGCCAGAATGAATAGCAGCAATTAATCTAGTGACTGGATTTTCTAATGTGCCAACAAGAATAACAGGTTGCACTAGCTGATGTAGCAACTGAAGGGCTAAAGTACCAACGGGAATAATGGATTTTCTAATACACCAACAAGAATAACAAGTTGGATTTTCTAATTTAGCAACGCAAGGGCTGAAATTTATAGCTTACCAACGAGAATAACAAGTTGGTTTTTTTAACGTACCAATCTTGCGACTGGATTTCTAAGGTACCAATCTGACGACTGGATTTTCTAAAGTACCAACAAGAGTAACAAGTTGGATTTTGGGGGGTTTCTTTTTTTTGGGGGTTTTCTGTTTTCCAATTTTTTTTCGTTTTTAAGGGATTTCGGCAATGGATCGAAACACATCTTACCATATGCACTAAGGGGTCATAGGTCTTGAAAGTTGTGATAGCCCATATAAATACTAGGATTTTGATACCAACGAGCAGGTTGGATTTACTAAGGTACCAACGAGAGTAACACGTTGGATTTTCTAAATGCCAGGCTAACGGCCGACTAACCTGGATTTTTAAGGTACCAATCTTGCGACTGGATTTCTAAGGTACCAATCTTGCGACTGGATTTCTAAGGTACCAATCTTGCGACTGGATTTCTAAGGTACCAATCTTACGACTGGATTTTCTAAGGTACCAACGATAACAGCAGGTTGGATTTTCTAAAGTACCAATCTGACGACTGGATTTTCTAAGGTACCAATCTGACGACTGGATTTTCTAAAGTACCAATCTGACAACTGGACTGGATTTTCTGAAAATACCAACGGAAGGCTGGATTTTCTAATGACCAACGGAAGGTTGGATTTTCTAAAGTACCGATCTGACAAGTGGATTGGATTTCTAAGGGTTTTCTTTTTTTTTGGGATTTTTTGTTTTCTAATTTTTTTTCGTTTTTAAGGGATTTAGGCTATGGATCAAAACACATCTTACCATGAACACTAAGGGGTATATTGGTTTTTTGACAACTAACTTGAAGACAAATTAATTTTTTTTGACGACGTTCTTGATGGAACGGGCAATTTTCTTGCAGAAAAGCTTGACTCTTTTTCTCTTACCGAGTTTTTTAACCAAAGAAGGAAGTGGTGTTTTTAACTCAGTATCCTCATCATGAGTGGCATGATTATCTTCATCATGAGCTTTTTCAGGAATTGAGACTTCTGATGATTTTTTTCGAGCGGCTTTACCAAATTTGAGAACGCGAGATTTTTTGGGAGCAGCAGCGTTCTTTTCCGGAATTTTGACAGGGGGAGATCTACTTGAAATCCTTTCACAAGAATTTGTTACCGGAGTTTTTTCATCCATACCATTATCATCATTCAGAATGACTCCGATTATGGGTTTGGTCTCGTCTTTGAGACTTTTTCCATCATCCAGGTTTTTATCATCAAAACTCTCTTTATCCATATCTTTAGGAATTTGGATTAATTTGACATCACAGACATCGTTGAATGAGACGTTCTTTCTGTCAGGATCAATAATCTTTTGTTGAGTAAAGGGAAAGGGGATCATCTTCAAACAAGATTTGATGGTAGGAACTTTATTACTGAGAATGGGAGAGTCCTCAGTAGGGCTGTTTACTGACTGGATGATATCTTGAGCGGATCTGTAAATAGGCATAAGGTGATTGCTGAGTAAAGCGGCACTGTAACGAGTGGTTTTAGTGTAAGGATCACCTTTGGGTGTGGCACCATTGTCCATTTGTGTCGCATCTTTGATTGTGTCAATCAATGATTCCACAAACAATTTTAATTCGGTATTTTGTTTTGATAATGCAACATTTTGAGCAGTAGTACTTTCTAAATTGGAGGATAAGACTGAATTGTCATTTTCAAGCTTGAGAATTCTTTCTGAAGATGTTTTTAACTTTTCTCCCAAAAGTTTTTTATCATTTTTTAACACAGCAACAACTTCTTCATTCTCTTTAACGAGGACAGATTGTTTATTAGAAACAATTCTGTCAACATTTTTAGTTTTTTCTCTTAACAATTCGGAAAGGCTCTTATTTTCTGACTTGATTGATGCAACAACTTCATGATGCTCTTTCATAAGAGCGTCCAACTTGTCGGAAAGACAAGCATTTTTTTTTTCCAAGTCTCTGATCTTTTGGGATTGATCAGCACACTGTTCATGAAGGCATTGGTTTTCCAATTCACAAGCATGAGCTCTTAAAGCAAGTTTCAATGGTAGGTTGGGTTTGTCCTTGCATTGTTTTGCAAGGTGGTGGACGATGACTGGAGTGGTACTGGAACCAAGAACTGACAGAGTTACGCTATCAAAACTGATGTCTTGATGGGGGTCGTAATCGTCAGGAACGGTGCTTCCAGTAAGAACTCTAACGGGCGCTGGGTGGACTAAATTTTTAATCATAAACATACTTCTGTGAAATATTAATTTTTTTTTTGCAGCCAACTTCCACAGAAATACACTTCAGAATTTTTGAGTTGAAAAAACAGAATGTGCCAAAAACAGTCATTTTAGGGTCAAAAAAGTAGCAATTAGATACTTTTTTGAATATATATGTATTCTAGAGCTCGGTACATTTGCTTTTGAATTTTACCTGGACAGAAAATTGTATCTAACGGCTTTCTTATCAGGTTTAATTACGCCAAGGGCTATTTTCATTGGAAGCGATTCTAGACTCGCAAAAAATTAATCCTAAATCTCTATTTTCAGGGGGATTCGATATATTTTGAAGATTCTGAATCGATCAATTGGTCTTTGTGTAAATGCTCCACAAAGATATCAATATTCTAAAATATTGAGAAGTTGAGAAAATTAAGACCCATTCCCTCACATAAATTCAAGATATCCTGGAACATATTCGTCCCAAAGGAGAAGTCAAGAGGGCAAAAAAGAATCATAGGATGGGTCCTGCTACATTATGTGCTACAAACTAGGACTAACGAGGGTTTCAAGAGTTTCTCTTTATCAAAATCCGCATGATAATCAACATTTTAGTGTTTTATGAACTCAGTTAATATGGCAAAAATGTTAGGTTTTTCAAAAGGTGTAACCCTCAAAAATCCATAAATCCAAAAAAATTTTCTGATCGTACTATGCTTTCGCAAAGCTCACGCCACCACCACCATATCTAGGGAGCGTTACCATGGTAATTTACGAAACCATAAATACGAGATGGTAGTAATTAGGGTGTGAGACACTACATAGATTCTCCCCAAGCGCGAAGCCTGGAGGTACGGATGTTGGCCAGGCCAAAACCACATAACGCGAAATCGCGATGAAAATAAATATCACAACATGGACTTACTTAATTTAGGGACTAAGTCTAGGAAGACAGGTATTCGACCTCGATCAAATCTCTTGAGGGACAAATATGATATGGAAGACATAGATGAGTTCTTTGAATCTGATAACGAGGATCAAATAGAAGGGGGTAAAGACGAAGGTAGAATTGCTAGGATGATTAACTTTAATGATGATGAAGCAGATAAATTTGATTTGAGCCCCATATCAATCGACAAGGAGAAAGAGAAGGACAAGAAGAGAGTTAGTATTCAAGAAAAATCCGGGAGTACACCACCACCACAATATGACTATGATGAGATACAGTTTGATGATATGAATGATCCTTCACCAATTGATGAATCCATTAATGGGTCTGGTATATCTCCTGAACCAACACCACCCAGAAACAAAAGATTGACTGGAAACTCAGGTAATAGAAACAGTCAATTGAATTCTCCTGAAACTTCGAGCAAATCACCATCAAGGTCAGCTTCGTCATTTACCAAGAAGATGGCTTTAGGTAAGACCAAAAAGTCAACTCGTACGAAGCAATCAAAACCACAAATAATCACATCAAAACCATCACCATTACCTTCTCCACCTCCTGATGGATTGAGGCGATCTAAGCGTACTAAAATTTCACCTTTGGCTTATTGGAGAGGTGAAAGAATTGTTTATTCAAGAGCCGATGAGTTCTCTAACGATCCTGATACAACATTGATCGAAGATATTCACAAAATACCATTACAAGAAATTAAAGAAGTCATTCATGTGACGCCCACAGTAGATCCTATACCTAAAAGAAGGAAAACCAGAAAAAAGAATAAAGAAGAGCAATATGATTATGAGAGTGATCCTGAGGTAATTGGTTCCGAATGGTTTAAAAATAAAACTCTTGAATTAGAAGTTTATGAAAACCAACAACTGGAAAGTACCACATCTCGAGAAATTGCTTACACAATGGATTATGATAAATTTAACGAACCCCCTAAATCTTCTGATATTGAAAACTATAAGATTGCCCCAGTATTTGAACAAACATCTAATCTTGCAGGAGGAATATTTGAATTTCCTGTGGAAGGATTCAAAAGTTCCAAAAGTTCAGGTAATTGTACATATATGTTTCATGTCATTAAAGGATTAGTAGAAGTAAACTTGAGTAATAATACATTTGCTGTCACCCGAGGATGTTCATTTCAAGTTCCTAGTGGGAATACATATGGTATAACTAACATAGGTACTACACCAGCAAAATTATTCTGCGTTCAAGTTTTAACAGAAGAGGGTTAAGTGTATATTAATGTAAGATAGAAATCTTTTCTCAGTTAGTCTCATAGAATCAGAGAATAAAATAGAGCTAATAGACAGATTCATTACTATATTACTAAAAAAAATTAGTATTTTTCTACATCTTCCCCATTATAATAACCTAATAATTTGACTTTAAATTCACTTGCAGCAATACCGAATTGTTTTAAAATTAAAGCTTTTCTAACATCTAAAACTTCACCTTCTTCACAAACTTTGTATGGTTCGTTTAAGAA
Source organism: Yamadazyma songkhlaensis (assembly GCA_030570975.1). NCBI lineage: Eukaryota > Fungi > Ascomycota > Pichiomycetes > Serinales > Debaryomycetaceae > Yamadazyma > Yamadazyma songkhlaensis. The sequence goes on along the minus strand of JAJLWX010000001.1, from coordinate 21,753 downwards.
AATTTTACCATTTTTAATTTTAGTTGGAATTTTAAATTTATTTCTTAAAGTTTCTTCTAAAGAATGAGACATTGGAACATCATCTTCAATAGCAATTTGACCACCACGAGAGTAAACAATTCCTTCTGGTATGGTAAATTCAATTGGAGATTTTGATTTAGTTCTTGAATAATCTAATTTACTATAATTGTTGAAATATTCTTCTACAGTAACTATTTCTTCATTAGTGAATAATAAACCAACAACACCTTCGGTTAATTTGGTTAATTTATGCAAGTTATCTTTATATTCTTCTTCTGGTTTATCACCTAAAGCTTTTTCAAGAACTCTTCTTTTACCTAAGATTAATTTTGAACCTTTCCAATCACTTCTTAATTCTTGTAAAACTGGTGTTCTAACATCATCTAATTTTAAAACAAAAACATATTTGAATTCATCTAATGCTTCTCTGACATCATCAAATATCCTTTCTTTGTTTTCTTTTCCTTTTTTATCGGTTTGTGATAAAGTCACTAACTTACTACGTTTTGATCTAGGCATGATATTTTAACTCATCGCATTTTTTCATCTCATCTTTATAAGTGAGGGTGCGGTACACCAGAATTTATTTTATTATGCGGCTCTCAAGATTCTGTTGATTCTGAAGATATGGACTTATCTACAGTATCTAGATCAATGTCTGGGAAAGGTAATTGAGATGAGGTTTTTACTATTAGCTTGTCATGGATTTTAATCAAAGAATTCATTATGTTTAGACCAAGTTGTGGAGGTACACTTACCTTACTCAAGAACGTATTGAATAACATATAAGTATCGATCAATTCAATCAATTCCTTAGGACTACAAGATTTGACCGTAACACCAACCATATCTTTGAAATGTGAAGTTATCTTCATAGCTGTGTAGAAATCATTCAATAATCTTTCTTTGGTAAATGCAATACAGTATTTGAAGATTCTCAAAAAAGGTAGTCTTTTGAATTCTTTGGATTTTAGGAATGTTGAGGTTTCTATCAAGAAGAATTCATACATCAGCCAAACATCAACAGCATTGATAATGATTATAATATTGTTCACGATAGCATTATTTTCCATCTCAGTCTTCCCTTTTCCAATCAATTTGAAAATGTAAGATAACTGGGGAATATTCATATCGTCACCAAAGGTTAAGATGTCTCTAATTAAAGTGAATAATTTGAGATTAAAATTTACTGATACCAGGTCAATGAACCTATCTACCTTTTCATTAATTAAGGAAATGTATTTTGTTACTCCCTCATTATCCCCACTATATTCATGGGAAATAAGAAATCTGAAAATGGCTATTGTAACATCATCTAAGGTTTCTAAATCTTTGTAGAATCTCTCTTCTGTGAAATCATTCTCGTTTAAAGTGCTCCAATTGATGGTTTCTAATTCATGATAGTTAAAATAATCGATGGGCTCCATCATGTTATTGATCAAGAATTCCATCTTCCTAGACAATCGATGTTCGTGTTTGTAGTTCATTACATCTTCTGCTTCTTTTTCATCTTCTATGAAGATTGGAAATATCAAAGATGATCTATTTGATTTTGGTTTCGAAGTCACTGTTCTGCCATCATAACTTCTTAAACTCAAAGGTTTATTTTTTGGTTTAATTGGAGTTTCTAAAATAACGTTGGAACTACCAAGAGTTTCGTTATCAACCTGCTGGACCTTTTTACCCAAAGATCTTATATTCTCTTTCGAATCGTAAAGTTCCATTAAACTTTGATCATTGAATAATTTTTGATGGATTCTATTGACACTCTTTTCTGACACCGTATAATCCTCATCCCAGATATCCACATAATCCATATCATTGGCATCTAAGTTGGTACTCTGTCTCCGTAGACTATAGTCGCTTGCAACTACAGTGATACCATTCTTTGCATAATTATTTGTATCATTGGTATTTTCTTCAATCTTGTCACTTCCTCTGCTAACCACATAACTCGTATCAGGGTCTTTAAACCCTTTTTCACTACTGGCAGATGAAATTTGTAACGGAGTGGATTCGATATTGATTTCAATTCCTTGAGGACCCATAACTAAATCCAAGACAAATATTGTTAACAGTATAAAAAATAAAGACAAAACCAATACGGAGATCAAATGAAACAAATAATCAGACACCAAACCATTCATAATTGAACTTAAAAGGTTATTTGATCTGTCATAATTGAAACTTTCACGAAATGTTTCATATTTATTATTAAGCGACAAATCTGAAACATCTGCAATTTTTGACACCAGAGGATCTGCAACCACAGTGACATACTCCGTAACTGTTGGTAATGAAGAAGTAGACACAGTCATATACTGTTGATTGAATGAATTCAATCTTTCTTCTAACTGTTTTAAATTCATGTTTGTGGATAAGAGATGAGTGAGAATTACAAGTGTATATCCCAAGGACCAGGGATCGTCCATGATCATTGTATGACTTGACCTTAGGAATACAATATACAAATACTCATGAAGTGGTCGATAATGAAACTTAATGTTCTTTCGTTTATTTCTATGCAATAAATACTACCAATCACCAGGTATGATTGGTTCATCAGGTTTTGGTAAATTTCTTTGGTATTTGGTACCACCTGGTCTTTGAGGAGTGATATAAGGATCTGGATGTTTCCATTCTTGTAATTTATCTTCTGTCTTTTTGATTAATTCTTCTAACAATTGAGGGTCAGAAACTGATTTGTTGGCATCGAATTGTTTTCTAATTTTTATGGTTTCAGCTCTATATAATTCCCATTTTATGGAATGATCAAAAGCAGTTCTTAAAGCTTGTCTAAATAAACCAGTAACTCTCTTAGAGTTAGCTTCTGTGAATGGTAATACCTTTGACATAATCAATTTTTTTTAATTGGTCAATGCGAAACATTTTTCTCAATACTTGAATCACGTGATAGATTGAGAAAGAAAGAATATAAACTACTAGAATACATAAAATCTACATAGATTACAGGATAATGTTTAATTTTCAATAGCCATCAAGGAACCAACGAATGATAAGATCAATCTGCTTCTAACTTCATTGATATCTTCAGGAACTAACCAAATTAAAGCTCCTAATTTTCTGGCAATAGAGATAGCTAATTTGGCATTAGCATATTTTTCATCATCAGATAAGTTAGAACCTTGATAAACTAAATCATAATCAACATAACCTGGTTTGATTCCGTGTAAAACATCTAATAAGAAAACACCAGAAGATAAACTTTGATCACCAAAAGATCTAACATTTGAAGCTTTACCACCTTTAGCTGCTTGAGCGTTGGCCCATTTCAAGATATCATTATCAGATAAAGTAGAACCATTGTTTAAGTTTGATAAGGTATTGACGATATTTCTTCTCATTAATTGCCAAACTAAACCTAAAGTTAATAATTTATTACCGTCAACAATATCACCACCTTCAATACCAACTAAAGAGAATTTTGAAGCTTTACCAATTTCAACAGCATAATTAGTATTTTCTAAAGCTTTGAATCTCATTATAGGTTTATCATTAATTTTCTTGTTAACATGCTTGAAGGAAACAGATCCTGGAATAACTTTATCGAAAGCTTGTAATAATACTAAACCATCTTTTAAATCTTCAAACAATGAAATAATTGGTGGATCAACATTTAATGAGTTTAACCATAAGGTGAAAACTCTTGCTTCTCTTTCACCTTCGGCATCGAATTCTTCAATTTCGAACTTTTCATCTTCTTCAATTGGATCTAAACCTGGATAAGTATTGAATAAGTTGGCAACGAAAGCTAAATTCAATTTTGGATTACCAGCAACTAAAGAAGTAGGAGTTAAATATTTTCTACATCCAATAGCATCAGCGTAATCTAATACTTTTTCAGCTCTTTGGTAAGTATCTTGAATATTCAAAGGTTTTAAATCACAAACTTCTGGTTGTAATTGATTTAATAATATCGTATAACATTCACCATCAACAATATCACCAGAGAAATTATTGACTCTTCTTTCCAGTTTGGCATTCTTTAAATGGTAGTTGAACCAACGTAATAAAATTTGTTCAGGTGGTAATCTTAAGAATTGTTCTAAAGTTTCATCATCTTCTAATAATCTGTATAATTCAGGATGATATTTAATATCAACTTTAGATAACAAACCTCTTCTGATAATTTGCCAAATTAACCCTAAAATCAAATGTTCTTTACCATCAATGATATCTTCGGTATGAACATTAACAACAACACATCCAATAGCTTTGGCAGAGTTTATAACGATGTTGGCATTTTCATTCATTTGGAAATTGTTGAGGGTTTTCTTTTTTTGACTGGTTAAATTCAAAACTCTAGTATCAATAGTGTCAGGAACAGAATCATTGATCAATTTAGATAATACTAAACCATCTCTACATTCATCGAAGATTTGGAAAGTTTCGGTATCGAAGGGTAATCTATTTCCGATATCAGGGTCTCCAGCTAAAACGGAGTTAATATGTCTTGTAAATTCTGATCTTTCTTCGTCATTGATTGTATGGGTAGTACCAGATGTTTTACCGGAGATATAAGTTTTATGAGCAGTATTGGCAGTTGGAACAGGAGCATTTCTTGGGGATTTAGGAGACTTTGGAATATCACCACTACCTCCACCAATGGAAGAGGCGGGAACACTCAAGTTACCAGATTTACTTTCTTTTAATTTACTCATTAATTGAACATAATCATCTAATTCTACTTTACCGGATGCATCAACATCAACTTCCTTCAAAGTCTCCCTTGTTTCATCATAAGTATATTTACCTGATTTAGAAACAGCATTGATTACTTCTTTCTTCTCAATTGAACCTTCATCATTCAAATCAATCTTTCTGAAGTCTTCAATGATTTCAAATAATTCACTTTGCTCTAAATTGGTGTATTTCTTTTGTAACTTCAATACATTCATCTTGTCTTTAGCTGACAATTTTTCGCACCGCCAGCCAAATGATCACACCCCTATCATTGAAATTGATGATGAACTTGGAACTGATTATGTAAGCGATTTAACAGTTTCAGTTAAAGAGGGTGGGATGGAGAGTTGTTTTAGGTGTAGAAGAGCAGGTAAGGGAAGTATGAAAGGTGACAATTGCTTGGAGAATGCCATAAATAATGGATTTATTTGATATTTTTGACTGTATATTCTCAATTGACCAGTAATGAGCATCAACATCTGGTAATGGACTTAGTAACTCTCTTTTTAAACCCTCCTACCACCCCCATAAGGCTCTCACCTCAACCTTTATCTCTCTACTTCTTATCTATAGTGATTGAGAATCACAATTCAAATCGCGAACTGGTAATGACTACTGTGGGTAGACATGATAATGACATCAGCAGTATAAATATGCTGGAACCCAACAATGGCTCACCAGAACATCATTCCAATGGTAATGGTTCCAATGGATTGGGTGAACAAGAGGGAAAGGTGGATCTTATGGCTAATGGCGGTCAGCTCACTGACGATAATGTTAATGAAAGATATAATGAACAACCTAAATTTGACATTGAACCAGTTCAATTACAATTTGCATTGAATAACCTTTGTAATTTGAAGGTACAGAATAACATAATGTTCATTATTCTCGAGAAAACCGTTTTCAAGATCGATTTAGATAACCCTTCAATAGTTAAACTGTTCGAATTCAACACCAATATACTCATAACTAATTGTTGGTTATCTCCTAATGGACAACACTTTATCGTTCAAATTAATCATTCCACATATTACTATCTCCACAATTCATACGATAAGTTCAAAATCTTACCAAAATTCAAAAGTTTGAACATAAAAGCTATAGTATTTCCAAACGACGAGGATCTAGTCACTAATGATTTCCTTATAATCACCAACGATGACTCCATTCTCGTTGGAAGTATCAAATCACATGTGGAGGATAACAAGAAGGATGACAGATACATCAAACAAGTTTACAATTCTTCAAAATCTATTGTCAATATCTGTTTTACTAATAACAATTGTCAGATAAATCTTTTCACCGCCGATGAGACCCTACAATGGGATTGTTTCGATAACTCATATAACGAACTAGTTAAAGTGTTCAAGACCAATCCAAAAGTGATTGCTCATAAGAAAGTGGTTAACTTTGTCACCAATAAGGATGAGTTTGTTTTGATCACTAATGACAAGTTCTCAAATATAGATACTATCAACTTCAAGCCTGCAAGTGATATCACATCCAATCAAAGTTCTGGAGGTATAATAACTGCACATCATATATGTTTCCTTAATACAGCACAAGATGAATTAATTGTGTATTCAAAGCTTTCTAAAGATGAGATAAGAATCCCACTTAACGAGAAAGTTTTGGGTATAATTAATGATACGAACTCAGGGACTTATTGGATTTATTCCAAGCAAAATATTTATGAATTAGTTATTACCAATGAAAGTGTGAAAGTGTGGTATGATTATTATAAACTTGGAAAGTTTGAGGAATCTTTGAAATGTCTCGAGACTGACCATGATACCAGCTACCTCAAGAAAGATATGATTTATATCAAACAGGGGTACGATTATTTACAAAAAGGAGCTTTCGGAATCAACCAACAAGATAAGAATATGATCCATTTACAAATCAAAGGTATTAAGATTTTAGCTCAACTGAGTGAACCTTTTGAAAAGATTTGTTTGATGTTGATCAACTTGAATCTTGGAAGTTTGAGTGAAAGACTTTTGATTGAGTATCTTCTAGTCAAATTCTACTATAGTAAAAATATCGAAAAGAACCTCATCAGGGTCACAGTCTTGTCTAGTTGGATTATCGAATTGATGTTGAGGAATATTCATTCTTTAGAATCTAAAGTAAATTTAGATAAATCCATAGATAAATCTTCTCAAGATGATGAAAATTTATTGAAAGAGTTCAATGATCAGTTCTATTCCTTCCTTAATCTCAACTACAAGAACTTTGATGCTAATACCATATACAAAATCATGAAAGACCTCAATTATAGTGCAAAATTGATCTACTTTGCTGATTTACTCAAGGATTATGAATTTATTTTAAACTATCATATCGAATCTGAAGATTGGGAGAATTCCATTAAAACTCTTATTAAGATGTATGGAGAAAAGAAGTATGAAAATGTCATTTATGAGAAAGCTACAGTGTTATTGATCAATTATCCTGAGAAAACTATAGATATATGGTTAAAGTTTGACTTGAATTATGAGAAATTATTACCTAGTCTATTGATTTATAACAAACAATCAATATCCATATTTGAAAACTACTCCATCATCTTCCTCCAGAAATTGATCTTCAGCAAGAACATTAAGAACAAGACTATCAACAGTCATTACTTGAGTTTATTGATCACTTATCCAGTATCCAATTTGAGTAATGGTCTGGAAATAGAGAATGATCCTAATAAGTTCATTAACAAACAGATCATACGATTCTTAAACTTTGCAAAGTTCGAAAAGAACCTTTATGATCCAGAATTCATTCTCAGACTTTGTATTGACTACAAAAAGGTTGAGCCAGCTATAATTATTCTCATTAATGATTTGAAGTTATTTGAACCAGCGTTGAAGTTGTCAATAGAGAACAAATTAGATTCTTCTTCTATGTTCATTTTAAGTAAATTCAATGATTTCTTAAAGAATGATGACTTCAGAGGGAACAGACTTCAACACCACAATTTCAATCAAGGTAAGAAATTATGGTTATTGTTCTCTAAATATTTGATCAATGAAGTCATTAATGGGAAGAAATTTGATTTTGATGTCGATGGTACCAGAGAAATTGATCCTATCAAAAAATTAACTGATGAGATAGTACATGATGGTGATTCTGTTCTGGAGAATCAAACTCTTAGTGAGACAAATAATCAAGGAATGAATGAAGTTTTAAGATACTTGTTAGATTCATCATACTGTCAACCTATTGGTGCTAATTTGTTGAGTCTTAAAGATCTTTTACCATTATTCCCAGAATCTATCATGGTCAACAATTTCAAAGATGAAATTATCACATCATTAAACCAATACAACAACAAGATCAATCAACTTTCCATTGAAATGAAAGAATCACTAGATATTTCAAACAATTTGAAAAATCAAATTCTTGAATCCAATGAATCTTTGGCCAAAGGGAAGATTTTCACTATCATTGAACCCGGTGAACCATGTAAATTATGTAATAACTTATTAGTATCTAAAAATTTCATCACATTCCCCAACTGTCACCATTCTTTCCATAAAGATTGTTTGATCAAATATTACTTGATGTCCAAGGGAGACTATAGATTCAAAAAAATCTTCCAATTATTCAAGAAAGATCTGAATAATGCTCATAAGAAGGAATTAGATGATATCATGCTTAGTGAATGTGTTCTTTGCAATGAGAGTAACATAATATCTATTGATAACAATTTAATAGACCCAATGAAAGATAAATCATTGGTAGAAGAATGGGATCTTTAGGTTATTTAATAAATAGAAATACTCTCTAATATATCGATAAGGTCACGTGAGTCGCATCTCATCAAAAAAATCTCATCGCGAAAAGAAACCAGGAGATGGGTAAAGTACAAAAAAAGAATAGTAAAGGTCGTTTAGATAGGTACTATCACTTGGCCAAAGAAAAGGGTTACAGAGCCAGATCTTCTTTTAAGATTATTCAAATCAATGAAAAATATGGTCATTTCTTAGAAAAATCTAAAGTTGTTATTGATCTTTGTGCTGCACCAGGTTCATGGTGTCAAGTTGCATCACAATTATGTCCAGTTAATTCTTTGATTATAGGGGTTGATATTGTTCCAATCAGACCATTACCTAATGTCATTACTTTCCAATCTGATATTACCACTGAAGATTGTAGATCAAGATTAAGAGGTCACATGAAAACTTGGAAAGCTGATACTGTTTTACATGATGGTGCGCCTAATGTTGGTTTGGGTTGGGTTCAAGATGCTTTTACTCAATCTCAATTGACTTTACAAGCTTTGAAGTTAGCTGTTGAAAATTTAGCTAATGGTGGTACTTTTATTACCAAGATTTTCAGATCAAAAGATTATAATAATTTAGTCTGGGTTTTCAATCAATTATTCGAAAAAGTTGAAGCTACCAAACCTCCAGCTTCTAGAGATGTTTCTGCTGAAATTTTCGTTGTCTGTAAAGGTTTCAAAGCTCCAAAGAAATTAGATCCAAGATTGTTAGATCCTAAAGAAGTTTTTGATGAATTACCAAGTGGTCCTGTTAATAACGAAGCAAAGATTTTCAACCCTGAAAAGAAGACAAGACAAAGACAAGGTTATAATGAAGGTGATTATTTACTTTATCACGAAATGCCTTTGATCGAGTTCATCAAAAATGAAGATCCTATAAATACTTTAGGGGATTTAAATAAGTTGACTATTGATAAGACAGATGAAGAATTCAAGATTGTCAAGAAATTGAAAACTTTCACTCCTGAATTAGTGGAATGTTTGAAAGATTTGAAAGTTTTAGGTAGAAAAGATTTCAAGCTCATCTTGAGATTCAGAAAACAAGCCAGAGAATTGTTAGGTTTGGATGAAAAAGAAGAAGAAAAAGAAGAAATTGAGGTTGAACCATTAACAGAAGATCAAAGAATTGATAAAGAGTTACAAGAATTGAAAGATAAACAAAAACAAAAGCAAAAGAGAGAAAAGAAGAATAAAAATGAATTGAAACAAAAAGAGATTCAAAGAATGCAAATGAATATGTTAACCGATATGAACATTGGTTTAGAAGCATCTTCCTCTGATTCATTGTCATTATTCAATTTGAAACAAGCCGAAAAGACCGGTGAATTAGATAAATTGATCAAAGGTAAAAAGAGAATGATCTTCAATGAAGCCGATAGAATTAAGGATGTTGAAATCAGTATCGGAGATCAACCAGAAGAAGAATTGGATTCTGATGACGAATTAGAAGCTCAATTAGATGATATGTATAATTCTTATCAAGAAAGAAAAGCCGAAAAGGACGCTAATTATAGAGCCAAAAAATTACGTGGAGACGAAAATGATGAACCTTGGGACGGTATCAAGTCTGATGATGATGAAAAAGATTATGAAATGGAGGACGAAAGTGATTATGATGATGATGAACATATTAACCAATTAATCAGAGAAAAGAAATCAAAAGATGGTTTAAGTAAAACTGCTAAGAACTTTTTCGCTGCTAACTCATTATTCGAAGAACTTAATGACGAAGAATTATTAGCTGCTATGACTCCAGAAGAAAAGAACACGCTGAAACCTTCTGCATCTTCAAAAGGTGATAAAATGGAAGTTGATCTCAAGGATGATGAAGTTTCTGATAGTGATTCAAGCTCAGATTCTGATTTCGAAATAGTATCAGGTAATAATGAAGTTGAAGTTGAATCTGATTCCGATTCTGATGTTGATGACAAATATAAAAAATCTAATGAACAAGAAAAGATTGATATAGCTACTGTTGAAGCAATGACTTTAGCTCATCAAATTGCTTTAGGACACAAGAATAAATACGATTTAATCGAAGAAGGTATAAATAGATATTCTTTCAGAGATAATGATTTACCAGAATGGTTCTTAGATGATGAAAAGAGACATTCAAAGATCACCAAACCAATAACCAAAGAAGCATCATTAGCTATTAAACAAAAACAAAAAGAATTAAATGCTAGACCAATTAAGAAAGTTTTGGAAGCTAAAGGACGTAAGAAGATGAGAGCTATTAAGAGATTAGAGAAATTGAAGAAGAAGTCCGACTTAATTAATGAAGATGGAGCTAAATCAGAAAGGGATAAAGCTGAAGAAATCTCCAAATTAATGAGAAAATTAACCAAGAAACAACAGGTTAAACCTAAAGTAACATTGGTTGTAGCTAAAGGAAGTAACAAGGGATTGAGTGGTAGACCAAGAGGAGTTAAAGGTAAGTATAAGATGGTTGATGGTACAATGAAGAACGAACAAAGAGCATTGAAAAGAATTGCCAAAAAGCATAAAAAGTAATCATATCCTTATTAATATAGAATTCTCTGTTATAACAACTCTTTGTTTCTTGAACTGTTCTTTATTATAATCTTGATGTTTTAGTTTAAAAACCCTCTAAATTTCGTCAATTATTGCTTCTTTTGACAAAATAAGTAATTGTAATGCCAACCTGCGCACTACCCTAAAAAATGACGTATGTTGGAGATTCAATGTCGTGAACACGTTAGAAGATAATAGATTTAACGCGACACCTCCATGTCCCTGACAAAAAAAAAGCCAGCTAAACAATAATGCTTGCAATTGTTTGTTGAAATCTACTAGAACAGAAACTTACAATAAGATGAACATTTTAAAAATAAGGAGTTGAGTCTTATCAGTAATTTTTATTTTTTTGGGGAGACAAATTTGTAACAATAGAAATGAATTAAGTTTGACGAGCTTAAGTGGAGTTTACCCTTACATAATTATTTTTTATCTAACCTTATGATTCTACTCATAACCTATACTTAACACTGTCTTATCTACTGACTACCGTCTAATACGTTACAAGATAAAATTTACTCCAAGTTAATCGCCTCTCGAGTTAAACATGATTGGCCGTCAACAATAGTTGATGTCATAAGAATGTACAGGTAATGCTCTATCAATTGTTCCTGAAACCTACAAGAGTTCACAATTTTTCTTGATTAAGAAATTATCGTGTTTACAACCAACATTTATCAATATAGGAGACTATCTTGATAGCATTAAATAATAATTCTCTTAGTTAATTATATAATCAGACATTTATGGTTAGAAAAATAAACTTGCAGGGGGAACTGGTATCTACACTTTTCAAACTTAAAGCGAAACTTTAATAAGACACGTCTCAGTAAATGGAATCCCATGTTTCATGATAACCATAAATGTCCATTAATCAGACAAAAAGGGCTATTAAGACTTTATACTTAAGGACAAGTAATTGACACCTAATGGTGTGATAAACCCTCTTAGGTACAATAATAGACTTTTTTGCCAATAATTTAATTATCCTATTGTTTAAACTATTGTTTTAACCGTCCCAACATTTCAATAATATGCCCCTCTGCTCTTTTTCTGTTTAACTTCCGAATTTCACTCGTCTTCAATTTAACCACTTTTGCATAAAAAAAATTTGAGTCGCAATCTCAGAGAAGACTTTAATTTTTTTTTTATCCTTTGTCTTTGACTTGAAGTTTTACAACTGTAGTAACTTTTTTGTAGGCTACCTTGTTAACATCGTTGTATCAATCAGAATAATCAGTTCACATTCTAAGATTGGTCACTTTGAGTAGTTTTAACACCTTCAATACTCCCCGGTGTCAAACGCTTTAATTTTAATCTGCTAAGTCATTAGCGTCCATTCATTTGATTCTTTTATTTCTTTGGGGTTCCTTTTATCGTTTAATTCATTTGGTTTTCATACTTTTCATTCATTCCTTTCATTCCATACTTTCAATATCTTAATTTTATAATATGAGTTCACTTCCGAATCCAACTTATTTGTCAGTGACACCTAATGAAAGAAGCCATCGTCATCGGAGATCTCAAGCAATATCTGGAGATTTCGATGCTATGGGATTAGGATTGTTTTCTCCTAATAATCATAACCATTCTAGATCCATTACTTCCAATAATGATTTCGATAGACTTTATAAATTCGACAATGAGAAAGACTTTGCTCCTACTAATTCATTTGCCTTTCCTAATAAAGAGAGAACAGATGTGAGCTTTTCATTTCCAAGAGAGAAAACTTTCGATAAGTTTGAAAGGGGTGACGTTTCAACACCTCCAAGAAATCATTTTACAAATTCCCCTACCTCCAAAAAATTAAATTTAAACTCCCCCATAAAATTAAATTCAAAGAAATCAGGTAACTTAAGAAACAAATTCTTCTTAACAGATGAAACAAATATCACCAACGATGTACCGGATGCATTGATTGATCTTGATGAGGTTTTAAATGCTAATTTACATATCGGTAATAATGAATGTACCAATTCTAATAATTCCATTTATTCCGATGATGATTTTTTGGCATCTCCTTTTTTGAAACCAGTTTCTTCTCCTTATGCTTTTTCACCTTCTGTTTCTTTACCTAATACTTTGTTTCAACAACCAATTCAAGAAACTAATGATGACATTGAAGTCAGTGATGAAGAAACAGATCATCATGACGGTATCAACGTTACCAATGAAATTCATGAGGAATCAATTACTGTTGATGAAATGTATCATCCTCCAAATATTCCAGATTTATATTCCAATTCATCAGCAAATTCCTCGACTTCATCGTTAAAGAATAAATTAATAGAGAAGACTTTTTCAAATTCATCTAAAGATTCCAATAACTCGAATTTTTTCACCAACAATAATACCCCTAAAAGATCCGGAGCTAAAGCGAATAGATATCAATCGTTTTATGATCAAACTTATAAGGTATCCACTGCTTTGAAAGTCTCATCATCCGAGAGCGTCAACTTAATTAAATCAAACTCTCCCAATCAATCGTTTCAAAATTTAAATCATAGTAATAGCAATCATAGTCTGTTGAATCAACAATCACTGCAAAACTTACATTCACAATCTCCACACTTGAGTAATAACATACTAAAGTTGAAAGATACAAGATTGGCTCATTCTTCAAGTTTACCAAGCTTAAAGTCCAATAGACCATTACCAAAATTCCATCGTTACGGGGATTTGAGAAAGTACGAAATTAATAAATTGTCTCCACCACCAAGTCTTGTTTCACCAAACAATTCAAGTTCATATCAGGCTAGTCAACCTAACAATGTAAATACCACCCTGGGTACGGCTAATTCAACACCACTGAAGAAGCTTAAAGAAAAGTCTGAAGCATCACCATCATCTTTAAAAATTTCAAATAGTCCAATTAGTATTATTTCAGATGCTGGATCAACTATAATATCAACTAATGGCACTATTCAAACGGATCATTCCACAATCAGTCATCAATCTTTATTCCCAGATCAATCACCGCCTTCAATAATTGTTAGTGGTGATACGGATGATCTCAAGACAGTTCAAAATTCTCCAAATTTGTCTTTGAAAGATAATTCCTCTGGATTTAAGGGAAGAAGACCTTTAACACCACAAGAAACAAAATTATTCAATGAAACAAAAATACCTCCGTACAAGAAGAAAAACATTCCAAGCCCAAAATCTCCAAGTCATCATAGAAAGTCTAAATCTTTCTCTTTCGGGTTGGATTTAACTCCAAAACTCTCAGTTGATGATAATTGTTCCATAAAATCATCCAAATCCCATAGATTTATCAGTTGGTTCAAGAAGAGATAGAGTGTGTAATTTAGAGAGCTCTTGAATTTTCAATAGTTGGGATTTGTCAATTTGGGTAGTGTCCATTTTGAAAGAAGTTTGTAGGCGCGATTTATAGAATATAATATTGCATCACCAGATCTCTTAGCAAGCTTATTGTAAAGATCTAACAAAGTAGGCTAAATATGTTCTTCCCACTTCCAGATGACTTCCTTGATTTGTTATATTCAAGATACGATCAAGCTCTTGCTGACGGATTTATGAAGTTCAATGGTGATAGTGTTAAAAATGAATTAATTGAAATTAAATTCGGAGATTTTAACGTTAATTTACAGTATAGTACCATACATTCTTTGATGCATAGACCCGAGAAAGGTGACATAAAGAAAAATCCTTTTGAAGATCCGGAACCAGAATTGACAATTGTTGAAGATTTTGGTGACAACAATCAATTCAGAATTGTCTATAACAAATTCCCAGTAGTTCCTAGACATATCATGTTGTTAACCAAACAGTTCAAACCACAATCCACACCATTGTCTCCTGATGAGTTAAAAGGTAGTTTTTCCATCTTGAAAAAGTTGAAGGATGTCGATCCTAAGAACAGATGGTTCGGTTTCTACAACTGTGGAGAAAATAGTGGTGCTTCTCAGCCTCATAAACATGTACAATTCATGACATTGCCAGAAGGTTTTAAAGGCTTTCCGGAATCCATTGTCGAGAAATCAGACGCCTTTATTCCAAACACAAAAAGAGAACCTTTGCAAAATGCCAATTTACCATTCGCTCATTTCATTGCAAAATTCCCTTCATTAAATGATATGGAAGAAGAAGACTTGATCATGTATTTCATGTCTTTGTTGCAAAGAACTTTGACTGTCTTGAGAGAAAACAAATCTGAGTCAATAAGTTACAATGTAATCTTCACCACCGATTATATCATGATGGTGCCAAGATCCAATGGAAAATACAAGGATTTGGGTATCAACTCATGCGGAATTTTAGGGTTATTCTTGTTTAAAAATGATGAATTGTTAGAGACAGTCAAGCAAGATTCCCCAGAAGCTGTTTGGAAGTACGTTGGTTTCCCTAACACGGCCGGTCAAGAATCAGACGAATATCATTACTAAATAAATAAACATACAAGAACTTTGAACTTTCTTCCCCATTAATTTCCTCTAGAACTCAATCCTACTTCAGTAAATGATGAAGAGAAAATAACGTTTTTTACCTATGCTCGCTCACTGATATTTACTGTTCCCAATGCGGAAGTCGAGACAGGGCCAATTAGAAACCAAAGAATTCGCATTTTTCACCATCGAAATTTTCAAATCAACTAACATGCAATCAGTTACTTCCATAGTTAAAGTATCAAACTTCATTCTTTCAAGACCAACTTTAGCAAAAGTTTTTGTACCAGCTGCTAAAGCTTTTACCAAATATGCTGGTTACAGAGAAATGGGTTTAAAATTCAATGATTTATTATTAGAAGAAACTCCAGTTATGCAAAAAGCTATCTCAAGATTACCAGCTGATTTGAGTTACTCAAGAGTATACAGATTAATCACTGCTCATCAATTATCATTATCAAATGAATTATTACCAGCAAACAAAGCTGTCAAACCTGAAGAAGATGATCACTATTTAATTCCATACATCTTAGAAGCTGAGAAAGAAGCTTTTGAAAAAGCTGAATTAGATAATATTGAAGTGAAAACCAAATAAAGCCACATCAACATTGACCAGAAATTAGATTTATGAAGACTGGAGAGTTTGGAGTCGAAAATAATATGGCGAATAGTTATCATAATTAGTTTTTTTTAAATTGAAAAATTCTATTAATTGCATATAGTTTGAATAAATATACAGTACACAAACTTCTATAAATGATGGTGAAAGGGAAATTAGGTTGGAAAGCTGTACGTTATTACATACCAACTTTGAATTTTCTTAATTGTTCTAAGACCAAGAATGTAACAATGGTATGTGGACCTAATCTTATGAAAGATGGCAACCAACCTCTGAACATGAAAGCTGGACCCTCTGTCTTAAGAGCTGTGGTTAAGACTTCGATTGGATTTTGACCACCAGCTGCGTTCATGATTCTAGTTTTCACAACGTCAGCAGGAGAACAGACAGTGGTAGCGACTAAACCAGCTAACAAAGATGATGAGAAGTGAGTTGACTTTTTAGATGCGTCAAGACCAAAAGTTCCTACTAAAAAGTTTTTAGCAATATCATAGGTAACGACTTGGGAAGCTGTCATTAAAACACCTCTAATCAAGTTTGGTCCCAAACCTCTGAACAAGGATGAAACGTTTTCTTCCCTGACAATTCTGACAATACCATCGAAGGCATTTCTGTAGTTTCTTCTTTGATCCAATGGTAAAGTGGAGTCATTTTGCATTCTAATGTTAACCACATCGGAGGGGTTTCCTACCAATCCACCTAACCCACCAGCTATCATTGACATTGGTAATAAGGCCATTGTTGAGGGTGCGGTTTGGTATTTCTCTACATAACTATCTTTCATGAACTCATATACTCCAAATCTCACAGTGGAATAAGTACCTTGTCTCAATAAGGAAGCAGTCAAACCGGAGTAAATCTTGAAGAATCCCTCTTTTGTAATAATTTGATACACCATCGAACCTAATGATTGCCCTCTTTTCGAGGCTGTCTGTAATCTAACTTTTGCTAAATCTAAAGGGTGGGTGACTAAACATGCAGCCATTGAACTGGCACCTCCATACCAAAATCTTAAATTGTTAGTATCACTCGGATTTGATTCAACTGCATCTCATCTCTTTCGATGAGCTCAACGGTTTCTGAACTTACACACAAGTCATACAAATTACATTCTTGGGTGAATTATGTGTATTCTCTATTCTAATTTTGATACATACGGATATTGAACTTTCTTTTGTGTGGACATCGTTATTTTTCAAAGGGGGATGCTTATCGTTTTATAGAAAAACTTTTTCGAGCATTGAGGTGTAACGATAACGGACTTTCAGATCCTCCTTAGAATTTTATGGCGAATTCCAAATATTACAACTCGGGCCTACGGGGCTGTTAGAAGGTTAGCGGGCTTTAATGATCGCCAGAAGTAACGTTCACATTGAACCATGCGAGCAAGTAAACTTCACAATTCAGTATATTCCTAGAGCTGACAACGGTCAATGTCGGAAATATCTCACAGAGGTATCGGAATTTTTCTTCTCGTTTGACCTTCTCATGTTTCCCCTCCTAAGAAACGTTAGTACTATGGTGGTGTCGGGTTCAAAAAATTTGACACTTCCTGAAAACTCCGCACTTGATTCCCGGGCATTGAGAGTGGCTGCAAATTTGAGAGATGTAATGTTTTCAAACAAGAATGGGTAAATCATACAATAATCAGTGTATATGGAAAGCTGTTAGCATTAAAACGTCCTTGAATCCACCTGTGGCAAAATGTTCGACTTTTGTAGCTTGACAGGTAATCACAAGTCTGGGTTCGCTGATATGGATCTCAAAGTAATATCTTACCCCTGTTGTGGTTTCAATTCTGAAATAACGCACACACAATTGAGGACAAGAAAGTTCTTCAGAGATTATAGTGACAATAGTAAATTACTACCCTCCATATACAAGTATTATTCCCCGTCGTTGGACAATGTATCTGACTCAATGATTGAGGCTGATAAGTCGGTTAGATCCATAATATCAACAAATGAGAAAATCTTTAAAAGTATGCAAGTTTCCAAATTTAGTGAAAGATTCAACACAATCTTCAACAAGTTCGACTGGCTTATTTATCGAGACTACTTTGAGATTAATTGTATCTCGTCCACTTTGCCTCCATCTCCTTCCACTTTTCAAATTCATGAAGATTTGGTTACTTGCGTAATCCGGCAAGAGAGGTTCATTGACAAGATGATGAAATTGGACTGGTTGCATTCCCAATTTGTTGAAATCACCATTATTGACTCTATTGACAGATATCAAAAGTTCATGAATCTCCTTAAAAATTCAAAAATATGTCTTGTTCCAACTTTGGATGTGGACTTGGTGTGGCATACGCATCTATTGAACCACCCTTCGTATCCTGTTCACAACTCTAACAGTTGGAAATTTCATAGGACACGATGATAAAATAGAAGAAAACAGATTGACTTATGGATTTGATGAAACATGCGAAGCCTTTAGGGCACAATATGGAGAGGACTACTCGATATGCCTTTGTTACTTCTGCTCGTTGAGCAGGGTAAAAAAAAAGAGTTTCCTTGATAAATTGAGAAGGAAGCCTTCAACCAAGAAGTCATTGGTAGAAAATGAAAACTTCTCGTTAACCCATATAAGCACCCATAATTCTGTTTTGATACAGACTGACCGAAGAAACCATTTGAGAAGGTATACTTGGAAGAAGTACGAGGATGATCATAGTCAGCCCTTGCCCTGGGACGACGATGAATATTTGATTGATATAGACTTTGTTACAAACCCAATTTCTCCAGCACAGAAAAATGACGCTACACATCTCAGACATTATAAAAATGGTATATGTGGTGTAGTGACTGACACATCAAGTGGGTGTGGGGGTCTAGCTGGTAATTGTGGAGATTTCTCTCAAAAAAAACATCTTGAACCAGGATTTGGAGCACATTTTGGGAGTGTCTGTGGACCTAACCATGAATTCAAGTCCTTCCGGAAACAGCAGGCCCTTAATTTCCTTTACGACACCTGAAAGCTGCATTTTACGCAAATTTCCCAATATAATCACATGTTATCAACTTTCCTCACAAAATTATAGATCTCTTTTTCATTGGATATCTCACTTATCTTACATTATGGGTCAGTTCAAATTTAGAAACAAAGCCATCAACTCTATTCGTATTCTCATTTGAAATTTGATAGTCAGTGCAGCAAATTTCTTGCAAAACTGTTCGAAGCATCTATTTAAGTGAAATTTAAATTGGAAAGCTCCTTATGCAGGTATATGCGTCCTCGGAATAAAACTAGATAATCACTCAAATATGTTCATTTTAATGTAGGTGTGGTGAGTTTTGCAATTGAAAAAATCATGAGGATTCACCACCTGGCATGGCTCTTACAATAACAGGTAAAGCTCAGGTCAATAATTGGAAACCGCACGGCTATTAACAATAATAGATAAAAGTTTTTTTTCGCAGCCAAAAAAATCATTGAGATATTGAGACTATTACCAGTCGTGGTCGCGGTGTGTTGGTCGAACAGTGGCCCGGGTATGGCACTGGCGGGGCCAGGGTTTCCTTTGAGAATTCACGGATTTTGAGGAAATTCCTCACCCATACCCTTTGGTGTATCTCCTTACCCATCATCCAGAGGTAACCTGAACTTTTATTTCACTTTCTCATGGAACCTCGACCTTTTTTCCCTTTCATACCAAAGTCCCAGCGATAAAAACTTGAGGTGTTCTTTCCTTTACCTAAATCTCCCGCATATAAGTCAGAACTAGCATTATACTACCCAAATCTAAGTGCGGAATGGTCAAACTGATTATAATCATCTTACTTTTCTCATTTCTTTCTATTTGTGAAACTAATCCACAAAGGGGATAAATTTATTTAGAATCTTCAAAAGAAATCGAATTTCCCCCCAAATAACAATTTTCGAAATTTTTTGGGAGCTTGATCCCGTGACTAAGACCTAAAAAGTAAGGTGAAATTTTAAAAGTTGAATAAAAAACCATAAACTACAAATATTCCTTCTAGTAAAATCCAAAAATACAGCAATGGCTAACTTAAGCATGGTTTTGCCAATTTGTATCAATTCTTTGTATTTAATACCTGTTGATACACATTTATGAATGAAATTCAATTTTTTCAACTCAAAAATTTTCGAAGTCTTTTTCTGTGGAAATTGGCTGCAAAAAAAAAATTAATATTTCACAGAAGTATGTTTATGATTAAAAATTTAGTCCACCCCCCAGCGTCCGTTAGAGTTCCCACTGGAAGCACTGTTCCTGATGACTTTAATTCCTATCAAGACACTAGTTTTGATAGTGTAAGTCTGTCGGTCCTTGCAACCCGTGAAACTCCATTTATCATTCACCACCTTGTTAAAAAAAGCAAGGACAAACCCAACTTATCATTAAAACTTGCCTTACGTTCCCAAACTTTTGAAATGGAAAACAAATGCCTCCATGAACAGTGTGCTGTTCAAGCTAACAAGATTACCGAATTGTCAAACAACAATGCTTGCCTTTCTGGCAAGTTTGATGCTCTTTCCGGAGAACATCAAGAATTTATGACTTTATTGAAGGAGGAAAACCGTGAACTCGGTTCCAAGTTAAGAGAAACCAATGAAAATGTTGACAGAGTTGTATCTGAAAAACATGCTGTTTACATTAAAGAGCATGAAGATGTTGTTGCTGTATTGCAAAATGAAAAAGAACTTTTCTCCCAAAAGTTCAGAGAATCTTCAGAAACAATCGTCAAGCTTGAAAAAAAGAATACAGTCTTGGAATCCAGATTAGAAAGTGCTACTGCTGAAAATGTTGCTTTGTTAAAACAGAATACCGAATTGAAATTGTTTGTGGAATCAGTGATTGACACAATCAAGAATGCAACACAAAGAGATGGTAAAAATGAGACTAAAGGCAACCCTTATGACCACCCTACCCACTACAGTTCCCTTATCCTTAACAATCACCTTATGCCTTTGTACAGAAATGCCAAAGATGTTATCCAAAAACATGAAACCCTCAATATTACTGAAAGTATCAAAACTTCCAGCAATGAAGAAACCAAAACCAAACCTTGGTTTAAGATGTTCCCCCTTGTGTCTTCTCAGGGTGATCAGATTAATACCAATACAGATAATGTTTCATGCGATAAAATCAAAGAAGTCCAGTTAAATCCCCCCTCTGAAAATACTAACCCTCATGATGATGACAACCTGAATAATGAAAACAGTCTTGAAGATGACAAATCCTGTGATGAAGAAACTTCCAAAGTTGAAAAGAGTCCCAGTGTAGAAAATATAGTTGTCAGGTCATGTAAAAGAATCTCAGGTGGAGCTTTGCCAGTTCAGAATCCCTACAAAAATGCTAGAATAATTCCCATCGTTAAAGATGAAGTCGCTCCACAAAAATCTACAGAAACCTCCATTCCGGAGGAAACACCTGAAGAACAAATTCAAGCTCCTCATAGTGAAAATGTTCAATTAGAAACACCGTTGTCTTCTTCGGTCAAAAAAATTGGTAAGAGAAAAAGGCTTAAAATTTTCTGTAAGAAAGTAGCCCGTTCTATGAAGAGCATTATTCGAAAACATTAGCTCTGCAATGCAGATTAATTATTAAAGTTCAAACCACAATATACCCTTTAGTGCATATGGTAAGATGTGTTTCGATCCATTGCCGAAATCCCTTAAAAACGAAAAAAAATTAGAAAACAAAAAACCCCAAAAAAAAA